>CM031082.1:11977650-13429923 GCA_018257905.1 Gillenia trifoliata
CAGGACACCACGTAAATATCAATATAAGCATGTATCTAGTGTGTATGATATATCTTTTATGCATGTCTTTTGTATTCCTCTAAGAAAATGTATGTCTATAGTCTAAACACATGCTACGTATGTGAGCTATTACATGTAAAACCAAAAGCCAAACTGGAACCTACTTGAAGTTGTCCAGTTGATAGAAAAAAGTCCTTCAAGAATTCATGCTTGTAGCACCTGATACAGACAAGAAAGAGCTTGTTATGCATGCAATATACATATCACGTGAACATGTACACATGCACCTTGAAACAAAAGCTTACCGTATCTCTCTGTTACTCCTCATATTCACCTTACTAGAGTACTCAGAAAACCATTATTTGCATGGAAATGGAATGAAAAGATGAAAATATTAGACTATTGCGTCTCACCTACCGGGCATAAATTATAAACAAATCGCGTGCCAGGGCTCTAGCCTGTATCATTCCAAAGAACTCCAATGGTTGTCTCTGCATCCAATAGAGAGTTTTGTTTGTTGATAAATATTTTAGCTTGATCCACTATGTGAAACTTGTAACCGACACTGGAATTGATGTTGAGTTCTCAAGATGTCTTACCTTTTGCCAGATATGAAAGAGAACAAGATAAACAAGGTCTGTATCACCACTTTCAATTGCTTTCATTAAAGCTGTATCTTCTTCTCCTATGCTCAACAAGAGAGGAACCTGAGGTCAAAGAATCAGAATTAATATAATCGAGTTCTTTCACTTTACATAACAGGAAAACATTTTTTTTCTGTGGCTAAAACATAAGTTGAAAAAAGGTACTAAATATCTTTGCATTTTTTTATTGATAAAAATAACCTGTTTGGAGGAGCGTGGTTCATGCTCAACAAGCATAGCAGCTAGCTTCCGGCGGCCATTCTTATCTGCATGAGCAGCAACTGCTGCATAGGATATTCCTTTGCATAGTTTCAACTGAAATATAAAAGGAAATTCAATAAGATGGTTTGTTTGCACAAAATAGAATGAGAAAACACAACACAGTAACAAATGAAGATAAAAAATCAACCTTATCAAGTAAAATATCAAGGAGATTGGCATCAGAAATTGCTAAGGATGCTGTTATCTTCGAACATGCCCAGTGCATAATCACCATCTCCTACACAAAGCCAATAAGAGAAGAGATAAGTTCAGATAAAAGTGGACTAATTCTAGTTTCCAAATAGAAAACAGAAACTATATTGAGCTTTTGAAGTAAGGTAGTATTGTCTAAAACAAGCATACATAATGCATTTTAATATGGCATTCCAAAACATTTTTCCTGCCTAAATTTGATTCTTGCTTTTAAATTTAGTCAAGGTGTGACATCACGGTCCAATTTGTAGATTGAAGGCACAGTTGCAAAGAACCCAGTAGGAAATGAGCAAAACAAATACCCAGCAATGTAAGCACTGACAACAAATAGACTTACTTGGTTCATTCCAAGGTACTCTGATATCCGTAGTGCCAGAAAGTGTTTGTAGGCATTGATCAAACGACTGATCAGAACAGCTGGTGTAAGCAACTGAAAGCAATAATTTTATTCAGTATTATGTACAGAAATATAGCATGCTTATTCAGCTAGTTGAAATAATGAGAACAGTCAGCTTTGAAAACCTTGTATTGTTGAATACTAAGAGGCATTCCAACATCAGGATGCCGAACAGCATTTAATACCCGCAAAGTTTTACACATCTCTTGAATATGATCACGTTGAAAATTGCTGCCAAAGCCAACTGGATATCATTACCGAGAGCAACAATCAGAAAGAATGCACTTTCAAGCCCATGGAATTGGAAACTAAGAACTACACAACTTGTATGATTGAAGGAGGATATGGACAATTAATAGGAATTACAAATACTGCAACAAGATCCAAGTCAAAGTTAAGTAGATGAACTGTTTGAAACAGTTTGCAACTCTACAGGGACATCCAGTGAGATCGAATTATGGAGAAAAAAAAAATTATAGAAATTTTGTTGTGCCAAATGTACTCAAATTTAAATAACACAAACTCAACAAAGCCTCAAATCCAAATACTCAGAACTTATTCAAAAAACAAAAAGGGAAGATGCAGTAGTAACCCTATATCTGTCTCTCCATTCGTGTTCCACAGAAAAGTTGGATCACCCAAACTGTAAGCATTCACCAAGATACAAAATGGTAGCAAAAGTCCCTTTCAGTTATTGTAACTAGGTTTGAGGTTTTTATATCCAGTACAATATCCACAACAAAGCAATTATCAGCAAGAGCTCAACTTTATTAGACTTGGAAAGCTAACCAAAATATCAGAAAAGGCACGGCAAAAGAGTTAAGACAATTGATAATGGAAAATGCTAACTAATTCTGGTAACAACTAATAACTTCAGGTAAGTTCAAATTCTACATCAATATCGAGCCAAACAAACCTGCAAAAGGCTTGGCCATAGCTTGCAGCTCTTAGGAGCATCCGTTGACGTAGAACATCAAATTCATGACCAGCAGCATCAATACATGCTTCAACAGCCTCCGTCAAGGATGGGCGTATTAGCCGCAAATTCTCATCTGCCTGGTGAAACATGAAATTAGAACTTTATCACTACCTAACTGTAGCAATATGTATAAGGCATTTCTCCACCATCATGTTGCCCAAGACATTTTGTGGACATTTTGGAGGGAAAGACATAGGGTTTGCCTTTTAGGAAAAATAGCACTCTGTTGTGCAACTCACTAACTATGTTCCTAGACTTTTGTGGGTGATTACATGCTAGAAATGTATGTATTTAGTAGAATTACTGCAATTGTAAGTGTACTGCACGCATACTGAGGCTTTTCTGAGGCTTTTGCCTCTTTAATTAAGAGAATTTACTTACTTGATTAAGAGAATCAGGAAGCATGAAAAGAAAAAGACTAAATATTTATTCGTTATCACCCTTTTCCTATTTAACTCAAGAATTTTGCAGATACACAAAGCGGAGTGTTCCAAAAAATTTTGTTGACCGTGTTTTTTATGCTGCAAGGGTTATCTATAGATGCCCATAGGGTACTTGCAGTTGCAGCTAGCACTTTGTTTCGATAACCTATTGGAGAATATCTATTTCTGTTTGATTACAAAATAACAAAAGAGTGACCTACCTTGGCACTTCGTCTGTCAAAATGATCCAAAGCATCATACAACAAAGCTGCAGGCGATGTACTTCCAATCTTGAAAATGGATTCAGTGGAATCAGGCACCCGTTGTAGAAACTCCATGCTTGAGTTAGACAATATCCTCACTCCATCACACTCGGGAATAAGAATTATCGGTTCATCATAAAAGTAGCGGACCGGATCACCTCTAGGACCCATCATCAAAAGCATATCATCCCAATAAAGCAACACAGTGTCCATTCCACACCAAGATAGCTGTTCCGGAGGAAGAGCTGACTGCCTCACACAATACAAATACACACATTACAATCTGCTACAATGCCATAATAAACACGTAATCAAAGCAGCAATTTTTACTGAGAAACATAAACAAACTGTAATGAAAGACATCAAATTTATACAGATTGAATAACAAAATTGCACATAAAAGCCAAAAAAAAGCCAAAAAATCTGACCTCACATTCCTGCTCAATGAGAATGTCGTTCAAATTCGAAGTCATCACCAACAAACGACCGTCGTGCGTGAAGGAAGCAAGCCACTGCCCGTCTCTCGAAACTGCCATCTTCTGAATAGGCCCGCGGAGCACCTCAAGCCCTAGCTGCTGAACCCCGTCTTCCTCCACAGCCAAAACGCAAGCTTCTCCGATCCCCAGCAGAACCTCTACATTCCCCGACATCGTGTACTGCGGCTCTATCACCGCCATACAGTGCGGCGGGTCCTCGATCCCCGGGTCGGCAAGCTTAATCGGGTTCGGGTTCTTGAAATCGGAAATGCAGAACAGCTGATTCGTCTCGGTGATGCAAACGACGCCGTTACCCCAGAAGACGCAGTCCACGACGTTTCGCTCGAAGCACTCTTGGCCCATGGAGATGCTCGGCTCGACGAGCTCCGCGTGGATGGTGTAGCGGAAAACGGTTCCGTCTTGGACGAGGCAAACTAGGGTCTGGTCGTCGGTCCAGGCCATGCCGATTAATCGGCCGCCCGGGTGTTTCCAGATGGTCTCGCCGAGGAGATGGCCGGAGGAACTGAAGATGCGGAGCTTCCGCTGTGCCGATTCGCCGCCGAGTTGGACGATCTTGGAATCGTCACGGATGACCGCGATTGGGCCGCCGAAGGGGGCGCAGGCGACCTTGTTGCGGTTGAGCTCCACGTGCTTCCAGCTCATTCGGTAGATTTCGGGCTTACGGTAGTAGCGGTTGTAGAGGAGCTGCCACTCCGCCGCAACCGAGACGTTGGCCATGGTTTGATCGATCGAAAGTTACAGTCTTTGTTAAATTACGAGCATTATCGAGGGATTATCAGCGGAGATGAGTTGAGCTCACCGTCTGGAATTTTGACGGGAACACGGAAAATGGGAAGAGAGAAAATTAAGCCAATTAAAAAAATAAAACACAGAGAAATAAAAACCTCTAAAGCCCAATTGTTTTGGAGGGAACCAGTTAGTTACACTAATGGGCCAAACCATACAGCCCAAAGAGTACTATTTTGAATCGATCGAACAGAAAAACAAAAAAAAAGTCATCAATTTGATGAGTTTTATTTTGACCAAATAAAAATTTTGATGAGTTTTATTTTTATTTTTGGTGCAAATATGATTTATACGTTAGTCCATGTCACATCCCGGATCGGCTCCGCCGTAGCACGATATTGTCCACTTTGGGCCACGCCCTCACTATTTTGTTTCTGGGAACTCACGAGCAACTTCCTAGTGGGTCACCCATCATGGGATTGCTCTAGCCCAAACTCGCTTCGGAGTTCCAATGGAATCCGAAGCCAGTGAGCTCCCAAAAGGCCTCGTGCTTAACTTCGGAGGTGGGCATGTACATATAAGGCACATCACCCCCTCTCCGTTGGTCGATGTGGGATGTCACAATTCACCCCACTTAAGAGGAACCCGGCATCCTCACCGGCACATCCGTACCAAACGGCAGAGTGGCTCTGATACCATACTGTCACATCTCGGACCGACTCCGCCATAGTACAATATTGTCCACTTTAGGCCACGCCCTCACGATTTTGTTTCTGGGAACTCACGAGCAACTTCCCAGTGGGTCACCCATCATGGGATTGCTCTAGCCCAAACTCGCTTAACTTTGGAGTTCCGATGGAATCCAAAGCCAGTGAGCTCCTAAAAGGCCTCATGCTAATTGGAGGTGGACATGTACATATAAGACACATGACCCCCTCTCCGTTGATCGATGTGGGATGTCACAGTCCATATGCGAGTTTTATGCTCAGTATGCTATTAATTTAATGAAGAATTAAAGAGAATTATACTAAAGGCATAAATTGATGCAATATGAAAAAAAATTGAAACTTTATAACACATTTTAAAAATCACTCTAGACATGAAGAATTTGAAAGGTAATTAGCTCTAAAAAACTTTAAATTGCACTAATCATTCATGTGGTGAAAAAGGGAAAAGTTAAACAATGCTCGAAATTATAGGTATTGTTTCACTTTGTCCTCAGAACTTTCAATTTAATTTTGAACACCTTAAATTTTCAACTTTTGCCAATGTCTCCCTATTTTTTCATTTTTTCAATTATTCTGTCAAAATTTTCACTTTGTCCTCTAAAGGATGTGTAAGTTTCAATTCCTCTTAAAACTTTCTTAAAAATAAATTATCAAAAATTCAATTATTTACTAGCTTTCCTAGTAAATTACTAAATATAGCATGTGGTTCAATATCTTAGTGGATCCGTGTTGGGTTTCCATCCATGCGTCACGAGTTCGAAACTCCTCTCTTTTCTAAATTATTGTAATAGTTTCGAACTCTTCCCCTCCCTTTAATAATAATAAATTTAGACATATATGCTCCTAAAAATTTGTCATATGCATTATACCTGAAGAAATTAATGAGAAATTGTGACGAAACTGACGGTTGAAGTGAGGTTGGTATGAATTGAAATTTTTGGGGAGCTCAAAATAAATTTAAAAGTTTGAAGAGCAAATTGAACAATCTCTAAAGTTTAGGAGTGACTTCTTAAAAAATTTTAAGCATGCTATCAATATCAGTCCAAATGGAACGTTCCATTCTAATTTTGCAATTTTTCAATTAATCATGTGCAAGGGTGAAAAACAAAATCTTTCGCATGAGATTGATAAACAGATTTAACCGAGAGGGTTTTTTTTCTTCACAAGATTGACATTGGAGGTGGTCCTTCATCTTAATAAAACCATAAATTTGGAGGTTGTTAAGATCTCCAATCATGGAATCTTCAAACACAATGCTTCACTGAGACCGGATTGGTTTATCCATCTAATTAAAATCATTGGCACATTCCTAATATATAGAATTAAATTGAGGACTCATCTTTGATGCTACTTTTTACTAAATAAGCTAATTAATTATTGCTTAAAACACTAATGAATATATTTTTCTTCCAAGGTCCATGGCATGATTCTAAGTGGACAACATATGCTGTTAAAATCAAATGTGACATGTCAACAATATTAGCAACTTTTATGATTGGCTCATGTGATATTGTGATGTGTCTCCCTTAGTACGTGGTATAATAATAGAACAGCAAATCCCATCATGATGCTTCTTACGTATAGCCTGTTTAGGATTATTGACATACTAATCCTATCAATAACAAATCTATCTGCAAATCACTGTAGTCGTAATCAACTTCTTCATATATGTTTTTATGGAGAAATTCTATGGTCGGATGGTCACTACACCTCTTCTTACAACTACTCATCACGTGTTCAATGAGATGACTTCTCGTGCAAGAGAGACCTATACTTTCTCGTTGACCCGTAACCAAGAGCTGAAATTTTTTTCACTTGTTTAATTTTTAATTATGAAACTTATCTCCTACAAAAGGAGGTTAATTTCTTGTAGTTTCTTTCCTTGATGTACTCACTGAGGTGTACATGTAATCATATGATGAATCATAGAACTTGAATTAATTCTTCATTAGTTCATAAACAAAGTTCTTGGCTTGATTAAGCCTAAAAGTTTCTTATAATTACAGCCAGTTTTATTGCTATTACTAGCATGTTTGACAACTAGGAGAGTAATTCATGTCATAATACAAGTTTCTACTCTTGTCGTGCTATCATCATTTTTATTCAAAAACTGTATAGGAGCTCTAATATAAAGATCAAATAATGTGCATCAATTATGTTCTACTTTAGTTCCCGGCCCATAGAAATACAAAGCAAAAACGCTTCTGAGTGCAATGGCCTTTTTTCTTTCCGGAAATGGTACGTGCCGCGCTTCGCATGCATGCGACCATGAACGAAGAACTATAATCTCGCCTAATCCTTCTCTATTTTATTAGAAAAACAAAACATTAACCAAAAACGCTTTTATGGTTTAGATCGTTGATTAAGGTTACCAATTAAAATAAGATAAGGTCTGTGTCAAACATGTAACAACAAATATAAGTTACAAAATGGTAATCATGAAACTCAAGGAATCAAGCTGGCTGTATTTGAAAAGGGAGGGCCACTCACCGCATACACATTCAGCTTTCTTTATGCAATCAAAGATTAGATTTCCCACAACCAAAAAGTATATATGCATGGGCTATGCTGTCTTGGTCCACCTTGTCACATACTTCACTGAGAGTTTATCCATTATATATCTACTGATTAAATTAATTCTAAGTGCAAGTGTATGTAAAACTGGTTCAATGATCACTGTGGTATGCGTAATTGATAATTTTAACAGCTTGGATTAGTCTAATGAAGTTCCCTTCATTCGCTTAATAACCGAAATCTATCTAGTAGTTTACCAATGTGAGACGCAATACATGCAAGCATAACCTGGGGCGTACATCACAACCTCTCTCGCTTAAATGTCTAACATTCTCGTCAGAGTTTGCAGTCAGATATTTTTATACAAAATAATATTGAAAGGTGGAAGATTTGAACTCGAAACTTCGAGTTGAAGAAGAATGCTTTACTGACTAAGTGTGAAACGTTGTGTGTTTTTTCAATGGGTTGGTGCAATATGTTAGACTTGTGAGTTATGTACAAGCACACCATTGGTTAGTGGAGAGCAGAAGATAATGTTTACTAGTGAACCCACACAATGCAATTTTTCTTTGAGCATTTGAAAGCCTGAAATTCTTTTTGCTCTGAAACTCCACACATTCTCTTCCATCAACCAAACAAGCCTGTCAAAGTGGAACCCCACAAGGTTGAAACATCAAATTCTCATCCCAATTATCCTCCACTTTCTTTTCACTTAGACCATCAACATCCATGCAATTCCCATCTTTTTTACATTAAAGAATCCCACTTTGCATTCTTTTAAGCCAAAAGAAACAGATTGAAAGATTAATCTCATAAACTTTTTAAGCATCTTTCTTGATCAATTTGTTCTCTTACATTTTGACATATCTGTTGTTTTTGAAGTATGTGGTAGAGAGAGAGAGAGGCAATCAAGTGCTGTGAAGCACTAGACCATATTTTCTGCAACTGACATCCAAAGCTTCACCACCATACAAAGCTTTTCCAAATACCATTAAGTTTAGGGTTTGTTTCTTCATTTTTTTCATAGAGAAAGCACAATGAAGTTTCTGCCGAAATTGGGTTTCTTCTGCATCCGTTTAAGTCTTCTTCTTTTTCTTGTTTCGCCGCTCGTCAGCTCGTCTCAAGAACACATGAAAGGTGGAGGCAGTCACAAAGACAACATTCATAAGGTAATATTCCATTTATGCTACTTTTTTTGTGTGAAGGAATTCAAATGCTCATAGCTCAGAATTTTGGTCCATGATTTTTGCAGCAGATGAGTCACAAATTATCGTTCGAAATCAGACTCCACGGGTTTCTTCTTTGGGCTTCAATGGGGTTCTTGATGCCTATAGGAATACTTGCTATCAGAATGTCACACAGAGAGGAATGTGGAAGAAGGCTCAGAATTCTTTTCTATGTTCATGGTTTTTCAGAGGCAAGTTCATCTATTTACTGTTACATTATCATTCTCCTCTCTAATAATCTAGATTAACATTGAATTATACTTTTCAATAGTTTTAGTTTTCTTTCACTTAAAAACGTTTAGGATTGCAAGTGGTGGATTGCCGTGGCAGATAGGGTCTTTATCTTCAACCTAGTGTGTCGCAAGTTCAAACCCTCATCTCGTAATTATATAATAATAAATAAATAAAAAGACTACTTCATGTATGAAAACAAACATTATTTATGCTACAAGCTTAATTTATTAGGGCCAGATACCCCACTCTTACTTACAAAGATGGTGAAAGGAAATTAAAATTAAAAAAATGGTTTTTTGTCTAAAGGAGATTATGATTAATGCTTAGAGAGGAAGACAGGAGTATGATTATAATTTTCTGGGTCACTAGAAACTCAAAGCTTCTCATATTTTTTTTGAAATTAACTTAATTAGCACATGTGTGTGCGGAACATAATTATAGTGTTAGGTGCTGCATTTCCCTAATCTCAAATCACATCATTCATACAACTAATTATATGTAGTGGCTTTTGATTCAATTAATTACCACATGAATTTGATTAATTCATGTTTGATTAGTTTTTGTTCAACAGATGCTATCTGTCCTTCTTGCAACAGCAGGAGCAGTGATGTCCTTCAGAAACTTCAACAACTCCTTCAACAATAAACACCAAAGGGTTGGCTTAGGCCTCTATGGCCTCATATGGTTGCAAGCCCTAATTGGGTTTGTAAGGCCACACAGGTAAATTATCAAATCCAGATGTCCTCACCAAAACATAATAAAATGAATCTACTTTTTCTTAAATTGTGGTTGTTTGATAGAGCAAAAGTACGCGGACGCGGGTTTGGCCAGAACAATGTGTCCGCCCCATTCACCAAAGTTTGATCCCCGCTTCATAGTTTAAAGTAGTTTAGAATGTTGCCTCATCAAAAAACAAAACGCAGTAGTATAGAAACCCCGCAACGAGGTCTTCAATAAGTGTGTGGGAGGAAACAAAAGGCGAAAATATGTCAATTACAAGTTAATTACAATTTTTCTTAATCCTTTACAGGGGATCCAAGGGAAGAAGCATATGGTTTTCAGTGCATTGGATACTTGGAACTGCAGTGGCCCTGCTTGGGGTCCTCAACATATACACTGGTTTACAAGCCTACCACGAGAAGGCCTCAAAAGGCATAAAGCTTTGGACCATAATTTTCACTGCTCAAGTCTGTTTCATCACCCTCTTCTACCTCTTCCAAGACAAATGGTTGTACATCCAAAAGCAAGGAGTGCTTCTGGGCAATGAACCAGTAAGGCCCACTGCAGACCAAGTGCTTTTACGAGTAGAAAAGCAAAAGCAATCAGTCACTGATTCTTGCTGAGAAGGCAAATGACCAAATGGCTGGCTAGTTTTTAACTAACATGGAATTCCTCTTCTTTTTCTTTCCTTTTTCTTAATATATAAATACATATATCTTAAACTTTTTCATGCAAAATGATTTCCGCAGTCCCTTTCTCTCCCCTGTACTCCTCCCTTGGATTGAATAGATCAAAATGAGAATCAAAGGACAAAAACAAAGGGAGGAGTGCAAAAGGCGGGATTTGCGGGAATCATTTTCCCTTTTTCTCTAGGAATAGTTGGTGTTTATAGCAGGTGAAGCATTGGGTGTTGGGATGAGGATTTCTTCGAATAATGAACTACTGGTGTTTTTTCTGGTATATTTTGAAATTATTTTGTAACACACACCTTTAATTGAAGTTTGTAAGATTGGAGATTCTGTGATTATAAACAGATTGGAGATTTTCACAAAGTTAGTAAAGGAATGCAATTTGAAGAAGTCGGTGTACCTTGCACCCGAGTTCAAGTGTTCGAATCTCTTCTCTTCTCCCCATATATCGCTTGTATAAAAACAGAAGTCTCTTATGGCATTTAAACCCAAGTATAAAGTCTGCCTCAGGCCTATTTGATGGTCAAAACGAAATCGTTTTGTTTTCACAGGTCTAACACCATTCTGAGCTCTTAAAAAGGATTAATTACTGGTCTAAACTCCTTGAATTCAAAGGGAAAAGAATGCGATATGCAGACCGAAGCAGAAAATATACTATCAGTACAAAATTTCATGTAAGAGAAGCAAAAAATGAAGTATTTGAAACACTGCATCTCTAAATTTATATAAGTAAACTCAATTTCTCTATATTAGCTGAGTAGTATATATGTCATGGGAAAAGTTGTACATAACCTGTTAATATAGCAATTCCTAATATTACAAGAGGTGGAACAAGTACAAATGCTCCAATGGTGGCAAAGAAAACTGAATCATTCCTCTTCGATACTTCGTTTAAGTAAGCCTGTCGTTTGATATTTCGCTTCTGAGAGACGGTTAAAACCTTGGCACTCACCTTTTTAAAGTTTTTACCGAGTGGAATGATGAAATCGCCGTCTCTGTCCCCAACCAACTGCGCTAGCTGCTGACGGATTGTAAGTTTCCGAGAGTTACCATCACTAACATAACCTGGCAATCAAATATGTAACTCTTAGCATTCTCATCCTTCAAATTTTCTGAGCAACATATAATGTATTGGTGTGTCTGTTTCAGTATATGTACAGAATTTGCGTACCGCCATCAACTGATGAGCTAGTAGAGGTAAGTTGCTCCAAGAGATCCAGCTGCGTGCGAGCAGATGACGAAGATCCTATAAAGAAGAAGACATATGAGAAGTGTTTAAAGCGTTTTTGGCCTCAATATACTCTAAATTGGAGCTCAGCTTCTTGCATCACTAGTTTTCAGGTAACCAATGCCAAAATAAATTCAACTGCTTTTCAGAGGGAACAGAACAAAAGGTCCTGGCAATCAGAAGTTGAAGAGCAAGACACATCTAGTTATCTAGAATCTAAACGATGAAAGACGGTTAAAAAGGGGGGTGATTTCTGCACTCCCCTCTTTTTACTAGCCACGGAGTTGAATAAATTAAAAGAGAACCGAGACACAGAACTAAACAAAGGAGTGCATAAGGTCAAAAGGGAGTGCAGAAATCACTTCCCGTTAAAAGACTGTGATATAAGCAGCAGTAAATAGAGTGTTAGTGGCATGCTAAATTCTTTGCTTTTCCTCTAACAAGATCCTCTAGAAGCTGTGATTGGATTGTTTATAGGCATAAAGTGAAAAGCTGTGATTAGATTGTATAGAAGTGCTTAGAAGCCACTAGTGTTCTTGCTACACTTTTAAGCTAACTAAATTGATCAAATAGGGGACTTCTTTGATCACTTCAAATTTCAAACCAAATTGACTCATCCAGTAATGCAAGTGTTTGAAGATAAAAAATACTGGCTGCTTTATAGTATAGTATATACATAGTAAGTGCTTTTATTGTAACAAAAAAAGTGCTTTTCTAATGCTGAAATTTACTTGGTATTAGAAAACGATGACAGGTATTCCTAATATCCGCAAAATCCAAACTTTATTCAACTTTTTCAAATAAAGGTTGGAATTTCACATTATTGAACAACAGAAGAAGCACCAAATTGATTAATACGCTATAGAAAACTTACCGGAGAAAGAAGCGGGAGGGTCTTCCTCTTTAACCCAACTCTCAGTTCCGTCTGACTGAGCTGCAGCTGCCCTAAAAGGATAAAATTTGAGGCGGGGTTTGTGCTTTGGGATTAGGAATGGAGGACTGGAAGAAGAAAAAGAAGAAGCAGAAGTTAAATTCAGGGCCATATTTTGGTGAGATTTGTGAGTTTAGAAGGTAAAGGTTCCTTGGCCATGGAGGCCTTTGAGTCGCATTACACCCACACCTCAATTTTTATTTATATGGACTAAAATAAATGCGGGAAATTGCTCCTCCACATATTGACTCATATATTGTAATTCCACTTGAACATGTCTTTTGTCCATATTGCCTATTAATTGTGGGAAAAATGACTATTATTTCTCACCCACACTTAGTACCCTAATTGAATCAAGGATTTAACTCCAATATTTACATGTATTTAATACAATTATCATTTGACGGTCAGATATAATTAATGTGAATATATGTATTTAATACAATCACTATATTTTATTTAGTAATTAATTTGGTTAGGCTTGATTCAGTCCCTCTTCCTTATAGAAAATTAAACAAATATTTTTCAATCCCCAATGCACATAAAATGAGATGTTGTATTGTAAATTGATAATAATTGAGAGAATTTCTTAGAGGAAAGTGGATAAATTTTGAAAGAGAGATATGGTTGAAGAAAGTGGAGAATTTCTTAGATATTTTATTAAATCTATCAAAAAATTTAAATGTAGGATATTAAATGGTTGGTACAAAAGTGTGCAAACACAAGAATAAACTGCGACAACAAATAAGAAAACATCATGTGCCTAAATCATTTGATTAATTTGAAGCATTTTAGTTCAATCTTCATTAAGGTTAAATGACACACCCCGACCCGGATGTACAGGTGGACACCCAAAAGTCGAGTGTGCTGGCCGACACCACGTGGGGTGACGAAAGCCATTTAGAAGAATTTATGAAATAACTTAAGCAAATTGAATTAAAAGAAGGTCAGAGTGCACGAAAGTGTGCAGGCAGAAAGAAATAATAAAATAATAACTGGTTGTACAAGGTACGGGATACTGAATAATTACAAGTACCAAGAATTCATACATTGTCACACCACCGCGTCTCGACGTCGACAGCTCCAAGCCACTTATCCTGGAGGGGCGCAAAAACAGAAGGGTGAGTGGGCCATAAGTAATTATTTTGTAAAACATTTCCTTTCTGAAAGTAATAACCCATCGCCGTCAAAACAAGTAATAGTTTCGGAAAACCTTTGTGGAAAACATACTACAGTAGTAGGTGGAAAAACAATGTAAGTACGGAAATGTACTTACTGTCCAAAACGGGCAGAAAGCCACAGCTTAGTAAAAATACTTTACTAGAAAATCCGTATAAAATAAGATAGTACGGGAAACCCGTAAATCAATAGAAGCCTCTGTGGCATCAGTGAAATCCAATAGTAAAATCACAATATAAAACAATAAGGTATACGCTCGAGAGGTATGACAGACACACGAGTTCATATAGAGGTATTCTGTCATGAACAGGCTGGGTGTATGAATAATGGTACGCTCATGTACTACATACACGTGAAGTTGGCGCTAAGCGCATCACAACGAGTTTGAGTCGCCAAGGCGACCTAGAACAGGCTGACACCTACGATGGATCCAAATTGAGCGTGTCGGTGCATGTGAACATCCACGTGAAGCTGGTCCTGACCCCGGACAGTACTACTGACACCGTGTAAGCATTCCTAATTGAGCGTGTAAAAACATACCACGAAATATTTCTAAATAAAATAAGGTGGGGTAATTTTCTTTCTAAAAATAAACCTCAAAGTAAACATATAATTAGGTATTCACGAATGCTGTACCCGGAATACCAAGTATATACCAAAATACTTAAAATACTATACCAAGTATATACCTCAAAGATACCAAGGTACAAAAATACCAATTTAATAACATACTAAGTGAACCAAAATACGATATAAATATTAAACCCAAGGTTCACCAAAAATAACCCAAGGCTTACCAAGTATAAACCAAGGTTCTCCAAGTATAAATATAAACCACATTTGGAAGCATAGACAATACAATAATAATTTCCAAAACCCCCAAAAATATAGCCGGGTCGATACTAGTAAACCGAGTATAAATATAATACTAAAGTTCACTAAGTATAATATGATAAATACCAATTAAAAGTGTAGGCATAGCCTAAATATAATTTCCCAAGCACAAAAATAATCAATTTAATAAGGAAAGGGCCCACTCACATAAACCTTTGCCGGAAAAGCCCAAATGCACGCTCTCCGTACTCCACGGGTCGCCAAAACCTATATTAGAACACCCACAATTAATAAAGTATTCAAAAATACGAAGAAAACGGCGTTCGAAAATCCGAAAAATGAGTTACGGGGTCGGAAAACCCAAAATCGCCGCCGCACGCGCCGCCACACGCCGCTAAATAGCCTCACGCGCCGCCACGCGCGGCTGTGAGGTCCCACGCGCCGGTGGAAGTCCACCACGCGCGGCCACGCGCCGGTCAACGGTCAACGCTGACGTCAGCCCAGTCTAGACCGGTTGCTGACGTCATCACTGCCGTCATCACCGGTCTGGACCGGTTTGCTGACGTCAGCAGGACTGGTCTGAACTAATTTGCTGACGTCAGCGCCGGTCATCGCCGCTGCTGCCAGCCGTCGTCGCCGGTCGCCGGAAACTGGAAAATTTGGTCGGAAAACTTCAAATCAACATATCTCAGCCAATTCAAATCCAAATTGCACGATTCAAGTGTCAAAATGAAGCTGGGAACAAGGGGAATAAGATTTTACCATTTTGAGGGCCAAAAACTGTTGACCGGAATTCCAAAGAAAAGCCACGGAGGAAAAAGGCCGATTTCGGTTTCTTCGATTCTTGGCCAAACACGATCATCCAAGGTTCGAGCAAGGTTCTAGGGACATCCAGGAACTCAATGGTGGTGGTTTCGAGATGATTTGAGCTCGGTTTCACCGAGAACTCGCCGAGAGAAATTCTCGGGTTTGTCGGGGTTCAAACTGGGTTTCTGGGTTTTCATGGTTGCTGGGTTGCATGGTTGAGCACAACTGGGTTCAGTTTGAGTTTGGGTTTGACTGAGTATGGTGGCTGAGCCACAGATTTGGCTCGAGGAGGGTGAAGGAAGACCTCGGGTGCACAGAGAGGTTTGTGTGTTTGTTGCAGAGAGAAGGGAGACCGAGACAAGGACAGAGATCTAGGAAATAAGGGACAAGGCCACATGGGCCAACAGGAATTTGGGCCCCAGCCTAACTACCCAAACAGTCCAAAGTAAAAATACGGGAAACGTCGGTAATCCAACGCCCGTATAATTTTCGTTCGGACTCCGAACGACGTCCAGTTCGCGTCCACGCGTTCGTAATGACGAGCACAACAAGAAAATACACAGGGAAGGGTCGTACGAGTTACAACGCAAAAGTCAACCGAAAGGTCAACCAAGGGCATTTTTGTCATTTTCCACTTCCGGAAATAAAATACTGATATTTTTCGAAACAGGATGTAACACTAAATCGGTCAAAGCACCCAAAAAATGCGGTTTGCAACACCTCTTTTTAGTAGAAGAATCAAATCAAACCGCATGTTCTTTTTTTTTTCTTCTATTCTAATATAAATTGTATATGTATGGGTCGAACTTGAGATGTGCTCCAACCAAGTGAAAGGCCCTTGATGTTGCTAGACCAAGTAGTCATGCGTCATTGTGTTTTATTTAGTTGTTCTTTTTTTTTTTTGTAATTAATGTTATTGGCTCCTAAATGTCTAACTTCTAGATTAAGAAAACTACTAAGTGACCCCCACATGATTCCCATAATCTAACAAAGGATCACCGTTGAGGAAGGATCCTAAGGATGTCCTAAATTCACAATATGCAATTTGACTTTCTGTAACCCCACCAACATAATCCAGCTTGCAATCTAATGCTAAAACCCCAGGAAGGACACGAAAATGACCAAAACAGCCTTCGGCTTTATTGCCTCTAAGAAATACATTTTATGCTTTTGATTTTGAATCAAGCCAATTATTTTATATTCTTTCTATACAAATTTTAAAAAATTTAAATTATTGTCATGATTTGTGATACATTTTTCTCTATACGAGAATTTCATATGCAAAAGAATTGAACAATATTCGTTTTTAAATAAGGATTTTCTTGAAATCGAGCAGGGATGATATGGTCATTTCGAATTGAACCCACCGAGATGGCCAGTAATATGACCGTTGGAGTCCTACAAAATCCAGGCGTTTCGAATCATTAAATTAAATTAAAAGGGAAGCCGATATAATCCTATATCCCAATAACTTCTTCGAATCAGATACCAATTAAAAGACTTCGCCTTTCCTTTTCCATAACCCCCACTCCATCTCTCTCTCTCTCTCTCATCATGCAAAGAAACCCAGAACAAAGAGAGGAAGAAAAAGAAGCAGCAGAAAGAGGCGGTGCTGTTTCCGGTGGCGGTGCACTAATGGCAGAGCACGGCGGCGGTGAGGAGACAGCCAAGGAGGTTGTGGCGGCAGAGCCTGCTCATCCGTACGCTTTTCATGTATCCGGACCTCGTAATTTGACTTCTCCGAATTGGAGAGACCTCATCAACTCGAGTTGGTAAGTACCCATTTCAGATTTTTTTGAATTCTCTGGAGAATTTCAGTGTTTCTTCGTTTTTGGGAGTATAGGGTTATGAATATGTTGCAGAGGTTAGCTCCTTAGAATCTGAAACTTTATAAGTTTGAAATATGTTGAATTGTTGCTAAATTGTTTTAGAAGAATGGGTTTATTTGTAAATTTGAAAATTTAGAAACTTGCCCATGAAATTTTGGATATAAATGATTAATTTGGAAGTTTTATTTGTTGTGGAACATAAAAGGAAACTACCTTCGGACAGAGAAGATACCAGAGATTTTGCCTGTCTGTGTTTTGGGCTTTTATTTATTAAATAGTTGATCAATTAGGGAAATGCACTATTGGATCTCAGATTAGATATTTTCAACCAGGATTGGCCGAGAAATTTGGTAAATAATTATAGGTTTGACTCATCACTTGAGTCAGTCAATGTGTATTTGTAATCTGTATCAAACTTTGCTGCATTTTAGTGGGACTTTCTTATATTTTGGGCTCCTAGATTTATGAGTTTTTGGGTTTTATCTCATTTGATTCTACTAATCTATGTCTACAGTCTACATTGATAAATAATGGACTTTCCATTTCGATTGCGTTTGTTTGGTTGCTTTGGTAACATATATCTAGACCATAAATTACAAGGTTACAAATAAACATAGAATGCTTTCGACATTGTTGAATCTGTGATCTGGATTTAAAATCATTTAATCAAATGCTAGCTTTGTTTCAAATGTAGGCGCAATTGGTTCGGATTTATACTTATACTAAACTTTTGAGATTGGGATTGTGTTGAATATATTTCTATTTTAGCTAGTACATGTTGACTGACTCATATGACCATGCCGGAATTCTTATGAAGCTGTAGTTTAGGGGATGGAGAAACATGTACGGTTTCAATTTTTGTTAAATGACTAGTTTTTCTGTTCATACAGGAAGGACGGGAATTATAAACGAACTGTAATCGCATGCTTCATACAAGCAATATATTTGCTTGAACTCGACAGACAAGAGAAAAGAGATGAAGCACATGCTTTAGCTCCTAAATGGTGGATACCCTTTAAGTATAAACTATCCCAAACCTTAATCGATGAAAGAGATGGATCCATATTTGGGGCAATACTGGAATGGGATCGATCTGCAGCACTTGCTGACTTTGTACTCATCAGACCAAGTGGAGCGCCAAAGGCGGTTCTAGCACTTAGAGGAACATTGCTCAAAGGCCCAACTATGAGAAGGGATATTGAAGACGACCTTCGCTTTCTTGCTTGGGAGAGCTTGAAGGGCTCTGTTAGGTTCAAAACAGCTATGGAGGCTTTGAAATCAGTTGCTGAAAGGTATGGAAGCAGTAATGTGTGTATTGCTGGACACTCATTGGGGGCAGGATTTGCTCTCCAAGTGGGAAAAGCATTAGCCAAAGAAGGGATGTATGTTGAAACTCATCTGTTCAACCCGCCTTCTGTTTCGCTAGCAATGAGCTTGAGAAATATTGGAGAGAAAGCAGGATTTGCTTGGAAGAGATTTAAGTCAATGCTCCCTGTGAGCAGTGCAACTCAGGTCAGCAGTGAAGAATTGGAGAATAGGGCTCCTGGTTTTGGATTGAAGAGTTGGATACCAAATTTTCCGGGTTTGAAGAATCCTGGCATTGGTTTGGGAAAATGGGTTCCTCATTTATACGTAAATAACAGTGACTATATCTGCTGCTCTTATACCGAACATGATGGAAAAGAAGGAGCCAATGCCGACAAGGAGAATGTGCGTCCAACAAACGGGCCAGTAGCAGCAAAGCTGTTTGTGATGTCAAAGGGAAACCAGAAGTTTTTGGAGGCTCACGGGTTGGAGCAATGGTGGTCGGATGATTTGGAACTTCAACTGGCTATGCATAACAGTAAACTCATTAGCAGGCAGCTGAAATCCTTGCATAGCCTTCCAGCTCCACAACAAACACCTGGGCGATAACAAAGGCTTATTGTGTTTCTTTGTTTGTTAAATGACTCGTTTTCGATTTGGGCATTCGATACTATCGTGCTTTTATGCCTTGTATACATTGTTTGACATCAGTTCATAACGGCTTCTTTTGCCCTTGCGCATGTTAGTAAAAGCCAATATGTTTGTCCAACTGCTCTAAATTGACCCAAGATAATTTGATTAAGATGCAAAAGCCAGTTGATACTATAAAAACTTACAATTCCCTTTGGTAGTGCTTGCTGCGCTTAACGAAGCTTGACAACTTTAGTTACAACTTGGATTGGGAAATTGAAAGACGAAGGGGGTTGCAGTAATGTACTAGTTGAAGAGAAAAGGTCTTGAGGACTTTGTTACCGGTTCCTGCATCCTTCGAATCTGTCCATGCTTGGCCGAGACATAGCAAGTGCTAAATTGCGTTGATAGCTCATTTTCAATACTAAGGCAATACTACCAGAAATAAGAGCTGCACAGCACAGATTAGTAACTGCATAATGAAACAAGCAAATGCACAAGCTATACCAAATTGCATCAGCTTTTTCACATTCTTATCTATTAAACCAAGAACAAATAAATATTAATTCTGTTTGAGGGAGTAGGCTACGGTGCTCGCAAGCATTGGATGCTCACACCGATCTCACCGTTAAAAAGAGGGAAGAGGGAGGGGAGAGGGGGGGAAGGAGGGTGAGATTGGTGTGAGCATCCAATGCTTGCGAGCACTGTAACCAGTCCCCTGTTTGAGTGAGTAGACATAATGTGTTGTCCTCCACACTTTCTATTGTGTGTAGAGGAAGATTCCTATAGTGTAGAGAGGAAGCCTCGTGTAATCATTTACTTAGCTTGTATAGCACACTTGTATCTTAGCTTGTATAGCACACTTGTATCTTCATATAATCCGCCTTATAGAGAAGAGAAATGTAATAATAAAAATTCCCACATATTCTAGCATGGTAACAGAGCAATCGATCCTACGTTGCCTCTAAATCTGCTCTTACTCCCAAAATTTCTCAAAAATCCAATTCCAACACAAATTCAAAGCAAATTCCCCAAATCTTTTATCCTGTCCTCAAATCAAATTCACAAAGGCCTCGTTTGGCAGCTTGGACTGGACTGACTATTTCAGTTGGATAGGATAATTTGTCATCGGACAGTACTGACTAAATTAGTCAGGCGTTTGTTGCAGTATCGAACTAATATCGACTATTTATACTGTATTGGCCGGCCCTAGGTGTGTGTGAAGAACACAATTTGTTCTTCATACAAATTCACTCAAATTCTCATCAAATGCAAGAACTACAAAATGTTTTATCTTCGTAGGAGACGAAGTACGTAGGTAACCTTCAATTTGATTCAAGGTGCAACCACAACTCCTCCAAGCAAAGGTGTTCATCCAAGATGAGATTGAAGGCCCTCTCGGGTATTTAGTCTTTGCTCATGCAAAGAAGATTCTACAAAGGTATAAGATGCTATAACTTACTAATGTGATTTTGAGTTGTGTCTTGGTTCACAACATTTAGGCTTCAAAAGTCATGAGCAAAGTTTTATTTTTGAGTACTAATATACTAGCTAAGAGCCTTTAATTTGTTAATAGCATGCTTAAGTGTTGCTCAAATGAACTTGTAATTCAAATATTTTCCTTCAAGCTAGACCAAGAGAGTGAGAGGGATGGACCCGACTAATTATACGGAGGTTTTTGGGAGTATAATTAGTCGGGTGTGAGGGGTACTAAATGGTGGGCCCGGTTTAAATAGTCGAGCGACTATTTTAGTACAAAGCGCACCAAACACCCGAGACCGGATTATTAGTACTATCCGGTGCGCTATATGGCGTACCAAATGAGGCCAAAATATCAATTCCATAGATCATTGATATAATGAATTTCGATGCGATTCAAGAAGATGTTCATACAAAAATCCGAGTTACATTAGGTGGCTGTGCGTCTGCATCACTGCATACTATGGCTTGGATTATTGATTCTGAAGCAACTGATCATATGACATGTGATCCAGGATTAATCAAGTCTTTTCATTTATCCCCACAATCAACGGTGTCTAGGACAATGGTTCTCCCACTCCAGTGATTGGAGAGGGCTCAATCTCTCCTACAAACTCTTTAATTTGCAATAATTGGATTTGGTCTTGGTGGTTCCCTCCTTGAACACCAACACCTTTTATTTGGCCAACCTTCTGTTTTTTTCCAGGATATTCACACGAGAAAGGTGATTGGTTCAAGTACTCGGAAGGGAAAACTATATTACATGGACTTAGAACCCGACAATGGTAAATGCCTTGCTCAAGCTTTCAAGGTCAATGGAGATACAATTGAAAAACAAAAAGATAGTATTTGGTTTTGGCATAGAAGACTAGGACATGCATCATTCAAGTACCTTAAAAAGTTGTTTCCTTCATTATTTTCAAATCTCCGTGACGTCGATTTTAAGTGTGATATATGTTAGTTAGCAAAAGGGCATCGTGTTCCATTTTCTTTGAGCATGACCCGAGCAACAAAACCATTTATGCTTATTCATTTAGATGTATGGATCCAGCAAAAATCCCTACTTCTGGTAGAGCTCGATGGTTTTTCTCTTTTATTGATGATTGCACTCGTATGACATGGTTTTGCCTGCTCAAGACAAAAGGGGAGGTGAGTTCTATGTTTCAAAGGTTCCACAAGATGGTGGATACTCACTTTCAGAGTAAGATTCAGATTCTCCATTCTGATAACGAAGGTGAGTTAATAAGTCTTGAACTCTTACAATATTTACAAGATCATGGAAGAATTCATCAGAAGTTTACTCTACATACTCCTCAACAAAATGGTATAGCGAAGCAAAAAAATTGTCATATCATGGAAGTTGTCTGGGCATCTCTGTTTGGAGCCAATATGCCGCAGTATTTTTTGGGAGAAGTTGTAACATCTGCAGTTTATCTAATCAATCGTATTCCCTCCAGCACTTTAAATTTTCAAACTCCAATTTAGACCCTTCATCAACACTTACAAGTTCCACCTCACCAAAATCTCGAGCCTTGGATTTTTGGGTGTGTGGCTTTCGTGTATGTTTATAAACATCAGAGGAGTAAATTGGATCTGTGTGCAGTAAAGTGTGTATTTATGGTATATCGTTGCAACAATCCTACCACACAAAAGATGCATGTACAACCATGGATGTGGTTTTTCGTGAAGAAGACATGTATTTTTCAGGGGGAGAATCAGAGTAGTCGGGAATTATGCTTTCTCTGGAGGATCAATCCCTTGATCCTACTGTCATTATGCATTATCTGGAGGATCGATCCCCTCCTCATATTCCAAGTATGTCTTCTCTGGGTGATTGATCTCTTGCTCTTATCGCCACTATGCCTTTTTCTGGACGATTGATCCCCTGGTCATGCTTTTGGTGATCAGTCATCTCTCCATGTTCCTAGTATGTCATCTCAAGGTGATTGATCCCTGCTCTTGCTCCAGATATGTCATCTTTGGGCGATCGATCCCCTGTTCTTTCTCCAGATGTGCATTCTCTAGGAGATCAATCACAATCTAACGACCAGTCGTCTCCTGTTGTTCTACATGATTCTCCTGGTCAGGGGGAGAGTTCAAATGATTCAAATATGTCATCAAGTCAACCAGATCCTCCTGAAGAAGAGAACAATACTCAGGTACTTAATTTTGTTGAATTTTATTCTAACTTAATACCAGACATTCCATCTTCTACATACCAACTTCCACCACGAAGAAACCGAGGTGCTCCAAAGGTTCAATATGAAGCAAATCATAAAGTTAAAGTCAAGTATCCTATCAACAATCATCTTTCAACTCACAGGTTATCGGATTCACATGTAGCCTTTGTGAAGAAATTGTCATCCATGTCCATCCCTAGCAATGTACAAGATTCTCTCAAAGATCCGAAGTGGAAGAAGGCGATGTATGAAGAGATGCAAGCACTTCAAAAGAATATTGACACGTATACTGCTGGAGTAGTTTTGGTATTTTGCCTCTGGGAGGAGTATATATTTTTCTGCACGAACACCTTTCCTTCTACTTGTTTTGCTTCTCAATGGGTTTGTTGTTTCAGTTGGCATATTCTCATTAGGATGAAAAACACTGAAGGTTCTACGCCTAACCAAGAAATGCCACATTCTTTGCATTTATTTCGTCCTGTTGCTGAAGAAGAAACTCAAAAAACGGTAACTGAGTACTAAATTATTTTTTGTTGTTTTTCAATCTTTACTACGTGCCTCAAGATCCTTATTTATTGCTTTTGAGAGTTATCTATTCATAAATCCTGGTTCCACCCGGATTAAAATGTTATTCAGGATATTCTCACATTGTGCCAAGGATTTTGGAACTACTTCAGCTTGGGTAAGTTAAGAGTATCTCATTGTCATTGGTAATAACTTACTTTCTCAGTGCGGTGGAAAAATAGATTATACAAGTTCTTTAATACTCAAACGAAAATCAGTATAGTATGTGTGTATATATGATGAGTAACCATTTCCGAGACATTAGCTCAAATCGTGCAATTTCATTGCAGAAGTACGCTATAAAATCAGTTAAAAGCTTCACTCTAGTCGGACATGCTTCCATGCATAACAAACTGGACAAAAACTAAGCTTTGCATTATTTTTTATTTGTGAAGGCGGAAATTGTTACTGAGTGTGCAATGGCTTTTTATAACTGTGTGTATATGTGTCTTTCTTCATGAAAGTAGAAAACAAAAATCTGCGACGTGGGGTTCAGAAACTCAATTCTTAGGATAACATAAGAAAGGATAAAGCTTATTGTTCATTTGGAGGGGAGTTATAACAGAGCATAAGCAGATGCGTTGAACTAAATTATACATTTTAATTATTTATCCGACTGCAAGGTATGCGTTTTTCATACCTAATGGCATGCTTCCTGATACTTAAAGGAGTTTGGTAAATACTTTTTTTTGTTCAAGGAGTTTGCTATTAGTATATTCTTCTTTTGGTACTAAAATTTATTTTCCCTAACAGGACCTTGTCCTCACTTGCAAACGTAAAGGTTTTGAATCGTCTTGGTCAGTGGGAAATGCTTCACATTCCTAGTAGGTAAATTATCAAATTTACACTTCCTTGCTTTTTACTTGTTTTATGTTTAGTAAATCTTCTATTTTCTTTTCCCCAAGTTTGATAAATGCTGATTTTGTTTCTTTGGTGTACAGCATCAAGTCAGTTTGTCTTAACTTGCCTACCTTGCTTGGTGGACTGGATCCTTGGGAAACAGGAAACATGAAAAAAGATCGGAAAGTAAGTTTTAATTTTGTTCATCGAGTGCGTTTGGAGGAGGGACTTTGAAGTTCCATGAATTTTAGGCTAAATTTGGTAGGAAATGCACTACAAGAAGTAGATGGAGGGATGACTTGAAAATGACCAAGATGCAATACATTTGACAAAACTTTAAAGTTTTAGTAGCGACAACTGCGGAAAGGATTGTGGGTGACCTCTCTCTAGAGATGATGGATGATATTACCGTTTTATCTTCATTCGCGGAGCATGTGTTTGGCACGTGTAAATTTTAATGGAGAATTTGAAAATATAATGGCGGGTGGTAGTCGGATATTAATAAAAATTCGGCAGATAATTGATCAAAATAAAAGTTTAAGGAGTAAATTAGCAGCGAGCTACAGGTTCAGGAGGAAAATTAGTAAATATCTCTTTATTAATTTAGTATGTTTGATTATTTATTAAAAAAATATATTATTCTTAATGTAAAAAACGGGTCGGATTTGGGTTTGAGTTTTTTAACTTGTTAAAATAACAAGTTTGATATTATACGATTCGTTAAGATAACAGGTAGAACACAAAAATGATATGAACACAACAAACACGATTTGTTTGACAAATCTACTTTTAGATCTCGTAAAAAACGCTCATATTCGGGCCCAAATAGGGAAAAGTGCAGATTTTGGTAAAATAAATAGGGTCCAACTTCAGTGGTACGTACTATTAAATGGTACGTACTGTTAAATGGTTAAGATTCATTTGGGACTCACTGCAAATTAATCTGAACCATTCAATAGTCGTACCATTGAATGATACGTACCACTCAAGATTTTTCCAAATAAATAGGACAATCATATTCACTCGTCAAAAAAGACAGGGAGCACATGCAAACAGCTGTTTGCTTGGCTCCGAATATTTAAAATTTGTCAAGGTCTTTCTTTATTTGGTTATTGGGTAACCTTGCTAGAGTCAAACCCATGGGCTCAGTGGTTATCGTATTATACAAAGACTATATTCTTTTCTATATATCTCCTATAATTTTCATAAAATAATAATCATTGAAAGCTCAACTGGCCACCATGTTCCTCAAATTGTTAATGCGACTCGCTTCTGGGATTTTCGGTATGTGATACTTTTTGGTGTTTTAATCGTTAAATTTGTATTTAAATGTACAAAAATTAAGATCTCATACTCCGGATCACTTAAAATTTTTGAGTGCTTCTTTCTTCCTCAGCTATTAATTCAGTTTCCATCTTAATAAGACTTTACAGTTGACTCCCAGTATGGTTGTTGAGAAGGTCAGAATTATGAAGTGGTTCAGACTTTAGACAGGAAATTAAGTAAGCTTCAGGCAACCTTTCGCACACTCGAATCTTAGTGTTTCTAACACATCAGGTTTTTCTCTACCCTTCTTCTTTTATCTTCATTTCCTTCTTTCTGTTCGTTGTCTGGTTCATCAATTGTTACTTTGGCGCTGCTATCTTTGTTGACAAATTTTCAGTTGAACACATAGATTCCCTTTAGGATTAATCACTAAAGTTTTGTATAAGCTTGTCCACAAATCCATTTATTTTTACGTCTTCGGTGTTTTAACAAGATGTTGCCACAATTTTTCCAGAACTTCATTTTTTTTTTCTCCATAGATAGTCTGTTAGAAGAAGAGGTTTCAAATGTTCTTTTTTTTTAAAAGCCACACTTCCCTCGATATATTATATAACGAAAACAAGGCCAATTTAGTGAATAACTTCGGGGTTGTTTAGTATTCAATTTGAAAATAATTTATAATTTTCAAAAATAATGAATGCAAATGACTTGAAAATACTGATTGGTTTCAAAAACAGAAAAATTGGATCCAAGAAAGAATACCAAACATGTAGTTTCTTCATCAATAAAAGAAGAGAAGAGGTTCTCAAATAGTTATATAGTTTCCTTTATAATTTTTGGTTTTATTCTTGGAATTGATGAGGTAGATTCAATCCTGCCTGGTTCCTGGTTCCTGGTTCCTGGTTCCTCGAACACATAAAGCTTGTAGCATGTTTTGTAGTTTTGATTCCCTGCTTACTAATCATCCTTAGGGAAAACAGAATTTCTTTATGTATGTGCTTTCGCAATGAAATGGTCCCATCCGGTTATAAACGTTTAGTCACCTACCGGTAAGTGTTCAAGGAAATGATTTCAACACACCATTTTCTTCCCAGTGCACATTCGTGTTTATTTCTGGCCTTTGAATCGAATAAAGACATGGGTGTGCAGAATAAATCATTTCCCAAGTGTTTAATGCGATGACAATAGATGAAAGGTGAGCAGGTTGAAGGTCTTCCGAGTTAAAAATGAAAATTACTATACACATTGTATAGAGTCAGACATTTTGTCTATGATGTTTTAGTAACAGAGGTTTGTAGAATCTAACTATGAAATTGCTCTTTCTCCAGTGGTTTGAAATAAAAGGGAAGGGAAAGGGAGCCAAATGGCGGGTACGGTTAACCCTATTCCTAACAGCGTCAAGAAGCTATGGGACAAGTGGAACCTCAGGAGCTTTATCCTCTTAAGCCTTACATTGCAGACCATTTTAATTCTTTTTGCACCCATCCGAAAGCGGACGCCAAACATGGGGATAATGTTCATTGTTTGGTCATCTTACTTGCTCGCTGACTGGGCTGCTAACTTTGCAGTTGGACTAATCTCAAGCAGCCAAGGGGACACTGCAGGCGACGACTATGCTGGTGATCTTCTGGCATTTTGGGCTCCCTTTCTTTTGTTACACCTCGGTGGTCCAGACACCATTACTGCATTTGCGCTTGAAGATAACACCCTGTGGCTCAGGCACTTTCTTGGCCTCATATTCCAGGTTATAGCTGCTGTTTATGTCTTCATTCAGACCTTCCCCAAAAACAAGTTATGGCTCCCAACAGGCCTCCTTTTTCTTGCTGGAATCATCAAGTATGCTGAGCGCACACGCACATTGTATAGTGCAAGCTTGGATAATTTCAAGGAAAGCATGATTAAAAAAGCTGATCCTGGACCGAATTACGCAAAGCTCATGGAAGAGTACTCCTCGAAAAAAGACTCCAAACTTCCAACTCACATAGAACTCACAGCAGAACGCAGCAAGGAATCTAGGACGGTAACTTACGTGATAGGCAAAGATGAGCTGGAGAGTGATATTGCAGTGGTGAAACATGCTCATCATTTCTATCAAATCTTCAAGGGTCTAATTGTGGATCTCATTTTCAGTTTCCATGAACGCCAGGAGAGTCGTGCGGTCTTCCATGAAAGAACCCCGAAAGAAGCGTTTAAATTAATTGCAGTCGAGCTCAACTTTATGTATGAAGCTCTCTTCACCAAGGCTGCTGTGGTGCATACTAGGCCAGCATACACTTTCCGGGTGGTTTCTTTCAGTGCGATTGTCGTAGCCCTTGTTTTCTTCTATAGATTAGAGAAAAAGGGTTTGCACTCGTTTGATGTTGGAATTACCTATACCTTGTTGTTTGGTGCCATAGGCTTGGATTCAATAGCTATTTTCATGCTTATATTCTCAGATTGGACCATTGCTGGTCTGAATAAGTTTTGGCAGAATTCTGGTCTAGCCAAAACTATTTTCGGGAAGTATCTCAATTTCAAGAGGTCGTGGTGGTGGCCTACGACAAAAACAAGAAATGGCGGCCAAATTCCTAAAACAAAAGCAACGAAATGTTTGGAGTGGATTAGGCGAATCCTATTTCGGAGGTGGTATGAATCTCTCTCTACATTCAACTTGATACATTATTCCCTCAAGGAGCGGCCGAAAATGTCCCCTACATGGTATGACTACTTTGGCATTGGCTACACTAAAATCATCACCTTATTTGGCCTCAAGGATCTTCAAGATAAGTTGACATATATGACCAAAAAGCCGCTCATTGAAGAGTTATGGGTTTTTATTTTTGATCAGTTGATAAGTAAATCCATGCTTGCCGATGATCCTGAAACTGCAAGGAAAATAGGTGCGGCCAGAGGTGATTGGGTTCTCGAGGATAGCGATGGGGATAGTAAGGTGATCAGTAAGTTACTATCTTATGTTGTTGATGTGGAATATGACAAGAGCATTTTATTGTGGCACATTGCTACAGAGTTATGTTTCAACGATGACAAAAGCACAGCTGGAGGTGAAGCTAGGCCTGAAGTTAGTGATGAAACTGAAAAAAGAAAAGAATACAGTAAGACCATATCGGATTATATGTTGTACCTCTTAGTCATGCAGCCTACTATGATGTCTTCTATAGCAGGAATCGGACAAATAAGATTCCGAGACACGTGCGCAGAAGCCAAGAAATTCTTCAGCAGAAGGGATCTAGGATCCGGACTAGTGAAAGATGCTTGCGATAGACTCCTGCAGGTAAATACAGATGTTGAGCCTGTTGCAGTCAAAGGGGATAGAAGTAAATCTGTGTTGTTCGATGCGTGTATTCTGGCCAAAGAGTTGATTAAATTGAAGGACAAGAAATGGGAGCTGATGAGTGAAGTGTGGGTAGAAATTCTGTCGTATACTGCAAGTCATTGCAGAGCGAATGATCACGCGCAATTGCTGAGTAAAGGTGGAGAGCTTGTGACTTTTGTTTGGTTATTGATGGCTCATTTCGGCATAGGAGAGCAGTTCCAAATAAATGAGGGCCATGCCAGAGCAAAACTCATCGTGGGAAAGTGAACACACTGAACAGAGGTATGGAATTCATGAAGTAGAAATACTCAAACCATATGAATCATTGTTGAACACTTGTACTGAATCCGAATTACGTGAATGATGATATTTGGGATGTGATTGAAAAGCCTCAAATCTTGTAGTGTACTCTTCTCTCCCCCTCTCTTGTTCTTTTCATTCAAAAACCCTTGGTTATTCTAACTATGGAACTTTAAACAAAAGGGGAAGGTTTACAAAATGCCGCTGGAGACTCAAAGGATAAACCCAAACTCAAAAATAAAAAATAAAAAATAAAAAATCCATCTGTGAACATTGTGGTTGGAAAACTGCTCACCACTCATGTGAAGTTTGTGGTCGGAAAGAAGCTAATCACTACAGCAAGAAATGCCCCTACAGGGGTTTCCTAAACAGACAGCATTTTTCTGGATGTGCTTCCGCTATCAATTACTTTGTGGGGAATGTGACGAGCGTGTAGAGGGGCACTTTGGTGCACCTGGTGTGGACTGGCCTGGACGTCTTATTAATTACCAAGTTTTGCTTTTATTGTCAGGATTTTGGTAAGGGACAATACTTAGGTACTCACTAGTGAGTACCCCATATACTCACTTTAATAATTTGCCCCAATGATATTTTAACACATATTTTATTATTTTAAAAAATAAAACATATGCTATTTAATTTTTCTTGGGCTTTTAAAAATAAGGAACACGTGTCATCTTTTAATTGGGCCAAATCAGAAAGTGAGTATACATGGTACTCACTAGTGAGTACCCAAGTATTATCCTTTGGTAAGCACTGGAGTACAGATCATCCCCGGATCAAAAGAGCTTCTGAGGTAGTGCATGGGAAAAAAAAAATGACAGTGGATTGAGGTGCCGGATAAGGATGACTGGTGTCCCGTCTTGAATTAATTATGTAATAATTAATAAATAATGCAAATTTTTTTTTTCAAAAGTAAATTTTCATATAAATATTTGATAACAATGTTACCACACCCAAATTTAAGGTAAAAATCACATAAAAGAGTACAAGATTATTGTAGTATAGATTAGATAACTCAAGTAAAATTCTTTTCACAGGGACTGATGTGAATAATTTGTATTTAAAAACGATTCTTAATTAACTATTTAATACAAAAGGTAAAAATCTGAGATCATGATTTAAAATAACAAAATAATTAAATTAAAATACTCAAAAATAAAAATCGTCAACAATTATCGGAAAACAAAGACAAGAAACACTAGAGCTCAGCCATCACCAATAACAATCTCATATAGTTCTACCAATTTCGTATGAATTACACATGCACTTTGAAGGTTAGGTTTTCCTATTGCATATTCTACTAGTGATATTCTAACTAGAACGTATATCAAACATGCAACCCGTCTGTGATATTGAACATGCAAGACCCATTAAGTTTTGTGAAAACCTTTTGAAAAATCATGCAACCCTTAAGAACGTGATATTCGCCTTAAGTAAACTTATAATTATCAATCACAATAAGCCCTAGCTAATTTAAGGGTGACATTCCAACATAATTTGCATCCAATTACTTGTCTACACATCCTAATAGTGATCAAACACTAAAATAAATAGATAGTTTAAACCGGTGATTGACAATTCAAAGTAGCATGCATAATATCATAAGCAATTGAAAAGAAACTACATATTCATGCTAAAGGCTCAAGGCCTCACCCTAAAAAAGAATTAGTTACGCATAATCATAATTGAAATCATAAAATAAATTGATAAAGTTTAGAAACCACCGTTGTAGAAAAGTAGTAAAAACATCAAAAGCCAAGCCGAGTTCGCCACACTTTTTTTCTCCAAATTCGTTCTCCCCTCTAAACCCTAAAGACTCGGCTATATATACTACTAGAAAAAACCAAATCTTACTAAAAATAGGCTTCCCAAAAAATCAGGAAACAAAAACAAAAACAAATTAAATTATAGATTCATTTTCTAACAAGGATTTGGACTGCAGAAAATCCTCTTTTTGATTGACCAAATCAGCTCCGAATTAAGCCCATAATATGTCGTTGGAAAGCTAAAAATGTCCTATATAACCTTGTAGAAGAGACTTCGGCCCAGAAACGTCATTTTGAATCACTTATGCACCAAATAAGCCCAAAACATGAATCTATCCAAATTACGCATTCCATCTTCAATTATTCGTCACAATCAAATGGCATAGAATTAAGGCTTAAAAATTTGACATAATCTTCTTAGTTCCAAAACTCCACAATTTGACCATTTAACGCGCAAAAAGCCGATTCAATTCATCCTATGACAAAAACATATAAAAAAGTATCAAAATTCTCTAAAAAATAAACATAAAAGCTAACTTGGAAACTCATAAAATATAATATAATATCGACTCATCAATATCAAAAAGAAAGGATTACAACCAAAAGGAAGAAAACATAGTCTATGTCATAGAAGATTAGGCGAGCCATACAACACACCAGAATTCGGATTGGCAAGTTTTTGGGTTGCCTTGTGTACCGTATTTGATATTGGAAGAAGTAGTTCTTTTTACTTTTATATAAGTAAAATACATACTTTTTAAGGATGCATGCGGTAAATAATACCAAACAAGAAAATGAAGTAAATAAAACCAAATTCCATGCATGTTCCGATTCCGATTTCCAGGCGAGTCATAAACCAGTAGATGCAGCGTTTTTCTATTCAAAACAAAGGAAGAAAGGAGGGTCAAATTCGAATTCAACGTCAAAGGAGAGAGAGGAGTTGAAGTATGGCATGTGCCATTCTTGCCTTCAGAGAGGTCCAGTTTCTGTTTCTTTGTGTTTGTGTTCATTATAATCTAAATGTTCATGTTTCAGCAAATTTTGGTCTTAGAAACTGAGAAAATCCTAAGGAAGGGACAACCGTGTGTATGAATATGAAGTAAGTACATCAATGGTAAGATCAAGTTCCTCAAATAACAAAACTTCTCCAAATATATCTCTCTTGAGTAGTTGAACACTTTTTTTGCTTAGACTCGATCGGCTTTGAATGTGATCCGTGCCTGTTATCCTCTACAGTTTTATTTGCTGGAATTATATTTTATTAAGTGACATGTGTCACTATCTGATGTGTTTGATTTAGTGACAGGTGACATCATCTGATGCATTGAGTTGTTAGACTTGTTAGGATTGGTTAAGTAGTTTGTTAGTAGTTAAGTAGTCTCTAAGTCACTACTCCGCTGTTGTATAAATAGCCTATGTGCTATCTATTGTAAACCGATCATTCATTCAATACAATACACATCAACTATTACATGGGTATCACTTTCTCTAGAATTCCTGTTCACTTCATTTCTCAATTGTTGCAACGTAGTTAATATATTTGATAATACTGGCCAAATATGTAATCTATGCATCGTTACATTTATATATATGTAATAAAATTATATCACGTGTCTTTCATCCGCTTGAGACTTGCCTCACTGCATGTGAGGAGGCATTCAGTTTTTCTAACAAGGCTCGTTAATGTTGTGTTCACCATGTATGTTTAACATTACGAAATGATTACATTCCGAGGTAGTTAGCTTAGTGCATTAGTTGGTTCTGGCTCACATATGATGTATATATCTATTGATTATAATCTATATATTCTTCTAGCTTTCGCATTCTATTTGGGATTCGCGGCCCGAGTAGTTTGCCTAAGTGGCTCGGGCCTGTTTGGGATTCCTTCTAGAAGATCTAAGAGTGCAAAATCGTTTATGAGCACAAGTATTATTCAGAGCAGCAGTTCCAAATTCCCCCTAATGTTTTATAACTCTATATTGTTCCTACTTGTCTTCATGCTTTTGTAGCAAGAAAATTTCATATGGGCCTTAACATTTATTTCAACTTTTTTTTATTTTTCGTTGTTTTATTTTATTTCTTAGCTTTTGGTTATTCTAACCGTGGAACTTTAAACAAACAGCAGAAGAGGAAGGTTTACAAAAGTCTGTTGGAGACTCTGAGGATAATCCCAAACTCCAAAAGGAAGAAAAGACAAAATCCATCTGTGAAGTTTGTGGTCGGAAAACTGCCCATTAGTCCTGTAATGTTTGTGGTCGGAAAGAAGTTAACCACTCCAGTAAGGATTGCCCGTACAGGTGTTTCCTAAGCCGACTGCGGTTTTTAACTTTGTATGGATGTGGCTTTGGCTATGAATTACTTTGTAAGGACTGTGAGGAGCTTGTAGAGAATCACTCTAGTACGCCCGAAGCAAGGGCGGAGCTAGGATTTTCTAAAGGGGTCGGTGGGCTAATATTATTTAACGAGAAAACGAAAGAAAATGAAAACCAAAAACCACCAATTATGGCTTTAAAAGAGGAGGTTGTAGAGGGCAAATGGGATGATATTCAGTTTAATAGGCTTTACTTTTAGCTGTAATTAGTATATTGGGGTTATATTGTGCTTATTAATCTAATATAACATGGGCTAAATGTATTTAAATCTAATTTTATAGACTAAAAATGGCAAAAAAATCCTAAGTTATAGGTGTCAAAAGCTGATTGGGCAAAAGTCGCCTTGTGTTATAACCCAATGGAGCCTAAGCACAGCTACGCCCTTGGCCTGAAGTGGACTAGCCTGTACATCTTGTTACCAAGTACTGTTATTATTGTCAGGCTTCTGGTAAGCAATGGGGCACAGAACATCCCGAGATCAAAATAGCTTCTAAGGAGGTAAAGCTTGGTAAAATATTGACAGCGGATTGAGGTGCGGGTGCTGGATAAAGATGACACTGGTAGTTTGAGTTGTTTGTCGTGTCATGAAGTAACTATGTAATAATAAATAATGCAATACCACCAAATTGCATTTGCTTTTATGTTTCTCTCTATGCGAGTTGCAACTCATGTACAATGATGGCCAAATATGTAATCTATATATTGTTACGCTTCTTTTATGCGTAATCTATGTATCTTTACGTTTCTTTTATGTGTAATCTATTATACTATGTGTCATTCATCCGTATTGAGGCTTGCCTCACTGCATTTGAGGCGTTCAGTTTTTTAACGATACTAATGAGTACAGAGGACATAACTCAATATCTTAAAGCCCTTCTGACTAGTTGTGCGTATCACTTGTGTTGTGATCTGATTTTTCTAAACAAAAATAGTCTAATACTAAAGATATCCCAAGGACATTTGGAATACTTTGGTTTGGTTAGATCTTTGCTTGCGATCGAACCAAGCTATCTCTCTCTCCCTCTCTTTATCTCTCCCTCTTCTTCTCTCTCTTTCTCTCTCCTTCACCGTATACCATCTTAATTTCAAAGATCTTCACCTTCTCCTTGTAAACCGTGCAGGCAAGTGTCATAGCACCACCCATGTTGCGCCTTTGTCCAAAACCATGGACGGCAACCACTGTGACAAGCAGCAATAGTGTGCTTTCTTCTCCCTCTGATCTGCCCACTTGCTCGAGAACGAGTCGAGTATATCTCGACACCCTCTCGAGCCAACCTCGATCCCATCACAAAATGTAGAAAATGATTTTCTTTAATCAAATCTGTTTACAATGGACAGCTATATATAGGAAATTTGTTTGACTATTACAAAACAGCATTAAAGATTATAATTACAAATAATCAAAACAGAATCAGTTTTGATTGAGAAGAGGAAATCTCTCTGATCTTTGGTTACACAATCAGTTTTGATTGTGAAGAGGAAATCTCTCGAACACCCTCCCTCAAACTTGGCGGGCCTGGACGAACAAGTTTGCGAGTTAGAAGAACATGACGATGCTTGTGAAGAGGCTTGGTGAGAAGATCCACAGGCTGATCTATTGAAGGAATAAAGCAAACACGATGGCTTCCAAGAGCAACTTTCTCACGAACAAAGTGATAATCAAGTTCAATATGTTTAGTGCGGGCATGGAACACCAGATTAGAAGCCATGTAGGTTGCACTGAGGTTATCACAATGCAAGAGAATGGGGAACTGAATTCGAGCACCTAGTTCATAAAGCAAGTAAGCTAACCAAGTGGACTCTGCACTAGCATGGGAAAGAGAGCGATACTCCGATTTAGCACTGGAACGAGCAATGGTAGGTTGCTTTTTAGAGCACCAAGAGACCAAGTTGGTGCCAAGATAAACAAGATAACCAGATGTTGAACGACGAGAGTCTGGACAGCCAGCCCAATCAGCATCAGCAAAGGCAGCAAGATAAGTAGGATGGCGTTGAGGACCAAAGAATAAGCCATGGTCAAGGGAGCCTTTGATGTAGCGAAGGATGCGTTTGGCAGCAATCAAATGAGGGGTGCGTGGCTGACTCATGAACTGAGCGATAGAATTAACAGCGTAGGCAATGTCAGGACGAGTAATTGTCAAATACTGCAAGGATCCAACAATTTCCCGAAATACCAATGGATGGGGAAGAGGATCACCATCATTAGATGTGAGAATAGCCTTTGCTGACATTGGAGTACTAACTGGTTTACTAAGTAGCATATCATGCTTCACAAGAAGATCATACGCATACTTGATCTGACTTATATGGACACCTTTATTGTGAGATGTGACCTGTAAACCAAGAAAGTAGTGTAGATGTCCAAGATCTTTGATGTCAAAACCACGGCCTAAAGCATCAATAAAACTTTGTAAAAGTCTATCATCACTGCCTGTGACCACAATATCATCAACATAGAGAAGAAAATAAATTGTATGACACCCGAGTCGGAAAACAAACAGAGAGGAATCAGCCAAGCTTTGAACAAAACCAACTGATAATAAGAAGCATGTCATACGGTGAAACCACGCATGGGGAGCTTGCTTGAGGCCGTAGATGGCCTTGTTGAGCTTGCAAACATGAGATGGCCGCGACGGATCAATGAATCCCGGTGGTTGCGTCATATACACATCTTCTTTAAGAAAGCCATGAAGGAATGCGTTCTTGACGTCCAATTGACGAAGTGACCAGCCTCTAGATACAGCAAGAGAAAGCACAACACGAATAATTGCAGGTTTAACCACTGGGCTAAAGGTATCTGTATAGTCTATACCTTGTTGTTGATGAAATCCTTTAGCCACAAGTCGTGCTTTGTGTCGTTCAATAGTACCATCTGGATTGTGCTTTACTCGGAACACCCATTTGCAGCCAACAAGATTTTGAGATGAAGATGGGGGAACCAATGTCCAAGTATTGTTTTTCAGCAAAGCATTGATTTCATCAACCATTGTAGCCCGCCATGTCTCATGTTTGGAAGCTTGAGTGTAGCATGTAGGCTCTACATTTTCAATAACAATGAGGAGAGCATGAGGAATTGGATATTTGACAGTGCCATCTGTGCGAATTTTGGGCTGCACAATACCGTGCTGTAGACGTGTCCTCTTGGGTGGAGAAGGTGGCGTGCTTGGCGGTGCAGGAAGGGACTGAGGAGCGGTCGGTGAAGTTATGGATGGCGCCGGAGGATTGGTGACAGGCGGAGAATCACTGGAGACCGGCTGTGGAACAGTTGCAGTAGGAACAGATGATTGAAGAGATGTGGATGCCAGCGTTGAAGAAGGTGTATGTAATGAACGGCGGCGCTGATAGGTGAGGATGGGAGCGATGGTGGGCACATGAGACTAGGACGGAGTCGACAGCGCTGTAGTCGGGAATTGAATACCCACTTCAGACGGCTCTGGTTGAGACATAGTACAAGTGGAGTGTTCATTCTCAGCAGGTGAGCTTGGGCTTGACAAAAGTGTGAACTCCAATGGGCCAGCATCGGAAATTAAAGGTGCCTGCAACTGTTTGTAAGGAAAATTTGTTTCGTTAAAGATAACATGCCTAGAGATATAGACACAACCAGTGGTAGGATCGAGACAACGATAACCTTTGTGTTGAGAACTATAATCGAGAAAAACACACTCAATGCTACGACTCGAAAGTTTATCAAAGACATAAGACCCAAGATAAGGAAAACACGAACATCCAAAAACGCGAAGAGAGGAATAGGAAGGTGGACTGCCATAAAGACGAGTATGTGGAGTATCCCAATTAAGAGTGGGTGTGGGAAGAAGATTAATAAGATAAACAGAGGTTAAAACAGCTTCAACCCAAAGGTGATGTGGAGCACCAGAGGTCAGAAGCAGACTTCGAGTCATTGTGGCAATATGGCGATGCTTGCGCTCGGCAAGGCCATTTTGTTGTGGTGTATGGGGGCAAGAAAATCTTTGTTGAATTCCCAAGGATGTACAATAATGAGAAAAGGCATTATTGACATATTCAGCTCCATTGTCGCTTTGAAGAAATTGAATGGTATGGTGAAAGATATTTTGAATCATGGCAACTAAAGTTTGAAAATGAGTTAGGACTTCATTTTTGCGACGCATGGGGTAAATCCAAGTGTAGCGTGAGAATTCATCAGTAAAAAGAACATAATATTTGAAACCACTAACATAAATAGTAGATAAGGACCAAACATCACTATGAATTATATGAAAAGGAGTAGTAGCGGTCTCTTTATTGGAATTAAAAGGTAATTGATGAGACTTGCTAAGTGCACAGTCTCGACAAAACGAACAAAAAGACAATTTGGAATTAATTGTAGAACCTAGACGTGCTAAGACATTTGACGACGAATGACCCAAACGATTGTGCCAGATGGAGGAGTGAACGGAAGCAAGGGCTTGTGGAGAAGTGCTTGACAGATTGAGCGGATATAGACCATCTTTACAAGGGCCCTGAAACAATAGGCTACCAGTACGTAAGCAATAGATTTGATAGAAGTCAGGTGCAAAAAGAAAGAAAGCACGATTGTCGTTAGTGAAACGAGCAACAGATAGAAGATTTTTATGAATGGACGGAATACGGAAGACATTTTGTAAAGTAAAATTGGAAGAGCCTAATGAAATGGGAAGGTTACCAGTATGGGAAACGGGCATTGAGTCCCCATTACCCATATGTACATTATGCGGCCCACCATAAGGTTGAGGATTATTGATAGGCATGGCTGTCATGTGATGAGTTGCACCGATGTCAGGGTACCAATTTGGATCAGCAGCATAATGTACTCCAGCAAACGGAGCAGCAGTATTTGGGACGGAAAATCGATGTGGACATTGAGAGAGGCCATGTTGACTTGAGTGACAATTAGGACACCATTGGGGTGCGGGGCCAAGAAGTCCATTTGATGGGGGACGAGCAGCCCAAGCAGGTGAAGTGAACGGCCCAAAGGGAGGCATATGCGACTGTTGCATAGGAAAAGGATACGCAACCTGTGAGCGTGAAGCGGCTTGCTGCTGGGAATGACGACCACGTCAGAAGCGGCCATTGCTAGGACGACCACCGGTGGGAAATTGGTGACCAGTATTGGGGCGGTGATCACGATGGTTAGAAGGGGCTTGGCTGTGATTAAAGAGAGCGGTGGCCGTAGGGGAATCAGCTGGACGAGATTGTTGGGCATCAAATGAGAGAATTCGAGCCCGAAGTTCAGTGAAACCAGGGAGCGGAGGATTTTGAGTGAGGGCGGTGCGAAGCATGAGGTATTCGGGGCCAAGACCATGAATAGTGGCAATGACCAAGTCCTCGTCAGGAACAAGCTTGTTAATGGAGATCAAAGCATCAGCAATTGATTTAGCATGACGGAGGTAGGCGTCAACAGATTGAGTGCCTTTGTGGAGATCGAGAAGTTGCATTTTGAGGTTGGTTGCACTAGCTACAGACTTCTGGGAAAAATGGCGTTCAAGACAGTCCCAAATTGCCTTTGATGTGTCAAAACCAATGGTAAGCTGTGCAATGTTTTCTGTTAAAGTGGTGGTGAGGATGCTAACAATTTGTTGGTCGACGGTGAACCACGTATCATGGTCGGGATTAGGGATGGATCGTGCGGGTTGAGTGTCAGTGGCAGTAGTCATGGTGGTGAGAGATGGTTCAGGAATGGTGCCATCAACATATCCCCAAAGTTTGGCACCATGAAAGTAAGGTTTGATTTGCCGAAGCCAGGTCAGGTAATTGGTTTCAGTATGTTTGGTGAATTGAGCAGTATTTTGGGAGGGAGAAGTTGAGGAAGAGATGGTAGCCATGGGAAAGAAAAAAGGACGGCAAAAGAAGAGAGACATGTGAGGATCCTAGACTTAGGTTGATACCATGTAGAAAATGATTTTCCTTAATCAAATCTGTTTACAATGGACAGCTATATATAGGAGATTTGTTTGACTATTACAAAACAGCATTAAAGATTATAATTACAAAGAATCAAAACAGAATCAGTTTTGATTGAGAAGAGGAAATCTCTCTAATCTTTGGTTACACAATCAGTTTTGATTGTGAAGAGGAAATCTCTTGAACACAAAAAGAACTTGAATGAACTCGAGGACTTGACTAAGTTCTAGATCAACAAATTCAGTCTACCATTCATGTAATAGCTTTCAATTTTCATGAAATATCCAATCTAAAGAACAAACTATAGAAGAAATTTTTATTTAAATTGTCATGGTGATGGTGGTTTGTTTTGTCGATGAGGGAGGAGGAGATAGTGGGTGCTCGTTAAAGTGGATGCTCGTTGGGTGAGTGTTGTTGGTGAAACTGGATAGAGGCACTACTCCAATTTTCTGTAGTTTGATAGTTGACGTGGGAGGATGAAACAGAAGGAGCACTTTGGTAGTCGACATGGGAGAAAGAAGAAGAAGTACAATGTTCTGTAGTCCTCGTTTTGTTGTTAAACTCATCTCATTGTCTTATTTTCTCATCCACATTGTAATAAAAATTTTAATGACAAATTTGCTCTCTTTGAAAATGACTATTAAAGACCTACATATTGTCCAATCATATTTTGCGGACCCACTATCTCTCTTCTCCTCACGCTCTGTCTTCTTTCATCACTCTGCTCACTTCACTCTCTCTTCACGCTCACTCTCTCTCTCTCTTCCCCGACAGACCCATAGAAACCGACGACGGCTCCGACACCATTCTCCAGCGAACCAAGTCCCCAAACCACTGTCATATTCATCTCATCCTCAAACCAAACACAACCATGCCCTTTATTTCCCTTATTTTGAAGCTAAACCCTATGGAAACTCGAGCTTCGATACAACTCAATTCTCCGACAGGTTTCTTGCCGTTTCTAGCGAAGGTAAGGTCTAATACTACCACAAATTGATAGGTCTCAATGAGTGATGTGAAAATTAACTTGACACACAAATTAAACCATATTGTTGACAATTGTAGTATATGTGATAGTAGGGATCGTTCCAAGCCAGGGATTAACTAGGGATGCTAATCAACACAATTTAAACTTAAAAATACTAAACTAAACTCAAAAACATATAACTAGACTCTAAACTAACACCTAAGATTGATTTGGACGAATTTAAAACTCAAAGTGACTCAAAAGACTAGAAAACACAAGTTTTGACGAATTAAGACTAAACTAACTCAATTTAAAAACAAGGGATTGGTTTTGAACTAAATTAAACTTAACAAAACAGAATTATGAACTAGACTCAATTATGCACGAAATTGGTAAATTGAATGGGTGAATGGTTAGCTAGAAGGTCCTTCTCCACACATGACACATAAGCAACATAAATCAATCTCCAGTTATTCTTTCAATAAACCATGAATCTCAACACCCCAAATTAATTAGGTACGCTTAAACTAACCTTCAGATTTTTCTAGATTCATTGAATTAGACTTAGCGCCACAACCAAATTATTCTTATCAAGTTCCCTATATGACAGCATACTAGAGATACATCTCAAAGATCATTAAGTTCTATGAAAACCATAAGCGTTGACAAGGTATTTGTGACTATGATAGCATGACACTCCTACCAGGAATTCACTTAACACGATCGTGACCAGCAACCTCCACTACTTGTGAATATAAGTTTCTAACTATTAGGTGAAAGTCCCTTATACTCTAGCATCAAATTCATGCATGTAAATTAAGTAGGCCTCCTCAATCAACATACAAAAATAAGTTTTGATAACTCAGTTAAGCAAATTGCATTCACGATTTATAAAACAATAACTGGATGTAATCAACTCATGTCACATATATGTTCATGGCTTTGAATTCGCCTCTAGCTAAAAAGAAATTAGTTACTCATAATTACAATTGAAAACATTGAAAATAAAATATAGAATACACCTAAAACCTCCAGAGCTTCGGCACTAATCTTCAATCTCTGACTTCTCGCTCTCTGTACTCCAAAAACTGATCTCTTCTTTTATTCTGTACGTCCCCAGTAATTACATCATCAAGGAACTCTAAAGCACGGTTTTCTATAGAGTTTTTACCTCATGAGAACTCCTGCATCCATCTGAATTAAGTCCCAGAACTCGCACAAACAGATATCACGTTATCTTCCTTGAAACCAAATCCGACTAGGACTCTTTTTCCTGTTTCGACCTCCAGTCACTAAAACAGCGATAAAATCTGCAATAAGTATCAGAATTCCAATCTGTAAAATCCTATGGAAACTAGACATCCAGAGCTTTCCAACCATATATGGCATGACATGTAATTCGTTCTGAGTAAATCTGGGTGCTCTGTCGACGTTGGCAGTTATGCGCAGCACTGTCCAATTTTCACTCGGATTCTGCTTTTGCAATGTACTTCTCTTCCAAACTTCTATCTCCACTCTTTTAGGATAAATTGAAGTCCTCAAACAGTCAGATTATCAAATGTCTTCATATGAAATTGAATCTCCCTTGCACCTGGAATTAGGTAGAAACTGATGGTGATAAGGTTAGGATAAGATAAGATAAGGATAAGATAAGGATAATGTTCCATGTTTTCTGCTCTTCCCTTATCTTCTTTGTCTTAAACTTATTTCTTCATCTTCAAAACAGATTCCTAGCCTCATTTAAGCTCCCAATTCGTCCATTCCCTGGGCTCCATATACATGCACTCCATTTAAGCTCCATTTTGCTCTAAAATGCACCAAAATGCACTTTCTTGCTTCACTTGCCATTTGAACCTACAAACACACAAAAATAGCTTAAATCACTATAATAAACAATAACTAACTACGTAAATGCAAGAAAACAAACTAACTAAGTTGCATAAATATGCTCCTATCAATGAGTAGTATCGCTTTCGTGTATTGCATGTGAGAAATGATGAAGATTTGATGCAAATTTGTTGAATTTTGATATTGAATGTATTATTTCATCACGAGAAAACAATGTACATCAGTATGCTTACATATAGAAGAAGGAAAAAGTAACAAGTAACCTGAGAAACCCCTAGTGACCGATGGACCCTAGTGACTGGTTAATCCTAAGCTTAATCTAATCCTTAAATCAAGGAGATTACACAAACACCAAGACACGACATTAATCAGTCACTAGTCAATCATCTTCCTTTAATCAAGGAAAGATGACTATTACAATCTGATGGTTAAACCAGTACCAGGTCTCAGAGAGTTGCAGCCATAACCTAATGGTTACAAGAGTAACCCAATGAGAGTAACCCGATGACTACTAGCCTAATCCGATGAGTGTGTGGCTGAACCCGATGACTCATTCCGATCCCAATGACTACTAGCCTAATCCGATTAGTGTGTGGCTGAACCTAATGACTCATTCCAATACTCGATGACCTGTACAGTTCTTGTAATACTCCCCCTCAAGCTGGGTCAAGAGGATTGATTAAGCCAAGCTTGCATAGCAATCTGTTAAACTGAGTGGTGGGGAGAGATTTTGTGAAGATGTTAGCAATCTGATCATGGCTGCAAGTATAGATTGTTTCAATCACACGAGATTGAACTTGAGCACGCACAAAATGACAGTCCACTTCAATATGCTTAGTTCACTCATGGAAGACAGGATTTGATGCAATATGCATCACAGCTTGATTGTCACAAAACATGGAAATTGGTTGTCTATGATGAAAACCAAGATCTTATAGCAAACCTTTTAACCAAATGAGCTCACAAGCAGTCGAGGCCATAGCCCTATATTCAGCTTCAGCACTTGAGCGCGCAATCATAGTTTGTTTTTTACTCTTCCAGGTGACTAAATTGCCTTCCACAAAAGTGCAGTATCCAGTGGTTGACTTGCGATTAAGTGCATTTCCCGCCCAGTTAGCATCACTATATCCCATAGTGGTGGTGATGCCATTATTTTTCATTAAAATTCCTCGACCCGCTAAACCTTTGAGATAACATAAAATCCGTTTGACCATCTGTAAGTGGGAAAATGTAAGAGAATGCATGAACTGACTTACAAGGCTCACGGCATAGGTGATGTCAGAACGCGTGATGGTGAGATAGATGAGCTTTCCAACTAATCTTTGATAGTAGGAAATATTAGTGAGTGGTTCTCCTTCAACATCAAGTTTTAACTTGCTATCAAAAGGATTATGAGATGGTTTGCAATCCATCATGTCAGCTTCAGCAAGAAGGTCAAGCAAGTATTTTCTTTGGTTCAAAAACAACCCTTTTTTGTAGAGGTTGCCATTTCGATTCCAAGAAAATATTTCAAGACACCCAAATCTTTAATGGCAAATTGTTGATTAAGAGAATGCTTGAGCGCGTTAATTTCCTCCATGTTGTCACCAGTAATAATAATATCATCAACATAGATGAGGACAATCAGTTTACCAACATAACCAATTCGAACAAATAGAGACGAGTCAACATGACTTCTCTTGAACCTAACAGCTTTTATGACTGAACTCAACTTACAGTACCATGCACGTGGTGATTGGTTGAGGCCATAAATGGCCTTGTGCAGCTTGCATACTACATTAGGTTCCTTTTCTTGTGGATGACCTGGTGGTAGTTGCATGTAAACTTCCTCTTCGAGATCACCATGTAAAAATGCATTTTTAACATCCATTTGGTATAAAGGCCAAGCTTGATTAACAGCAACAGATAAGAGGACCCTCACAGTGTTCATCTTTGCTATAGGAGCAAATGTCTCCTTGTAATCAACTCCATATGTTTGAGTGAATCCTCGAGCCACCAATCGAGCTTTATGTCTCTCAATTGTCCCATCTGAATTGAACTTGGTCTTGTAAATCCATCAGCTACCAACTGCCTTTTTCCCTTTGGGAAGTTGAACAATGCTCCATGTATGATTATCAGCTAATGTTTTGAGTTCAGCATGCATTGCATCTTGCCAAACTGGTTGGTTATTGGCTTCGTGGAAAGATGTAGGTTCTTTTTCATCAAACAGCTTACTGAGGAACAAAGCATGTGGTGGTGAGAATTTATGATAACTGAAAAAGTTAGAGATGGGATACCTTGGTGTGTATGTAACATAATCTTGTAGTCGTGATGGAGGGCGTCTCACTCGAGTAGGGTTCCTTCTCGGTGTTGGAATGAATTCATGTGAATCAGCATGTTCAGTGATTTCTTCTGTACTGACTTGATCAGTATTCTCTGATTGATGTTCTTGGGAGTCCTGGTTGTTGAGTACTGAGGTAGGACGATTAGCACTATCTTCAGCTAGAGTAGGTAAAGGAAATGACCCCCAATATTGCTCCCCCTGAATATCAGAATCTGTATTCTGCTAAAAGAATGGTTTGGTTTCCTCAAACTTGACATCTCGTGATACCACGAGCTTCCTTGTGCTTGGAACATAACACTTGTAGCCCTTCTAGGAACTTGAGTATCCCATAAACACGCCTTTAACAGCCTTAGGGTCCAATTTATCCCGATGAGGAGCTTGGATGTGTACAAAGCATGTACATCCAAAGACTCTGAGATGTGAGAGATTGATGATTCGACCTTTTATGAGTTCATAAGGAGACTTTGAGTTCAAGACACTGTTGGGCAATCGATTAATAATATAGGTTGCTGTGAGAACACCTTGTGACCAAAAACGTTTAGGCACATGCATTTGAATCATCAAGAACCTAGTTTTTTCAAGTAAATCTCTATTTTTCCTCTCGGCAATGCCATTTTGCTGAGGTGGTACCTACACAACTCGTTTGGTGCAGAATATCATGTGTGCTCAAATAGTCAGACATAATTTTGGAAGTAAACTCAGTGCCATTGTCAAATCTTAGGGTTTGGATTTTAGAGGAATATTGAGTTATAACCAAGTTGTGAAAATCTTTGAAAACATTAATCACTTCACTTTTAAATTTCAAAAGATACAACCAAGTAGCTCTTGAGAAATCATCAACAAAGATTACAAAATATTTGTAACCATCAAAAGACTCCACAGGAGCAGGACCCCAGACATCTGAGTAAACAAGTTCAAATAGTTTACTAGCCCTAGACAAGGATGAACCAAATGGCAGTCTAGTAGCCTTTGAAAATTGACAGGTATCACACAAGTGTGATGATTTACCCAAACTAGGAAGCAAGGAAGACAAAACATGGTCGGAGGGATAAGCTAGACGTTGGTGCCATAGACATTGTTCTTGAGTTAAGCTTAAGTTGGCTTGACAACCCTTTGGTATGGTGAAATTTTTTGGCAGATAGTAAAGGCCGTTCAAGTGGAATCCTTCACCAATCTTCTTCTTGGTTACTCCATTCTGAAAAACAACGTCATGAGGAGAAAAAATAGCAAGACAATCCAACGATTTTGTGTCCTTCCAACTGATAAAAGTTGGAAAGGAAAAGAAGGAACATAAAGAGCACTGGATTCCACATTATCACAGATTAACTTAACCTTCCCTTTCCCTAAAATGGGTACCCCTCTACCATTGGCAACAGACACATGTGATGGTTTGGAGAATTTTTTAAAATCATGTAAGATGAACAATTCATTTGTCATGTGGTCAGTGGCACCTGAGTTTATAATCCAAAAATCATGTGTAGAATTGACTTGTAAAGCAGTGAAAATAGCACACATGATACTTGAAATATCTTTTTTGGGAATGTGACTTGATTCTGACAAGAAACCTGCAAATTTTCCAAGCAAGGCAGAATGATTTGCTTCAAATGAAGTCTCTCCACATTCATAGTTTTCCTTCTTGGTTTGGAGAAATGCAGCAAAGTTGTTAATCAACGCCATAGGATTTGTCGTGAATTTTACTAATCCATCTATTGGATTATTTGTTGCTGCATGATTTGCCTTTGATTTGCTTGAGTCATGGTTGTTGTACGATCTCTTGTGATCTCTCAGCATCTTCCCCTCATCATCAAACTTATCTTTTAGCTCAGGATGAAAGATCCAACATCTTTCATTCAAGTGTCCCTTACCATTGCAGTGTAGACACTTTAGATCAGGTCGTTTCCCTTTGTAAACTTTGTCTCCAAAGTCTCTGTGGTTTGTTACAAATGCTCTCACCTCAGACCTGGGATTGGTTTCAGCGTTCATGACCTTCCTTCTAGTTTCCTCCCTTTGAATACTGTTACACACACTCAAGAAGGACGGGAGCTCAGAATTCATCAATAGATGGCTTCTTAGATCCTCATACTCAGTTCCTAGGCTAGCCAAAAGTTGAAAGACTTTGTCTTCATTAGCCCTCTTAAATAGCACAGCAGAATCTGTAGTGTGAGGTCGGTACATGACGAGCTCATTCCACATTGTTTTCATACTTCCCAAATGTTGAACAAATGATTTATCTCCTTGCTGTAAACTTGAAAGATTCTTCTTGAGTTCAAAAACTCGAGCAGCATTGTTTTGATTTACATACATATCTTTGACAGCATTCTAAAGAGTGTGAGAAGAAGAAGAATAACTGAAAAGTTCGGACAATTTTAGCTCCATGGAGTTGAGGATCCACAATATAACCAGTGAGTCCTTGCAAGACCATGATTCATGGTTGGGAGAATCAACCTCTAGAGGTTCTATGCTTCCATTGATGTAACCCAATTTCAATCTTCCTCCTAGAGCTAAAGTGACAGCTCTAGACCATGGAAGGTAGTTGAATTCATTCAACAAGGTCGAACATAAACGCAGATTAGGGCTTGCGTCAGGTTCAGTAAATGAGGAAGAGGGAGCTGAGGAGTTCTCATTCTCAAACATAGCTGAATTCTCTTCTGCCATGATTGAGGATTTAGAGAACGCAAAATACTAGAAATAGAGACAGGCCAATTAGAATACATGCTTTGATACCATGTTGAATTTTGATATTGAATGTATTATTTCATCATGAGAAAACAATGTATATCAATATGCTTACATATAGAAGAAGGAAAAAGCAACAAGTAACCTGAGAAACCCCTAGTGACCGATGGACCCTAGTGACTGGTTAATCCTAAGCTTAATCTAATCCTTAAATCAAAGAGATTACACAAATACCAAGACACGGCATTAATCAGTCACTAGTCAATCATCTTCCTTTAATCAAGGAAAGATGATTGTCACAATCTGCTGGTTAAACCAGTATCAGAGAGTTGCAGCCATAACCCAATGGTTACAAGAGTAACCCAATGAGAGTAACCCGATGACTACTAGCCTAATCCGATGAGTGTGTGGCTGAACCCGATGACTCATTCCGATACCCGATGACCTGTACAGTTCTTGTAATAAGATTTAAGAGAAAATGTCATCTGCAGTTTACGGCGAGTTTATCCGCAATCCGGCGAGGTGATTCCGGCCAAACGGCAAGGAATTACTGTGCGTGGTTACCATCTTTGTGTTCGTCTTGATTTAATCATCGGAAACAAAAATAACATAAAAAAATGAAAAAGAAAAAATTGTAATCCGACGCCAAATCGACAACGTACTTAATGACCATTCACGACAACTCTACCCACAAGTCTCCCTCACGGCGGCGCCAAATTGACTGCTTCAACTCATCTCCTCATTTCTCACCATCTTTGTATCGCTTCCTCCCTCCCTTTCATCTCCTCTCTTTTCTCTTTTTCTCTCTCCTAGGCTCTAATTTCCTAGTAATTGTGTGCCATCTCGATCTGAATCCAGCGGTTTTGAGGTCTTGGTGAAGTGTAGGTGTTGCAGCGGCTGAGTTTTTATAGGGTGGTTCATCATAAATTAAACTTATAGATTGATTTTTCAAATTTATATAAATTTAATTACTGCGGAAACAAATATATTAAATACAATCAGTTGAGTTGAAAATGAATTTTGACTTCAAGATAAGTTGACATATATATGACCAAAAAGCAGCTCACTGAAGAGTAATGGGTTTTTATTTTTGATCAGTTGATAAGTAAATCCATGCTCGCCAATGATCCTGAAACTGCAAGGAAAATATATGCGGCCAGAGGTGATTGGGTTCTCGAGAATAGCGACTGGGATAGTAAGGTGATCAGTAAGTTACTATCTTATGTTGTTGATGTGGAATATGACGAGCAGTTTATTGTGGCACATTGCTACAGAGTATGTTTCAACGATGAAAAAAGCAAAGCTGGAGGTGAAGCTAGGCCTGAAGTTAGTGATGAAACCGAAAAAAGAAAAGAATATAGTAAGACCATATCGGATTATATGTTGTACCTCTTCGTTATGCAGCCTACTATTATTATTGTCAGGCTTCTGGTAAGCACTGGGTAACAGAACATCCCGGGATCATAATAGCTTCTGAGGAGGTAAAGCTTGGGAAAATAATGACAGCGAATTGAGGTGCGGGTGCTAGTGATCAGTCGATATTATATTATATTTTATAATATTCCAAGTTAGCTTTTATGTTAGTTTTTTTAGGGAATTTTGATACTTCTTTGTATGTTTTTATCATAAGATGGATTGAATCGGTTTTGCGCATTAAATGGACAAATTGTGGAGTTTTGGAGCTAAGAAAATTATGTCAAAGTTTCAAGCCTTAATTCTATGCCGTTTGATCGTGAAGAATAATTGAAGATGAATTGTGTAACTTGGCAGATTCACGCTTTTGGTTTATTTGGCATATAAGTGATCCAAGATGACGTTTTTGGGCCGATGTTTCTTCTACAAAGTTGTAGAGGACGTTTTTAGCTTTCCAACCACATATTATGGGCATAATTCGGAGCTGATTTGGTCAATTAAAAAAGAAGATTTTCTACAGCAGTCCAAGTCCTTGTTAGAAAAGGATTCTGTAATTTAATTTATTTTTATTTTGTTTCCTAATTCTTTGGGAAGCCTATTTTTAGTAGGATTTGATTTTTCTAGTAGTATATATAGCCAAGTCTCTAGGGTTTAGAGGGGAGAACGAATTTGGAGATTAAATTGTGGAGAGCTCGGCTCAACTTTTCTACAACGGTGTTTTCTAAACTTTTATTAATTTATTTTATGATTACAATTATGATTATGTGTAACTAATTCTTTTTCTAGGGTGAGGCCTTGAGCCTTATGATATTATGCATGCTACTGATATTATGTAGTTTTTTTTCAATTGTTTATGATATTATGCATGCTACTTTGAATTGTCAATCACCGGTTTAAACTATCTATTTATCTTAATGTTTGATCACCATTAGGATGTGTAGACAAGTAATTGGATGCAATTTATGTTGGAATATCACCCTTAAATTGGCTAGGGCTTCTTGTGATTGATAATTGTAAGTTCACTTAAGGCGAATATCACGCTCTTAAGGGTTGCATGGTTTTTCAAAAGGTTTTCACAAAACTTAATGAGTCTTGCATGTTCATATTTGATCTGAATATCACAGACGGGTTGCATGTTAGATATACGTTCTAGCTAGAATATCACTAGTAGAATATGCAATAGGAAAACCTAACCTTCAAAGTGCATGTGTAATTCGTAAGTAATTGATAGAACTATATAGGATTGTTATTAGTGATGGCTGAACTCTAGAGTTTCTTATCTTTGATTTTTGAGAATAGTTGACGAGCTTTATTTTTAATTATTTAAATTCCTGCGAATTTTCATTTATTTTTATTTATTTTGTTATTTTAAATTCATGATCACAAATCTTTTTTTTTTGCATTAAATAATTAATTAAGAATTGATTCTAAATACAAGTTATTTACATCAATCCCTGTGGAAATGACTTTGCTTGAGTTGCTATACTACGACAACCTTGTACTCTTGCAAGTATTTTTAAGTGATTTTTGTCTAAAAGTTGAGTGTGGTAAAATTGCTATCAGCTAGATAAAGATGACACTGGTAGTTGGAGTCGTGTGTCATGTCATGAAGTAACTATGTAATAATAAATAATGCAATACCACCAAATCCCTTTGCAGGTTGCTTTTGTGTTTCTCTCTATATGAGTTGTGACTCATATATAATGCTGGCCAAATATGTAACCTACATATCATTACGTTTTTTTTAAGCGTAATCTATTATACCATGTGTCATTTATCTGCCTTGAGGCTTGCCTCACTGCATTCAAGGCGTTCAGTTTTTTTACAATTCAAATGACAGAGGACATAACTCAATATCTTAAAGCCAATCATTGTTGATTCTGACTAGTTGTGCATATCACTTGTGTTGTGATCTAATTATTGTAAACATGAAATAGTCTAATACTAAAAATATCCAAGGACATTTGGAATATGTTGTGAATACTTTTGTTTGGTTAGATCTTTGCTTACGATCGAAGCAAACTATTTATACTAAGATTTTATAACGTTAAAGGAAACAAAGCTAGATCGATACTCCTATAGCCTTTGTGGTGTTGGAAGCCTTAGAAATTTTCCTTTTTATGGACCAAAAATAATTCTATGAGACAATTGTCCCCGCTGAAACTACCAAGTTAGCATGCATATTGGTGTACACGTACGTATTTGAAGGAGAAGCACGGATGAAATACGAAGTATAGATTTAACAAATTACACCCGCGGTGATTTGTAAAAGTGGAAATGGGCTCTCTACACAAAGAATACACATTGAATAAACACATATCTTTTGTTATGAACATATGTACTACTTAAGCATCAAGCGGAAGAATATTACAAGAGCAGATGCTCATCAAACAAAAATTAACAATTCGATCATAGTAGCCCCGAGAGCTCGTAGTCATATATGCTGACTTGTTGATCAAGTTGAGCATAACCATAGTTGAAAAAAGGATCATGATTAGGCTGATGATAAACAGTGTCTAAATTGAGCCATTGCTCAAGATCTTGAAAAGGTAACATATCATCCACCAATAATTGCTCTTCGGCTGAAGCTTCAAAAGTACTGGTAGTTGTTGTATGATCATCCGAATAAATCTGATAACATAACTGGTTGAACTCTTGGTCATTCATAAACACCTGGCTGCACAATTCCGAAGAATCAAACGACGCATCGGTAGACACATCCACGCTGCCTTCAGGCTCAATATCCACAACTACTGGGATTTCCTCCTCCTCGTCGACCGGCGGTCTGTAGTTTTTCGAAGGGTGCGAGAGGGAGGAGGGAGCGGTAATTGGATTCGAGGCTCCATTGCCGGTGAGGTCTTGTACAAGCCTCTTGAAGCTAGAGCTGTCAGTGATGTAGACTTTAGGCCTCAAGAGTCTTATCAAACTGTTAAACTCTTTCTTTTCTTTCTTAGATATTTTCACTGAAGTAGTTTGTTGGCTTACTTTCTTCCCCATAGTTTCTTACAACTGTGCCGTCCTAGGAAACACCTCCCAGCTGTTTTTGTTGCTAAAGCGGAGGACTCTAAGAGCTTATAAATATTAGGGTTAATGAGGGAGGTGAGTTTTGAAGGTGGTGGAAGCAGAGCTGCAGAAGAGGACAGAGACAAAGATGCTGAAAAATAATATTTCTTTTTTAATATTTTTTTTTCAAGAAAAAGAAAGCTTTATAACAGGAATCACAGAAACACACACTCATTCGTTATCAGAGTATGACCCCCATGAAACAAAATGCTAGGGTTTGTATTTACATGGGAAGATGGAGACATTGGTCAATTCAAGAGGATGGTTTTTGGGTATTAAGATATGTGTTAAAATAATATATATCACTGTATGCCATATGGGGTAGACGAGCATTCAGGGCACGCTGCTAACTATTCAATAACAATAAAAAATTGGTGGCAAATATGAAACACTATTTGGCTTTGAAGAAGTCATTCCTAAATCATAATTTGATAGGTGGAAAAGTAATTCGTTAAATTTACTTTTATGTTCACAAGTTAAAATGTGATTACGATGTTCTTTAGGATTGAATGTTCAAATTTGATTATTTATTTTCGGGGTACTCAATACTCTGTTGCATTGCAAAAAAATTAAAAAATGACATTTGTTTGTAATGAGAAAATGTCATCTTACATTAAGACCATCTATAATGGTTTATGTAAGGTTGATTCTTATATAACAATCAGGCACTAGAGTTTGATTAATTATATAACATTGCTTAATAAACTGTTGTGAGTTTAATAATTATGGGAGTTATATTTTGTAGAAATCAAACTCAAGAGACTCACATGTATTACACTCAATAATTAAACTCACACCTATTGAACCCAAATTTTCTGTTCATTCTGTGAGTTTAATTTCAATTTATAAGAATCAAATTCAAGTTCAAGCTACTGTGTGAATTCTACTTCGAGGAACTAAGAAATCTTATAAGTGCATATAAAGAGTTGATTTTACGATGAAACATCAACATTCTTCAAGTATTGTTCTGATTATATTACATGATTACTGCTTCCACACTGACAGCTTGCAGCTGGCTTAAAGAAGATAGGGAATTTAATTACATAAACTGTGTTTTATTTTACAGATTAAATGGAACTTTAAGACATCGTCAACATCACAATAGGGATGTGTGAATGCTCTAGCCTCCATGTCTACATCCCACGTCATATCAAAAATCTGGAATTTTGGCGCTTGGCTGTCCAAATATTTGGCAGCCTGTTGGCAAATCACTGTGTGCCACATTGCAGTGCATGGTGGCACTGCAGACAAGTGAAGTATAAACAAAGAAAGTAATTTTTTTATTATTAACCCATTTGACTGCTTATTGAGAGCTTTTTTTTTATTTGATGCTCTGCTTAAATACTTATGGACTTAAGCATCTATTTGATCTTCAACCCTATCTAATCACACACGATTAATCTTTTGTATATCGTAACCCTGAGCAAAAGCAATTCGCCAAGTTTGAATAAATGCTTTTATATGAAGTTGTTTACGTGATTCTAATTAATCTTCTTCACTAATAAAAAATGATTTTAGCTATAGTACATTTCTTGGCATAGCATAATATCTGACCAACGTGGATGCGAAGTCATCACTGATCTTTGCAAGCCAGCTAATATGTGTGTTACGTTTCAAGCAAGCTAATGTCAAGAATGTAATGACAAAATAAAAGAGATGCTGAAGAGAGTCATAACTTTAATGATAGAGCATTTATCTTTACATCGTGACGAAAGTTAGGACTTTCATTCTTTATCTTTATGGTCTTCACATTTTCAACAAGAGCTAGCCAAAATTTGTTTATATTTGACCTCAAATGACACAAAAATTGTTTATGGCTAACTACTATCTCTAGGATTTGACAAATTTTAAGTTGGACCACCTGGCCATGCGACCATATTGATACACATAGGAGGGCTATTTACGACAATATTCGCACACACATGGGGGGCCTGTATTTGGTCTCCCTCACCCTAAGTTGGTTGAGTAATTTTAAGTGCATCTGGAACATAGTCACGTAATGGTATTGTTATGCTCAAATTATAATACTGTTTTTATTTTTTGAATTATATATTCTACAAGTAAGGCACATCAATTATGTCGTTCATCATATTATAACACATAAAATGATAATGTCATGTGCTGATGTTTCAGGTCACACAAAAATTTCTCAGAACTTGTCCTACCTAATTGTCTCTTATACTATATATGTGAACGGTCTAGACATAAGATTATCTTCTAGTTTTGGCTAACATGGAATAGTTAATAATTATTTTTATTGAGATTGAATTATTAAGGAAGAGAGAAGGAGAGAACAAGATTTGGCAAAAAGTTTTCTTTTCTCTTGGCTAACCACTTTTAGCTTGCAATTGTTTGCAAAATCAAAAATGTCTTGTGGATGGCTAATTTGTTGGGGTGGTTTTTTGGGGGAGTTTCAATGAAATATGTCCTGAAAGCAACTTTGGCTAGTCTACTAGAGATGCACAGGCCTCCTTCCTCAATGATTTTAGATCATATATATGATCATTAGAGGAAGAGGATGGAACTTCAGTGACAATTCTAATAGATAAGCAACCTTTTGGCTGGTTGGTGTCAGTAATAATTGAATTAGATTACCTACTAGAAGTATATAACAAATGATGAAATGGATGCTAAATTTTAAATTGTTTAATTTGGAAGATATAAGAGAGAGTAGTCACAAAGGAAATTCCTCCAAATCTAACCAAGGGATTAATTTCCTTAATGTTCTATCTTAAAGTTAGACAAAATTTGGAAGTTGACATCCAATTTTTTTTAATAACATTCAATATTCTTCAATTCAATCAAATCATTGACACCCTAAACAAAAAAAAAAATCAAATCTTTGACACCAAACATGACCTCTTAAATTCATTAATCGTATGGGGATGAGATCTTCTAGGTTATGTTGATTATTGAGTGAGAGATTTCTAAAGTTTTAAGAGATTGAGGCCAAGTTAATAAAGATTGAACTACAAAATCTTAGATAGAGGGGATTAGAAATGGCCTTCATAAACATTAAAAAGGCATATGAGAGGGAATCGTAAATGACTCCTGCCAAGTAGGGATTACAAATGGGAAACCAATCGATGATCAAAATCAAATATCAACAACACAGCGATCAATTATTGATGACATAGTGATCTGATATCAATGACATACTGAAAACTGATCATTTTAGCAATTGGGATTTGAAAATTGATTATTTTGGCCAATTTCTCTTTACAAATCCCTCTCACATGCCAACAAAATGCTCTCCCTACAAATCTCTCTCACATGCCTTTGATAATGCTCTAGTGGAGAATATTTCTAATCCCCTCTTTCTAAGATTTTGTATTCCATTTCTTATTAAGTTGGCATCAATCCCATATGACTAGGAAATCCCTCACCCAAAAATAGCCCAAGCTTCTAGGGTTCTAATTGCCACAAAAGAAAGAGTTCCAAGGGTATCATAACATAAAAAGATATGCCCTATCTTTCCATTTACGAGGAGGACTTACATGAAACGAATTCACCGCCACGTGGTGTTTCTTGTCCAATAATGCATTGTCATATGCAAGTTTTTTTCCACATGAAAAAATTTTATTAGATCAGGACGTCATGTGACGGTGAACCCGTTCCATGTAAGTTGCTCTCTTTTATAAGGGGCACAAAACATTCTTCTTCTTACACCCCATGAATATTTGTGACAAGTGAAATTTTAAACTTGATGCGGCAGATAATCAGGAAACGAATTATTTATATCTATCACCGGAATGATTACATACATTACAACTATTTGAAGTAGCCACCAAAGTTTGGGGAGAAGTATACTGAAGAAACAAAACCTTCTTAATTCGATTGATATGAAAATGTAACAGTACAATTTACCATGTGTAGGCTTGTAGCTACATAATTACATGAAACCAGAGGACAATTTCACCACACGAAGAAGGGTGAGAAGGAGAAAGAATTAATTCAAAACCAAATTATGACGAATTTTCAACAAACTCGACTACTGCTCTTGTCCCTCAGAGTTGAACCCTTCGCATTAACCTATCAAAAATGCTGAGTATAGACCTAAATCCTGAAGACAGTAACAAAACGATCAGCTTAAACGGCATACGAAGTAAAAGGCTAACACGATCCTTGGTAAAAGAAAAACCTCGTACCTTACAAGAGATACACCGGACATCAAGACTTTTGGGTCGCATGAGCATTTTCAGTCAATGATGACCCTAGCCGAAGCATTAGAGGATAGACAGGGCTGAACTCTTTGTCTCCTCGGGCCCTTACATGCGTGGCATAGTCATCCAGTGTTGCTTTGATTCCCTTCCATACCTGATCCTCTCCTTGAGAATCTAGCCACAATGAGTATTGCAGAGGTGTTAGTTTGTTCCTTTGCAGCGGTGATTGCAGTTCATCGGGACCCCGGGAGTAAAGATGGTGAAGTACGACGCTTGGTGGTAGATCTTGAAGAAGAGGAGATCCTCCGAGTTGGGACGTCTCCAAGAAGATGAGAGGTCGAAATGCTCGAAGAGCTCTGTATGGCGCACCAAGTTGCTCTACTGGGAACAAGTTTTGGCCTACAGCTAATTCCAGCTCAGCCATATCCCTAGCCATCCTTAGCTTCCCTGATTCTGAAAGGGGTCTGACAAGAGAAGCATGCCTGATAAAGAATATTAAAACCCGTGCAGCCATGCTCCTAACAAGCCTAGTGCATATGGTCTCTGTTCCGACCGTGGCAGATTTTGGAGGCAAAAGCCTAGACAGGAACTCACTACGGAAGTGAAGAATGCACTTTTGCAACTCCTCCATGTAAGGTGAAGCATTGTTGTCCATAGCAGCATCCATGCCTAGCACACCAAATCTCTGTTCATGTATTTGCAAGATGCAAGATTCAAGACGCTCAAGCATAGCTTGGAACAAGGACGTTACTGAGTCACAAGCAACCCCATATATTACACCTAACGAGGGAGACAACACATCTGAAGCAATAGTGGGAAGTCCTGTAATCATAGATGATATGCGTGTATGAATTTCTTGGAGATGCTGACATAACATGAAGTTCTTGAGCTGTGCAGGAGTTGCAGGACCATTGACTTGACGTGCTTCAGGACCAGTTGATATCTGCCATTGGGGACATATTAATAGAATGAGAAAATTTTGAACACAGGCAAAAAATCACTTGTCAAAATAAAAGGGTCAGCATACATTTCTATGTATACATACGCCTTTCCAATAGATCAATCAGAACAAATGTAGGTATAATGGGGAATAACCTTTCAAAAGAACTGGCTATCCTTTGACTTACCAACCTTAATCAGAACATTGCCAATTTTTTAAAAACCCAAAATCCTCATAGAATAAAATTGCAAGGACCTAGACATCATAGTTTCTAATTTACCACTATCGTCATCATCCATTCCTTTGCCTAATTGATTTATATTTCCTCCATAATGATACATGAACTTGACTTTCCATTAGTTGCATTCAATTAACTTTCTCTAATTAAGATTAAGCCATAAGATTCACAAAATATAGGTATAAGTATAACAACAACGAAGAAAAACAAGACAATTGAGCAAGTGAAACAGCTTGGGCAATGAAATAAACAGACATTGAACTTAACTAATATATTGAGATTATGCAGAAACTACAAGTGAATGCATGAATTGTATAATTTGTCTTTAACGGAGACCATATTTATTGAGCTCATTACATCTAGCTTTAGACGCCTACACATCAGTCAAAAGAAGACTAGGATCATGTGTCTGCATTGGGAATATATTATGCAAGATAACTAAAAGATTACCTGGTATTCAGCTCGTTCACCAAGCAGGAGAAGAACCTTGCCAATTTCACGCAATACAAGAAGAGTCAAGCGCCCATCCAACTGAACAGATTCTATTTCTTCTTGAATCCGGGATATAATTCTTGAGATATGTTCTTTAGAGGGTACACTTCCACGGCTGGACACTGGAAATACAGTATTCACAAGATCAGACAAGCGACCCAAGCAGAGTCCCAAAAATGATGTTTGGAATATTTCAACGGCTGCAACCAGTTGTTCCTTTCCCTCTGACGTAATAGCCGGTAAAACCCCTTTGACATCTGTGTCGCGTGCAATTCTTTCAAGAAGATTATCTATCATAGAGAAAAGCTTCGGATACCCCATAGTGAAAACCTCTTTAACAAAACTTGATGCAGTGAAAGCAGACTTCATTTGGTTGGCAAAAGCCTTCACAAGGGCCTCCCACACTCTATCTGTTATCATAGGCTCACCTTCCTAAGCAAGTAACATATAATGTGAGCAAAAGTTATTGCTTTTAGACAGGATAAGCTTTTAGACAGGATGAGAAGTAACAATCATTGCCAAGATTACTAGCAATCAAGCAGCAAAGTTATCCGAAATAAATACTAATAGGAAAGCTTAATTCAAGTCAAGATGGAACTGCAAGTCAACCATTGCAAAGACAATAATTTATGCCCATTTTGTAGGTTACTCATTGGAAGTAGTGCAAATCAATCATCATACACAGAAAATTAACGATATATTTGCAAACCAAATACAAAGTAAATCGAAACAAACTGTAGCAGTTCATGGGTACATTGTGCACATTGACCGCTAACCTAAGTACAAAATTGTTACAGATGATCAGAAAATGAATAAGAACCCAACTTCAAGAGTAGAAGGCGGCTAAGATAGACTTCAGCAACGACAGTATAAGATGATAAATCTTCTTAGGAACTGCCTACTAAGGGATTAGGTATGATCTACTTCCAGTTTGATCCAATTTAATAACCCAATCCAGTAAAATTGTTTTCATTTATCCATCAAATAATACGGAAATGAGGCTAGTATCCTATCTGAGCAAGTACAAGAATACAAAAACACAAGTAAATTTTCATGCTTTTTACCATTCATACACAATCAAATAATCAAGCAATTGAAAAGCAAACCAAATTGGACAAACCCACTCACCTGAATAACCTCATCAAGCAGCAACACATGCGTAAATGGGTCGCGCTTCTTCGACAACACCCTCTGCAAGTGCCACACCGCAACCATTATCGAATGCAGCTGATCCATACAACTCCCCATCCTCTGCCAAATCGCCTCCCGCGCCTTTCCACCACCGCCAATCTGCGGCGTGCCCCCGCCTCCTCTGATCCCACCCGGCCCATACCCGCCTCCTCCCGACCCGGAAATCGCCTTCATATCCAATGCTGCACTCACACTTTTCATCCCCATACCCTTGTACTTGTTAATCAGCTGATCCATAGCCTGTCTCAGTTCCCCCAAATTATAGAACACCTGCAGCCCAGTCCCGACCTCGGCCTGGTTCAAACCCTCCATCCCTCTCTCCAAAACCTTCATCGCCTCCGTACGCAACTTGTCTCCGGTCTGTTTGACCCACTCGAGCTCGGCATCGACGACATCAATGCCGGCGAGGTCGTACTCGTTGTAGAGAGCTAAGATCTCGCAATGGAGCTGAGCAGCCTTGGCGAGATCGAGGCGCTCGGGATCGTCGGAGGCGAGGGAGCGGAGCTTACTGGAGAGGCGGAGGGCTCTGATGGAATGGTGGAGAAGATCGGAGGAGGCATGGAGATTTTGGAGCTGGATGGTGAGGGTGCGGATGGAGGCGAGGGGGTCGGAGAGCTCGGATCGAGTGTGGCGGAGGGAGGACTGGAGGGCGGCAACAGAGGATCGGACGGTGGAGAGGGCGTGATCGGCGTGGTGGAGGGAGGAGAGCTGGGCGAGGAGGTCGGAGTGGCGGGAGAGGACCTCGGAGCGGAGCTGGGACTCGAGGAGGCGGATGGCGTGCTGGAGCTTTTCGGCGGTGGAGGCGGGGGAGCCGGAAGAGAGGGCGGCGGAGGAGAAGGTGGTGGAGGAGAAAGAGGGGGAGAGGAAGACGGAGAAGATTGGGTCGGAGGCGAATGTGTCTAAGGGGGATGTCGTGGCGGTGGCGGTGGTTGGGGTAGCGGAGGTGGGGGTTGAGGATTTGAAGGTGGAGAGGCGTTGGAGTGGGGAAGCGGATGAGGAGGCGGGAGATGAAGAGGAAGCCATTTCCGACTCGAGAGTCTAGACAGTTACTACTTTAGTTACCGCCCTCAAGTCCCCTTGGTTTTTGCTGCAACTGTACTTGCCTCTGCGAGTTTTGTTGCTTCTTCTCTGTTTTTCTCTGCAAATCCTTGGCCCAAACAACAAAAAAAGAAGTTCCTTAGCCCAAATCTATAGCTCAGCCCAAGCCTTTTAAGCCCTTAATTTGGTTAGAGCACTTCCACTCGTTTTGCCAGTGCCTGCAGCCCAATGGCAGTTGTTATTCACTCTGAAAATGCAACTCCACCCGTTTTACCATTGCCCTGACCATCACTATTAACAAATATATATTTTTATTTATTTATGTTCTTGTTGGTCTTATCCTCTACATGTCATCATTGTCTTAGATTTCTGATGAGATTTTCGTTGCGCAATGTGTCATTATCTATTGATAATATTCACTCTGAGTTTTGATAAGATTCTAGACCATTCACGTCGTGCCACGTGTCCTTATCTAATCTTCTGATTTCCTCATATTTCTTCATAAAAACACTTCAACTCACCACATCTACTCAAACCAATATTTTGATATAGAAACAGGTGACGATGACGTGAGGAATAAGCACAAGTTGGGGTCAAATATTTTCTCAACCAAAACCATGTTCTAAGAGCAAATTCTTCATAACCCTTCTCTCTCTTTCATATCATGTGTTGTTTTCTTCTTCTTCTTATAGGTTTAGGTTTTGTACAACTTTCTTGACATTTATATTTCAGTTTGTCTCTATCGTCAGGATCAGACGTCTAATGACTGACCATATACCAACTTATGGCGACGGAGGGAGGGAGGGAGCGGCGGAGCCCTCCCTATGAAATTACCAGCACTAGACAATCCGGTAAGATAGTTTCAGTAGACTGTTTTTCTTTTTAATTGGTTTTAGCAAACCGCGTTAATTAAGAATAAGATTCAAACTTTCACAATCTTTGACCAGATTAATTAGTATTCTTATTATGGATGGTTGTGGTTATTCTTGTGTTGGAGATAAATTTTGGATTAACAAAGTTATAAGAATACAAACTTAATTGAGTACATAAACGAGTTCAACTTGATTCACTTTTCCCTTCGTCTTCAAACTAATTTCATAGAGCTCGACCGAACATAAAAATTCTCTATCCATAAAAATTGTAAATACCAATGGTTAATAAGTTTTGATTAGTAGATGAAATTACTTTCACAAATTTAGAGAAATGTAGCTACTCAATAGTGGACAAAAGGAAATAGGTAGTACTGCACTTCTCACAAAAGAATGAAACTTTATGTATTTTAGTCTCACATAATTTCGCTAGTCTCACCCAATACGAAAATTACTCTGAACAGTTAAACCTAATGAAATTTCTCTCTCCTCGAAGAAATCAATCATTGTAGCTAATGGTGTACTTTTTTTGGTAGCATGTTCTTTGATTCACTTCACATCACATGAAGAATATGTAGAAGAAGAAACAAGAACACGAAGAGGAAACCCTTTTTGGCCCAATAGAATTTCACATCTCACAAATATCCTTTTGGCAGTACAACTATCTTTGGGACACAGACGCCGCGTCCGCTACTGGTTAATTGTCCCGCAACATGTCATAGTTCCTAACCTGAAATGTGTGACGTGGCAAATTGAGGATGGGGAGAGAGGGGTATTTTCCCCTTCGTATTTCAACCCCAAATTTCACACATTTTAGTCTACAATTTTGCAATAGCCGCCTCAATTAAACATTTATAGTTTTTAAAGTTTTGATCAAACATTCTTTTACTAATTTTTAATTAAAATGATAATTTTTTATTATATTTAATTTACATATTAATTCACAAATTAATATCATTACAAAACTCCTAAAATCTAGTAGATATGTCTTAGAATAATTATCAGATCCTTCTCAATTTCTATCAATTTTTTTTACAACAAAAGTTCCATAATTATGCATGGCCATTCTATATATAGTGCCAAATTCTCCTGATCCTACAACATCCTTTTCATCGAGTGACTATCATATATATTTAATATAACGTACCAATAATTTGGTACATTATTGGTACGTTATGCAATCCTAATTTATGTACGTAATAGTATTTTAGTACGTTATGTAATTCTTATTTTGGTACGTACCAAGCTACTAGTATGTTGTGTTATCCTAATTTTAGTACGTACAATGTATGTATAATCCAAAAAAAACATAATTTTACATTAAAACTTTGTACTAAAAAACATATTATGTCAATTCCTAACAATCAAATATTGGAATAATGACTCATATTTTCTTTTTTCGAAAAAAAAAGGACTGTTAGTTCACGTTTCTGCAATTACTAGTTAGAAAATTCAAATCTCTTTAAACATTGAGCTGCATGCAGAGTATTGATATAGTGGTTCTAGACTGTAGTACTAATATGACAAATTTTTTCTCAAAAAGCATATAAACGGGGGTTCAAACTCAAATTGGCAAATGTATTAACAATAGTACTATTTAGACAAACAAAACTAACATCATTCTTGATAAGGGAATCCTATTATTATGAATGCAGTAATATTTGTATTTCTAAGTAGTATGCGTATTCTTACCACATGATCGTCGCGCGAAGAATAACACGTAGAATAACAACATTATGTACAATATTTTTTGGTCCTCGCGTTACCAAAATTTGTCTATATCATCGGTAGCTAGGTTTCATGTAAATTCTTTAAAGCAAAACAGAACTCTTGACATCAAAGTTTATCATGTTTTTCTCCTTGTTGGTAGACCCAATAAACAAACAGCCTGGCCTTACCCTCACCTTGGGATCTTCATGATATTAACCTACTCTAACTTAAACCTTTTTTAATTAATGGGGTAACCTACTAGACGAAAAAAATAAAGAGTGTAAGACTGGAAAAACAAAACGTACACATCATGATTCATAATATAAACCATAACAGAGTTTATTTTCAAAATTAAAAAAGTGACTGTTACACAAATGAATTCTCAAGGACACAGAAACCCTAGCTAGTTACATGCTTCTATGCCCAATTTTTGGCAAAGAAAAAACATCAAATTAATACCCAATTATATTCCAAAAGGTGTAGAAAAAATGAGTGAAAGAAAGGAGTAAGGAGATACAAATTAAAAAATGAATTAACTAATTAGAAAAATGAAATATGGAATGAATATAAAGTAGTAGCTAGCTAGGTCAGATGTGGCAACCACAGCAAAGGTAGAAGAAGCAGAGCGTAGAGACCAAAACGACGGCCTCGACAACTGAAAGTATCTTGAAGACGACGTCGTCGAAGATGGTCATCTGAAAATCCACGCGCTTCCATTTGAACACTGAGAATTTCCTTGGCCATAACTCTTTGCTGATCACCTTCTTTAACGACCACGCCGCCTTCTCCTTCTTTGTTGTTGCAGGTGGGTTCTTTTGATCATTTTCCATCTTTCTCTCTAAAACGTTGTCGTACTGTACTTATGCAGTTGATGATATGCTGAGAGGAAGAAGTGGGAGGTGGTGGGTATATATAGAGAAATGGAGGGGAAACGGTAGTGCTTGCTTTGGCTTTCTTCATAAAGAAAAAAAGGTTGCGCAGCTGGTGCAGGGCCTGCTGGCCGAAGTGATTTGAGGTTTGGGACGAGGGTATTTCTGGAATTTTTGGACTAATATTCTAGTTTAAAAAGGTTTTTTGGTTTTACAGCAGGACGGTCTCATTATTTTCGTGGATTCACTGTTTATTGGGTATTTAGTTAAGTACTTCTTTAATTTCTTATTTTAAAGAAGTCATCATGCATACATATGTTACCTAGTAATACAGTTTAGTAATAATTTTATTTTCTTGTAAATGGAAGATTTTAGATTCAACTCTAGTAGATGGCGAATTAATAACCAAATATTATTATACTTGGTCAATTGTATTGTTGTATTAAAAAAAAGTCATGCATATAAAGTTGCTAACTTATCATGTAAAGAATGTGATACCTTATTGTTTAATTTTTCCCTCCGTTAGAACTTAGAGATTGACATCCTAGCTTAACTCAATTGGTTAATTAAAGAATAAAAAACAAAAAACAGAAGAAGTAAAAACTATACAAATCCAGATGATTGTACATAAACAAAAATATGGTTCTTATATAATTCATGGCATGTTTAAGAGTTTGACAACAACACAACTTTTTGCTCTTCTTTTTTTCATTTTGTCATAAAAAAAAAACTACAAATTTTTTAGTGTAACAATCGTGGACACATTGTGACTTTATCGTTCTACTCATGTTATAATACATGTATATTATAAAATGTCACCTAGATTGTCTACTCAAATTCTATTATGTTGATTAGCGAAATTGACATGAATGTGTAGCCATTACACTGAAATTTTTCCTAAACAACAACTTAATTATTAAATAGCATATATAAGAAAAAGAAAAGGATTAAATTATGCTTGGTTTGCACTGCATATGATTGGCATCTTCTTCACAAAGTCCACTCATCTGGATGCCTTCTCTTTCTGTAACGGCTCATAAAAAAAAAAACGTTAAAAAAGGGACAAATTCGACATATGTGTTGGTTTCATCTAACAACGGTTTGGTAGGCTGTGGTCCAAGTGTGTCCAGTTGGTCAAGGTTATTTAACGGCTAATTTATTTCTTTCTTTTTAGAACGATTCAAACAATATTATTGGATCCTATTGAGTGTAGAACGCAGGGTCCAGTTCATCATACATGCAATGCTTGTTGGATTTTCAACGTAAACAAAGCTTTAATTTTGTTCATTTCTTGTATACTTTTTCATTTTTACTCATGTTATTTTAAGGGTTCTTTAGATATAAGTCTTTATAACTCTTATTTTCTAAACTTAAACTCATTTATCTTTAAACATCCAAATAAAACCCAAAATTTAAACTTGTTGACATGTGGGAAAATAAGTTACATATTATTACAAATTATTTACAACTTATGCCACAATACCCTAATTATGTTAATAAAGCAATTTAACATTTTAAAATTCAAATAGTAGGTGGACTATTTGTGGGAGTGAAAAGCTGTATTCTTTCAAGAGTTAACTTCACAATTATAAATTTATGGTATGCAAATAATTTACCTATACTTTTTATCTAAAATATAGTTAAATTAATTTTTAATCAAATAACATGTCTCTATTTTTGTACTAATTAATTTACCATATATAAATTTATTTATGATTAGCACGTTATTTATTTTTGTAGGTAAATTAATTTTGAATCAAATAACATTTCTTTATTTTGAATGTAAATTATTTTGCATGAATTTTTACATATATTAGGCATGTTTTTTTAAAAATTATATATATGTGTGTGTAATATAATTTACCTACATTTATGTGTAAAATATAATTTTCGTAACATTAATTAAACATGTATTATTACATATATTCGGCATGTTTTATTGTTATTATATATAAGGCAATGAATTTATAACATTAATATCTTTTTTTCTTTTTTTCTTTTTGTAAAATCATTAATTCTCCCTTACAATCCGTATGGAATTAATTGTGTACATCAAACATTCAAATAAGGGTATTTTAGGCATCCAAAAAATTTTAAAATGTGTAAAGTCAAACATAATTAATGAATTTGTTTATGTGGAGTGTAGTCAATGAGTTATACTAGAGTAAAAAACTTATGTCAAATTTTATATAGAGAATATAAATTTTCATCGGTTAAAGTCATATTTTCATTTATTTTAATTTAAGAAAAATTGAGAAACATGTAAAATAGTACATGATCACGTGTACGTCTTGTGTTTTCAGCACCCATAAAACCTTCTCCTTAACTAAACTGAAACGCTTTGCAAACTTGGAAAACTTTGACTACAGTTGAGAAGTTTTCAATTTTCATGTAAAGTAATGTTTTCTTATTAGTTAAGGTAACACGGGTTAAACTGTAACAAGCAATATCTTATTTAAACGAGTTTCTTCACTTATTCCTTTTATATTTTATGAAATGGAAAAAACTTGATTACGTGGGTTTTATGCACTAATTGTATTTTTCTCACACATTATGTAACAAGACTCTTATAACAAAACGGGATATAAGAGAGTTAATTTCTCCATAAAATGAGCAAACGTGACAAGGAAAAGGAATTATTAGAACATGAGGCAGGTGTATCATGTATGCACAAGAACACTACACTCGAAATCTTTTTGCGTTTTAAACAGCTAATTGACAACTTCTCCTTTAAACTTAATTAATTTATAGATTTTTGTTCTTCTTCTGCATATAATTTATAATTGAGACGATTATTTAGATTCTTAGCGTAAAGATGAAATCAGAGACACACATGAATGATGATGCATCCCAAGATCTGATTTTACAGATAGTATAAATATATATAGCTAGCTTAACTATAGAGAGAGAGAGAGAGAGAGATTACGGCCACCGAGATATTAGATATCCTTAATCCTTGTACCAAATAGTCTACAGACCCTTCTTTTTCCAGCGTAGGGTTGTCCATGATGAGATGAGCACTTTGCGTGGAGGGTCGGTCAATGTCCAGATAGACTACGGGAATAGTATCTTCGAAGAGACAGCCTCATAATTTGGTTGGCCACTTCAACCTTTCTATTTTTTTAAGGGATATCAATGCTGCAGAGGAAGCCTCTCAAGATACTCTCGTGTAAATACTGACCTACATGACAAATATATATCTATTGGATAGTTAATTAGGATAATTTTTGAACGAGTGCCGAGTATTCAATGAGCGAATAATATCATTAAGACTGTATATACATTAGTTTTAAGAGAGAATTTTTTGTTTTGAATAAAAAACATGTATCTTTCCATCCAAAAAGTAATCACTGTTATTCTTAATTCCAATCAAGTTTCAGATTTAAGAACCTTATTAATCAAGTGTAATTTGTAATAAGGCTAACTACATTTTATACCTTCAAGGTTTGAGGTGATTTTTAAATTGGACCATGGAGTTTCAATTATCTCACATTGTCACCTAAGATTTTGAAATTGTATCAATTTACATATTTTGTATATTTGAATGTCTAATTATCTATTAAATTGATAAGTTTTTCAGGCTATATGGTACAAATGTGGCTTACATGTCAACCCAGTTATGAATTTCATGCTCACCATGTCATCAATTTAATGAAAATTCAAATAATTTATTAGACAAAATGTGTAAATTGATACAATTTCAAAACTTTAGGAAGTAATATGAGAAAATTGAAACGTGTCCCATTTTGAAAATTACATCAAACCTTAGTGTAAAATGTAGTTAACCCTTTGTAATATTTGGAAAAGTGAAACTGCGCATTGAGAGAAAGCTTGAAACACTTCAATAAACATACTCAAAAAACTTGTACATACCTGCAATGCACTATGATGATCAGCAAAACGAAGTTGAAGTAGTAATAACTTTGGCCACGATCATGATAACATGCATATAGATTAACGAACAGTACTCGGCTAAAGAAACAAATACCAAGAATAAGAGGCCAGGGATGGCCCCATTTCTTGCTTTGTTTCCTACTTTTCTAGGGTTTTTGTGGGGGGAGATTAAGGCCTAGGGTTTGATAGGTGTTGAGGAGATTATCCGAATGGATGTAGACAAGATTGGTCGAATCACTATATCTAAATTCTTTGTATTCTTGTGTGTTTATTTGCTTTTGTGTGGGGTGGCGATGTCCAACACCTAATGTATCTGATGGCTCATCGATATTTTAAATGTAAGATTTTCTCTTAAATAGTCTTGATGCAATTAATAATAAATTACTTATTTTATGTTGTAGATTATTATTGTACTCATTTGACGTGGGATGCTGCACATCATTTCTTTAGCTTGTATCAAGCTAAACTACACCAAACGATCGATCTCTACCTTGGCGAGACTCAAACCAAGGCAACCCATCTGTTACAACACTAGCACTTTTTTTCAAGAATGGCACGGTCCCTGCAACTCCACCTCCTCTGACAAATACTTCTTGGCCCCGCTCCTCTAACCCGTTACCCACTAAACATATTTTGGCCGGTACAAAAATTTACTTGAGCTGCCTTCAAGCCCTTTGGGGACCATGTGTCTTCCACATTGAACTCGTGTGCTCTTTTCCCAGCCAAACTCTGATAGCAATTGTTAAGTGTCCATTATTAACTATGCACCAATATTGCTTCAACTTAACCATTTAGGCACAACATTCTATGTGTGTGATAGCTCACTATGCCTCCAAATAAAGATTTTATATCAAAATGCACTCTTGACGCAATTAGTAGTAGGATCACATACTTTTAAAGTGCATATTATTGTGTTGTACTCCTTTGATGTGTGATGTTGCGCATCATTTCTTTTGCTTGTATCGAGCCAAATTACACCAATAGATTATTCATCATATAGTCTAATTGATAACAAGATTTTTCAGACCACTGCGTTATGGGTTGAAAATCCTTTACTCTGCTTAGTTTAGTGTAGATAATATTGCTTCTAATAATAATAAAAAAAGCTCACTCATGTAGACAAATAGCCAAAAAGATAAGCTTGAGCATCTGTTTGCCAAATTAAGTATCTCTGTGATAGAAATTAATTATCTCTGAAGAGCCAGAGTGCAAGTCGTACGTAAGGAACACCTTCATGCAGTTCCTTCTGGGTTTTGGCAATTAACGAAATCAATTCACTAGAACATCACTATAAAGCTGCAGGCACAACAATTCAGGATGCCAATCATGGCAGAAAAATAGGTCATGTGCAATTTATAGCTTGTATACCATCATGATTATTGCATGTGGAGACAAGCTCTAGTGCTTGGCAACATCTTGGACGAGTTTTGAGTTTTGAGGATAAGATTGGGGATAAAATCGTTTATCTAACTATTTATCATAATTTAATCGTAGCCTGATTAATTGGGTACGTGGGATTATTTGGATATGTCTGCGTCTTTTCTTTGGTTTCTTCTTCTGTGGATGTTCTAAAGAGGTGGACTAATATTATTTAACGAAAAAACGAAAGAAAATGAAACCAAAAACCACCAATTATGGCTTTAAAATAGGAGGTTGTAGAGGATAAATGGGATGATAATTAGTTTACTTTTAGCTGTAATCAGTATATTGGGGTTATATTGTGCTTATTAATCTAATATAACGTAGGCCAAATGTATTTAAATCTAATTTTATAAGTTAAAAATGGTAAAAATCCTAAAGTCATGGGTGTCAAAAGCTAATTGGGCAAAAGTTGTCCTGTGTTATAGCCCTATGAAGCCTAAGTACAACTTCGCCTTTGAATCTACTCTCGTGATCATAACAAAGGAGAAGAAATTTCCAAGGAGTAGAGCTTGCCGTTCAAACAAGGGAAGAAATCATGTCCACTAGTTCACTTTGGAAATCTCTTCCCAGTGTTGGCAGGTACAAAGTTCGAATGATCCCCGCCATTTCCTATCCATAAAAATTATAATTACCGATGATTAATAAGTTTTGATTAGTAGATGAAATTACCTTACAAACTTTATACAACATATTGGTGACACCTAACATGTGATGAGAAAGAAAATAATAAGTAAATCATCAATATACACAAATATGACAATTTCAAAAATATGTAGTTACTCAATAGTAGAGAAAAATAAATAAGTAGGAATGTCTCGACTATGTCATCCGTAGGACACTTGTCACAAAATAATAAGACCTTATGTATTTTGGTCTCACCTGATTCCACGCTAGTCTCACCCAACGTGAAAATTGCTCTAATCAATTAAACCTGCTGAAGTTTCTCTCCTTGATAGTGAACAATCAATCTTTGTTGTAGCTAATGTGGACATGTTTTGTACATGTTCTTTTTATTCACTTCACACCACATGAGGAGCAGGTAGAAGAAGAAGAAGAAGGACACACAGATAAGGAAACCTTTGGTGGGCAATTAGAGCCATTGGCGGTCACATACACAATACAGGACAACTACACACGTGGTCCAACAAGATCATATCTTACAAGCCTTCTTGGCCCAATAGAATTGCATGTCTCACAAATATCCTTCCGGCAGTTAGGAACACTGACGCCGCGTCCACTACCGGTTAACTAAATTGTCCCCCATTATGGTCATAATCCATAAGATATTTAGGAAGATTGACCTGAAATGTGTGACGTGGCAAATTGAGGAAGGGGAGAGATGGGCATTTCCAACCCCAAATTTCACACATTTTTTAGTCTGCATATTTTTTTTTGGTAATAAAATTAGTTTTGTGTCTTTTAAAAATGTTTATTCTTTGGTTTTTAATTTGAAGAACTTATTTTTTCTGAACTAAACACACCTTCAACCAAGACATCTTGAGAACGTTATGGTTGTAGGCAAGGAGGGGCAAAGGGCATAGATTCCCTCATATGGCCCTACTTTTTCTCACAAACACACGAATTCCCCAAGTTTATGCGAAAAAACTTTAGTACCATGTAGTATTTAACACTACGAGTTCTGGACAGTTGAGATTGCAAGTTGAGACAAATGAGAATCTCAACTTGCAATCTCAGTTGCCCAGAACTCGCAGTGTTAAACATTAGGTAATATTATGGCAATACGCAATCCTGATTAGTCTTGTCCCACTTATGACATCGCGACAACTTTTATTGGACAATCCTACAAGCCCAATCTTGTGGCATCCAACTAGAGATTCGCTCTGATAGGATAAGGAAAGTAAAGTAAGACATGTTTGTTTTCGTAAATATTTACTAATGCTTGAAGATGAAGTATAAGGCATCAACACGTAGTTTCTAATTTGCATTATTATCGCGATCCTATTGTTGTAAAAACTAATCACAACGCTACTCATCACTTTAAATATTTAAGATTTTCCAATTAGGCAATATAAATAACTCTCAATTCTCAATTGAGACTTTAGGATATTATATCATAACAGTGACAATTTAAGTGTAATACCACTCATCTGTAATTTGGTAATATATATTTTGTTTAAAATTGCCATTTGTATTTTTAACATTGACGTTTGAATTGCAGATAAACATTTTTAGCTACCCAAGATTGATCCTATGTACTTTATTAAGTATCTTTCCCAAAAATAAACTTTTTAGATAGAATATTCTCTAGACTTCTCAAACCTCTATGAATTCTTCTAAATTTTTCTTTTTTTGGGATTTTTTTTTTAAAGTTAAAGAAAACAAAATTACTAAGGGTAGGTAGGGTAGAAAGAGTCCCACGACAAATCAACAAGTGTTGCGAGAGAAACACAAGGCTGAATTTTTTTGGTATGCAAAGCCAAATTTCATTATTTTGTCGTTCTTGTCCGACCGTATACTCGATGATCGTCTAATATAAATACTGATTTTCCCATCTCCCTCTGCTTCTCAGATTAGATTGACATCAGAGAGTGAGAGAGGGAGAGAGAAAGTGCGTTCTTGAAAAGCAGAAGCAGAAGAAGATGGTGTTCTTCTCGGAGCTACCAGTGGAAAAAAGAGATTGCTTTCCATCGGACTTGCTTATCTTCAACATAGCTCTGGCCATCTTCAATGGCGTTCTTGCTGCGGTTGCGTTTTCTCAGGTCTGTTTCGAATACCCTTTTCTTTGTTATCTGTATTGTTTGTGTTTTTCAGCTCTGTTAAGAATTTCATCATATGGGTTTGGTCTAATTTGTGGGATTTTCTTTGTTGACTGATGAGTTCAGTGTGAGAAATGATAATGCATGTGTGTTCCCTGAATCTTGATTTGGATTGAAGGGGTTATTTGTGCTTATTTTCTGTTTGGTTGGTGAGAAAGTGGAGGGAAATTTGGAATTCTTAGGATTGGTATTGGATTGATGTTATAAATTTCCGAATTTCACACCTACGTTTTCACCATTGGGAATTCTATGGAGCATTAGGCCCCTTTGATAAATGTGCATTGCTGCCCTTATCGAATACGAGTTAAAGTCTCTTCATTTTATCTCCACTTACTTACACTATCACCTTATCTTTACAAGTCTTCCCCACTTCTCCAACTCCAATTATAGTTGCTAACAGCCGATTACGCATGTATAAGAACCTAAATTGTGTCAGTCTATTTACACTATAGATACTGATCTTTTTTTAGTATTGCTAGTTTGTTGATCGAGTATTGTACTTCTCTTGTTTGATTATTGTTTTTTCGTAAGTTGCCAATCGTCATAGCATTTTGTTTCTCCAGCTGATCAGGATTCACATGCGTAATCAACAAAGTGGATGGACACGCCAAAAAGTAAGAAGCATCATCTCTTACTCCTGAAGTTTACTTTTTAGTTGAATTAAAGAAAAACTTTAATATGATGAGTTGTTTTATTAGGCTATTAGCAACTGAAGGCATAACAAGCGTGTCCTTGTCTGATGTTTGATATCCTACCGTATATCGTAGGAATGCTATGAGTACTTTTGTTCAAGGATGTGGTTATGAAAATTGGTTTTTGTACCTTCACGTCATTTGGAAATTCTTTGGATCCCCCTCCCCTTCCCCTCAGCTTTACAATTTGCATAGTGATCTGTTCATGTTGTTTCTATGCTATTCAGTGTGAAAAATGGTTGTAATTCTTAAATGTTCTGTAGTTTATATTTTCAGTTTTATGTACTCTCACTTTCACCGGGACCATTTGACTGAAATGATTACTAATATGCAGGTACTCCACCTCATGATTGGCTCTTCTAACTTAGGTAAGGCTGATGGTTTTTGGTTCATAGCATCATTTTTTCCATTAAATTTAAATAATGGTTCTAAATCAAAGATGGGTTAAACTGGGTTGTGGATTTGTAATAATACGTCTCTCTTGCAAACGCCACAATACTTTTTTTTTCCATACTATCAACTCTTCAGTTTTCCTTCCAAGCTTTATTAAGATTTTATTTTCATGAAAAGTTTATAAGTTAATTCAAATAAAAAATGTAGGGATGCAGTGCCCAGGGGGCATATTAAGTACAATTTCTGTCTTTGCGTAGAGGGTTTTTGTACTAATCATGTGACTGAATGGGTACAGTAATAAGCATAACTAACAATGTGCATTCAAATCGAGCATGAAGTGGGTGTACAAGGGATTTCCAATTGTATCAGATTGGTTGTCTCATGTATTTATATTGATAAAAAGAAACACGTCCCTTATTGTATAAATTGATGTAACCACAAGAGTACATGAGTATTGACTTAGAGACTTAGAGTTATATCTTTCATTCTCATCAGATTCTTTTTTAAGTTTTCCGCAGTTTTGTTCGAACACTTCAACTCATCAAAATAGTTTCTATTTCAAAACCTTGTACTTTTTCCTCCCTATCTACTCTACGACACTCTTAATAAGTTAATTGTATAGAAGTCCAAAATAGATTCTATGGCCATATACTCCATCAAGTTATATATTCACATTTCTTCTTTTGGCAGGTTACTTCATATACTTTACATTTACGCTGGTTGTAACTTGTAAGCAGTGGCGTTGCTGGTCTAATGTTTGCGGGTTCATTCTAATGGGTATATTCTTAACTTAGTTAGAATGATTGAGAAGCGGCTTCATATGTTTGTTTCTAGAGTTTCTTTATAGTGAGTCACTGGTGATTTTAATGATGAAAAGTATTGCTACAGCCTACCCGAAAGTTCTGTTTCTCGCAGCCTTTCTTCTACTCCTATCCTTTTGGTAAGTTTTCTTATTCTAGATTAGGCTTTCTCATGTTGTAATTTAAGAGATAGTCTGGTTGATTAAAAAGCATGACATCTACTTATCTTACCTTTGATCTGTTAAACTTGTTAAGGTTATCTTTATTGTCTCCAATACGATATCTATAGAAATTTACCCTCCCCATATTCTGGTAATCCAATTCATTCAATATGAAATGTTTGTGATTTTTTTTAGCTTTGTGTCTATGTTTGATATTTGGCACTTACTAGAATTCCGTTAAGAAATTTCCCGGTCTACTATTTTAATTCAAATTTCATCTACAACCAATGTCGATTCCTTGGCATATATACTTTGTATTTAACATCACACAAAAAATGGCTTTTTGTGTCAATTACTCAAATACCAATATCATTTTGAAGCATGTTTCAAATAGGTGGAAATTAGCATCATTGTTTATCTTTTATATGTTTGACTACAATCTCTAAAGCTTGTAAAATAGAAATCTATACAGTTGCAGTGTAATTTATAAGGTATACAAATGCTGTTATGGACAATGACTTTGTAGGTTCGACCTTTGCCATCAGGCAAATGATGAAGATGATGAAGATGATGATGAGGACAACATCATACAGCAGGCCTTGTTAGAAAATTCAAAGAATAAACCTAGTTCATCAGCCGCAGATGGTCATCGGATTTGTTGTTCATTCCAAAGCATTCATGTTGGAAGTCACCAAAAGTTTGTGATTGCGGTATGAGAAATAATATTTTTTTGTTATTTACTTTATTCTGTCATGTATAAGTCATGAAACTTCCGCCGAAACATTTCTATCACTCGTTCTTGTCATCTAATTTTAGCTGTTTCTCCCACTAGGTTGTTTTGTTTGTCCTTATTCTGATGATGTCATTTGCCGTGGTAATCTGGATTGGTGCGGGTAAGAATCCCATTGATTCTTCAGCAGTTGCTCGGGTACGCAGTACAGTCTTTCCTACTCTTATCTTTATGATTATCAGATGAGCTTATGTCTTAACTGTCTTTTGGAAATTTTATGACATGATAACTTATGCTGGGCCATAACATGTATCAGGAAATTAGGCTCTAAAAAATTAGAATAAAATAGAGTTCAGTCATATCTGGCATTTTGATTTTTCATACAAAAGAGAATTTGGAACTGCAGCTTCCATTAATATTTTCCTTATTAAGGTCTGGGTCGGTAGCAGTGTTTATAGGAAATTGCATAGTCTTGTCTACTTGATCGCTTACTAACATGTGTTGATTAAGTTCAATTGACATAAGCGTCTTTGCATCGCCTTGTTTGTGTATAAAAGATCAGTCTTTCTCTATTGTTGGATGTTGTCTTACATGTGTGAGACACCACCACTTTGTGTATGCTTAATAGTTAATACTTGTCGTATATTCTTACTTTGATGTGTCTTAATGTATCCATTTGTTTGAATATGGAAAATTATTTTGGCGAATAACGACAACCATTGTACAGGTATATGAATACTTTCTCGGTTTTGCCGTTCTTTCATTAGGGGGAGCATTAGGTTTCTATGGTGAGCACATACAAGTTTTTATTATACATCTGTTTAGTTTGGAAGGTCATTCAATTTTGTAAGCGTTAAAGTGATATATTGGCTTTATAACCAAATTCTTTGATGTGCTGTCTGAAATTTAATTTCGATGTTCTTTCTGTAATTCCAGGCATTCTGCTTTCTCGTAAGTTAGGGAAAGTACGTTCTGAGAAAGCTTCATCCGAAATGTGGAAGGTATTAAACTGATTGAAACTTCTTTCTTCTATTGCCTGCCTTTGATGAAAAATTATTCATATTCTTCAAAGTGCACTTACTATTTCTTCTTTGAACATTAAATACCTTGTGTAGCATGCTTAAAAATGTCGTGCTATAATTTCTGCCTAAATTGGAACAATTCTGTTTGTATTTAGTAAGTTTTGAAATTTCGTAAACAGGTGGCGGGCTTGGCAGTTACTTCTGTTGTATGCTTTACATCAAGTGCATTGGTAGTTCTTCTTACCGATATTCCTGTAAGTGGCTCATTGGCTAGAGACCTTACTACTCTTTGTGCAATTCATTTATTAGTTTACCGTACATAGTTTCTTGGTTACTCACTTTAATCTCTTTTCCAGCTATATTGTCAGCGGAGTCTGAAAATAACATATGGCGGAAAAGCACTCGTTTTTCTGATTCTGTACTACTTTATAGGTAATGCTATGTTCCCTTCCGAGTATTGCTTTAAATTTCCCCCATCTTGAATGGGGAAGATACTGCATTTTGTTCGTCAGATATAAATTATAGTTAATTTCCTCCCACCCCTTCTCTTTTTTGTTAGGATCTTTGGTGCCCTCGGCTTTTGTATTATGGATTGTGAGAGAATTGCCACCACCCATGTCTAATCGCCAAAGGGAGCAGTCGAGAACAATTACTTTTGTCAGCTATGGTGCAGTGGGCGCACAGCGTCCGCCTCATTGGGCTACAGTAACGAGTTCAAATAATCAGGTCTCTTTGCTAAATTGCTACTCTTTGCTATTCTTCTGAAATGTTATTATTTATGGGTTGGAATTTGTTCCATCAAATTGTGCGGTTGTGTTCATCATTTTCCTTTTTTGTGTAAATTGTATTCTCTTAAAGAGGAGACTTAAATGGCTTTCCGCTTGCATTGCAGGCATCACGAGCAAGTCCCGTATAAGAAAAAACTTATGGAGTTGGAACTTCTTTTGGTCTCTGAAGATGAGATGCTGGAAATGCGGACTCGCGCACATGCAAATGATTCGAGACTTGGACATTGCAGTGAAACACAGACAAGATCATTTATATTAGAGATCATGGATGACTGATGCTGATGCCACCGCTCTTTAGCATTTGGTTAATGCAGAGAGTTAAACGGCAGGAATGCTACCAGAGGATGCACTTTTGCCAACGGATGCTTCCGTCATGTTAAATAATCCTCCGGTGATTCCTTTTGTAAACACCCCATTTACATGTAGATGCCTCCCAACCGGGTGCTTATGACGATGTTACAGCGAAAAGAGTACGCGCTGTTGCAATGGAAAACACAAAACAGTATCGTCTTTTGTCATATATTCTGTAGTTAAAACAGGTTCTAACATCCAGAATTCAGCCACGAATTGGTAAAGAAAACCGAACGAATGAATCCCGCGATTCACATCGTAATTTTGTAATGTCTTGAGCTGTAAGCATCTCCTTTATGACCATTATTTGTTAGTAAATCAAAGAACAAGAATCCATGCTTTGTAGCCATGAAGGAAGTGACTTTTGTGAATTAATGTTGCTTTAGTTTTCAGTGACTTTTTTGGTGGGAAAAATCTGGTTTTTGGGCGGGCTTTGTACTATTGAATACATTCCCTCACTTATTATTATTTTTTTAATTAATGTCAACTGTTAGATTAAACATGAATCAATCACAGTCGTTCATTATCTCATAGTACCTGATGATGCATAGCACTAAGAATTTTTCGATTCTTGTAGACGCCACTTGTAGAGGACACTCCAAATGGTAAAAGCCCATCATGTGTATCCATTCAAAGTTCAAGCCATATTCCTAATTTTGCTTTAAAAGAAGAGAGAGAAAATCATTAACAAACATTTAATCAACCAAAATCACTTTTTATCCGTGTGTTTTGCTAACAAAAGTGAAGCCAATCCATTACCAAAATCAAAATTTTGTGTTGGTATTGTGATTAGTAAAAGAATTTACGCAAGGCTGTTCATGCAGCGTAACGATAATATAACGTTACAACATATAGATAAAAGATTGATATGTATTTAAGAAATAAAAATTAGCCATTCAATTTTTACTCTAACCATCATCAGTTACTTGACACGTGAACTTCAACTTACAAACATTGTAATCGAAGTATCGATAATATTATAACATGAATGATGTCGATTGTCTATGATGTGTTGATATGTTTTTTCATATTAACTATTAAATCAGTCTAATAGTGAGACGGTTTGATTCTAATTATTCTCTTAAAACATTTTTACTTACTAAAAATAAGTATGCAAGGTACGAATCATATTCATTACATATCATAGGTTTGCAAACACAAATAACAAAAAAATAAGTGAATTTCACGTTGAAATTAGGCATGCCGTACTTGAAGAGCAACTATTATTTTTCCTATACCATGTAAGTAAATATATTCTCAAAACAGAGCTCTTGGTTAAATCGCAGTAAAAATATTTGGAAATTTTTCTTGGATAGTTTCCACGTGTCACCCTCCTGGCTGTAGTGGTCCCCACCTTCTTTCTTCTTTTCGGAGTCGCAGTTCCCGCCCTGTTAGCTTCCAGTACTAAGCAAACTCCGCTGATTTTAAAAAGCACCCTCTCCGAAAAGCAGAAACACCCAGAAAAAGCACTTCCGCGCTGCTGATTGCAGATTTGTTTATCACAGTTTTCCAATTCCAAAAGCAAAAGCACTTCAAAAGCGTCTGAAAACAAACGAAACCCAACCCTCCCATCACCAATTCCTTTCTTGCTTCGAGAGCAAAGCCCCACTTCGCTTTCCTTTTCCCCACCTCCCTCCCAAAGTATCTCTCTCTCTCTCTCCTATCTTTCTCTCTCTAAATACCTAAAAAGATGACATCTTTCCTTAATTCGCAACAACCCACATTGAAATCAGTGAGAGCTGAAACCGAGAGGAGGCTGAGGATTGGCCGTGCTTTTCGGAAATGGCGAGCTCCAGCGGGACCAAGACCGACTACCCGGGGACGCCGCAGTCGTTATCGAGGGGAATGACGAGAATGCCCACTAGGGTCTTGGACTTGCAGACCGAGGAAGAGGCGTCGTTGCCCCCGGGCCTTCCCTCAATTGCTCCGATTTTTCGAGTGGCGAAGGAGATTGAGGAGATCAACCCGAGGGTTGCTTATCTCTGTATGTTATTGTTGCCCTCACTGTTAATTTTGTCATGTTTGTTTGCAATTCATACTGCTTGGAACCAAGTGACAAGAACAAGTTTGAATATTTTTTGCATGAATTCATTTATGCAATTCATTTGTGTGTATGGTTTGGAATAGAATGTTAAATTGTTGAATTCGGTGTTCATTATTTCCTCGATTTAAGAATGGCGATAATCCCATGTTAGTTGGTGAAAGGAGAAGGAGAAGGGGAAGTGTGGTTGGTAGATGGAAGATAAATCAAAGCCCTGTAAAGAAACTTAGGAATGGTAGCCACAGAATACTTTTGATGGACATACTATTGTTTGCCTCAGTCAGCAGTCGGAAGCCCTGATTAAGAAGAAGTGACTTGGTTGGTAATTGATATATGGGCATCGTACAACTTAGTCGAACTAGGAAACTTGCATTTCAATTAGATATACCTATATTCTGGTGATGAAGTCCATATAACTGGCATTGAAAATTTTCTCCATTGCACATACATGCCTCTTGTTGGAACTTTTCTGTTGTTTTACTGTTTCTTTGTCCTTCAATGAACTTTTTCTCACTGTAGGTGCTGTTTTCGTTTCAAATTAGCATTAACGATGAGTTTTATTCTCTGCATGTGGAGTATGGTATTGTAATAGTGGTTCTAGACTATGGTGAATTAGACATGCATGATAACAACTAAAAGAGAAAATATGGCAGAATCTTAATGGGGATAGAATGGGACTTTTATTTCCCATTAATAAGATTTTTATTCTCTATTTCCAATGGGATAGAATCTTAATGTTCTTTGTGTCAAGTGTTCGTGCTTAGCTTGGTAAGTGAGCTTCATTGTTGTTTGTAATGTGCTTGGTGTGTATGTTTTGAGTGTGGCAGAAAGCACTTTCTTGATGGTAGTGGCAGAATATGTTAGTCTGTTAGGTTGATATTTTTGTGCATTCAGGCCGCTTCCATGGATTTGAGAAGGCACACAGAATGGATCCAAAATCAAGTGGACGTGGTGTTCGACAGTTTAAGACGCTTCTTTTGCACAGACTTGAAAAGGTAGACCATTAAATTGTTAATGGTTTCTTGTATTTTATTTCCTTTTTCCTGAAGATTGGTCTGATCTTAGCACTTCATTTATATTTCTCGTTGGCGTGTGTATGAATAGTTCACTTGTGATCTCATCTGTACGTTAATGTGGCAAGATTTATTTTATTTCTTCGCCTCCTCTTTTATCCTTTGTCTTCTATGATTAGAAGTTTCAAACTCAAGACCTCCTGCAATTAGAGCTCTGATTCCATTGTGGACAACATTGGACCCCAAAACGTTAAGCTGTTAGGAAATAAGGCAACAATTCATACCAGGCTACCATTTGAAAATAATCTTTAAGGCTAATCCTAATTCAATATCATTACTAATATTTATGTTGGATGAAGTGCTTTTTGAAAATGAATTGAAGTGTCTTTGTATTTCTTAAAATTATATTCGTTGCAGGAAGAAATAAGTGCAAAACATCAGCTTGCTAGAAACGATCCACAAGAAATTCTGAAGTTTTACCACCAATTCTATGAGAAATATATCAAAGATGGAGAGTACACAAAGAAACCGTAAGGCTTGTATTTGAATTTTTGATATGCTTGCTTTCTTTGCTAATTGAATTAATCATTGTATCTTATATTTTTGGACACTAACTCTTGAAGGGAAGAGATGGCTAAGAATTGTCAGATTGCAACAGTACTGTATGATGTGCTCAAGACAGTGGTACCTCCATCCCAAATAGATAAACAGGTTTGATTTTTATGATTTGGGGATGCTCAAGTCCTTAACAGACAGTTTGACACAGAAGGTACTGAAAATAATTTTGTCGTTACAGACAAAGAAGATGGCTGAAGATGTCAAGCAGAAAAGGGAGCAGTATGTCAACTATAACATTCTTCCGTTATATACTGTTGGTGTTAAACCAGCAATTATGGAACTTCCCGAGGTTGTACATGCGCAGTATATGTGATTTCCATTCCTCTCTGATTTAGTTTCATGAAATCTTATTTTTCTCTCTTTCTTACTGCTTTATCGTCTTATTTTCACCTGAAAATATTAGATCAAAGCAGCACTCCGTGCTCTACAAAATGTGAATGGTCTTCCAATGCCAAGATTTCATGTAAAACCCACGAACCCTGATGACCCTGATGACAAGTCACCAATGCCTACAGAGAGGATTAAACCTGTCAATGATATACTCGATTGGCTTTCCTCTATTTTTGGGTTTCAGGTAACTTCTGCCCTAAATACCCATCTCTTTCATCTTACCTTGGTTCTTATATGCCATACGTCCGAAACTTGTATGGGTATGCTAACCCTAAACTTGGCCGATAGTATAGACTCACTGAGACATGTTTAAGTTTCTTAATGGAAATTTCTTTTTTGTGGTTTGAAGAAAGGAAATGTGGCAAATCAGAGGGAACACTTACTCTTGCTACTTGCCAACATGGATGTAAGACATAGAAATCTTGAAAATTACACCGAGGTACATCTCTGTTCCTTTGAGATGCTTTGTGTTTATTCTTTGCTTTGAGTTTTACATGCTCCCATTTTTCTTGACTGTATTTTACGTGATGATTAAAGATTAACAGAAAGCGTATTGCAGTTGAATAGTACCACTGTACAACATTTGATGGACAAAGTTTTTAAGAATTATCGTTCCTGGTATAACTATCTACATTGTAAACCAAATATTAGGTGAGTGATCAAATACCATCAACGTTATAACTTGATGCCTGAATTTGAATTCATATAGAGTTGTCACCATTTCAGCACCACTAATTTTCATTTGGTGTCTCTGTCCCTCCCTCCTCTCCCCAACTTTTAAGGTTCCCTCCAGGTTCTGACAGACAACAATTGGAACTTATTTACATTGCACTCTATCTTCTCATATGGGGTGAAGCTTCAAATATTCGATTCATGTCTGAATGCTTGTGCTATATTTTCCATCGGGTATGTATGCTTTCTTTTCATATTATCTCATCAAGATGAATGGTCTGGAGTTTCATGTCATAACATTTGTCTTTTTGTACCATGGCCCATTTTTTACAAAAATCATTTTGAGAATGGCCAAATCTTTTAATAGTTTCCATTATTTTCTTCGTTTCTTATTATAGCTATTTTTTAGGGGGAAAGCCTTCTGACAGCAAACTTCATTTTGAAATCAATTTCAAATCATCTATTAAAACAGTAGAAGAACAAAATGAATGACCAAAAGTACTTACTAGTCATTTGCAAAGTAAGGCATAAAAATCACAGCAGCAGTGTAAGTGCTTCCAGCTAAATTGCGGGCACATTAAATTTCTAGGACTGCTACAGCAGTCACTAATTTAAACTTGTTCTTCCATTGACTACTTCTCATGAGTCATGATAACCTGAAAACTGCTAACTCAATGACCACGCAAATATATATTATAAGTAAAATTTCTGTGCAAGTTCATACTACATTGTTATGTGTATTTTAAAAAGAATACTTGCTATATTTTAAAAAGATTTCTGTGTAAGTTCACATTAAATTTCAGTTCCTCATTTGTGTCAATGTAATAACTATTCTTTGAATTTTAAGTATACCAAAAAATAACTTATCTTTGAAAGTATTTACGGCACTCATACAATTTTTTCTCTCTCTGTATTTAGTTTTCTATTTGTTCTGTTGTGAAAGAAATAGTTATTTGGTAATTGATTCTACAGACTTCTTGTCTACGACATAAATATTATATTGTAAAATTGTACAGAATCATGCTTGTTCTTAATACACAACTTTTTCATAAGTCTTCACTTTTATATGTCCTGAAACTTATAAGGTTTGACAACAACTTTTCTTCCTTAATTGTTAAGATGGCCGATGAGGTATATGGAATTTTATATAGCAATGCTCATCCAGCTACTGGAGAAACATACCAAACTACAGCACGGGATGAAGAGTCTTTTCTGAGGGATGTTATAACTCCTATTTACCAGGTCTTGAAAATGGTAAAGATTGTATTCTACTGCCTATATTTCTCCACAAGAAGCATTTTTATTACAATTTTGTAATTCAAAACTTGAATCTTTTTTTTGTTGCAAAGGAAGCAAAGAGAAACAAAAATGGCAAGGCAAGTCATTCAGGATGGAGAAATTATGATGATCTAAATGAATACTTTTGGTTAGTATCTTTCATGGTACATTTTGCTTTCGGTCCATTTAGATATAAAATAGCTGAAAGGCCTGTTTGTTCCTTCTAGGTCCGACAAATGTTTTAGGTTAGGGTGGCCAATGGACCCTAAAGCAGATTTTTTTAGGCATTCAGATGGGATTCTGCCAACAAATGAGGTACTTATCTTTGTTGATGTTGTCTGTTTATAACTTTGGGTGAGGGAGGGTCAACTAACAATTTAGACATATTCGGAAACATTTTATTTAATCTCTCATTCCACTGTTTTGTTCAGAAGAAACAAAACTTTTATTGCCACACACAGTTTACTAAAATTCCTCTTTTCTTATGAGTTGGATTTGTCTGCGTGCTACATGTCCATACTGCACAATGTTCATGTACATAAACATAATTTGTGTCTGCATGTGCATAGGAGGTTATTTTTTTTACTTAATAGATTTGTGTTCATCTGCATACCTGTTTGATAGAGGCCAAATCAAGCTGCTGGTGGGAGGAGGAAACCTAAAACAAATTTTGTAGAAGTCCGAACGTTTTGGCACCTCTACAGAAGTTTTGATCGAATGTGGATATTCTTGATATTGGCTTTCCAGGTAGTCTTAATTTAGAATTATGTGTTTATAGTTTGAGTAATGACTCCAACCTCCTTTAGAGTTCTCAAATGTACAATCACGAATTTAAACTAAAGTCCACGTCATAAGTGTCTTTCAACAATGGTAAGAATCAAATTCTTTGTTATCATGAGACTAGACCTTTGGGGGGAGCTTTTCCATTTGAATCAAAGTTGCAGCTCCTGAACAAAAGTGAGGTATAAATTTCCCAAATAAAAAAGGATGTGTTTTTAAGATGAAAGTTTAGGGAGGTTGGAGAAATTATTTCCTTTTAATTCTATATAATTTTTGTGAAGGAATGTGCCTCACTATATTCTGATTTTTAGGTTATGCTTATTGTTGCATGGAGTCCTTCTGGTTCTCTGACTGCTATCTTTGATGCGGATGTCTTCAGAAGTGTTTTAAGCATCTTCATCACTTATGCTTTCCTCAACTTATTACAAGGTGGGTGTTCTTGGCAATTGTTTCCATATAACGTAGACCATTATATTCTGTTCTAATGGCATGCCATCAATTTACTGACTTTTCTGCTACACTTTCTTATCTTGTGTATCTATGTTCTTCAGCCACTCTGGATATAATTCTTAGTTGGCATTGTTGGAAGAGCTTGAAATTCACTCAAATACTACGATACCTCTTGAAATTTGCTGTAGCTGGTGTATGGGCTGTGGTTCTGCCTATTGGTTATTCTAGTTCTGTGCAGAATCCTACAGGGCTTCTGAAATTCTTCAACAGTTGGGCTAGGGATTGGCGGAATCAATCATTTTATAATTATGCTGTTGCACTCTTTCTGCTTCCTAATATATTGGCCGCTATGCTATTTTTTCTTCCACCTTTACGGAGAAACATAGAGCGCTCAAACTGGAGGATTGTCATTCTTTTTATGTGGTGGGCTCAGGCAAGCATGTCTTAAACAAATTTCTTGTTGCCTTGTGGTTGTAGATATTTCTTTTCGCTCTGTTCTTTTTGTTTGAGTTATGGCTATTTGAATGATTTTTTTGATGTGTTTCTGGCCGTACTACAGCCAAAACTGTATATAGGAAGAGGGCTACATGGGGACGTTTTTTCATTGCTGAAGTAAGTAAAAAGTATCTTCAAATTTATTATTTTTCTTCATCTTTTGAGAGTGGGGTGTTGAATCTGTGTGGGAAAAGCTCTGAGGGGGTTCGCCATGTTGCTGCTTGTCTTTCCACTCATTAGTCTTTACTATGGATATTTGATTTCTGGTGCCTTTGTTCTGATTCTAATAGAATTATCTTTGTATTCAGATATACATTGTTTTGGATGATGCTGCTAATCAGCAAGCTATCGTTCAGCTATTTTGTGGAGGTGGTTTCTCTTCAGTATTCTTCTTTCTGATCTAACATGCAACATGCATAGCAAGACATTGGCATATGCATGTAGTTTTTAGGTATTTGTATGATTTAAACACACCTGCACACGTACAATCTGTTGTGTTGTGTGTGCATAAACTCAGTTAGCTCATGAAATTAAAACTGAAGAGTTATGAAATTTGAGATGCATAGCAGCCTGAGTCCACAAATAAGTTGCCGAGCTAATTCTATAAAGTTTCAATAACATGGAACAGAATTCCTTGACAACCACACACAGACTCAACTTAAGGCTGATAATCCTTGAATCTCAAATCGTATATCACCATGTATAGAATTATGACCAGGATTACATATTTTATTAATATTCCCCCAAATCAGTTATACTTATAGCCTATAAGTCATATAAAGAAGATTACCACATAATCTATCTATAACCTAAGAAGTTGGAAGAAAGTAATAGATTCATTGAGAAAGGTAGGATGAAATGTTTGAAGATCCATTGAATTCATATTTTTTTTTATTACTAACTGTATTTGTATATTATGATAGCAGATACAGCCACTTGTTGCACCAACAAAAATAATAATGGAGATGCCTATAAGTAATTATCAATGGCATGAGTTCTTTCCACATGGTAATATTTCAAACTTTGTTTACTGCTTTTACTTAAAAAGTTTAACTGTAGCCTGTGCTTACTACAAATTCACATTTGGAACTGCTGTGCTGTAGTACCTCATAATATTGGCGTTGTTATTGCAATATGGGCTCCAATTGTCCTGGTAAGTGAACGGCTGAAGAATTCTGTTCAAGTGAAAACTATCATTTATGATAAAATTTGCATTTCTTGTACATGCTTATGTAAATTATCACTTTTTTTTTTATGATTATTGGTATATAGGTTTATTTTGTGGATGCACAAATATGGTATGCAATATTTTCTACTATCTTTGGTGGGATTCATGGAGCCTTCAGCCATTTGGGTGAGGTTGGTGTCTCTTTTACATTTAACGTCTCTCTCTCTATATCTGTCTCAGGCTCTCAGCTAGTCTTGTTGTTTTTCTTCCCAATTTGTTGTCTCTCAGATACGGACCCTTGGGATGTTGAGGTCCAGATTTGAGTCTGTGCCTTCTGCTTTCAGTAGATTTCTTATGCCATCAGCCAATAAGGATACAAAGGAGAAAAGACAATCGGCGGTACTAATTTAATCAGTGTTTTCATATTGCTCTATAGTACATACATGGAATTTAAGTTGATTCTTCATACCATACATAAATGATTTGCGCACCAAATACTGATGCGGGTAATTTGTTTGCTACTTGTTGTCGATGAAACAAACATGACCTAAAACCCTTTATCTTCCATGTCTTTGGCTAAAAGTAAACACTTTGATGTCGCAGGAAGAAGATGAGGCACTCGAACGAAACAACATTGATAATTTCTGTCAGGTCTGGACTGAGTTCATAAATTCAATGCGATTGGAAGACCTTATCAGCAATAGGTTAACTGCTTCTTGCTCTCTAATTTACCTTTCAACGCAGTTATTTGCAAGTTTCTGATTACATCCCTTCAAAATAAACCATACAGAGATAGAGATCTGCTGCTTGTTCCAAATTCTTCAAGTGATGTGTCTGTTGTCCAGTGGCCTCCTTTCTTGCTTGCTAGTAAGGTATATGTTTTACATGCCTTCATGTGTTAATTTTATTTACAAATCCAATCTGTAACTCTTATTATTTTTTCACATGTGAAGATTCCGATAGCATTAGACATGGCAAAAGATTTTACGGGGAAGGCAGATGATGATTTATTTAGAAAGATTAAGAGTGATGGTTATATGTACTCAGCAGTAATTGAATGCTATGAGGCACTCAAGGATATTATATATGGCCTTTTGAAAGATGAAGAGGATAAGATGTAAGTCAGAAGCATACCAGTTTGAATGTCATAGATAACCAGAATCTGCTTGCACAATTTTATCCTCCCTATTATAAAAGTATGTTTCATCTTATATAACAGGATTGTAAAGCGAATATGCTATGAAGTAGACAGTAGTATACGGCATGAGAGATTTTTGACTAATTTTCGCATGAGTGAGCTGCCATCTCTTAGCCAGAGGTTGGAGAAATTTCTAAAGCTCTTGGTAACATACTTCCTTCGATGCCTTTCTAAAATTTTTAGTGCTGAGTTTTTAGTAATGAACTGATAGTCTAGACAATGTAGACATTATACATTTCCTTTCTGAGTACTTAAGTTGGTGTGTTGGAACTTGGCAGCTAGGCGAAGATGAGAATGTCGATAAAAACCTTGAAGAAACCGATCGTCGGATAATCAATGTCCTTCAAGATATCATGGAGATTATCACGCATGATGTTATGATCAATGGCCATGAGTGAGTACTAAGAAATAAGTGCATACTGGTGACAGAGCAAAAACTGTCATAACCAACAAATGGGCCTTTCCGTCTCCTGTGCGTAAATGGTTTTCTTCTTCTCTCTGTAGAATATTGGAGGCAGCACATGACAATGATGGTCAAAATGTCAAGAAGGAGCAAATGTTTGAAAATCTTACAATTGACCTTAGACATAATACATCTTGGAGGGAGAAGGTAACTTTGGGAGACATTCTTTTGTATTGACATTAACTGAATATCTAAAAGATCTTTTGGTCTTACTATCTTCTACGTTAACATAGGTATTCAGACTTCATTTGCTTTTGACCATCAAGGAGTCTGCCATCAATGTCCCTCAAAACTTGGAAGCTCGCAGGCGCATCACCTTCTTTGCAAACTCCTTATTCATGAACATGCCATATGCTCCCAAAGTTCGTGACATGCTCTCATTTAGGTCTGTCATTATAAACGCCAAGTTTGTCAATGGTAAAATTAGGCTGCTAAATGGAATAAGGAAATTTGTGTTGAAGATATATGTCTCTTACCTCTTTCAAGATTTTCTTATTTGCTTCAGGATCTGATAATTGCTAAAATAAGTTCAATTTTCTTCCTGATTTATGGTTCAGTGTTCTGACTCCTTATTTCAACGAAGATGTCCTCTATTCTGATGAGGAACTTACGAAAGAAAATGAGGATGGAATCTCAATTTTATTCTACCTGCAGAAAATATATCCTGGTGCGTGTCAGTCTCATTTCTGCATTATTCTTTTCATTTTTTGGACTTGACTTAAACTTACCCCAGCCAACCAACTATGATTGCCAACTAGATGAATGGACAAATTTCCTGGATCGGGTAAATGATCCTAAGAACAAGTGTTTTGATCAGGACAAGTCAGAGTTAATCAGTCAGTGGGTATCTTACAGAGCACAGACACTTTCTAGAACAGGTCTGGATTATGAGTGAATTGGTCTCTTGTACAATTATCATATAAATATGCCAACTTATACTTTCTATCTATATTTTTCTGCTAGTGAGAGGGATGATGTACTATAGGAAGGCTCTAGATGTTCAATGTTCCCAGGAAACAGCAGGAGATAGTGGTTAGTGGTTTCTGTGACAGATAATGTGTTTCAAGATCAATGTTACCTGATTTTGGTTCCAAAATTTTGTAAAAGCTAGTAAAGTGGCATATGGTTATTTTGCAGCTTCTTTTGGAGGCTACCAAACCTCAGCGTTAAGTGAAAATGATGATCGTGCACAAGCTCTGGCAGATTTGAAGTTTACATATGTAGTTTCTTGTCAGGTCTTTGGCGCTCAGAAAAAATCCAGTGAACCTCGGGATAAAAGTTGTTACACTAATATCCTGAAGCTGATGCTAATGTGAGTCAATATTGCCATAGGATGAACAATGAATAGATTCCTTTGCTATTTAAATTGTTGATGGCATATCGTTAAATATGTAAACTTTTTTGTAGGTATCCATCTCTACGTGTTGCTTACATAGATACAAGGGACGAGCAAGTGAATGGAAAACCTCAAAAAGCTTGCTATTCTGTTCTAGTCAAGGGAGGTGACAAATGGGATGAGGTACGGGGAAAAGACTAATAGTTCAATACACACTAAACAGGGCACTTACACAGGAAAATAAAGCTACTAGAAAACTTTTTCTATATAAGTATATTATGTGCATAAACCGGAAGGAATCAACTGCAAATTAATACTAATTCTCAAATTTAAATATTCAGCTTTATCGCGAAAGTGAATTGTTCTGTCAATCTTGGTTCAGTTTTGTTGAGTAATAAATTTCTGTTATTTCTAGAATAGAATTTTTTTTATTGAATTATCTTCTTTTTTGTAACATATGAATATGTGAATGAATACATTGGATTTTTTTTATTATGTACTGAAAATAATTACTAATTCAAATTTGTGGTTTTATTTTGGAGATGAGGACAAGACCAAGAATAATAACGTAAGAGAGGTTGTGGATTTTTTCTTAATAAATAAAATAGAAGAATGTAATGGAGGGCAAGAGTCTCGGAAATAAAAAGGAAAAGGAAGAAACTTACTCTAATACAACATAGGTGTATAATGTATATCAAGAAATACTACTTTTGATTAGATGTCTGTTTTGTTGTACACAAGCTTCATCTATAAACAAAGTGTCGAGGAATCCACACATATAATGGAGTAATTAAGAGCTGGCCCTTCCTACCTGTATTGAGATTAGTACACTCATATGAGCTGTATCGAATGTAGCCAACAGTTGATAACTAATACTTCCTTTGCTTGCATCGCTAGGAAATATACCGCATCAAGCTCCCAGGTCCTCCTACAGAAATTGGTGAAGGAAAACCTGAAAATCAAAATCATGCCATTATCTTTACTCGCGGAGAAGCCCTGCAGACAATAGACATGAATCAGGTAGCTCTCGTAGTGTCTTTATGTGAAAAATATTTTACAAAGTGGGTCATTTTACCTTCTTATTGCCTGGAAGAGGAAAAAAGGGTGTTATATTGTGCTTTATTAATCCTTTTTTCCAGGATAATTACTTTGAAGAAGCTTTCAAAATGAGAAATGTGTTGGAGGAATTCTTAAAGCCTCGGCGTGGGCAACAAAAACCCACAATATTGGGTCTAAGGGAGCATATTTTCACTGGAAGGTCAGCCTTTTAATATATCTGTTCATAATTTATGGACCTTAATGGGCTGACTAGTGGCAATCTATGTTAATTTAAATACCAATAATATAGGCTGAACAAAAACATGATACAAAATCAAAACACACAAAGATTGATGTTCATTCTTTAACTCACTGTCATCATAAGTTCACACCAAACAAAATACAATAGAAAATAGCATCAAACATATCCAAGGCAGTAGGAATTTGTACGTTGAGCTCAGATTTCTTATACCTGGATCACGCACAATTGAAAATCTCAAATTATTATCCCGCTCAAGATTAAACTTTAATTAAAAATCGAATCTTTTTGCAAGCAATTTTTCAAAAAAATGCCTCCTTTTGAGAACTTCATTAAAAGGGGGAAAAAACCCACAGTTAAGAGAAAGCCACAGGCAGTACGAATTTGTACGTTGAGCTCAGAACTTCATTGAAATTTTACTATAATTTTAAAATGGCCCCTCCCGTGTCTGTTGACTGTGTCCAAGGCGTGTCCAGGAGTGTCGTCGTGTCCATTTAAGTGTCCGATACGTGACACGCTAGTGTATTGAAGTGTTGGTGCAGCAACATAGGTGGCAATTGCAGTGTTATGTGCTTATTTTTCCTTTTCCTTGTTAATGTACAGTGTTTCATCACTTGCTTGGTTCATGTCGAATCAAGAGACCAGTTTTGTAACTATTGGCCAAAGAATTTTGGCAAATCCACTGAGGTAAGCCTACCAGATTTGTAATCGTAATCCAATCCAATCCTCAATTGTTTGTTATTTACCTATCTAATAATGTCATTCCAACTTGACAGGGTACGGTTCCATTATGGTCATCCCGATATATTTGACAGAATCTTCCACATAACACGGGGTGGCATAAGCAAAGCTTCAAAAGTAATAAACTTAAGCGAGGATATATTTGCAGGTAGTTTTCCATTCTTAACAAGATCATCCACTAATTTAGTATTATATCTGTTGACTAATTGTGTTCATGTCTTCAGGGTACAATTCAACTATGCGCGGTGGATTTATAACGCATCACGAGTATATCCAAGTAGGCAAGGGGCGTGATGTGGGAATGAACCAAATATCACTTTTTGAGGCTAAGGTTTCAAGTGGAAATGGTGAACAGACACTTAGCCGTGATGTTTATCGGCTTGGGCGTCGGTTTGATTTCTACAGAATGCTGTCCTTTTACTTCACAACAATTGGATTCTATTTTAGTAGTATGGTATGCGAGCGAAAACTAATCTCCTTTGTCTATTGATTTACTTGCAGTCTTTGCACTTCATTAAACCATCCTTTGTCTCTATAGGACTGGACTAGGTTGGCTGTGTTTGATTCATAGATGTTACCAATAGGAAGGGCATCATTCAAGTTTTGAGGATGTGTTTTGGTTGTCTTTGGCTTTGTGTATATGTGCTTGAAGGGGTCTAGTATTTTACAACTTTACTATGTATTGCAGCTTGACACGGTCATTATATTGTTTCAGGTAACTGTGCTCACTGTATATGTGTTTTTATATGGACGTATGTACATGGTTATGAGTGGAGTAGAGAACGAGATCCTGGAGAATCCAGCCATACATGAGAACAAAGCCTTCGAAGCGGCTTTGGCTACCCAGTCTGTCTTTCAACTGGGCTTGTTGCTTGTGCTTCCCATGGTAATGGAAATTGGCCTAGAGAAAGGGTTCCGCACTGCCTTGGGTGATTTCATCATCATGCAGCTGCAGTTGGCCTCTGTTTTCTTCACGTTCCAACTAGGAACAAAAGCCCATTACTATGGAAGGACAATCTTACACGGAGGATCTAAATACCGAGCAACTGGCCGTGGTTTTGTTGTTTTCCATGCAAAGTTTTCCGAGAACTACAGATTCTACTCACGCAGTCACTTTGTGAAAGGGTTGGAATTGCTTATTCTGCTGATTGTGTATGGAGTCTACGGGGAATCTTATAGGAGTTCAAATCTTTATTTTTTCATCACTTTCTCCATGTGGTTTCTGGTTGCTTCCTGGTTGTTTGCTCCTTTCATATTCAATCCGTCCAGCTTTGACTGGCAGAAAACTGTAGATGATTGGACAGATTGGAAGAGGTGGATGGGAAATCGTGGTGGTATTGGGATATCACCTGACAAAAGTTGGGAATCATGGTGGGATGGAGAACAGGAACACCTCAAATTCACAGTTATCCGGGGAAGAATTCTTGAGATAATACTTGCGCTTCGGTTCCTTATTTACCAATATGGAATTGTTTACCACCTTGATATAGCTCATCACAGCAAGAGTTTACTGGTAATATTCGTGTTCCATTATATTTGACTAGTTGTTCTCCTGGTGGCCTATAAATAGGTGTTTAGCCTTGAGGCCTAATTTTTACGACTTTTTTCAATTTCTTTGCAGGTTTATGGACTTTCTTGGATAGTTATGGTAACTGTTCTTCTCGTTTTAAAGGTACGCAAAGAGAAATCAATAATAACTAATAAGTGTGTTTGATGCTAGGTTGTTTGGACTTGGTTTTGACTGGGTTGCAGATAAAAATGTTACTTCTGTATGCATTTATGCCTTTCGAGATTAGTCACGAAAACGCACGCATCCTTTTTTATTCTCGGATAATATGATACATCTGACGTTGCATACTTTGCATGTTTCCATCAGCTGGTTTCCATGGGCAGACGAAGATTTGGCACCGACTTTCAGCTCATGTTCAGGATTCTGAAAGCGCTTCTGTTTCTTGGTTTCATGTCAGTCATGACCGTCCTATTTGTTGTTTGCGGCCTTACTATTTCAGATCTATTTGCTGCTATCCTTGCCTTCCTGCCCACAGGCTGGGCCCTTCTTCTGGTAAGTTAAATGTTTTACGTGGTTTGAGCGTCTGAGAGTCTTTTCATTTCGAAACACCGGTCTGAAAATTATGTTGTTTCAAGATCGGGCAAGCGTGCAGGTCGATGCTCAAAGGGCTGGGATTCTGGGAATCAATCAAGGAGCTGGGAAGAGCTTACGATTACATAATGGGACTAGTAATCTTCATGCCGATAGCCATTTTGTCATGGTTCCCGTTCGTTTCGGAGTTCCAAACACGTTTGCTCTTCAACCAAGCATTCAGCAGAGGCCTGCAGATTTCCATGATTCTTGCCGGGCGGAAAGACAAGACGGGGCCTCGGACAGAAACCTAAAAAATTTCCATCTACATTGAAGCTTTTAGCATCTCGAGTTCATATCCGATCCGCGATTAGATTCACAGTCGCAGCAATTATTTTTAGTACTCAAAGTTTCACGCGTATCATTAGAATAGAAACTTACTGGATTAATGTTATTCATTAGCTGCTAATTATGATCACGTCACTCACCTCCAAATAGGCAATTGAGCTTACCACTCTTCTACAATTTGTATTAAGAAAAACTGGATTATCTTTTTTTTGGCCAATCATCTGGATTAACTTGGTGTCGTCATGCGTTGGCCGTTGGCCGTTGGCCGTTGCCCTCAAGAGTTGCAAATGCGCGTGCCAACTCACGAGTTGATGGAACATGTAAAACAATATAATAAAATAAAATAATTCATGCACATCAACATTTATATTTGTACGAGTTCCTTCCGAGTCGTGTGGAAATGAAATTGCCACCCTCCTATACAAACTACAAACATAGCAGCCAATAAACGTATCTTTCAACCAAGAATAAATAAAACCGAGAAAACTCAAAATTCATTTACCAAACGCTTTCCCAGCTTCGACACTCGGGAGCCACCCCAGTCTCCAATTCCTTCTCTCTTCCCCGCTCTCCGCTCACATGCCGCCGCCTCGGCCATCGGTACTCTCTCTCTCTCTCTCTCTCATGTATATTTATTTAATTTGTGCTTCATTTCTTGCCTTCTGTTTGGTTGCCGGGAAACGAAAGTAGAAAATAAAATTCTGGAAAAAATTGGTTACCGAAATGTTGTTTCCTGCTGCTCCCCCGGCGTGTTAAACGGCGTGTCGCTTATTGACGATCTAGGCGAACAATGTATCAAATCGAGTATATGCTAGTTTTCTGGGCTGCTGGAAGTTAGAATTTTGAAATAATTTTCAGGTCTCAGGGGTGTGTGTGTGTGTGTGTGTTCAAGTTTTGATGTAAACAAGAAATGCCGATTTACTAATTCCGTCGTGGAATTGTTGGACTGGGTTTTCGATTAGATAATACCCTTTAATGGTTCATGTTTGAAGTATTCAATTTACTTTAAAATCTACTCAACCAGAGGTTGATAGGGTTTTGGAAGATATGAGAAACCGTGTTGTATGCCAAAGATTGGGATTTTTGGAAACAAAGGTCCGATCTTAGGAAAATTCTATGGTACTACTGCTACGGTGCTCCGGGGTAAAGAATATTTGGTTGCTCATCCTCTTCTCATTTCCCCCATTTGGTCAAACAACCTATTCAAAGACTTTGGAGATATTGTTGGATAATTCTTCAAAAATCACATCTTTAGAACATTAACGAAGCATCAGATATTCATATAGGCTTCGGCTTTAGATGTTAATTAGGAATCGAATATGCATTCAGAAGAGTCTTACCCGTGGTATAATGGCATTTTCGATATACTTTAACTATGGATCCCCTCTAGTGCTTTCCTCCTAGTCATTTACATGCCGATTTCTTTGACTAATCTTTGAGGGTTCTTCGGAAAATCTTTCTTCTTTCATTTGTTGTTTGAAGTTATTCCTGTCTGTAACTTATCCTAGATGGATGCTACTCCTTGTATTGTATGAACTAACTTGATAGCTGTGCTATGCCACATTTTGCCTGACCGTAGGATTTTCGGGTTGCTTATGGCATTAAAGTTAGTACAAAAGAGCTGATTTCGTTTTTTTGGGTCAAAATGGATATTAGAGAACGTTAGTTACTTCATCGTTCTCATTCATTTTTTGAGTGCAGTGACTCCCAACACCTGAATAGTGAAATGGCGAAATCACATGGCGGCACAGCTTCTCCTCCTGCGCAACAGAAAGGAAGCAAGAATGTTCAGACTGGACATTCCCAGAATATGCTCACTTCAAGCTTGACTAAAGGAAATACAACCTATGATGAATTTAAATACGGATTCCCATCTGATGGCTTATCAACTGCATCCAATAAATGGTGGGGAAGCAATAGCTCCGATGGTTATGAAGGCCTCTGTGGGAAAGGAGCTAAAGCAGAGGAAGACAAAAAACCTCAGTCGGACAAATTGGCAGATGACAGTGCGAGTTCAATAATAGTGGACAAAGAGAAACCCAAAAGTGGGAAAGAGGAGAACATTAGTCCCCAAAGAACAGATTTATTGGTGTCTGTGAGAAGAAGAGTTGTGGAAGAAAGCCAAAAAGCACTTAAGCTTGGTGGTTTCCGGGGTTATGGCGCAAAGAAGCTAGGCAGAAGAGAGAGGACACTGCTTCTCCGAATATTCAAATCTTCGACTCCAAAACAATGGATACATGAATCCTCTTAGATTCGAGGTGGACTGCTCGGGGCATTATAGATGATAATCCGAGTTAATCTTACATAGTTTTTATTTTTCGTTTTGTTTCTTTTCGGTTTTCCTCAACAAGATTGTACTTGACAGTTGACAGCTATATTGAATTCTCAATCTGGATTTTGACTGTACTAATATGATGACCTTGAGGCCTTGTTTTGGTGTTTAGGATTGGATTGAATGAGATAGCCCACTAGATTAGTAACTACAGAAACTTCTCCCTACTAATCCTACCTTTTTTGGTGGGATTGGAAGAGAGAAATTTTTTCCTCGATTAATCCGTCTTTTACCTTCAACTTCGACAAAAATGTGAAGTTGCATCCATTCTAGAGGTTTATCCAATACAATCCAATCCAATCCTAGACACCATACGAGTCCTGAATTACTTACGAACGACATGGATCAATTCAAAATCCTGATTGCTTAACTAATGTTCTGTTGATAGCGTTTGGACAGATAACTTCCTGCTCAAGAATCCAACAGAGATTTCTTCTCAGTCATCAATCATGTTCCAAGTTATCACCCTTCAGATTCTTCTCTGTCATCAATCATGTTCCAAGTCGTGACTCATCTAAGAGAGTACGTGGCGAAATTCTGTTGGTTACAGGTCAGCATATCAAATATCCAAAACTGATTTTCCTCTCCTTTCTTTTTCTCTGTTTCTGGAGCAGACTTGTGGGCTATACTGTCATACCAAAAAATCTGAGAACTTAATCTTGACCAGAGAAAAGAGATGAAGATATGACATAGAAATATAGGATCCCATGCCCCAAAACTATAAGTACACCTACTAACTGCTCTTTCCAAACAACAAGAAGCAAATAGTCGATACGTACACTTCCATTTTTCTGTAATGGCTTCTTCAACAATGGCTCTCTCCTCCCCTACCCTAGCTGGCCCATTAGGCCTTGCTGAAGATGCTGAAGCTTTTGCCGAGCTTAAGGTGAAGGAGCTGAAGAATGGAAGATTGGCCATGTTCTCCATGTTTGGATTCTTTGTGCAAGCCATCGTCACCGGAAAGGGACCAATAGAGAACCTGGCTGATCACTTGGCCCCCCGCTGAGAACTCCATAGAGGAGCACTTGGAGTGAATTAAGTTTTTCATTTTAATTTAAATAGTGTGCTTATGTTTGATGAAACTTGGTGGTCAATGCAAATTATGCAATGGATGTCGGTTTACACAAGCTAACAGCTTTGTTGTAAAAATTTGGATGTGAATCATTTCGCCTTATGTGTAGAAACTGACTTTTCATTTCGCCTTGCCAATTGTGTGGATTGGAACTTCCGATGTACTTACGCATTTTAACAGCTGAGTTTTTGTAACCTCATTGCCCGGCGTTTGCAGCTTTAGCTTGTCTTCGTAATTTCCTCTGCTTCCTAACCATCCACTTAATAGAAAGTTTGTTGGATTTTTTCATGTTTTTGTTTTTGGTTTCATTTTTTTTGAAGAGTTTGGTGTTATGTCTCTCTTGTTTGTATTTATCTTTATTTATTTTTTATTAAAAAATATGGATAGGGTGGAGCTTCCGGCTATGTTGGTCCTCTATCCTTCGGGATTGAGAGTGACACTTTGTATCTTTGATCGAAACTGACTAGCCAATCACGCACACTGTTATAAAAAACACTAGGCGGTAGAGAGGGCGATTCCTAGATAGCGCCTAGGCGGCCGCCTAACCCCTCTCCGATTTTGTAGACCATTTTGGCCTAAATTGCGGCATTACTCGTGTGTAAGCGAAATGATAGGACTTGTAACTCGTGTGTAAGCATAGGTTAGATAATCCACTCTATTGTGGATTCATAATCTATCATGTCCATCTCACATTTTGATACAACAAACAACGAACTGGACTCAAATCCATTTTAATTGGTCACAACCTATCCCAACTAGCCTACCAAACAGGCCGTAAGAGGTCAATACTCCCTCCAAAGAGTATGTGGCCAAATTCTATTGGCTTGAGATCAACACCTAACTAGTACTGGAACACATGTCCAGCCACCTGGAAATGAAAACGTCTCCCACCACAAAGAGCAGTGAGCAAATTCAGTTGGCTAGAGCTCAAAGCATAAAATATCCAGAACAGATTTTCCGTTTTCTCTCTTTTTCTGCAAGTAAACTAGTGGAGCATATCAAGCCACCTGGAAATCACCAAAGCTCCAAGAAACAAGATCGATCGTGGAAATCCTTCGAACATCATTTTCACCAATGAAAAAAGAGATGAAGATATCACGTAGATAAGGACCCCATGCACCAAAATAGTATATATACCCACCAACGTCTCTAACCGAACAACAACAACAAAGCACTCGGCCCTCCCACATTGTTTAATACTCAATAGTCAAAACACAGTTTCATTTTTTCTGAAATGGCTTCTTCAACAATGGCTCTCTCCTCTCCCTCTCTAGCTGGCCAAGCTGTGAAGCTTAATCCTTCTTCATCTAACCTTCTTGGTGAGGGCCGAGTCACCATGCGCAAAACCGCAGCCAAGTCCAAAAAAGTGTCATCCGGTAGCCCATGGTACGGTCCAGACCGTGCTAAATACTTGTGACCATTCTCCGGTGAGTCTCCTTCTTACCTAACCGGAGAATTCCCTGGAGATTATGGTTGGGACACTGCTGGACTCTCAGCTAACCCTGAGACCTTTGCCAAGAACCGTGAGCTTGAAGTCATTCACTCAAGATGGGCAATGCTAGGGGCCCTACCCTAGGCTGCATTTTCCCAGAACTCCTATCCCCCAACGAAGTCAAGTTCGGCGAGGCTGTTTGCATGGTTCAAGGCTGGAGCTCAAATATTCAGTGAAGGCGGGCTAGACTACTTGGGGAACCCAAGCTTAGTGCATGCCCAGAGCATTTTAGCAATTTGGGCAACACAGGTTATCTTGATGGGTGCAGTGGAAGGCTACAGATTACAGAATTGCCGGTGGTCCACTCGGTGAGGCGACTGACCCGTTATACCCTGTTGGGAGCTTTGACCCATTGGGGCTTGCGGAGGATCCAGAAGCTTTTGCTGAGCTTAAGGTGAAGGAGCTCAAGAATGGAAGATTGGCCATGTTTTCTATGTTTGGATTTTTCGTGCAAGCCATTGTTACTGGAAAGGGACCAATAGAAAACCTAGCTGACCACTTGACTGACCCCGTTAACAACAACGCTTGGTCATACGCCACAAACTTTGCTCCAGGGCAATGAGGCTGAGATTCCCTCAGCTCGTGAGAGAGAAGCACTTCTACTAATCGCTTTTTTAAGCTAATTGTTTTGGCAAATTGTGTGCATTGGGATTTTATCATTTTTTTTTTCGTGTGCTTATGTTGATACAACTTAGTGATCAAGGGAATGGAATATATCAACAATTGAGATTAATGTTTCAATTAAAAGTTTGCATTGCCCTTGAATATTTCACCTCACTAATTAATAATGAGTTAAAAACTTTTTGGCCAAATTTTTTTTGTGGTCACTGTGGTGATACTTCACTTTCAATATGGCTCTCGTGGTGAAAAAATTGTTAACTAAACCTCCATGGTGAGCTCCGTTAGCAATTGAGATCTAAATCTAAACTTCCGTTAGTCTTCTGTTAAATAAAAAGGATAAATTCGTCCTTTTTCAAAATCAAATTGAAAGACCTATAACTATATACTATGGTTTCTGGACATCTTTCTTCTTCGCCATCAACTGAGGATGAATCCCACAACAACAAAATCGAGCATTTTATGTGGCTGCATCATTGATGTTAAATTTCAAGCTAGTGAGGGATCCTGCGACGACAAAATGGAGAGAGGAAATATAGATAGAGATATGAGATGACCATGAAATTTCAATCTCTTCAAAACAGCACAAACATGATTCCTTTTTGTTTGCAAAACTATGCTACTTATGTTATCATTTGGAAGTGAGCCATATCTTCAATGTCTTAGTATTTGCCAACTAGAAGAACCTTCCCCGTCTTGTTGTCCTTAACACAAAAGTCATAAGCATTCATGATGAAATAATAGTCATTATCATGACAAAATCTTCGAATAGATAAAAGATTTTTCCGAATGGCAAGACCACATAAGACCTCTTTAAGGTGCAAAGAACTCATCGATGTGCATAGTTTTCCACCCCCAATAGACATAATAGAGAGATGAGATCCATTGCCAACAATAATAGAATCAGTACCTGTATAAGGTTGCACATTAGAGAATGTGCGAGAATTAGAAACCATGTGATGAGTTGCTCCGGAATCAAAACACCAAGTCATTGGGTCTAAGGAAGAGCCTGAACGATCAACAGTATATGCATAGTTTCCGCGATCAGGGTAAACACGAGGGTCATGATCATCCTTTCCACATTGTTGACAAGGGGTATCAAACTGAAATTTTGAGTAGTTTGATGGTGTTGAGAGTAACAGTGGACGATAGTCAAGTATGGGTGGGTCGTGTTGAGAGTTAGTGTAACTCGGACCACCCTTATTTGGAGACCAATGATTGCCACCATTTCGATCTCAGTTGTTTTTCCATCCTCCATCACAACTAAAGTTTCTACCATAGTCTCGATTATCATAGCTGCCATGCCCATTGTTCCAGTTATGACCACGTCCACGTCCTCGTCCATGTCCTTTGTTGTTATTGTTGGGTTGAAACCTGTTGTGTGGCTGGTCTTGGTTATACAATCAGTAGCAAGGGCTACTCTATAAGACAGTGAAAGAGCGGCTATTCGTTTCTGAAGTTGTTCCTCTTGACGGAGCAAGTCGAAGTACTCATTAAACGTGAGATTCTGATGGAGATGGAGAGAAGTAGTGAACTCCCTGTATTCATGACCAAGACCATCCAGTATGTATTCAATTAATTCACTATTTGTCATAGGTGCACCGGCATATGCAAGTGAATCAAACAGTGACATGACATTAATAAGGTAGTCTGACATTGGCTGGTCTGAATTCTTCTTGAGAGTTCGAATTTGATCACTTAGAGTACGTATATGAGTCTTCGAGAGAGGAGAGAGTCTCTTTTCAAGAAGGTTCTAGGCTTCAAAGGCAGTTGAACATGGAATGAGAAGAGTCTTGATTGAAGGAGATGATGTGGCCTTAATCCAACTTAGCACAAGTTTGTCCTTCGAGTAAAGAGGGTTGAGGGAGCCATCAGGTAAATTCTTTTCAGGTTTGTTTTCAAGCTTGACTATATCACCAAAATCATGCCTCGAATTGAGACTTCCGACTGCGGAAATTGGTACGATCCATAGGCGTAGTGAAAAGATGAGATATGTTGAAGGAGGTAGGGAGAGAAAAGGTGCCACCAGCCATGGTGAATTGGGCTTGGTCTTGAGAGGGTTGGGAGACACCTGATGCAGTAGAGGAGAGAACAAATTCAGTGCCGTTTGCCATTGAGTATTAGCGGAAGAGGGAGATAGGATAAAAAATTAGGTGTTAGCTGATGTGAAAATTAGCTTGACACATATTAAACCCTATTGTTGACAATTGTAGTATATATGCAAGTAGGGATCGTTCTAAGCCGGAGATTAACTAGGGATACTAATCTACACAATTTAAACTTAAAAACACTAAACTAGACTCTAAAACAGAAAACTAGACTCTAGACAACTCAAAACAAACTAATAAGACTCAAAACACACAAACTAAGTTCCTAAGACTCAAAACAGGTACTAAGAAAGCATTTGGACGAAAATTAACTAAAAAAAACTCAAAATATTAAATGGGGGATTGGTTTGGATGAAATTGACGTAGAAATAAAACTGAACTTTGAAAACAGATTTGAATGTTAGAAACGACTAGAGTGTTTGACAAGGGTAAAAGACTAGTTAGAAGATCCTTCTCCACACATGACATATGTATACAAATTAATTTCCAGTTATTCTTCCTTTAGACTATGAATGACAACACCCCAAGTTAACCATGGCAGCACAAATTAACCATAAGATTTTCCTTAACTCATTGAATTGGATGGGATACGCGCATCGCAACCAAATTATCCTTATCAAGTTTCCTAACTATGAAAAGCATGATAGAAAATCATATCAAAGGTCATTAAGTTCTTTCAAAACCATAAGCATTGACGAGGCATTCGTAACTATGAAAAGCATGATACTCCTGCCTAGAATTTACTTATCGCGATTGTGACTAGCAACCTCCACTACTTGTAAATATAAGTTCATAACTATTAGGTGAAATTCCCTTATATTTTAGCATCAAATTCATACACGTAAATTAAGTGTGCACCCTCAACCCACGTACATAAACAAGTTTTTGATAACTCAGTTAAGCAAATCACATTCAAGTCTCAAGAAACAATAACTGGATGTAATCAATTCATATAAAACATATAATCATGGCTTCGAATTCACTTCTAACTATAAAAAAATTAGTTTATGATTACAACTGAATAGAAATAATTAACATTAAACATTGAAAATAAAGATTGAAGACACCTAAAACACTCCAAAGCTCCAGCACCAATTGTAATTTCTGACTTCTGGCTCCTCTGTGCTCTCTTTTTCGTCAAACTCATCTTCTGTGGTGTTTTATGCGTCCCTAAAGTGATTCCATTCTCAAAGGATTCTAGGGCACGATTTTTTTGAGAGTTTTGACTTCCTTAGAACTCCTTAATCCATCTGAATTAAGTCTAGAAACATGCACAAACAGCAGTCCCGTTATCTTCCTTGAAACCCAATCCGACTAGGACTCTTCTGCCTGTTTCGACCTTCCATCACTAAAATAGCAATAACTATTTCTAGAAATATCTGAATCGTGATCTGTAAAATCCTGTGGAAACTAGACATCCAGAGCTTTCCAACCATATATGGCTCGACACTTAGTTCGTCCTAAGGAAATCTGGGTGCTCTATTGAAGTTGGAAGTTATGCATAGCACAGTCCAACTTTCACTTGGATTCCACTTTCTTGCAATCTGCTTGTCTTCCAAACTTCTATCTTCACTCTTTAGCACATTCCTAGCCTCATATGAACTTCAAACATGTCCGGCCATCATGCTCCAATCATGTGCTATCCATTCCAAGCCCAAAACTGCTCTAAAGTGCTCCAAAAGGCCTGTTCTCGCCAACTTTGTCACTTGGACCTACAAACACACGAAAATAGCTTAAAATACTTTAATAAACAGAAACCAGCTAAATAAATGCAAGGAAATAGGCTAACAAAGTCGCATAAATATGCTCCTATCATTAGCCCTCATTTGGCAGCTCGGATTGTACTGACTATTTCAATCGGATAGGATAATCTGTCATCGGACAGTACTGACTAAATTAGTTAGGCATTTGGTGCAGTATCGGACTAACATCGGTTATTTATACAGTGTTGGCCGGCCCTAGGTGTGTGTGAAGAACACAATTTGTTCTTCATACAAACTCACTCAAATCCTCATCAAATGCAAGAACTACGAAAGGTTTGATCTTTGTAGGAGACGGAGTACGTAGGTAACCTTCAATTTGATTTAAGGTGCAACCACAACTCTTCCAAGCAAAGGTGTTCATCCAAGATGAGATTGAAGACCCTCTTGGGTATTTAGCATTTGCTCATGCAAAGAAGATTCTACAAAGGTATAGGATGATACAACTTACTAATGTGATTTTGAGTTGTGTCTTGGTTCACAACATTTAGGCTTCAAAAGTCATGAGCAAAGTTTTGTTTTTGAGTACTAATATGCTAGCTAAGAGCCTTTAATTTGTTAATAGCATGCTTAAGTGTTGCTCAAATGAACTTGTAATTCAAATATTTTTCTTCGTGAGAGGGACGGACCCGACTAATTATACGGAAGTTTTTGGGCGTATAATTAGTCCGGGGTGAGGGGTACTAAATGGTGGGCCCGGTTTAAATAGTCGGACGACTATTTTAGTACGAAGCACACCAAACACCCGAGACCGGATTATTAGTACTATCCGGTGTGCTATACGGAGTACCAAACGAGGGCTCTGGTACCATCAAAGAAGATGAACCAGTTTAGGTTTGGAGAAGATTTCTACGTAAAGAAAGTTTGTAGAATTCTGACTGTCATTAGTCATTGTATTGCTTCATAATGTATAATTACAATCATGGACTTTTGGAGTCCTATTGACAAGTAAATACAACATATTCTATGAATAAAGACATTGGATACAATGAATGTGCCAGAGGCATCTGTTTCTCTTCATTTTTGTTTCTATGAAAAAAAAAAGTAATTGTGAGACCCTGTATTTTAAAAATATATTTACATATTTACTATTATTATTTTTTGACTTTGTATTCAACCCATTCTTATAACCCATTTTGCTAACCCTAGATACAAACCTATCTTCATCCAACGTCCACTTGTAGGAGGAAAAGTTAGAATATTCCACCTGTTCTTTTGCTCTTATCTTTCATGCTATTTGACTGCTTACTAAGCACTCTAAGTTGGTGACTAAGGGTTTTCTAAGCAGGAGATGTCTGCATGATTTAGTTATTAGTTAACCATTACAGATCAAGCTTTATAAGTGCCACCTTTTCTCTTATGTGTCGACTTCCCATAAATCATCCAATTAGATAGTTATTCATAAAATATATTTTATTATATATTTTTCTTAGTCCTCAAGTCTTGGAGCCGCCCTATGTTACTATAAATAGGGAGTTCATTCCTTTGTTTTTCAAAATGTAGTACACGGGTTGGGTTGGTATACGAGTTGCATTCAAGGCATGCATGTAAGCTCTGGTAGAGAAAGAAGCCATGAGGGTTTGGCATGCAAGTGCATGCAAACATGCTTATGTATACTTTATATATATATATATATATATATATATATATATATATATATATAGAGAGAGAGAGAGAGAGAGAGAGAGAGTGTTTACGATTTATGGAGTTTTGACTTGTGTGGAGATTGTTAGTGGGCTTATCTTGTCGAGGTTCTTGCTATCGATTGAGGTGAGTGGTTTATGTAATGCGTTTCAAAATGTTCTTATATTTTCTAATATATGAAAACTACGAGTTATCGTGGGATTTATTCTATTTAATTACAAATCTCGATCTATTTTCATGTTAAGTATGTTTGATTTCGTGTAAATATTCTTGATCACTAATAGAAAAAAGTACTTGGGCGACAAAATAGATTTCGTCGCGCAAGGCCCTTTTTCGTCGCCTAAACATTTGCGCGACTATTAATTCGTCGCGCAAAGCCCGTCGCGACGAAGAAAATACATTCGTGGCTCAATGCACATATGCGCGACAACTTTTGGCGACGAAAAGATGCATTGCAATAGAGTCAGGCGATGAAAAAATTTTGTCGAACAAACCTTTAGGCGATGAAAGTCCTTTGTTGCCCTAAGTTTTCAGCGACGAAATATATTTGCAAAATATTTACAGATTTAGGCGACGGTGTTTGTTTCGTCGCGCAAAATATTTAATAATTTTATTTCAAATTAATTTTTTTAATTAATTAATTAATTTAATGAATTAATTGGTATTTGAAAGACAATAAAATATAATAAACAATGTAAAAAAACAAATTATATTATATAAAAAAATGTACGTACAAAATAACAATTGAAAATAAATTAGAATCCTAAAACGAAATGGCTATTGAGATGCCGGCAGGAAATATGGTGAGGGAGGGGACTGGGAACCCGGTGGCTGGAAATCAGATGATGGAACATTTAGTGAAATGCAGGACAATTGAAGAGTGTGTAAGATGTGGCTCATTTGGTTGCCCTGAACCGCGAGTTGCCTCTACAGGTTCTGCACTTCCTGCTCCAACGTGTTGACTTGTTGCGAATTATTTTGAGAAGAAGAGGCACCAGTGTCACGGAGTCGCGCCTTCCCCATGCCCCGGTAAACTCTTAGTATATGAAGGCCAACATCATCAGTTGGAGTCACCTCCTCGATAGGGGTCTCGGAGGGAAACTGCTATAAACGCAACAAATTTGTTATAATCAATTCTATGAATGAAAAGGTTACATGAACTGAGCATAAGCTGAATAGGAAAGCATCAATAATAATAATCTGGGACTCAAATTAGCACAGGACAACTAAGGGATAGCCAACTATTAAACACGAGGAAAGGCATCAAAAAGTAAAATCAGTACTTCAATTGTTAAAAGAAACTACACAAAACATAAGATGCTTGTAGTTTTTCCCTTTAGACCACAAGACCATCCTCCTTTTGATGGAAACTATAATCTGGGACTCACTTTGGTTTCTCTAATCAAACAAAATTCAACTAAACCATCTTTGGATGCAGCCGACTGAACCCTTACTAATATAACCTATGAAAGAAGAATACAACCCTCACTGATATAGCATGATGCTCTGCAATGCTTCTAAAAGTATCATAGCACATAAGGCTAGAAAGATTTAACTGAGACTTTCTTTAGATTGCCAACTAAATATATACATATCAAGATTTCTTTTAAATTCCAACTTAATTATCAGCACATTCCTTTGTTAAACACTAATAATGTTAAAGAACATTTGGGCAAAATTACTAACCAAGAGGGGTGTTGCAGGTATTAGCCTCCTTCCTAAAAATTGCCACGTGCATTTTTTATTCACCATATATATTATTCAAAGTGAAATTAAGTGCAGATAATAATAAACTTACAGAAAAAAATGATAAGCAATTCAAAATTAAATTGAAAAAACATAAATGAGATGCCTGAACACACAGCAAGCCAGCAACTCTGAATATTTTTTTTCCAATAATAAGCAGCTTTGGTTTTCATAACGAGGTGTTTCTCTAATTTACTCCAACATATTAAGACCATGAATAAAGTAAGGTATTGTGTTAAATATATACATGGAAAATGTTGTATGAAAAATGAAGGAAGGTACACTATGATTAATTGTCCCTGTCAATCACCATCTCTACATGGACGATAGTTGTTTAACAAATAAATAAATACATAAATAACACTTCCATAGAACATAGGTGGTACAAATTCATAAGAGCATGCAAACTCCACATTTTAAATTAAAGGATAAGAAAACTATAATGTGATTTTCACTTTCTCACCGCGATATAGTGACCTTCGTTCTTGAGAGTTGCATCGGAAGGCTTATAGCTCTCTGTAAGATCCTTTGAACTTTGGATCACTTTGGTGGCATGACTCTAGATGAATGGCATTGATTCAATGTCACTGATTGAAAGGTCTAGGATGGTAATAATCTAACCTAGAGGGGGGGTGAATAGGTTCCAACTTAATTCAATTGTCAATTTCGATTTTCAATTTAAATTCCACATCCACATTACATCCAAACTATCCTACACATATGCAATTAAAACGATAAATAAAATGTGCACATAGGATGTAGGATTTAACGAGGCAAAACCCACCACTGGGAAAATCCTCGGGCTCCCAAGCCAGGACAATCACTAAGAGAAATGAGTACAGAAAGACTTACAAAACTCATCAACTAGACACGCATACTAGTAGGCAGTTTTGTCTCCGCGCTTTGCTACTCGATCTCTCTTCAGTCTTCGAGTGGAAGTGGCACGACACTAACGCGGACGTCAATCACCTTCACCTCGAACTTTGCAAGATACTAACGCGATCATGCAGAATGTATGAAATGAAATGATTTTTGAAAATCAACCAATTACGAAAATCACAAGGCACATTTTCATAATTGATTTCTAGTTGATGCACAATGAAAAATCAGCAATAAAGATTAATCTTTTAAAACCATGAATGAAAACTGATTTTTGTTCCAAAATAATTATAGCAACTCAAAACAAAAAGATCTTTGTTAAAGCATGCAATACATGAGGAAAATCAAAATTAGATGATTGTGATTCTTTTTCAAAAAAAAAAAAAACTCACACATGCATTTTGTTTTTCTCAAAAACCCAAACAGCCGAGCAAAAAAAACACACCCTCCAAAAACACTTTGTAATTGCCGTTTGTCAAAAAAACCCAAAACCACACTAACTCTATCTTATGCTGGAGTTTTTGTTTTTTACAAAAAAAACAAAAAATATATCAAGATAAGCATGCATAATAATTAGGATAAAAACATAGGCTTTTTCAATGTGATAAGATAAAGCTTATAAAACAAGTAACAAGATAAGTGCAAGTGATAACTATTAAAAGCAAATAAGATATAATGCATTAGTGACTTATCATGTTACCCAAAAGCAAAAATAAACCCAATAACCACAGCAGCCCATGCAAAAAACATTTTGGTTTATTTAAAAATAAGTCTATAACCAAATCAAACCAAAAACTAATATTAATTAAAAAGAGACCTAATCTATATGAGTGCACATGCATGGTGAGCTTACCCGAATGAATGTCTCTGAAATATTTGATATTCTTGTGATCGAGAGCGCGAGAGACAAACTTAACTTAGACTTAAATAGTTACGACCGAAGACTTAAATAGTTACGACCGAAAGACATGCACTAGTCAATGATATTACAGACTCAGGCGTTTTGCTAGGAATTGCCAATATGACACTAACACTGATCAGTCGATATTATATTATATTTTATGATATTCCAAGTTAGCTTTTATGTTTATTTTTGAGAGAATTTTGATACTTCTTTATATATTTTTGTTATAGGATGGATTGAATCGGCTTTGCGCATTAAATGGACAAATTGTGGAGTTTTGGAGCTAAGATGAGTATGTCAAAGTTTCGAGCCTTAATTCTATGTTGTTTGATCGTGAAGAATAATTGAAGATGGATTGCATAATTGGGGCAGATTCACGTTTTGGGCTTATTTGGTATATAAATGATCCAAGATGACGTTTTTGGGCCGAGGTTTCTTCTACAAAGTTGTAGAGGACGTTTTTAGCTTTCCAACGACATATTATGGGCCTAATTCGGAGCTGATTTGGTCGATCAAAAGAAGGATTTTTCTGCAGCAGTCCAAGTCCTTGTTAGGAAAAGATTATGTAATTTAATTTATTTTTATTTCTGTTTCCTGATTTTTGGGGAAGCCCATTTTAAGTAGGATTTGGTTTTTCTAGTATTATAGACAGTTGAGTTTTCTAGGGTTTATGGGGGAGAACGAATTTGAAGATTAAATTGTGGAGAACTCGGCTCAACTTTTCTACAATGGTATTTTCTAAACTTTTATCAATTTATTTTATGATTTCAATTATGATTATGCGTAACTAATTCTCTTTCTAGGGTGAGGCCTTGAGCCTTTAACATGAATATGTAGTTTCTTTTCAATTGCTTATGATATTATGCATGTTACTTTGAATTGTCAATCACCAGTTTAAACTATTTATTTATCTTAATGCTTGATCACCATTAGGATGTGTAGACAAGTAATTGGATGCAATTTATGTTGGAATATCACCCTTAAATTGGCTAGGGCTTCTTGTGATTGATAATTGTAAGTTCACTTAAGGCGAATATCACGCTCTTAAGGGTTGCATGGTTTTTTCAAAATGTTTTCACAAAACTTAATGAGTCTTGCATGTTCATATTTGATCTGAATACCACAGACGGGTTGCATGTTAGATATACGTTTTAGCTAGAATATCACTAGTAGAATATGCAATAGGAAAACCTAACCTTCAAAGTGCACGTGTAATTCATAAGTAATTGGTAGAACTATATAGGATTGTTATTGGTGATGGCTGAAACTCTAGGGTTTCTTATCTTTGATTTTTGAGACTTGTTGACGACCTTTATTTTTAATTATTCAAATTTCTGCGAATTTTCATTTATTTTTATTTATTTTGTTATTTTAAATTCATGATCACAAATTTCTATCTTTTTGTATTAAATAATTAATTAAGAATCCGTTCTAAATACAAGTTATTTATATCGGTCTCTGTGGAAACGACCTTGCTTGAGTTGCTATACTACAATAACCTTGTACTCTTGCAAGTATTTTAAAGTGATTTTTGCCTAAAATTTGAGTGTGGTAAAATTGCTATCGGTCACCTAAGAAGAAAGAAGAATAATTACCTTATGTAGATAAAAACAGAGAATGACTACTTTAAAGAAGCATGTAATGCATCTATGGATTGACTATTGCTTACCCACATTCCCTCCCAACTCTATCACGCAAACATCTGCATGACCCTCTTTTCCAACCACCTAATCGACTCAAATCATGGAAGAAAGGCAGTCATCAATATTATATGCAAGTGATGCAAAAAAGAAAAGGTAGGATTGAAGAGTGCTAATAACACAATTTTTTTTTATATTTTGAGAATTCATAAGCAAAATGATCCCTGTGATATAGAAGAACAATTAATAATTCAGCCAAAATTCATGAGCCACATTCACTGATTGACATAGAAAGTGACATACAACACAGAACTATGACTGATCTCATGAGAGGCTGTGATAGGTAAAAACTGAAAATGGGTTTTGCTGGTTATTTCTAGTTGGTTTGGTTCCATTCAGATGTGTTAGATACGGGTCCTTTTGAAGTTTGCATTACTATAATCCTTTGTTTTTTTTCTTTCATGTGAATTTGCTGATGGAGTGCAAATCTTTACAAAATGCACATACATGTAAAGCAGAAAAATAAAATACGAATACACATACACAATGCAGTGCAAATCTTTACATCAAACCCACCCATCCAAATGAAAATTCTATCCCTCAGTGACGATATATAACACAAAATATCAAAGTGATAAAAAACAGAGTCAACTTGGATACAGGAATTGGCACATATGGAGTAAAAACCAAAAGAAAAGCAGGAAAAAATGCACAAAGTTTTCTTCTTTACAATTCCATTTGTTTTCATACAGTCAAAACACATTGACAGCACAACCAACCAATACATTTCTCACATTCGTCGTAAAAAACTTACATTTCCAAGCTTGTAGTGGATCAAAAGTGGATGCATCTCATGCATGTGGATTAAATAAAAAAGAGAGATAAAGGTAAAAAAAAGGGTATGCAAATACGCTTATTTTTAATGCGATATCTAATAATTGTAAGAAGCTAAGCACTAGAGAGAGAGCAAGTAATAGGGTCACATGGAGGAAGCAGGAAAGGCCATGGGATCATTTGCCTTAATACGGAAAAATCAAAACGTGTTCATATAAATACGGAAAAATCAAAGATCAGGCAATTAAACAAAATTCACCAATGCAAATCAACCACTCTACAACTATCAAATCTTCAATTTCACATGCCCCAAATCGAAAATCAACAAAAAACAAAACAACATTCCTATTTAAATCGATCCCAAAAATATGATCAAATTAAGGAATCAACTCGCCAGATTCGCATTCAATTCAGTTCGATTTTGATTTAGCTATTTTGCATACCTTGATAGTAAGGTCGGGAGGGAGAACCTAGGCGAGTGAATTGTGCTTGGAGGCGCGCTTCCTGGCAGAGCACTTGGCGGCCTCGAGAAAGATGGAGCCCAATTGGAGGGTGGGGAATAATCTCCTTGAGAGAGGGTATCAGATAGTTTAATAAAATCCTTGATTGTTTATGAAAAACCTAGCAAGAATCTTTGCTTTTGAGAAAAAAGATGGTAATTTGGTTTATCCACCCCCTCCAAATTTGGAAATTATGTATTTTATTGAGATTTTTAACGTCTAATCTGAAAAATCCAACAAAAATCTTTGCTTTTCAACAAAACCCATCTCTTAAAATGTCCATAATTATCCATGGATTGCAGCAAAAAGATGGTAATTTGCTATACCCACCAAACAATCTTAAAATTAAGTAATAATCAAGCATGATATTTGAAATTAACACAACATGCATGAGCTCTACAAATATTTCAGAGCTTACCCAAGGAAATGGACGACTTCCGAAGCAGGGCAAAGGGGAGGCGGCGAAATTGCAGTTCACAGTGAAGAGGCAAGGATGAGGAAATTGAAGCACGAGTGAGAGAGAAAGAGATGGAGTAATTTTTGGGCTGAAAAAACTGATTCCAGAAATTGGGCAAGGATTAGGGGTTGGTTTGAGAGAAGTCTGCAGATCGAGGAAGAATAAAGAACAAAGAAGTAGAGAAAAGGCACAGGTTGAAAAAATAAACCCAAAGGCCTTTGCGCGACGAAATAGTTTTGTCGCTCAAAGTCATCATTTCGTTGCACAAACTTTTATTAAAAATTTTAAAATCAGCCTAAATTTTTTTGTGGCTAGCCCAAAATTTTGATGGCAAATTCTTAGGTTGTAGGCGACGAATTTAGATTTCATTTAGTCACGCAAAAACACTTAAGGCGACGAATCAGTTGTTCGTTGCCTAAACCTAAGAAATTTATTATACACCATTCTTCTTTTGATCTGTTAAAGAATGACTTATTCATGTATGAATGAAGTAATTTTTGTACACAATGATCTTGAAGAAGAGGTCTACATATTCAACGATTCAGATTTAAAGAAATAAATATCTATTTGTGTTTACAAATTAACAGTTGTACGAAAAATTAACTTACAGTGGAAAATTTATAATAAGTAATTGAGAAGTGGGAAAAATTTGTAAAAAATATACAAACGCTCGTAACGAGAAGGTTTACAACTTTTGTTAAAGGGTCATCTCCAAAATCGAACACTAGAAACCATTAAGGTTATATTAATTTTTTAACCGTCAATTAATGTTTATGTTTACGCTCTGTTTTTATATCCATAATTTGTTTTTTCATCCCAGTTCTTTTTCAAAAACATGATCTTTTACTGAATGCAATAAGATGAATGGTTCGGATCGTTGATAGAATGTCCCCATATTTACAGTTTATTGAAAATTGTGATGATGTTATATAGTTTCTATAAATTTTATAACGTCCTACACAAATTTTACTAGACTGTAAATTTCGGGACATAATATAAACGATCCAAATTGTTCATCTTATTGCATTCAGTAAAAGATCATGTTTTCATAAAAGAACCAAGATGAAAAAATAAATTACGGATATAATAACGGAGCGTAAACGTAAACGTTAATCGACGGTTAAAAAATAATATAGCCTTCATGGTTCCGAGTGTTCGATTTTGGAGATGACCCTTTAACAAAAGTTGTAGACCTCCTAGTTACGAGCGTTTGTATATTTTTTACAAATTTTTTCCACTTCTCAATTACTTATTATGAATTTTCCACTGTAAGTTAATTTTTCGTACAACTGTTAATTTGTAAACACACATAAATATTTATTCCTTTAAATCTGAATTGTTGAATATGTAGACCTCTTCTTCAAGATCAATGTGTACAAAAATTACTTCATTCAGTCGTGAATAAGTCATTCTTTAGCAGATCAAAAGAAGAACAATGTAGACACTTTAGGCGACGAATAAGTGATACGTTGCCTCAAGTGTCTTTGTTTTGAGCGACGAATCAATTTTGTCGCCTAAAACCTAAATTTTGCACGGCTACTTCATTTTGTCGCCTAAAACTTTGCACGACGAATCACATTTCGTCGCCTAAAATGTATAAATTTTGCGCGATGAAATAATTCGTCACTTAAAGTCACGCTCATTTTTGGTTTTGCACGATGACGCATTCGTCGCGCAAGATATTTTAGGCAACGAAACAATTTGTCGCCCTCAATTTGGCACCAAATTCTCCTTTTCCAGCTACTTTTTCCATCTTTTGCACGACGAATGTATCTATTCGTCGCCCATTTCATTTTTAAGCGACGAATGTGTTCATTGCCTAAATGTTCTGACATTTTAGGCAACGAAACTGGATTTTTGTCCCCTAAAGTCCTCTTGCCTGACGAATTTCCTCTGTTACCTAAAGTTTTGTCACGCAAGCTATTTTTTTTACTAGTGGATGGGAGATATATATATATATATATATATATATATATATTTTATGTGAAATTGTTGAGATTGTTCATGGAGCATGAAAACTTTAGTGTTGGGTTATCTGAGGGATAAATGTATGGCACACGGGGACATTAATTATGGCAGAATGGCCAATTTAGGGATCACATGGTGAGCTGCATATTATGAAAGATAACCAGCACATGAAGGGACGATGTGATATGGAATTATGTGGCTAAAGCCTTGATATTATTACTTTATTTTCTAGTGTGTGTACAACGGCACGCTTGATTGGCATATTACATATTCTACTCACTGGGCGACGGTGGTTGTTGCTCACCCCTCACCATTTTATTTTTCAGATGAGTAATTCGGCAAGACAAAGGTTAGACGAGCTGAGTTTGTATTAGACGAGGGATTTAAGAATTTTATTTATTTATATATACTCTGTAAGGATTTGAGATTATTTTTATAATAGAAGTTTGTTTATTTTTATTTTTATTTTTATTTTTATTTTTTATTCATGCACCGGGCGCGAGGTCATTTTTTTTCCACCGACTCTAGGTTCGGGGCGTGACAGTAATTAGCTCTTCCTTTTACATGTGCAGCCTCAACTTATAAAACAAGATAGCAGTAAGAAAGCTAGGATCCTGTAATTCACCTTTCAACATCGTTCAAACTTCTTTTCCTTGAAATTGAATTTCAGTTGAACTCTAATTCATACTATATCTAACGACAGATGTTTTAGGTTTCTTAATTTGGTTTGAAAATGAAATTAACCTCTCCATGTGAGACCCACATGAGCTTTTTTAACAAAAGACTAACAAAAGTTTAAAATTGGATCTCAATTGCTAAGGGCGCTCACCATAGAGGTTTAGTTAACAACTTTTTTACCACAAGGGTGGCATTGAAAGTGAGGTATCACTACAGAGACCACAAAAAAAGGAATTGAGAAAACTAATGAAAAACCCATATCCAAACAAAGTATTAATCATAAACACTCAATAACAATTTATTAATAATAAGGACAACAATCCAAATAATATATTAAACATAAACACTCAATAACAATTTATTAATAATAAGGACAATAAATAAACTAAAAATAAAGAGGCGGTGACATTCTCGTAAACAAGTTAAATTTTGGTGACACCAACTGTTTATGCATAAATAAGTCAACTGTTTATACATAAGTACCACTGTTTATACACAATTAGTCATACTTTCATATTGAATTGGATTATAAGTAATATAGATAGCAACCTTGTTATCACAATCAAGGGCAGAACGACACACGCTACAATGGGCTATAGGCCAGATAGTTCTGGTGGGTCCCAATATATATTACATATAAAACTCTATACTTTCCATCTTTTTATGTTAATAATTTTTAGCTAGCCGACTCGGTGAAAAGTTTTTACTTCTGCCATTGATCACAATGCAAGTTTATACTTAATCCTGGTTTAAGCCAAAGTTCTAGTCACAATTTCTATAGTAAGAGGAGTTCACAAATTCCCTTTGCCATAAAAGTAAATGCGAACACATGTTACCATCACAACTATAACATCTTTTATTTTTCAATCTCAGCCATTTATTTTTTGTATCACTCAGTACTACATACCATTGAAGAAAAATTACAAATTTCCATCCTTATTATATTGGATAAAAAAAAAATCATCATTATTATTAGACTCTTCCTCTCATTATCCAAAAAAATCTTCAAATGTCATTACTCTCATCCATAGTGTATGTATGTGGCCAAATTGTATTGGCTTGATGTCTCTCACCACAAACAGTACCGAGCAAATTCAATTGGCTACAGTTGAAAGCACATGTAATATCCAAAACAGCTTTTCCTTCTTCTTTCTGTTTTTGGAACTAAACCTAGTGGAGCATATCAAGCCAACTGGAAATTATCAAATCTCAATGGAAGAGATTCATCGTGAAAATCTTGAACATCATTGTCACCAATGAGAAATCAGATGAAGATATCACAATTCACAAAGATAAGGACCCCATGCCTCCACCAAACCCTATACATATACCTACCCACGTCTCTAGCTACCAGAACAACAACAACAACAGCGAGCACTCGGCCTTCCCTGAGTTCCCTCATTGTCCGAGAGCTAAAACCCAATACAGTTTCATTTTTCTCAAATGGCTTCTTCAACAATGGCTCTCTCCTCTCCTTCTCTTTCCGGCCAAGCTGTCAAGTTTAATCCATCTTCATCTAACCTTCTTGGTGAAGGCCGAGTCACCATGCGCAAAATCGCAGCCAAGTCCAAAAATGTGTCATCCGGTAGTCCGTGGTACGGTCCAGACTTATATGAATTTTAATGTCTATGCAATTAGGCTCAAAATCACATGAAATACTTGCAAGAATACAAGGATATTGTAGTATAGATGCTCATGCAAGGTCGTTCTCCTCAAGGACTATTTGGATAATTTATGTAAAAACAATTCCTAATTAACTACTTAGAATTGAAAATTGAGAAAAGAGATTTTGATTTTAGGTAATATAAAAAAACGAATTTTAATTAAAAACAAATATGATAAAAAAAAAGAGTTTTAAAAACCAGTTTATAAAAGCACTAGGGTTCCACCATCACCTAGCAATCTTATGAATTTCTACCAATTACTTATGATCTACACATGCCACTTTGAAGGTTAGGTTTTCCTAATATATATTCTCCTCGTGATATTCAAGCAAGAACGTATATCTAACATGCAATCCGTCTGTGATATTCAGATCAAATATAAACATGCAAGACTCATTAAGTTCTATGAAAACCTTTTGAAAAACCATGCAACCCCTAAGAGCGTGATATTCGCTTTAGGTGAAATTACAATTATTAATCACAAGAAGCAAAACTCAATCCTCCGGTGATATTCCGACCGAATTGCATCCAATTACTTTTCTAAACATCCTAATGGTGGCCAGTCATCAAGACAATTAGATAGTTTAAAACAGTGATCAATAATTCAAAGCGTGCATGCAATCAATCATAAGCAATTAAATAAAAACTACATATTCATGCTAAGGCTTAAGGTTTCGCCCTAGCTAATGGAAATTAGTTACGCATATTCATAATTGAAATCATAGAAAATATTATTAAGAAAAGGAATGAAAACACCTTAAGATAGAGAGTCTCCAAGAACCCTAAAGTTGAATAAGAATAAGCCCCCCAACAATTGTGAACGGCAAAAGCCATATATACTGCTATGTCAACGCACAAACCCTAAATAAAAGTCTTTCGTTCCAACTAGGAAACTAAATAATAATAAAATAACTTAGAAAATAGATTCCTAATTAATCTAGGAGAATCTACACATAAACTGTCCAGCCACGTTTTAGCCTCAAATCTCCTCCAAATCCGGCCCAAGATAGCTTGTTTTAAAGATAAGAACGTTCTGAACACATCTTCAGAAGGCCACAAATCCATCCGAGGTCATCTTGAGCTCCAAAAACGCAATTTAAATCCAAAAACGTGACTTTCCAGCACCGCGCACTGCTCCTTTATTTTATTTCCAAAAAATAACTACTTGGCGGAAAAATCTGATATTTTGATACGATCACGCTCAGCGACTCACGGACGTCCTCCAACTGGAATTACTCCAAAATTCGTCCATTTGATTATGTTTTGCTCCAGAAGAAGTTGAAAGTCCTATATTGAAAATACAATTCAAAGTATCAAAATTCTTCCAAAATATTAACCAAAATATACTAAAAATAGGGATAAATATATGGTATAAAATCTACTCATCACAGACCGTGCTAAACACTTGGGTCCATTCTCTGGTGAGTCTCCGTCTTACCTCACTGGAGAGTTCCCTGGTGATTACGGTTGGGACACTGCTGGACTCTCAGCCGACCCTGAGACTTTTGCCAAGAACCGTGAGCTCGAAGTCATCCATTCGAGATGGGCCATGCTTGGTGCCCTAGGCTGCATTTTCCCCGAACTTCTATCCCGCAACGGAGTCAAGTTCGGCGAGGCTGTTTGGTTCAAGGCGGGAGCTCAAATCTTCAGTGAAGGAGGGCTAGACTACTTGGGGAACCCAAGCTTAGTCCATGCCCAAAGCATTTTGGCAATTTGGGCCACACAGGTTATCTTAATGGGAGCCGTGGAGGGCTACAGAGTTGCCGGTGGACCTCTCGGTGAGGTGACCGACCCATTATACCCCGGAGGGAGCTTTGACCCGTTAGGCCTTGCAGAGGATCCTGAAGCTTTTGCTGAGCTTAAGGTGAAGGAGCTCAAGAATGGAAGATTGGCCATGTTTTCTATGTTTGGGTTTTTTGTACAAGGCTACAAGCCATTGTCACCGGCAAGGGACCAATTGAGAACTTGGCTGATCACTTGTCTGACCCTGTGAACAACAATGCTTGGTCATATGCCACAAACTTTGTTCCTGGAAAGTGAGGCTGAGAGCTGCGAAGCACTTTTACAAAGTTCGTAGGTAATTGTTGTTGTGAAATGGGGTTTCGGTTAATATGCTTAATTATGTTGATGAAACTTGGTGATCTAACAGGAATATATAACAACAAATGCTTTGAGTTTGGAGTAAAAATTTGTCTCTTTACTTATAAACCTCTATTTGATTACAATATTTTAATTGAATTAAAATTTGTGATGCATTGCAAGAAATGGTAAAAGCCTCATTAGCGCATCTGTTTTTGCCAGCTTAGATGCATCAACAAAATGCCGATAAATATGTGACCACATTCTGCAGCAGTCTGCAGAACATCAAATTAATGTTGCCACTTGCCAGTTACAAACTTACAGATATTTCCAATCATCTGCATTATTTCATCCTGAAATTTCTAATGATAGAGATCGAAGAAATTGCATTTAATTATGAGAGTGCATATCTCATACAACACTCCGATTTGTTCTAAGCTGTAATTACTCGATTTTCGATTATCCGAATCCTAATGCTACATTGTACATAATTAAATTGTGAGAGCGTTGCATGTGCTAAGCTACTATATTCTTATCTCAAAGAAAAATAAATTAAGTGACCTAAAATGTACTCTCTTTTTTTGTTGAGAACCTCGGCGGTACAAGAGAATTGTATTGATATGAAAAAAGAAGTTACACCTAATTTGCGGGACACAAACCTTACCACTCATAAAGCAAGAAAAACAAAATACAGGAAAATATAGGGGACATAAACCTTACCTCTCTTAAAAGACAAAATACAAGAAAAAACAAGGGACACAAAAAGCTTGAATTCCTCATTTGGAGCTTGAATGATTGGATTCATAAAAGCTTCCAATTAATTAAGATGTTGACTTGAGCATAACTAAGTTGGCTAGAGCAATGTGCTTTTTTTTATGTATCATATTTGAATCTCCTACCCCGTACTCGTACTGTAAATGAATTTCATGTACAATGTCGCTTGTATTAAAAAAAATACCACTAAACAATCCCCATACATTTTCCATAATAATTTACCCAAAGTTAGGGAAATTTTTACTGCATGCATGTTACGTGCTCTTTCATTATAATAAACAACGTGTAAAAAGATAATATAAATTTATGTTCCTTGTTAAAATAAAGAAGAATACGCACTGTGCATGGATAATGGGAGGGGTGTGAGAGATCACTAAAAAAATTGGAATAATTTTAGAAGGGTCTTGTGCAAGCATCCAAGAAATGAGATCTTATTGGGAATGGAATGTAATGGGGACAAATTATATATAGAAAGCAGCAAACTAATTATTAAAACTGAGACACTTTCTTACATGATCTTCATGTTTCTTTTAGGCTTATCCTAAATGAGGGAATGTTATAAGTAAAATTAAAGTCTTAGATATAAGATGGCATGTGAAAGATACATTAAACTAGTACTAGTACTAGTAAAATAAAATATATAAACAATCAACATAAGATACCTGATATATACTTTCACACTAAATTTATTTATCAATTCAAGTTTTAACAATTTTTATTCGTAAAATTTAATTTTGAAACTTTCTCCAACAAAGTGTCTCAGTTTTAAACCTGTAAACCCTATGTCTCACTTCTTACTTTCAATTGCTTTAAACCTGTAAAACCATTCGTCCAAAACAAACAACCCCCATAAAACCATCGACGGATTAATTCATGCATGCCATTGGTTGGTTAATAACTTAGTACATGTCATTAGTTGCTAATTAATTTAGAAGTGAGTTGGGCTGGGTCTTTTAAAGTTATCTGCCTAGAATGTGGGCTATAAAGTTAAATATATGGGGCATGAGACTTATGGCCTACAGAAATTATCTTTCAATTTCCAATGGTAGGTAAAAAAAATTAAGAACAAAAAACAGAAACTGGTTGTCACTTGTACCCAGCTCATTTGCTACATTTGACACTTTTCTTTTGGCAAAGCAAAGTAAAAATTAGTTTATATGAGGGATATATAGTATTTTCTTGATCCAAGAATCCAGATGGTTTTATAACATAAATAGAGAACTTCAGTTGTCTTATGCCTATATCTATACATTGACCATCGTAAGTGATGCCTACAACCTTGCTTGAAGCTTCAAGTTAGGAATTTGATCTAACAACCCAATCTCGAGGTCTTACCGAATCGGCGAATTGTTATTAGTCCAAAAAGATGAAATTTAAATTTAGAACTTCTTTCAGTATTGGTAATCAAGTTAAAATCACATATGCAACTGAGTCAACAAAAATTTTACATAACATTCGAATTTATATTTTATTATAAGTGAATGGACAACTTATATAGATATATATCATGAATATTTTCATCTGTTTAATTAGAAGTGCAGGGTTTAGGGTTCATCTATGTGTCCATGAATATCCACCACCCCTTTTTATAATGTTGAAATATGTGTCTGGCTATCCAAATTTATAACTCCAAGATGGAATATGCAGAAATTTGTCTTGTATAAATGATGCAAATTGCAACCGTACGTACTTCCCTATGTCACGAAGCATGAAAAATATTCCTGCAGACACTCATTCAACAAATGTTTTTCTGATAATAAATAAATTAAAAATAAAACACCACAGCAGCAGGCAGGCAGCAGCAATGGCTGAAAAGGAATGGGAATGGAGTGAGAGGAGAAAGAGAAAGGACGAGCTCTTAGATTCGAGATTACTGACTATAAAAAGACGGGGTCATTTATGTTATATCAACGTCATATATTTTTGGCAACAAAGAACGGAATAAAATTTATTTTTAGCAACATATGAGTTTTCTTTTATTTTTAAATACAATATATGGTGAGAAAAAATATAACAATATTAGTTAGTTAACAAAAAAAAAGCAATATGAGTTAGGTCAAGCTTATGAGCAAATAGTTTCGCAGTAAACATCGACACCGATGCCAACATAGTCATCGGACGAATTTCTAACGACAATTCTAACACTAGGTCCTAGCTCCATCAATCGTATCAACTGCCTCGTCCACATTAAGCTTGAAAACCTCCTCATTTGGAGGTTTTCATTTACTTATTATAACTCAAGGAAAAAGTTTTCTTACAAATCAAAACTCAAAAGAAGCTTTTAACTCGTCATCGTATTCTTCAGCATGCATGTTGAATAATAAAATTTGAAATATTTGACTTTGGTCCATGCAATTTTAGCAGTTTGAGTTAAGTTAATTGGATAAAACGATGTGTCGGACTCTTGCACACAAGTATGAATTGTCATCCTATCATGTAAAAATCCTAAAAAATAAAAATAAAATGCAAAATGAAAGTTCTACACATCACGTGCCATGCACGTGCAAGGCTTAAGCTCCAAAAAGCCGGGTGCAGTGAGCAATCATACCATTTTGGTCTAAAACCACGTGATTTAGAACAGTTGGAGGAATAAGATTTGTTATTCAAGTCAATATCTGGGCTCACAGATCTCCCTAATGTGGGCCCCATGAGATGAACCCCAATTTTTTGTTTTTTATTTTTCTTTTAGGGCAAGCCCAAATGGGTTAATTTGAAGTTTTGGGTAGCATAATAAATCCCACAAAATATTATTAATTTATATTTTGTAAATCTCAAAAGGAATGGAAAAAGAATTTAGCTGGGAGGGACACATTTAGGAGTGCAAGTTGGAATGAGTTTTCGATTTCTGACAGAAAAATTTCCGAATCCAAACCCGAAAGTTTTAAATTGGAATATTTTAAAAGAAATTGGAATAGAAATTGGAATCCATTTAGAAATTCCGATACTCCGAATTTCCGATCCGAATTTTTCTAAAGTGTTTTGAACTTATTCCGATAAAATAAACTTTCGAAATATTCCGATTTCTTATAGTTATGTACCCAAATTATGTATTTTGTTATCAACTTTTGTTCATTTTTTTTAGGGTCAAACTTGCATAGTACTTAGGGGTGGGCTCGGTCCGGTTCGGTGCGAACTGGGCTTTAAATTGTGAACTGGACCAAATGAACAGTGTCGGTTCGGTTCGGTTTGAAAACCGAAATTTTTTGGTGAAAACTGATCGGTTCGGTTTCGAGTGCATTCGGTTCGGTTTCGATTTGGGCCTATTTTGGGCCCAATTTATGTAATTTAAAAAAAAAAATCAAATTATGTTTTGGGCCTTACGGTTTTGGCCTTATAATGCATAAAAAAAAATACTAAAGTATCATCTAGATTCTAAAACAGATAGTAGATTCAAATAAATTTAGTTATAAGTCCAAATAAGTTTAAACAACAATCACCAAATTAATTATCTTCTTACATACCCAAAATTAAAAATAAAAAAAAAGGCAACAAGCAAAAATAAGTGCAGGGAGCAGCAGAAAAGGCAGCAAGCATTGGCAGCAAGCCGCAACAACAATGAACCCACTCCTTAGGCCCTGTTTTCACAAATTACCCACACACAAAAATCAATATGTAATGTTTCATTGAATTAATATTGAATAGAGCTAAACTGAAAGCCACAAAGATAAATTGTAGAAAATTAGCAATGGTAATGCTTTCAAAGACCCAAAAATAGAACAACAACTGCACTGCTTACATGTTCGAAACGACGAAATCACTGAAATTAACCACTTTGATAATCTATCTAGTTCCTTCAACCTCTGCAATCTTACTGAAAAATGGGAATTGTTAATGACAAAATTGTTAATGACAACTTCCACCAAGATAAGATGCAATAATCATATCGTTACAAGCTTCGACCATTGCAACTATCAACAGTACAACTATCCAGCTCAAAACCAAACCAAAATAAATAACAAAAAGTTTAAGCTGCCTCTCAATGTTTAGCAAAGACACAGCAACTCAAAAAGAAATGTCATACTTTCTTTTATCCCTTTTAACCTAGAAAATGCAGGGAAAAGCTTAAGCTGCCTCTCTTATGTTGTTAACTAGAAAATGGGTGAACAAAAGAAGATTAAAACAAATCCCTAACCCATTTTCTTAAGTGACTTATTAGTAAGTACAAAAAGTCAGTATCCAAGGATAAGATAGAGATGGTTTAAAATGATAAATGGATTAGCAGACCCAAAATTATTTTAGCAGAACAGAACAGAAGTGCCTGCCGAACTACAAGTTACAGCCAATATTAGCAGGAATACAATTTCCAAAAGTGCAATCAACAGACCTGCGCAGAATCAGAAATTAGCAGTAACACGAGATCATTGCCTGAAACTGTTTCGTATATATCACCCAAAGTCCCATTCTCCTCAGTGAAACCAGCTGCACGAGCTTCAGCAATAGAACGGGAACCCTTCCTGAGCCCAATCTATAAAGTCACAGCAGGTTATATAATATCTATATATAAGAAATTAGATAACCGCAACACACTGAAAACATGTCAGTAACTAAAATCTTTTTTTTTCCTCATGAAATGCATTTTTGAGTGTAAACAGGAAAGTATTTACCTTGACAACAATGTCAGACTTTGCTTCAACTAGAGAATCTCTTAGATTCTGAGCTTGAGCAGGTCCCTGAGATGAAGATAGGTTAAAGACCCAAAAATCATATAATGACTGAGACAGAAAAAGTAATATACATTTGCAACTTATAACAATGAAAAAAGCAAGGAAAAGAATTATGATATGTAGCCACCCCTCTGTATTCATATTGGATTAGCATAAGCAATCTATATTGGCTTAGAGAACAACCATATGGATATAGAAACGGAGAGAAAATCTAAGAACCAATGCAGACCCCAAATATTAATCATGATATTCAATAAATCAACCATTAAATAAATAGATAAATGATATGAGAGAAGTTCATTCACCTGAGAACCCCAACCGATAACACCAATCTGCTTAATGCCCTTGAAAGCATCGGGCAGCAAATGGAACAGATCCCTTCCTCCTTTCACAATATACTGCAGTCAGCATCAAACCCAACACACACAATCAATAAGGAAATCCAAATGGAAATCATTTCTCAATCATCAAACCCTACCATTCTATTGTTTGTTAGTTAATGATAAGTACATAGAATATGCACAAAAGCTCTCAGGCAGTATAAAAAGCTTCCCTTTCTCTTTCCCCCACCCCATTTATCCAAATCCAAGCAAAACCCATCAACTCAATTTGTAAATTAACTAAGCAATATCATAAATGTGTTTGTACAAATAAACAGATAGTGAGAGAGAGAGACCTCGCCCCATTTTTCAGAAAACTGACCTAATTGTTGTTGATTCGAAGGTGATTGAACGAAGAAGGTGCTTGCTGCTGATTCGAAACTGGAACGGGACGGAGTCGCTCGCTGGCAGCGTCGGGAAAGTTGGAAACAAAGTTACAGAGGACTCCTCTGAGAGTGAGAGGAGAACGAGAACTAGAGAAGATAGAGGCGGAGAGAAAAACTGGAAAGACAGTGACCGAATTGGCTAATTCACCCTAAAGGCTTGGGGCTGATTCGGTGCACCAAGTTCTACTCTAGCAAAGTAAAACCTACATTTCAACCAATTAAAACATGACACGTAATTAAAATAAATAAATAAATAATATATATAATTCTCGATTCGGTTCGGTTCGGTCTAGTTCTCTGGGGCATGAAAACCAAAACCGAACCGGAAATGCTGGTTTTCTTCGGTTTTGGTCAACTCGGTTTTCTTCGGTTTTTTGGGCCTCAGTTCGGTGCGGTTTCTCGGTTCTTCGGTTTTTTTGCCCACCCCTAATAGTACTAGCACTATTGAATGGTTCAAGATTCATTTGAAGCCCACCGCAAATTAATCTGGAACCATTCAATGGCCGAACCATTGAGTGGTACGTACCACCCAAGATTTTTCGTTTTTCTTATATTAAACATATTTCTATATATTAAGATGGATAATCATACTAGTATACCACTAAATAAATTACATGTAATAAAAAAAATTGAGAATATTCAAAAACTTGTAAAATCAATGAATTTCTAAATTATGTTTCAAAATTTGTAAGATTAATCTAATTCCAAAATTTTTGAAAATTCCAAATTTAAAAATTGTGTTACAATCTGATCCGATTGTGAAATTTAGAAAATCGAAAACGTGGTTTCCAATCTGCTTCCGAAAAATACCCCTAACACACTTTAATCAAAAGTTATACTTCAAATCAAAGCCTCTGTTCCTTTTCCCAATTGGGGGCTTTATTGGCCCCCCAATTCCCAAGCTATGATGATAATCAAGAACGACACATTTGTTTATTATAATCTATAATTTATCTGTTAAAAGTTTACAGGGTTAGGTTGTGTCAGCATGTATGATGTATTGACAAATTTACCCTTCAGAACCGTTGCAATATATGTTTTTTAAATTTATTGGCTTAGTCAAAGCTCATACGAGTATGCATGATTAATAAAGAAAAATAGATAAGCATTGTAAAAATACCTACTAATAAGTGATTAAGCAACAATAAGTAAACTTCCAGAAGTCGTTGAAAGGAAATACAAAAGAGAACAATTATATTTGTGTTCAGGAGAATGTATCTACTTGCACAAATTTCATAAGTTTCAAGAATTAAATTTGCATTTTTAGGTGTGTACGTAAGTATGTTAGTTACTATTTTAGTTGACTACTTAAGGCTATCTTCATAAAAAAAATGGAATTGTTATTGTCATTTTAAAATATTTATATTATAATTTTTCGCCTATGCTTAAAAATTGAGTGCAAAATTATGTTTTTTTAATTGCCGACAATAGCTCTCAATAGACAAGCCTAATGTAGTATGTTATTATGAAATAAGATAACAATGTAACAACTAAGAGAGAGTTCATGGTGTTTCAAGTGTTGGCTTAAAAAAAATGTATTACAAATTTGAAGTTCAACAAGCCAATGCGATGATTGTTGATTTTCTTTGGATTGCATTATTACTGAAATCCTTATATTGACAATTCGGACATAAAATCTTGAGATACGTAAGTTAATTAATTTACTTAGATTCCGCTTTCTACAATTTCAATACATGATTGGCCAAAATTTATTTCAAGGATTATGCAAAATCCTAATTTAATGACGTAAAACCGTTTATAGGTCAAGTTTGAGCTCAAAAATTAAAAACGAATCTTGATTGCTATAAAACAACCCAACTTTTCACAAAAAGATAAAGGCTAAAGATAATGAACGCGTACAAATCTAACTTTCTTAAGATGAAGAAATTTATATAAATGTGAACCGTGCAAGCAAAATTTTAATATTAAAAGAATAGTCGAATTAATGTATATTAAAAGAATAGTCGAATTAATGTATGTATGCTGTCACATTCTAAACCGACTCTGCCGTAGCACGATATTGTCCGCTTTGGGTCACGCCCTCACGGTTTTGTTTATGGGAACTCACGAGCAACTTCCCAGTGGGTCACCAATCATGGGATTGCTCTAGCTCAAACTCGCTTAACTTCGGAGTTTCGATGGAATCCGAAGCCAGTGAGCTCCCAAAAGGCCTCGTGCTAAATGAAGGTGAGCATGTACATATAAGGCACATCACCCCCTCTCCATTGGTCGATTTGGGATGCCACATATGCTCTTCATTAAATGAAAATATATTTGTGCATGCATTGCTCCATAACCAATAAAAATGTAACCAAAGCTCTTGTCTATAAGAATAAAATTACTTTCTTAAAAGGTGAAATATTTTCACCGATGGCGTGTACAAATTTTCTTTGAATTGGATAGGCATGAGAATGCTGGCTAAGGAAAATTAGCCACGCTTAGATCAATGATTCGCAACACTTCGATTAGTGACATTTAAATTCCATTCTTTTATCCAATCATTTACATGCATGATTTAAAATGATTCAAATTAGAGCATGTCAACCCATAAAAGCAAAGTTATCGAAGGATAATTCATAATGTTTTAACAGTGAACCTAGACAAATGGTTGGAAATTATTTACCAAAAAGAAGACAAATTGTTGAAGACGTTTTTAATTATAAACCTAATTAATTAATTAAAAAATATTAGAACTCCAGAAAATGTGTAGGTGTTACAGCTAGAGAGTACAGATAACTAGATCATACTAATTGGTCCTCGAATTTGGATAAGAACACCAATGTTTTTCACTAGTAAAGCATTTGGTGTATTATTTGTTTCCATCAAAAGAAAATGCAAGACTGTTTTTATTTTTTATTTTTTATTTTTTATTTTTTATTTTTTATTTTTTATTTTTTATTTTTTATTTTTTATGAAAAAAGGAATATAGATTATAGTGTATTGACAAAGTAATCAAAGCTGAGAATGCCAAATTTATATTATAGTCTGGACCTTGAGTTTATGGACCCCCACCTCTATAATATAAATTATATAAAATTTCATTTCAAACAAGATTTTTTTTAAGACACAAGGACAGTCTGGTAAGTAAGCATCAGGGCAAGCCAATCTAAATTTGCAGTTCCCTCCTGTTAATAGTGTTTGGGTTGACTCTCTCTCTCTCTCTCTCTCTCTCTACATGTTTGCCACTTTACTTTTGTAGCTTAATCAAATATTTTTTCTTAACCAGCTATAAATGCCCCATCTCTGTTCACCTTATTTTTGCTTTCCCTTTACTGTTTCTCTCTCTCTCTCTCTCTGTGGTTTCCTCCATTGCAAACCAAGCTTCCTTTCCAGCTTGCTGAGGTCCCTCTCCTTCACACAGACAAAAATACCCACCAACCATTTTACTTACCTTTTCTTTCTTTCCCCTCTAAAATCCCACCCCTATTTTACACACATAAATTTCCTCCTTCCGTCTCTCTCTCTCTCTCCTTCCCCCCACATTTCCCCTTCAAAGATTAGATTTTTGTCTGGCCCTTTCCTCTCCTCCTTCTCTCTTTTCTTTACATTTTTTTTCTCAATTTTTTATGGTTTTCTGAATTCTTTTGGCCCACTTGAAGGCCACATCCCTCCTCTCTCTCTACTTGCAAACTACTCTTCTGGAAATCCTTTGCCTTTTTGGACATCTGTGTTTTGGTGTTATATTTCAGGTCTGCATTGGCCTCTCTATGCCCATTGAGTCTCTCTTGATTAAAAAGGAAGCTCCTTCTCTGCTCCTCTGGCTTCTCAAGGAAGAAGATCAAGGGGGTTAGCTTAGATCGCTGCAAAGGTAAGTGCTTTTCTCTTGGAATCACTTTTTTTTATAGCATCACTCACATTTCTCTTTATTGGTCTCTTGCTTGGATTATAAGTGATTCTGTATGTGATTTTGCTTTTCCTTTTTGTGATAGATTTGGAATTAAATTTGTATGTTGAATGCTATTTTGCTTCATTTGTTAAGAAAGTATTGCCTAAATATTAGTGGGGTTTTTATCTTGTATTCACTGTTTTCTTGGGGAATTATTAATGCCAGTGTAATCAAGGTGCTAAGTATTTTTTTTTTGGAAAATAATCAAGCAGTTATTGTATCTGATTCCCCCTTTTTTTGGGTTACTTTGGTTGTTCTTTAATATGATTAATAATTGAAGACTAAGCCAAGAATCTAACATCTTCAAATTGTATTAATAGGATTTTTTTAGTACTTTTTGTTGTGGAATTTGAGTGCTACGTAGGATTAGGATGAAATAAGAAATCTTAGATATCCGCCTGACGATTTTCGCCTGATTTGAGTTACATGATTTGTTTCTCATGTCCAGGTTGGAATGTCTTAATTTTTTTCTGGGCACTGCAAGTCAGAATACCAAGCCAGATTTGATATATAGCATCTGGAGGATAAGAATGTCATCCGGGAGTTCTTTGAATGTGGAATTATCAAAGAAGATAGGATTTTTGGGTTTGAAACTATGGGTTGTAATCGGTATATGTGTTGGCGCATTTATTGTTTCGATCCTATGTTTCTTATCTATATGGGTTTCATTTCGGAGGAAGTCTCGAAGATCAGTGGACAAGTTCCCAGTCACCCAAATACCAAATATCTCTAAAGATATCAACATTGATAAGATGGGGGCTCAGGGTACCCATGATCACCCTGATAAATTATTTCATTCGGTACATGATAAAGCAAGTGATAAGAATTCAGAGAAGATGTTAGTTCATTTAGGCACGAGCAAATCAAGTGATCCTGATAACATGAGTCAGTGCAGCTCAATTTATCATCATGAGAGGGCACTTAGTTCGCAGTCAGGGGAAGAAGGAAGCTCTGGGACTGGGCGAAAGCAGTCGTCATTATCATATGGAGGACTTGTTACAGCCTCTCCTTTGATTGGCTTGCCAGAAGTTTCTCATCTTGGATGGGGCCACTGGTTTACTCTTAGGGATCTGCAATTTGCTACAAATCGTTTTTCTGCAGAAAATGTGCTTGGCGAGGGTGGATATGGGGTTGTTTACAAGGGCAGACTGATCAATGGAACTGAGGTGGCAGTGAAAAAACTCTTAAATAACTTGTAAGGATTTAAACTCAAGTGCACTATCTTGTTATCACAATGCTTTTGGAAAACACAGAATTTTTTCTTCTTCTTATAGATACTTTTTTATCTGGTGCTTAGGGGGCAGGCAGAGAAAGAATTTAGGGTTGAAGTGGAGGCCATTGGTCATGTTCGGCATAAGAATCTTGTGCGGCTCTTGGGTTACTGCATAGAAGGTGTTCACAGGTATTATTTTGGTTTGAAATTGTTTATAGTATTTCGGATGACTTAACCTTGTCCAGTAACATAATATTTCACATTAGTAGGAGTTCTGTCTAATGTAACCCCTATCTTTTTCGGCCTATGATATAGCTTGCCATTTGTGTTTTCGGTTCAGTTTCTATTGTTCTTGCTAAGTTGCTATCTATTGCATAGGATGCTGGTGTATGAATATGTGAACAATGGCAATCTAGAACAATGGCTACATGGGGCCATGCGCCATCATGGAACCCTTACTTGGGAGGCTCGCATGAAGGTGATTCTTGGTACTGCTAAAGCGTAAGTTTTCATCTTTCAACTAAGATATGTTTATATGATACTTCTCTTATTTAATTTTTGTATTGTTAATCTTATAATTCCACTTGAGATTTAGTTAATAGTGAGACTCAATTTCAAGCCAATTTGGCCAAAGGAAAACTGATTTACATACTGAATTGCAGGCTTTCTTATCTACATGAAGCTATAGAACCAAAAGTTGTCCACAGAGATATTAAATCCAGCAACATTTTGATTGATGACGAGTTCAATGCCAAGGTTTCTGATTTTGGATTGGCCAAACTCTTGGGTTCAGGAGAAAGTCACATCACGACTAGAGTCATGGGGACTTTTGGGTCTGTAAATTCTTATACTTTTTAACTCATGATAATTTATCTACAACTTATCTTCTAATTGGAGCATAAAAACCGATCCATTATGCAGTTATGTGGCACCAGAATATGCTAATACTGGCTTGTTAAATGAGAAGAGCGACATCTACAGCTTTGGCGTCCTCCTGCTTGAAGCAGTTACAGGAAGGGATCCTGTGGACTATGGCCGACCTGCTAATGAGGTACACAATTTTCAGAAATATTGTTTACTGGTTCTGAGAGTGTTTCCTTAAATACTCTTCCCTCATTCCCACCCTCAGGAAGCAGCGTCCTCACTGGTTATGAAAGCTTTACTATTATGTACAGAATTTTAAGAAGAATTTCTAAATGCTCATGGCAGGTTAATCTAGTGGAGTGGCTAAAATTGATGGTAGGTGCAAGAAGAGCAGAGGAAGTTGTGGATCCAAACCTTGAAGTTAAACCCAGTACACGTGCCTTAAAACGTGCCCTTTTGGTTGCGCTTCGGTGTGTTGATCATGAATCAGAGAACAGACCCAAAATGAGCCAGGTTGTACGTATGCTTGAAGCTGATGAATACCCATTTCGTGAGGTGCGAATCCTCATCTTACCCTGGAAATAATCTTTTCGATGCTTTATTTTGTTCTGTTTGTCTTCGTGAGACTGCTTATCTAAATGTGGAGTTTGTGCAATCTCTTTTATGAATTTGTGTTTAGACTAAAAAAACGCTTTTCCAAGCTTACTTCGTTCTTGCCATTGCCATATGTAGTGATCAAATTGTTCATATTATATGCCGGAGTACTGATTAGCGTTTGGTGTGAAGTTATAAGTTCATATATGTTACCATGGTCATAAAAAACTGGGGGGCGTCCCCAATCTTATTTTGCTAACTTGTACAATTCAGGATCGAAGGAACAGAAAGAGTCGTACAACCAGCATGGATATTGAATCTATGAAGGAAAGTTCTGCCTCTGTTGACATAGAAAAGAAGACCGGGGATCTGGAGAGCCAAATATCGGAGACAAGTCGTGGATAGGACTGGCGAACGTGTGAGCTTGGTGAATGATATTTCCTCCTCACCTCCCAGAGTAGCTTTCAGTAACCCGTCAATAGTATACAATCTCAAAGTTTCTTTTCAACAAAATTTCTAAATTTATGAGAGGATTCGGATTGGAGATAGCGCATTTTGATCGTGACGCATTCAATCTCGATCCTTCAAGAACGAAGAGAGGTGCTCCCAACTCCATAAGCAGGGAATTTTCAGAGAGAGAGAGAGAGAGAGAGAGGCTCTTGTTGTACATATGTTTCTTGGGGACCAGTGGGGTTTCTATTTCATAATTGATTACTGTTCTTCAGATGGTGAAATGACTCCTATTATTTTTATTTATTTTTTCATTAATTTTATTTTTAAGTTATCATTTTCTGTCAGAAAAACAAAGCATTGGATTAATGATGATGATGATTCTCCTTTACCCTTTCTGCAGTTATGTTGTCTTCCTCTTTGTTGCACTTGAATTATGGTGTCAGTTTATAAACTATAATGCCTTGTCTCATAAAGTAAGTTAAGCAACCAGGAGCAACGCTGGCTCCTTACAGTTAATGATTCATTTCTCTTTACCTGTAAATAACAAGTTGACAACGTATGCCTAAGTAACTTGGGAAATTAAGTAACTTGGGAAATGATAAACACATTGTATTTAACTTTTCATACACATCTGTTTAATCATGTTAATTATTTCGGTTTGATTTGTTCAATCTGATGACCAGAAACAAGAAGGGGTGTGAAAATCATCTCCCAAGTAACTTATTAAATATACAAAAGGTAAAGTTTGCGCACACGCATCAAACTGCCTGTAACAACGAATGAGTCCTTTGAGCATAACGAGCCACGCATCTACCTCTTTAAAATAGCTTCTACTCTAGATTCTCATAATCACAATGTACGCACATACACACATTACACAATTCAATAAGGTGGTCCAATCCAAGTTACTTGCATTACACAATTCTTACTCAACCAGAAAAGCTAGTTCAAATTTTATGACAAATAAAAAGGAACACAAGGAAGATGCATTGATTTCTCAATGTTTGGGTTGGCAATCCAGTCAAATGAGCCATCAATACATTGATGGGTGGCATGCAAAATGCAGTCCATTATTTGGTCAGCTTCTTCAGCCTGACAAACAGGTACTTTCGCTGTGGACCTGTAAATTTAGTCAGTTTTTTTTTCTGCGTTTCCAAAGAACTCTCAGACAAAGAGAGGCTTATGAATCATGGTCATAGATCATGGAATGGACAAAGCTGAGAGCATGCTACATTTGAATTCTGTTGGGTAACTTTTGACTTTTCTGTCCAACGGTCATCTTTTGGATATTTTTTCAGCAAAAGCCCAATTTTTGTGGTTGGATAAACGTGGACGGCAGCAAATCATTTTTTGTTTTGGTCGGGTATTGGACAACATTACAAGATTAAGAGAATTGAGCTACTTCGGATTCATTCGATAACTATTTCATTTTTTTATTTTTGCTTTCACTTTATATGCTTAAAACGTGGAAAAAGCATATAGAGAAAAAAATGATGACGAAGAATGGAGGAAAGATTGTATGATACATGTAGAAGTCAGAAACTATTCCAAGTTTTCAATTTCAAGAACTTGTTTTCATTCATTATTCTTTAGGGTTTTTATATTTCCTTCATTTTCCTCCCACCACACTTCATCAATCATTTCTTTCATAAAGTTTCTCCATATCTTAAGCACAAAAATCAAAAACTAAAGTTTTAAAAATAAAATGATTAACAAACGGACTATTAATGTCACTCCTTAAATTATAATTAGGAACGCAAAATGTCATTGAGAATGAGTGCAGATGGAATAATGAGAGAATTATCAATGTGATGTCACAACGTTACATGGTGTTACCAACATACTCTTGGTATAATACGTGTATCTACTTATTAATATATTTGTACCCTAAGTTCGTGATATCAATTATATCATTCGCACATATTATAATATGATAATTAGTAAAACCATTTGCGGTGTTAAATTAAGAAGCTTTAAATACAAGATAACACATATGAAAGATTCAATTTACAATAGTAGAAGCTTAATTTATATATATATATATATATTTTTTTTTGAACAATATGGTATGATACTTGAATGCAGTTAATGGAGTTTTTTCATGATTACAAATAGAAGTCTCTGTAATTTATCCTATTAATTATTCCTCAGCAACCTGATCAACTCTCAATTTCTTGAAAAAGAAAGGTTTGATCGCGCTAAATACGAAGTAGGTTTGGAAAATATATGCGGATGAAAGCAAAAGAACCTCTCTAGAACAAAGGCCAATGCAGGACACTCCCGGAGACAAATTATAACCACCAATAGCACCACGGATTGGAACAAACAATTAGGGTTTTGTTTCACAGTCGAACAAACTTTGCAAGGGTACATGTTGTTTTTAAGATTCTACAACTTCAACTTTTCTGGTTTTTGAAGACACCATAGCACCACTAATAGCAACAACAACAACAAGGCGAGCCCCATTCTCTTCCCCATAATTTGATCATGCACATAGGAAAGATTGATGACGGATTTCTTTTCTTATACCAACTAGCTCTTACTTTAGTGGTACTTCTAATTGCAGCTCACTCACAATCTCATGCACAATTCAGTAGACCAAAGGCTATGTATTTGTAGGGTTGCCATCCTTACTACTATTCCCATACCACATAGGATAGGAAAACCTTGTACTGTTAGGAGTGTCATGTGAGCCGCACGACGTGCTTTATAAAACTTATCTTAAGCCTACATCATGGGAAAAATCTTAGGTGATACGTATCATTCAATGGTATGGCCATTGAATGGTCCATATTAATTTGCGCTGGATTCCAAATGAATCTTAAACCATTCAACAGTACATACCATTGAAGTTTGACCCTAGATCATGTAACTTTACTTAAGACAAAATAAAAAATTGGGTTGGATTATATCCCCAGTCCAAGTGCATTACCAACCACCAAACCAAGATTGGGCTATTTTCTAGCCAATCCAGTCCAATAAATGGGCTATATTGGTTCGGCCCACCAACCAATTGTATCATTTGATTTTCTGTCAAATTTAACCAGTCACACCAAAATACAAATCAAAGGCCAAAGTCCACAAACAACATGGATTCTTCTACCTTTGTGCATTTATCACTCAAATTACACTTAACAATCCAAACTTAAAACATTTTGACAATTTTTCAGAACATCAGGCACCTTCCTTCAATATTCCACCCATTTCTTGCCAGTAGAAGGTCTTAAGTTTGACTGCACGAGCAGTGGCGAAGCTATGTAGGAGCGAAGGGCGGCGGTCGCCCCTCCTCTCGCCGAAAAAAGAAGCCCCCCGAACCCCCCTGGAGACCTGGTTCGGCCGGAATTTGAGCAGCGCCGCAGGCGATGCGATTCTGAATTTTTTTTTTTTAAATCCAGGCCAAAATGACGTCGTTTTGGCCCTGGTAAAAAAATAATAATTATTACAAAACGGCGTCGTTTTGGTTATAAAAAAAAAAGTACAAAAACAGGGGGCCACTGGTCCCCATCAAAATCTCTGTTTCTATTATTCCCCCCCATCCCCCGATCCCCTTTTTCCCAGAACCTCACAGTTCCTGTCCCCAACCCACCCACCCACCCCCAGTCCCCACTTTTACTCCCCTTTTCCCAAATCCCACCCACCCACCCCCAGCTTATGTTAGTGTATAAACTTCTTACATTGGCTTTGGTGTTGCCAGTTGCAACCGCTTCGGTGGAGAGAGCTTTTTCTGCTATGAAGATTGTGAAAACACCATTGCATAACAAAATGGGAGATCAATAGTTGAGCTTGTTTACATTGAGAAAGATGTATTTGCTTGTATTGATAATGAGTCTATTATGCGACGTTTTCATGACATGAAACCTCGCCGGCAACAATTGTAATTTGTTTGCATTATTTAATTATGAAAGACATTACCATATAAAAAGATTTAGTCGTTGCCATTTTTCTTTAACTTTGCATTTTTTTAAGTTCGCCCCTCCTCTCGAGAAATCCTGGCTTCGCCACTGTGCACGAGTTGGATACCAATTATTATGATTGAGCCATCTCCACATATTTGGATGCTTCTTTTTTAATCAAAGTAACAACCATGCATATATACTATTTGAACGCTCACACGCACAGAAAACCTTAATCCTCCTAGAAAAATATAGCTCTAACCTTAGCTTTCCAATCAAACCCCATTTCTTCACGTACAGTTAAGCCCTCATTTTCCAATGGCAGCCATATATACATATATATTTACACTGCAGTCAAGCCCATATCCTCAAATACAGTTAGCCCTCTAAATTAGCTAGACAGGTTGCCATTCCTTCAAAAGAAGCACCTTCATTCAGTAGCGGATTCAGAAAATTTTCTTTGGGTGGGCAAGGTATAAAACACTGCAGTCATGGTGTTTACATACCTATCAATTACTTACCCATAGTTGTCCATTGGCTTCATTCACTAACTATTTGAGAAGCTTTAGTAGAACTCTGGTTAATTTTAAGACCACAAGAACAATATGCACTGCAGTACTCAGAATTATATATACTAGTACGCACTGAATGCTAGTCCTTGAGAGCCTTACTGTTTCTTAGTCCATCCAAGAAAATCCAAGTACAAAAGTTTAAGAGAGAAAGAGACGGATCAGGGTCAGAGAAAGCGTGCATACATGACAGTATTGCAATAATGAGATAGCTAGATCAAAAGATAAACGTACTACTTGCAGTGATATATAGAGTACTGCAAATATCATACTTTTGGTGCATATAATTACCCGTCGATCAACTCGAAAAGTACTCACAAATATTCATGGCTCTTGCTTCTGACTAAATGAGGGAACTAAATCTTGCAACAAACCATAGTCAGGAGCATGTAGTTGTTGCTGCTGCTGCTGATGATGTTGATGATGATGAGGAGGACTCATGAGGTTTGAGTATAACATTGAACTTGATGGATGATCATGGTGGTGACTTAGCAATTGCACCTGGTTGTTCATTGGGAGAAATTGAGCTAAGAATTCGTGTGAAAATCTTGCGGATCCGTTCAAAGATGCCGATGCCAAAAGCGAATTAGGTGACAGCATTCCGACAGTGTTGAGATTGAGGTTACCACGGAGTGTTGCTGGACACTGGTGGTTGTGCTGACCTTCATATGTTGTGATCACGATTGATGGATCTTGGAATGATCTCTCGACACGCTTCTTTACAATGCACTTCTGTGTAGTGCATCTGTAATAACTTCTGAAAAATAGAAGAAAATAGTAACTGAAAACTTGTGTGAGTTCACCATGTATATCAAGTATATACGTCTCATGCTACATATATAGCTTTTCTAACTAAGAAATGTAAAAAGTTTGTAAATAACACATTTAAGTGGAGCGAAATTAATTAACCACTAGATCAAGAGCTAGTCAAATTATGTACATAAAAGAAAGTATAATAATATGTGATTAATTAGGGCTTAATTTGAAGGTTAACATGTTTTTTATATGACAAAGTGTACTAGAGCAATTTATGCATTGTAAAAAAGAGTTTTTAACTTAATGCAGCCACTAGTACACACTACACGGTATTGTTCTCCACTTGTAAGTGAGATTTCTCGGATTCGACTCTTATGGATGATGAGTTTGATACTTAATTATGGTTGAGTCATTGTGTCCCTTAACAAAATCCCTCTCCCCAATATTGTTGTATCAAAGAAACTTCATAAAATGCAAATTATAACTATATACGAATGGGCACTAACAGATAGAATTGTGTATAACAAACATTACATCATCAAATAACGGTTATTGACCGGCCAAAGAAAATAACGGCTGTTGAAAAATTGTAGATTAGTTCACATCCTCAAATCATTATAAGTTGGATTTTTTTTTTCTTTAGGAATACGTTCATGTACTGGAATTAAATTAAGAAATCAATGTATATTAACCTAGGATATGGGCTATTCTTGACTGCCTTCTGTCCGTACTTCCTCCATCTGTATCCATCTTCAAGGTGATCCACTTCACTCTTAGTCAGAAAGGCAAACCGCGGTTCCCTCTGCCGTTTCTCTTTCTTTTTTGCTTTGCTCCTGAATCATACAGCTTCAGAAACTTCAGTCAACAATTAGCACTACCTAATAAAAGAAATAAAAGAAAAAAGAGACAACACATCCAGTTTCCAACAATGATCTGAACAAATTAGATATAGTTTTTCTTGAAATTTGTTTGTACCCAAAAAATGACATTGTATACATGAATTTTTTTTTTTTTTCTTGAAATTTGTTTGTACCCAGAAAATGACATATTGTATACATGTATATATATGTGAGTGTGATTAGGGTTCTAGATATAGATCCCACTTTTTGCTTTTAGGGTTTAGGGTTAGTAAGGAAGATAATAAGAAAGCGAATAATTAAAGAAAATATCTCTTCAAATAAAGACACAAGGGAGAAAAATGCACTAAAAAGTTTTCTTTAATTTGGTTAGTATATGACTTTGAAAGTCTACCTTCAGACAAAATACAGTCAAGCTAGGGAGCCCTATTTATCCATATATACCAAGAGAGGAAAATTATGAATGAAGTAATAAATAACGACTCTTAAAGCTTCTAATTAACCTTTACCATGAATCTAGCTACAAGGAACCAAAAAAACCTACCCTTTCTTTGACTTGTCTTCATCATCTCCATCAGACCCTAATTTTGGCTGTTTATCTTTCTTGCTCTTATGATCTGAATCTTCACCTAAAACTTGATCATCAACAGCACCAGCACCAGCAGCTTCATTAGATGAAGAAGATATTGAGGAATAATTTGGTGTGGAAGGGTTTTCAGTGGTACTAGTAGTCTCCACTGAGTGATCTCCTACACCTGCTGCCGCAGCCTGCTGCTTGTTTGAGTTGTTGTCATGAGCTAACGGCGGAGAAATGACTTCCGATGATGAACACGACATGTCAAAGGCTTTTGAGAGGGTGTTGTAGTCCAATGATCCGTGTAGGCAGTCGGTGAAGCTCATGAACGAATTAGGATGATCAGATTCAAACCCATTTAGGGTTTGTTGGTCATGTGGGGGATTTTGGTATATGGAGGAAGTACCATAGTTGAAGAACTGAAAGCTTGACTTGCTGTTCTCATGGTGGTTGTAGTCGAAAGGGTCGTACTGATAAGGATTTTTCTTCTCATTTGACATGGTAGAAGAAGAAGAAGGAGAAGAGGAAACTTTGAGAGATGTGAGAGAGATGGGGATGAGATTCTTGGTTTGTTCTTTTTAGAGAAAATGAGCTTTAATTAGGTTTGATTTTTTATCTTTGCCTTCTTTTTTTAATAGGAGAGAGAGAGAGAGATAGAGAGAAGAGTTGATCGGATGGGATGCTAGCTAGCTAGCTACTTTTGGCTATTTTGCACACTTGGCAGTTTCAATTGCTAATAAGCAATAGTTATTTTTTTCTTTCATTTTATTATAAATCTCCTTCCAACTAAATAGTTACTAAAATTCACTTTTTGTATTTGAGATAAGAAGAAAGTATATTGAATAAAAAATGAATGAAGAAGAGTAGTGGTAGAGAGAGAAAATAAATAACGGATGAATGAATGAAAATAAAATTTTAAAAGTAAAAACAACTTTAAATAATTTTTTATTTTTAACTTTCATTTTTTGTTTTGTGTGTTTTTTTGACATTATTCTCCATTTTTAGACCATTATTCATTTACTCTTCTTCATCTCTCATTCTCTATTCATATTTATCCTCTATGAATAATACAAAAATTAAAATAGTTCAAAAATAAAACAAAAAAAATGAAATAATTATAACATGAACCCAAATATCCTTAAGAAAATGACTTTTTAACGAGATAGTGGGAACTGCCAATTTGCTGAAGCCTTTTTAATTCACAGAGTTTGCGATCGATCATCGATTAGAATGGTAACTTCCACTGGTTTGTGTATTATCTAGGGTTATGGGTAGGGACCACATAGGGGGTGTGGTGTGGTGGTCAAAGATGTCCAAGATTGCGATTTGCTTGAAGGGCTTACACGTGTTAGGGATTGGGCACCGTCATTTGACCGTAAGTGGCACGTGGGAGCGACATTCTGTTCCCTTCCCACGCCTATGTCTTGCTGATTGGCCCTCCACGTTATCTCCGTTACGGAAACCTCCGAATTTTGTGGCTCGCTTTTTTCCTATTTCCTGAAAGTCGGTCAAACGCATCCCCTCAAGATTATAAGGTTGGTCAAATACCAACTTCATATGATAGTATATATGAGAAATTTTATAATGTCAAATTTATATACCCTTTTCAATTTATCATATGAATTAAAATTTTAAGCGAGTTGTCAAATTATTTTTTTAAATTATCATTTCACTCTACTTTATAGTTTTAAATTCAAAATAAGTCATGTGTTTTGCATATGACTTGTGTTCAGGGATATTTATGGCATTTCAACATAAAAATATCATTCAACTTCACTATAGATTGGAGGGTCCCTAATGACTATATATGTTTTTGACCCATCTTCACTTTGGAACACATAAAAGTGAGTGCAGGTTATTTCCCTTTTCCGAACGGCAAACCCTCAAATTATTGTATACAGATCAGCTGCCTTTTTGTATTTTTTGAGAAACCTTAGAATTATTTTTATTGAAGGCAACTTATTAGAAGGGGAGTGAGGTGTTGAATCTCTCTTTGTCTCTCTCAAGTGTTTAGACTCCTAAAGTAGAAAAGTACTTATATCCCAATTTGCAGGCACTCATTTGTATGAATAAGAAAAGGTTGATTATACATGTTCAGCCACTTAGTATTATACTTAAGTGATATTTATCTTCACTTTTAAGGAACAAGTCTTAAATTTAAATATTGTAAATGACGACTTCCATACCGATTTATTCAATATATTGTTGTATAAAAAATATACTTATTTAATTGCATATGAGGACATGTAAAGTAATAATTTTTTAAAAAAGAAAACTATAAAACGGACCTCACATATATATATCATGCTTGAAAGGATATTCCCGAGATCATGCATTCAGTAAAAAGAATGAAAATGAGGTTAGTTTAGTGATGAGAGTGGAAAGAATGATGTATAAGAGTATGCTCTGTTCACAGTTTGAAACTCTCCAATGTAACAAAACAAAGAATGAAGACGATAATTGGAGGCTATATCATCTAACTGAGCCTAGCTACTAGCTGCTAGATAGATGAAACATCACGCATATATAGGGGCATTGAAGCACAATTGATCGTGCAGTATGCTGCAACTCTTATCATTCATGAAGTTGTATATGATTTCATATATTAGTCCACTGATTTTCAAATTGGGAAAATTTGTTAGTTCTTCAATATTAACATAAGTTTCTCGCTTGTGTCGGATTTGATTGGTTTAGGTGGGTGCATTATTTTGTAACATAAGTTCTTCAATACTTTATAATTAGTGAGCTGCGAGCAATTATCACTTATTAATTTAGTATATATAATAGTTTCTTCATTCAATTTGCTTTCAAACATCCAGCCTTTTACATGGTTTTGTGTGTGTGTGTATAATAAACTAATAAATATTTGTTAGTCTCATATGTATTTCCAAAACGACCTTCCTCCACTAATCAAAATGTCTATATTGACCAAAAAATGGCTACAACAATTTGTTTAATGAGATGCTATTAGTTAAATAGAGTAAAACCAAAATGATCCATAGATAATGAAATCAGATGATATATATAATCCAAAGACCAATAATAGTTATTTGCTACATAATGTTTTGCTACGATATTAAGTGATCTGTAGATTCTGTACAACAAAATGTCGTGACTAATTGATATGACTGATGTAGAGATTAATCTTTGGCATAAGAGAAATCATGATTAGATGGATGATGCCTGTAAAAGGGCCAAGGCCCGATGGGCCGGCCCGAGCTCAGTTCTATTTTTTGGATTGAGGGTCGGTCCGGCCCAGTCTTAGAGTCAGGTTTTATTCGGCCCGATTTTAAATGGACATGGCTTGAGCCTTGCGTTTTAGGCTCTGGTCTGGCCCATGAGCCGGGTTTAGGCTCGACCCTTAGGCCCATTCTTAGGCCCCGGCCAATGTAGTTTAAATACTTTTGAACTTTTTTTAAAATAATTAACTTTTACTTATATAATTTAATTTAGGACGGGTAAAGTTTGGGTCTTGACCTCTTAGAGCCGGACTATCCCAGTTTACAGATCTAGATGGATCCATCATTTTAGTGTGCAATCAGAAAAGAAAGAAATCATACGTGTATATATTGTACATATATAACTCTTGCACTATTCTATTGAATTTACAGTTGACTGGAAGAATTTAAGAAGCTATCATTCTGTAGTATATTTAAGGCTGACTAATTTGAGTTTAGCTAGAAGAACAGCATCTTAAGTTACGTAGATATTTGCTTGAATCGATTTCCAACAGGAAAAAGTGGGAGTAATAATTAAGTAGGGATATATAACAAATGTATCATATGCTATGACATGGTTGGAATATTTTTAGTGGTGCGGCTTTTGATAGGGGAGAGCATCAATCCAAAAAGAAATAATTATAAACCCAACCATATTGAAGAGTTAGCTTGAGATTGTTGACAAATTAGTGTCCTTTTGTAAATGGTAAAAGGAGTATACTATCTGTATCTGACAAATGACATTGCCATTGGCATGGAGTGTTGGTCAATGAAGAGCAGGTTATTTGTTAGGTCTAGGCAGTACCAACAATCCTACATAAAATAGACATAAAGTATATATAGGATATTGAAATGTATTTTCTTTAGAATAAAAAATGCTCAGATTTTGGCTCATCTGCGGGTAAATTATTCAGCACCAGATCTTGCATTAATCTGATTAATGATGTATAATCCAAGCATTTTAGTTTTGGAGTAAAGAAACAAGTAATCGTGCATGACGTATGGGTCTAAAGAATATGAGTAAGTAAATGCTACAAATTAGTATGGGAATAAAGGTCTTTTGCACTAGATTTCTTCTGGAATTGATCACTTGAACATGCCAAACAAATTAGCTGCGGGAGTGTTCAGACCTTTGCACTGTAAACTATGAATAACTAGTCTAGACTTGGAGAGGATCTCCCCTACAACTGAAAACTTGGTCACGTAATAGAACGTTGCAGTCACAAGGAGATATATCATTTGGTGACACAACAGATTTTTCTTTGAGACTTGTTCATAGCACATCATAAACTAGATGGAATTTCTCACATTATATACATGAACAAATTAGTAAAATTTGAAAATTTAATAGACAAGTCCTTATCACCAATGTACTAAGAAAATGCAAGATACAAAGAACATAAATCGACTGTAAATTAGCTAGCGTGTTTGACTGTAACTCATCATATAAGTGGTAAGCTCACCATTTTTGGTTGAAGTTAGGCAAATGAATTTGTCTAGTACATGACCTCTTTTATCATATACTAAATACAAGATCACTAACCCTAGCTAAACAAATCCTTCAAATGTTTTTAAATTGCTTTTAATTTCTAGGGTTTTTAGTTATTTGTGCGTGGGTGAGTGTCACCCTTCAAATTCATGCAGTTGGCAAATACTAGGGTTTTGTCAAATTTTAAATGTGAAAGGAGGGTTCTTCCTAAATTAAGTCAGAAGCATTCTTGACTGCATCCAACCACTAAAGCGTTTAGATTGAAAGGGAATCTATTCAACCTTAAGCTTTTCCTCCAGAATTTCATTAAAAAACTCATTTCCCTGTATTGTTCAAGCTAACAGCTACTCCACCATGGATTAGATATTATTTATAACAGAGGAAATGAAAGGGGAAGACAACGACATTTTCATATTAAACAAGTCTTGACATGAATCATCAAGGATAATTTATTGGACAAGTTGACTAGTCTATCTTTATATATTTATGTTCAAAAGGTCAAAATTTACTAAAATCCACTGCTTTTGCAGCATTAAAACAAAGAGTAGCTGTTTTTGTTCCACAACTTGACATTTTATTATACTCAGTTTGGAGAGAGAAAGAATAACATTTTGACTTAGCGTTACTAATACATATTATTAAATGTAATATGATAATTACTTAGTGACAACATTCTAGATTAGTTTTCCCTCCCTATTTAGAAAGAGGGGAAGCTTGGCTTTATTATCTTTTGAATCTGCATGTCCTATAAATGTTAAGAATGAATCCCACATTGACGGGAGGAAGAACCTTGCATGAGCTTATAAGTAAGTCGGGCTACTCTCCATATTGTCAATTGGTTTTATGGTGGAACCTCAACTTTCTTTATGGTATCAGAACAGGTTGGCCCATGTGTGAAACCCAACGATCGCACGTGCTCCATGTTACCCAATTCAATGTGAGGGAGTGTATGAGGACGTGAAGGTAAAAGAGGTCTCATATCGGTGAAAGAAGAAATCTTGCAAGAGCTTAGGTTGGACTACTCCCCATATTGCCAATTAGTTTTATGGTGGAACCTCAACTTTTTTATGGTATCAGAGCAGGTTGTCCCACATGTGAAGCTCAACTGTTACATGTGCTCCACGTCACCCCGTTTGTGTTGTACACATGTTAGGATTGAAAATTAGCCACACTTGAGGGGGTGTGTTGAGAATGAATAGCACATTGATGTGAGAATGAACCTTGCATGAACTTATAAGTAAGTTAGGCTACTTCCCATAATGACAATTGGCTTTATACTGAAACCTCAACTTTCTCCAGTAAGTACTCTCGATACGAATTTCCTTCTTGAGTCATATTAAATGCAAGCAATTCCTTATTAGGGTTTGATATTTTCTTAAGGTTATGTTTGGGAGAGGAATTTCCAAGTCCTAAGGAATTAAGGTCAAGTTATTAAGGAACTGATCACAAAATGTTAGATAGGAGGGATTACAAAAGCCATGTGTGACCATTACAAAGGCATGGGAGAGAGATTTGCAAATCCTTACGTGGAAGGTATCATTTGCAAAACTCTCCTACATATATTTGTAATGATCATGGAGTACTTTTCTTAATCCCTCATATTAACTTTTTGTGATTCATTCCTTACTAACTTAGTCTCAATCCCTTGAAACTTGACAATCTCTAATCCAAACATAACATAAGGGAACTAGAGATGATTTAGGGTAATTAAGCAATTTTCAAATTCTATATCAACATAAAAAGATACAAAGAGGATTCTATGTGTATAACAACAACTTGGAAAAACTAATGCACGTATTGGATACAACGACTTATACCGGATCTACTGATATCTTAACGAGTGTTGAGTGCGATCTTAGTACAATATACCTAGCTATATGAATAATTTACATGCAAGGGTTTTTTTTTTTAATATTAAGTCCCTTTCGGAAGACAATTTACTAGGCAGTTCTTTTTGGGCATTAGCCCTGTATCTCACCAAAAACAAAAACAAAAAGCAAAAAATAAATCATGTTCGAACTACAAAGCCAAATTGGCATCAGAGGGGGAAAACCAATTCAAAATCTTAATATAAGGGCATACCAGTATAATACACTCAAAATAAGGTATGATATAACAAAGTGATGAATAAAGCATCCTCTTGAAAAAAATTTGGGTGCTACTATATATAATAAATGTCTCTTATATGTATGGGATCATTTGAATGCCCACTCTTGGGTTTACTTGCTTGTATAGAACTTCTCAAAGCGTAATTTTCGTACAAGATGTATGTCTCCTTTTGACTGGTGTAGGAGGTTAATTGTTATCATTTTGTTAATACACATATGAAATCTTTTAACTTATATATGAATATATATGAATATATATATATAAATGTTTATGTGTCATGGACTCTGCTCTATTCTTCGATATATACTCAATTCAAGACATACATATCATGAATTCTACACGTACAAGAATGAAGATTTGGATGCTTTAATCGTTTTAATATATGACCTCTCTAGAAGATTTCTTCTTTTTTGGGTGAATAAAGAATTTAGTTTCTTCCGTACGTAAAATATACCTTTAATAAAGTAAACATGAATGGTTGGCCTTTGAATAGATATCTTGCATGTCGTGAATTGTTATAATATAACAGATCAAATGTCATGTAATGAAATTAATTAAGCTGTAGCTACAAGTCAAACTTTTAACCCCAAAAATCCGGCATAATTCACAGACTACATTGGTACATATCAGCACTCATACCTATATGCATCTTATCTAAATACACATTAATGAATTTATAGCTCCTCGTTTGACAATTGATTAACGTTATGATCATCATCTTATTAAAGCACATTACTGAAACTTCTAGGCTTCTAGTCTGCCAAAAGTTAACTCATTTGCATTTTGGAAGTGTCTAGCTAGACTCTCCTCCTTCAAAGCCATATATTTCCTTTTTGTATGGCACAATACATTTCTATGAGTGATGTGATATTTGATGGGTTATTTTCTTAGTTACCAGAATTATGTTGTCGAGCAAATGTTAAATCTAAACTACCATTTAAGTATGAATCAACATGTAATAGTCAAAATTTTCTCGCGTAAAATATAAACATCTTATGTTGTAAGAACATCTCCTAACATGTAATAGGGCATTTCAATTCCTTATGTTCACTGCAGAAGTAATCTCATTATGCAGATTGCAGGCCATGCAACTTTCTTTTGTAATTACATGGCTACTCTTCGTAATAAAGGATGTTCAACCTCAAATTATAAATTGTTAAAAGGAGGATAATTTCATGCACTTAATATTTTGTGCAAGCACATCCACGATATAGCATATTATTCAATTGAAAAAACAAAGAGAAAAAAGGGATACAATGATATGGAAAAATGTGGCATCTGATATAGACTGCAGTCTTAGGTTCTTAGCCCCATGCGTCACCTGAATTTCCTTTTAATATTATTTTCACCTCAGAAAAACTACAAATTTACTCTCTTTCTCCTATATTTCTTTCATTACACATAATAAACGATTATATATTGTATATAAGAATCTAATAAATATTTGTAACTGTTAAATCTTACACAAAATACATATAACTGAAGACGTAACATTTTAGTTCAACCCTCTTTCTCTTTCACTGTGAAATGAATTAGGAGGTTGTCAATGTCACTTTTTTGAGCTTGAGTGTTGAGTTGAGCGTGGGTGGGCGTTGTTGATGGGAGGTTGTCATGACTGACTCATTCATCATTCATAATTGGTTGGTATGGAGCAAAACTGATGAGATGATATTCATATTATTAGGGTTTTTAGGTCAAATCATGGGCTATCAACACTCGAGTAGTCTTGGACGACCTTTTTAAGTGGGCCCAAACTTTGATGGACTCGGCCTACCAAATCCAAGAGAAAGAAATACTCAGTTGGAAAAGGAAAATGGATGTGACAGACTAAGGGGAAAAATAATAATTATGCACTCGATAGAGGCTTCAATTTACCTGGGTTAATTTTATGCATAACTTATGCATGCTTCATAAGAAAAGGCAGACAAACCATGTTTTTTTATGAACCACGCCAACAGAAAATTAGAAGAGGAAGAATCCAACCAAAAAAAAAAAAAATGTATGGATCAATCCTTCTAACTATCATGCAAGTAGGATACAAATCACTATGATAATTTAGCAAAATAAAGAAAATTGGGACACAAGTAAATGGAATTAAGTTTAGAATATCCCATTAGCCACGTTTTGTGTCTAAACAACTTTTTTGGATTTAATCAGATGCAAACCGTACATTAGTCTAAATTAAAAGTAAAAGATGAATTAATCGTAAATGAAATTTACTGCTTTTAATCTCCATAAAAATAACAGATTATGAGGAATAAGTTTCTTCATGACTAAATGCATTTTCTATCTTCGACTTTTACAAATTATAAAAGTTAGGAACCATTTCCCCATTCAACAATCTGTCGATTTGATCAGGCTCGACGATAGAGAGAAGAAAAAAGAAGCAATGCTATGTAACCGACTACCATTGATAGAGTAGAATCTTTGTGAATCTAATGAATTATCAAACTCAATCCAAATCAAACGAGGCCTTAAGGTAATGTGCAATCTCGAAGCCCATTTCAAAGAGAGGTCTTCTTTGGGTCATGCGATAATGGGCTTCACCCTTCTAGACCATAAGGCTTAACCTATGGGCCTCATCATGGGGCAACCCCCCATTCATTCAGACACAAGAGGAGGGAGAGAGAGAGAGAGAGAGAGAGATGATACTATGGAGGAGTGGTGGTGGAACGGCCATGGTTGTCCCTCGCAGACCTTCATGGATGAGGCCCATGTGCCTGGCTTCCAACGTCAACACAGAGGAGCTACGTGCCCAGCTCGGTCAGCTCCATTCTGAGGCTGAGACCGCCAGAGCCAAAGGTATATATATAACCATACATTATATATATATATATATATATAAACATTTGCCTTTTTCATTGAAAAACCACATTTTTATGCGCAATTCATTGCAAGTTCCCGCCTTGTTAGTTTCTTTTGTTGTTATAGATAATTAATTTGTATGAAATCTTCTTTCTTTTACAAAATTACACAATTTTGAATATTATGATTAGATTATCTGCACTTCTTAGTGCAGAAATTTTGATACGTTAATCACTACATGCTTTTAAATTTTGGTTATGAAGGACCTTTCAATCCAATAGTTCGATGGGTTGAGTTAAATTTTGTGCTTCTTGGCTGTTACTCTTTTGGTTAATGCCTGCACTTAGAACAGAATACTTGACACAATTTTAAGAACATTTCATGGTTGTTGGCGTAGCACACAATGCAAGACTGAGGCTTTTGCGCCTGTCAGAGGCAGCCGAGAAGCTTAAACGGCAAGCAGCACTTAATGTCCAAACCGGGAAGGAAGACGATGCAAGGGAGATACTCTTTCAGAAGAAAAAGGTCATGGAAGCGCTGGAGAAGTCAAGACATCGCATTGAATTGCTTGATGAGCTTTCCACAAAGCTTAACGAGGTAAAATAATATGGTAATAATTATGGAAGAGATTTTCCTGTGTAAGTGGAGGATTACTGGATCAAACAGTTGTTTTTAATAATGCAGTTTAAGATGGAAGTCCACTAATCCAATATGTAAATTAGTGGTTGTTTACCCAGTTGAAAAGGACATTTATAGGTCTGTAATTGGTTTATGCTGTTCGAATCTGCCATGTTTTCAACTTTTCCAGATGTGGTTGTGGATTATCTGCAAAATTGTTATCTAAACCTCATCATGACTGCATAAAAGAAGATATTATACGCTATCTTAGCTCAGTCCAGCATTTAGAAAGGAGATCAGGGTAAGGCTCAGTTGGTAGCCACACATCTTTAAAATGGAGGTCCCAAATTCGTAACCTCCTTCATCGAAATGTCATAACTGATAAAAAAAAATCTAAATTAGTAGTACGATATACTTTTTTCTTATGCTTCTTATTCCAATCTTGTTCCTCTACTGTAACTTATTCAAGATCTTTACCTTTCAGCGATAATATGATCAGAAGAAGACTAATTTGGTTTCAGGCAATTTCTCTGAAAGAAAGGCAGCTAATCGGGAATGTTTCTTTGGATCTTGAGGTTGTCAGAGAAGATGCTTTTAGTCCAGTTCGAATTGTATCACCAACAACGGAAGTTGAGGAAGATTTGGAAGAGGGCAAAAAATTTGTCCCAAACGATCTGAATGAAGAAACGCCGCTTCTTAAAGACTACCAAGCAAGCTTACCTGTTGAGCCAGAAGGGGAGGACCTTCGAGAACCTTTACGTAGGGGAACTTGGAACGAAGATGAGACAATTAGTAGCTTGAAGGGAATAACCTCTTTTGAGAGTTTCTTAGAACATCTGGATCATCAACTTAACAAAATTGAAGCAGAACTTATTACTATTTTGAGGATCTCAACCTTGATAGTGGACAGCAAGGAGAAAGTAAAAAATTTTAAGGTGCAAAAAACGATGGAACTTCTTGAGAGCGTCTCTGGCGTTAGACAGAGGTATGCACATTAGTGAACTCAAAAGGTGGTGTAGTTTTTCGATTGTCCCCCTTACAAGACTTAACAATCATATCTTTTTCTGAATCTGTATGCCCATTGATAACTTCATTTGCCGTTCATGAATCAGAATTTCAAGTATCAAGATGGCAAATGAGGAGATCAGTTAAAGCTTCAGTTGTTTTATTGAATCTGTAGAATATGGTAAGGATTTCATTTTATACATGAGAGCTCAGAATGAAAGTTAATTTAACTAGAAGGCGGAGGTTATATAAATTACGCATGAATAACTAAAAGGAAAGATGACTCTTCAGTCCTTGGTGTTCTCGACCTATACTTTTCAGAACTGCCGTAATTGTTTATAGCATGAAAACTAGCAAGGACTGTGTCTGTATATGATTTATCTGCCTCTTTGTTGCAAGTATGCAAGTAGATTTCCTATGTGAAACATGTTATATGCATCAGAGTCAGACCGAGAAACCGGGGTTGAGGAAGTACAATTCCCCACCCCCCTAAATGCCTGAAGTTTTGTTGGTGTTTTAGGCCTTTGGAAGCTCTGAACCCTGAAATTGATAACTAGTGGAATAATCTGGGGAACAGTTCTATGTTAGCTTTGCTCCCTGGTGATAACATGTTGTCCTTCATATGCTTCTCTGAACAGTTAACAGAAAACATCCCCACATCCCCACATCCCCATACAACGCAAAGAGAGAGGCGAGATTTAAAGTTTCGGCTGTAGCTCCAGTATCAATAGACCAATGCACCTCTTCAATCTAAGAATGCATCTTCGCTTCGGTGTGAACAGATACGCTACTTATTCATGGTAACTGGTTTTGTTTATTATGTGATGTCATCTTATTATCCCTCCTCTTTTTCATGCCCTTTCTTTTACATGTACCTATTTTTCACCCATTTTTTAATCAAATAGTTGTACCGCGGGATAAAAAAAGAATGTAAAACAATATTTTACAGTGAGTAATGGAGAAAGAAATTAATCAACATTTGACTGATGTTGGCTCATGATACTCTCTTTGTCCATACTGCCAGGTAGGCCAAGTGTTACATAAATCTGTTGGCTCCACCTTCTGTTATGAACTTATGTTTTCATACTGCAGTGCATTTTGCCATAGGATTGTAAAGAGCGATAAACCGATACTTCATTGCTCCAGCCTGCATCCTGTAAGATTTGAGGATTGAATGAATTTTAGCCGCCTTTGATGCCCCTGCTTCGGCTTTAAAATGTTTGGTTTGCATTAGAAAAAGAAAACCCGAAACACAGTTGTGTTCGCACAGCTTTCCATACCCTGTAGACGAGCAGGTTGAATATGTTCCATAGTTGTATTGTGAATGCATGTTCTTTGATGACCTCATAGGCTTTCTAGAACAGAGAATGCAAGTGACCTTTCACTGAAACTATAGGGAGTAATATCCAGCAAACAAGTTACGATGAAATGAGATCGCCAAAGTTCCCATTTTTATTTGAAACCAAAAGTATTTACAAAAGAATTGAATCGGGTTTTCTGCTCTGTAGTGAAACCGTCAAATGCATATGCCTAGTTCTATATACATGTATCGAAAAAAATCCCGGAAATTCTCAGAGTATGCTACTGTTAATTGCTGTAGCAAGATCTGGATGATGCACCGGACATTCCATTGAGGGAAACCTTAATGGAATCAGTCACATGTTGCTTCCCATTAGATCAACAAGAGTAATTTTATCATTATTGCTATGTTCCAAAGAATCAAATTGCTTGCATATCTGCAGGATGTCACTCTCTGCTACTCTTCCCATCTCCTTCAGCTTGTATATGACGAACTCCGATTTGCTGCAGCATTGAAGATAGAAAGTATAAACTTAACATACATATATATCTTTTACAGGGACGATATTCTAAACTAGGGGAAGGGGGCAGGCACACTGCCCTAGCCAACTGGCGTATAACTCACGTCTGCTAAGATAAATGCATATTGGGAAAAGCTTAGAGTTTTCAGGAACTTGACAAAACCCTTAAGATGCCAAACAAAGTTGCTTTCCACTTTCCATATTAGGGGGGAAAAGTTACTAAAGGGAAACTCATCAAAATTGGGTTAATTCCAAATTAGAGAAAAATTAGGGAAAAACAAAATTGGCTTAAATCCAAATAGAGAAAAGTGAGGGGGTACCTGATGCATCCATCATTATCCAGGTCTGCTGCCAACAAGTCCCGGAGGGTGATCTCCTTCTGAAGAACCCATTTGGCGATTCGGCGATTCCGCTTGTCGATTCTAAGCTCAGTCAAGTACAGAAAAGCCCTAGCAACAGCTAGTGTGCTAACCAGTAGCCAGATTATTGCAAAACACCTACCTGCAACTGTGTGGAAAGCGAAATCACCGTAACCTACAGTTGTCACAGATGTAACAGAGAAGTAAATACTATCAACCCAGCTCATCTTCTCCAGAAAATGCACTGCAATTGTCCCTATAGCTATACAACCAATAACCACTCCCAATGCCAACCCTACCTTGATCCTGATTCTCATTCGTCCCTTCTCTTTATCGATCATGTACGTCTGGATCATGTGGTTGAACTTTGTCTCATCGATGGTGCTCAACAAGACCGCTTCTTGCCTGTCGCAGATGTACACCACCAAACCGTTGAGCAGGATATCGATGAATCCAAAACCGACCAAGATGAAGAAACAAGTGAAGAGCTTGGTAGCCGTCGTGTCAGGAACAATGTCACCATATCCAATCGTACAGAGCGTGACCACAATGAAGTACACGGCATCAACCGGCTTGTAAGTGACTTCCCCCTTGAAGCCCCCGGTTGTCAAGATTATGACAATGCCGATGATGACATAGACAATGACACCGATAAAAGCCTGGCGAACGATGAAAGGGGTTGATTTCGGGGCAGGTCTTGGATCATCCAGGGAGTCTTGAATCAGCTCCTTGGTGTCAGTGAACACCGAGGGAGCTGAGTGGGAGCGGCGCTTGAGCTTCCTCCGCTTGTTCTTGTTCAGGTTCGCGATGAGATTGGCGTAGGAGGAAGACTTTGGTGTTGTGATGATGGGGACAATAACATCGGAGTTGATTACATCAAGGTAACCGGAGGGGTAGCTTCTTCTTCGTGGTGTTCTGGCCGTTGATCTGCTCGAAGACTCTACTTGTTGGTCATCACCTCCGACCCCAAGTGCTGTCTCAATCCTGGAAATAAAAGGTTCGTCCATGGTGGTGATTGGGGAGTCTGCATATATTGAACGAAATTAAAGGTTCCGAGTGTTGGTATTATCGGTATGTTTCGTTTGTTTTACGAAAGAAATATAAAAAATAAATGAACTCCAACTACAAGTCAATCCATAGAAGAAGTGAAGGTTTGGCTTGAGTTTGAGTGGTTGTTCACCTAAGTTGAATCCTTTTTCTACTTGCCGCAAACTTGGGGAAGCTTTATATATACTGAGGTGATTGTCTGTCGATTCGGGAAAAGTTTTCGGTGTCACTGAAGATATATTTATATACAACAATATTATTTATCGTCTAATCTCACTCACCACAACAGAATAGTGCGACACTCACATTAAAGTATGTTTTCGGTGACATGGATAGAATCTCTTGTTCACCTAGAAAGTTACTTAACTAACTAATGTTGTCACTATTGTTCAGGTGTAGTAAAAGTGTCACAAAAATTAGTCTGTATACGAGTATTGCACACATCAGTTGAATTAGTTATTCACCTGGATATATATTTTTGGTAATAGGGTAGAATCTTTCGTTGACCTAGAAAGTTACTTAAACTAACCCCTTTGTCTAAGGTTTTTAATTCCAACTTTACCCTAGAATAAAACAGTTAGATTAATGAAAAATGCTCCACGTTCCTATTCATCATTACCGTCCACCCCACAGTAAAAGTTGACCAAGGTTGTCAAATTGCTGTCAGGTTTAGAACTTTTAAATATATTAATGGAGGTATAAAAATTGTAAATTAGCTTTTGTGAACCTGTGAAATTAAAACTTTGTTTTTATATTAAATTAAGCAGTAGTTAGCACTGGGTGTTAACTTCTAAAGGAGCATTAGTATGCTCTTTCTATAATTAATAAAAAAAACGTCAACAACATGTTCTTGCCAACGTAGATGGCAAATAATTCAAAATTTGTGGGCAAAAATGATTAAAAAACCAAACCTAAAATTTGGCTTACTTCTCTAATTCTCTTTGTCCAAGTATATTGGCCTCTTTAGAAGGGTTATAAGCGTTTTTTAACAACTAAAAATACTTTCAACTACATTCGGTAAAAGACTTAAGTGTGTTTCTGGCCACATAAGTGGTTTTTTAGAAAACACTTAAGATATTTAACAAAAATTTCAATATGCATAATAAAAGCACATCCAGCAAACGTGCTTTTTATATAAACAGTTTCAAACGTATATTGAGTTGACCAACGTAAGTTTCGGTATATTAGTTTTTTATACTATTTATGCATTTGATTAATATATTTTCACCACATTTACACCCTCAATATTTTTATGAATATTATATGTTCATACTTCTTCTATATTCAAGACTTTCGCCCATTAATACCTCCTTTTCAATTATCCTTCTAGAAGAACCCAGAACTTGATGGAAATTGACTATTGGATTGTCAAACTCATGATCCAGTCAGCATGGAGTGGGAGTCTTTAATTTACGTTAATTTTTTGTTTCTTGAAATTTAATTGCATATTTTTTCTTTATACAAGCGATATTGAAGAGAGGGGAATTCATGTTCTTAATCAAGTAAGTTATTAGCCCTTGCATTTGAGCATTATTTAATTAAGAGCTCGTTTGGCAAGTGCTTTTAAATGACTAAAAGCGTTTTTGGAGAAAATATTTTTAGAACCAATCCTTAGTAAAAATGCAAGTTAATCATGAAAAAACACTTGAAGTGTTTCCTGTAAGAACATTTTCTCTAAAAACAATTTGAGTCAGTTAAATACACTTACCAAACAAGCCCCAAGTCCTTTTTTTAATAACTTTTATTTATTTATTTGGTGTATTGATTGTAGAATAATATACTGCAGGCCCATGCAATATATCCTACGAACAGTAAGGGACAAATATACTCTTTTGTATGCAATAACTCTTGTCACTCTACAAACTACAAACAGGTCCACGTACAAATTTAAATTAAAAAATAAACTAAATTAGAGAACAAACAACTTTTGATTCCCTTCATTTTAATCATTTCTCAACTCTCCAACTTTCTTTTCTATCATCTCTTTTTTCTATGTTGCACTATGTTATACTTTTTAAGTATTTTTAAGGTGTAATTCAAGAGAAATGCTAAAAGCTGTCCTCCACACATGCGGTGCTTAACTGAGTCAATTGGATGGTAATTCAATCTCAACAACATGCCGTATGTGTGGGAGAACAAACCCCCCAAGCTAGAATTAGTACTAAAAATTTTCTTATATGTGGCCACAGAAATGCCAATAAAACAACAGCTAAAAATCCATGTGTTTTCCACATACTTGAACCCTTTTGTATTATTTGCTCAGCTATCTGACCAAAATAACGAAAAAGGAAATTGGTTCAACTGCCGTGAACATAACATTGCCTGCATCGTGTGCGAATATGCTTGCACGAAAGAAAGTGTTTCATCAATCTGTCAGTCGTTCACGCATATATATAGACTAACAAAAACATGTCACGAAGAACCCTTTTGTATTAGTAAATGCACTTACTAATAAAGCATAGCGTATAACTTGTGTATTATTTGTTCAGCTGATGAGAACATAACCTGCAACACTTTACAGGAGTCTACCTGCAGCAGTTGGGTTGGTTCTCGGAATAGTTTTTCGTACCTGCTCATGAGACTCAGCTTCTTGTTGAAACATCTTAACCAGTTCTTGGAGCTCTAGTTTTCTAACTTCAACATCCTATTCAACAATGGGTTTCTTTAACCCAAGGTAAACCAATCCAATTCCAATCAGCACAACCCCTAACAAGACCACAATGGCCGAAAACAGAGCAAATGCATATGACGATCTTTCGTTTCTTAGTATTCTATCCATATTGATCCCAAAAAGACCAGTAATAATAGAAAGAAAACGGTCACACCACCAAAAACTCCCAAGTTATGTGTCACTGTAAGGCTTCTGTCGTAAAATTTATAGTAATGGCGAAGCGTGAGATAACCATTTTGTAAAAAATCCAACAAATCGAATAAATTTAGAATGGAGTTGTAATACAGATCCTATAAATGAAATTAAATGAAATTAAACACACCTCTCATACCTAAGAGAGGCCAACAACAGAAAGTGTTCATCTCATGTGGCATGTGCTTCAGCGCAACTCATAATAGACAAAGCCAACTTGATACGACTTATGAACATTTATCTGAGCATAATGTGTCCAAACTTATCCGTAACTATGTCAGAAAATTCTTACCAACAACATGACATATGGTGAGGTACATTTCTTATACACAGCAAAACATCAATGTTGCAATATTCATTGGCCATTCACAAATTTAAGCTACAATTTCTCCTAACCCAAATTATATTTCCACTATATGCATAATGAAATGCATTTTGTTGTCATAAATTTTGGGATAAAACATTTGAGCTAATGACAAATATAATGACAATTTTAAGCATTTGAGTTTGTATGTAAACCTGCAACCATGCACGAACAGTGTTCTGCATCGCATCTTGAATAGTAAACAAGCGACCGTGAACAACTTCTTGCTCTTGAATCATTTCCCTTGTACTCCTTCTTACTTATTCCAGCAATCCCTTTGTGGCATTCCCTCTCAAGTGGTGAAGAAGCTCGAACATGATTTCCTCTCTTGCATGGAGTGACCACTTCACCCCACTTCACCCTAATAACCTTCAGGATGAACATCAAGAAACCAAGTTCAAGTGAACTATTATTGTAATTTAGCATGATTCAAACTGAAAAAAGAAAAGAAATTGTTATCTAATTGTTTAATAAAAAATTATCCCGAAAATGAAAAAATAACCAGACCAGAGAGATTAAAATAAGAACGAGACGTGATTCAAAGGAAGAAAACCAGATGTATGCAATTCCTCTCTTACAATATAGAGAAATCTGAACATGACTTGAGCATGTACGTTGGTTGTGGCAGTATAACAGTGTTTGGAAGTTTAATCCCGACTTGATGCCTATTGTTGACACTTGAAAACATTGTACTCCAAATCTCAACACTAACACATATTTCACAGTTTCTATTTTGGTTTGCCACTTGTTCTTAATTTGTAGTTAAACATCATTCTTTTGTTTATTGTTGTTAGAACTCCGCTTTCGCGGAAAATTTTGAAGTCCGGACACGAGGTCTGACTATTAAGTATGAATCATAGTTCTAATAGTAATCTATTTCATATATTCCGTGCTCCAGATACTAGAATGAATATTCGACGAAGTAAAACCATCTCTATCAAGATGACAGACCCATTCTCTGTACTATCCATAGGATCAATTATACCAAGCTTTATGATTCATATCAAATACTCTTTTTGGTATAATTATTTATCCTTGTTCTATAGATCTATAGATATAAATAAATTATTGTAATACGTAATAATTAGATTTTAATACGTAATAATTAGAATGAAAATTAGAATTTTCATTTTTTCTCTTCATAAATTTTTTTTTAATTGAATATTAACAATTCAATATTAATATTAATAAAATTAAATACGTATTTAATTTTCACTAGTGACTTATTCATATCATTTGACCAATTATAACCTCTTGATTTTAAATATTTGAAGTAGTTTGGAAAGATTCAGAATAATTAAGGCTAGAAAATTGATCTGAAAAAGTTTAGCTCTAATTCCTAAGATTGCAGAATCCGTCACATGAGACAAAAATGTGAAAAAAATTGATAATTTGACAATTTGATCTACACACAATGCGAATACAAATCTATAGCAAACTAATGCCATGTAATCATATGAAGCAATTGATTTAGACAATTCTAAATATTAAAGACAAACTTGTAAATTGCAATTTCCTCTCGTAATATACAAGACAAATTTTTTTGCAAGTATAACAAAGTATCATACTTGGGTTGATAATCTTCAAATTTCTTGGTTCAGTATTATACTGAATAGATACATATCTTCATGGGTTCTCCTATCATAACGGAATATCATGTGTTGTATATGTCATACATTGAATCAGTAGACTTACTCTCTATCTGAATCTTTTTATATAATATGATGAAATGGGTGGATTGAGGCACCTGTTTATAAACTTCACCTCAACTTCATCTGCACCTCAAATATGGATTTGCAAAATAACCTGAAAAATCATGAAAAGTACGAAAAAGTAAAAAAGAAACAAGTCATTTGATGATCAAAGCCTCGCATGGTTTAGTGAGTGCAATTTTATGCTAAACATTACCTAATGAAAAAATCCATCTCCTATCATCCAACATGCAAGGCGACAGCTAAATGTGTGATGACTTCGTGAATATTTTGTGGCATGCTAACGCTCTCAGCAACAAGCAATTCCTGCACCAAGCATGGGATTAAGTCATGATGAAAAATAGATTTCAACTGATTAAGCACGAAAACGGAATCCAAACTTTGTTGATGTAAAAACAATGTGATATTCATCAACAAGTCTTTCATTGAACAAGAACAAACCCTGGACTTCTGATACTTCTAATACATTAACATTTTGTACAGAACCTTTAACATGAAATGTTGTTACTAGAAAATTATGTGACTTCCCTGATCGTAATTCAACAGGAATGGCATCTTCATCAACAAGTGGAACACCTACTGACTAGCCTAAGAGCTCAAATAATAAGCCACGAACAACTCTCACAGAAACCTGGCAATATAATGAAAATTACATGCATTAAATTTAACACTAGTAAGTTAGATTAGTCATTCTGCATAATAATGTGATCAACAGATGGATAGTCTCGAAGATAAAATAATATTTTACCTCATACAGAAGGTGCTTCATTCGCTCGCTTATTAGCTTACTTTCATGTTGCAAAACAATATTGACAACAAGGTGTAACCATTAAGCAGTACTCAACCACAAATTGATGTATGAATGGCCGACATCTACATGACACCACCATGTGGGACCTACTGACCATTCTCAGTAAGGAGCTACGACATTTGCTACATCAACATCATCGTCATCCTCTGTGAAGCCATTAGGTTGCTCCCAGCAAACATCAACATGCACTGTTTGAACTAGCAGTTCTAATATCCTATCCCAGCCAATCGGCACCCAATAATTTTCTAGGAACACCTTCTCTAGCACAGAAACTACTTGAATGAGAGTCTTGGCTCTTGGCTGTGGTTATTGCATTCTACATTATTCTGACCAACTCTGAAATTTGCGAGGGGTGGTGATTCACACTACACCATAAACTATTTTCTACAGCATCCCATAAATGCTATAGAAAGTATTTTTATAGTTTTTTCTCTAATGCTATGGTAGGCAATTGCTATAGCATTTTTCAATTGCTATAGAAAAAATTTCTATGAAATATTTTAAAAACATTTTGTAAATGCTATAAAATATCGTCCATAACCTTTTATAGCATTTAAAATATGCTATGAAAAAATTACTATAATAGCTTTTTATAGCATTTTTATACAATCCATAACATTTGGCATCATATAGGAAACATCTATAGTATTTATTGAATTGTTATACATCACATATCACTTCGGCAACACTACTTCAACCAAGGAAACAAATTTTATTCCAAATCTCCAATTAATCCTTTACAACCATATAATCGCAAAGAAAAAAAATTGTACAATGAAAATTCCAATAAGAAAATGCAACCATATATTCTGTCTTTGCCCCTTTTACCATGCAATTCCAGAGTTTGCCATTGATCCAAAAAACGTTGTTGATAAGACAAAAGAACATATTTTTCCTTCAATTTTTTCTTTCATCTCATCCCAATGGACAATTGGTTGTTGCCCTGCTCTTTCTATTTGTCGTTTAACATTGGTCCACCAATTTATACTTGGCAAACCTAACTTTTCGACCTTCAGACATCTCATACCACTCAAAATAGTGGTCCATGACAGCTAACCAATAGAGGAAGCCTTTAGGATTTAGTTCAACATCAAAGCTAGGAGCATCAAGTTTTGTCGATCTCATCACCTTCTCGTCAGGATCTTGTTCATGGTCATGCTGGCAAATCTGTCTTTCTTTATCCCTGTCATTCATGCGATCATGATCTCTGCCTCTATCGTTCATGTCTCGGTCGTTTCTTCCTTCATGTTGAACAGCTTCAAGTTCATCAATACGTTGTTAAATCTCTGCCTCTATCTCATGTGGATAGGCCCAATCACTCTGAATATTGGGCATAAATCATATCTACTAAGCACAAAAAAAAAGTGCTTTATATTTTGGCCCTTACAATTCATGATTCCTAGATGAAAACTCATCTAGTTTTAAACGTCTAATAAAAGCCCAAATTTAAAATGTGTAGCCACATTGGAACACTATTGACCTACCAATACAATTTATTTACACCCATGTCACTCATAACTCCAGCCGTTTTTTGTTTATGAATCACATCATTGGTTCAATCGTAGCCAATATTCTAGCCGTTTTTAATTGCCAATATTTTGTAGGTAAAGTATACTGCCTCCAAATTACATTATTATACTACACCCACAAGATATATTTTGAATCAAAGACATTTCTATATATTGTAGGTAAATTAATTTGTTCCAAGTATATTAAAAAATATATATTAGACTATACCCATATTATATATTTTGAATCAAATATAGCCTTTATTTGACAAAAAAAAAAAACCAAATACAGCCTTCCATATTGCACGTAAATTATTTTTCATGTATTATTACATATGTTTGGCATGTTTTTTTTTTTTTTTGTAATATGTATATATATACCCATATATATATTTTTGTACGTAAATTATACTACCTCCAAATTACATTATTTTATTAGATTAATAAAAAAAGGATAAAATCAAAAATATGATCCAACTCCCAAGTTTATGCCAAAAAACTCCTTATATGGAGGTAGGTAACGATAAATTTAGGGAGTGTATTGTATATGGATTTTGATGGACTTTGCTTGACCTTGAAATCTAGATGTATTCAATATAGATATTTGAGAAGTCAATAAAAGTCACCCTATATTGAATAAAGACTTTTTATGACTTATAAAAAATCTATAAAATTCTTGTGGTATTCAATTATAACTTTTTGTGAGTCTACAAAAATCTAAGTGTATTCAAAATTTCATTAATTTTAAAGGATTTTAAAAAGTCATGGATTTTGATAGACTTTTAGTACTTTTATGGTAAGTTTTTTGTCATCTCAAATCCAACCTCTCCTCCTAAGATTTTGATAGATTCATTGTTTCTCAAGTCTCTAATGGTAAACTCCACCACCCACCATAATGCAATGACTATTATTATTACCACTTTCACCGCCATGTCGCCACCATCGACTTACCATGACCACTCCCCTACCCCCACAACCACCATTGTCACCATCGCCACCACCACTGTCACTGCCATGAGCATTGTCGCCAACCCTACTATGACCACCATCGACACCACCATGACCATGATTGCCACCTCTACCACTATCATCAGCACTCCATCACCATCGCCCCTATCCTTACTCCTCCACCACCCCAACAACACTCCGCCACCACAATCACCACCTTTACTATTATTGCCATTACTAAAGACACCAACTTTACTACCACCATCTTGCTGAAAATCACCATGTGACACTTCCACCACCTCATAAGACCACTTTGTCATGGTCATCATCACCATTTCAATAGTAAAAACTCAAAAATAATAATGCTTATTAATAAATTGGTCAATTAAAAGTCCGACAATCTGTAGAATTCTAAACAATTCTAGCATTGAATACTTAAAATTCTGCAAAAGTATATCATTAGCTCATTTATTTTCCACAAAGTATATCATTAAAAGTTTATGAAATTTTATGGAGTTTATAATAGTCAGTAAAAGTCTACTTAAATCTGTAAAAGTCTATCACTTAAAAAACTCAACATAAGTCTATATAAATCTTAATACACTGCAACCCCTTAATCTATTACAATTATTTTGTTATTTCAAACATAAAGTATGATTCAAATCCCAAGTTTATCCAAATCTACATGGTAGGTAAATTACTTTGTTCCAATTATAAAAGAAAAAATACACCCAAGTTTATCCAAATCCATTTGTAGGTAAATTATTTTACATGTATTGTTACATATGTTAGGCACGTTTGATTGTTATATAAACATGGGTGTAACATAATACTTTTCAATACTATGCACTAAACTAGATTTCTTATGTTGTAGGTAAATTTATTTTACATGTATTATTACATATGTTAAGCACGTTTTATTGTTTGTATATACAATATTTTGTAGGTAAATTATTGTGCATGTAAATAATTTCATACATTGTTCTAATTTATTAGTAAAAAAAAAGGATAAAATCAAATGTATCTAAGAGTATTTCGAAAAAAAAAATGAATTGAATCCTAGTTTTATGCAAAATCATTAACTTCCCCCTTATTTTTGTTCGTTATTAATAGCTTTTTTTTCTTTTTGTAAAATCATTAACTCCCCTTACAATCCGCATATAATTAATTGTGTACAACAAACATGCAAAAGGGTATATTAGGCATCCGAAAAATGTAAAAAGTGTAAAGTAAAGTATAATTAATGAATTTGCTTATGTGGATCCTAGTTACTGAGTTATTTTCAAGTAAAAAAATTATGTCGGATTTTATGTGGAGAAAAACAAGTTTGAGAGGCTAAAGTTATATTTTCAGGAAAAAAAAAAAAAACTTGGCTTTGGTGCCAAATTTGATGTGGTATATAGCTTGATTAAGACAATAAGTAGCTTAGCAAAATTAAAACAAATAAAAACAAGAACAAAAATAAAGAGAGAGGGTCTGGAATCACTCCAGAGTATGAAATATGATCTGTTTACGTTTTGAAAAGTGGACATTGTTAGGTTCACTAGTGTTAAGTGATGATGTGGACAATTATTAAAGCAGATTTTTACTCTCAAGTCATTTATGGTGCTTTGAATCTCCAAAACAACACAGTTTAGTTAAACAAATTTACAACTTGACTTGGCTAAAAGGAGTCGATTTAGGGAATTACAGCTCCAAAGACGACGATTAGTAGAGACCAACTTTAGTATTTGTCCACCACATCACTTAATGCTAGAAACATTATCACTTAATGCTAGAAACATTATCACTTAATGTTGGCAAAGTCATCACTTAACGTCTGTGACTTAAATGATGTCTAATCGTTGGCCTTTACTAATCGTCGTTTTTGGCAAAGTCATCACTTAACACTAGCGAACCTAACAATGTCCACTTTTCAAAACGTTAGATAGTTATTTAGAATGTTTTAAAAGGTTAGGACTAATTTAGAATTACCCCTAAAGGTTGGGTTGGACTTAGCCCAATTAATAAACATACTAACATAATCCTAGCAGAGTGTCTGTGAGTGTGAGTAGACAAAACAAATCAGATTTCATGCCTTGTAGTGATTCCAGACCCCTTATCTTTATTTCTATATGTTGTTTTTATTTGTTTTGCTTCTTCTAAGCTATTTATTGTCTTAATCAAGCTATATACTACATCAAATTTAGCACCAGAGCCAGGTTTCGTTTTGGGTAAATTACATTTTGCACCCTCAAGTTTGGGTGCAATTGCAATCTCATACATCATCTTTAAAACATTGCAATGTCATACATCAACTTGTGTTTTGGTTGCAATTTCATACATCTGTTAGTCAAACCGTTAATTTGACCGTTAAATGATGATGAGGCAAATGTGGGGCCCACATTTTTGCTGATGTGGATGTCAATTTTGAGCCATGTGGATAAAAAAAAGGATAAATTACATTTTACCCCCTCAACTTTTCGTCCAATTTTAACTTCATACAACATCTTGTAATTTTTTTCAATTTCATACAATGACTCTCTATTTCATACCAAGTTCATACAACGATCTTTTTTTCTGTCAATTCCTCTGTTAACTGCCACGTGGATAAAAAATAATTAAAAAAATGAATATCATTATAAAAGAAAATAAATTTGAAAAATAAAGTTGAAATGCTAAAATGGGGCCCGCCCTTTCCTTCTTCTCCAGCAAGTGGCAGAGTTGCTCATTACGACGTTGAAAAAACTATTGAGGCGGGGTTTCCGTTGGAGAGGTAGGTGGCGAACTTGTTCTCTGTCAAGCCCACAAGGATCTAGGTCCCTTAATTTTACAGTTGCTGGAGAAGAAGAAAAGGATGGGCCCCATTTAAGTATTTTAACATTAATTTTCAAATTTATTTCTTTTATAATGAATATTCATTTTTAAAATTATTTTTGATCCACGTGGCACAAAAATTTTGGGGTCCGATATGGCCACGTAGGCAGTTAACAGAGGAATTGACAGAAAAAAGGCCGTTGTATGAACTTTGTATGAAATAGGGAGTCATTGTATGAAACTGAAAAAATTTGCAAGATGTTGTATGAAGTTGAAATTGGACGAAAAGTTGAGAGGGTAAAATGTAATTTATTCTTTTTTTATCCACATGGCTCAAAATTGACATCCACATCAGCAAAATATGGGCCCCACATTTGCCACGTCATCATTTAACGGTCAAATTAACAGTTTGACTAGCGGATGTATGAAATTGCAACCAAAACACAAGTTGATGTATGACATTGCAATGTTTTAAAAATAATGTATGAGATTGCAATTGCACCCAAACTTGAGGGTGCAAAATGTAATTTACCCTTTCGTTTTTTTTTTGGTGCTTTGTAGGCTGATATGTTTTATGCCCAATATTCAGAGAGACTGAGCCTATTCGCCAGATATATATCCTGAACGCCTTGCAAACCTTTTGGAAGGTTTGACCAAGCAAATGGCTGGACTTTAAACTACTATAGAAAGACAGTCCACTACTCTTCAAGAAAGTCAACAAAGTATTGCTGAACTTGAAGCTGCTCAACATGAGGGAAGAAACGACCGAGCCATGAACAATAGAGGTGGAGATCATGATCGTAAAAATGATAAGGATAGAGAAAGACTGATTTTTCAGCACGACCATAAACAAGATTTTGACAAGAAGGTGATGAGATTGATAAAACTTGATGCTTCTAGCTTTGATGTTGAACTAAATCCTAAAGCTTTCCTCAATTGGTTAGCTGTCATGGACCACTATTTTAAGTGGTATGCGATGTTTGAAGGTTAAAAAGTTAGGTTTGCCAAGTATAAATTGGTGGGTCAAGCTTGTGATATCCCACATCGACCAACGGAGAGGGGGTGATGTGCCTTATATGTACATGCCCACCTCCAATTAGTACGAGGCCTTTTGGGAGCTCACTTGCTTCGGATTCCATTGGAACTCCGAAGTTAAGCGAGTTTGGGCTAGAGCAATCCCACGATGGGTGACCCACTGAGAAGTTGCTCGTGAGTTCTCAGAAACAAAACCGTGAGGGCGTGGCCCAAAGCGGACAATATCGTGCTACGGCGGAGCCGGTCAGGGATGTGACAGAATGGTATCAGAGCCACTCTACCGTTCGGTACGGATGTGCTGGCGAGGACGCCGGGTTCCCCTTAAGTGGGGTGGATTGTGATATCCCACATCGACCAACGGAGAGGGGGTGATGTGACTTATATGTACATGCCCACCTCCAATTAGCACGAGGCCTTTCAGGAGCTCACTGGCTTCGAATTCCATTGGAACTCCGAAGTTAAGTGAGTTTGGGCTAGAGCAATCTCACGATGGGTGACCAACTGGGAAGTTGCTCGTGAGTTCTCAGAAACAAAACCCTGAGGGCGTGGCCCAAAGCGGACAATATCGTGCTATGGCGGAGCCGGTCCGGAATGTGACAAAGCTAGCTTGTTTTGGACCAATGTTGAACGACAAGTAGAAGGAGCATGGCTACAATCAATTGTCCATTGGGATGAGATGAAAGAAAAATAGAAGGAAAAATATGCTCTTTTGTCTTATTAACACCGTTTGTTGGATCAATGGCAAGCTCTTCAGGGAAGTAAGGGATGAAAGTGGAGTTGTATGGTAAAAGAGGCAGAGACAGAGAATATATGGTTGCATTTTTGCATTTGAGATTATATGGTTGTAAAGAATTGATTGAAGACTTGGAATAAAATTTGTTTCCTTTGAGGAAGAAGTTTATGAACTTGAAATTCTAGCTAGTGATAAGTTTATAAATAAGAATTGAGAATTATTTTCCTACAAAAATGAGCTTTGGTGCGAAGCCAATTTCGGGTGCGCAACCATTGAAGTGATTTCAAACCCTTTCTCTTTATTTCTATATGTTGTTTTTATTTGTTTTGCTTCCGCTAAGTTGCTTATTGTCTTAATCAAGCTATATATTACATCAAATTAGGACAATAAGCAGCTTAGCGGAAGCAAAACAAATAAAAAACAACATATAGAAATAAAAAGAGGGGCCTGAAATCACTCAAGGGGCTTCGCACCCAAAATTGGCTTCACACGAAAAAACTCCTTTCGTAGGAAAATAATTATCAAGTCTTATTCATAAATTCATAGTTCTCTAAAGGATTACAATGTGGTATTTATATAGAGAACCAATACAAAAACAATCAGGAAAGAATTCCCCATTCAACTAGTAAAAGGATTCCCAGCTCAACTAATGGGAGTAGGCTACAGTGCTCGCAAGCATTGAATGCTCACACCGATCTCACCATTAAAAGGAGGGAGGAGGGAGGAGAGAGGGGGGGAAGGAGGGTGAGATCGGTGTGAGCATCCAATGCTTGCGAGCACTGTAGCCAGTCCCCAACTAATGATTAGAAAAGACAACATATTCTTAATGAGATTTGGAAAACATTCCTAAATCAAATAAAATAAGAAACTAGACTTAATCCTACTTGAAAACAGGAGATAATATAACTTAAATCCAAAACCAAATGGAAATCTGTCACAAACGATTCAATCCAACCACAACGATGTGATTGAATAAGATGATTTTTTCTTCCATCTCTTCTATTGGTAAACCCTAAATGGTTTGTCAATGATGTCCTCATCAATTCCCCCATGCTGAGCAGAGCTCGACTCCAGTGAGATAAAGTTGTAGTATCGCTCCAAAATGTTAGAATCAATCCGCTGCAAGTCCTCCTTTGAAATCCAGGTGATGCCAGATTCTAGTATATTTTTTCACTTCACAATAAACTTTTAGTATGAATCGTTCATTGTGAAAACAACCTTGTCATCCAAAATGTCTTATACAAGATCCTTTTGAAGAGACTTGGAAGGGGGCGGAAGTGGAATCACATCGAAAAATTCATATACGAAGAAGGAATCTGAGTCATTAGCTGAAGTAATACTAGTGTTAATAGAGTTGTCCAAAGTAGGAGAAGTTGTAGAACCTCTCTCTATATGGAACCGGGTTTTCAATGTTTGATTCCCATTTCGGAAGAAAGTTCTAACACATATGCATTGGAATAGACATGCTGCATAACTTTAAAGGGTCCCGTATTATAATCTTGTATCGTCTTTGTAATCCCTTGTCGAAATCTTTCCGGTTTAACTCGAACCATGGCATAGTCCCCAACTAAAAAAATATTTAAACCATCGATGAGCATCAACAACTTTATGTTTGTCATTGCTAGTGGCAATTCGTCGATTAATCTCTGCAACTCATGAATACGTTGTGCAAATGCATCAGCTGATTTGGAAGACCTATGTGAAACTGACATGGGAATAAGATCTATTGGAGCTCTAGGCTTATAACCGTAAACAACTTTGAACGAACTGATTCCAATTGTTCTGTTTATTGAATTATTATAAGCAAACTCAGCGATAGGCAACACAGAATTCCAAGACTTAATATGCTCACCAACTAAATATCGCAACAAATTCCCTAAACTTCTATTTACCACCTTCGTTTGGCCATCTGTTTGGGGATGATAAGTCGAAGAAAACTAAAGTTTAGTACCTATCATACGCCACAATGTCTTCCTTCCAAAAAATAACTAATAAACCGAACATCGCAATTTGGAACTATTATTTTAGGTACTCCATGCAAACGAACCACCTTATCCATGAAGATCTTAGCCATTTGAGAATCATCAAACGTCTAAGAACAAGGAATAAAATGGGCCATTTTAGAAAAATGGCCCACTACCACAGAGATAGAATCATGTTTTCTAATAATGGTAGGTAATCCCAGTACAAAAATCCATACTAATATCCTACCATGGGGCATGTGGAACTGGTAAATGAGTGTACAATATTCCAGTGTTTTGCCGTTTATGCTTTGAGAGTTGGCAAGTACGACATCTCTCCACAACCTTGGCTACATCTCTTTTTAGACTTGGCCAGTAAAATCGATCCTCCATAAGAGCAATCGTCTTATCTCGACCAAAATGACCAGCTACTCCACCCACATGCATTTCTAGAATAAGAAAGTCTCGTGTTGATGTGCACGGTATGCAAAGCTTGTTCCCTTTGAAAAGAAACCCGTCCTGTAGATAATTTTCCTTCAACCTCTCAAAATTAGTACTCCGACGCTCATAGTATTTAAAAGGCAAACTTTACAACTAAGTGCATTTGCAACCTTATTTTCCACACCAAATTTATGCTTTAACACAAACATATATTCTTGAAGGAACTTAACCCACTTTGCATGGCGTGAATTTAATTTTTTTTTAGAATTGAGGTATCGAAAAGCTTCATGATCAGAAAATAAGACAAATTCCTGCAGTAGCAGATAATGTCTCTAATGTCACAATGCTTGAACAACAACATAAAACTCCTTATCGTAAGTTTTGCTTCGCTTCATTTAGTTTCTCACTGAAATAAGCCACTAGATGTCCTTCTTGACTTAATACTCTACCTATTCCTACTCTTAATGCATCACACGCAACCTCAAAAGCCTTTGAAAAATCTGGAAGACGCATTACATGAGCTTCAACCATTCTTTGCTGGATCTCTTTAAACACTTTTGTAGCAGCTGTTGACCATTGAAACTCTCATTTCTTGATACAATATGTGAGAGGGGTTGTGATAGAGCTAAATTTACGAATAAATTGACAATAAACGTCACCAATCCATGAAAACTACGAACCTCATTGATATTCTTCGGTTTAGGCTATTCAACAATAGCTTCAACCTTTTTTGGATATGCTTTCATTCACTTAGACGACACAACAAATCCCAAGAAAATAACTTGACTAGACATGAATGAACACTTCTTAAGGTTGACAAATAACTTCTCTTTGCGAAAGATTGTGCAAACTTGTTTTAGATGGCTAAGATGCTAATTTGGAGTGGTGTTATAGATAGAAATAAAGTGATCATCTGGAGTGGATTGCCCAAGTGTTTATGACTTTTTTCTTTAATCCATTACATCTTGAGTTTATACTCTCCCCATTAGTGTATACTAACCTCTTGCCACACGCTTATGCATGTGGCAATTGGCTTTGTATGTCAAATTAAATTTTTTTTACCAAAAAGAATGATTTAGAAATTAAGTAATTTTTTATTTGTATTTCTTTTTTATTTGAAGTTTTAAAATTTTAATTCAATTGTAATTTTTGGAGTTCATGAAGGGTAATTTATGGTATTTTGAATGTTTTACCATTTTGGGGTGCTCCCTTTATATATACTAGCCTCTTGCCACACGCTATTGCGTGTGGCAATTGACTTTTTAAATTTATTTTGTAATTTATTTAAAATACTGATTTTATAGTTATTTAAAAAATTCAATGAAACAAACAATAAAAACTACTTACTACATGGGTTTCTTTTATTTTTCAGAATTTTTAGTTAATTTATTTTAATTCAGAATTTGTCATTTTAACATTTTAATTAGATAGGGGTATTTTTGGCATATTGAAAATTTCACCATTTTAGGGTGCTGGCTTTATATATATAGATAGATTAAAATAGTAATATCATATTTAATATATATATATATTGATTTAATAAAGAAAAAACATTTTTGATAAGTATTTATCTAATCAAACGTTTTTAAAACTTATTTTTCTTATAAAAATAATAACTTATTAGAGAGAATACAAAATAATTATTTCAAAACACTTTTGACATTGCAAAAATATTCTTAAATTCTCGAGATTCTCTTCACTTTTTAATTCTAAAATTATAAAATTCGAAATCTAATAGGTAATTTTCACATACTATTTTTTGGTCCTTTGCACTTGTCAAGTTGTTTATATCAATTGATTTTGCTTTGATTGATTTAATTTCAAGGCTAAGAAAAAGAAACGAGTGTGTGCTAGTGAAAGAGGAATGTTAAGGTTTTTTTTTTGTCAAAGAAAATCTCTCTGGTTTACGAATTCTAATATTTTATTTCAATAATCTTTCCTTTAAATTCATTTTATTGAAATTTTTTTATAATCTTTCTACTAAATTAAATTTATCAATTGTATGCCAATTACAATACGACGCTAGGGCACTTTTCTGCTAACAAGCAACCTAACAAAAAGTAAACAAATAAATAAATAAAATCAGAAAGAAAAAATCAAATTACCTACTTTGACGACAAGTACCGACTCTGTAACCTAAAACGACCCTAAAAATCTTTCCAATCCTGGACCAACAAGCCCACCTAATCTCACCGTCAATCATAAACCCTCAAAACTCACCCTCTCCACAGCCGTCGATTCCTTCCACATACATCCCACACAGACGGCCCGGATTAAAAACCAAGCGACCGTCACAATAAAAACCCTAACAGCCCGTAAATTTAGCATCCCTCTCAATTGCTGTTACCAATTCTCCTTAATCAGTCCACCAAGAAAAGAAAAAACCGGGGTGTCGTATATAAAAGCCAAACGATAGGGAGAGAGGATTTTGTAATGTCGTTTTGAGAGAAAGAGAGGAGTGAGAGACTGAGGGTTTTGGTTTTCTGTTTGGCTGATCGGAAAATCTCTAGCCGCAAAGAAAGTTTTTTCCTGGGAAAAATTTCTCCGATTATATTTTTAGGAGAGAGAAAGAGGAGAGAGATAGGGATGGGGAGCGAGACGAAGAATGGAGTGGCGGCAGCGGCGCAGTTTCCGCCGATGACGAAGAAGATTATACAGAGCCTGAAGGAGATTGTTAACTGTCCGGAGCCTGAGATCTACTCGGTGCTTAAAGAGTGCAATATGGACCCGAACGACGCCGTTCAGCGCCTCCTCTCTTTAGGTTTTCTACTGCGCCACCACCTTTTTATTTATCTGTCGTATTTAAATTAAATATTAAATTTGGATGCTTTGGGCTTGGGAAAAAATGAAAGATCTTTATTTAGTAATTTTTTGTTTGGATGCTGAGAAACCATAGGAGGACATAAGAAAGTTATAAGTTTTGAATGTTGTGAAATTTTGGGTTTGTTGCCGGGAAAGTTTAGAAGTTTGATTTTTTGTTGCCGGGAAAATTTAGAAGATTTGATTTTTCAGGAGCAAAATTGGTTGCACAGGGTTGACTAACCTTGCTTCTTTTGATTTGTATTGTTTTTTTGTGCAGTTGTAGACGTTTCGGTTTATATTTTTCTTCATCCAAGCAATGCATTAGGAAAATATATAATTTTTGTGTTGTACTACTTACTGGCGGTTGTATTTGATTTTTTTAGTTTATAGATAATAGAAAATGCCAATTTTTGTTTAAAAGACAGAAAACGGAATTTTCTTCCGCTATATAATAATCTTTAAAGTTGTCATTGATTTAGTATTCTGCAAATGTGTAGATACTTTTCACGAAGTCAAGAGCAAACGTGAAAGAAGGAAAGAGGTACCCTTGCGAAAATGCGCGCACTCCTAACTTTGTCTTGTGTAAAATCTGTAGCTTTTAATTTGTTTTTCAATATTAATTTTTCATCTACTTTTCTTGTGCATGAAGCTAACTGTGTTGGTGTTAGCAACACTGGAAAAAAAATTTGGGAAGTAATTTGTTAAATATCATAAAAAACAAATTTTTCGTATCTGTGTTTTATGCCTTACAGCTAGTTTATTTGTGTCATGAGATTCTTTGCTGTTCCTTTTTCTATACCTCCCTCCTTTTCGGTTGTTACATCATTTGTTTCTTTTTCTATATCTTTATATTTTATTTTGTTATGTCATGTTATTTTAAAAATCCCAGATAAAGGAGACACAAGACTCCAAGTCGCGAGTTCACAATGCTGGTTCAAATCGTGGTGCTAGAGGTAGTAGTGAGCATACTGGTGGATGGTGTGGATCAACTCAAACTAGTTCCAATGGTATATTGATCTCATTGTATAAAGTCACTGTCTAGTACTCGTATGAGTAGCATTGTTGTCCATTTCAGTTCGCATGTTTTTAATTTGTGAACTGCTGGTGTTCCTTTTGTTAGAGCTCGGTAAAGCTGCATATAAGGGACAGAATGGGTTTGTTGCTCCTTCACCTCATACTTCAGCTTCACACTTCACAGGAGGGACCACAAGCCAGCAACCTTCATCTCAGCAGTAAGTTTTAAACTGAAGTTCCAGTGTCATCTGTTTTCTTATATAAAATTAGCTGTGGAGGGGTGACATCATGCATGAGCCGTACATTTTCTCAAGCAGTTTTTCATTGGTTGATTCAAGATAGTTTACTTCCATAACTATGCGTGTACGAGGGATGGGCATTAGAATATTAGTGAGTAAAGCAAAGGTGGAGAAGTGCGTAAGGATAGGAGGGGGTGGGGAAAGGGAAGGGAGAGAGTGGGGATGCCTCCTTTCCCTCAAGTTGATTAGTTCAGTGGTTTGAACAGGGCAGGTTTCCTTGTTTTTTTTTTATTGTTTTATTAATATCATCATACCCTTCTATTATTAAGTAACTGATGAAAGAACTAGAATCAGAAACAGTTAGTAAGATTAGTCAGATGTTCTTATACGTTTTTTATTATTCATGCAAGTCATCGTTCAATATCTGCTGCAGTGAATCTTTTAGTACTTCAATAAGGCCAGGTGATGCAGTCCCTGCATCTCTACAACCTTCTACGGGAAATCAATCTACTTCTGGAACCAGCTCGGGGAATCTTTCAATGGCCGACATTGTTAAGCTGGGTAGACCACCTAGCATGGGCTCACGTATTTCATCTGATACATCTTTGCATCAGGATGCGTTTTCGACAAATTCATGTAATAGCCACGTGGAATCTTCCCAAACAGAGATGCACCAATATATGCACTCTCATAATCCTCGTGTGTCAGAGATGATACATAAAACTGGTGATAGTGCTGGACGGAATGATTTTCATGATGAATGGCCTGTGATAGAGCAGCCAACAGCTGCAAATAGGTCATCTGTTTTAAATGCAAATCAATCTAAGTTTTATATCAATGAATCCAACGTGCCAAGGGATTACCAGTCACATAAGGTCCAAGTATCAGAGGGGAATATTAGTAGTGAAAGTCTTAGTTCAGACTGCAGTGCTTATGCTTTTGCTTCCAGTGGACAGAAGATGGTGGATGCTTCTGGTGGAAAATCATATTGTGTTGATGATTTGTCTTCCAATTCTAGTTCCTACGAATCTCATAGGTCTGCATATGAGAATGGGGAAGGTAATTATTTTTGTGTTATATATGAATTTGGGATGTTTGTTTTCTCTATTCCTCATACGATATAAGAGGTCAATGACATTCATGATGCTAGAATCTATATCAATCCAGATCATTGTAATGGATAACAAATAAAAACATCATGGTTGTTTTCGGCTGAATGAAACATGTCTCTACATTTCTGTGTCTCATTTTTGTCATTATAACCTTCTTTGGTTGCCTTTATAATTTCACCGAAAGGAGCAATTTCACATTTTGTTCTTTTCTGTGTTCTGAAAGTTTTGTGACTTGTATAACCATAAGTTTATATGTTACTTTTATTTGTTGACAGACTAATACTTTTTATTTTTTGGTAAAAATTGCTCCTAGCACTTTTTCCTTTGACCTTCACTAAAATTGGTAATAACAGAGGAAGTTGCTTGAGAAGAGTCTAAATGTGCTTGAGTAGCCAATTGACTATTTTTTTGCAAAATAATTTGTTTCATTTAGAATTCCTGATACTTTTTTATCTATCTAAACTCTGTTTGGGGCTAGATTTGTGGAGTTGTTGATGTTATCTTCCACTCTAGTCCCTCAACCTTAAATCGTGGAATTTGAAACTGAAAACAGTAGTGCTCAGGTTTGGATTTTGTTTATGAAACTGAAATGTCTTTGATGAAGGGTTTGTGGTTGTTCTGGCGGTGAAAGGTTGCAAATTTCCCTTTATGTCATATGGTTAAATGTTTGAAAGAAAACAGTTTTGTTTTGACTCTGAAATCTTATTATTGTCACCATCCAGGAAGAAGTTTATGCTACCTTTTCTTATTGTCTTTCTTGTTCATTGTTTTTTTGTATTTCCAGGAACTGGAACTGGTATTGGTCCAAATGCGTCATATCCAAATCATTCTGCCTCTAATGATGTTGCTGTGGCATCAGCTACTATGAGAATGCAACAACTGAATTTAAGAAAGGAGGAAGATCAAAATAATTGTGCAGTAGTCCTTCCAAATAATTTGCAAGAATTGGCTGCCGATTGTTCGCATTTGAGTTTTGGCACCTTTAGACCGTCTCAAAGTTCTGCATTATCCAGCAAGCCATCTAATTCCTTGAAAAATGACTTGGGAGGATCTTCTGCTGGACTTGATGTTTTCTCAGCCGGGCGCTTGGATACAAGGCATGAGTCTTTCACTTAGTTCAAATCTATCATATTAGTTGAAATGTCTCTTAATTTTTTGGATTTTTTTCCTTGTTCAGAAATTCAGGGTACAATCACAACGAACTTCTTGGATCCTTGTATGATACTGGAAGAGCAACCATAGGTGCTAAAAATTATGATTTTCCAGTACCTTCACAGCCAGATCCGATAAAACAGGATATCCTTGAAGCAACCCGTGGACATAGAGACATCACTACCCCATCACTACGTAATTTTAATTCTGAGAACACTGAAAGAGCAACTTCTGGATTGCCTTTTGCAAAGGCAGATCCCGAATTCAGAAATATTCCTCCTCTTCAAAACGATATGGTAAGAGTTATATTTCTTAACTTTCTGCATTCTTTTATGCCCAACTTATAATTTGCTGCTGAATCATGGAAAGTGCTCATTTGTTGACTGAGTTTTATGAGTAGTTACTTGTATACATTATTGCTAAATGGTGATGATTCTAATTAATTTAGTATTCGACCAAGACTTGTTTCTATGTTATGGAATGATGATCTGTATACACCTTTAATGATTTTCTGCTCATGGAGTTGGCTTAATGGATTTATTACACTTTTCATGGTATCGTGGTTTTCTAAGCATTTTCATGCGTTTACACTGTACACATTAAGAAAAATCATGTTGGAAAATATGCACATTTACAGTCTATTGGTTTCCCAACTCCTTTGATGGAATTTCTAGTTGAATCTGAGTATGTTCTTAAGAAAGAGCATTTCTGGTGTTATAGCTAATCCCTGACAGATTTGTTCTCTATCCATCATCATCATCTATTATCCGATCTCTCTTTTGCCTTCTTCATTGGTGTTGCCAATCTTCTTGTCTAATTTTTATTTTCTTTCAGGGTTTTGAACATTGTGATTATGCATGTGGCCTGATTTCCTTGTATTCTTGCTGTTCTCTCTCGCTTTCTCTTCCTCTTGAAAAAAATTTCTGCAGGCGTATTCAGATTCTATACGAAGTGATCTATTGGAGTCATTCCAACAGTTTTTAGTGAAGCCATCTGTACCTTCAAGATACAGCAGTGCAGTTTCATCTGTAAACAACCCAACTATGTCCATGCCCGAGGTAAGTGATGGGTGACCCCACATCGTTCAGTGCATTAAACCCCTGCTCTTGAATTTGATGCCCGCATGCAAATTATTATTATTTTTTATGGAATAAATGAAATAAGGCAGTGTTTGCTGATATCCGTGGCATTAAATCATACAGGCCCCGAGACCAGGCGCCGTATCGTTATCTGAGGTGTCTTCTGTACTTCCTCAGCGCCATGCAGCCCATTCATACGCTCAACCTACCCATTCTTATGAACAGTTAGCAAACATTATTGGCTACCCTTCCATGCCTCAGGCGCAGAACTACTCGCCTATGCCATCAAATTTGCAGCAAGAATATCTAGGTGGTAGTGCATTCCATCAGTCAGGGGCTAGCATGGAATACAACTTCCCACAGTATAGAAGTGGAGCCTCAGTAAGCAGATTGCCTACATCTGCTGCTGTTGCCGGTCATGGAAGTTTTGGGGCCTCTAATAACAATCATGGGAGTTTCTTGCATAATGCATCTGCTACTCCCGGCAGCCTTGCTGACTATGATGATGTTTTCCGCCCTCAGTACAAGGATGGAAACCATTTAACCGCTCTTTATCAGGTAGAGATTGAAACATAGAAGTATTTCGGTGCAATTTTTGTTTGTGCCTCTTATTGCTTGTAATGTGCTTCAGAGCAGTAGTTCAGCATGACTTCTGATTTGATGTTCACTGTTTCGGTTACTGATTCCTGATGATTGGCTGTCATTTCTATGATTTTCATTTCTCCACTTTAAAGTTGCTGTTTTCTGTGGATTCCAGAGTTCAAGAACATTGCCTTCCGTTCCAGACAGTGCATTTAACAACTCACTTGGGCAGAATCAACAGCATGCAGGATATCGACAAGGGCAGGCTGGACAGCTGCCCTCCCAGTTGCAGAATTATCGGGGACACCACGATTTCTATCATGATTTCTATCAGTCCCAAATGGACGTAACACAGGAACATCAGCGGCAACGCCTGAATGATTTAGGCTTAGGAGGTTTCCAAGACCTGTCACCCCAGCAGTTGCATCAGATTTGGCAGCGGACCTACTAATAGAAAGTTTTTCCTTTTGTCATTTTTCTTTTTTGTTGTTGCCATGGGGCTTGTAGTGAGTTTGGAGTTGCCAAATTAGGGTGTCACGATAGTTGCAGAATCTACGGCGGTTCTGTCTGGCTGTCCAATTGTACATACTCTAAACGGAGAAGTTATCGTTTTTTGCTTCATGCCTCAACGATGTATCTTACGAAACTGTGTTGGGGCATGATTTCTAAATTCAATTGGATGGCCTGCAATTTTTGTTTCTACTAGTGAAGAAAGCCTTCCGATTCGAGAGTTTAAAGGTCGACGGAATTCTCGCTTTACCTGTTTTCTCCAGTGGATATCTTATGAAATGACTGAGTTGGTAGATTTGTGCTTAAATAACTGAGTTGTGTATGGTTTGTGAGTGATTTAAGTATCCGTTGGAGAAGGCAATTGACATGAAGGGAAAAGTCAGTTGGGAGGTAGGCAGTGAGTGATATTACTGTTCTGATATAATTAGTGATTAATTTTGTGGTTGGTATCACTTAATCATCTCCTAATTCTGGATCATTCTTTCTGGTTTGCTGCATAAAACTATTGGCAGCAATGTTGCTATTTAATCATGCTTTCTGAACACATCATATGGTGAATCTCTTGTGACTGCAAAGAGTGCGTGCTCGAACGCGTTTGCTAATGGCAGGAGGTGCAGATCTAGCGGTTCCTTCCGTTGTGTCAAAAACTGTAATTGATCGGAGCCAAGACGCCGATAAAAGTAAGAGTCACCACAGGCCTGGGATTGATGCGATGCTTATGGCACCCAAGTTGCCCAAGGCAGTGCCTCCGGTTTCTGAGGGGGAGGCTCTTCGCCGGCCACGTGGGAGGCCAGCGGGTTCGAAGAACAAGCCAAAGCCGCCCATCATAGTGACTCGTGACAGCGCTAATGCACTTCGTGCTCATGCAATGGAGGTAAGTTCTGGCTGTGATGTGAGTGAGAGTTTAACCAACTTTGCAAGGAGGAAGCAGAGGGGCATTTGCATACTGAGTGGAAGTGGCTGTGTGACCAATGTCACGCTGCGACAACCAGCTTCCTCCGGCGCTATTGTGACCCTCCATGGCCGGTTTGAAATACTCTCATTGCTCGGGTCAATCCTGCCCCCTCCAGCCCCTCCTGGGATCACAGGCCTGACCATCTATCTTGCAGGGGCTCAGGGGCAGGTTGTGGGTGGCGGTGTTGTTGGTGCACTCATTGCTTCAGGGCCTGTTGTGATCATGGCTGCTTCCTTCATGAACGCCACTTTTGATCGCCTGCCACTGGACGAAGATGAAGTTGCTGCGGCTTTGCAAAATCAGCAGTACCAAAACGGCCGCCACCACCACCTGGACATCTCGGATTTATATGGACTTCCTCAGAACCTGATCACTAATGGTAATGTCCCTCCTGAGGTGTACTCCTGGGCATCCGACCGAACCATGTCAAAAACTTGAGTTGCAAGAAATCAATGTCTGTATTAGTAAGTGGTGATTAATATTCTCCACATGTGTCATCTCTCCAGTAGCATTAAGCTTTATCGAAAGAGTTTCAAATTCCATTATTTCTGCTTGTTTTTTCCTTTCATGTAACCTACATTAAGTATATAAATCATGTAACCATTGCAAGAGCAGCTATATAAAATACAGTTGGTCTACTTCACTTCTGTTCTATGCCTTCAGTTCGTGCACAAATTCGGTTTCTGAAAATCGCGCAATGATAATTTGAAGCTAAATTACCGTAACCTACCCCATCTCCGGTATCCTAAACCCCAACTCATCCAACAGAGAATAGATCTCTGGGGCTTTTTGATGCAGTCTTCCACCGGCTATAAACTCATGAACCTCTCCGTCCACTTCGATCAAACTACACCCCGGTTCTTTCTCTACCTTCTGCTCCTTCATCGAAAGCCTTTCCTTCATCGCTTCCTGAAACTGACTAGAGGCAGCATAGACATTTGACATAAGCACATAACCGCAGCTGTCATTTGGATCCAATTCGATCACGCACTTTGCTGCTCGTTTTGCCATCTCAATGTTTCTGTGCTTCCTACAAGACGAGAGCAATGACCCCCAAATAATGGCATCTGCTTTTACCGGCATGTTATCTATAAGCTCTTCTGCTTCTTCAAGAAGTCCTGCCCTGCCTAACACATTAACCATGCAACTGTAGTGCTTTATCGACGGTTCAATCTTATAACTTCGCGCCATTTTCGAGAAATAATCCCTTGCTTTCTCCACCATCCCCGAGTGATTACAAGCTGTTAGGACGCCAAGAAAACTGACACCATCCGGTATAAAATTCGAAGATTCAAGCTTCGAGAACAGCTCAATTGCTTCTTCCTCACAACCATTAACTGCTAGGCCCATGATCATGGTGTTCCAACAGGACAACCCTTTTTTCGGGGCAGCCTCAAAAACACGAAAAGCCTTTTCGATGCTTCCACATTTGCAGTACATGTTTATAATCGCCGTGACAACAATTCCATTCGTCTCAATCCCATTCTTCTTTATGTATTCATGAATCCACTCCCCTTGTCCAATGGCTCCCAACTGAGCTGAAGCATTCAACAAGCTCACCATTGTAAACTCACTAGGCCTAATCCTCTTCTTCTGCATTTCGCCGAAAAGCTCCAATGCCTCTGCACACTTCCCATTCCTAACGAATCCGCTAATCATCGAATTCCAAGTAACCGAATTCCTCGAAGGCATTTTATCAAACAGCCTCTTGGATTCACTCACTTCACCACATTTGGAAAGGCCCATGACCATAGAATTCCATGCAACATTGTCACATTCCAAGTCCTCATCAAACAGTTTTCTTGCTTCACTCAAAAACCCACAATTTGCATACATGTGTATGATCGTGTTTCGAGTAAACGGATCGCTTTCGAGGCCCAATTTTATAACTCTTCCATGAAGCTGAGCTCCATTTTTGGCAAGACCAACTTGAGAATAAGCCTTGAAAACTGAAGGGTAAGTCAATCTCTGTGGTTCAATTTCTGAAGCGACCAGCATTTCAATGAAAAGAGAGATTGCGGTTTTCGGGTTTTGGCTTTCGGAGAAGCCTCTGATGATGGTGTTCCAAATGAAGGGGTTTGGTTTTTCGATGCGGCTGAAAACCATGTAAGCATAGTTGATGTCTCCGGCTGGGGAGGCAGAGAAGGCCAGGACCCGGCTGGCGGCGACCATGTTGTTGGTTAGGCCAGTTTTGAGGAGGTGGGCGTGGATCCTTTGGAGGTCTTTCATGGAGGTGCATTGGTTTTCTAGCATGGAGAGGTGTGGACTTTCTGAGATGAATTTGGATATGGAGGTAGAAGAAGTGAAAGAGCAACAGCATGGTGTCATATTTCGTGTGGCTCTTGTTTTCTGTTTTTTGAGTTGTATCTACTATCTCTAATCCTCTTGGGGGGAATATAAAGTGTAAAGAGTGAAATTTGTAGGAAATGCTAGTTGAACATTGAGGGCTTGGTACTTGTGGTCATAGCCCAAATTTCTTCCATGGATTTGATTTATGGGCCTAATTTTCTGTTTTTTCTACTAGACTGGTTGACCGGCTTCTCACATGCGCACTTGTTGTGCACCATTAAGATCCTCGCAAGAGACTACATTTTTAAAATCACTTGTACCATAAGGCAACATAATATGCTTATATTGTCATAATTGTTAATTTGGACAACTGATTTAAGTTGGTTTTCAACAAAATGTCATGTTTAGACAATATGACAATATAAGTATTTTGTTTGACAAGAAAACATTACTCTTTTTTAAATTTTGTCTGGCAAAAATAAGTCACATCTTTATAAGGGAAGTGATCAATAAATTTGGTACACACATCATTACAATTTTATTCCTTTCAAGTGTGGCTTTAACTGCTTAGCATGACCTAGCACAATGCTAAAGCTTGACCTTTGTGCAAGGTATTAAGAATTCTCAAAGATTTAGGCACAAAAATACAAGATTTAGGCTGCTTATAGCTATAGTTAAAGATTAATAAGATCTTAGCCTCCAATAATTTTATACTCCGTAGTCTCAGTCAAAGACATTCCCACCACGGGATACTAATGGGGGGATTATGGGAGTAACAATCAAGAACTGCCTTTATTTGGAACCAAAGCATAAAGCAAAACTTTGGATTAATAAATAATCCACATAGGTATATTTCGAATCCAATTGGTCAAAAGTGCAAGCCATAGGATAGGATTTTAGACCGTCCACTTTAAGGACTTATTTCATCACTTCAACTCACTTTGTTCATACATGGTGCCCCACATAGAGCTCTATAATACATATAATTTTTTTTTTAATTGAAACGATAATAATGAAAGACTAATTAGATCCGTATCTAAAGTATAAGATCTTCGAGGAGAAGGTGTTTCGTGATTTTTGAAGATCAATTTAGAGGAATCCTAAAATTTTATGTAAAGTGAATAGTTGATTGGTTACAAGATCACATACTATATCAACTTCAACAGTATTCATGTGAACTTATTGCATAGTGGTGTTTATTTTAATAAAGCCCAACACGGTGAGCCAGAAACATATTATTGTCACTTTGTTTGAATAAATTTGATACTATCTACACTAAGGGGTGGGGGAATGAGCTAAATCTCATAATGTGTTGGCTAGTCATAATATTTTGGTTCAAATTTGCCTATAGCGAGATTCGAATCTAAAACCTTTCACTTAATATCGCTAGACTGTAGTATTAAGTGGCAAATGAACCACAACCTTAGACAAAAAGTGAATAATGTACTTAATGACTTGAACTACAAGTTTCATGTTATTTATTTATATTTATTTGGATGTCAATTTGAACAGTTTATTCAGTTCATATTAATTAATTAGCACTATGATCATCATAATTAATCAAGAAAGATTTGGATTCGAAATTGTGCACCTTTATGCTCGAGCATTCTTTGGGCTTACAATTGAATCGAAGAGAAAGGCCCGCATATGCTGAAAGGGAAAGCAACGCTAGTCCCACATCGACAGTGCTAATACTCCAGAGAAGAGGTTATAAACGTGGGAAAAATTTTGGGTGGTACGTACCATTTAATGATACGGTCATTGAATGGTCCTAGATTAATTTGCGGTAAGTTTCAAATGAATTTTAAACCATTCAACAGACGTACCATTGAAGTTTGACTCTATATACATGCGCTCAAGAAGAATTTTTGTCCCCTTCGGGGACATTCAATAAAATTGGAACGATATAAAGAAGATTAGCATGGCTCCTGCGCAAGAATGACCCGCATTAATCGAGAAATTGTCCAAATTTTTTTGCCTATTTTTGGTCGGTTTTGCTAATTTCTGTTAAGGAGGACATTCAATAACATTGAAACGATACATAGAAAATTGGCTTAATCCTTGCACAAAGATATCACGCATAAATCGGTAATTAAACTTAAGTGCAAAGCTAATCAGTTGGCCAAACCTATGTGTGCATTTTATGCTATCTTCAAGATGGTTTTCAAATAAGACTGAACAGAAAAGCCTTGAAAAAAAATTCCAACCATATCAATAATAAAAAGGGCACTTGAATCGGCCCAACCACAACAATAATAAAAAGAGCACTTGAATCAAGCATAAGATCCCAGATGCAAAATAAATGTTCAACCACTTGAGCTACAAGTTCCTTGTTAATCTTTCTTCGTTTTTGTTTCAAAGATTTTATTTTCATAACTGAATTTGTAATACTGCCACCTACCATGAACAAGCTATGTTAGCTTAGAAGACTTGTTATACAACTACACACCTGCAAGGCTGCAATGGAATGTGGTTGGATTGGTTAATGGTTACTTAGATAAAATGGTGTCAAACAACAAAAAGGAGAGGCAGAGAAAAAGAGAAAGGCAAAATGCACACATCACCACCATCATTACAATCATCACTAACCAGCCCATAGACCCAAACCTAAATTCCAAAAAATTCCTCCCCCTCCCTCTCTTTTCCTTTTTCCTCAACCTTCTTCTCTTCCCTACCTTTTCCCTCCTTTTTGCATCCTCCCTCCCTTGCTCCACCTCCTTACACCTACACCTACCCCGCCCCCCCCTATCTCGTGCACTTGTTCTTTATATATATGTAAAAATATTTTTTTAAGTGCATGACAATTGACAAAGGGTACAAAGACCTCTTCTTGTCAACAACATCATTGATGCTTCTCTATTTGCTCCTCTTTCTTTCTTTCAAACCAAACCAAAAAAAAGTAGAACTTGATTAGAGCAGAAGAACAAGAAGAAGTCGTCAAAGAGAAGAAGAACAAGAAGCAGAAGCAGAAGTCACCAAAGAGAACAAGAAGAAGAAGTCAGCAAAGGCACCAAATGGGTGGAAGGTTTATTTATCGTATAATTCTAGTCTCCTGCTTGATCCTCGTATTGGGGAATTTCTTCTGTTCAGGTGACTTCCTTTGTCTTGTTTTGAACTTTGAGTTGTATCCTTTACAATTTTATATTTGGTTTTTCTTATTTATAATTTGTTATGGCAGCATCTATCATTTTCTTTTGTTAATTAATATATTGGTAATAATCCCATTTGCTTCTTTTTCTTTTTTTCTTTGTTTCTTTCTGTCTTTGACAAGTGAATTTTTATTCTTTCCCTCTTCCCCATTAACTTTCGGCTCACTAATAATCCATGTCTGCATTGGAATCTCTTTTTTTGGGTCAGAGTTTGGATTGAGGTATGAAATTTTTGTAAATATGTAATGTCCTAGCTCAGAAGTGTGTCATTTCAAATGTGGCTCTTGTTCTGTGTTCACAACTTATTGCTTTACAAATAATGCTGCTTATCAAATTATTTTGAATTGTAATCCCTGTAAACATAGTTCTGTTTCTCATTTTTCTTTCTTTACGTTGTACATTTTCTATTTGTGGTTGAAAAGTTTCCTTTTCCACTCTTCTAGATGTAGTTTCTTGATGATGCTCTCTTTTTCTTTAGAATTAGGGGTTAGAGTACTATATATTTTCAAATTTTTTATGATGGCTAATGCTCAATTTAAATTTTCCCTCTTCTTAGTTTTTCCTTAATATTTATTTTAATTTCTTGTTAACTAAAACATACCTTTGGAGTTGGTTTGGTGCCTAAAATTGAATTGGATAAATCATATAATTCAAGATATTTATGAAGGGAGTGGTGAATAATTTTTTATTTTTTGAGAGTATAAATGATTAGACATGAAGAAAACTTATTCTTACTAATCTTACTATTTTGTGAGGATTGTAAAGGAGAAGTTTCTTTCACAAGTAATCCACATTTTACGCTCATGTTAAACAAAATTTATTCATTAATTACTTCAGCATACCTTGAATATAGGTAATTATCCAATTTATATGCTCTAAAGTAGCCCTTGTGGAAAGGGATGTCAGCTAACTCAGTTCAACATTTTTTTTTTACCTTTTTTATTGCTCCTGTCCAGTTCCTTCAAGCATTACATCATTACATTTTGAAATCAGCAGTCTTTCATCTTTAATCTTGGTAAGACCCCAATTGGGTAACACCCTATATTGCACTAAAGTCACTGAACTTTTCAGTTTTAACTATTTTCTTTGAAGTCCAAACAGAAAACTTTACTATTTACCCCTATTTCCAAATTTAAGGATCAATTGTTCAACTAGTTGTGGTGGCTAGTGAAACTATTAATTTATAGGGTTTTGATTTTATTTTTGAAACCAGGAACCACAACCCAATTCAGATTTGGCACCATTCTTTCAATGCTCAAAAAGTGCATAATACAAAAAAGTAAAGCTTACTTTAGTTTTGATTTTTCTAGTACAGGTTTGAAGGTGACAAAAAAGGAAAAGAACATTGGACATATCAAAGAACAAGACCAAGAAAATAAAGGGCTGAAATTCCCTAAAACCCTAATTTCCACCACCCAAAGAGACATCACTACTCCAATCACAACAGTTCCTACAATAACTCCCACAAATCCCACTTCATCAACACCAATTGTGAACCCTAATTCCAATCCAGCTGATTCAACTTTTCCTGTCACAACAACAACCCCTAGCATGACCCCATTTACTACAACAACACCATCCTCCCCTGCATCCGCTGGTTCAAGTTGGTGTGTTGCTAGCCAAAGTGCATCACAAATGGCATTGCAAGTTGCTTTGGACTATGCTTGTGGCTATGGTGGCACTGATTGCTCAGAAATTCAGCCGGGACGAAGCTGTTACAACCCGAACAATGTCCGGGATCACGCTTCTTTCGCATTCAATAACTATTATCAGAAGAACCCAATTCCAAATAGCTGCAACTTTGGTGGAACCGCTGTGATCACTAGCACTGACCCAAGTAAGTCGCCATTTTTTCACTCTTTTAGTTTTCTAATATTATGTCACACATGGGGAAGTGATATCTACACTTATTTTCTCGTTATACACACCCATCTTTATTTATATTCCTTGATTCTTCTTTGATTTCTTAAATTCAAAGACTTGAAATAAATTATTCATAGAGAAAAAATGGATGTGCATAAATCACTTCCTGTCACACATCCTCTCTATTTTCTTATTTTGCAACATTGTTTTCAGGTACCGGGACATGTCAATATCCATCTACTAGGTAATTGACTCTCGCATCCAACGTACTCTTTCTTTTTCATGTTTTCCTACCACCTTTTTCATTTACAAAGATAAAAATTAATATTTGCATTGAACTTTGCAGCACAAGTTCATCAGTCTTGAACACAACAAATACGAGTGGCTCAACTGTGTTTGGTGCGGTCCCTTCTGGCCCTACCACCTCAGCAGCAATAGTAGCTGCAAACTCACATAGCCTGAAAAATTTGTTCATAGTGGCATGTTTGGTGGTGTTAACAACATAAAATCTCAATACAAGGATGAGAATATTGGATTCACTTCTTAGTTTTAAAATGAGATGGATCTTGGAATTGATATATTCCAGTGAGTTCTTATGAAGGAGAGAGACCTTCTAGGTAGATACATAGAGAGAGAGAGAGAGAGAGCATATGTGTGATGGATTCTTGTAGCTAGAGGCTAGAGCTGCAACTATAAGAGTTTTTGTTTTTGGTAGTTTGAGAGCAGCAACATACATCTTGAAACAATCTTGGACCATTTGTAATTAAGGGGAATGGAAATTTTGATTGGAACTTGGTGGATGATGGTATAATTAACGGCCTTTGCTGGTATGGGCTTTGATCTAGATAGAATTGATGTGTGGTATCATATACTCATAAATCTTGCATATACTTCCTAATATGCTACCAATATTGACAAATTAAAAACACAAATATTAACAAAACATGAACAAATGTATCGATTTTTACGATGTCTTTATTGTAAACTAACTTCTGACACTTAAGAGGTTTTGTAATTTAAGTAGTTTAAACTATTCATTCATACACTTGAAGTTCTGTTTTCTCATGCCCTGGCTAGTATCGCTCAAGTCCAAAAACAAAAATCCATAATATATACCAAATAATCTTCATATCCTTCATTGCTTTGCCATCACATACAAAAATAAGTTAGGTACATATGTAATTCTTTCCCCACTTTTAAATATCATAGAATGTGGAGCACATGGGATTGTGGGGACCCTAAACATGTACAAACCAGTATCCACTCATTTTTGCTTCATCTCATTATTCTCTCTTGGTTCTTCTGTTTCTTATCCATCAAACACTTGTTCCCAATTTTCCTTTCATTTTTCATACATTCTCTCTCTCTAAAATGGAGGACCAACAATCCCTCTTCCAACCCCTCATCCATGGAAAACCAACAAACCCTATTTCAGAAAACGACCATATTATTCATGCGTCGTACAGCGGCATCCTCTTCCGTTTTGTCTCCGTCATCTTCGTCGGACTACTCGCACTCTATGCAAACCACGAAGCATCCAAAGGGTTTGACATAACCATCATAAACGAAGCCAAAGACTCTGACGCCGACCGACGGTTCAACCTCTTCTACGTCTCCAACGACAAAGCCACCCGCATTATCCTCGACGCTAGCAATTTCGTCGAACACTTTCTTTACCCTGATCATCATCATCATCATCCCAAGAAGCACGTAAACCACATCGTTTTGAGGCTTTCTAGCATGAAGAACTCAACTTCCTTTAATCATGGAGAACAACTTATTTGGCACAGATACACCAATGTTAGAGTCATAGTCTCCACTCCTCACCCAACAAAGAAAATGGCCATTTTGTCCTTCAAATAAGCCCTTCAGTCGTGGAACATGCCAAACATGCATTGGACTTGGCCATCCTACGTGGCATGACGCCTGTCTTGATATGGGACGGAGAGGCCCGTGCTCCGCCGGAGCTTATAGACGGCATGGTGGAGTACACGAGGATGTTGGCTGAAGGCTCATTTGGCACCAAACTGCCGGAGTGTGACGAATTTTGGTGGAAGGGCAAGGACCCTGAAGTGGTGGGGCGATTGTTGAAATATTATGAGGGGCGTAGCAAGGGGTTCATCCAACGGCTGAACGGGGCTATGAGGGAGAAGTGGACCGATCGGATGGTGGATGACGCATTAGGCATTTTGGCATTGCAAAATTTGTGTGGATCATATAATTTGTCTAAGACCATCTCCAATGGTGGAGGTTAAAGTCTAAATTTTTAGCTCAGAAAATTTAGAACTTAACCCAGAAACAGTTTTTCTCCTCCAATGGTTTTGGGTTAAAAATTTAGCCCGAGATTACTAAAGAATAACTTAGCCTAATTTTTTCTTTTCGGTAACTATTTTAAAAACAAAATTTATGTAGATTATCCTAATTTATTTTTGTGAACATTTTAACCTAAAAATTAATTAATTCCGATAAATAATAAAAATCACTAAATTAGGTGACAATTAGGTCCTCTAACATGAGGAGTTGCCATCTTTAACAATTAGGAAATAGGAAGAAATTATTTTGGAAGTGAGTAGAAAGAAAAATTTGAAGAATTGTATGAGGAAAGTGAATTTTGTGTGGATGATTGAACAAATACATAGGTATTTATAGAATTTTTTGGTGAATTTTGATTTAAATAAAATTTTAAAATTGTTTTAGCCGTTGGATTTAATTTTGGGCCGTTAGATATATTTTTTTACCGTTAGATTTGATCACATTCGATCTCAGCCGTTAGATTTAATGAATTTATAAATTACAATTTTTTTTTTTAAGATTGCATCTGGACCGTTGGATATCCAACGGCCCAGTAATCCAAGCCGTCCATTAATTAGCAGTTAGTTTGCAAGTGGAATAGATGGCCGACAAGGCTGCAGGCCAGGGGGCCCACGGCTTGCAGACCCTGCGTGGCTGCACTGCCCAAGGCTTCAAGCGCGTCACTTCGGTGCTTTTTCCAAATTTCTAGGCGCGTTCACGCGCATTCCGGGTGGGAAATTTATCCCCGGGTGGGAATTCTGGTCTAAATTTGACCCAATTTTAGAATTTATCCCCTACCCAAATTTTAGCCCAGCTATTGGAAGAGGTTTGGGGGGGTTTAAGTTCTAAATTTTAGACTTTATCCTCACCATTGGAGATGATCTAAGCACAACTTTTGAGAGTCGGTGGATTTAAATTCAGTTGTATTTTTTTTGTTGTTGCTGTTGTTGTAGTGTAGCATGATTTATAGTTGAGCTGTCACATTATTGTTGATCCATATGATGCACATTAGTGGATTGAATCACATCACAGGACACAGGACACCTTTGTTTCCATCTCTCCCATTGTGTGATCAATTGTTTGTCCATAATTTGGTTTGGCTAGTGGGACCTAATTGGATAAACAATTTTTCTCTCTTTTGTAGAAGGAATGAAGGATTAATGTTTTATAAATAATATTTATTATGTAACTGTTCACTTCTAGGTTAATATGTAATATGTAATTAGTTAAGACTTTTTTTATATAAATCTTAAGCCTATAAATAGGCACTCTAATGAGAAGGAAATCAACTTAGATTTCTCCGCCCAATCTCTCTGTTATTTCTCTATTCTCTCTTTCTCTATATTTTATTTCTAACACGTTATCAACACGATGAGACTCTTGATTTTTACTTCTAAATAAAGAGATAAGAGAATAGTACATAAACTCAACGAGTGCATAGAACTCTTTGAAGGATCATACCTAGTATATCCCTTGCTAAAACTTGTACAATGATGACTGTAGACATCGAAATTTCGGCGGTCAATTAATTAAAATTTGACTATTTGACCAGTAAAAGCTCATTGGTCCAATTCATGAGTCCCACACAACACACGTGGCACATGACTTATCAAATAAAGAGGGCTACCGAAGATGACACGTGTCAACATCTGGGAGCTCCGTCAAACAAATAAAATCATGTCCAAAATGAGGAAAATAAACCTTAATTGATCAAATTCTCTCAATTATGCTTTAATTCCTTAAATTATTGATTTTGATTTAATTAGTGACTAATTAAATCAATTAGTTTAAATTAAATCAAATAAGAAAATCATTCTTACAAATTACGAAATTCAGATTGGGAATTCCAAACTAATACCCAATCCCTTGCCTATAAATACTAGGCTCATTCTCAAGAAAGCGGAACTTCAGAGAAAACGAAGAAAATTCAAGCCTTGGAGAAATTCAGAAAGTTTTATGGCCAAGGCAAACACCAAAACACCCAAACACTAGTGTTCTTCATCAAGCTCGTGGAGAATCAACAAGCACAACACACATGCCGATTCATCCACCACCAAGGCCGAAGACCACCCACCACGTGACACTGCTCATAGTCCCATTTCATTCAAGATCAAGCCCCGAGGGCCCTTGAAGAAACTTCAAATCCAATTCAAGATCAAATGTTCATCACTCTTAAATCGAATTCTACTTTGGAGATCAAATCAGAGGAATATTCTTGTAAAAGAGTAAACCATAGAGATTGTAACATTTATTAATACAAATTATTTTGCACAAGTTTTCTTCTGTTATTCGTTGCAGGAAATTTCATATTTACAATGACATTAGCTATTTACCCTTTATTCCCCAACCAGAAATGCTTGGCTCCTTAAGATTGAGGAGGAGTTCCTCCTCAAGATATTTTGTGACCGACACACAGAACTTCGTGTTTATAATCAGAAACTGTTCATATTATAAATCACTCTGTAAAGATCATCTCTGCAAAAAAATCAATTTAAAATAAGATCATTTAGTCAATAAATAATAGCAAATAGAGAGAGTTTGTAATTCTTTTATTGGATACGTCTATATGTTTTTATGTAGTTCGATGACTAAACGATCTCATATTTTATTGATTTTTTGCATAGATGATCTTTACAGAGTGATTAATAATACGGACGGTTTTGATTATGAGCACGAAATTTCGTGAATCAGTCATTAAGTATCTTGAGAAGAAACTCCTCCTTAATTTTAAGGAGCCAAATTAATTCCTTTCCCAACTATGCTTGTTCTAATTATATGTGGCTTTTGTGCTCGGGTTTTGGTGCAAGATGATTAAAACATATACGATGCCCAATGCTTGTGAGGATTTCACGGTGAATCGCCAAACTATGATTGTGCATGTTTGCATGTCAAATTAGTTTGGATTTGCCGAATTTGTATGTCAAATTAGTGTATTTACGTTATTTTATCAAACGCAATCTTCCCAGATCTACCACAATTACTTTTGGTATTGCCTTATCATTAATTCTTATTACTTCACAGATCACGAATTGCATCTTTCTTCCTATTAATTCACACATATGGATTGCATTCTATTTTGAAAACGGATGATCATGGAATGAATTCATTACTCATTTAAATTACACGCCATATTAATTAAATTACAACCTAAATACTCAATGATATGTGACTATATATACTATCTAACTCTGATAGAACATTATGAATTTAATTATTTATTATGTTATTAAATTATGTATGATGATGAGTCTTAAATTTACGATATGAGGAGTTGCAGTCCCTCTAATTGTCATCATATAGTTAGATCTCCGTTGATCTTTAATCTCATCCAATATGAGTGGGAGGCTTGTAGCCCCATATATATATATATATATATATATATATATATATATATATGAATATAAAGTTCATGTTTCAGCAATTGGGAGATATCGCTCATTTCGTTTATAATACAAATGGGTATATGAATATCATAATATGTCGGACTCAATAGATATAACACACCAAAAGTATTTTATTTTTCTTTGACGCTAATGAGAAAATTATTTTGTCTCTTTTTCTAGGAATGAAATTGTACATCCTAGATGATAGATTATTGGATTGAATCAAAATCTAGAGTTTAATATTGTAATAATTGAGGGTCTGAAGTTCCTCGACTTTAATAACATAGACAACCCAAACTATTTTTAGTGGATGTCAATGTGTTTATGCTAGGCATTGAGCATGGCTCTGCCGTACAAGAAAACATTTGGTGTACTTCACCAAGTCTCGACTAAAGATAAACGAAAAATGGTTGAGACAACATTTGACATTCTCACATACTTTTGAACTCAGTTGATATAACCCGCTTCAAGTTTTCAGACTTATTTTATGATACAAATGGAAAATAATTTGATTCCATTATAAGTGGTTAATTTCATCTCCCACACTGAACTTAGTGCGCAATTAACAGTTGAGTTAACTTCCAATAGCTTGGTTCTTGAATTTATTAATTTTTCAATGTTGTTATTATGTTGATTTCAATTTTGTTTATTTCAAATTTTAATTTTATTATGTTACTATGAATTCGTTAATTGAATTTATTTTTATCAAATTGTATTTTAATCTCGTTCAATTCATTTTTCCAAAGAAACTCCTTTCTCTAATGAGTTGTATCACATAATCATAGAAGTAGTATACGCTTATATTGTCGTGAACCATAAGTTCATTGAACAAATGATGACATGATTATCATAGCCATTCATGATCCACAATGATGTGTCGGATAATTACAAATTTGAATGGACATATTTTGAGGCCTCAATACAGCGCATTGTGAGCAAGGATTACTCACATGGAAATTGGTTTTCAGACTATCTCGTTCAAAATTGACCTTGTACCCCTATATTTCTTCTCAATAATTTAAAAGTATATATGTGAGATTAATCAACATCTAATTGTGGATTATTTGATCAATGACTTGTTGTAGGATGCTCGAAAAGTAAATGATGTGGCAACATGTAATTGGTCATTTGTGGCAACTCAATGTCGAGTCATTGACGACAAATGGCAAGTGAGAACATCTGTCAATCGAGCACGTGACCTAATAGCGGATTAGGAAGGTTCGTTATTGATTAGGATGAGTCTAAGAAATTCCTTAAGTTGTAGGGACGGGATAGAAGTTCCAATCCTGATATGCATACCCTACGAATCTTAAGTCCTAAACTATGTTCCTAGCCATATAATGATCGAATGGACTATCGAACATCCGCAAAGGCCGGTTTATGTCGTATTATGTAGTAAGTCTTAAACTAAGCATGTAGTGACATAGGATAGACATAAGGGTACTCATTTATGAGTTTGAGTTCACTGAGCATTGACCTACCATAGAAGTGTACGAATAGAAGATTACCTACTTGTTAATCGTATCACACATCTAAGTTATGGATGCAACTAGTTCTTAGATCTGAAGCATCACTGGTTATCTTATGTTGATGAATATGATCTTTGGCCTTACCTCGAAGCTCTCAAACATTAGCGGAGCCCTATAGTGCGAGGTTCGAGATCATGTGCATCAGCATGGAGATACGTGAATGCATAATAAGAAATTTGTCATTTTCTAGGTAATCATGAAGGTAGATATTCATAGAGCCCCTTGACGATCTATCTCCAAAATTTTTTTGCCAAAGCAACGTACAAAAGATACATTAGGGTGATCATATTATATGTAGAGTTTGACAATAGTTTCATGCTCTAAAATATATGATCGGAATATAGTAGACAGAATAACCGAATTGCATTGTAACCATAACTAAGGTTCAAAATATGTGTTGTATAAATTCAAACATATTCTGACTAATCTGGGTAGCCAAAAGCCATTGCTAGATGTTACTATTCGGTTTGTGGATATTCCTACAAAGTTAATTTAGAATGATTTCTAATTATGCAAAATTAGATTAATCAAATTATCCACTGCCAACTTTAGTTGGAACCTACAAGGTCACACACAATATAATGATATTGAAGGATAAAATTGATAAAGATTGAATTTAATATAAATTGTTTATATTAAATGTTTTATTTTATATTTGATTAGTTGGTTTGGGTCTTCTATTTATTGTTGGTTATTTAAACTAAAATAAAATAAGTAAGCACAGTCTGAAAAGAAATACCAAATTAATTAAATAAATTAAATAACAGCAAGCTGGGCTAAAGCCCAATGGAAAAGGAGAGGTGCGGCAAGCCTAAGGAAATGTCTCCTAGGGCTTGCGGCACATTACTCCTCAATCTCTCTGTTTTCTCTCTATTCTCTCTTTTTCTATATTTTATTTCCAACATCAGGGAAATCATTCCTATATTATTTTTCCTTCTACACACACTTGCTTAATTATTTAAATTTTAAAAATGCTAAAAATAAATATGAATGTGAAAATAACTTCCCATAATAAATGCTTAGTAAGTGGTCAAGTGGTATACCTTTGCAAGCCTGCCATCTAATACCCTACGAAGGTCCCATGTGGGCGATGTCATCATGAGGTAGGGGCAGCACGGGTACATGTACGTAGAGGGACACACCTTGTCTATGTGCGTGATGCCACTCAACATCGTGGAAGGGTTGATCGCACATGATAGGTTCGACTAGCTCTCTGTAGCGCTTAGGCTTGTGGGGCGGCCAACCTATTTTGGGTTGTTTGGGTCTGTTGGGCTTTGGGTTCTTGATCTTTTTTATCTTCCTGAGGTCTTTGCTCCGAGTTATTGCTTTGACGTTCTTTGACCTGTCTAATTGCGATTATAGTGTCAACATCTATTAACTATTCACTTGTTATATTCTAATTGCTTTTCAATAATAAAATTCATTTGGTACCCTTCCCACATTGCGCAAACTCATGATGTTTTTCCAAAGCATTGAATTTGAAATTGTTTTCTTCAAAGTGTAACATAATCAAAGAGTAATTACATGTGAAAAAACTTTTTTTTTCTCATCTCCCTCGTTTCTTGTTTAAGTTGTAACGCAATAAAAGAATAAAAGAATAATATGGTTAGCAGATAGCTAGAGTTGCTCAGGTTGTTCAATTGTTCCTCAACTACGAAAACATAAATGGCAGCATGAATACCATCTCAGATTGTCAACGTTTCCCGTCTAACCTAATTCAACTACAAAAGGAAAACGTGTGACAACCTTGTGTCGACCAATCTGCATGCGCGCACCCTCTGGTTTTCTTTAGATCTTCACCTCCAACAGAAATGATTATGATGAGCTCTCTCATTTATGACCCTTGCATTTATAATTTCATTCATTGCAAGCACATAACATTCCTCAATACCAATGCAGACAGAAATACTTAAATCTTAAGAAAAAGTCAAATAGCTCAGCCTTTGTATTTTGTTTATACATTAATCAAGTACATGGCCATGTATAACAAAATGAATTGTCACTGTTAATCTGCATGAATTGTAACACTTTGTGATATTTGTGACGATTCTTTTAAAAATGTAACACCATGTAAAGAAAAAGATTGTCTTGTTAATCATATCTTTGGTCAAAAAATGGTAATATAGAGAAACTACATTTTACATATTACATGTAAATTATCTCACAAATAAAGGTTAGACGTACCAATACAAGTAGGTCTCATTTTTATTAGAAAAGTAGTTCATATGTAATTTACAAAATGTGATCTCTCTTACGTTTCCCGTAATATTTACTCAAGAAAAGGACGAGAAAGATAAGAATATGTATATCATTAGGTTATAACAATAGTAATAAGAAAAGAAGAAATTGAATTCAAATAAAGTAATAACAATATGCCAGTACTAGTGGTATCTAGCAAAAAAATTACCATATACAACATCAAAGCAAGTATATGGTTTCCTAACCACCTTAACAAAGAAGAAATTAAATTTAAATATAATCAGTCCATAATTTTAAGAAATTAAAGTTTAATTATATGAAAATTAAGTCTTCTTTCTCTTATTATCAGGGACAATTCCTTCATTCCCAGCCAGCATCAAATACTTATCCCTCCTTGTAAGAGAGGTGCACTCAAACCCCAAAGCATCAGCCAATTTCCTCTGAATGTAATTAGCCACTTCATTGCTAGACTTGCCCCCAGCGCAAGTCAGCTCTCTTGGGAGCTTCCCAAGAACTTCAACATAATATGTAGGCCTAGGGTTCATTAGGAAGAAAATTGGGTCCAAGCATTTTAGTCCACTGGCTGTAGTCCCATAAAACATGCTCACATTTGTGTTGATAGCCACAGGCACAATCTCATCAGCCAGTTCTGCAAACAGTGAGCTGAATCTCAGCAAATACGGCTCTCGACACGTTGTTCCTTCGGGGCAAACCACCAAATCTCCTTCACTAAGTAGCCTCTCCATGGTTTCACCGTCTTGTTTTCGGTCTCTGGTTAATCGGACGGTCTTGATCGGCGCTATGATTTCGGACATTTTGCTCAGGCTGTATGTGACTGCAGTTAAAGGCTTGCATAAAGCTGTACTGAGGAAAACTGGGTCCAGTAGGGTTCTGTGTGTGCAAACATAGAGGACTCCTGTTTTTTGTGGGTTTGAAGAAGTGGGGTTTTTGCAGCCTTTGACTGAGAGATTGACACCTGTCCAGGAGGCCAAAAATAGGGCAATTTTGTAGGGGAGGATGATGCCAACTGAGATTCTGAATATGGCTAGGATTATTCCAAGAGGGAGCCACAAAAACATGGATAGGGTTGCAGATGGAGTAGGCAAGAATGCTAGCCTTCCATCATGAAATATTACTGGCTTTGGGTGCTTGTGCCTAGGCATTGCTGATTTTGTACCACTCTTGCTGTCTTCCTTGTTCACTACATAAGCTTCCTATTGCAATTAAGTGGGTTAGTAACATCAAATGACAGTGTGACCATTCCATCACATTTAAAAATTTCTTAAAATGTTCTAGCTTTGCATAAATGTACATAGTAGACTCAGCCACCAATGCATGGTAATACAAACATGTACCATATCTAGGCCAAACTAATTAATATTATACTTGCAAGAAAAAAGAGGAAATTAAATTTGTGCAATACCTCCCATAAGAATGAAAGGGAATTCATCTTGGGTTATTTCAGATAAAAATTACATGATGGAAATTGGAAAGAGCCAAAAGAATGTAATTTGTGAAAATTATTTTCTAATGCCATTAATGGGACTCATTAGTAATAGTATCCCAAAACCTTCTGAAGTACCTATAAACCAGAAAGTTGATAAGATCATAATACCTAACTAGTTATGGGTTCGGTGTAAGATTAAGCCCAAAACATATTGAGGTATAAAGCAATAGTGGTCAAAATACATGACAATGTTTTATTAGATATAATTTTTTCTCATACAAGCAATATTAGGAGGGGGGAAATCAAGTACTGGAACTTCGGGTGCAAGAAGAAATCAAACTTGGGACTTCGAGTGCATGGATAAATAGGAGAGAATTTAAAAGTAGTATTACATACCTTGCAAAGGGAGATAAAGAGATGATCTTGGAGGCTTGAAGAACCAATTCCAATATCTGGTTTTTTGTCTCCAAAATGTTTCTTGAGAGCTTTGTGCTTCACAAGAAAACCAGACTTGGATAACAGACCAGTGAAGTAGTGCCCAACAGTGTGCAACTCAGTCCCCAAAACATCGCCAACTTCTAAATAATCCTTGAGAAAATGTTCAACCATGACTCTAGGGACACTTGTGAGGACAACCCTAGATCCAGCTGAGGCCAAAACCTCATAGGCCTGAAGGTTGAGATTTTCCAGATAAAACTTGGGCAAAACAGCCCTTCCAACACTCTCCATATCTTTTTTTCTAAGCCCGCAAAAAGTTATGAAAACCATGGCCCTTAACCTGTGCTCGTAGTCGAAAACCAGCAAAATCGGGTACGATAGAAGCAAGAGAAAGGCTCTGAAAATGCTGCCACCTTCAAAGGCAACAAGCATGAAGTAAGGGAAGACAGATTGGGATTTCAAAAGGGATCCAAAAATGTCACATGCAATTGTGTCACACTCTCTGCCCTCCAAATTACACTTTGTGACACTGGGAAATGAAAAGGGATGTTTTTGTGGTGAGCTGAGAGGAGGAGAATTGCCTACGAGGGAGCCATAGTTTCTCACTTTTCTTGCAGCTCTTTGGCATGAGTTTGCTAGCAGCTGGTACAAAACCCAGTCTGTGAGTTTGAGAAGAACCATTGGGAGGACCATGGTTTTTTGATAAACCCGAAACCTATTTCAGAGATGGAAAGAGAAGTTTTGGTTAGATATGACAAAGAAAGATAGAAGAAAGAGAGAAAAGAGAGATAGAGGTTGTGGAGAAGAGGAAGGGTTTGCAGTGAGTATTTATAGGAACACAATTAAAGAGTGAGAAGGAAGGTTGACTAAAAGCATTTGGTTAGCCACACCGTTGGCATTAATTCAAACCTCAACATTTTCTATTTCTCCTATTATTTTCATTATTTTTTCTTATTAGTCATCTTTACAAGTGCATTAAAAAAGACATTTTAAGTAGAAGTGTTTAAACACGTCATTCGTAAGATACCTCATAACAATAAAATATAAGACACTCTATATTTTAGTTTAATCTGAACATAATCATTTAGTATTATTATAACAATAAAACATAAGACACTCTATATTTTAATTTAATCTTAACATAATCACTTAATAGTATAGTTTATTGATACCTCAATTAAAATTTCCTTAATTGGTTATGCAGATTGCGCTCATCAACATGCTGCCAGGCCATCCCTTTTTCCTTTTTGGATAGCAACCAACAGTGGGTTGGATTGTTGGTGACCGCCTTAATTTGCACTCTCTCTCTCTCTAGACTACCCTCTCTCTCTCTAGACTGTATTATTCCAATGGCATTGGAAGGAGTGTACAGTTTTTAAGTATACAAATTGGTGAAGGGACTCTTTGCTTATCCACTGCATGGAGAGAAAACTAGTGGGATGGGCTTCAGCTATGAATTTCCATTCAAACTTATTTTAATCCACGAGGACCAATCCATGAGTTAGATCACCCATATACCATCTGATTTGTTGACTTTTTTTACCATTTAGATGTTTACAAGTAGTCAAGTATACCATCAGTCATTTGCAACTACTTTGGCATTTGACTTTTATAAACATTTCTACGGTAGGAGCAGAGTATGTATGTTATATATTTATCATTTAACTGTTAGATGTAGAGAGAAAATCATATCTGATCATTAAATGGTGAATGTATAACATACATACGCCTACTGTAGCTAATCCCGACTTTCTTTAGTAATAACATATTATTTTTTTGGTTTTTCCAGAATATCAATAATACCATGCATTGGAAATATGTAATCTCATATCATCGTCTCGTAATCAACTCGGTGATAGAGTAGTCGGAAGATAACCTTTGTGGTGAAGTTTGTTATAAATTAATTAAGCCTAAATTAAAAATTTTGTCAACTCGCCATCTATAACCTAAATGTGTGAAGTTATATAAATTGTTATTAGCATTTCAAAATCACATGCTCTTTTCACGATTAAATTATTTTTTATTAAAATAAAAAAATTGATTATTTTAAGCTGCTAATAAAAATTTCCAATAATTTTAAAGAGTGGGCACATAATCCTTTACATATTATTGTCTGCAATGACAGTAGATATATAAAAACTCGACATGCATCGTCAATGTACAAAATAATTTCCACTAAATAAATCGACATGTGAACCTAGCCATGCATATTGAAGCTAGCCATACAAAATATTTTTCAAAGAGTGATGAAAACAAATAGACATTTATATGAAATACTAGTCAGAGATCCAATATGCATGATTCTGGCACAAAATCTATGAAAATCCTCCATTAATTTTATTTTTATTTTGGTTTTTTGGGTATGGCAGTTAAGATCATGCAATTCTGATTAGCAAGGTTGGTGAACACTTAATCATTTGATATGGATGTTTGATTATCATGCATATTGTTTGCATGGAAGATGGAACACTAGAAGATTCACAAATCTAAGCGTGTGTTTTCTGTTTTATCTTGTTTAATCATTTTTATTTATTTTTGCAGACTAATAAAATAGAAATCATTCAGTATGGGGTGTTTGAAGCTAGCTAGCACACGACAATGACGACAAGCTTCAAGTAATTAGATTTCTAATTTTCTATTCCTATTAAGCTGCACCTAAAAATGGAGATATGAATTGGCTCAAAGAACAGGTGACCCACCTTAAAAATGATGAATAATGGCCTACAACAATTAGCTTATGTGGAACATGATGGTTTCGACACTGATGAGAAGATTTTATATTATATATTTGTTCCTATTCTTAGTATATTTTGGTTAATATTTTGGAAGAATTTTGATACTTTGAATTGTATTTTCAATATAGGACTTTCAACTTCCTCTGGAGCAAAACATAATCAAATGAACGAAGTTTGGAGTAATTTCAGTTGGAGGACGTTCGTGAGTCGCTGAGCGTGATTGTATCAAAATATCAGATTTTTCCACCAAGTAGTTATTTTCTGGCAATAAAATAAAGGAGCAGTGCGCGGTGCTGGAAAGTCACGTTTTTGGGTTTAAATTGCGTTTTTGGAGCCCAAGATGACCTCAGATGGATTCGTGGCCTTCTGGAGATGTGTTCAGAACGTTCGTATCTTTAAAACAAGCTATCTTGGGCCGGATTTGGAGGAGATTTGAGGCTAAAACGTGGCTGGACAGTTTATGTGTAGATTCTCCTAGATTAATTAGGACTCTATTTTCTATTTTATTTTGTTATTATTTAGTTTCCTAGTTGGAACAAAAGACCATTTATTTTAGGGATTGTGAGAGGGCATAGGATATATAGTTCTTGCCGATCACAATTGTAAGGAGAAGGAGGATTATTCTTATTCAACTTTAGGGTTCTTGGAGACTCTCTATCTTAAGGTGTTTTCATTCCTTTTCTTCATAATATTTTCTATGAGTTCAATTATGAATATGCGTAACTAATTTCCATTAGCTAGGGCGAAACCTTAAGCCTTAGCATGAATATGTAGTTTTTATTTAATTTCTTATGATTGTTTGCATGCACACTTTGAATTATTGATCACTGTTTTAAACTGTCTAATTGTCTTGATGACTGGCCACCATTAGGATGTTTAGACAAGTAATTGGATGCAATTCGGTCGGAATATCACCGGAGGATTGAGTATTGCTTCTTGTGATTGATAATTGTAATTTCACCTAAGGCGAATATCACGTTCTTAGGGGTTGCATGGTTTTTCAAAAGGTTTTCATAGAACTTAATGAGTTTTGCATGTTTATATTTGATCTGAATATCACAGACAGATTGCATGTTAGATATACGTTCTTGCTTGAATATCACGAGGAGAATATATATTAGGAAAACCTAACTTTCAAAGTGGCATGTGTAGATCATAAGTAATTGGTAGAAATTCATAAGATTGCTAAGTGATGGTGAAACCCTAGTGCTTTCCTAAACTGGTTTTTTAAAACTCTTTTCTTTTATCATATTGGTTTTTAATTAAAATTCGTTTTTTATATTACCTAAAATCAAAATCTCTTTTCTCAATTTTCAATTCTAAGTAGTTAATTAGAAATTGTTTTTACATAAATTATCCAAATAGTCCTTGAGGAGAACGACCTTGCATGAGCATCTATACTACAATATCCTTGTATTCTTGCAAGTATTTCATGTGATTTTAAACCTAATTGCATAGACATTAAAAATCATATCAGACACCTAGTTCTTTTGCCAAAGAAAAAAAAATTCAATAAAGTGACGAAATTTCCGAATCTTGAATAGAACAAATTTAATTGTTATGAAGTTCAAATTTGAAAAAAATAAAGCAATCTAACAAAAACTTAGAATTATTAAACTTCAATGTCTTCATATATAATAATTAATGAGTAATGTTAGGGAGACTATATTTTTAAAATATATTGGTGTACCATCTGATGTCGCAAGTGATGCATACAACTATCATCCAATAAGATAGATTCATTAATTGATGTGACATGTACACATCACTTGGCACGTCAGATGATACACTAATTAATATTTGGGTCATAAATCTCCCTTAATCAAAATAGTATATAGGTATAAGTAGTGGATTGCTTTGGTAGATATAATATATTGAATCACCATTTAGAAGGCCTTAGTTCTCTTTCTTAGGTAGGGCATCAAGGAAATGTATGGGTCACATGTATACAACTAATTTATCAGTCTTTCTTTTCAACCCACAACGTCCCAAGTTTTAGGGACTTTTTAGTTTAAATACCAAATTCAAAATAACTTTAAGTTAAAATACCATATCTTTAGTTTAGGTACTAGTTGAAAAGTCAAACTAATTTGCTATTTAAAATGACAATAATGTCCAACCCTACCATCACAAAGTCATAGTCATTAACTTTCTCAATGAATTGTAACTAACAAGTATGAGTACAAATTTTTTTTAGAAGAATTTTTTTTTTATTACGTTAATCGCTTAGGGCGTAGGGTCTAGTTCTCGGATTTTGGGCTTCGCCCAAAACCCGAGACCTACACCCTAAGCCCTAAGCTCCTCCCAAGGACATTCTAAAACCCTAAACCCAAAATGATCAACTCCAAACCTTGACCAACCTTTTAAAACCCTAAACCCTCAAAGTTAACCCCGAGCTCTAAAGACCTTATAAAATTCTAAAAGAAATAAATTTGAGGACAATATAGTAATCTCTCATAGGTTTTATTTAGTCATAAAATCACTTGCAATAAAGTTTGTGGCTTATCATAAAATATTTAATTAGATTTGGTATTTTTCCTTAAATATGGTATTTTTTCTTAAAACCTATACTCAACTTGGTATCTAATATGAATTTACCTCAAGTTTAAATCATCTCTCATGTTCTCTTATGGCGTGTTTACATAGCTGGAATCGACAATGGTGGAAAGGGAGTCATTCTCATTCCACATGACTCCTTTGTTTACCAACACTGGAATCAAAAGTTGTGTGGAACCGAGTGATAATTAGCAATCTGATTCCTGGAAATGGAGGAATCACACTTCGAAGTGGGAGGGTAGGATTGAAAGCTGATGAATGGGAATCAACAGTTGTATGGCCAATCTGTCCTCCCAGTTTTTCTTATAATACAAATATACCCTTGCCAATAAAACAAAACAGCCTCCTTTCTTTGTTTTTTGTCACCCAATCGTTGAGAACCACTCAAATAAACTTTACATCATTTTTGTTTTTTATCAAACTTCAGTGGTACGTACCATTACTGTTAAAAGGTTAAGATTCATTTGGGGTGGTATGTACCATTACTGTTAAATGGTTAAGATTCATTTGGGGCCCACTGCAAATTAATCTAAACCATTCAATAGTCGTATTATTGAATGGTACGTACCACTGAAGATTTTTCCATTTTTTTTACTCACTTTTTAAAGGTTGTGCACTGAGGTTTATTAATCTGTTCTCCAAAAACATGTTATTAATTCATTTTTTACTTATCAGAATTTCATTAGTTCATTTGTTTAAAATCTTGATTTGTCTTTTTTTTTAATAGAAATTTATAAGCAAAAAAAAAAAATGTAACTTGATTAATATAATAGAACACATAAATAGTTTGTTGTCATTTGAAATACATAAATAGTTTGAACAAATTATTGACCAAAAAAAATAGTTGAACAAATAGAATTTATTTCAAGGGTATATATCAAATTTTCACAATTATTAATTGTTTTAATAGAAATTAGCTTTATTTTCATTCTAATTTCTAACAATTAGTAAATAGTTCAATGGAAATGTCTGATTCCGATTCCGATTCCTACTTACTCTGATTCATGCTTACTCCGATTCTTAGTTAGCAAACACGCCCTTAGTCTAAAGCAGTAATATTGTGTGTAATAAAATAAAATGTTTAGACTCTCCATATATATCTATCTTTTGTTTTCACAATCTTTAAGTAATTTTCTCTCGATAAATTAAGTTTAAACAATGAATTGTACTCATTGAAAAGAACACAATTGAACCGTAGGCTTATTATTTAATAACTATTGGGTTGCATATTAGAGCCACCAAATTGATTCATCATCAAATTCATTTACCAAATGATGTGGGCCTAAATTTGAATCGACAAAAAAATAATATTGCATGTATCATTTGGTGAATAAATTTAGTGTTACGATCGAGCACTCTTTTGGCTAAGTCGATCCATTGTTGTAATAAACTTTTCTTTCTTGTTCGTATAAATTGGGAATGGCATATTAATTCTATACTATATGCAATCGGCCGGTCAATTAATGAGATGATACATACATCTCTCCCCTTATTAAAAATGAGGCAATACCAAATTTTTTAAGATGGATTAATTCTTATTAGAAAAACGGTAGAGGTAATTAAGAAAGATGCATGCAGCCTAATGACACACCCCGACCCGAATATCCAGGTGGACACCGGATGTCAAGGCGTGCTGACCGACAAAGTCATGACGTGGAAATGAGTTAAGAATTTGAAGAAAAGTTGAAATTTAAAATTTAAAAGCAAGAATAAGAATCCAAAGAGTGCGCAGAGTGGGGTTGAACCCTTATTACAAGATTAAGTGTCAGAGCATGGAAAGTGCAGTAAAGAAAATAATATTCTCATCCCGAAGGATGGATATAAAGAAACTCAAAACAACTCTTCCATACATTTTCGGAAGTATGAGTCAGCAGGTGCCACAAGTTCTCGTTTGCCAAGCTTAGTCTCTAAGTCCTGGAGGGGTGCAAAACACAAGAAGGGTGAGTGGGCCAAAAGTAAAGTTTAATAAAAAATTTCCTGAGTTTCGGAAAATAATAACCTCTCGATGTAAAACCTGTAGTTGTTTCCAAAATACGTCTTTAATATAACATCATAAAGTAACCAAGTGTTGGGAACAACGCCCAAAAAGGATACGGGTATTCAAATAATCAGCAGCATAACATAAATAAGTTTACTTATCAGATAAATACAAGCACACGAGTTCATGTAAAAAGTAGCCACATGAACAAGCTGGGTGTTATAATTACGCTCTAGTACTACATACACGTGAAGCTGGCGCTAAGCGCATCACAACGAGTTTTAGATGCCAAGACAACTAGAACAGGCTGGCTCCTACGATGGATCCAAAGTGAGCGTGTCGGTGCAATGTGAACATACACATGAAGCTAGTCCTGGCCTGGACAGTACTAACACCGTGTAAGTATGCATGATAAGTAACGATCACAAATGTATAGTCATGCCAACAATTAATTTCTAAAACTCAATAAAGATATTTAGTCAAATCATTTCTAATTTCATAAAACATGGCATACTATACGATAGATTACAAACAAAATTTAAAACACATATTACAATATAATTTAAAATAAACGGGCCCACTCACTGGTAAGTTGCCGGATCGTAGCCGACATACCTAGCCTGACCTCGGTACACCTCGGGATAGGTCTCATCTATATGGGAAATTACTATACTAATCATTATACAAGTCAAATCCAAATTCTACTAAGGAAAAGACTCGAAATCCCCTTTGTTTGCTTATTTCGGGAGTTAAAAGTGTCGGAAAAATGATTCACGCGCTCGCACGCGCCGCCACGAGGCCTCACGCGCCGACAGGAAGTCGGCAACACGCGCTGCCACATTACTGAATATTTCATCGCCGTTAGGGAATATTCCTCTACCAGCATCAGTTAAGAAGGAATATACCTTTGGAATATTCCCGGTTCGACCGAATCTGGACTGGGTCTGCTAACGTCAAGACTGGGTTGGCTAACGTCAGAACCGAGTTTGCTAGCATCAGCAATTCGGTCACCTCTGCAATTCCCAGCCGCCGCTCGGTGTCGCGGGCCTGAGTTTCGTCGGAATCTGGAAAAGTTGCTGGAAAACTTCAATTTCACATAACTTCTTCAAAACTCAACCATTTTTCACGCACAAGTAGTCAAAATGAAGCTAGGAATGTGAGGGACTCGATTTTACCTAAAGAAACCTCAAAAGGTGGCTGAAAATTTCCTCGAAAGCTCTTGGCCGAATGTGGAGTTCGTCGAATTCGAGGCTATTCCTTGCATGCAAGGGTTGGAATTGATCCTACGACTCACAAGGAACCGTTTGGTGGTGAAAGTAGGGTCGATCGAGGTCCAAATCCGACGAAACTTTGTTGGGAAAATCTTTGAAGCTCGCCAAAGTTTGCAGGCTGATTTTCAGAGGGTGCAGGGCACCCTGGTTTGTATGAAATCCATGAAAACAGCCCACAAGAACAACCGCAATACTAAGAAATGAAAATTACCATTTTGCCCTTGCTCATAACTTGTTCGTTACAAGCCCGAATGACGTCCCGCTTGTGCTCACGGGTTCGTAGTGAAAAGTACTAGACAATAACCACAAGAAAAGTATGAGATTACGACAAGAAAATCAAATGTCCACGTAAGACTTACTTAGCCCACCAAGGGCATTTTTGTAAATTTACAGTTTCAGAGAATAAAATACAATATAATTAGGGATGGGATGTATCACCTAAACTTAGTTTTGTGATTGTGTTTTTCTTTCTCGACCATCATCAAATATAATTAAAGAGGTCAAAAGAGCTCCTATTAATACTCTTTTACGAACTTCACCATAACACCATAAAAATGAAATCGTATTACATTTAAACACTGTCGATTTAAAAAATAACCTCAAACTCTAACCCTATTTTGATTTGTTAGATTGCAACACTATGTTTGAATAATTGTGGAAATAAGGTAATCTCAAAACGACACACTCACATAAAGTGAGGTAGAGATCCGCACATGAGTGCATCCCCATCTCACTTTATGTGAGTGGAGGTGACATTCTAAACTAATTACGAATAAGTACTTCTTTCATACTCCAAAGAATTCTCTCCTACATAGTGCGGTCACCACTCATATGTGTTATCATCGACCGTTGCGTTACCACCAATTGATCACATGCTCTAAACCCACCGACTGGTAATGACACCAGTTCAGACCAAATAGCTATTGATATCCATGCTCCAAACTCAGTACCGACCAGTCGGAATACCTCTGGTGACCGGTTGCCCTGTACACCCATCTATGTCTAAGACATTGATTCAGACCTGACCGGTCAACCATCTCTCCCCAACTGGTCGCCAACAAATTTGGAGCTACTTTTTGATGAAAATTTAAACCAAGAAGATCTGAAGACCCCTTCTCTAGGCTCTGTAGTATCCACCGATAAAACTCCTATTGTGAATACTCTTGAGGCAAGTTCTCCAAACTCTGAATCAATAGTGGGTAATGTTGTTCATAAATTGCATGACAGACATAATCCGGAAAAACTACCAAATCGATATAGTCTAGATGATTTTAAGAATTTGCGATATCCTATTGCGAATTATGTGTCCACCAATCAGCTGTCATCGTCAAGAAAGGCTTTTGTACATTAGATTTCTGCCATTCATATTCCAAGCAACGTTGAAGAGGCTAAATCAGATCCTAAGTTAGCAAAAGCAATGGAAGAAGAGATGAATACTTTACAGAAGAACTAGACATGGGATTTAGTTTTATTACCTTACGGAAAGAAGACAGTTGGTTGTAGATGGATATATATTGTGAAGTATAATGCAAATGGAGCAGTTGAGAGATATAAAGCGTGATTAGTTGCAAAAGATTATACTCAGACATATAGGATAGATTATCAAGAGACATTTGCTCATGTGGCAAAGATCAACAATGTCCGTGTTTTATTATCTCTTGCTGCAAACTTGAATTGGCCTTTGCAACAATTTGACGTAAAGAATGCTTTTATCCATGGTGATCTCAAGGAAGAAGTTTATATGGATGTTCCTCTGGGATATGTTACATCTAATAAATCAAGGATGGTATGTAGATTGAAGAAGACTTTGTATGGATTAAAGCAGTCCCCTCGAACTTGGTTTGGGAGATTCCACATGGCTATAAAGAGATATGGTTTCAGGTAGAGCAATTCCGATCATACACTTTTCCTTAAAGGTAGAAAAGGTAAAGTGATTGCCCTTATATTTATGTGGATAATAAGGCTGCAACTGACATATCTCATAATCCAGTTCAACATAATCGTACAAAGCATGTTGAAGTGGATCAACATTTTATCAAAGAGAAGTTAGAGGCACATATTATTCAATTTTTATTTGTGAAGTCTAAAGATCAATTGGCAGATATCTTAACTAAGACTGTAGCAAGTAAGGCGTTCCATAACTCACTTGAAAAGTTGGGCATGAGCAATATTTGTGCTCCAACTTGAAAGGGAGTGTTGATGTGACGCAATCTCCCATGTCGAATAGGATTGTGATTTATTTTTCTTTTCTTAAAAAATTTCCTTTTGTACAAAGATTAGGATTTTACTTCCTATTATAAATAGATTAGGAATGTTTTCTTCTTACTCTACAAGGATTGTATCACTACAAATATATACCTTCACAAAAAGAAGAATACATAACAAAAAATTCTCCATAAGCTCCAGGCTTTATATTTTAACAGTATGTGAGTGACCGCGGCACTCAGTCAGCTGTATGGATCAAGAATTTTGGTAAGCTTGATTGGGCGCTGTCATTGCCGCACAACACTGGTATGGTGAGTGTTAACCCCAACTTTTTCCACATACTTGGTTGTCACTCAAATGTTGATATATATTTATCGATGAGGTACACTTTATACTAAAGCCATCAAGAAGGTGGGGATGTGAACCAAAGTTTGAATATATTTGTAGCTATTATTCCAAATTTCCAAGCACCTTTTATATAAATTGAAGGACTAGGGATGGGAGGGAAATTAGGAATCAATTCTCTTTTTTTCGGTCAAGTAGGAATCAACTCTCTGTGCAGGCACACCACATGTATTCTGATCATCTGCATCTGGTAAATGGACTTAGGTCAACGTACAGAAAATATCTTACACGTGGCATGCATTGATGCACACTGGAATTAGATAGTCAAACACCATTTACTCTCTGTCGATGTTGGGAATTTGAGAGTATTTGACACACCGATCCATCACAAGAACATTGAATAAGTACTGACTCATTTACATGTACTAAACTATTGCAGATAAATCAGAACTTAACATGTTTATAAATAAATGAATAAATAAATTTTTTTTAACAATATATGTGTATGTCAAATTGTTATTTACAGTTAAAGAAAAAATTACTCCTAATTTACATGTAAAAGTCAAGTAGCGTTTCACAAAATATACAAGATCAAATAAGATGATGCGAATATCAAATACAAGTGTCAAATTTTAATTTGAAATGTGTATATAAATTGTTTTTAATAATATATATTTATGCATGTATCAAATTGTTACTTGCAGTCAAGAAGAAATACCTCTTGGTATGTAACAGCGAAGTAGTGTTCCACAAAAAATACAAGATCGAATATATAGGATGGATGCCAATATCCTATATATGTTTGGTTTGTCCTCTGCGTATTGAATTCGTTCAACTTAGTGGATGTCCAATACTGTTGACAAATTAATCCATAAAACCACGATTTTTCATCCACATCAGATAAAAAATGAAATGTAATAAATCGAAGACAATTAAGACTGAGAAAAATCATAACAGATATTGATTGATGATGAGGAACAGCTTCAACCAGTACAAATAGGACTCTCTAGGTCCTTGTTAGAGGGCCCCGACCAACACAAATTTTTTCTTATTTTCTCCGCACTATGCGTGCATTTATTTTGATTTTCTCGTTCAAGATATAGTTGGACATAATGTTACATCCCGTCCCTAAAAATATTGTATTTTATTCCCTAACTTTGTAAATTGACGAAAATGCCCTTAGTGGCCACGTATGTCCTACGTGGACAATTATTTCCTTTGACTGACTCTCGTACTTTTTGAGTAGTACACTTCACCACAAACCCGTAGGTGCGAACGGGATAATTTTCGGACTTGTAACGGACAAGTTATGATTATTTGGACAAAACTTTCCTGTGCGGTATTTTTCGTTTCCGTGGGCTGTACGCCCGTGGTTTTCAGCCAAACCGGGTGCTCTGCACCTCTACTATTTTCTGACTAACGTGACTGCATGCGTTTTGACTGCATGTTCATCTGTTGAACTTTTGCTGCGTTAAATTGAGCAACTGCGTTGTGATTTTTCATCACACTCTAGCTATCTCTCTGTCTGATTCTTGTCCCCAGCACATCCCCATTTTTCTGCCGAGAATCCTGCAAGTCCAAGGACTTTGTAGAAACTCAACCTTTTTCTTCTTCAAACTACTCAAGCCACCCCGTGGCTCTTCCCTCACTCTCTCTCAGTTTCCTCCAACAAAACTCCACCTAGCAACCATCCTCACCATCCTATGACAGAAACCCAGGCCTTGGAGCCCAGAAAACAACCACAAACCGAACCCAGAAAATCTGAGTTTTTCCCGACGAAGAACTCGTGGTTTTGGACCTCGAATCAACCCAAATTCATCACCAAACGTCTTCTGGAAACCTTGGGAACCCAACCCAAGGCCTGCAATTGAAGAAAACGGCGACGTCAACTTTTGGCCGGTTCTTTCGAGCCGTTTTCCAACCACTTTCTACCACCTTTTGAGGTGTTGGTAAGAAAATTCGAACTCTACTCGTTTCTAGCTTCATTTTGATATATAGATCGTAGAAATTGGCTTAGAAATGAAGAAGATATGAAGTTTTGAAAAAATTCCAGTTTTCCAGCGAGTTTTTCCAGATTCCGGCGACCGGCGACCGGAGTAGTGACAGGGATGACCGGTTCGGACTGGGCCTGATGACGTCAGCAACCTGTTCAGACCGGCCTTGCTGACGTCAGCAGGCTTTGACCGTTGACCGGCGCGCGTGGAGTCGCGGGTGGGGTTGCGGCTTAGCCGCTTTTGAGCCGCGCGTGAGGGCGCGTGGAGCATTATTTTCAAGTTCCGTCTTCGCGAGGCAACTCGTGACGACGCGTACTACCTAGAGGTGGAACATATGGTAATTTTCGAGGTGTTTTAGACCTCCAATTCGAGCAAACAAAAGAGATTTCGAGTCGTTTCCTTATTTAATTTGGAATTGACTTGTATAATGATTAGTATAGTGAATTCCCATATAGGTGAGGCCTATCCCGAGGAGCTACGAGCTCAGGCTAGGTACGGCGGCTACGACCCGACGACATACCAGTGAGTGGGCCCTTTCTTTATTAAAATATTATTATTTCCAGTATGTGTTTAAATGTGATTTTTATGACTGGTATAGCATGCCATGTTTTATTAAATTTGATAAATGTTTTACTTAGCTTATTATGATGTATTCATCATCCTTATTTGGCGTATTTGAATAGATGTTGGCATGTCTATACGTTTTTAGAGATTTATTACTTATCACGCATATTGCACGGTGTTAGCACTGTCCGAGCGAGGACCAGCTTCACGTGTATGTTCACACGCACCGACACGCTCACTTTGGATCCATCGTAGGTGCCAGCTTGTTCTAGGTTGCCTTGGCAACTCGAACTCGTTGTGATGCGCTTAGCGCCAGCTTCACGTGCATGTAGTGCTAGAGCGTAAATTGTAAACACCCAGCCTGTCATGTAGCTACTTTCTGCATGACTTGTGTGCTTTGATTATGCGATAAGTAATGTGATGTTTTTTTACTACCATTGTTATTGATTTTACCTGTATCCTTGTGGGCGCAGTCCCAATTATTGAGATTTGAATATTATTGTTAGTAAACTTATATTTTGGCAAACTATGGGTTTTACAGCGAGGGGTTATTACCCAAACTTTTGGAAAGGTTTTACAAAACAGTACTTGGCCCACTCACCTTTGTTTTTCGCCCCTCCAGATCCTAGATTTTAGTTGGCAGACGAGTTTCGGTGGCTGTTGCTGATATTACCATTTTACCCTTATGTGGAAGTATGTAATTTCACTTCAGTTGTGTTTATATCCATCCTACGGGATGAGAATATTCTTTTAATTTCACTGCATCCTAGCTCTGATATTATGTGTAATAATGAGTCTTATCCCACACCACGCACTTCCGCATTGTTTTACTCAAATTATCTCAAAATTCATATTATTCCTTTATTTAAATTCTCTATTATTTCATCATGACTTCGTCACTCCTCCGGGATGACGGTCAGCACGCCTCGATATCCGGTGTCCACCTGGATATTCGGGTCGAGGTGTGTCACATAACTTTCACTTTCAATTTGTAGAATAACTTTTTCTTTTCAATTTATAAAATGATTTTCACTCTCTCGCACTTAGAGTAATTTTTATTCTCACACTTACGAGGAATTTTAATTTTTTCGCACTCAGCGTAATTTATTTTCTCTCACTCATAGTAATTTATTTTCTTGCAATTAGTGTAATTTTAATTTTCTCACAATTTATTTATAGCAATTTAATTTTTCACATTTTATTTTCTTGCAATACGAATATTGTAATGTAAAAATTTATCAATTTGATATATTCGACTAGTTGGGTTGAACCTGAAACGTTGTGGGTTGTCATTTATTTATGGATCGAATTCTCATTTTTTTATGGATCAAATTGTCATTTTAAGTATCATTATATAGAGGAATAAAATAATTTTTTCTTTTTGTAGAAGGAGGTGGGGCAATAGGTTTGATGGATAGGGCACTCAAAAATTTTGGCATAATTGTCTTTTAAAGTTTACCAAAATAAAATTGACAAAGAAAATAAAATTTACAAGTTTTGCAACTCTCACTATCTCCCTAAAACCGTGTCTCTTTCTCAGTGTGTTTTGTGGGTTCCTGCTTCTTTTGGAAGATAGACGGCCATGGACAAGTCACAGCAGAAGCAACTCTACCTCTTCTACTGCGCCGAGTGCGAAGACCTTGCTCGCCAGGTCGCTTCTCAGTCCGACCACATCATCCTCCAGACCATCAAATGGAGGTCCTCTCTCTCTCTCTCTCTCTAACATGTTTTCTCATGCTTTATTTTCCCTTTATTTATTCTGCTTGATAGTTTGCTTTATGATCCCTGTTATTAAATCTGATTTATTTTGTTTATTAGTGATAAATTTGAGATGGGTACTTGTTATTTCAGCTAACTTAATGAAAACAGAAGTTGGGCAATTTTCTTTTGCATCTGTTTAGTTTTCTGAAGGTAGTGATGCAATTAATGGTAACAGCATAAAACCAAAAGAACCAAGCTTTTGTTCTTTGGTAACGCTTCTGCACATAAGAGTTTGGGAAAGTGGATAACTTGAATGCTGGGTAAATTGGTTAGTGAAGGGTAATTGAAAAGATAGAATCTTTGAGACCAGATAAGGGGAATAGAGAAAAGTTTTGTATCTGGGATATTGTTTAGTAATTATCAAAATTGAACTAGCCGGTCGAGTTATGCTTGTACAGATGGCACATACACAAATAAATTGTGTAAGATGAGTGGGAATACTGATTGCGATAGAATTTATACAGGAATTTTGATGATGGATTTCCAAACATTTTTATAAACAATGCACAAGATCTTCGGGGCCAAAATGTCGCCTTTCTTGCATCCTTTAGCTCCCAAGGAGTTATCTTTGAGCAGCTTTCTGTAATATATGCACTGCCTCGGCTGTTTGTTGCGTCCTTCACATTAGTATTGCCTTTCTTTCCCACTGGTTCCTTTGAACGAATGGAAGAAGAAGGGGATGTAGCAACTGCGTTTACCATGGCGAGAATGTTGTCAAATATTCCCATATCCAGAGGTGGCCCAACCAGTTTAGTCATCTATGACATCCATGCTTTACAGGTTTGTTTAGTTATGCTGGTTTTTTCGTCTTCTATTTGTACTCATGTGTGAGCTTTTTAATTTTTAATATAATTAAACTGGTCTTTTTTTTTGACATTTTCTGACATAAATTCTTCTATCAAGTTGTTTGTACATATATATTTAATAATTTATACTGTGTTCAGTCTAATCTTCTTATCATTAAGGTGTAATGTAGTGGTGTGAGACAGTAAATTATCGCTTGTCATTACTTTTTTGCTGAATATACATGTGTGAATTTTTTATTTTTATGCAGGAAAGGTTTTATTTTGGGGACCATGTTTTGCCTTTGTTTGAGACTGGAATTCCACTCTTAAAGCAGCGTCTCCACCAGCTTTCTGACTCCGATAAGGTGAGTGTGCTGCATTATCTTCCATGCATCTCACAATGCTTCGTTACAGTAATGTTTTTTTGGTTTCCATGCCTTGTGTAGGAATGCTGGCTAACTGGCTGTATTTCTGTATTTGTGATTTCCATTCTAATTATAATCCCCTTCCAGATAGTTGTTGCATTTCCCGATGATGGAGCATGGAAGCGATTCCACAAGCAGTTGGATCATTTTCCCATGGTTAGTTTGTGTTTTTCTCTGAAGTGAGAATTATTTCCTATAATTTTATTTCAAATATCACCTTTGTGAATTGGATGTTGTTTAATTGCAGGTGGTGTGCAATAAGGTTCGTGAAGGTGACAAGAGGATAGTTCGGATAAAGGAGGGAAATCCTGCTGGTTGTCATGTAGTCATCGTTGATGACTTGGTGCAATCTGGCGGCACCCTAATTGAGTGCCAGGTAGTTTTTTCAATGGGTGACCCCTACTCATAAACATTCTTCTTCCCTGCAGTTTACGTACTTTTGAATCTGTTGCTTCTGAATTTTGACATTGCAATTCTTCAGTTACTAGTATATGGTTACTAGTATATGGCTAGCTTTATTTTATCAAGCTTGGACTAGATTGTGGACCTTGCCATGGCTTTGTTATTTCTAAATTATTTATGATCACATCTCGTAGCTTTGTATCTGTTATTGTCATGTGTACGTCAGAAACATTTCAAATGTTTATGTGATGCTTTCGGAACTTCAAATTTTCCTGAATCATTCCTTTTGTGTCTTTTGTATTCTGGCAGAAAGTTTTGGCAGCTCATGGTGCAGCCAAGGTTAGCGCTTATGTAACCCATGGTGTATTTCCTAAACGCTCATGGGAGCGGTTCACTCACAAGGATGGTAAGTACCTGCATGCTATTGTACATGTCGTCATTGTAATTCCGTGAACCTTATTGTGATTTTGATTTGATTTTCAGATGGCTTGGAGAAGGCATTCGCCTACTTTTGGATCACGGATTCCTGCCCGCTCACTGTCAAAGCCGTGGCTAATAAAGCTCCCTTTGAGGTGTTAAGTCTTGCAGGTTCCATTGCTGATGCTCTACAGACTTGAAGAGAGTAAAATAGTTAGATAACTTGCATAATTTATGACAGCATTATTCTACCGGCCAAGTTCTGTGACATAAGAAGGGAACACCTTTTATTTTGCTAATGAGTCATGACACGACTGACATACAGTTTGGTATCTGAAGATTTCTGATATAACATTAGAACTTCTCCTATCGTAATTCAGCTTTAAAATATGTTCACAAACACGATTTGAGGGCCACACCTACTTTCTCTCTCTACACGCCCTTGTTTATTTTTGGCTTTCGGATTGAAGCAATGAAAAGAGAATGAAGTGATACAAGTAAACAGGGGTGTGCAGAAGGAGGAGAAGAGTGTCCGGATCCCTAGTTGAGTTTGTCTCCCTCGCGTGTTGGTGTATTTTGTGCGGTCAATAGTGACAGGATGTAATTCTATTGAAGTTTTTCGGTTTGAATCCTGCCTTTCCCACTTTTAGACTTCAGAAAACAAACCAGATATATCTCTCAAAAAATGAAATGGGAAACAACGAAAGCGAAACGAAACAAAAATGGAAAACTTGAAATTGTGAAACAAAAACGAAACAGCTTGCTTTGCTCATAATCTAACTTTACAAGCCAGTGGCCATGCAAAAACTAAACTTTCTTGGCAACCAAACAGAAATTGTCACAACAATCGTGCCGGTGTACAGCATGCTTCAATCGTGCCGATTTTTCGGCTTGGCCTTCTCGAATAGAACCTTTGAAAACAATAAACCTTGGCCAGAACAATGCTGCCTTGCATGATACATTAAACATGTCATGTCACACGCATATGCTGCGTTGTTCGATTTAAATGTATTGTGCTCATGGCACAAAACATGCATTGTCTGCTTCAAATGAATCGTGCTCAGAGCCATGTTTTGTGGCAGTTCAACCTCTTACACCTACTTCGACCAGCATTCTCTTTGAGAATCACACCCGCGGGATTTTCTTGTATGCTCCAGTGTAAAGGATACACCTAGATTTTTGGCTGGCAAATTAACCGGAGTATACTAGAATTTTCGCACATAAATTTGTACAAGCACATGAGAAATAAATAAACATCTGTACAGCCATGAACTTATTTAATCCAATACAAATGTTTTCGGGTACATAACAAGACCAACACATGAACAAGCTGATTCTGTTTGTCCTCCCTCTATACAAACTTTTTTTTTTCTTCGTTTTAAACAGCACCTGAATCCCTAAACCCAGCAAGGCATTTCGCCATATAAACACATAAAACATATTTGCAAATGGGATTTGAAAGACTCAGAACATTACCCCAAAAAAAAGGGCAAAAACCGAAAGGAGAGATTCTGCACAAACCGGTTGAGTAACGCATATGGCTGCAGAGAGACTTCACAATTCAGCGATATGCTTCACCTTATTCGACTCCCTTGATTGAATAACAATTTGCACCTCTACAAATTAACAAAATGCTCTCTGCCGCTTTTTTGCTTCAATAAGTTCCTCAGTAAATATCAGAGGTATCCAGCACTCAAAAGCGGACACTAGCCATAATTTAGTTATTATACGCCCCATAGCTCGACTTCTTTCTCTACACTGTACACTTAACTATGCACAAGTTAGCAGCCCTACCCCTGCTCAGGCGAGTAAGATATAACAATACGCTGTTAACTGTTCTCTGGCTTCTCATCCAGATCCCCCTTTGGGCTGTCCAATGAGTCGCCTGAGTAAGAGCCATCTGGCTGCCGAATACAGATGTTCAAATTTCTGGAAAGGTAATTTTCCTGGAGGATTGACAAACATACTGATTTCATCAGAAAACAATACTCGGTATTTGAATGACCTGGCACAGCCAATGTTGAGATCAAATTATGAAAATTAGGGCAGAAAAAGGTCAACAGCATCACAACCGCACAAAAAAGACAGATAAATCGAACATATAACCTGGTCAGTAGTCTCTTGGCCCTCTGAGTGGAAGAGAATGGGCCGGCAACGCTTGTCCTCATTCATTAGGCTTGAATTCTGAAAATGAGTCACAAGGGCAGCTTTGCCCTGGATTCGTGCATATGCCAATGAAGCAACTTTTTCACTGTTAAACTTCTCCCACTTCTTCCCATTAAATGCCTGCTCCAATTTTAATGGTATAAGTACTTGTAAATATTAAATGCATTCCAAATAGTTTTAACTCTGACTGATGAATTTATACAGCATTCTTGTATTGCCAGTTAAATATTACGATAAAGTTCTTGGGATCGACCAGCAACAAACAAACGGATAAAAATAACCAAAACTAACCTCATAAAAGGCTATAATGTGGGTAGGAGACACCATATTGATGAAGGCATAACCCACATTGCACTTATTCTGCAAAAAAAAAAACACAAGAAGTGTGTTCCATTAGCATTAGATCAACTTACGGAAATTATAGAGCAATCACATCGGTATTAGTGTAAAGAATTACCTTAAAGTCAATTGGCAGGTAGAGAAAGTCGTATGTACCACTGTGGTTTTCATCAATAGCAGCCAGCAGCATTTTGGAAGTGTACCTAATATGAGAGACAATATAGAGCAAAATGATAAAAGGTATTCAAAACCATAACCCAACAAAAAATAAAAGTTGCACACATCTACTTCCTAGGCTAATTACAACTGTTTTCTTACTTGTTCGGGATGTTTTTTATCATTAAAGTAGTCCTCGTATCTTCCCCACTGATAATTTTATCTATAGCAAGCTGATACTGCTTTTTGCTATCCATTTGATTCCCAGGATTCTCTATTCGCCGACTTCTACCACGATCAGCCAACATCTCATTGATGGTTGCTGCCGGTCCAGTATATGAACCATTCCCAAGGTACACAGGACCATGCTTTGGCATCGACATCATTCTGAAACTAGGCGAGCCATTTTCAGTAACGTTTCCTGGAAGACCAACACCAGCACTCAAAGTTGCACGACCACCCATGTTCATCATGTAATTCCCACTGTTGCGACTTAAACCCATGCCCCCAAACGCTGGATTCATGAAGGATGTTTCTGGTGACTCTGGGAAAAAGCCAAAATGCCTCTCTAGAGGAACACCACCGGATGGAGCAGATCCCACATGATGGTTGTGTGAACTGAGGAAAGAGCCATGCCGGCTGGTCAATGAAAAGCCTTGCCCTTGTCCACTGGATGAAAATGGATGGCCCGCAGACGAGGTTGGCCAGGCAGAAGAACTAGGCTCAGCATAAGGAGATGGAGATGGACTGCCCCAGAGAAACTGAGGACCTGACAATGTTCCAATCCCTGATGAAGTTGAATTTGACTCACCCAATGAGATGGGACCTGGACTTGCGCTTAATTTCTGCTCCGGATAGGAATGAGAATGCTGATGCGCTGCTCCTTGAGTTGATGGAGAATTGCTATACATCTGATTGATATGGTTTGCCCTTCCTTGGTCCTTACCAATAGGCGCAATCTTCGGAGAGTTAGACAAATGAGCTGGGAGAATTGAAGCTAACTCAGGCAAATGGTTGCTGTCTGGACTGAGGCTTCCCAGACCCGGGGACTTACTAAAAGCATACTGGTTATGCTCAATGGGGCTTCCAATAAGCGCCCAGGTACCTGTCATGGTAGCCATTGTTTTAGCTCATAGCCGGATGTTCATTCCAAATAATTAGCAATACAGCAATTGATAAACGCAAGCACAAAGATAATTGAGTTCCAGATCTCAGAGATCTACCTGGAGGAGAGTTGGTCACAGGTGAACCCACTTGATGTCGGAAACTCCGAGTTTCATCTTGTTCAAGCTCTTGAGTAAGTTGTTGCATCAAGCTACACAAAAACAGAAAGTGCGATGAATTAATTATTTACCCAGCTTAACGATTTAATGACAATATCAACATTAAATCTGTAGTATGGATTCACAAAGGTTATATGTATAACATGAAGGGAGTCAAAACATATACAGAATAGTAATATCCAAAGATAGAAGCTGTGCATCTAGAGAGTCTACATATAGCACAAGACCTATGTATTGAATAAGTAATCGAAAAAACCTTTGAAAGTATATCCCTGGATATGATTCCAACAGATCTAAGGCAGTTCTCATAAAAACTTCAGATTAAACTTCACCACAAAACTTGTATTCGTTGTGAACCTGATTCCATACAGTAATTGACAGTGCTTGAAGACATGTATACGGTCATCCACCAAAGAAAACATATATTCCCTTGGATATAATGGAGACTTTGGAAATACGAATAGTTAATCACAACTGAGATCCAAGAAAACCCTTTTGCCTCACTATTTGTCACTCTTAGGAAATTACTAAGATGATAAAATTCAGGGCAATGCAAAGTGCCTGAGCTCAAATTGTCAAATTGTTGCAGAACCCGCAGTCAGTATATTGATACTTACTTTCTACGTGCTCCACCAGGGCGGCTGGGTTCGAGCTTTATGCGTTTCCCAGCTATGTCACTCCTATTTAATGCCCTTAAAGCTGCCTCTGCAGCTCTAACATCATAAAACTCTATGAATTTATGGTGTCTCTTGTGTGGGGTTTCCCGGATCTGCATTTTGTACTCACGGAAATTCAGATTTTATACAACCAATGAAGACAGTGAAAAGGTGCACAACTGCACATGCAATACAAGGACGATAAGAAAAAGACATAACATTTTTGCACAAAAGATTACCTCTTTGACTTCCCCATAATCCCCAAATATCTGTCGAAGGTCATCATTTGACACTGATGCATCCAAATTGAACACCACAAGAGTTCCTTGGTTGATATCCTTTTCTGACGGGTTGTCCTGAATTTCAGCAGAGAAAATGACCGATGCATTATGAATATTATGATTGAATCACTAGTGACAGAACAAATTATAATAAAAGACATTTATTCAAACCTTGGGAATCGAAAAATGAATGTCGAGTTTCCTCCGTCTCAAGGGCTTGTTCTGCAATGCACGCATTGCAGTGCGAGCAGCTCGGATGTCGTAGTAAGATATCATCACGAAGCCCCTATGCTTGCATGCAGTGTATAAAGTTCTAATATCCCCATAATGCTATGAAAAAAATGAGAGTTCTTTGAATGAGTGAAAAGTTGTATACATACATTTACAAGAACTTTTATTTTTCAAGGGAAAAAAAAATCAGAAAAGCACTGCCAATACCAAATTAGAAACTCTGTTTCCCACACACACCAAGAGCAAACTCTCCGAAAGAAAAAAGATAATGATTGCAAGGGCAGGATGACCAGTGCACCAAATTCATAATCTAACAAAAGATTGCAGCAAAGAACTTCCCACTGATAAGAACAATGTTGGCACAGGCTTAATTTTATCTCTAATGAATAATGGGAATACATTATCCCGAATTGTAGCAGAATGAGGTCTCTAACATTAACAGGATTGTTATTAATTACTAAACCCGAAACCTATTTGTATTAGTCAGTGAGTTTGCCAGTGCAAGTTACAACAATATAGACCAACTAGACAAAGAGAGCCAAAATGGAACTCCAAAGCAACCCCCAACTCAACCACCCGAAAGAAAAACAAGTCAACGTTGAACCAACACATAGAAAACCAGGATATAAAACAAAATAAGCCAGGCAAAGAGGCCATATAAAACTGACAACCACAGTAGCATACCTCAAATAGAGTTCTAAGTTCAGAGTCCTCAACGTTACTGTTGATATTTCTAACAAACAAGGTTCTAGATGGATGCTCTCCATATGGGTGCTCCCCAGCCACAGGTCCCACACCGTTTGGAAGAGCATAATGACCAATCCCATTTGGAACAACCCCATCAGTTATGCCTAGTTTTGACATGCCAATACCAAGGCTATCCTGGGACTCAAAATCCAATTCCATTCCACCTCCACTTCCAAACAAATCATACTCTTCCATCTCCTCCAGCTGATTAGGCAATCGACTTAGATCAAAATCATCCGTTATGCCTGCTAAGAGATCATCTTCGTCATCAGGAAGCATGAACCCGAATGCATTTGATTCCTCATTTTCAAGTGGATCCTTAGTCTCTTTTTCTTGCTCGACATTGTTTAATTTGGGTAAACTATCATCAACAGACTGACCAAAATGCTCCGAAACAGAAAAGTTCACTGCATATTCAGAAAATCAAGTCTCAACTCTCAACAGCCATTCTATAGATAGGGATAGAGTTTTCATTCAAAAAATAACTTGCACGTACACTTTTCATGTGGAAGGACAGGTAATGAGCTCGAAAACAAGCTAGTATCACTTGATGCATGATATGCCTCAATTGCACGAAGGGTCCCCCAAGCTGTACTTTCAGATTTTCTAGGATTATTAGCATATGGAATCTTGAAGGCCCCTACAAAATTGGTTACAAATGACTGATCAAGAGAAACATCAAGCATACATAAGGAAATATATGTATATAGCATATGTACATGGCTATGCGCCTGCACAATGCTTCCATCAGTAAAGAAAAGAGAGGGAACCTTCAGAATGACCAAATATCGTATCCCCTAGATGTTTCTCCATTGAATCACTTTCTGCAAAAACAAGGGGAGTAAATATATGACGTTCAGTTATCAACAAACTCTCAAAATGTATTTTGCTAGTTCAGAAAACATGCATACGTAGATGCAGATACATCACATGCATCCAAAAATATTAACGAACAAATAATACATACAGAAGTCCATATGGTGCAAAAAAATAAAAATAAAGAAATAAGTGAAGTTTATCCTGAGTTCAAGTGCATGGTTAAAAACGTCGTTTGGGTGACTAAAACAAGGTAAAGGTAGTCCTGAATCCCAATCATGTTGCTCCATATATTTCATTGTCGTGCTCTGTATGTTTCATTAGGATTTTAACATAATTTATAGCTGACTTAACAACTCCAAAAGCAAAGACTTTAGCTAAGTTCCAGTGTTTCTCTATTTGTTGAGTCTACAGAGCAATCAACATAATGTGAATCAACATAATGTCAGAAGTATCAAACTTGGAGAGGTAAATAATACATTTGATCTCTTAAGTACACTCACAAATTTATAAATAAAAAAATCTACAAAAATTTATACCGACAAATTTAGATACATGCAGAGAAGAATATAATCAGAGGACTAAGTATCCAGCAGCACTAAAATCAAACATCCACCAGAATTACCGACGATCGGATTGACTGATATAACTAGAGATTTCTCTACAAATATCAAAAGGGTCTATCAAAAACCATGCAAGTTTTCGAATTGATGGGGTTAAACTTAAAACAACTACCAGCTTCACAGATTGCCCCAAAAACAAATTGATAAGTCAAACATGATCAAATTGCATTGTTTGCAAATTAAGACGAAGCAACTGCAAAAGTAGCTCAAAACTCCAACTGGGTGCCAAGTAAACAAAGTTCTCAACTCAAATTTAGCATGCAAATTCAACAAATGGACTTAAATGTTGAAATTTTCCCTACACCTACCTACTTCAGAACCCAAAATTAGCTTCAAATTATCCTACTTTCCCTCAATAGCAAAATTAATTTCACAAAAATAGAAAAACCCACATGCAATATCATCATCCAATCACATGCAAAAATCCCAAAACTTCAGAAATCGAAAGGAAAAAAAAACCCCAAAACAAAAATCCCAAATTTGGATTACCTTAATCAATTCAGGAAAGGGGAAAGAGTAGAGAAAATAGAAAGAGTCTAGAGAGAGAGAGAGGGAGAGTACCTTATAGAGAGAGAGAGAGTAGAGACAAAAACAGCAGTTAGAGAGAGTCCATTGGAGATGGGTTATCTGGCATACTGAATTCAGAGCTCTGTCATGATCATCATGGAATTCTAGAGAGAGAGAGAGAGAGAGGAGAGGAGAGGAGAGGAGAGAGAGGGGGAGAGAGTATCTGCGTGTGAGAGTTACGTAGAAGCAGAGATATTTGTTTCTTCTACTCCTCTACTTCCTTCTCTCTCGCCGAGAAACCAGAGAGAAAATGTAAGAAAATTGCTCCTCAGCAAAATCGAAAAATTGTAATAACAGGAACTCCGAAATTATAAAAACATTAAAATTTGGGGGAAAAAATGGAAAAACAGAGTCAAATGATTGGAGGCAGGCACCAGTGGCAGTAGCAGTATTACGAAAATTATTATTTTTCAGACACTCACACACTCACACACAAACCATCACAAAACACCAAGCTCTTTCTCTCTCCTCTATGGAAGAGCACTGTTACGGAACATTTTGTGTTAATAAAATAAAAATATGTATAAATTTTTATACATATATTTTTATTTTATTATCACAAATTATTATTTAACAGTAAATTCGTGTTTTATAAATTGTCGGAAAAAATGGTCTAAATTAAATCTGATATGAATTTTAATCATTTAATAGTACGTATCATTCAATAGTACGTAAAACTGAAATTTCACTCTAAATTTTCTTCACTTTTTCTCTCCTCTTTCTCTATCTCCTCACTCTCTCTCTTCAACTAGAAATTCGGCTGCATTTGAATCTCATTTGGCGTCCGTTGACACAAAACATATGAGAAATACGACAAACCACAATACAAACTCCTTGCAAATTTCAGATAATTTCGCGGGGATCTTTGACCCTAGTTCCGGCTGAAATTACGCAACTGCCATGTCTCCTCGTTTTCGCTGGTACGTGGGAGCTTTTGATTAGATGTGGGGAGGGATTGGACAAATGGGACGGGGATTGGAGGGAAGGTTTTCTAGTGGTAGTTGCAGGGGATTATTGTATTACTTTATGGTGGTGGGGCAGCTGACGTGTTGTTGTGTCGACGACAGAGTTGGGTTCCACTACTTTTCTGCGATATCGGCCTGAGGAATTTACCGGACCCAATTAATAGCGGCCACGTGTTTTTGTAGTGGGTCGACTTTGACCGAGCCTCCGAGATAGGGTTGGGCCAACCCGTTGCACTTAGGAGCTGGACCTTTTCTTTGGGTACAAACTTCGGGCTGGGCTTTAAGTAGGCTTTAGTTCATTTGAGTCTGTGAAGCAAAAACAAAAATGAAATAGTGTTTATGTTCTTTTTTTTTAAGGAAATTCATGTTATCATTATATGGCATGGTTAATAAATTCAAGTATTATACATGTACATTAGTATTTTTTTTAAATATTTCCATTTTTTTGTACACGACTTAATGATTCATTAAATTGTACTTTTTTTTAGACTCCAACTTACATTCTTTTCACGTTTAATACACGTTATTTACACATTTTTTTCAATAATACACATAAATTTCACGTATTCTATATGTATTTTTAACATATTATTGAAAATAATATAAATAAATATTTCAAATAAATAAATAATACGCGTACGTATTTTTCACATATTTTACTCGTATTTTAGTATGTTACATGGTTCTATTTGATAGATTTTTTTGTGGTGCAGTACATATGTACTCATTCGACATTTGTCAGTTGATTTTTTTATATTAAAGCAAGTATAGATACGAGACAGACGGATGTACTCAAAGCCTTGAGTTCAAATCACCTTGTTGACATCGCTTGTATAAAAGTTTTGATGAACTATGACCTTATTCCTCGTAACGATGAGAAACATAGGGGTCGAGTGTGCCAAAGTGGTGCCAGCAAAACAAACGACATACAACAAAGTTTGTGCAGGCTAGGATGGTAATGTAGTTATTTGTTTTTACTATTAAACAAATTAGAGGATCAAAACTTTTAAAAAAAAAAAATTTACCCCTACAACAGCCAGAAGGGACAATCGAGCTTGAACCTTAAGTGCAAGGATAAATACTCTTTAAAATTTTAGTAGGGAAGATAAAAAAAGGGTGTTGGACTTGGATAAAATTCCTCTTCTATCAATTTTGTTATAAATAGGCAAAAAGAAATAGAACCTTTGGTAGAAATGGAAGTGGAACATGATCAATGTATCACACTGTTTATTTTTTTTTACTAGTGTCAGTCTAGTGAAATAGACGTAGAAGATGAGAAAATGACAGAAAGCAGTATTATTACACTCTGCTATTTGTCCCTTATATGTGTGTAGAACAATGATACAGATATACCTCTTTATATAGAGGTTTTCACCTGACATCTCCTTTAATGCTTATGAAAAATTTATACACCAAAATAGTAAAAATCAAATTAACACTACTTAGGCCATGTGGCTTTTGACTTGCATTATTTCGTGGTCATACTTGGGTCCATGCTTCTTTGCTTCTTCATGCATTTCTATGTGTGGCATTCACATTAGATTTTACAACAAATGTGTTATGGCCTTCACACCAGTGGGAAAAATCATAGTCGAAAGAAAAAGAGTACAACACGCATGTGTCCTGGATGCTCCCCCTAATGAGTGTCTCCTCATGATTCTGCATTCTTCAATCTGACTGATCACTAAGTCTACACAATCTGATCCCATACACCAGTTTTTGGAATATACACTTTGGTAGAGATTTGGTGAATAGGTCTGCCAGATTATCGTTGGAACAAATTGGTTTGACTTCAATAACTTTAGTCTTCTGAAGCTCATGTCCACAATGCTCGATCTGCAGGGCGAGACAATATTTTGTTTTTCCAAGGTCTTTCATTTCAAATTCGCTTTTTAGATATTCAGTAATTTTGTTGAGCTCTTCAGGAGTTCCAACTAAGTTCATGTCATCGACATATACTACCACTATTGCAAATAAAGAGTTTGATTTCTTAATAAACACACAAGGGCAAATGACATCATTGGTATATCTTTCATTGATTAAATATTCACTGAGACGATTATACCACATTCGTTCAAATTGTTTCAGCCCATACAACCACCACCTTAATTTGATTGAAAACATACATTGTGGTTTGTTAGTTCTTTTAGGCAACTGAAGTCCTTCTGGACTTTCTTATAGATGTTAGTATCTAATTCTACATATAGGTAGGCGGTGCTGACATCCATAAGTTGCATATTAGGTTTTTCTAAAACCACCAAGCTTATCAGGTAACGGAACGTAATTGTATTCATTACAAGAGAGTATGTTTCATCAAAATCAATTTCAAGTCTTTGTGAAAAACCTTGCGCAACGAGTCACGCTTTATACTTTGCAATCTCGTTTTTCTCATTTTGTTTTCTTGTGAAAACCCATTTGTAACCTACGGTGTTACAACCCGTCCCAAATTTTTTATGTGAAATTACCAAAATACCCCTGGTGGTCAAATGTTGACTTTCGTTGACTTTTCGTGACGACATGTGAAAAATTATTTCTTTACATATTCAAGTAGTACTCGTCGATACGAACACATGGACGCAAGCGGAACTCAATTCGGAGTTAAAACGAACGTTTTACGAAACTTTAAAGGGTAGGGGCATTTTAGTAATTTTCACACCCGTAAGTAAATTAGGGTTTTTGTCTGGCTGCTGTGCAGCCAACCCCCTCAGTCCCTCTCACTTTGCACGATCTCTCCCACCTCTCTCTCTCTCTCGGGCAAACACCACCCAAACCACCAAAACCCTAAAATTCTGGGACGAATCACAAAACCGTCAAACCGTCGCTCAAGATCATTACCATTACGATCGTCTCGTCATTTTGGACGAGACTGTGATTTTAGAATCTCCAAACTCAAACCCAATCGACCAAACCGACTCGGAACGATATCGGCAAACTGCCATTCAATTTTCTGTACAATCCCGACCAAGGTAAGCCTCGAAACCATTACCATTGGTTTTATTACATTGAGTAGGTTCAAATTGACATAAAGAACGTGGAATTTGGTGCAGCTTTGAAGGAGAACGAAATTAGGGTTTCCCGAGGCTTTCCGGCCAATTTCAGGCCATCTCCAGCCATTTTTCTGGCCCCAAATTGGTATGAAAATATTCTACTCGTCAATACCTTCATTTTGATATATGGCACGTTGAATTTGGCTAAGGAATGAAGGAGTTATGAATTTTTTGAAGTTTTGGGATTAAATCGTTATTTTTCCAGAAATTCCGGCGAACCAGGCGGCGGAGGACGGCGGCGCCGGCGGCGGAGGACGGCGGAGCCGGCGGCGGAGGTCGGCGGCGGCTCCGGCGACAAGCGAGAGGAAGAAGAAGAAGGAATATTCCGTCAACGGTAACGGAATATTCCTGACAGCGTCAGAATATTCCGTCAGAAAAGGTATATTCCGTTAAATCTAACTGACACCGTTACATCTAACGGTGCTGACGTCAGCAGGCGCGTGCCAGAGCGTGGCGACACGTGCCGGCGCGTGAGGGCTCCTCCCGACGCGTGGCAGCGCGTGCGGCGGCGCACGGGGGCGGCAAGGTTTTCGGGCCCTGGAAATCATTTTTCGAGCCCGTTTTCGCTAAAATAGTATTATTTTTGGGTTATTTTTCTATAAGGGCTATATTAATTTATATTAGGGAGGTTTTAATATTTTTTCCCCTAATATTAAATAGGTAATCCTTCGACCCAACACATCGAGAAGGGCAACATCGAGGGGGATTTCACTCCCGATCACCTGTGAGTGGACTTTTGTTTTCGTACTTGGTTTATATGCTTGAAAATATTTATGAAATGGTTTTCTTACATGAGTTTAAATGTTTTTGAGGCATGCTTATATATATATATACATATATATATATATTATGAAACGATTTTGAGATTTGAATATATATGGATATATATTATTAAATGGTTTTAGCCTATGATTTCGGGTATGCATAAATATTGGTATTTGATATATGACTCCGATGAGAATGTTATTTATGCAACGTTTAAATATTTGGGAAAATATGAAGTATATGATATTCTTCACTTCCACACATGATATATGTATGTATGTTTTCAAACACACTTGGTATGCTTTCACTACGTTGTAGTACCGTGTCACGGCCGTAGGACAAGTCTCACATGTTTGGGTCACACGCACTGTACTCCAGGGGTATTGTCCGGTAAATACCTTAGTGCAAGCTTGTCTTACGTTTATGGTTATTTTTGGGGAAAAGGCCCCACTACATAAGGACTCGGGTGCGACGCGCTAATGCGCAAGTGCTTACATGTGTGTGGTACTAGGAGTACAAATTGATTGATAACGTAAAGTGCTTGTACAGGGATTGAGAGGTTGTTCCTCAACACGTACATGGGTGATTGCTCATATACCCTGTGTTGGTTTTCTTATCTATACTATTGATATATACTTGATGAAATGACTTATGAAAAATATGAATTATTATATACAGATTTCACGTTGAGATTTACTTTCAGCCATACATATATTATAGTACGATTTGACACATACTACGATAGTATGATTTTACAAATATACTGGATTTCAAATAAGGGGTTACTATGTTGAAAAGAGAAAGGTGTTTCGAAAACTTTTATTTTTCGTCCACTCACACCTTTGTTTTTGCGCCCCCTTCAGGACCTAGTGATAGAGCATCTGGTGCAGTCGAGGCATACGAGAGGCAACTCTGATTCTATCCCCGACCATGTAGGGATTTATTATTCTTATTCAATTTCTTTAATAATATCCATCCCTTTTATGGATAGAGATTCTAAGAACTTAATTTATTATTTTGTTTCCGCTGATTCAAATTAGTACGCTCTGAACCTTGTGCACATTGGCATTAAATTCCGCAAACTTTATGTCAATGTAATTTACTTAAACTAACTGTTGTCATGCATTTAATGGCTTCGTCACTTACTAGTGTCGGCCAGCACGCCCGAACTTGGTATCCACGTGGGTATCGAGGGTGGGGTGTGTCATACAGGGTCCAAAAACACTTCGTTTGTCCAAGGAATTTAACTCTATCTGGATTGCATCTTTCCACTTAGGCCAATCATGTCTCTATTTGCATTCATCAACAGAACGAGGCTCCATATCATCGCTTAATATGATTTCAGTGGATGCTGCGAATGAGTATATATACATCGATGATCATTTCATTTCAATCCCACAATTCATTAGTACATGCATAATTTACAGAGATTTCTTTACTTTAATGTACTTATGTCTCCTCAGGGACATGTCTCTCATCAAGGACATTTTCTTTTTCTGGAAGTATATAATCATGAATTGTAGATTCATCATTCATTTCCTTTTCATGAATGATTTCATTTGGATTCATATGTGTTTTCGACTTTTTCTTTCGAGGGGCTAAATTTTTTGAGCCTAGGGTCTACCACGCTTCAGGTGCGATGAATCATTTGCTACCACATTATTCTGCCCAACAGGGACATCAATTCTTGCTGACGCATTTGCAGCTGGTATGTGTGATTTTGTCACTTTTGTTGCATCATTAAATGCATTTGGCATTTGATTGGCAATACTTTGAAGGTCAACGATTCTTCTCACTTCATTTTCACATTGAGTATTTCATGGATCAAAATGAGACAAGGTGGGTACATCACATGTCAATTCTCGCCGTTCTTCTGGAAATATCTTTTCTCCTCCTAATAGAGGGAAAATTGTCTCATCAGAGTGACAGTCCTCAAATAGAGCGGTAAAAATATTACATTCCAAGGGTTTCAAATATCGAATGATAGATGGTGAATCAAAACCCACATAAATTCCCAGTCTGCGCTGAGATCCCATTTTAGTATGTTGTGGCAAATCGATAGGCACATAGACAACACAACCAAAAACTCGTAAATGTGAAATGTTTGGCTGGTGCCCAACCACGAGTTGTACTGAGAAGTATTGATGGTTGGCAATAGGTCACAATCAAACTAATGATACAGCATGTAGAATTGTATGTCCCCATGTAGAAACTAACAATTTCGTTTTCATACGCAGAGCACGAACAATTAATTAAAGCCGCTTAATAAACGCTTTTGCTAAACCATTTTGAATATGGACATAAAGAACAGGGTGTTCAACATCAATGTCTAGTGTCATGCAATAATCATCAAAAGTTTGAGACGTAAATTCACCAACAATATCAAGTCGAATTGGCTTAATAGGATGATCTGGGAACTATGCTCGTAATTTAATTATCTAAGCAAGAAATCTCGCAAAAGCTACATTTCGAGTAGACAAGAGGCAAAACGTGTGACCATCGTGTAGATGCATCAACTAAAACTATGAAGTATCGAAATGGTCCACAAGGTGGTTTAATAGGTCCACAAATATCCCCTTGAATTTTTTGCAGAAATGATAGGGATTCAGCATCAACCTTTGACTGAGATGGTCTAATTACCAACTTTCCTTGAGAACAACCCTTGTAAAGGTTATCATTCGATATAACAATATGTCTCATCAATAATGGATGCCCATTAGAGTTGGTAATGATCTTACGCATCATGGTGGATCCTGGATAACCCAAATGGTCATACCAAAGCGTGTAAATTTTTGGATCAATGAACTTTTGGTTCATGACATTATGTGCTTCAACTGTCTTTATGTATGTATACTACAATCCACTCGATATACCACGCAACGTCTCCAATATACGCTTCTAGGTATCATAAGAGGTAATGCATAGATATTCCACATTGTTTTTATCTTTTGTTTCAAGATGGTATCCATTCAAACGTATATTTTTAAAACTCAACAAATTTCTTGTGGAGCAAGTAGCGTATAATGCATTTTGTATGGATAATATTGTTCCATTTAGTAATATAATCTGGGCTTTTCCTGAGCCTTCAATTATGTTTGATTGGCCAGCTAATGTCGTTACTCTTGCTCTTGTAAGCATCAAGCTTGAGAAATATTTTTGATCTCAAAGTATCGTATGTGTGGTTGCACAGTCTGCGAGCCAAATAACTTCTCCATTGTTCTTGCTTTGAGAACAACCATAATTGTTATCCATACATTCTGATGAGTAAGACAATCATAGTAAAAAACAATTTATTCATAAAAGGAAAATGCAATGCCTTTTTTATTGAATTGAAATTACAAGCTTTAAACAACAAGTTAGATAATGAAAAACAAGAATACATTGAAAATAAAATTGATTTAATCGGACCCATAACCTTCATTCTCACTTTCCACAATGAAATCAGAAACATCCAGATAAGTTGTGTCTAATTGATCTTATATGTCGAACACTGGATCAGGTATATCCATCTGATCAGCATGCCCAATGAAATTAGTTTCGACATTCTTTCCTTTAAGTGAAGGCTAATAAAGATCTACAAGATGTTTTGGGGTACGACATGTACACGCCCAATGCCCATTGCCACCACACTTATGGCAGACTCTGTAGCAGTTTACCCTAAATCCTAAACCCTAAACCCATGACTTCTGATAGCATTATTCATATGAGCTTTCCCTTTATAGCGGTTCACATTTTTAAAGCTTAGGTTTGGATTATGCCTTAGACCCTAGTTGTAATTATCAACACTATAGTTCTTACTCTTCCTATTCCATTGGCCTCGCTTATGGCCGCGTCCTCGTCTGTAGTTACTGCTACGAAAGGAGGTGGTGTTTGCTTCAAGGGAAGCATTATTCACTTCTGGGAATGGTGCCAATCTAGTCAGTCGGGATTGATGATTTTTCATGAAGAGTTCATTGTCCTGCTTAGCCACAAGGAGTATTGATATCGGCTGGTTGTACTCTATAAAACCATGCTTTCTATATTGTAGCTGCATGAGCAAATTAGAGGCATGGAAAGTATTAAATGTTTTTTCCAGCATGTCTGCTTCAGTGACATTCTTCCCAAAAAGTTTCATTTGGGAGCTGATTCTAAACATTGCAGAATTATACTCCGCGACTGACTTAAAAATCCCGGATTCGCAGGTGTGTCCAGTCATAGCGAGCTCTTGGGAGAATCACCGTTTTTTGGTGAATATATATATCTCTCAAGGCATTCCAAAGTGCCAGTGGGTCTTCAACCGTCAGGTATTCGCTCTTCAATCCTTCATGGATATGGCGATGAATGAAGATCATGGTTTTCGCTTGATCTTGGGAGGAAACAGAGTTTCCTTCCTTGATGGTGTCCTCAATTGTCTGCCTCAAGATGGATCTTGGCATCTACAACCTAGGTAAGGTAGTTTTTTCCAGTGATGTCAATGGCGACAAAATCAAGTTTTGCCAAGTTTGCCATTTTCTTTTCCTGAAAGAAAAATGAGATGTGTAAGAACTTGCAATAACATGGATTATGTAGGAATGAAATGTTAGAACTTCTGGTTCTTACAAAATTTTCATTTTTAAACTTCAGGCCAAAATGATAAACACTCGAAACTTCAAGCTCAAGGTTTAACTTAATTAGGACATCAATTAAAAAATTGTTAGGTAGTTAGTAATACTTGCTACACAGGCACTGCCATCAGTATCGAGTATTATTACCAAAAAAAAAAATTGACGAAGATGGCAATTGTACCACACCACTCTCAGCAGAAATATAAAGCATGGCGGGCGATTACACCGCACCACCCAAGTTCGCAGTAAAAATTAACATAAATAAATACTGGGTTAGTATTCAAGAGCTACACCAAATAAGAAATTAAAAATATAAGTGATTATTAACATGAGGACTAGGAGAAGGATTAGTGGTAACAGTTCTTCATTGGGGTGGCGAGGGATCACAAAGCAGGTGAGGCAGAAGAGAAAGAGAAACAGTAAAATCCTTATGGGAAACATTTTTGCGGCTAAGAAAAAATAAAAAACCGGTTAAGGTTAGGGCGTCATGCTAATAACGTGTTATAAATAGGCAAAAAGAAAGAGAACCTTTGGTAGAGATCAAAGTGGAACGGGAACAATGTATCACACTGTTTATTTTCTTTACTGGTGTCAGTCTAGTGAAATGGACGTAGAATATGAGAAAATGATGGAAAACAGTATTATTACACTCTGCTTTTTATTCCTTCTGTGTGTAGAACAATGATACATATATACCTCTTTATATAGAAATTTTCACCCGACATCTCCTTTATGCTTATGGAAAATTTACACACCAAAATAGTAAAAACCAAAAGCACTGTTTAGACCCTGTAGCATTTGAATTTCATTATTTCATACTTGGTTGCATACTTCTTTACTTCTTCATGCATCTCTATGTGTGACATTCACACCAAATTTCACAACAAAATTTTCATTTTTGTGAGCATTTGATCATGGGGCCCCATTTTTCTGTTAGTCTAAATGGGCTATGTGTGCATGAGTGATTCAATCCTATCAATCTTCTTTGTCCAAAAGTTGTGGGTATTGGGAAAGAGTTCAAAGAGTCCAAATTAGTTATGCAGAGAAAAGAGCCTGAATGATGTAAATTCCATAGGGTCTTAAGTCTTTGCATGAAACATGGGTATTACCCTATTCGTATTATTGAATACAACCACTATTTATTATTTTTTTAATTAATGTCAACCGTTAGATTAAACATGAATCAATGTCAGCCTTTTATCATCTCGTAGTATCTAATGATGTGTAGCACTAAAGATTTTTCAATGAAACATCAGTTTGTACTTTATTTTCTGTTTAATTTTTGGATGGAAAAGAATTGACAATTAAATCTGTGCTTTACTTGGAATCTTCTAAAAATATGTAATTCATCACATGCAAAACGATTAAGTTATAATTCAATAAACTGCTAAAGTTGTCCTTTACACGTGTATATATATATATATATATATATATATATATGCAGGTGATTTGAGTTGGTGTCTGAATTGATTCAATAGCAAGGTCAATCTCTTTAAGATCAAGGTTTGACAATCCTTCCTTCCACCGAGTTGGTCGTCTTTTAGAACTCTTATGCCTCTGTTCATTACATGCTATTAGGTGTGATTGTCTTAAGTGAGACAACAGTCTTATATTTAGTGCAAGTACAAACTGACGAAAATGAGATCAGCTCAGACAAGATTGGACTAAAGTCATCACTAACACTATACTGATAATCTGGTGCTTAGTATTTCTTCTTAGCTCATCAATGTATGCGAATATCATCATTGATGACAACAACAACAACTTACAGTCAAGATTCGGTTCACCCTATTTCGGAATTTTCGACTTTATAGCTAGAATACATAGTTGTCCCTCGTTAGGGTATAAGTATGCAAATTTTACGAAGGGATATTCAATGTTAGTATTAGTCGTGTGCTGATACAGTCATTTATATGCTTATGAGACTTAAAAAAACATGAATAATAAGAATCAACTCATGCACACGTGCGAGATGATGATCTTATTTGTCGTCTTTGTTGATTATATGTCAACAATTGAAAACCGTTCACACAAGTTTCACAATTGACAACACACCTCAAGATTCAACTCACCCTATTTTAGAATTCTAATTATACTAATAGTGAGAAAGTTACTAGAAGTCACCATTTTTTTTACTAAGAGCATTTCCACCTGTTAGAGGAGAGCAAGAGCAAGGGCAAGTGATTGCCCTTCTAAAACAGTATTTGCAGTATTTGCCTTTGTGCAACTCCACCCATTAAGGGAAGGCAAGGACAAGGGAAAATATGTTTCATTGTTATTATTTTTTATACTTTGTTGGCATTATCCGCCACGTGTCATTTTCAATCACTCTCATCAAGACACGTATCATTATCCATTAATAATATTTGCTCAGATTTTTGATAAGATTGTAGGAAAAATAAATATTGAGTTGTGGTTGTGGGAATGAAGAATATGGTTGGGTATTCAAAGAACAAAATTTTTTTTTTATTTAAATTTTTATTGGTCGGATTAATCTTGACCTTTTTTTTTACTATTGAATCCGACGCACCAGGTTGTGTCACGTGGCATAACGGTAACAAAAGTGGTGGCTGACGTCATCTTGCTTGCTAGTATGAGCGAGGGCAAGACTTGGTAGGGCAGTTGGCAGGGCATAGTGAAGCCCACCACTTGCCCTTTAAATTGTAAACGGTTGGTGGTGTTTTTGGGGCTTCAAAAGCAAAAGTATTGCCCATGCCCTTGCCTTTTAAGCACGAGTGGAAGTGCTCTAACGTTAGCACTTTCTTTTTTGACTAACACCAATAATTCGCCGAATGAAGGTCACTATTATTTGGTAACTATTACTATTTTCTCTACTATTTATAACGTCATAAACTCATATGTAATATAAATGATTGTCGATCATTAGTGTAAGTATGAAAAATTTATTGAAGAGATGAATGCGTTGGTACAATCATTCGTACTTGTGAAACTTACAAATCATGAACAATTGACAAGTATCAGCCCATGTACGCGTGCAAGATGACGATGACCACTCACACAAGTATCAGAATTGTATCAAAAGCACTTTAATTGGACACCTAAACCCCAACTCCCACAACAATATATGAGAGAGTAATTAGAAAGAGTAATGCATCATGCATGCATGTTGAGCTTGGCTCTCTAAATTTTCTCTAAAGACAAGCAAAACTTAGAAGTGAAAACGGAAGTGGAAGTGTGGAACTCCAAGCAGCCATATATAAGTGCTTTTGGCCTTTCGGGTGCTTTTGAGTTTGAAGCACTTTGGCATCAAGCATTCGAGTTGATCAACAGTAGTACTTGAGGGCCTCATCACCATCAGCATATATTTTGCACTCTCGTTGTCTGGGTAGATGATGTTGTCAATCATGCACAATGCAATTTGCTGTTACCGACAGCTGTGGGATCCACTCATCACACTCACACAACAATATGAAGAAGGTTGCGGGGTCCACATACTTTCTCCCCGACGGTCACAGCTTGTTCAAGGAAAGTTCACGTGGCCACGTGGGGCACTTGCAGGACATCGACACACGACACGACAGGATATACTTGCGATGGAGGTTACGGATATCCTTTTCATTTCTCCCCCACGCGTATATAAAATAATACCATCATGTACAAATACGTATTTGTATGAGTTCGATGTAGGTATTTGGTGCATGTCCGTTTTGACCTTTTTTTCGGACTACGGATCCGTGCAACATGTGATTACTCAGATTAGGATTTCGTTTCCAGGAGTGTGGGGTGATGTGTTGGATTTCTAGTGGTCAGCATTTGCTTTGGTATTGGATTTGCTTTTGCCTGCATTGCATTGCACATGGGTTGGCTGGCAAGTCCACTTCGTCCATTAAATGTGGCTCATAATTTATGTGCTAGCCAAATTTATATGACACAAATTGGAAATGCATGCTTAGGGGTGATTTTCGGACGGATCGTATCGGAAACAACATTTTTAATTTTCGTTCAAAAATTTCAGAATCAGATCACAATTTTTAAATTTAGAATTTTTTAAATCGGAGAAATCTCATAAATTTTCTAACATAATTTGGAAATTCATATAATTTATGTTTTTGAATATTCTCGAACTTTTTTTTACATGTAATTTATTGTTCTTTCTTAATATTTTGTATATGCTCTTATGTATAATTCAATTAAATTGTTGGTATACTAGTATGCTTATTATCCTTTTTAATATATAAGTGTATGTTTAATATAAAAACAATGAACAAAAGGTATCCAAAACTAACAATAAAATATAAAAGTTGGGTACACAATGCATAATTTGAGTAAATAACTATAAAAAATCAGAACATATAAGAACTTTTTTTGTTGGAATAAGTTCGGAACACTTTGGAAATATTCGGATTGGAATTTCAGAGTTATCGGTGTCCCTATGCATTCCAATTTTTTGGAAAATATTCGGATTCAGAATTTTGGAGTTCGAATTCGAAAATTTTACTTTAGGAATCGGTAACACCATTTCAACTTGCACCCCTAAGCATGCTATATTCTATGTACTATTTTCATCTTTTTAAAGAAAAGTTCAAAATCTCTCTCTCTCAAAGTGACACATCCCGATCCCGGACACGCCAGGTGTCGGGAAGTGCTGGCCAACACGTGTTAGGTGACGAAAGCCATTTAGAAAGAATTGAAGAATAAATAAGGAAAATTGAATTAAATAAGGGCCAGAGTGCACGAAAGTGTGCGGGCGGAAGAAATAATAATAAAATAATAAGTTGTGAACAGAGTAGAGGATACAAAAATAATTACAAGAGTAGAGAACCCCTACATTGTCATACCACCGCGTCTCGACGTCAAAAGCTCCAAGCCAACTAATCCTGGAGGGGCGCAAAACATAAAACGGTGAGTGGGTCAGAAAGCAAAGTTTGATAAAACCGTTGTTTTCAAAAGTTTACTAACCCCTCGCTGAAAACAAGTATAGTTTGAGAAAATACGTCATACCCTCATGTATGAACCTCAAAATACTATAAGAAAATACACGGGTACTCCCCGATAATGATTTACTGACATGCTCACCCATATGTAAACACACAAGTCCAAGTGGCTAAACCACAAGGAACAGCTAGGTATAAAAGTAATACGCTGAGTACTACAATGACACGAGTCTAACGCTAAGCGTTGTGCACATAGTGCAGTCACACAAGCTCGAGTTGCCTAGTGCAACCTAGAACAAGCTAGTACCTACAATGAATCCAAAGCTGCGTAGCGGTACTGGTAGTGACTACTCCAAACGTCAAGGCTAGTCCTGGCCACAAGACTGAGTACTAATACCTGGGGTGTATACATCTACTGATGAGCAACAGTATAAAACATGTATGGCAATATAATACGAATGTTCTACCTCCAACAAACGTATATGATATGAATTATGCTAACAGTTTGAAGAAAGCATTGAAAAACCATACGTACATATACATTTATCAAAACAAAGACCCACTCACTCACCTGTAGATAGCCGGGTCGAAGTACCCCGTCCTGGGTAGCCCCGGTAGTCCTCTGGATAGGCCCCACCTATATGAGATATCACCGTAATAATGATTAAACTCATAAAGGTTACTAATTCATTAATTAATTATACCTATCCCTTGTTTTCTCAACATGGAGGTCCAAAACACCTCGAAAAATATCATACGTACTGCCCCTAGGTAGTACGCGTCGTCACGAGTCGCCTCGCGAAGACGGAATCGAAAAAGGAGTCCCCACGCGCCCCCACGCGCGGCTCACGCGCGGCTCCATGCGCGGTCTCACGCGCGGCTCACACGGCTCCGCGCGCGGCTCAGCAGAACCGGTCAGCACCGGTCTGAACCGGTTTGCTGACGTCAGCGCCAGTCATCCCTACTGATTTTTCGGTCGCCGGCGCCACTGCCAGCCGTCGCCGAAATCTGGGAATTTTGGCCGGAATTTCTGGGTAGTTTTCAAAGCTTCATAACTTCTTCATTTCAAGGCCAAATTGCACGATTCAAGTACCAAAATGAAGCTAGAAGTGAGGAGAATAATAATTTACCATTTTGGGGGCCAAAAATTGGCCAGAAGTGGCCTGAAAATGGGAAGACGTCCACGGTGCAAAAATGCCGATCTTGGTTTTGTTGATTCACGGCCAACCACTGTCATTCAAGGCTCGAGCAAGGTACAATGGACATCCAGGAACACAATGGTGATGAGTTTGAGGGGATTCAACCAAGGTTTCACCGAGAAATGGCCGAGGTTCGAATTTCGGTGAATCGGGAAAATTTGGGAAATCAAGCCCGAGGCTTGAGCTGGGTTTGCAGGGTTCCAATCAGAGTATACTGAGGTCGAAGAAGGTGGTGGCGTGGTCAGTAAGTTGGTTTGTCCAAGGTTTGGCCCAGTGAAGGTGGAGGAGAGCACGGGTGCCCAAATGAATTTGTGTGTGTGTGTGTCGAATTGCAAAGACAGAGAGAAGGGGGAGCTCGGTCAAAGACAGACAAAATCCCAGATTTTGTGGGATAAGGCCACATGGGCCAACTGACATTTGGGCCCCAGCCCAACAACCCAAAACTGTCCAAAATTGAAATACGGGAAACGTCAAAAATCAACGCCGGTAAAATATTCGTTCGGAGTCCGAACGACGTCCCGCTCGCACCTACGCGTTCGTAACGACGAGCACGACAAGAAAATACAAATGGAAGTGTCGTACGAGTTACGACACAAAAGTCAACCGAAAAGTCAACCCAAGGGCATTTTCGTCATTTCCCACTTCCGGGAATAAAATAAATTCAAATTTTCGAAACGGGCTGTAACACAAAGAATCAAGTCTTCTTTGGAACCAGACGTTTGTTATCAATATTGTGTCGAGAAATTGTTATTAAGATTAGTGAACAACATGTCAATAGTAAAACTAACATGACATTATCGACATTATTAATACATAATAAGTAAGAATTTCTATTCAACGAGTTTTGTTTTGTGCTTTAGCTTCTTAAAAATGACTGGTAAAGTTGAAGGGATAAGGGAAGAAATGGCTCAGGGGTGGGCTTGCAGGCTGCAGTCGTTTTGCCATTAGAGATGATGCCAATTGAATCACCTTTTTATCATAATCATATATATATATATATATATATATATATATATATATATATCTTCATATGATCCACAATATTTGCTTGTGGACAATTGACATTGGAAGAGATAAGGCCTTTTTGCTTTGTTATGAATCTTTTGATCACGAGTGACAAGTGTTTTGCAACATGATTTGCAAAATGATTTATGCTATTTGATTTCGTACAAACCGTTGGGATTCAAGAGTTGGATGGATATTGTATCATTTTAAATTTGCGAGGACTGCACTAAGTGGAAAAAAAATAATATAACACAATTCCACAATGGCTAATATAAGATTAATTGGGATCTTCCTAATGGCTACTAGAGTTTAAAATTAAGCATGTGTTAGCTTATACAATTAGAGCTCGCAGATTCTTTTTATTGTTATTTTTGCATGTGGAGATGTTTGTAGGTTAAAAAACCCAAACGGCTAATGTGAACGAGTAGCATAATACCCAAATAGATGTTAGTCCAGGTGTATCTTTCTTCTCATCGATCTTGGAAGTGTTGAAGAATGTAAAAGTATGTAAACACGATGGAACTAAATACATTATATTAAGTGATCTCACAACTAATTGCATCAAAACTTTTTATGATAAAATCTTACACTTATTGAACCAGTAAGTAGTTAAGTTGAAACCATTATTTAATGTAAGATAATACTTGTATTCCCCTATGTGGAGGATGCACATATCCCCTTACTTGCGAATACCGTATCTTGACCGAATGAAACAATTATTGGAACCGTTCAATTTATTAATTTTCATTTGAAGATCACTTCTACAAAAAATCATTCGAATTCGAGATCATTTAATTATCCAAACACATTAAATAAATGGTCGGTTCATCATGAATATATTATTTAGTACCTACTCTATTGATTTGCTCTACACATTTGAATGACTAAATAATATCCGAATGAAATGATATTTTGTAGGGATTCTTCAAATGAAAATTAAAAAATTGAACAGTTCTGAGTATAAAATTTGTACGATCAAGATACGTTATTTGCAATGGAGGAATGAGCTCATCCCCCAAAGAACGAATGGAAGTATTATCCTTTAATATATACTTCGTCCATCTCTTCTAACCTTTGATTTTGGTATGAAGGAAGACAAACTATTATCTATAGATTGAACATTTTTTTTAATTTTATGTTCAAAGATGAAGTGATGTTTTAACTGGACAAGTAAAAAAAGATTTAGAAAGGAGGAAAGTAAACCCTAGCTCTCACCTAACATAAATAGCTAGGAAGGCTCCTAACTTCCTACCATGCGTGTCCACTAGATATGCACAAGTATGGCCTATTCTTTGTAAATATATATAAGATTATAATTAAGAAGGAGCTTATCGGGTAATATTGTAAATTTATAATCAATAACCAATTACTAGCTAGCTTTTGTTGGCTTGGACTATAAAACAAATAAACAAAATGATTGAATGAAATGATAACTTTTTTGGTGGGCAAGATTCGGCCATGGACTTCCTCTTTTTCATGCATGATTGTGAAAGGAATTAGTAAATCTAATTCTTAATCCTTTAACTTTCATGGCAAATCATCTTTCTTCTAATCAGTATCTGGTGGAGTTTTTACGGCAAGCTATTGGAGAAAGGGATATCTACATATATATTCATATTACGTATTTTGTATTCTAATGCTTTTTGTGCTACATATATCATAATATATGTTTGTCTTTTGCTATGAACCACAGGGTAATATATAATTGAATGTGATAGGGACAACCAAACACCCATGAAAAGAAAGGAAAAATTAATAATTCAGAAGTGTGGTGTTTAAATTTGTTACGTATTTGTGTAATAGAGCGGCGCATTCAGTTGCCTTCTTTGTGTTTGAAAATTGAAAATACAGATCCTCATAAGTAATATCTTTTGAAATCATATTGATTATTTAATATTTTAATCAAATATATAAACATTCTTATTCTTTTATAATAAAATTCTTATTTAAAAAATGATTAATATTGGTTTTTTTTTTTTAAAAGGAATGATTAGACAAACAACTTTTCTTTTTCTTTTACAAAGATAAAAAATTTTAAATTCAATAATTAATATGATTAATGGATGCCTACATGTCCCACATCTACATGTTGATAAAGAAAAGGCAATGCAGCTGTGCCTCCCAACTTTTGTGGTCGGCCTCTATTTCTCCAAACGTCAAACTTCAAACTTCAAAATGAGTTGAAGTGCAAAAATTTTTGGGTGCTCCGGAGTACAGGGTGTTTCGAATTTTTTAACCGTTGGATCTTAATTTTTATATTTTAAAACAAAAATCTAACGGTTAAAAAACCCGGAGTACCCCGTATCCTGGAGTATGCAAGAAAGACTCGTTGAAGTGATCAAGATCGTTTTGGATCACGCAATAGTCCTACTCCTACATGTATTTTTCTGTGCAAGCTTTTCTTTGAAAATTTGAGTTTTAGAGCAAATTTTTGAGGTCAAACTTCAGTGGTACATACCATTTAATGGTACGTACCACTCAAGATTTTTTCCAAATTTTTGTCCTCTTTTTCTACAATTTTAATCTCTTCTTCTGTGCCCTTTTTTGTAGCACATATGGATGCTATAACTCTCCTCAATTTTAATGCATTTTCGTAACACCGCCACATATAATGTTATTTTTCCTAACAAGCTTAATAACAAGTTTAGACATAGACTTGGAAGCCTGCCAAGACTCATGTTACTCATGCCAGCTACATATATTTCATTCAAACTATAACACGTGTGTTAATTTTTTTTATAATATAACTTAAAAGTGCGACATATTAGCTATGTTGTTGACCTATATTATAACACGTAAAATGCATGATACACCACATATTAATGTTTCGTGTACACATACAAATTCTCGCTGACTGATTCTCCATAGTCAAGTAACAAGCATATATGAAGAAGTTGAGGTTTCAATATAAAACCAATTGACAATATAGGGAGTAGCTTAGTTATTTATAAGCACATACAAGGTCCCTTCAATCCCCGATGTGAGATTAATACTCTCAACACGCTCTCTCATGTGTGGCGAATTTTCAAGCCTAGCATGTGGACAACACAAATCGAGTGACTTGGACCACGTGTGGCCGTTAGGCTTAACACATGAGACAACCTGCTTTGATACCATGAAGAAGTTGAGGTTCCAACATAAAACCAAGTGGCAATATTGGGAGTAACCCAATTACTTATAAGCACATGCATGTAATGTTCCTTCAATCCCCAATGTGGGATTAATAGGGACTTATTTATCCCGGTCCATTTACTTCATGTAATGTTGTAGGGGTGGGCACTTGGAACCGAAAATCGAAACCGAAACACGAATCGAATCGGACCGCACCAAACGGTTTGGTTTTGCGGTTTTGAAACAGTTTCGGTTTTGAAACCGAACCGCGGCAAAGAAAACGATTTGGTTTCGGTTTTGGGTTTTCAAAATCGCACCGAAACCGAAACCGCACCATATATTAAATATTATGTTTTAAACTTTTAATTAATTAGTTCAATACTTCAATAGTTTTTTGCTGCAGTTTGGTGCAGTTTTGGTGCAGTATTTTGCTGCATTTTTAGTGCAGTTTTTGTTGCAGTTTTGCTGCTGCTTTGCTACTGTTTTTCTGCTGTTTTTTGCTAGATTGTTGCTAGTTTTGCTGCATTAATTAATTTATGAGAAAATTAAGACCATCTTATGCATAAATAGGTGTATATTGTAAATTTTATCTTAAAAACCAAACCAAAACCGTTTGAAACCGCACCGAACCGAACCAAACGGTTTGATTTCATTTCGGTTTTGGTTTCAACCGCACCAAACCGCACCGCGCCCACCCCTATAATGTTGAGTGAAATCCACATGCAACTTATTCTCAATTGCGACCCACCTATTAAAAATATGTGCCATGTAGACTATCAATTAGGATGAAAGTTGTACAAAATTACGACATATTGCCATTATTTTCAACAACATCATAACTGCAATTATCTTGAATGGCTCCACAATTGTCAAAATATTAGTTACAATAATTGCATGTTGGGCACTCAAATTTCGAACAATTCAAAAATGTGCTTTGAAAAATTGTTTTAGCTGTCGATGAGCAAAATTGTGGTTTAGGTAAGCATCTTGATATGGTGCAATTTAAGATTTTATTTTACATGTGTTGTTGGTTTATTAGAAGTAACAAACCTGACTTGTAGGTAACTTTCATGTTAATCAACCTCTGTTAGGAGTTTAGTATTTTAAAGTAAATTTTAATACAATTGTTGTTGATTTAATAATAAACCTGAGATGTAGGTTTGTAGATTTAATCAACCTTGTAGCTTGGTTTGTTAGTATATATATTTGAAGCATATGCCATCCCGAATAAGAACATGCATAGAACAAATCATGATTCAACAAAATAATATAGCACAAAAATAATAATAGTTACTGAGCCATAAAACATGGTAAATTAAGAGTCAGTTTGGGGTTGCTGTGTTTAAAAAAAAAAACTGCTTATAAAAGTTGCTTTTATAAAGCAACATCTATGTTGCTTTTAAAAGTTGATATTTTAATGCCATAACTTTTAAAATAAGCAGTATATTTCATTTTTACCAACACACTTTTTATTTGCTTAACTTTAAAGTGAAGTAGTTTTCAGTAAAAAAAACAATGACAAACGGAGCCTAAATGTGAGGATTAATGGTACAAATTAATCTACGGTTTGATAAAACATGTCAGGGGTATTATGGGTAATCAATATTAGATCTAACCAGCCACAAAAAAAAAAAGCCTGACACATGAACGAAAAAAGAAAAAATAATGAGTTGGAGAGAAAGTCAATGGACCAAAATCAATAAACAACAAGGAATGGATTAATTCTAATAACTGATCACTTTTTTGGGACTGGCTATAGTGCTTGCAAGCATTGAATGCTCACGCCAATCTCACCCTCCTTACCCCCTCTCTCCTCCCTCCTCCCTCCTTTTAATGGTGAGATCGGTGTGAGCATTCAATGCTTGCGAGCACTGTAGCCTACTCCCACTTTTTTGGAGTTAAACCTAATTATCCCGGATTAGTACTCTTAACAATATATGTATTTTAATAAATAAGGTAAATTCATATTAGATACCAAGTTGGGTATAGGTTTTAAAGAAAAATACCATATTTAAGAAAAAATACCAAGTTTAATTAAATATTTTATGATAAGCCACAAACTTTATTGCAAGTGATCCTATGACTAAATAAAAGATATGAGAGATTACTATATTGTCCTCAAGTTTATTTTTTCAAAATTTTATAAGGCCTTTAGAACTCAGGGTTAACTTTGAGGGTTTAGGGTTTTAAAAGGTCGGTCAAGGTTTGTGATTGATCATTTTGGGTTTAGGGTTTTAGAATGTCCTTGGGAGGAGCTTAGAGCTTAGGTGTAGGTCTCGGGTTTTGGGCGAAGCCCAAAATCCGGGAACTAGACCCTACGCCCTAAGCGATTAACGTAATTAAAAAAATTTTCTTCTAAAAAAATTCGTACTCATGTTTGTTAGTTACAATTTATTGGAAAAGTTAATGACTATGATTTTGTGATGGTAGAGTTGGACATTATTGTCATTTTACCTAGCAAATTAGTTTGACTTTTCAACTAGTACTTAAACTTAAAATATGGTATTTTAACTTAAAGTTATTTTGAATTTGGTATTTAAACTAAAAAATCCTTTTAAAATAATGCAATATATATGCACTTAAAACCTAGTGTATATGTACATAGATCTGCTGGTAAAATGTCTTATCATTGGACAAGAAATATACGATCAGTTTCTTTCTTGAGATACAACATAAAGTCAAAGGCTTTAAAGAGAGTGGTATATGGGAAATCTTGTTCAGTTTTTTTGAAGTTTTTTCTTTGCTTTCCTTTTTGGCTTTTTCTAATGTTTTCATGACAAAAAAATAAATGTGGCTCACCAATACGATTAAGAATGGTGCTATTTACACTTTTTTTTTTAAATTTCCAACACAACTTAAGTTAGTTTTTGTCCTTTAATTTTTTTTCAATGCATTTGATTTGACGGTCGAAAATTAAAAGAAGTGTGTGGAAGATAAAAAAATATGTGTGAATAATACCATCCTAAAATTAAAAACTCAGGATTCGAGTTTTAGTCAGTTTCAAAATCATTCTCTCTTGTTTAATTTGTTTGCCTGTGTTTAATTTGTTTGCCTGTAGATGGGAACACAATCTTTTTAATAAGTCAATATACCCATTTTATGTTCATACATGTAATTGTTTATTTATATAAATAAAAATAAACAATATTAACCCAAAAAAAATTAAAAACATTTAACTTGAGGTTTGGTCGTTTTTCTCCCTAATTTCATTAATCCAACACGAAAAGTCAATTGAGGGTGGATAAAGCGTCCATGTTGGAAGGTGTGGTGCATCCTTTCAAGTTTCTAATTAAGTACCCAGAAAACAAAAACAATTCAGTACCAAACGGATCAAAAAATATCTCAAGTTTTTGTCTTCTATATATGTGTATCTACGTATTTGTATAATTGTACTGTAAATCAAATTACCTTGTCTTTCATAAATCTCAACCCAATACTTGCATATACATTGTATCCAAAGAAAAACAAGTATACACACTAAAAAAAAGTTATATATATATATATAGAGTTAGAATCCGGTGACACATGTTTTTGTGGAGTTCACTCCGTAATGTATTTTCACGATCCAACCGTCCATTTTTTATCTCTTACCTCAAAGATCATGTCTACCAAAAATCACCCAAATCTGAAATCATATGACCGTTGGATTAAATTTAGTGTTCTTTGTAGAACTGTATTCACCAATTTTCTTCACTACAAATGAATGTCTTAATAGTTTTGGATTTGTCTAATTTTTTGCAAGAATGATCTATGAATGATGTACTAAAACATAGATAGTATGGATCATTGAAATACATTACGAAATATGCTCTATAAAATAGGTGTCAAAATGTGTCAAAAACGTGTGTCCCTAGATCCTAACCCACACACATATATATATATATTATCCCATTCGCATGCATATTCTTAAAAATAGTTACATGCATATATATATATATATATATATATATCTATCTGTGTAAAATGAAAGTAACAAATAGCATGATCAACTCTTTTTTGTTTTAAGATAAAAAAAAGTTTCATTAATCATTTAAGACGAAGAACATCATAGATAAAAAATATGAACCTATGATCACAAACGCAACTGAAACACAATACAAAACTCCAGCCACATAACCAAAAACGAGAAGATTACACTCGGCTAGTTTTGTTTTGGCTGCTTCTATTGAAATTAATAAATATTATGAAATTTACTGGTAGTGTGGAAGATTCAGCAAAATAAACTTAACATCCCTAAACAACTGCGTGAGTCTAGACACAGAATAATATGCTGAACATGTTGCCATGTTGGCTTATATGTTTATCAACCATATTTAATATAATAATAAGCGTTGTCACTTAGTACTACAGTCTAGTGATATTCTTCTTCACTTGTAAGTGAGAGGTCTTAAGTTCGATTGTTATCAAAGGTGAATTCGAATCAAATTATTTGGCAAGCCCATTGTGAGACTTAGCTAACTTCCCCAACTCTTAGAGTAGATAATATCGTATGTATTAAAATATATATATATATATATATATACATATATAATATAAGACGTTCGACCATTCAAGTATTGGCACATGGAACTATATTTTATGTAAGTCACCAATTGATACAGACTATTATACATAATTCATCAATTAGGTAGATTCCTAATTAAAGGTTGAAAACTACCCATCTTTAAAACATTTGTCTTGATTGACATGTGTGATGCATGATAAAATTTGTTATGAGGTATGATTATTTGATTACTAAATGACATGTTCTGATTTGTTATGAGGTATGTTAAATTTTCAGTTTCTAATTAGTGATCATAGGTTAAGCTTTTACTCAGCCGATGTAATAAAAAGTTAAGGATAATACTTGGGTTCTGACCCTCACGACTCAGTACACTGACTGTTTTACATGGTCCAACTAGATATCCATCGTAACACCCTTATTCTTCTCACCAAACGTCCTTCTCTCTCGTCAAAAAATGTCCAGCCACCGTCGGCTCCCACCAGCCATCTGCACTGTCCACCATCTTCTCCGCCAATCGAACGTCCTTCATTGGAGTTCTTTTCAAACCCCAAATCAGACCATTCATGCCAAATCGATGACAAATCCTCCGTCAACCACATCCACGTCTCCTCCTCCTGCCTGCCTCTCTCCTATCCCCCGACCCCAATCCACCCTTTTTTTTCGATGCAACCATGGCAGCAAGGAGAGGAAGTTGGCGCTGAGTTGCGAGAGAGGCTTTGACGATTGGTGAAGCAGCCATGGTCGACGACGATCTGCCCCCAATAACAACTTGGGTATTGTTGAGGAGGGAGGCGTGGTCAGTGAGGGGAGCAGCCATAGTCGACGACAATCTGCCATGGCAGTTGAGAAGGAGGAGGAAGAAAGACGTGTTTGGTTATAGGTTTAAAGGGATAGCTAGATGTTTGGTTAGAAAAATAGTAAGAGTTGGGTGGGAGGTTCATATTACAGGTGGTAGGATTTGAATGGGCACGTCATAGAGTCAGCAAATTGGAGCAACTAAGTATTGTCCAAAATTTAATGTGTCCATAGGTTAGCTAATTTTGTTGATGAGAGGCGAACTACGTTGCTGATAAATTGCTAAAAGTTTTATATTGCCTGTTTATTGATTATATTGACTGGTTTCAGGTCTATCTAATTTAAAGCCAGTTGTACTTTAAAAAAATATTTATAAAAGCAATTTTTAAAAGTAATTTTTATGTTGCTTTTAAAAGTTAATGTTTTAATGCCATAATTTTTAAAATAAGCAGTATATTTCATTTTTATCAAATATTTTTTATCTGCTTAACTTTAAAGTGAAGCAGTTTTTCGTGAAAAAAAATAATACCAAACGGGGCCTTAGCCAACTTTTACTCATTATAGTCACGTTTAACTTATAAAAAAAGTCACATTTAAGTTTTGTACTTTGTTTTATTTCATAAAAATAATGTTGTTTTACATCATTGAAATTTAAAAAAAAAAAAAAACCTGCCAAAATTATTTATCAAATACAATTGGATAGCTTTCATTTTCAACATACAAGGGGATTCAAGTTGTAATTTATTTTGTTTCATAAAAAAAGAAGAAGATATTTATCAAATTTTGTTCATCAAAAAATAAAAATATTTATCAAAATTAATGTTTGAAACCCAATTAGCATGATTAATGTCATCAGATATTTGATTAATATTTGATTAATGTCATCAGCATGATAATTATCATAAACCAACCCACTTGTCCATGTGGCACCTTTTTGACCTCCCCGCCTAGTCCACCAACCTCCCTTTAACAACTTAAAATTTGCCACGTGTCCAGTTCCCCTCGTCGCCGAGCTAGAAAAAGCAAATGCAAAATTGGGTAATTTAAATATTGAAAATTTGAAACCCCATACAGAATCTGCTAGTCTGCCACCTCACTCACCCTCAAAACTATATTATCCGAAACGACCCCTACATTTCCTCACAATTGCACCTCAACTCCACCGCCTCTCTGTATATCTCCATCATTATTTATACATTTTTTATTTCCGTATCCATACGTTTCTGCATACGATCACGATGGCATGCCACCCCATCTACTTGCCTCCCCCCCCCCTAGATTTATTCCTCACATCTCTCTCTCTTCTCTGTGAGTCCTCTCACCCGTTTTGTCGGTGTTATCAGATCTTGCAGAATACAAGCTCTGTGGCTCTCCAACTGTTACTTTTTCTTCATCTTTCTTCCCATTCTCCTTCGAAACCAAGTCAATTTACAAAAGGGTATAATTTATTTCGTGGGTTTTGCATCTGAATTGGAAAATGTTAAAGCTTTATGCGTTGGGTGCTTTATGGTGGTAGTTGGTGGGCTGCCTTATCGGTATTGCTCAGTGAGTGAGGTTTTGGGAGGATTGCAATCGGAATTGGAGGAGTGCATGAGGGATTTGGTCTTGTGGGTTCTGTGCTGGGTGAAGTTGGGATTGAGAATAAGGTGGGATTGTGGGCTTGTGATAAGGAGCAGGGGAAGGTGGGGCAAATGTGGCTGAGTCCTTGTGGGATTTGAGGACCTGGGTTCTTTCTATCTTGCTTGATCTCAGCTGGGTAGGAGCTTTTTGGCTCACTTTTTCGAGTTTTCGAGATTTCGAGTTCTGGGTTTGACACAGAAATGCAGCAGGATCACTCCAAGAAGGTGACTTTCAATTGGTTTCTGTTACTCAATCTCTTAATTGTTCCAGTTATTTGATTTGTTGAAGTAATTATGTATCAATAATTGCAATTGTGTTTTAATTATTGAAACTCGATTTGATTCATCATGTTTGTGCAATTTGATTTGATGCAATCAAATCGTAATTTTTTATTGGTTTATCATGAAAGTCGAGATCTTTGTGCAAATTGTGATTTGAAATGGAGTTTTTTGGTCTGCTGATTGAGTGGGACATATGTTTGCAAAAAATGTAACATAATTATTGGTTTTGATCTTACTTATCTATAATTAACAGCTGTTAGATTCAATATTTGTTTTATATAACAGTCATAATGGATAACGGCATAAGTTAATGCGAATTTCCTTTGAAAGATATGTTTTCATTCTGATTCTGCTACTTTATCAATTGAATTTAATGCTTATGCTTCTCTTTTGAGATCATTATATGCTAATTTCATGGCTCTCTGCCTCTCTCTTTCTCGACTAGATTCCTCTCTAATTAAATGATACTTCTCTCCGCAGGGCCTTTTATATATGTCTCGTTTTTCCGCATCAGTTTTTATTTCTGTCAATTTTCTTTGCCCCGTCCTTTACTTCTAAAACTGCTGGGATAGCTGTAGGAATTTGAGGTATTTGTTGTGCGTTTTTTGTCCTTTTTTTTATTCTTTTTTTTATTCTTGGAGTTGACAGTTAGGACTTTTAGATGTTGTACTTAAAAAGTATGTGATTGGAAAATGTTCAGAAACTACAAGGGGGATTAGTAAGTTCTTATTTATGTATCATCATGGTTACAGCAAGTTATCATATAATCTGGACGTGTTGGACGTGTTGTAGTGATTGCATGGTATCTTATGATATTTTTAAAACTTTATCATTAAGAGTGACAATGTATGTATAATATATATATATATATGTATGTATGTATGTCTGTACTATTCTTGTATTTTGTTTGTCAGTCTGGTGTTTTTGTGCGCTGACCTGTTGTATAGTCCTATGCTCATTTTCATTTAGAATTATATGGTACACTCTTTGATCATATTTTGTATATTTTTTTAATATTGTATTCTGATCTGAATGGGATTCAATTGAACAGAATCAAACAGAGATGGACTTCTTCTCGGATTACGGTGATGCCAATCGGTACAAAATTCAGGAAGTTATTGGGAAAGGAAGCTATGGTGTTGTTTGCTCAGCAATAGACACACATACGGGTGAAAAAGTGGCAATAAAAAAAATACACGACATTTTTGAGCATATATCTGATGCCGCTCGTATTCTTCGTGAGATAAAGCTTCTCAGACTTCTACGACATCCCGACATTGTTGAAATAAAGCACATTATGCTACCACCTTCTCGAAGAGACTTTAAAGATATCTATGTTGTTTTTGAGCTCATGGAATCAGATCTTCATCAAGTTATCAAAGCCAATGATGATCTGACACGAGAACACTATCAGTTCTTTCTTTACCAGCTGCTTCGGGCATTGAAGTATATTCACACTGGTACTTCTCACTCTTTAATTCTGTGTGCATCTGCACATAGGTTCTTGTGTTCCATGGTGTCTCTAGTGGTTGATTGGCCTGTTCTGCATTTAGTTTTCGTTTGATTGTACTCTTATGATTGGGATTCTCTTTTGTTGTTTTCTCTGTCCTTCCCCTCCTCTATGTCCTTTTTTTTTGGTTGGGGAGTGGGGGTGGTGAAGGATGTTGTGATATTGTGGACATATCTGATACTCTAATTTTACTGCAGCAAATGTCTACCATCGAGATTTAAAACCGAAGAACATATTGGCAAATGCGAATTGTAAGCTTAAAATTTGCGATTTTGGATTAGCAAGAGTTGCATTCAATGATACGCCTACGACAATATTTTGGACGGTCCGTAATTTTGTGATGTTACTTATTGCTAGAGTGATTTTCCGAGCATATGAAAATGTTTCCAACATTGTGTTTTAAATATGCACTAATACTTCATATTTATTGGCAACATCTGCAGGACTATGTTGCAACTAGATGGTATAGAGCTCCAGAGCTTTGCGGATCTTTTTTCTCTAAGGTAGAGCTTCTCATAGATTTTCTTGAACAATTTAAATTCCTTACAGTTTATTTAGACATGAGTTTACAAGTCGGTTGATCTGAGTTTAGTAACTCAGCTCAGCTTCTATACTGTCATTCGGCTAAGTGCATCGAAATGCAACACATATATCATTCCCCTCTGTAATTCAGCTGTATTCTTATGATTGTTACTTTGAACTTAGGGGAGTTGTGGCATGCCTGTTGTTCGTGTAAATTACTTTCTAATAAGATTCTAGTTCTAGAGCAACTACTTTTTTCTTTTCTACGTATTAATTTGTGAAAACATGTGAATGCAGTATACCCCTGCAATTGATATATGGAGTATAGGCTGCATATTTGCTGAGGTATTAACAGGGAAGCCACTTTTTCCTGGAAAGAATGTTGTTCACCAGCTGGATTTGATGACTGATCTTCTTGGGACACCATCATTAGATACCATATCTCGGGTAACCTGTCCTTTCTGATGCAATGCATTCTATTGCTTTTTTAATTTTGTTATTATTAATTATTTAAGCATGAGCCTCTTCCAAAATAAGGTTGTGCCTACGCTTTAACCTTGTACTTTGTTTGAATGCAGGTTCGAAATGAGAAGGCAAGGAGATACTTAACCAGTATGAGGAGAAAACAACCTGTGTGCTTCGCACAAAAATTTCCAAATGCTGATCCTTTAGCACTACGGCTTCTGGAAAGATTGCTTGCCTTTGATCCCAAGGACCGGCCAACTGCCGAAGAGGTTTGTCATATCATATTAGGCCATCTGCTTTCTTTGTATTCTTCTGTGTGTGTGCCAGTGAATATATGTCTAGCCACTTTATAGAAAATGTGTTGAACTTAGCATTTTATGTTTTCACCAGGCACTCGCTGATCCTTATTTTAAGGGACTGTCAAGAATTGAGAGGGAACCTTCGTGTCAGCCAATTACAAAGATGGAGTTTGAATTTGAAAGGCGAAGGGTCACAAAGGAAGACATACGAGAGCTAATATTTCGGGAGATATTGGAGTACCATCCTCAATTGCTAAAAGACTACATAAATGGAACCGAGAGAACTAATTTTCTCTATCCAAGGTTCAAACAGCCATAGTTGCTTTCAGTATTCACATATTGTTGCATAGATTTGTTAAGGGTCTTTATGTTCTTTGCCCTAATTTTTGTGTGTATTTGTACGCAGTGCTGTGGATCAATTTAGAAAGCAGTTTGCACATCTTGAGGAGAATGGGGGTAAAAGTGGGCCAGTTATTCCACTTGAACGAAAGCACGTGTCGCTTCCTAGGTAAAATATAGTTTCCTTTTGTTTATTTATTCACAAATTCACAAGCTGCTATCAAAATGCTGTTTGCCAAGTACTGTTGCACTGTAATCTCTTTTGATAGTATGTGGTTGGCCCTATCATTAGGCAAGTTAGTTGTTGTAGTGCTCTACCATGGACTGTCCTGCTACTTCCCGGCCTTTAATATCGAACAATCCCTATCTCAGGACATCTCCTTGTTAATTAGTGCTAGGATGTCTTCAGCTTATGACCTGCACTGTTCTTCCATTCCTGGCAAAGCTGGGCATATGATTTTTATCTGATTGTCTATGGTTATGATAATGTTGAATATGTTAAATATTTACAGGTCCACAATTGTACATTCAAATACGGCCCCTCCCAAAGAGCAACAAAATTATGCATTCTTGAAAGATCAGAAAAATGCCGAAGAGGCATACAGGAATTCAAGGGATTCGGAAGCAATTCACGTAAATCTATCAAGAACAATGCAAACACCCCAGAGAATTTCTTTGGGTACTCTCGATAACTTTTAAGAATTTGTAGCAGTTCCATTTGTTTCTTATTTTTCCCTTTAGTTTTAACTGGCTTTTGGGTACTTATCCAGCCAAACCAGGAAGAGTTGTTGGACCTGTTGCACAATACGATAATGGAAACATGATGAAAGACGCCTATGACCGGAGGACACTAGTTAGGGGTTCAGTACTTCCCCCTCAGGCTGTCCCTCCTGCTTATTGTTACCGCAAGCCCAGTGCTGGAAATCAGGAAAGATCTGCAGTGGAAGTTGAGAGGGACTTGTCCTCACAAGCCAAGCAAGCTGCACATTGTGGCATGGCAGCAAAAGTGGCACCGGATGTAGCAATCAGCATAGACTCCAATCCATTTTTTATGACTCGGGTGGGGGTCACGAAAGTGGAACATGATGATCGAATTGCAATTGACTCCAATTACCTGCAGACAAAGGCTCCATATGGTGGGATCGGCGCTGCTGCTGCCACCGCAGCAGCCCACCGTAAGGTAGGAACTGTTCAATTTGGCATGTCAAGGATGTATTAGGGAAGCAGAATTAAGAGACTTGGGACATGGAAGTGGTGCGTAATGGAGAGAGAAGTTCATATAGAGGAGGAAGACGGAGCAGAGTTCATGCAAGGCAGGGAGGCTCCTTCTTCAAAGGGATGGAAAAGCACTCCAAGGGAGGTTGTGAGGAAAGCGACTTAAGCGAGGCGGTGCTTTCCTCTAAAAGAGCCAGCTTTCTGTGGTTATGTTTAGATACGAGTACATTTATGTTTCGTTGAAGAAACTATATTTCAGCAAAAATTATACAATCAAATTCAAAAACAAAACTCTCTTTGAACCTTTTACCTGATGCTGATTGCAACAATTGCACGTGTGGTTTTTATTCCACTACTCATGATGTGTGGACATGGCTGGTAACGCACTATGGAGATAAACTTACATGCAATCAGGACGCCTTGGTGGCAGTATCTCAAGCCTATTACAGGATACTGCCACCTTCCTTTCCGTTCGTGTTGCGCCCGAGTTCTTTCACCAAATTTTGGGAGCCTTTGCGGAGTCCGGAGTGCTGCCAATAAAACAACCCTTAAAACTGCAATAGCACAGAGAGTTGAGTAATGAAGTTGTGGAAATCTCTTCAGGATTCTCATTTCTCATGGAAGCTATAGGACTATTCTGGACCGGCATGGACAGGACTTGTTTGCCGGGCCGGAGGTAAACTTGTCCAAGTTTTTTTTAGGTCTAGTTTGCTGGACTAGCTTGGACAGGACTATTCCAATAGAGTTGGAATAGGACACGAATCCTTGACAGAAGCGAGAAACTTAGACACGGAGCACAACAATAATTTCTCGAAATTTCAATCCTACCCTAGTTGTAGTTGGCTAGTTAGCCAGTTTGATACTCGAAGCTCACTCTCAATGTCGTCTAGGACCAGAAGGGACTAGTCTTGATCGGCGTTTGAGGGGCCTAAACGCATTTCGGATTGAACAAGAATCTTAAACATCATAACACTCTCTCTGACCGAAGCTCAAACACAACATTCCATCATGTTCTGGTTGGCGAGTTCGATACCCAAATCTTAGTCTCATTGGTGTCTTAGGCCGGCCCACCAAACGAAAGTTTGGGCCACAAGCATTAGGCCCAAACTGAAAGAACAGTGAAAAATGGGGGACTAAATGAGTTGGCAGCCATGGCCATCCAGCAACAAACTACAAGGCAAGAGCTACAGTTTCTGATTCACCACCAACACAAATGCACATCTCACATGCATCAAATGATGCAACCATTTCTCATTTCTCTTGTCAATTATGCATATTAATACTCAACGAAATTCATCATTATTTAGGTAATAATTAGATTCATTAACATAATTAGGGCATAAGTTATAAATAATTTATAATAATATGTTACTTCTTTTCTCACATGTTAATAAATTTGAATTTTGAGTTTTATTAAGATGTTTAAAAATAAATGAGTTAATGTTTAAGAAACAAAAATTACAAGGACTTATTTCTAAATAACTCTATTATTTAATACTCCACATCTTCTCTCTCCCTACTTTTGTGCTGCTGCGGCATATGGATTATGGACCCCCTTTGCACGTATGCCTTGTCCCCATGAGCACCATCACATGGACCCAGCCTAGCCTTGCCTTCTTCCTTCCCCCACATCCACATGCATCCTCCTCTCTTCTTACTTACTTACTTGGGACTTGTAGGATTAATTGTAATTTCATTTGAATTCAATCTTTATCATTGGATCAAGTTTGATATGTATTATTCAGTAGTACGGATTTTATACAAAATTTTGTCATTGTAAAGATTTATTAAATCTCTATATACAAAATCTAAAATTTATTGACAAGTACAATAAGATATTGTCTTATCATCTATGTTGTATTGTATCTTACGATGACTCTTGTTAAACTGGATACACATGAAGATATATTATCTCCAGACGCTTACAATTAAGTGAATTGGATTGAATGAAATAAGTTTGACCACAAACTTATTCATAGACAACCAAATGACACCATGTAATCCTTGTTGAATGATTGTAACCATAACAAAAGGTGTAATCTTTGTTAAGGGTTGCACTTTCTTATACATCTCTCGCATATGCTTCATATATTAAAGTGACGCATCTCTTCATTTGTGAACCAATGAATCTAGTTGATATGTCATAAATTAATTGTTACACAAACAAGAACGAGAAAAACTTGCCTATAACTATTTCATAAAACGGTTTTCTCACATATGTTATGTCAAATGAATGACACTTGAACTTATATGTGAGAGAGAAACGAGTTTAGGTAAGTTTTTCTCCGTAATAACCCTAATAAAATCATTACCAACATCATATATTTTGGAATCATTTTTTAAAAAGTGAAGTATACTTAAACTAGGTGGAGTGAATACTAAAATGTACTAATTCACTTATGCATTAGGTCACCCAACCCGACCCTGCACAAGTTTGTACTTGACTTGAGTACGGATCACAAAAAGGAAGGAATAAAAATAAAACAATAGTATTATCATGCAATAAGTAAATAAAACTCAAAGAAATCGACGGTTGGGATATCTGATTTGATTCTGATTGTGATCCAAGAAATGTTATTATTTTTTTTTGGTAGAATAATAAAATATAATATATCACAAGAGGGTGTAGTGTGTGAATGTGACAGCAACAAAAGAAGGAAGGAAGGCTTTGGGTGGCTCTGATCACATGGAGCCCCATATGCCCAACACCACCAAATCTCTCTCACAATCCCAATGAACCAAACCACCCGCTGGTTTCCTCCTTGGAAACACCACCACTCCTTCACCATAACACCTCACTCATGGGACTTTTTTGTGTGATTTGGAGTACCGGTTTCTTGTGTGATCCGGAGTATTTGATATTTTGAATGTTTTAACTATTAGATGTTTGTTTAAAAATACAACGTTCAAGATTTAACGGTTAAAATATCTGGAGTAGATGGTACTCTGGAGCACTCAATAATTTTTTACTCACTCACTCCTCACCATCCTGAACAAAAAAAAAATTTAGTGTTTATGGAGTATTTTATATTTTAAAATTTTTAATAGTTAGACTTTTATATTTTTTTTAGCTTTTGGCTAATAATCTAATAGTTAAAATGTGTGTATATTATAATATGAGCGGATGACTGAAAATATTTTTAGAGAAAATATTTTTAGAACCAATTTTTAGTAAAAATGTAAGTTAATTATGAAAAAGCACTTGAAATGCTTTCTGCAAGAAGCACCGATTTAGTCAGTTAAAAACACTTACCAAACGAGCCCGATATATCGATTTCAACTTGTAAGATTTAGTATCAGTATAGATAAATTTTGTATTAATGTTATTGACACTCCCAAAAAGTCATTTTGCACTCTACTTTAACTTAATTTTTATTTTTTAAATTTCTTTATGGAATGAGAGCATATTGACTATTCTAGAGTGTAAATAAGAGCACCCTTACTCACATTACCACTTAATTAATTACTTCCACTTCACCACCTCTAGACTCTATTACATCCTATTAAAATATGGATGATGCTATCTACACACTTATTTTTACTTTCTATACACCTTTTTCAATTTTCAATCGTCGTATCAAATGAATTAAAAATAATTAAAAAACATAAATTAACAGTGTGGGGTATTATAACTCTTAAAAGATAATTAGATTAAATTAGGCTTCAAGGAAAGGGATTTTTGTGGGGCTCAAGGGTGGGTCCGGAGAGAAGTGCCACTTGGCAACCATGCCAAGCTAGTGAATAGTGATGTAGATCACAGGAAGGAGAGAGGAGGGGTGGGGAGGCACTGAGGCACATGGGCGGTGTTAGGTTCAAGAAAATCATGTGATCACATGTGCTCTCTCTTTCCCTTTGTTTTGTACTGTGGGACCTCCACTCCCCTCTACTCTATACTACTATGAGCCTATCCGCACCTGATTTGGAAGCTTTTATGGACTCCGAATCATCCCTCTTGCCCTGCGCGTTTGGGTCTCTTCTCTCTTTGATTTTCTTTTTTGAGGAACCTCCATTTGTTTTTCTTTCTTATTATTGTTTAATAAGAGATTGAAAATAGTATAATTGAGTATAATCGAATATTAAAATGTTCATAATATGTGCTTAAGCTTGATTTGAATTCTTTCAGATTTTAGCTTCACCTGTTCAACTTGATAGTGTGAAAAGTATACCTTTAAAGAATTGAATAATAAGTGAGTAGTAATAGAAGCACCAAATAATTTCTTAATCTTGAAATCTTAATTAGAGTGACAACAATTTCTTTGTTCATTACCAATACAAGTTCTTTAATTGATGAGATATTTCATGTATTTCCGCATATTATATGACAAACTTAGGAATTTATTGCGCATCACATTTTCTCTTTGTTAAAAGATGAGGTTTGTATCGATGATGCTAATATGGATCCATAACATGTCAATATGTTTCGCTATTGACATGTTATTTAGAAAATAGATGTTCTGTCTAGGCATAGAATGATAACTAAGACCTCGTTTGGCGTCTTGGATTGAATTGGAATGGATAATCCCTCTAAATTCAAGGTATATTGAAAGTAAAGGAAAATGGATTTTTATTTTAAGGGGCTTAGAAAGGGACTAGACATGAAAGAATATTCTCCCTTCTATTCTTACGATTTGGAGAATGATTGAAATTGATAAGTTTTCTTATTCAGTAATCTATCTTCAACCTCCAAGTAATTAGTTACAATCCTTTTATTTATTCCTTCAACATATCTCGAAAATAATGACCTATCAATTTCAATTCATTCTACTGTACCAAACAATGCCTAAAAGTCAAGAAAAAAGTTAAAATTTTGACTCTAGTATGGACTTATATGATATAATTTACAAAGTAATTGGATTACATAGCATTTGTCTTGATACTTAATAACCAAGCCAACGCGCTCGATTAGACTCGTGAAGAGTAAAGCACTAGAGTCCAAAATCCAAACCAAGAGCTAGGGCTTTGGAAGCCAAAAACTTTGTGGGCCTAAAGCTTCGTTGGCATTGACATTTCTAGCAGCTCAACAATAATTTAACGCCAAACTCCTCCTTCGCTTCACAAAGTCATAAGTTAACACACACACCTCCCTCCTCTCTCTCTCTCTCTCTCTCTCTCTCTCTCTCTCTCTCTCTCTCTCTCTCTCTCTCTCTCTCTAAAACTCTCTCCACTGTTTTTCATCAATGGAGGAAGCTCAAACTCAAACCCTAACGCAAACCCAGCTACCCAAATCCACATTCAAGAGGAAACAGAGAAAAACCCAGCAAAAACCCCGCATGGGTAATGCGGTGCATGAATCTTTACCCAGCATAAACCGAATGCAGAGAGCTGAGGATTCGACTCACAGAAGAAGCAGAAAACAGAGCACGAAGGGTGATATCGTCAACGATGTAAAGACTTCAAGTCGAGAGGAGGAGGACGGTGAGAAGGAGGAGGTGGAGAGGAAGATTGAGGCATTGCAGAGGATTGTTCCCGGGGCCGAGTCGCGTGGGGTGGACGAGCTGTTTGAAGAGACTGCTGGGTACATAATGGCGTTGCAGGGTCAGCTCAAAGCCATGAAAACACTTGCAAGCTTTGTTGAAGGTTTGGAGAAGGAGAAGAGGAAGTTTGGAGGTTGATTTGATTAATTAGTTCTTAATTAATTAAATTATCGGATCTCTTGCTGTTTGGGAGTTTGGAAGGTTCTTAATCTGGTTCCATGACAGACCAATGAAATCCTTTTTTTTCCTTTAAATTTTCAATTTTATTTGTTGGCTTACTTGGGTAGCTTCTTTTTTCTACTTTTTTTTCATCTTTTCTTTCTCTATAATGTTAATTTTTTGATATTTTTGTAATGAACTAATGAATAGGAAAAGATCAAGGTTCTCTGGTCTAAAGAAATGATATATATAATGCCCTTTTGCTACATGGATGTTGGAATTTTATTTCTTATATATAATGGAGCGATCAAGCGCTAACGGGTTAGTAATGCAAAATGACTCGATCATAATTGGCAGGAGTTTCATGAGCACTGCAACTTCAGAAATCTGAGTGTATTTGGAAGGGCAAGGAGTTTGTGATTACATATTGATATAATTTTGCATCTGGTAGGCTGCATGTCCTTTAGTGTCTCATGTTTGCTTGATCTCTTTTGTTTTATTTGGTTTGTTTGTTTACATAGAAAACTAATGCTAATTAGTGTCCTAAATAAAGAAATTAGAAGATGGTTAGCATGTGGTTAGTGAGCTACTCTCGATGACTAACTTTAATGCTCTATATTGATTTTGGAATCTCCTCCTATACATATGAAACATTAATAATAGTGAAGTTTAGGAAAAGGAGGTCCAAAGGTAACTTCCAAATGGTGTTTTGACTTTAATTTGAACTAATGTTAATTAATTATTGTAGAATAGCCTCCTCAAAATATATATCAACTGCGACACACAAGACAATAATTTAAGTTTTGAGTAATCTCTAGGTTGTGAAAGTTAATCTTTTTCATGTTGTATTACATATGAGTTAGAGTAGAAAGTGAGAGAGTGAATATGCGGCAATAAATATAGGGTGGTGCTATCTACACACATTTTTTTACTTTTTATACACTCTTTTCAATTTTCGGCCATTAGATCAAATGAATTGGAAAAGATCAAAGGACAACAATTAATAAGAGGTGTGTGAGAGGTAAAAATAGGTGTGATAGCACCGCCCATACATAACTAATTTGGGAATGAAGTGTATTTTGCGGCGAAAAGAGTCATATTAGAGAACAACGACAGACAAGAGTCAATTAATAATAAAATCGTAAACCTCATCCGAAAAGAGCCAAATTAGAAAGGAAACGAACGACAAGATACAATCAATACTGAGATCGTAAACCTCATTCGAAAGAGCCAAATTAGAGAGGAAACAACTGACAAGAGTCAATCAATAATGAGATCGCAAACCTCAACTGAAAAGAGCCAAATTAGAGAGGAAACGACTAACAAGAATCAATCAATACTGAGATCGTAAACCTCATTCGAAAAGAGCCAAATTAGAGAGGAGAAGACCAATAAGAGTCAATCAATAATACAATCCTCATAAACCTAAGCCTGAAGAGTATTTCTTAAGTGACACATACAATCATGTTTATACCTCTCTTATTACATACCAAGCCATTGAGAGAGACTACCAAATTAAATTATATTTTGTATTCCATATCGTGTGACCTACAAAATGTGGTTTAAAAACATAATTTTCTTAACATTTTCCGCAAGTCCTTAGACAAGAGAAATCGATATATAATATACAACAACGTGAAATAAAAATTCCAATCTAGAAAAGCTTCTCTATGCATGGCTCTAATCTGCGTGCGAGTTCAACTAATTTGATTAATTCTTTGGAGCATTGTGTCCACTTTTACTCATTAATAACAACATTATCAAATTAGTGATTTGGATTAATTTTGAGATTTTTCTTGTAAAAGCATAATTTGGATCATATATATGATAAGATCATGTTTGTCACCCACGATGTTGAGCTAAAAATATACATACTTGGTGATGTCATCGCTTGTGGCTTTGTGCAAACTTTCAAGTTTTCAAATGTTGACCTTGGACTTGCCAAGTCTAATAACTGGATTTGCCACTTTTTGACATTCGATTATTGGCAATGTATGATCAAATCAAACCGTTAGTTCTTCTATCTATAAGCCAATCTTGTCCCCGGAACTAGCCTAAGAGTAAGAGGGCTTTGCAACTACAATAGGTCATGAGAATGGAAAAGATATTATTAGGCCAGACTCAACATAAGCGGAGACTTATAATCTTTGATTAACATGATTAGTAATATATATGGTATATTATCGAGGAGTAATGTTAGAGAAATTAAATTTTTTAAATTAAATTTGTAAGATGTGACAGTTGACGGTTGATTTTTTTTTTTTAAAGTCATCAAATCATAAAATCTTACTTTATTACTACATCACTTGATTTACAAATTTGATTTAAAAAATTTAAGCATTGCATTATGAAGTAGTTAAATGTTAGGGATAAGAGAGGGTTGCCTCAAACAGATCGAGAACTAGTTCTACCTATAGTGCCAAAGAACAAAAAATTGCTTTTAATTTTAACTTGGAAACATTTTACCACATAACATTGCAAGAATCATTTCTCAGTATTCTGAACAGGCTTTAAGAGCATTTTAAAAGTATTGCCAAACACACCGAGATAATAGTGTGTTGAAAAACGAGTCAAATCTAATATACAATTGAATTGGACGTGGATCTAGCACATCATCTACATATGGTATGCCGTAAAAAAATAGCTAAGACTCTTTATATAAGTCCTCAAATAGACTTGTGCTATATCCTGCCCCTGAAATGGGGTAGCCTCCCCTCCCTACAAACTTTCAACAAACAAACACATCATCTACAAATGGTGGCCATGGTTTTCAATTTCATATTGCGCCAAACAAGCAAAAGCAAGTTGAAAGTTGGAGACGCAAAACTTTATGGGTGCAGTTGGAAACGACCATCCATCCAATTGCAACGGGTGCATGCATATATGTACATGCAAAGTTATGGAGCGTTCGTTTCGTTTGCTTGCACTAAAAGTGATGAATTAAGAAAGATAAGAAGAAACAAAGGAAAAGTGGTACTGGAGGTGTTGTCTTATAAGATATAAGGAAAAAAAAAAAAACCTAGCTCTCTCTGGAAATTGCAGGTGGTCCTCTCATGGAACATTCATGGTATTATTAAACAACCTGCATTCGAGAAAGGAACAGCCCGCCCAGACATATATGTTGGACTTTGGACAACCTGTATTTCTGTCTGTAACGCTGTAAATTATACTCAACTTTAATTTAATTTTGTCATCTGAAACTCAAAAATATCTCATTTTACCGCCCGAATGTCATTATGTATCACTACCCCCTTACATGTCACATTTTTAAGGTCTCAAATTTTTTTTTTTAAAGTATTATATTTATAATTAATATTGTACATGTGGCAATGACATGGCTAACACACCATCGAATGAATGAGTCCTATCTTGCCACGTTTGCATATTTAACAGAATTTTTTGGTGGAATTAATGGAATGAGGAAAAGTGAGACACAAATGTGTCATTTAGGGGGTAAAGTGAGATATTTTGAATTTCAAGAGCAAAGTGAAACTAAAGTTGAATTTCATAAATAAGCTTTATTTTTTATTTTATTTAGGTTTACGGCAAACCAAATAAATACTGCAGGCTTTGTCCTCCACCCACCCCACCCCACCACACCACATTTCCTTGCTTTGTTTGATTCCAATGCTTTCCAAGAAAACATAGTGCTTTGGACAATGGAGGATACAAAATTGGGCTTGCTCAACATGAATTAGACTGTACAATGGGGCATCTACGAAATGTGAGCCCGTGTTTAGATCGTAGTGGATAGTGGTTTTTTCTTACATGAGAAATGATTTTGCATGCCCCATTTTTCTCTCCCCACTTACTTTCTTTATTTTTTTTTTTGCCGTTATATTGAATAAAATAAAAAAGATCATAAGACATAAATCAACGCAAGTTGTCCTAGTAGTGAGAGAATTTTTCTCTTCAATTCACTGCGTCTCGGGCTCAAATTCTTCCACTTCCTTTACAGTAGATTAGTGTAGAATATATGTAACATCCCGTTCAAAATTTAACTTATTTTATTCCCGGAAGTGGGAAATGACGTTTTTACCCCTGGGTTGACTTTTCGGTTGACTTTTGCGTCGTAACTCGTACGACGCTTCCACTTGTATTTTCTTGTCGTGCTCGTCGTTACGAACGCGTAGACGCGAGCGGGACGTCGTTTGGAGTCCGAACGAATATTTTACGGGCGTTGGTTTTTGACGTTTCCCGTATTTCAATTTTGGGACAGATTGGTGGTTGGGCTGGGGCCCAACACCCCTGTTGGCCCATGTGGCCTTATCCCCCAAAATCTGGGATCTTTGTCCCTGTTTTGTCCGTGTCCTCTTCTCTCTGGTTCTCTGCAAAACCACACACAAAAATTACTCAAGGCACCCCGTGCCTTCCTCTCCCTCTCCCCGAGCTCACTCCGAGCCGTTTTTCCCTTGGCCAAACAAACCACAAACCTCCTTTGAGTCTAAACTGAGCCCAGCAACCCAGAAACCCAGTGAACGTCGAAACCCAGATTTCTGGAATATTTCCCGACGATCTCAAAATTTTCCATCGGCCATTTCTTGGTGAACCCGATCCCAAATCACATCAAACTCATCACCATTGGACTCCTGGAAGTCCCAGGAACCTTGTTCAAGCCTTGGATGGCAGTGGTTGGCCGAGAATCGACGAAACCAAGATCGGCGTTTTGCACCCGTGGGTTCTTCTTCAAATTCAGGCCACTTCTGGCCAGTTTTTGGTCCCCAAAATGGTACAATCTTGTTCCCCTCATCTCTAGCTTCATTTTGGTACTTGAATCGTCCAATTTCGACTTAAAACGAAGAAGTTATAGAGCTTAAAAAAATTACCCAGAAACCGGCCAAAATTTCGGCGACGGCGACCGGAAAAAGACCAGAGGTGACCGGCACTGACGTCAGCGATGACGTCAGCAAACCGGGTCAGACCGGCCTTGCTGACGTCAGCGAACCGGTTCAGACCGGCGCTGACCGGCTTGGCTAAGCCGCGAGTGGAGCCGCGCGTGGAGCCGCGCGTGAGATAGCGAGTTGAGCCGCGCGTGGAGCCGCGGCTTGGCGCGTTTGAGCCGCTCTTGGGGGCGCGTGGGGACTCTTTTTTCGATTCCGTCTTCGCGAGGCGACTCGTGACGACGCGTTTTACCTAGGGGCAGTTCGTATGATATTTTTCGAGGTGTTTTGAACCTCCTGGTTGAGCAAACAAGGGATAGGTTTAATTAATTAGTTATTTAGTAACCTTTATGAGTTTAATCATTGTACCGGTGATATCTCATATAGGTGGGGCCTATCCAGAGGACTATCGGGACTACCCAGGACGGGGTACTTCAACCCGGCTACCTACAGGTGAGTGAGTGGGTCTTTGTTTGATAAATGTATATATACGTATGGTTTTTCAACGCTTTCTTTAACTGTTAGCGTAGTTGCATATTATTACGTTTGTTGGAGGTAGAACATTCGTACTATATTGCCATACATGTTTTATACTGTTGCTCATCAGTAGATGTATACACCCCAGGTATTAGTACTCAGTCTTGTGGCCAGGACTAGCCTTGACGTTTGGAGTAGTCACTATCAGTACCGCTACGCAGCTTTGGATCCATTGTAGGTACTAGCCTGTTCTAGGTTGCACTAGGCAACTCGAACTTGTGTGACTGCACTTTGTGCACCAGCGCTTAGCGTTAGACTCGCGTCATTGTAGTACTCAGCGTATTACTTTTATACCTAGCTTGTTCCTTGTGGGATTTAGCTCCTTGGGCATGTGTGTTTACATATGGGTGAGCAAATCAGTAAAGATTTATCGGGGAGTACCCGAATGTTTTAATGATAGTATTTTGAGGTACATGCCTACGGGTATGACGTATTTTCTCAAACTATACTTGTTTTCAAACGAGGGGTTACTAGACTTTTGAAAACAACGGTTTTATCAAACTTTACTTTTTGACCCACTCACCGTTTTATGTTTTGCACCCCTCCAGGTTAGTTGGCTGGGAGCTTGCTACGTCGATGGCGCGGTGGTATGACAATGTAGGGTTGTTTCTACAGTTGTATTAAATTTGTATCCCTTACTCTACTCACACTGTGTATTCTAACAATTTCTTCCGCACTCTGTTCTTACTATTCATTCTTAAACTTTCTATTTGGCTTTCGTCACGCTAACGCGTGTCGGCTCTCACCTTCTGACACCTGGCTCGTCCGGGATCGGGATGTGACAATATAACTTGTACTAAAAAACGTTATAAATTAATAGGGGTGTGGATAAAGAGAAAAGAGGTGTATGAAAGTTATTTCTCGTTTTGCAGACACCCGTCACTTGTATATGAACATAAGAATATTGTAGCTCAAGTAAATATAACCAAGGATTTAAGTTTCAATTTCGGTAGATATATCGGTAATCCAAATTTAGAGAAATGTCGATAAATATATCGATATCGATGAAGATATTAGTTTAAAATATTAAATCATAGAAGCTTGCTAAAATTACGTTTGAAATTTTACAATTGTCTCAACTATTATGCAAACATATGCATGGTAGTTGAGACAATTGATTTTATTGCCTTTCAATTTCAAATTACACTTGTCTTCACACAGTAAAATTTTTCCCTCTTAATTATCAAATTTTGTTTAATAGTTTGTTTCTTCACAATTCGTAAGATGTAGTTCATGGGGGTATTCACACACTTTAAATTGTTTTTTTTTTCTTTCGTTTTCTGGGTTTCTACACTTATAAATCTACACTCAATTTTCAATTATTTGAAGATGTCTTTGATGGTTTTTAACTGGTTTGGTTTGTCACTGCATGTTCAATTTACTCGGACGCTCCTCAACGTCACCAAAATAGAAATTTTTAATCCTTTTGGCGGTCTTCGTGTTTCCTTATAAAAAAGGTCTCCTTCAAGGTTCTAGGTTTCTTTCTCAAATACAAAAAAAAAAAAAAAATCATCAAATTAGCATCTTTCTGATAAGCAAACTATTAAAGCCATGAATAAAGTGAGGCATGCATACACAAGAATGAACAAGTGATGTGAGTACCACACTTTGCAGATGTTTATGTTATCATTGAATGGAATGATTGAATTAATCAAACAGTTCTTCCCAAGCCACGTGATTGTATTATGACAAACAAGGAGGAGAATCATAGCCATGTTGAATTTTAGGGTTTTTGTAGCACCTTTGGCAGTGGATAAGCAGTACCATATTACTTGAAAAAGCCTCTATATGCGATACTAGATGAATTTTCAATCGAAAGGTGCATTGCATGTGATCAACTAAAGTAAAACTATCCATGCGCACCGGCAGTAGGATTGAACTAGAATTCCAGTTTTAGACTTTGGCTCTTGAAATGGATCAAAATTGTGATCTAGAGGACTATGTCTAATTGTCTCAAATTGATGGAGCCGCAAGTTAGTGCAAGCCTATAGAAAGGCAACAAAAATTTCTTGAACACAATTTAATTTTCGACGAGAATCGATTTCCATGATTGAATGTATCTCAACGTAACCCCGATTTCGGTGCCAACTAGTTTCCAATGCGAAAATTCAAAACAAAATTACATCCATGAGAAATTCCAATCTATTATCATGGTGGATGACTTAGGAGTATGCATGCAGTGATTTTGGAGCGCGTCGAACTCCTGCTCAGATACCAACTGCGCGTAGGTTGCCGTCGTCTCCATTGAAACTACGGTTTGAGGTGAGTCTAATGTACAAGTATTTTTTGAACTCATTTGTTTAGATTCAAAATTCTTTAGATTAAGATTTTATATCGTTGTTTTTCGAGTGTTTAAACATGAACTATAAGAGATTTTGTACCGAAAAATATATTTTGTAGAATATGAAGACAATAATTTAGTGTTATGGGAAGGGAAAAAAAAACCAAAAATCTAAATCCAAAATAAAAAATTGACAAGGGAAATGATCGGTACTAATCTGGGAAAAATGGCCGGAAACCTGCAACTCGATGTATCTCATTCATTTCAAGGCCAAATTGCACGATTCAAGTACCAAAATGAAGCTGGGAACAAGGAGAACAAGAATTTACCAATTTGGGGGCCAAAATCTGGCCAGAGGTGGCCTGAAAATGGAGAAGAAGTCACGGCCATAAAGTGGCCGATTTCCTGATCGCCGTTTCACGTCCAATTCAGGCCATCCAAGGCTCGATCAAGGTCCTAGGGACTTTGAGGAGTTCAATGGTGGTGGTTTCGAGGAGGTTTGAGCTCGGTTTCACCGAGAACTTGCCGGGGGAAAATCTTGGGTTCGCCGGAGTTCGAGCTGAGGTTCCTGGCTCGAGTTGAGTTACTGGTTTCCTGGTTTGGGGTGAAGTGGAGCTGACAAAGGTGATGGTTGGGTCTGCAAATGAAGTTTTGCCATGGAAATGCCTCGGTGGTGAGAAGAGACCACGGTGAGAAAGAGATTGTGAGTTTGTAGAGAAAGAGAACACGGGAGAGACAGAGTGAGTCAGGGAGATGAGTCAAACACACAGAGAGACAAAGAGTGATGGGCCAACAGGAAACTGGGCCCACATCTCAACTACCAAGCAGTCCAATTTCGAAATACGGGAAACGTCGATAATCCAACTTCTGTAAAATAATTGTTCGGACTCCGAATGACGTCCAGTTCGCGTCCATGCGTTCGTAACGATGAACACAACAAGAGAATACGAAGGGAAGAGTCGTACGAGCCACGACGCAAAAGTCAACCGAAAGGTCAACCAGGGGCATTTTCGTCATTTCCCACTTCCCGGGAATAAAATATTGTTATTTTTCGGGACGGGTTGTAACATTTTTAAAGTTACAAAATTTAACGGCTAGTTGACATCAATGAACCTTTGATCTGGGTCGTCAACTTTTAAAACAATCAACATCTTATGGACACAAAGTTATAGGTGCATGATAAAGCATGGAACCGGCAGTAGTAGATCATATTGAGATGCTGTTCCAGACAGCTTTGTACATTGGTAAGGTCTATGAACAGTAATGGCTTGGACTACCAAGTGGACTACAAATGGAAAGCTGTTTGACTATGAAATCTTTTTTTTGAAGATTTTTTGAACTCCATTGAAGATGAGTTTTTGATGAAAGTGGTTTATACAAGGTAATTTGACAGTTCGTTGGAGATGGCCTAAAAAGATTGGATAAGCCCGTTATGCACATCTACCCAAAAAGAGCACATGCCAATGCTACATTATATTTTTTTAAAAATATTGGCACACTACTTTCCCAAACTTGTTTCTATTATTTTGAAAAAAATTAGATCGGGAATTTGCTTTTTTTATATACATTCTAATTTTCATTCAATCCTTCCAAAAAGATTGGATTCGAAAATTTACAAATTCGGAAAAATGTACAGTAATTGGAGTTTTCAATCTAACTTGTACTTCTGGCACTTAGCATTATAATTTAGTGTTATTTATATTTACTTATAATTGAAACGTCGTAAGTTCAAATACGGTAAATTATAAGTTCGATACTAATTATTATAATTTTTTTATTAAATACAAATAATATTTTATATTAATTTACCGTAAAAAAAAAAAAAAAAAATTGAACTCAGAACACAGTGACTCAACGAAAAATACCTCAGTTTACCATATTGGTCCCCACAACTTTTAACTTTCCGAAAAAGAGAAAAAAAAAAAACTTTTAACACGTGCACCGCACCATCCACGATTCTCAGCCGTCCGCTTCCTCATGAGAGATAATCAGATTCGATGCCTAATTCTAATTCTACGCAAAACGAAGACGAAAAAGGGATAATGGAAATTTGTCAGCAGCAGAAGAAACCCTAAAACTCTGTCGCCCCCTGTTTACTCGCAACATTCTCATCCCACGCACGCTCGCAGATCACTCAACCGCCATTGCTGATTGCTTTCGGGTTTGTTCTCTTTCTCTCTCTCTCTCGCTTTTGTTTCCCGAGAAAATTAACAACTGCAAGAAAATTGATAGGAGAAAGTTGGTTGTAATTTTCTCGGTATCCAAACAGTTTCTGAAATTTCGTAGTTTTGATTTCCGGATCGTGATTGGCGCTTTGTATTTGTTTGTTCGTTTGTGTGTGTTTCTAGGGTTAGAAATGGCAGAGGAGAAGACGGTTGAAATCGTGGACGATCAGGCTGAGGATTTCTTCGATGCCGATCAGGCGGCGGAGTTGGGCCGCAAGGTCGACGGTTTGGAGCGGGAGAAGCTCGAGCTGGAGCACGAGAACAAGGAGACGAAAGAGAAAATCCAGGAACTGACGGCAGAGATCGAGAAATTGAAGAGCAGCGAGAAGGAGACTAAGGAGAGGCTCAGGGAGATGGAGTTGGAGATCGAACGGACCGAGGAGGGGAAAGATGTGCTGGAATCGGTTGCGAATAGAGCGATGGAGCTTGAGACGGAGGTAGCGAGGCTCCAACACGATCTGATCTCCGCCATGGCCGAAGGGGAGGATGCGAATAACGAAGTGGCGGAGCTGAAACGCATGTTGGGAGAGAAGGGGGAGAAAATTGATAGCTTGGAGAGGGAGCTTGAGAGCCTGAAGAAGGCGAAGGCTGATAGCGAGAAGAAAGTTAGGGAATTGGAGAGGAAGATTGGGGTTTTGGAAGTGAAGGAAACTGAGGAGAAGAGCAAGAAAGTTAGGGTTGAGGAAGAGATGAGAGAGAGACTTGATGAGAAAGAGAGCGAGCTTAGCTTGTTCAAGAAGAAAGTGGAGGATTTGGAGTCGGTGATTGCGAAGAACAGTGCTGAATTGGGGAAGAGAGCGAAAGAGAAGCTCAATGTCGAGGCGGCATTGAGGGAATCAGAGGATAAGTGCAGAGCCATGGAAATGAAGATGGGACAATTGCAGAAGGACGTGCTGGATGCTGAGAAGGTTATTAATGGATTGAAGGAGAGGACTGTTGGGGCAATTAATGGGACTGTAAATGAAATGAAGGAGATTTTGGAAGGTGGAGATACAGGGTCGAAGGGATTGAGCTTGCCAGTTGTGGCAGGGTCTACTGGAGTCGTTGTTGCTGTGGCAGCTGCAGTTGTCTGTGTGTTGTATGTAAGGCAGAGGTGATTGGATTGCAATGCGGCATAGAGGAAAAAAAAATCCGGGCAGGTTTAAAGCTAGAGGTTAGGGTTTATTTGGGCTAAGAGCATGTCGCAATTTTGTTAGAATTACTGAATGCTTTTTTGTTGGGTTTGGTTTTTTGCGAGCCTATCTTGTTAGCTCTATCATTTTGGGATGCTGTTTTGTTTAGCTTTTGCTTGCTTGGTTCGAAAAAACTTCATATATATAGTTACGAAGGATTATCATACTTTGGCTATAACTATTTTGTATTCGTACCCTGTGTGCTCCAAGCCATTTTGAATTGCTGGAATAACACATACAGCATGACGGTTTTTTGCTAATTTGATATCTTGAACTCGTAGCAGTTTCACTGAGTTTGTTCAATTGCCTTGTTGGTGCTTTCCTTAAAGTTCCATTTAGTAGTTTTTGAAGAAAAGTTGTCGTGTAATTAGAGTCAAGCCAGAAATCATCAGTAGATAGGTTGCGTTTAGTATGGTGCCATGTTTGCTCCTCTTTTTTTTTCCGCCGGGGGGTGGGGCGTGGTGTTGGGTTAGGGGTTCCGAATTCTACTACTTATGTGCACTGATCATATGCTGCATGCTGAAGCAGCAAATAGGAGAACATTCATGAAATCTTGTTTGCTCATGTTCATATTTTTATGCAAATTCGAACCCTTTTTCTTGAATATCCACCTCCCCTGTGCACAGACTTCTTCCACGAATTTAAATGACTTCTGGTAGAGATCTATATATGATACTCCATGCCATAACCGGCTGAATTTCCTTTTGATGTCTGAACCCTGGAACTCGCTATTGCTTTCAAATCGTTGATCCTGCTGATCAATGAGAAATTCTAGACTTCTAGATAGAGTTTTTGATTGCCATTATGATTGGATGTTGGATTGTGATACATGGAATTGAATGTGATACATGGAATTGAATATGTTGCATGTGTAAGAGCTCTCGATCTTACAGTTATGATCTGGTCCATTATAAGGTCGACTTCACCGTGTCATTTAGGGCAAAAACTTACATGAAACCGGGCGTATAACCCCTCTCTGATCTAAGTTTCTCTCGTTCTTCAGACCGTCTTACTAACCAACTCATAAACTTGTGCAGAAAGCAAGTAGAACTGTTTTATCTTTTGTTTTGTCACTTGCAGTTTGTGTCAATAGTGTGATTGAGTTTGAGTTTGATCAAGTGATGAGGGTGGTGTAACGAGTTCAAATTATGATACTTCAAGGGTTTCATTCACTTCATTATAGAGAAAGAAATGCGTTTGAGCACTCAATTTTGCCTCGTACTTGTAACGGGTTTTTAACACCAAGACTGGGTGGTGTAACTTTGGGCCATTGAAATGCGTTTGAGCACTCAACCAACCGCCCGTCTGCTTGAATATGTTGTGACTAGTCTCGTGATGAGAGAGAAGAGTGTATGCACTTTGTTGCGAGTAAATTATTGGTCGTATCATGGACGCTAACAGTTAATAATTGAAGGCCCAACCCTGAACCCGCCTTTAGCATTAACCATCAATGTATAGATGACATACATTTTGGTAACAAATTCTTTAGTTCTGTGTTTACCAAATCAAAAATTAAAAAAAGTGAAATCCTCAGTACATACAAATCATTGAAAGGAATACAAAAGAACCGTTCTTCAGTAAATACGAAAAATATACCACATAACGAAATTCACTCCACACGAAATCACGAATAACCAATCTCAAATCCTCAGCTGCTAACACAAAGTGAGGCTCTAAATCTCAAACACTATTTAGATTTAGGGTTAGCTGTGCGACCTTCATGGCTCAGTTGCACCAGCCGTAATGCTCCGTTTCTGCAAAATAGAGATCGAAAAAGAAGATAGTCAGCCGAGAGTTTTGTGAAAAATGATATGATATTCTATTCTAAATTCATCTAAAATACGGGAAAGAGGATTCGAACTTGGGTACTGAGGGAGGGAGTACAATGATACAGTCAACTTAACTAGGCTCAAGTCTGTAGTTAGCCTTGAGTTTTTTGACAAATGATATGATATTCTACTCTAAATTCATCTAAATTACGGGAATGAGAATTCGAACTTGGGTGCTGAGGGAGGAGTACACTGATACAGTCAACTTGACTAGACTCAGGTCTATAGGTAGTCCAAAATTTAAGAAACAGAGTGTTTAGCACGAAGAATGCAACTGGCAGTCATGAAGATGTGCGTGGATGACTATCAACCATTGATGGGCAAAAACCGCTTCTATTAACCGCTGACAGTTGCTCTCATGCATGATTGCTATCTCTAAGACAACTCATATGTGCATGTGTGTGGCCTGCTGATAGACCCATACATTATAGGCCACCCACCAACTGTAAAGCCATGTTTATGAAGCAACATTCCAACATACAAGAGTTTATATGCCAACACATGACAGCACATGACAGCATATTCCAAAGCTTTATTAGGTCAATTCACCCAAAAATACATAAAGCGAAAAATAGCAGGAAAATTGATCAATTTCTTGACCCGTATAGATTTTTGGTTAGTGCAGATCGAGAAAAATGCCCAACCTTGTATAACATACAGCAGCAGGACAACTTTTGACAAAAGAAAAAAACAAACACTTTTAGATGCATTTTCTCTAAAAGCGTTTTCAGTCATTTAAAATCACTTTCCAAACGAGTCCTCACTTGAAACCGAACAGGTAGAACAACAAAGTACAGATTCATGTTCTGTTAACCCTAGCTAGTAGTAGCTTAGCTATCAAGTATCCTCGGATCGAAACGAAAGAAATCAAGTGCATATAGTCTGAACTAGTGTTGCATCAAGTTCAACTAATTATTTTAGGAAGAGTATTATCTTGAATTAATTACCTTAAATTATCTGTCTGATCTTCGGTGCAGAATTTCGAAAAGTCCACAGCAACTCTTCCATGAAGTCGGCTGCAGGGAGTGTCCGCTGACTGATACAATGGACTGCCAACAGAGAAGCCAAGAACTAGTCATTGATTTGAAAAGAATTTCATGTAAGCTACAAAAGTTGGAACAATTTAAGCGAACATAATTACCGGATTTCCTGTGCTTTCGGGGATCTCAGCCTTGCCATAATCTTGTCCGGCATCAGCTGATTCGACTGCAGGAGCCTCTTCCTTGTAAGCAGTACCTGATGACTCCCCAGTTTTCTCTTCGGAAACCGGCAATTTTACTTCCTCGATTCCCTTTGACACAACATCTGCACCAGCAGCAGGAACCGCTTCCTTCTCATCGGAACAAGGCACTTCTGCTTCTTCAGTTCCTTTCGACCCCACATCGGTTATGACCAGAGCACAATCCTCTCTCTCGCTCGACGGCAATGTTAATTCTTCAACCTCCTTGGACACCAAATCGGTTTCGACTAGAGAAACCCCATTACTCTCTTCCACATATGACAATGTTTTTTCCACAATCTGTACCGACACCTCCTCCGTGATAGCCGGCGAAGATTCACCAGTCTCATCCAAAGACGCCACAACTTTCTCCTCCTCCACCACCTCCTCCACCTTGGTTTCCTCAACAACACCACCTTGGTCCAAATGATTGGACACAGATTCAACCGCGACAACAACTTCTTCGGTCTTCTCCACTACCACTTCCCCTGAGTCATCCTCCACTTGAGCACTTTCCGCCTCTTCATCCGAACTACTACTACTGGAACTGGAACTCGAACCATCAGCATGGTCACGGGTTTCCTTTGCAGCGATGTCCCTCACATGTTTTGAGTCGCCAGCATCCTCCGGTTGAACATTTTCGGCGCCCTCCAACTTCCCATTCGAAGAATCCGCCATTTCGTTAAGATCAGCAGAAACTTTCTGCCTCTCCTCCTTCTCTACTAACGAATCTCGATCACCGGCGGAATGGTTTTGACAAGTTGCAGAAGCAGTCTCGCAACCACTTAATTCTTTGTCGTCACAAAATATATTCAAGTCAGAAACTTTCTAATATGTATTAGTTTTAACAAAGCAGAAAAAGAGGAGAAAATAATTAAAAAATAAAAAAGGGTTGGCAAACTACAGATAGATGAGTGAGAAATAATAAGTCAACCTGTGTGGAATCCAATAGCCAATTGCCACTTAAACAAATAATAAAATGGAACCCTAGAGAGAGAGAGAGAGAGAGAGAGAGAGAGAGAGAGAACCTGGGACTTGTTGAAGGGTAGGTGGAGATTGGCGGATTGCGTGTTTGGTTTTTCTCTTGGCAAGTTTTGATGTGATTTTCTTAGGACGTGGAGGCATGGTTTAGTTTGTTGACTGGTTGCTGAGAATTTAGAGAGAGAGAGAGAGAGAGAGAGAGAGAGAGTAAATTAAAGATGGTGATATGCAGGTTTGTTTTGTATTCAACTGTTATTTCTTACAAGGAAAGGAAAGGAAAGAAAAAGAATGCGAAGAGTTTTTAACGTTTTTTGAAATTGAAACGGTCAAGGAGGGAACTACAACGTTGTTTGAGGCCCTTTACAAGTTAAAGAGGCGGGAGCTTTCGTGAACGGTCTCAGACGAGTCACAAGAGTCGCACCACTCCCACCAGTCTGTCTAACATTACGTTTGGTGTGTTTTTTTTTTGGTAGTTTCAAAATTTTCTTTGGTATTTATTAAAAGAGTTTTGTGTAATGTTCGAGTGAGATTTGATGGATAGAATATAAATAATTCTTTGGAATAAATACTTGCTAGCTTTGATTGAGTGGTTTGCCCCTTTGTGGTCATTCTGATATTATTCAATATGCGTTTTAGATGATGAAAATGTAATTGGGGGCATATTGCATAGATTTGCTTTGTTATATGTACCGACAATGTAAATTATTATGGAGAGCGAGATTTGATCTTTTAAGTGCAATGGGGCGAATACATTGTTTATACCGACTGATTTAAAAAAGTTCTTTTGTTATTTTCTCACTGAAACTAGTAGGAAAATTGAATTTGAGAAATCGGTGTGTGAGTAAATTCTAAACTGAGAACAAAGCGATTAGGAGAGTAAAAAACTTGTAACTATTGACCGGGGGTTGGTGGCTAACTTGTACGTCAAAACAATTTTCAATCAACTTTAATTTTAAAGGGGTCATCTCAAGATTGTGATGCTTATGTCATTTAAGAGGGACCATGTTCTAAATGTTAATGGAAACCTACCAACACCAAAGGTGTCTTTATTTTTTATTAATTTATACAACGATATAAGAATTGAAGGAAATTAGTGATATCAAACTTACCATCTATGCAATTCAAGTTGAAGACTTCTTATTTACAAGTGATGATGAATACCATTAGATTGTAGAGACTGGCTACAGTGCTTGCAAGCATTGGATGCTCACACCGATGTCACCCTCCTTCCCCCCCCCCCCCCCTCTCCTCCCTCCTCCCTCTTTTTAACGGTGAGATTGGTGTGAGCATTCAATGCTTGCGAGCACCGTAGCCTACTCCTAAATTGTATTACTAACTGACAACTCCAAAGTTGTCTTAACTTTTTTTACTCCATAACTACCAAGTCTACCATGATTGGAATTTGAAACGTGCCTACCATTCGATGATTGCTTTTTGTGTTGAAACCAAACCAGGCCTAAACTCAACCACTGATTTTCCTAGCCCAATTACAATGCGAGGAATAAGAATCAAAACAAACCCTAGCGAGCCCAATTTTGCAGCCCAAATCAACTTTACAATTCTCAATCCCTACTCTCCAAAAACCCTAAACCCCCAAAAGGTCCTCAGTTTAATCTTCCCTCCCCTTAAAACCCTAGCAAAAACATCGTCCTTTCTCTCTTCCTTCTCCACTGCTCACTCTCTCTTCCTCCGCTTCCATGGCCGCCACCACTCCAGCGCCTCCACCTTCCGCCACAAAACCCACCAAATCGATCACCAAGACGGTGCGGAAAGCCGTAAACGCCCTCATCAAATGGCGGAACGACAAGCTGCAGACCCAGAACCCCGATCTCCTGGAATCCGACGAGTTCGCCTACCTAGTTCTCACCCTCAAGAAAATCCCCCCTAAGGGTCGCGTCAACGCCTACAAAATCCCCCTCCCAAATCCCCTCCACTCCCAACTCTCCGAGCTCTGCCTGATATACGACGACGGACCCAAGTCCGACCTCACCAAGGACTTCATCGAGAAGAAAATCAAGGCCGAAAACATACCCGTGTCGAAAATCTTGAAGCTTTCGAAGCTCAAGAGCGATTACGTCCCCTTTGAGGCCAAGAGGAAGCTGCTGTATTCGTATGATATGTTTCTGGCTGATAAGCGGATTGTGCCGTTGCTGCCGAAGTTTTTGGGGAAGCAGTTCTTTAAGAAGAAGAAGATTCCGGTGCCGGTGGACTTGGAGCACAAGAATTGGAAGGAGCAGGTGGATAAGATTTGTGGGTCGGCTTTGTTCTTCTTGAGTACAGGGACGTGTAGCGTGGTGAAGGTAGCGAAGGTTTCGATGAGCGATGATGAAATCGTGGCGAATGTGGTTGCGGCGATTAATGGGATTGTGGAGATTGTGCCGAAAAATTGGGGAGGTGTGAGGTCGTTTCATTTGAAGTTGTTGGACTCGCTTGCATTGCCGGTTTATCAGGCGGTTCCGGATGTGACATTGAAGATTGAGGGAGAGAAGGGTGTTGAGGAAGGTGAGGAGGTGAAAGAGGTTGGTAAGAGTGAGAGTAAGGATTTGAAGAGTGAGAAGAAGAGCAAGAAGAAGGGTAGGATTCATGAAGTGAGGTATTTGGATAGCAATGTCGGCGAGGTGCTTGATGATGATGAATTGGGTATTGTTGGTGATGTGGATATTGGGGAAGGGAAGCAAAGTGAGAATGATGAACTGGGTGGTGGCGAATTGGGGAAGAAGAAGAGGAAGAAAGAAAAGGTTGCTGGTGAGTCTAAGGGTGAGAAAAGGTTGAAGAAGTCAGCTAAGGCGAATGATGATGCTGAGTTAAATGGGGAAAAGATTCTCGGGGAGAAAAACAGTGAGAAGAAGTTGAAAAAGTCGGCGAAGGTGGGAGAAGAAGATGGTGCCACTGTCAGGCATAAGAAATATGGGTTGTCTTCAAAAGAGAAGAAAAAAGATGTTACAAAGAAGAAAGCAGATGATTCATCGGCCAAAGGTGAAGTGTCTATTGGAAAGAAGGAGAAAAGAAAGAGTGAAGAGTCTGTTGGAAAGAAGGAGAAGAGGACGAGTGAAGATGAAAAGTTGAAGACCACAGAAGCAAAGCTGAAGAAGGCTAAGAGAAGTAAGAAAGCAGCAGAGTGATTCGGGATAGCAGGCTGCAGGCGAATGACAGGCTTTGCGGTGGGATCAATACCCCTCCGGGCAAGTATGGCTATCCATATTAAGTCGTCCGGAAGAATTTTGATTGTTGTGTATTTTATTATGGTATTGATGTTATGATCCTTTTTGTTAGCTTTTGAATTGACATTGCCTATTTAGTTTATATATCTTTGTTATGGAGATCATACAAAATGTTTACTTTTCCATTGTGGTTTTTCTGCGTTCGCTTAACTCTGAATTTGAACTGAGATTGTGTCACTATGAGTCTATGACCTAAACTTGCATCTCCATTTCAAATTATAAATGAACAGAGCATTTCTTTGCATCAACGGGTTCTTTTTCTCTTTTATTTGATTGTAGTTGCAGAAATGTGTTGCTTCATATCATGACAGTCTTTCGAAAGATTGATTACATTTGTTTAAGGTCTACCTGCGGCTTTTATGAAACCCCTCTATCAGCGCCATCATCTCTGTTTTGTGCTGTACTCTAGCAGACAGAAGTGCAGAAATGTGCAGCTTCATATTGTCTTTTGAATGATTAGATTTGATATTCATACTCAAACAGATACTGCTTCTTTGAATCCTTTTATCTCTTGATTACTTTGAAGTAGTCGAATGCATAAATCTTGCAACTTCAAGCAGGAGAGAGCAAACTGTCCCATGCAATGTATTTCCATTTTTATGCAGCCACCTTGTTCGGTTTCGGTATTTCAGGGATTGCTTTTGTGTCTTGGTTATGGATGCATTGAATTGACGCCTTACTTTTCGTCACAAACCAACACGAATTGTTTTCCATAGAATTACACAGATTGAATTTCAGAGAAATTGGAAGTTGAATGAGATCTATGCGTTTAGCTTGCTATTGTATGCTTTCAAATACCAGAATGTTGGTCAACATGTGATGCGAGTAAAATTCATTTGCAAAATCCTATCCGAAGGCATCATTTGCAAGTTCCTACCTATTATGAAGTCCTCGTGTTGCATCCCATTCATTTAAGCCGATTCATTTATGCGAGTGAAGCTTTAACAGAAGCAATAGGCCCTTTTTGTTTCCGGTTTAATTTCGATCCTTCATCCCAGTTGTGAGAAAGGTGGTCAAATAACATTTTTATCTTCATTGTTATTTGACAGTCTATCCGAGCGCCTTACGAGTGGTGCTCGGATGGACTTACGAGCGCCTTACGAGTAGTGTACAAGTTCAGAGTCTTGTTGTCACAATCTTGATGGAAAAATTGCTATCAATATTTGTAAGAAAAAGAACATGACGATACTCAATGTATCATCTTCCATTTCCGATCTGTGATACATTTAACACCACCAGGCAATGGACAAGATTAGTATCCAATCCAATCTAATTGGACGGATTTATCCTATCTAACCTGTGATACACTTAACACATATGGTGTTGTCTGAAGAGGAAGCGACGAGCTTGGGGATGGTTACAACTTAGGATCCTTAATGATAACAGTGGCAAGACCTTGTTGTGAGACACTCCCTCGATGCAGTAGAATCCATTGCCTTCACACTTGTTCATGGGACAGTCCCGACCATCAAGAAAAAAACACCTGAGCTTAATTTCACCTCCTCGGCGCTCACTGACCAGAGCTGCTTGGACTTCAACCAATTTCGATTGATGTTAAGAAATGAGAGACCTTAGGCCACTCCTTTCCTTTGCCTTCACGGATATAGCTGGTTCAAGACTCGAGCAATCTGTGACGGTAACATTCTGCAGTGTTTGAGAACCCCACAGAATCTGTTGATCAAGATGGAATTCATTTCTCTGGCTGGAGCTAAATCAACTTTGATATAGAAGTTGCACGCGTGCAGTTAACTTGCCGGTCGTAGCTGCAATTTGATCTCCATCGGATGGCAAAACGTACAAAGTTCCAAGACTTGATCGAATGAAAGAAGAACTCCGAGGACGCCAAGGATTCGTAACAATTAACGCTGCAAAATCAGAACTCTGCAGGTGACTATTTATGTAAATAATATTGATCATGCACGAACTAACGATTACTACATTTTTACACGTTATAATTACACTGCTTTGCACTTACCTGTAACTTGAAGAAGTAGAGCCAAAATTTTGATTTTGAGGGAAAACTAATAAAACGGACATAAAAATTTTGAAACTTAACCAAAAATACCTTAATAACTTTTATTTAATGGTTAAGGCAAGCCCAACATCAAATCAGTCCAAAAAAAACTGGCCCAAGCAAAGTAGTTTACGGAGTTTCCGATTTTACCCCGGGAAACCTTGCTCCGTTTATTTGACATGCTTCCTTCTTCTCTGTTTTTGTTTAAATTCAGAAACAAAAATTGTAGCAACGACCGCGATCTCCCCGATGTTGTAGGCCGACGAGGAATGTTCTGAGATCGTCGACATGGCGTCCGATTTCATCTCCGATCTCCCTGACGAGTGCTTGGCCTGCATATTCCAGTCCATCGGCTTCAGCGACCGGAAACGATGCTCGCTGGTTTGCCGACGGTGGTTGAGGGTCGAGGGGCAGAGCCGTCACCGTCTCTCCCTCAACGCCTAATCGAATCTCCTCCCTATCATCCTTTCCCTCTTCTCCCGCTTCGACGTCGTCACCAAGCTATGATCAAACTTGCTTCTTCATCAACGGCGTCGAGAAAATCCTCCTTTTATGGAAAACCCAGTTCCATTTTTCCAGCGTCGTCGATCAGCGAGAGCCCAGTTGGCTCAGATGCGAAATCATTGTTTCTCTAGTCGATTTAATCGAAAGGCACAAAAGGGTTTTAATTTGAGTATCTATCTGTAGAAATTTAGTCAAATGTGCTTCACAAGATATATTATCACTTTGATCCACATATTATTCTTAAGTGATACATTGTTGACCAAAGTGTTGGTTTTTGCAAAAAGAAGATATGTTTTAGCTTCAGTTTCGAGTTTTTGTGACGGCGAAATTGTTCCTTGAGAATCTACCCATACAAAATCTGATAGTGTGTTTCCCATGTCTTCAAATCATTCAAAACTACCGGAGGGGGTAAGGAATGGATTACTGAAATCAGCACGTATTAGAATACCACATGCATCAGATGGGCTGTTTGAGTTCTAGTTCTTTCGACCGCTATTTTCTTTGAAGGTTTGTTAATGTGTAAAATACCTATTAAAGTTTGTACTATCTTCAGAATATGACTGATGATACAAAGGCTTCCCCTGAGATTATCGCTATGTTGAGAGAGCCCGGTGTTGGAGAGAGATTGTTTCTAGGCCTACTTGGCCTTGCTGATTTAATTTTAATTATCTATGATCTCCGTTAAACTTGTTGGAAACGGATCTTGATCTTAATATTTATTATTAACAGTTTTTGCATTTAAATGTTTATTATTTTGTTTGGTGGGTTTTAATCTTTGTTTTCTGGGTTTGTTTTTGTTTTGGGTTCCTGAATTTTATTAGAGGACCTGATCATGAATGTAAATCTAACAGCTTTCAGTTACTTGTAGCTAAAAAGTCTGCAAGTTACTAAGTTACTTAGCAGTCGTATGATCTATTTTTTTTGTAGCAATTAAATTTGAATGTTTAAATTTAACTTTTTATTTTGAGTACTCATTGCTCCGTTGCACTGAAGAAAAATTGTAAAAGGCTGAAGCTCCACGAGTTGACAACATCGTTTCGCACTATTTCTAGAAATGATGACCACTATTTCTAGAAATAATGACACTATTTTTAGAAGCAGTGACATTATTTTTAGAAACAGTGACACTATTTTTAGAAATAATGTTCAAACAGTCGGTACATACTTTTAGAAATAGTTTGGACATGAAAGTTTTTGAAACAGTCGGTACATACTTTTAGAAAATAGTTGGCATAATATACAAATAGTTATGTGTATTTGTTGAATTCCTTTTAATTTATGAAGCGCCCAACCAAATATGTTATAATTAGAAGTATTGGGCTGATTATAAAAAAAAAAAAAATTTCATTTTTTTTCCCTTGTGGTCTTTGGATTTTAATGATTTAATGGCATATTTGTAAATAATAAAAGTTTCAATGGCATTTTCGTAATTAAAAAGTGATAAATTTGAGCTAAAAAAGTTTGGATTTTGTCATGGGCAAATTGGAAAAAAAAATTATAGCTTGCATATTGGGCTTTGCTTCCAACATGTGAGCCTTTTTGTTTTTTGTCATGTTGTGGTAAAGTTTGTACTTTTGATTAAAATTTTTATCCTTTTTATTAAATAAAGTTATTAGGGTGCTTTTGGTTAAGAAAAAGTTTAAAATTGTCATTTTCATTAAAACTCCCAAATTTTGAAGCCGGATGAACTTATTGCCACAAGGCGTGCATTTTCTTCAAGCAATGTGACAGTCCATGACAATTTGCCCCTAAAAAAGTTATTGTTCTAACAAAAGTTAGTGCTTCAACAAAAAATGGAGCAAGAAGAATGAGATCATATAATGACGATGGGAACTAACGTTAACTTTGAGGCGTCGTTTGGTATTTAGGATTGGATAACTAATTTCAAGATATGTTGAGGGCAGAAATTAAATTTTTATTGTCCAATTAGAGGGTACGTAGAAGATGGATTATTTGTTGAGAAGTAAGCTGCTACAAGCTTAACTTCCAACCCGCAGAAGTTAATCCTGTGGATGAAATGAAAGGGAGCAATCCGATGCATGTCAGGAAGCAATCCGATGAAAGCTAAGGGAGCAACCCGACGGGAGTTAAGAAGCAACCTGATGGAGGCAAAGTTACCCCGATTTCTTCTGAATAGAGCAAGACACTAAAGATCTAAAGTTTACTATCTTTAGTATAACGTGCAACGGTATTTGTTTGGTCGTTTGTTTTGTTTAAGGTTTCAGTCAACTACAGCCGTAGTAGCTTCGCCTGACCAAGAGCGCACTGCCTAGGTTTTCAGACCTTGTTATTCTCCCAATCTCTTTAGGGCAAGAAATGTAGATCCCAACAACCCTTGACATGGAGATGTTTTAAGTTAATCAATTTGCCCATGGCCTCAGGTAGATATTGAAGTGCAATGCAAGAAGAAGGCTCAGCGTCTGTAAGCTGTATAGAATATGGTGGTGTTGGGTATCCCTAAATCTACTTTTGGACAAATTAGTACCTTAAGTGAAATAGTTCACCAATCTCCTTAGAAGCGTCTTGATATTGTTGTAACTCAAATTTGTGTCCAAGACATTTTAATTGTAAACAATCAAGTCCAAGTAGTAATTGTTGAATCAAGCTATGAGTGTACGCAGATTCCTTGCGATTGCAAATGAAATAGAAGAAGACGGGAAATGGACCCTTCGGTGCAAACATTATGGCCAGATGGCGGACCCTGTCACCCGATACCCTGTCGTTGGCGCCCAATAGCTCTATCCTCTTATTTGGATCCTTGCAATCCACGACAAGACATTCATTCTTGCTGAGAAACTGGAACAAAGTCATGCAATATCATGCATTTTGAACCATCTATTCTGCTGTAATCTTCCACACAATCTTGGAAGAAAGATTGCATTACTAAGTTATCAAAAATCGTTGACCTATTATTCCCTTTTCCTTGAAGTCGCTCCACTACATAATCTTGAGACATCCACAACTCAATCAAATTTTCTCTATCGAACTCAGTTTTGTGAAAAATAGCAATAATATAAAAGACAACGCTTGAGAAATGGAGTCAGTTCATAATAACTTAGTAATAAAGGTAAAATTTGTGGCTCAACCTTCTTGATCCCATATGTTACTATTCAAAACGTCTTCCCATTCCTCCATTGCCTTTTTATAGAGCATCAAACTACCTAAAGTCTTAGCAAAAGAGGCAAACCCTTACACCTTTCGCAACTTCTTTACCAACAGATCCAAATACATTAGACTCTTCTGACGATCAAAAATGCAATGTGGTTGAATAATGCTAAATAAAGTTTTACCTGCTCAGCTCTTCCAAATGGATCGCATTAGAGGTTGCCCCTATCATAATAGCAACTTCATGTTTTCGCGTGGCCACCAATATTATGCTACCTTTAGCACCATGCATTAATGGTAACTTTAATTGTTCCCACTTTCTATGGTCCTTGGTCCATACATCATCGAGGACAAGGAGGAACTTTTTATCCTGAAGGATACCGAGACATGAGTTGCAAGACTTCCAACTCGTCTGAAACTGGATTCAAAGCATTGGCACCACTGTTGATCGCTTTGGCAATTTTGATTACATCAAAAGGGTCCGAGACACTCACCCAAATTCTCTCTTATCGGAAATGAACTTTTGACATTTTCATCATTATAAGTTAGCTGGGAAAGAGTTGTCTTCCCAATTCCTCCCCATACCTACAATAGGGATGATAAGGAGCTTTAATCTCTTCCCTGACTACTCTGCTCAACAACTTATTTACTAATATATCTTTTCCTTTCTCGACCAAATATCATAGATATATCAATAAAAGATGAACTTTCTCGTTCCGTTGTTCAATGCAATCTTTGCAAACTGAGTTAAACCTCCTCTTGTATTAAATCTCATCTAAGGCATCATTCAATTCTTTTATCTTTAGGGCACTTTACGATGAACAATTACGTTGACTTTGCCAAAACAAAAGGAATCAACAGGAATGGAGAAAAGTACCCTTAGTAACATGAGCATCTTCGCCTTCTTTTTCTTCTTGTTTCTCAACTTGATGCTTCATGGATTTCAGTGTTCCATTCAGCACGTCGTCCATCTCATACGAGTAGTCATGTCTTTGAGTTTATCCAACCAATCTCTCACCTCAGCCTTCACTCTGCCTCTTCTCCGCATCCTCAAGCACAGCACCAACAAGTTTGAAATTGCTGATGAACTTGGCGGATGTCTTTCTCACCATTCAAAACAAGTTTCACCTCTTCTTCATGTGGTGATAAGTTACTAACGCCAATCGTCTCTAGGAGAGCACGGAAATGAGTGCCTCAGCCATTTTGGTGATAGAAGTTGATTAATGATATGGAAAGAGAGAAATGAGATTTATGAACTCAGAAATGCAGGGATGCCAGGATGGTTAATTTGTGCTACTACCTTAATTATCTTCTACCCATTTATATAGTGACCAAATTGTCGAGGCCAATTCCAGTCAACGACTCGAGAAAATTAAATAATGTAGATTAAAAATAGTTTATCCACTCTGAAGGCCAAAGGAGGAATTAATTTAAGTTTTACGACCACGACTTTTCCAACAAGAATGATTAACAATATTTTTATTTTTGGACTACGTTTGGGAAAAATCTTGAGTGATTTATCATTCAATGGTCCGGTCAATAATGGTCCTAGATTAATTTGCGTTGAGCCCCAAATGAATATTAAACGATTCAAATAGCACTATCAAGTTTGACCCCAATGTTTGTGTGTTCTTCGGAATAAGCTCTTTCCACTACTTTTAAATAATGTATTTTTTTTGGCTCATACCTAACTCGTTTACTTCATAATTCTCTTTACTGGAATATCATTCTTACAAAACAATCCGAATCGGAGTTGCTTAGTCATTCAAATGTATCATATACATCAACGGTGTATACTAAGTAAATACATTCATGATGAACCGTCTATTTATTTGATACATCCGAATGACTAAATGATCTTCGATTCGAGGATTTTTTTGGCAGATGTTCTCTAAATGATGATTAAGAAATTTAACATTTCCGATTATGAAATTTATATGGTGAAGATACGTTATTTTCAAATAGAGGAATGAGTCATCCATAACACATTGTCCTTTAGATCCTTAAAATAATATATAGCCGTTGTCAGCCTAATGATGGACCCGAAGAGAATCCACCGAAGGGATGAAGAGAACAAATACATTGGCCCCGCAAGTCACCCCCAAGGAATCTAGAGGACAACACCACAACAAGAACGAACGACAACTACCATTGATACCTATGGCCCACGACTGACTATCTACCGAAAAGGAGAGACGAGCGCATAATCTTAAAAAGTACTTCCCTACCACTCAAGATAGTTGGCAAGCTTGACAACTTTTATTATGGCACTAGCCCAAGGACAAAGTTCCACCCAGACATCAACTCCAAAAACCACGCGCTTGACCATCAACAAGGCCCGAAGTCTATGAAGGGACATAAACATTGTCGACCTAGTGCCTCTGTAGAAAGTGCTTTTCAACCACTCTTGGTCGAGTGAAGCTTGACGTGCTGCCCAGAAACCATGCAATTAGCTCGAGTAAATGTCACTTTCTCTCCAAAGGTCATGTAGATAATGGAGAATAGCTTATAGGTCATACTCCTACGTGTTCATCTCATTAAATGCTAGAGCGGTGAGAGAGACTTGAGACCAAGACTTTGGGGATCAATGAAGGCCTATCAAAAGGAAAATTGAGCATTACACTATTGTAGAGCACTTGTAATCCATCTCAAATATATATACATATCACTATAGTGGACGTAGCGCTCAATTTTGAGGGTGAACCAATTAAACTTTGTTGTCAGGTTGACCATGATGGTCTTTATTGACCTTCTAGTTTTGAGCGCACAATCCCCAAAGGGAAATTAACGCAAGTATTCTTCTTTTTATTTTGGTGAAATGGGGGCAAGTAAACACCAAATGATAAATTTTTTTTCAAATGACAAAGAAATTTAGATAATGCTTTCAGTCCCCCCATGGAGTACCTATTTGTTCCCTCACTTTAGATGTAGGCATTTTCACCGTATGAACTTTATAATCGGAACTATCTTCATTTTCTTTTATCATCATGTAAAATCATATGCAAAAAATCATTCAATTTGTAGATCTTTTAGTCATTCATATTCATCAAGTAAAATGGATGTTCATTATGAGGATGCTACTCACATTCAAACCGCGTCGATTGGTTTGACATGTATGAGTGACTAAACAATATCTAAATTGAATGATTTTTGCGTATATGATCTTTTAATGATGATAAAGAGAATGAATAAATCAAATATGATTTTTGCACGGTGAACACACATAATTGTATAGAAATAAGTAGATTCTCATAGAGAAAATACAAGCATTATCCGTTAATTTATGTGTTTTTTTTTTTTCAAAGACGACTTTATTTGGTCGTTAGAATGAGATTAGATATACAATTATTAGGGAAATGCCTGCAAAGTTGATGGCACGATTGGAAATGCTTGTAAATGCTGGCACAATTGGAAAACATAATTGAATAATCCTGGTCACATTTATGCACAAGCTTATGCCTCATTTTTGCAAGATACGGGCACCCATTCAGTTGATCTTGCCTTCATTATGTTGATTGATATTTATAAAAAAAGGCTATTTAGAAGAACGGCAAAAATAGTTAGATAACAGATCACAATATTTTTACACGGCAAACCTTACACATGAAGGAGAAAATTCTTGGGCACACATTCACGAAATAACCAATCCACTTAGGTAAAGGGTACACTCCTTACAAGCCTCAACTTGATAGACACTTACTAGGCTCAAGTTTTACTAAACACTTTTGTCTTGTAGAATCTCTGTCTTTCTTTACTCTTTTTCGGATGATCACATCACACACAGAACGCCCTCCTCACGAGCAAAGATATGCACACAACTTGTTCACAAACAATGATAATGTATGAATGTGAATGCAAAGTTTCTAAAGCTCACAAAGTTGCTCAAAACGTGAGCAAACGTTAAGCCTCTCCTTTGCTCTAAAATGAAATAATGAGTATTAGGTTATGCAAAAATGTTATTTTACGAATGATGCAGTTATTTCAGGGAATTCAACGCCTAATTATAGGCACGTATTGAATACAATATTGAAAATATGACAACTACAAAAAGCTGCACTTTCAATTTTATGGAGTTGGCTACCATGCTTATATGCATTGAATACTATCACCTTTAAAACCGTCAGATACAATCCAACGGTTGGGAAAATATTTGGGAGAAAATAAGGCGACCGGCTAACCGGGTTGGTACCACGTACAAAACACATAAACAATATTAATTTTTTTCTTCCACACAACATCTTCTCTCTCCTCTTCTGCTTCTTCATCGCAGCCCGTTACCTAAAACCTACAGCACCAGTTCCGGGATTCGTAGGGAATCGGACTTGGGTACGGTGGATTGGCTTGGAGCGGTAAGGGAATGGCTGTGAAACAGAGGTTGAATTAGTTAGTGTTTTCTCTCTTTCTCACCCTCTCCTCTGCCGAGGAACTCCAGATGCAGTATTCTTCCCCAAATTCCAGTCTGCAAAAACTTCTATAATAACCCCAAGATATGAATCTCCCTCTGCCGCACCCAGTCCAGATCCAGATCTGGTGACCCACACTCAGCACTTGGTAAAAGATGAGCCCACACCTCCACCAGTCACGCTGCTCGCCGACCATGTCGTCGCCAATCGCAGCTCATCCTCCTTAGGCTGAATCCAGGTTATTTTGGGGCGTCGGTGGTGAGCTCGGTGAAGTCGGTGGTCCAAAGACCATGCCCTCGTTGAGTCCTCGTGGTCGCTGCAACAGCCTTGCGAAAGGGGAGATGAGCCATAAAATTGACAGAATCGAAGGCACCTTAGTGGGTAGATTGGAATTTGGGGACGGAGATGGATGGTTGGGTGGTTTAGTGGTTGGGGGATGGAGGGGATGGAGAGGGATGGAGATGGTGAGGTAAGGAAGACGAATTCTGGAACTTGCTGTGCGTAGAGAGAAAGGAGATAAGAGGGAGAGAGAGCAAAGTTGTGCTGCGTAGAGAGAGGAGAAAAAAAAAAAGAGGGATGTGCTGGGCGGAGAGAGAAGAGAAGAAAGAGAGATTAATGCCATCTTTTCTTCTTTTTCTTTTTGGTCTATTTTTTAATTTTTATTAATTTTTAATCCTTATAAAAACTCTATTCACAATGGTTTGTACGATTTTAAATTAAAAACGATAATGTAATAATCGTCAAACGTAGAGAAAGAGACTATGAGCATTTGCATATTTTTTTACATTTTTCATACTTGTAATTAATTATTATAAATTTTTTAATGTAATTTGATTTTTCCTACAAAATTTGCCAAACATTAAAAAATTCATAATAATTAATTTACAATTGTGAAAAAATGTGAAAAAAATGCAAAACACTGTGATCACATCATCTACACTTTTACGATGATTACATCATCGTTGGATTTTTAAAACCTCCAAACCTCATAAATAGTGTTTTGTTTGAGTTCAAAATTAATAAAAATTCATAATAACAAATAATGAATGTACAAGCCGTAAAATGTAAAAAAAATATAATAAATGTATACTATACAAGTTTTACGATGGTCACATCATCGTTTGATTTTTAAAACCGTGCAAACCTCATGAATAGTGTTTTTGGAAGGAGTTCAAAATTAATAAAAATTCACAATAATTAATGTACAAGTGTGAAAAATGTAAAAATATACAAACGCTCGTAATGACAAGCTTTACAACTTTTATGAAGGGATCAACTCCAAATTCGACACCATAATCCATGAACTCCCAGATTTATATTTAACCGCCGACACGCTTTACGCGATGTAGCATATCTTTCCTCTACCGGTTTCGCTTTTTCCAAATTTTCTTTTTTTGAATACATAGATCTTTTAGTGAATACAAAAAGATGAACGGTTTGATCACGATATCACGCTCCAATTTTTACTACTAAAAATATAGCCTTGAGCTTATAAAAGTTTCTGTAAACTATATAACATCGACTCATAATATAATAAACCGTTAATATCGGAACATGATATCAACGATCCGAACCGGTTCATCTTCCTCGCATCCACTAAAAGGTCATGTTTTTAAAAACAAAATCCAAAAATAAAAATCCATGAGAAGAACGGAGCGAACGTAAACAACAATCGACTCAAGCAAATATAAATCTAGGTTCTTGGATTATGGTGTCAAATTTCAGGTTGATCCTCACGAAAGTTGTAGAGCTTGTCGAGCTTGTATATTTTGTTTACATTTTCACACTTTTTGCAGTATTAAATATTATGAATTTTTATTATTTTAACTCCTTCCAACAACACATTCATGAGGGTTTTAAAAATCCAAACAGCGATAAATTCATCGTAAAGAGCTTATCACACACACACGCAGCATTTTTCATACTTGTATACACTATTATAGTCTCTTATTACCTCTTGAACTCAGCCCAAAACACTGAGGCTCATGAGGTTTGCAATGGTAAATTCAAACACATGTAATCATCATAGGATGTGATCACAAGCGTTTTGTACATTTTTTCACATTTTCACACCAGCCATTATTATGAATTTTTTTAATGTTTAGTGAATTTTGTAGGAAAATTTCAAATTACATTAAAAATTCATAATAATTAATTTACAATTGTGAAAAAATGTGAAAAATATGCAAACGCTTGTGATCCTCTATGCTTTTATGATGATTACATCACAGTTGGATTTTAAAACCTCCAAACCCTCATGAATAGTGTGCTTTTTGTTTGAGTTCAAAATTAATAAAAATTTATAATACTCATTATACAAGTATGAAAAATGTAAAAAAAAATACTAATAAAATGATAAGCTCTACGCTTTTACGATGGTTACATCACTGTTTGATTTTAAAACCCTCAAAACCCTCATGAATAGTGTTGTTGGAAGGAGTTCAAAATTAATAAAAATTCATAATATTTAATGTACAAGTGTGAAAATATAAAGAAAATATATAAACGTTTATAATGACAAGCTCTACAATATTCGTGAAGGGGTCAACCCGAAATTCGATATCATAATCCATAAACATTAGAATTATAGTGAACCGTCAGACAGGTTTATGTTTATAGCTCCATTATTGTCACCAAATTTCTTTTTTCGAAAGTTTCTTTTTTGAAACATGATCTTAGTGATTTGGGGAGATGAACGGCCCGGATCGTTGATATCATATTTTGATATTTACTAACTAAAAATGAGTCGATGTTATATAGTTTCCCGAAACTTTATAAAACTTCGAGCTATATTTTTCACTAACCCTAAAATTATGCACGTGGTATCAATGATCCGAACCAGTTCATCTTTTTGCATCCACTAAAAGATTTCATGTTTTCAAAAAGAAATTTGGTGACAATAATAGAGAGGTCATAAATTACAATCGACGGTTTTCACTATAATTCTAGTGTTTATGGATTATGATATCGGTTTCGAGTTGATTCCTTTCATGAATGTTGTAGAGCTTAGTCATTACAAGCGCTTTTATATTTTTTTTTTACATTTTCTACACTTGTAAATTAATTATTATGAATTCTTACAATTTATAACTCAAATAAAAACACTATTCATGAGAGTTTGACAGTTTTAAAAATCCAACAATGTAACCTTCAAAAAGTTGTTGCGTTTGTCATTACGAGCATTTTATATATTTTTTGCTATTTTTCAAGCATTTATACATTAATTATTATGCATTTTGTAATGTAATTTAATTTACAAATGTGTAAAAATTCATAATAATTAATTTACAAGTGCAAAATGTGAAAAATATGTAAACGCCGAGATTGTATCATTTACGTTTGACGATGGTTACATCGTCGTTGAATTTTTAAACTATACAAACTCATGAACAAATTTCTGAATGAGTTCGGTAATTCATATAACTAATGTACTAGTGTGAAAATGTAAAGAATATACAAACGCTTGTAATGACAAGCTCTACAACATTCATGAAGGGGTCAACTCTGAATTTTGGGAATACCATAATCCATGAACACTAGAATAATGTGAACCGTCGATTGTGGTATGTAAGGTTCAAGGGTAATTTAGTAATTTTGTGTTTACTTAGTTTTTTTGTTCTTTCTATTAAATTATTGGTTGCTTACATTTTCTTTTGCCTCTTTTTATTTTTTATTTGTTTTGACTTAAGTTGGTTTTTTTTAAAAATTGAAGCCCATTCTCTCTCCTCCATTCCGTGTATTCTCCCTCTCCCTCCTCTAGTTCACGCTGCAATAACAGCCCAGAAACACAAAGCCGATGACAGCAGCCAACGCACAGCGCCGTCGTCCAACGGTCGCCAATGCTCGTCAAATTATACCCCATAATCCCCTTTCCCGTCCGGGCTTTCCAACCCCTAAATTAGTTTCTACAAATTCGTAGCCAACCTTCTCTCACTCAGATCTGAAACGGTGACTATGGGTTTCTGAGGCTCTTGAGCTGGGAGATCGAACCTCTGATATAACAAGAAATTTGTTATTACTCCTTTTACTTTCAAGAACTCATATATACTAACAAGAAAGTCTTATCCATTTATAGATGGAACTTCAAATGTGAAGCAATAAGTCTAGAGGAAATTATGAGCATTACGTTCATGCAAAACCACCTCGCATGACTGCTAAGGATCCAATAAGTCCAACGCTGATTCCTTCGCACGTGTCAATGGGGCAAATGCGTCCATAGTGACTAGGGTGGATATCTCGTATGGCGAAAGCTAGCGTCGCCTAATCCTCTAGGGCCTGGGATAACTCGATTTTCTTCCATGAACTATTTGTGTCAATGGATTAGTTCGATCCAAAACTTGAGATAATTTAGTAAATGAGCATAACTACTCTATTGTTTCGATGGAGAGAACCTACGATTAGCTTTTCGGAAATTTCCAAACGAATTTCAACGAAATCTTTCAATTTCTTATTTTACTATGTTCAACTCTATGTGTATTCCTCATCCGTAGAACCATTGAATGTACGTAGTCGATATAACAGAAGTTTCGTTATTCGTATATCAGCCTACTCTAGGAGGAATGTTTTATGCGTGCTAACGATTTAATAACTATCTTTGTAGCTCCGTAATGTTTCAATATGCTCCTACCTATTATCCTGGATATACCAAGAAAGATGCACGTCTAATGAGGCTACTACGAAGTATTTACTCATGGGTGGGGCAAATGTGTCCGAAGAAGAAGAGCAAAGCAAACGGGAGCATGTCCAAAAGTAAACCAACCCCGTGGACCTGCCATTTAAAACACCATCGGATTTCAGCAGCACGATCTAATTCAAAAATCTCACCCACTGAGCGCGTCTACATATTTTTCAATAAGAGCGGGATCGCTATAACTGACTCCGTTGAGTTCGCCGCCATAGAACTAAAAAAAAAAAATCTATATATACTATAGAATTAATGGATGACATAAGAGACAAGGAGCTATTTATAAAAATTTGACTTTATCCCTATTTTTATCTGAGAATTTTGTGTTTTTTCATCAGATCTGTTCATTTTTATTATGTTTTTTATTATGTTCAGAATCTAATCAATTAGAATTTATAAAATCAATTAGAATTTATAAAATTCCCGGAATGATTGATAGCTCCACGAGGGGAGAGAGCTTGTCGATTGCAGGGTCGAGCCGACCCGTCAGGCCAGGCGCACCAGCTCTCGGGTCGCCGAGATTGAGGAAAATAACCTTGTCTGAATCGCAGTAAACGCCGACACTTTTTTCTCGAACTCTAAGAGCGGATTTAAGGAATTTGTTCACATCCAATTCGATGGCATCTGTCCGCTTTCAACCCTTTGCCAACGGCTCGATGGACAAACTCAAGGAACTGCTTTACCTCATTTCCTTTGCTTCAATGGAATGCTTGATTGCTTGCTGGGAATGACCGACCCAAGAAAGAAAAGGAAATGGCACTGATAGTTTGTTGCCAATTGGCCAGCAAAAAAACTATACTACGACCCATTGAACACACTTTCTTGCTAAAGAGAATCGACATTGAAAGATAATCCCCCGCAACCAAAGAGAATCGACATTGAAAGAGAACCAGCCAAAAAACTATACTTCATGATTTTCTGGGTTCTTCTCGGGTCCAACTTCAGTGGTACGTACCATTGAATGGTACGTACTGTTAAATGATTAAGATTCATTTGGGCCCCACTGCAAATGAATCTGAACCATTCAATAGTCGTACCATTGAATAGTACGTACCACTCAAGATTTTTCCGTTCTTCTCACAGACCTTCTGTCTGGTACAGATAGAGAATAAGTAAGCTTCAGGCCTACCCCCTCAGCCGGTTTTTATTTCTTCTTGTTTTTTTTTTGTTGGTGTAAGCATGTAATACATACAAGCACCCTAGCCAATCCCCAATTTTATATCCCTACATTGCAAAGAGTCCGTTTTGCTCACCCTCATTGATAAACTTTTAGAGTCAGCATGACTTACCACCAACATCATCAATATTATTTCCAACTTAACGACTAATTATTACTTGTGAGATTTTATCATAAAAAATTTTGGTGATATTATGAGTGAAATCACCCATGTAAAAATTGTATATTATTTTATTATATATTCGTGAGACTCTATTGTCTAGTACTCAAACTTAGCTTGATAAATATACGTCATGCTGACGTTAGTCATATTGCCTATGGGCTGAAGCTCGTGCAAGATCAACCTAGGCTCCTGCTTGGGCCCAATGATGCTCTTCGTAAAAGCAATTCCACCCGTTGGTGGAGGGCAAGGGCAAGGGCAAAGGCAAGGGCAGTGATTGCCCTCCGTGAACAGTGCTTGCCTTTGTACAACTCCACCCGTTCGTGGAGGGCAAGGGCAAGGGCAAGGATTTTTATTTTTTATTTTTGGTTTGGTTGGCCTTAAATATCCCATCGACAATTTCCACCTCAAAAAAATTTTTTTTTATCTGACGGCCTTAACTATCCCACCGACACACTCCACCACCAACAAATTTGTTATTATCTTTTAAAAAATAAATTTTTATTTTTTGTAAAATAAGGATTTGAAAGGTGAAAAACAAATATATAGTTGATATAGAAGCAAAAATATTGAGTTGTAATGTGATTGGGGGTATAAAAAAATATTGAGGAATGAAGAAGATGATTGGAGGTATTTTATAAAAAAATTTAAAAAAAAAATTAATTAAAAAAAAAAAAAGGCCGCTAACATCACGCTGACGTCAGCGCCTATGGGTAGTTGCTCGGGCGAAAATCGCTCGGGCTTGAGGTAGGGCTTGGTTGGGCCCACCTCTTGCCCTTGCAGATTTGGCCCGCTGGAGGACTGATTTGAGCTTGGTAGGGCAATTGGCCCCAATTGCCCTTGCAATTGGGCTATGGGTGGAATCGGTCTAATGTTAGTTAAACTTACGAGTAAATTACAGTTTGCATTTTTAGGTTTAGATGCAATTATAAATTCATATTCTATTTTTGAAATTTTGCAATTTCATACATAAACTTACAATTTCGGGACTGGCTACAGTGCTCACAAGTATTGAATGCTCACACCGATCTCACCCTCCTTTCCCCCCTCTCTCCTCCCTCCTCCCTCCTTTTAATGTTGAGATCGGCGTGAGCATTCAATGCTTGCGAGCACTGTAGCCTACTTCTACAATTTCATTGTAATATTATACATTCGTCAATGAATCTATTAATTTATCTGTTAAATGATGATGTGACAAATGGATGCCAAATTTTCAACATGTGGCCAAATAAACTAATAAAAATTAGAATTGCTCCAAAATGTTAAAATAATTAAAAATAGATAAAAAAATTAAATCATTCAAGAAAAGTTTCCACCGAGAATTTGGAGTGGGTCGACGTCGTCATCGTCCAAGGCCATGGTGGATCCCTGGTCGTCCATGCTGCCGAAGAAGTCCATCCACGTCAGGCTCATCACTCCAAATCTTCTCTGTCTTGCGAAATCTTCTCGTTTCATGGAGCTCATTTTCTTGCTCGTAGCCACCATCACGCAGCGATAGATTCGGAGGAGGCAGTAGGAGAGGTGGGTGTCTAGAGAAGATTTTGAGTGAATCGCCAAGAGTATCTGTGAAGCTTGACAATGTGTTCTTCAAGTTCCTCTTGAAGCACCGTTTGCAGAACCAGATCCAAACCCAACCCAACGAGTTCAACCCGTTTAGAGTCACCTCGCGACCCGAAGAAACCATCGCCAACCCCAATCCTCTATTCGAAGATGGCATGCCCCCAAGGACATCAACATCTATCCCTTCACTTCAATGGATTGGGCGTGCAAAGAACAAAAATTGCCCAAATTTCTCCAGATTTCCAAATCGGAGAAGGAGGGAGAAGAGTTGCGAACTTTTTATTTTTATGTTATTTTAGTCGTTTTTTTGGGTTTAATTCAGTGGTACGTACTGTTGAATGGTCTAAGATTCATTTGAGACCCGCTGCAAATTAATCTGAATCATTCAATGGCCGTACCATTGAATGGTACGTACCACTGAAGAATTTTCCCCTTTTTTTTAAGGAACTTATTTTGTTAAATGAATCTATAATTCATTAAAATTAATAGTGACACACAATTAATTTATCATTAAAATTGTAATTTATTCTAAATTTATTGATGTAAAAAAGTTATTTTAATTTAAAAAAAAAATACAAAATAAGCGAATGGGTTCGAGTGAAGTAACTGTAGATGACTGGACTAGACTGAAGACTAGCCGACAAGAAAATTTGGCGGGAGGGGCAGGCAGGCAGGGGAGTGAGAGAGGAACAGTCAAAGTTTAGGGTCGCATCGTGATTCGTGCAAATCCTAAAACCCTCCTTAAACCCACAGAATACACCACAGAACACACAAACACAAACACTTTGGTCCAATAAAAAGACTTTAGAGAGAGAAAATACTTTAGATATATATATATATATATATATATATAGAGAGAGAGAGAGAGAGAGAGAGAGAGAGAGGGAGGAGGAGGAGGGGAATCAAATCAAGGGAAACAAAAAAACAAAAAGACGCAATGCTGCTACTTGCTGCAGCTCCAACCCAATCTCTTTCTCATGGGTCTTGTTCCTCGTACCGGAGGCACATCTCATCGGAAATTTGTTTCCACTCCTCAACAAGGTAAACTGCTTTTTTAGGCATCTGTTTTTCAGTTATTGCATAAATATATGTTTTTTGGTTTGGTTATTGTTTTTCCGCCGTTTTGGGTTTCATCGAATCACCCAAGAGGCAAAGTTTAAACTTTAATTCGGCCACATTGGCGCTGGTGGGTTGAATTAAGTATAGGGTTTCATTATCTGGTCCCAAATGATGATTTGATTTCCTTTTTTTCTAATTAAATCTTATCAGTTTTGTGAAAGAAAGGAATGAAAGATTGGATCTTTTGCTATTAGAAATTTTCATTCTAAGAAAGTTTCTCTCTTGATTTGGGTGCTTAGGCGGAAAATGATTTTCGCACTCCCTTTTTCTCCCCCTGCACCCCGTTCTATTTTTTTTTTCTAGCCGTTGGATTGAATAAATCAAATGAAAATTAAGGGACAACCAAAGAGAGGAGTGCATTTTCTGAAATCTGAATTCTTGGTGTTTGATACTTTTATTTGCAGCACCATTCCAAGTATTACAAATCATTGTTGTATGAGTTGGGTTAATTTGGCGTTATGATTGTTAATTTTCGTTTCATCTCTATTAACGCACGAGTTGATCCTCTAGTGTTGGTCTCTGGAATTGTTTGAGAGAGATAAGTTATACACTTTGCAAGGTACAAAAACAAGTGTTGTTTAGGAAAGATAGAAGCCTTTAATTCAAAACTCTAGTACAACTATACTTACGAAGAACTTTAGGAAAGATAGAAGCATTTCTTAATAAATTCTACAACACTAGAGGACCTTTTTCATCTATTCGAATCAAAGCATGCGACTGGACCCTTTATAAAACTTTGCCTCTAGTGAGTGTCCGAGTGATTTCCAAACACGACGACAAGGAGCAATGGAAATTAGTATCTGCACCGAGGACATCTGGTGATACAAATAGTTCTGAAACATTGAGAGGGAAGAGAAAATCACTGTTAAGACTAGAATTAATTGCCTTGGTTGTAATAGCAATGGAGACTAAATGCGTCCTTACAAACAGTCTTGAATTTTATATAATGGTGGACTGTGGTGTGGTAGATAAATAGTTGCAAGAAGTTCTGTTATTTTGTCTCTTTCCCTGAGGTGGTTCTTGGTACTGGGAAAATGGCATAGGATAAGAAATTTAATCTTGTACCAAAAGGTCTGAGGTTTCAAGCGAAACAGAAGGTTGAAGCTGGCAATAAAGGATCGTTTCTTTGATGAGTCCTTGATTGATCTTGACAAAATTTGTCAGGCTTCAGTAATTGCTTCTCTGTTTGGACTACTATTTTACTATTCTGGATGTCCTTGATTAATCTTGACAAAATTTGGCAAGACGAAGCAATTTCGCTCCATTTATGTTTTTGAAGTTATTGATAGGCTGGTAGAAATGAAGGAAAGGAAGAAGAGGTTAAGTGTACAAGGGCTACACTTCAATTTCACAAAAGTTGAAGCGGGAATTTCAAGTCATGCTTCTTATGCCAGTCTCACTTCCTCTGTTCTCATTGTGTGATTATATGGTTTGTGAGGGACTGAGAGATGTTAGGCTTTAAGTCATGACTATTGAAACTTTTGAAGAATTAAAAACAATGCTTCTCCAAGGTTACTTGTGAAATACTGAATTGTGAGTGAGGAAATAGATGGCCACAAATCTGAGATATGGATGTTTCAAACCTCAGAGTAATTTTATGAAACATGCGGTAGTCATGTTTTAGACGAATGATGCTTTGTGATCCTTTGTACTTTTGGTTAGAATTTCTGATTATCTGCAAGGGATCATCGTTGCCCCCGTAAGTCTGGATGAAAAGTTGGTTTGAATGCATTTGCATTTTCGATCGTTGAAGGGGCTGCAGATTGTGGCTTTGTTAAATTTGAGTAGTTAATACTTTTTTGCTGATGGTAATTGAAATTTTCCTCTTATTGAATCCTATTGTCTTCAATGGCAGAGGGAGCAGTGATGCTTACTTGATGGACTTCGCACGGTTCAAGTTTCATGCAGGAGTGAAATCGCTGTTCTGCACATTGCTGCTGGAGTACATTAACCGCTAAGCAGTGCGTGGAGTAGGGAATGAAGCTGTTGGTCCGTTGAGCATTTCAAAAATGTTACAACTTGATGATATCTCTTGTGCAAGAATTCACAGATCTTGACATATTTTGGATTGTCGCCATTGTACTAAAACTCCATGGTCATTCTATAGGCTGATTCTGTAATTGTATCTGCTACGATTAATCTAATTCGTTGCGAAGAAATCTTTAATTTAATTTTCCCATTCAGAGTTGTCGTTTGCTATAAGTTGGAATATACGAACCTGTTCTTTTCAGTGACGGCCAAGAAAGTTTCGTTTCGATTTCTTTTTGCGGTGAGATGTCTTGTAAATCATGAAATAGGATCGTCAAGCCCGATTTTTCTTTTTTTTTTGGAAAATAAAAACCCCGGGAGATGCCAAATTTGAAGTCGAAGACTGGAGAGACTCTAGCAGATTAAGATGAAACAGAAGGGAAGGAGCAGGAGAAAGCAGAAAATATACAGACTGGTCACTGGCATTTATGTTAATGCTTAAGTAAGTCTGGTAGTGGAACAGTTAATCTTCTGAATGCAGAAGCAAAAGCATATATATATTAATATATATGGTCAAAGGATTACATGTCTTTGTTTTCGTTACTTAAATGAGCTTCCAGAGAGATAGAGAACGGATTCACCGACACGTAACGTCTCGTATCTAATAATATATTGCTAAGTGCAAGTTTTTTTTCTACATAATAATGTATTATTAGACTGGGATGCCGCGAGGCTTTACTGGGTACTCCACCCAAGAATTTTTGTTGGAGGAGGGGAGCTGTAGAAGTTGAAGTTTGGAGCCTTTTTATGCAGAAGCAGAAGCCCATTTGGAAATTTAGTCGTTGACTGTGCAGGTAAAAGGCTCAATTGTTAAAAGCTGGCATTATTAGCATAAGTTTCTTTGCAGGTTTGCTGCTGGCGTATGTGGTCCTCCGCCTGCTGCTTGCACTGGAAACTCGTGAGTTTACTTAGACCTGGTTTGGTCATTAAGTATCGAACTCCTCACAAATAGGTATTACATTTGTGGGTTTATGTGAATTGAAATTAAGACTTCCAACCGCGCGAAGACAATTTAGCTACATTCTTTGTGAATCATAAATGTCATTGAATGCATGTGATAGCTACTTTCAAGTTTCAGTGTCTATTTCTAAAATTTTCACTAAGGATATGTTTGGATGAGGGTTTTACAAGACCCAAGGGTTTGATGTCACGCTATGAAGAAATGGACCATAAAATGTAACTTGGAGGGGATTAGAGAAACCCTGCATGAACATTACAAAAGCATGTGGGAGAGATTTGCAAAACCCCACTTGGGAAATGTCATCTACAAAACCCTTCCACATGCTTTTGTAATGATCATAGAGGGTTTCTCTAACCCCCTCCATGTTACATTTTATGGTTCATTTCTTCATATCTTGACATCAATCCCTTGGGTCTTGTAAAACCCTCATCCAAATATACCCTAAAGTTTCCAATAAAGAATAAAAAAAACATGGAGAAGGAACAAAATAACAATATGTCAGAGAGATTACACATTCACATTCACAAACAAGCTAACATGAATTCATGATTATACCATCTAGGTATGAAGAAGTTGGCTATTTATCCAACATCATGCCCACTTATGTTCAAGTTCGATTCAAAGAGGACTCGATGTCGAGTTCTTTAATTTCAAGTGGGAGAGTCTGATGTAAAACAAGATGAGGATAAAATATGGCGGAGAAAATTTAGAAAAAGAAAGAAGTGAATCAAAATCTTGAAAAATAGCTGTAAAGAAGGAAAGTTATGCTTCAATATCAAACATAGTGCTACTAAAGGAAGCAAAGCGTACTATTGAAAATTTTGAGTTGCTTGAGTAATATTTTTTAAGAAAATATACTTGTGGAAGGTTTTCGAATTAATTTCTTATTTGGGACGGAAATTTGATTGGTAGTGAGTTTAACTAATTTTAATAAAAGCTTATCCTTTGAAAACAAAAAGCGATACTGAAAAAGAACATGGAAGCAAAATTGATCAATCTCACAAGCAAGTAGTCATGTCAAATTCTAAAACAAATTAAGAAGTCAAGAACATTAATATTTTTACTCTAAGGTTTAAAGAACATTAATATTTTTACTCCAAGGTTTACTTGTGGCACACTGAATAATATATCACATAGAAATAGAATGGCCACAAATCTCTGAAACACGGATGTTTCAAACTTCAAAGTGATTTCTGTGTTACAACGTGATATTTTCTGTGCAAGAATTCACAGATCTTGACATATTTTTTATTGTCGCCGTTGTACTATAGAAACTCTGCGGTTATTCTAATAAAAAAGGCATCAGGCTTATGATTTAGTACTATATTTTAGTGGTATTCTTCTCCATTCATGTAGTATGAGGTTTTAGGTTCGACTGTGTGGATGAGAGTTTGATATCTAATTGGCCCATTGTGCGACTTAGCCCAAATTGCTATATCATTGTTTTTTAGAAAAGAAAAAAAAGACCCCATCAAGAACACGCAATGCATGGCTTTTTGTAAAAAAGAAAGAAAATAGCTGGCCTCCTTAAGGTTGAGAAGGAGTTCCGCCTCAAAATACTTTGTGATTTCTTCATAAAACTTTGTGCTTATGATCATAACATTTCATATTATAAATCACTCTGTAAAGATCATCTCTGCAAAAAATTAATTAAAACTAAGATCGTTTAGTCAATCAATTATAACAAATGGATAGACGGTTCATAATACTTTTACCGAATCTCTCTCTCATTCTCTCACACATGCACGCATTCTTGCAGATGCATGCTATTGGTATGGAAGATACATTTTATGTGCACGGTTGTTTGTGTTATAGTTTTAGCTGAAAATATATACAAAGATGTGTCTTTGTAAGTTATAGTTGTATATGTTATTTGCATAGTGTCTGTAAATCTTCAACTAGTGGTCGTCTTTAGGTCTAAATAAGCATATTTGCCCCGAGATGTACTGAAAGACTAACGGCTACTCGTTCAGTTCCTCAATGGATTATTTCATAATTATCTTGTAATTGCTTTCATAATAATTTCCTTGTAAATCTTATTAGCTATCTGCTAGTGTTTTAGGTTTATCCAATTACTTGTAAAGTTGATCTCTTGTAAACAAAATAGAAACTAACTGAAGGCAATGCAATTTTTTTTTTTTGGTTGAAAAAGCTTGCATTTTGTGTACGTGGTCTTCAATCATACTTTTGCATAAGTTTTTATGCACAACTTCACTGCAGGATCTCTTCTAAAGTAGATTGTTGAGAACGAGAAGCCTTCTTCCGGAAAACACAGTTATTAGAAATTTTTTTTTAGGAGATTGACCATCTTTCCAAGTTAATATTAGGGTTAATTACGAATAACTACCCAACCTTTATAAGTAATTCCAAATTGATACCAACCTTTAAAAACATTCTAAATTTACCTAACGTTTAGAAAAATGGACACTCGTTAGGTCACCAGAGTTAAGTGATGATGTCATTACTGTTAATTGATAATGTCTTTAATGTTAAGTGATGACGCAACAAATATTGAAGCTGATTTTTACTAACACATCATTTATACAGTTTTGAATTCCCAAATGGACCCCTCTTAGCCAAGAGAAACACTATATTTGTCTACTTAAAAGGGATTGATTTAGGGATCTAGAGCTCTAAAGATGATGTGAGAGTGAAACTCACTTCAATACTTGTTGAAGTCATGACTTAGGGCTTGTTTGGAAATGCTTTTAAAATGACTGAAAGCGCTTTTGATGAAAGTGCTTTTGGAACCAATTCTTAGTAAAAATACAAGTGAATACTGGAAAAACACTTAAAGTGCTTCCTGCAATAAGCACATAACTGAGAATCTTGATTTTATCACCCCTTTCACCAATCATTCCCTCTTCCATCGTCCATCCCATTCCCCTCTCCATCCTTTTGGTCGTCCATATCCAACAGTACTCAATTAACTAAGAATCCTGATTGATTTGTTATTGCTGTTGAAGGAGGAGAGTTTGGTGGTAACAAGGCCAGGACTCGCTTCAAAAAGGGTGGGTTATTTTAAGGCAGGGGATGTGTTTTGGAGTTTGGGAATTTGCCCACTGTAGAATTAACTCACTTGTAGCAGATTACGTTGTGCCACCACGACGAATAGGGCCAGCTACAATGATCTAGGTATTGAACTCACCACAATATGTATATATCTTACTCAACTTCTTGTTTGTTGAACATTAGACCTCCTCCAACCCATTGGAGACAAACTTTCTACATCATTTGTGGATACATTGGATAGCTACTTTCAAATTTCGAGGGCTAAAGCTTTCTCATGCTACAGCCTACATGTTACTATGTTAGCGTGACTATATTTTTGTAATCCCATTTTTATGAATCTTAATTATGTATGTTTCTAAAGTTTCACTTGAGTTTCCAATGAAAGAATGAAAAAGTCATGGAAGAAGGAACATAAAAAAGAATTAATTTGACGTTAAAGAGTTTTTTTGGGTCAAGTAGATGTGTTGGAGAGATTACATAATTTGCACAAAGAAAGAAAGAATATTTCACATTCACAAATAAGCTGAACATATTGAATGTGGGATCATTTGGCATCTGGTCTCCCTAGAAGCCTTAGATCCTTGAATGCTTGCATTCACGAGGGAGACCTTTGTTGAACTTAATACGGTCAGTGCAGTAGTTATAGACCATGAACTTACGCTGCACCCATCGAAGCCTGTTTCGTTCTGCAGCATTGAGCCCTTGGTTCTTCCATGAAGCGCCAACCGCTGATCTATTGGTAGATGTGGAGGCACAAGATGGTCCTTGTGACCCAAGGCAAGCATTGATGCTGAAGTTTCTGTAAGAGGCAGTGAAAGGAGCTAGGCTCCAGTCAGTCTTCACACGCCCACCTTGTGTTGCCCAGTCATCGGCATTCCAAAAAGTTGCATAAATCCTCATGGGTTGGTTTTTAGGGAATGGAAGACCAAATGATTCCAAGTTGTTGAACACTCTAATTGGACTGTTATCTACCAAGAATCTGCATATATAACAGTTGCATATGAGTGCAAGGTGAGTGTAATAAAATTATGGGTAAAGATTATCTAATACGAGAACCAACCTACGAGTACCGGCCTACAATACTTGGTAATTAGTCGATATTTGGTCAATATTTTGTCTGTAATCTCAAGTGTATGAAACTATTTTATAGATTGGTGTTTGGTACCACCAATTAAACTATTTTCTAAACTCTAATAGAGATGGACTAAATAGGGCTGACCTTTATTAGAGATGTGGTTTACAATGTGGTCAGGAATATGATATGTGTCGGTGAGTGGTACTTACATAATGCGCTTGGTGTTCCAAACAATGGAGTAGGTGTGGAAGTCCTGAGTGGGATCGAACCATAGGCGGAATTGTTGTTCCTTGAGCCCTTGTCCTTGGGCGTAGACATTAGTATGGATAGTGTAGGGTTCCCCAGTTGAGTTTCCCAGAAACTCAAAGTCAATCTCATCATGATTTGCACCTGAAGAAGATAACTGCATATGCATGCATGCATATATATGTTTCAACAATTAGCAATGCATATGAAAAAATTATGCAAATACCTAATGAAATTTGGACCAAAACAAAGTAGAGCTAGGGATTGAGAGTTGTTACATAAAATGTGGTAACGGTACCAGCTGAGTTCCCAGATTGCAACTTCATTTGCATATCAAACCTTCCAAATAAGTACTCATTCTTGGATTTGAAACCTGCTCCAGAAGATTTGTCAAGGTACAGTGTGATAAGTTGTCCATTTCCGAGTACCTTAGCGTGTTGATCACCGAACATAACCTCAAAGTCTTGATAGAAATTACCGGCTGAGGCCACCACGGCCACCAGAGAAATTGTGATCATAGAAAGAAAAAACGTCATTGAGACCTTAGAAGAAGACATGTTTTATTTCAAGAATTTTGTATAGAAAATCAAATTGAAGTTTGTTATGAGGATAATTTCGAAAAACAAGACTTTGAAAACTACTCAGAAGTCAGAAACAGAAATGATCAGAATGAGGAAATATTGTTTACAAAGTTTCTCTTCAATGGACAACAATTTCCTATCAAAGAAAAGCAATTTCAAAAAGTGCTTGAAAAAGTTTCCAGATTTTCATTTTAAAAAGTAAAACTAAGAATACAATCTAAATTAATCTTCAGATTGTATCTCAGTTTGTGAAAATTGTTTCCGAATCACAGAATCTTGTTTATATATTGTAGGCAGAGTGGTATGCTGCGTTTGAATAGATCATGCTGTATATAGAATATTGAGATTGAATGTCCAATGTGGCTTCCCTTTACAAATTGGAATTGTGGCCATGCGACAAACTAGCTACATATTTTTTGGATGATGCTGTTGTTATCAGTCCTTATGACTATATTTAGGATACTAGTTAGTAACAGTTATGATCTTGATTACGAGATGATGCAAACACCGTTGACTGATTAATTAAAGAGGTCGACGTAGAATCAACTAGTACTCCTAAAAAATTTGGAATGACACAACACGACTCAATTGCAACTCGTAAACCTGACCATGGCACATGGTCGGTTTCGAGGATGGTGGTGTGACAAGAAAAAAAACACCGTAATCCTACATATCTCAAATAAAACACTTCAACAAGAAATTAAAATTCTACGATGATGATTTAATAATGAAGGGCTTTATTCCAGAATCTCAATTCAACTTACGATGAAAGAATACAACCATGGGACAATAATGTCACATTACAAAATCTTGATTTGCAAAAGAAAGAAAGAATGCTTCATAAAATGGAGCTAATTACAAAAAAGAATGAATGCTGCATGTTGAGTGCATAAAGTTATACTTTTACGCCCTCTTTTACTTAGGTTTTTAACTTAAAATCTCTATGCATCACAAGGTATTTTGTTGTTTGCATTGTATTTCAGGTTGAAAGTAAGGACTCGAAGAAATCATTTTATTCTGAATATTGTAACAAATGGCCCAAGATCCGCCAGAAAAGACCCTTGCAAAAAAGCCAACTTGTGAGCTTTGCCCCGAAGTGCTCAGAGCGAATTAGAAAATGGGCCATATATGGTTGAAAAGCCTTGGAAGTCTTCTTTCTGATGGTCTTTACAGCTCGTGATTTGGAAGTTTTGACAAGAAGTTATAACAGAATAAAGAGAAGCTGTTCAGTTACAAATTCTGATAACAGCTAGCTTTCAGTTACTCCTATACTAAAAGCTGGTTGTAATGAGATTTAAATGAGAGTCAATGTGTCAGATGTTACATAACTTCTAAAGCCTTTTAGGAGAAAAAACAACAGAAAAAATATAAAATCTGGAGAAAAGAGAATCTGGAGAAGGAGTCCTCCACCTTGAGCTGTTTCTAGGTTCTAGCCTTCCTAACTTTTATGTATTTTGTTATTTTTCTAATTTAGTCTATGGATACTTAGGGCTGCTGTGAAGCCCTAGACATGATTGAATTAATGTTATGATGCATTTTTAGTTTATCAATTTCATTTGCAAGCTAGAATCAGTTTTGTATTTCAATCATTTCAAGCACATATTTTCAAGCTTAGCTACCTTGTTTATGTTTGCTTTCTGTTGAGAATGATAAGGATGACTGCCATATCTTCTTTCATTCATTAGCAACATGTGGTTAGGTTCAGAACTAATCATGTAAATTGGTTCCATGAAGTTCTAGGATAAATGCCATGTTCTAGGGTTCATGTGATGTTCATAATCTTCTTCGTTCTTAATGAGTTTCTAGGTGCTAAATCTGAGTATATGCCATGCTAGGTTGCACCTACAAATATAAGTTTAATGTATATGCCATGCATCTAACATGCAAAGTAAGAGAAGATTCATACAATCTAGTTATATGCCATGCTAGATATGTGAACATCTTAGTTGTGCATTTGAAAGGGATAAGTTAAAAGATCATATCACTGATTCGAGAATGTTTAGGGGAAGACCTTTGCTCATTTGAAGTCAGATTTATGTTTTAAAAACGTTTCTAACCTATTCCATGTCTTTGGTTTGTTTCTCGATAGTTCTAGTTTTTATTTCTTTTCCAAAATTACTCAAACCCCAATTTTAAGTTATAGGAGTCTTTAACTAGGGGCGGATCCACGAGGGGTCAAGGTAGGTCAGTTGACCTCTTGGATGTCTGCAAGAAGGTTGGGGAGAGCCATGGATGACCCCTTGATTTTCTGGGCAGTGAGCTTGACCTGCACAACAGGTGTTCGACGAAATGGCTGAACCAACTCGCCTGATGCAGCAGCAAGCTTGCGCGCAGCGCGCGCGCCATTTTGCAATTTTTTTTTAAAAAAAAACCTAGCCAAAACGAAGTCGTTTTTGAGCCAGGTTTAAAAAAAAAAAATTTCAGAAACAGAAAGTCCAAAGTGGAAAGCAGAGTCTCTGCGAGACTACCTGCACCTTTGAAATTGAAAGGCCTCATGCATTCAAGAGAGAGTTTGTGTCTTTGAGAAAGAAACCTTCTGCTTCTCTCCCTCCCTCTGGACCCTCTCCGTTCTGTCTCCCTACCTCGGGTTCAACCTTCAATAATCAATTTCTTGGTAAGTTAATTTGAAACCTTCTCTAACTATTAAATTTTTCAATTTCATGCTCTAAATTAGGGATTTAGAATTTGAAATTTTTTAGGAATTTTTGTTTATGGATTTGGGGTTAGAAATACAAACTTGCTGCTTCTTATTATCTGGGTTCTGTTTGAAAGAGTCATTCGAATTAATTTAGATTGTATTCAATATTCTAGCTTACCTCCGTAATCCATTGTGTTGATTTGGGAATTAAATCTAGCTGTTGTAATGTATAAATCCAGTAATCCATTGTGTTGATTTGAAATACAGTATCAATTTCTTGGTAAGTTTGTGTATATGATATACTAGTGGTAAGATGAAATGAAGTAAACATATCTGATTCGAACTTGCACTACAATACATAACCTGTGTTCCCTAAACTCATCTTCCCATGCGTCTGCTTCTCCTTTAACTAGTTGGAAATATGACAGATTGACAGAGTCCTTACTTTTCACGCTTTCCACCTTGGAAATATGTTAGTTAATAATGTACTCAAGTCTATTGGATAATTTTTGGATTGGTTTTTCAAGTTATATAACTTGGTTAATGGTTAGTATAGTTGTTTAGTTTTGTTTGTGGATATAAATGAGAAATTTTCTATAATGTTTGTTCGGTCTTTTTCATAGACCCATTTGGGTTTGGTCTTGTGATTTATTTGTGTTTGTATGTTCCATTGGTATTTCATATTTGTATAATTTAATTGATTCTTATGTGTGTGTTAATTGATATTGTAGAACTATGGAACGATATTACATTGAGAAAGATGTTTTTTCTTGTATTGATAACGAAGCTATAATGCAACGTTTTCAGAATATGAAAAATCGTCGTGGACAATTGTAACTTGTAATTTGTTTATCTTAAATTATGAATGATTATGTTATCATTTCATTTTTCATTGTTATTTTCTTTTAAAATTTTTTTATTATGTTTAAATCTTGACCCTTTGGGATAAAATTCCTGGATCCGCCACTGTCTTTAACTACTGTTAATGTGTAAGAGTCAAAGATTTTACTAAGTTGTTTCTCAGTCCCTGTGGTTCGACACCCTTACTTGTGCCACTATACTATCCTTATATTTGCACTCGAAAGGAATCCCAACACTGCACATGCGAAAGAGGGAATATGTGATGACATGATATCTGTATCTTTAGAACCTTGATCTTCTGCATTCAGCTGGGAGGCCTTGTGGGAAACGTTTAAGGTCATTGCAGTAGTTGTAGACCATGAACTTTTGGTGCACCCATCGAAGCCGGTTTCGGCCTGCTGCATCAAGACCTTGAGTCTGCTATGCACTGTCCTCTACTGAATTGGTAGATACAGCGGAGGTACAGGAGGATGATGAGCCAGCAGTACAAGCATTGGCCTTGAAGTTTCTGTAAGAGGCAGTGAAAGGAGCTTGAGTCCAGTCAGTCTTGACAAGGCCACCTCTTGTTGCCCAGTCATCGGCATCCCACAGGCTCGAGTAAATCCTCATGGGCTGGTTTTTAGGGAATGGGACTCCAACTGATTCCAAGTTGTTGAACACTCTGATTGGAATGTTATCCACCAAGAATCTGCATAACAATAATTTGCATATGCGTTTAGTAATTTTTTATTAGAAAACTAGTTAGAACACTGCTTGGCACATGTTTCTTATGCATATCTTTCAGACCGTGATTTGTCTGCAAAGAGGAATGACTTTGTACTTGTACGAGCCAAGCACTTTCCGATTAATTATAGATGAGAAACTTTAAATTAAATTAAATGAATTAATTGTAGGTAAGTTGCAAACTTACATAATGCGCTGGGAGTTCCAAAAAACGGAGTAAGTGTGGAAGGCCTTTATGGGATCAAACCAAAGGTGGAACTACTGTTCTCTGTTCCCTTTTCCTTGGCTGAACACATTGGTGGGACTGGCTACAGTACTCGCAAGCATTGAATGCTCACACTGATCTCACCCTTTTTTCCCCCCTCTCTCCTCCCTCCTCCCTCCTTTTAATGGTGAGATCGGCGTGAGCATTCAATGCTTGCGAGCACTGTAGCCTACTCCCACATTGGTATGGAGAGTGTAGGGATCTCCAGATACATTTCCCAAAAACTCAAAGTCGATTTCATCATGAGTTGGACCTTCAGAAGATAACTGCAAATTTGCATTTGGTTTCATAAATTACTAAATTAGCAAAGAAATTATACAAAACATATTTATAAAATTACAAGGATACAAATTAGGAGGGTATGTAGTAGTACTACTTACATAGTAGGCAGTGGCGGCTCCAGCCGAGTTCCCAGTGATCAACTTGATTTGCATGTCAATTCTTCCAAATAAGTACTCATTCTTGGACTTGAAACCAGACCCTGAAGCCTGGTCAAGGTTGAGCGTGATAAGCTGTCCTCCGTTGAGTATCTTGGCACGTCCGTCGCCGAATGTAACGTCAAAGTCTTGATAGAAGTTACCAGCTGAGGCAGCCATGACCATCAGAGAAGTTGTGAACAAAGAAAGAAAAAGCACCATATTCATTGGGAGCTTACAAGAAGAACACATTAATTCTGATGAATAATGAGCTTCAAGGAGAAATGAGGGTGTTTGTGTTTGATGTTATAATTTGAGTTCTAAAGCCCTTTTACATAACTAGTATGCCGCGTCGAATAGAGAGCTGGCATTTTAAAAAAAAGAGCATTAAAGTTCAAAACTGGCAGTAGGGTTTGCAAATAATATGCATTACCAAACTCAATAATATATATATATATATATATATATATATATATGTATATATGTATGTTGCTGGCTGGAGACAGGTTCGTAGTTTTAGACGATAGATGGTTAAAAGAGAAGCAGGAAGCAGCATGGGAAACCAGACGTTTGTTATGTGAAAGGGAGAGTTGAGGTTGTGAAGCATGAATTTTTTCATACCCCAATCTAAGACTGTTCAACACCTTCTGTGCGCTTTTATGATCTTTAAGCAAACAATTGTCCTTTGGAGGCATCCTTTTGAAAACCTCCATAAAGTAATGATAACACCGGTTGGACATACGAAACTTCATCTTGTCATGTATCAACTCCACAATGGCCGTAAGTATCGAAAAGTTTTTGCAACCCGGGTATAATTCTTGCTTGGCATTTTTCAATAGCCTTTCATGTTTATCAAATGCTTCTTTGTCCATGGCGGGAGGCACGTCATCTCCCACTTGCTCATTGTCATTGGTCGAGGCATATAGATAAGAGTCATTTACAATACCCATGACTTGGTCATTAGCAGATAAACTTCTTTCAACAGTCTCCGCTGGTGACTGGTACGGAGACGAAGCATGGTCTAAAGGTCCCCCATGATGATTCCATCTCGTATTGGTTTGCATCATCCCATTTCTTACTAAATGATATCGAACATTTTCGAATGTCTCCCACATTGAGTTGTTACACGTCTCACACAGACACTTGATTTGACTTAAACTCCGGTTGTGTCTCATTGCAAAGTCAATAAACTGATCTATCCCATCCAAATATTAGGCAGCACATATGTTCAAATTATGTATCCACTGTTTGTCTATTTTGTTTGTTAACACATTAAACAGAGAGAAGGCAACATTAGAACAATATCAATTATGTCTCATCACCTTATGCCTCCGGTAAGAGCCATATCCCATTCGGGAGTGCACATTTGGGTGTCGTAGTTTACAGCTTCACCAAGATTAGATTTCGACGTGGGAAAATTTTGGCAGCATCTCTCTACAGTTCTCCAAGTGCACGATGTAGATATCAAATACTTAATATGCACTCGAAGAACGTAAGAAGATGTTACCAAAAATCCCACGATCGAAACCTAATCCGTGAACCGCAAACTACGACACACAAATGTGCACTCCCAAACTATCCAAAAATGGGACAATTCAAGAATCAATTGGATCCCAGTCATGCTTTCGCATCCATGCGTGAAATCCAACTAATTCTCAAATGGGAAACTAAGTTTTTCTTGAACAAAAGCGTACAAAGTTAATAGTAATTAACTTCATACTTGTACAGAGTTGATTACTATTAACTTCGTACGTACAACACAAAATAAAGTCATGCGTGATATACAAATTATTTGCATACAGAACAACATAAAACAAATTCGTATGTGATATATCAAACTACCATATAAAGAAAAATAAATTAAATTAACTTAACAACATAAAATGATCAAGAAAATACCTTCAAATTGGTCCTCCAACAACAATCCTATGCAACAAACCTGTAAAAAATAAATAAATTTTGGTTATTTTTAATTCAAAATTAATAAAATTCTATTAAAAAATCAAAATTACCGTTAACGCTTACCGGGGCCGTTGGTGGTGGTGGAGGAGATGGTAGGGAGATATAGAGGGAGAGAGAGAGTGAGATAGGAAGATGGAGATGGGTGAGATAGGGAGAGAGATTTGGAGGGATAGATCGAGAGTGAGAGATGAGAGGCAGTTTGCAGTTTTTGCAAAAATTGCCTCTCGGGACTGATGAAGGGGATTAAAACATGTAGGTTTTGCGCGATGAAGATATTCATCGCCTAAAGTCCCTAACTTCGTTGCCCAATATGCCCCTGCCATATTGTTCCCATTGAACTTTCAGAGATTTTGAGCGACGAAACACATTCGTCGCGCAAGTTATCTTAGGCGACACAATATGTCGTTGCTCAATAAATTAGTTTGTCGCGCAAACTTTGGCTCCAAATCTTCATTTTACTGCCACTTTTTCCACGTCTTGTGCGACGAATCCAATTATTCGTCACCCATATACCATTTAAGTGATGAATTATTCGTCGCTTAAAGGTTTGATTTTTTTTTGGTCGTACGCATGTTAAATGACGAAATGGAATTTTCGTCGCCTAAATTCTTCTTGGGTGACGAAATTTGCTTCGTTGCCTAAATATTTGTCACGTGTGTACTTTTTTCTACTAGTGTTGTTGTGTATTTTGTGCGTGGGGAAGGCTATGTTTATATAGACTTGAAACACCTTTCTAAAACAGCCGTTGCAACTGTCAAGAGCAGTTGTGTCATTTCTGGTAAGGATGAAACTCTTCAACGTCCAATTCAAAATTGAATTTGAATTAATGTTTATCTGAAAGGGTGCACTGATAAAAAAACCAATAACAAAACAAAAACCAATCGTCTCCACGTGAGAAAACACTGTTTATTGTATTTCATGTAATGGGTCTTTTTTCTGTGCTCCGGGGTAGGCCAGAAGAAATATAAAAGACAACCTACAATTGTAGATTACCGGTAAAAAAAAAATTTGAACAAATATAATGAACAGTTCATGCAATTGGCAAACAGTGGGCATGGATCTGCATTATAACATGCAATTAGACAAAAGATTAAATGGCAGTATCACATTATTTGGTGCTAGTGTCCTACATGAATCTGTATTAAGAATTGTTTAAGTGTTTAAGTTGTAAAACCCATAGTTATCACTTGAACGTATAAACTATCGTTTAAGTTGTAAAACTCATGGTTTAAGTAGTAATTTTTTAGTTTAAGTGGTAATTTACCACTTGCAGGAGAAATTTTATCAAATGAACCACGTCTTTACTACTTCAACGACTTGAGAATTTTAGGTTACAAAATAAACAATTACTACTTAAACGTTCATTTTCTCGTTTAAGTTGTAAAACTCATCGTTTAAGTGATAATTTACCACTTCAACTTGTAAATGATCGTTTAAATTGTAAAACTCATCGTTCAAATAGTATTTTGTATGTTTAAGTGGTAATTTACCACTTGAACGAGAAATTTTATCAAATGAACCACGTCTTTACCACTTCAAAGACTTGAGAATTTTAGGTTACAAAATAAACCATTACTACTTAAATGATCATTTTCTCATTTAAGTTGTACCACCTATCGTTTAAGTTGTAACACCTATCGTTTAAGTTGTAAAACCCATCGTTGAAGTGATAATTTACTACTTCAACATGTAAATTATTGTTTAAATTGTAAAACTCATCGTTCAAATAGTATTTTGTACGTTTAAGTGGTAATTTACCACTTGAATGAAACATTTTATCAAATGAACCATGTCTTTACCACTTCAACGACTTGAGAATTTTAGGTTACAAAATAAACTATTACTGCTTAAACGATTATTTTCTCGTTTAAGTTGTAACACCTATTGTTTAAGTTGTAAAACCCATCGTTGAAGTGATAATTTACTAGTTCAACCTGTAAATCATCGTTTAAGTTGTAAAACTCATTGTTCAAGTAGTAATTTGTACGTTTAAGTGCTAATTTACTACTTCAACTTGTAAATTATCGTTGAAGTTGTAAAACTCATCGTTCAAGTAGTAATTTTTATTTTTAAGTGGTAATTTAGCATTTGAACCTACAAATTATCGTTTAAGTTGTAAAAGTCATCATTCAAGTAGTAATTTGTACATTTAATTGCTAATTTACTACTTCAACCTGTAAATTATCGTTTAAGTTGTAAAACTCATCGTTCAAGTAGTAATTTGTACGTTTAAGTGCTAATTTACTACTTCAACCTATAAATTATCGTTTAAGTTGTAAAACTCATCGTTCAAGTAGTAATTTTTATGTTTAAGTGCTAATTTACCACTTGAACTTGCAAATTATCGTTTAAGTTGTAAAACTCATTGTTTAAGTAGTAATTTGTACGTTTAAGTGCTAATTTACCACTTGAACCTATAAATTATCGTTTAAGTTGTAAAACTCATCATTCCAGTAGTAATTTGTACATTTAAGTAGTAATTTAGCACTTGAACAAGAAATTTTATCAAATGAACCACGTCTTTACCGCTTCAACGACTTAACAATTTTATGTTATAAAATAAACCATTACTACTTAAACGTTCATTTTCGCGTTTAAGTTGTAACACCTATCGTTTAAGTTGTAACGACTTGAGAATTTTAGGTTACAATCTGTCCAATTGCATATGAAATCCGTCCAATTGCATACGCAGATGTGAACACGCATGCACTGTTTGGCAATTGGATTTAAATGTCGGACCTTATTTCACCACACCCATGAACCCACAAAATTTTCATGTCCTTCTTACATGCAAGTGTCATGGAAAAATCTAACCAAATTACAAAAACATTAAACACCAATTTGATTGACTACTGTTTGCATGAATTTGCTCTATGAAATCCATCCAATTGCAGACGCAGATTTGAACACGCATTCATTGTTTGTCAATTGGATTTAAATATGGGACCTCAATTCACCACACCCACGAACCCACAAATATTTCATGTCTTTCAATTACTATATATTTTTAAAAAATTTGAACTACCAAAGAAACACTATTCACAAGCGTTTGTAGGGTTTTAAAAATTCAAACGATGATGTAACCATTGTGAAAGCGTAGATGATGAGTTCACAAGCATTTGGATATTGTTTTTGCATTTTTGACACGTGTAAATTAGTTATTATGAATTCTGTAATGTGCTTTGGTATTTTTTTAATTATTAGGAAAAATTAATTCACATTAATACCTCTTATTGGAACCAAACAAACTTTTAGTGACATAATTCAATACCCAGAAATAGTCGCTAAAAATATGAACAACCTTTAGCGACTGAACTTTCTTTGAAGATCGTCACAAAAATTGGATTTTATGACCACAAATCTGGAAAAATTATGCAGCAATTTTCATGATTTTTTTTCTTCACTTTTTCAGTTTCTAAACCCCTCAAATGTCAATGTAGGTAGATTACCTCCCCCAAACCTATTCCAAAACATCATATTCAACATTATAAACATGTTTCCAACATTGAATTGGCTTCAAAAACATCCAAAATTAAATTAGCCAACTATTTTGATTTGACCAAAATATGAACTGAAAATGAATTTTTTCTATTCCTTTCGCCTTTCATATCATGTGCAACATCAATAGTCATTATATCTATTCCAATCTAATTCAATACATCTAACACATGCAATAACTAATACACCTAGTTGAAGAACGAATAAGCAAAGCAAATGCAATAACCAATTACAATCTATAACAACAACTAACAAAATAGCCATAATCGCCTTCGAGTTCCAACCACTTTTTCTCCCTCACTTCCTGTTTTGCACATAGCGACTCTCTTCTTGACACTATGCCGGTTTTGTCACTGAACCCCATTTCCTTGGCATACTTCTTGTCAGGAGCAGAGCTCTCTTGCTGACCATCACTTGCCTTTGCAATTGCAGCTTCTTCTTCTTCCCTTATTTCATTTTCCGCATTCCTTATTTCATTTGCCACATCGGCATCCTCACCTTCTATTCTATCATAAAGCTCATGCTCAAGTTGTTGCCACAATTCAACTTCAGTCATGCGGTCTTCATGTCTATCATGGTCTGTGAGCCCCTCACGCTCATCACCAACATCACCAACATCCCCATCAGTGTCTTGAAGCATTCTATCAGAATAAGAACAATCAATCTCTGAAGTCCATTCGATTCCTACAGATGAAGATACAGGAAGGTCAATGGTTTCAATGGCAGTTGAGCTTGTGATTCTCTTGGGGGGTGTAAGAAGAGGGTCAGAAGTCTCTGTGTTGCCACCAGAGGATTCTGCAGAACTTCCTTCATCATTTGGGTTTGAATGAGCAGCTGAGGTTCGGTGACGAGGAGCCATGCACGACCATGACGACAAGCCAAGGGAAGGACGAGTCCATGCTGCCTGAGCCATGCTCTGAGCTCTTCTCATAACAACCTGTGAAATCAGAAAGTTTCACAAGCCAATCAAATGATTAAGTAGAAGAGAAATACAGATTCCAAGTTCCAACCACCGAATTACAAGGTTAAAAGCTTCTATAACAAGAATGTCACAATACATGACATATGTTAAAAGCAGCATTCGGTTGATTACAAGAAGGTTGTGAAAGCAAAAAAAATATGGTGCACAACAAAACTACATTAAAAGAAAAAAGGTTACCTGTGTACCATTGGAAACAGGGCGTAGAATCGCCCTGCCGCAGCAACTTTTGCTTTAGCACTGGCAATCGAGGGAAGCCGTGAACCCAAAGCTGAGGTAGAACGATAGACAGTGCTAAGAATTCTTGTCTGCTCAATCTGATTTCTCAAGTCATTTATCCAAGCAGACGCCGTGACCTGTAGATACAAAATTTTATAAAACAATACATTAGAAAGAAACATATAGTAGAACAATAAAAGGAAAATCATAAGCATTTGCAATTTTTCAATAAAACTACAGAAAGCATGCAAGTTTTTGAAGTACCAACAAGCCAGAGAACCAGCACCGAATGGCTGTATAGAGAAAATTTATCGAAGCTAACAAGCTATCATGAAAAACACAATATTGGGCATACTCAACTAATATCATTAATCCTTGCTGAAAGCCCATTTAATATCTATTTACTGGAAGGAAATATCATAATCACTCAAAGAGAAATGAGAAAAGAGCATGCAGAGATGGTGCTAGAGTAAGAGCATTTCACGCTTTTTTATTCAACTTCATTGTTAAAATTGGACTAAAATCACGGGTAAGAACACAAACCATTTATCAGAGCCTACAGGGACACAGTTTTAGAGATGCAAAAAAAAAATTATATATATATATATATATATATCAATAAATCCAAGAAGGAGTACTTATTTGGAAGATTTGACATGCAAATCAAGTTGTTGTCTGGGAATTCAGCTGGAACTGTCACTACATACTATGTAAGTACTCTCAATCCTAACTGTTAAGATTTTAGACAGACGGTCCACTTGGCCACGGCTAACCAACACATATATTGGTCTTAACTAAAATGATACTATTATCGATGTAGTCTTAATTTGTTCTTCAGTTTTTCCAATATATATGCAATTGCATGGCTAATTTGTGAAACAAAAATGCATATATGCAGTTATCTTCTGAAGGTTCGACTCATGATGAGATTGACTTTGTGTTTTTGGGCAATTGAATTGGTGAACCCTACACTCTCCATACAAATGTGTTCTGCCAAGCAAAAGAGAACAGAGAACAACAGTTCCATCTTTGGTTTGATCCCACAAAAGCCTTCCACACCTACTCAGTTGTCTAGAACAACCAACGCATTATGTAAGTACTACATGCATACACTCACCTTTTAACCAATTTTTTTAGGTCATATGCCACACGTGAACGTCCGTTCACCAATCATATAAACCACTTTCTAATACATGCATATGCAAATGTTATGCAGATTCTTGGTGGACGACATTCCAATCAGAGTGTTCAACAATTTGGAATCAGCTGGAGTCCCATTCCCTAAAAACCAGCCTATGAGGGTTTACTCCAGACTGGGCAATGAGAGGTGGCCCTGTCAAGACTGATTGGACTAAAGCTCCTTTCACTGCCTCTTACAGAAATTTTCAGAGTGCACAAAAAACTCAAGGGATTGATGCCGCAGGGCGAAACATGCTTCGTTGGGTGCAACAAAAGTTCATGGTCTACAACTATTGCTTTGATAATAATCGCTTCCCAAAAGGCATTCCAGTTGAATGCAAGCGATCTGGGACGAACTTAGCCTTGGCTAGGTTGGGCTATGTCGTAGCCCCACTAGCCCAACCGAAATCTGCCCTAGTTGGGTTGGGCTATACCTTAGCACTACCAGCCCAACTGAAATCTGCCATGGCTGGGTTGGGCTATACCTTAACCCCACCAACACAACTGAAATCTGCCCTAGCTGGGTTGAGCTATACCTTAGCCCCACCAGCCCAACCAAAATCTACTTTGGCTGGGTTAGGCTATGATACCATTCTGTCACATCCTAGACCGGCTTCGCCGTAGCACGATATTGTCCGCTTTGGGCCACGCCCTCATGGTTTTGTTTTTGGGAACTCACGAGCAACTTCCTAGTGGGTCACCCATCGTGGGATTGCTCTAGCCTAAACTCGTTTAACTTCGGAGTTCCGATGGAATCCGAAGCCATTGAGATCCCAAAAGGCCTCGTGCTAAATGGAGGTGGGCATGTACATATAAGGTACATCACCCCCTCTTCGTTGGTCGATGTGGGATATCACAATACACCCCACTTAAGGGGAACCCAACGTCCTCGCTGGCACATCCGTACCGAACGGCAGAGTGGCTCTGATACCATTTTGTCACATCCCAGACCGGCTCTGTCATAGCATGATATTGTTCGCTTTGAGCCACGCCCTCACGGTTTTGTTTCTGGGAACTCATGAGCAACTTCCCAGTGGGTCACCCATCCTAGGATTGCTCTAAGCCCAAACTCGCTTAACTTCGGAGTTCCGATAGAATCCGAAGTTAGGAGCTCCCAAAAGGCCTCGTTCTAAATAGAGGTGGGCATGTACATATAAGGCACATCACCCCTCTCCATTGGTCGATGTGGGATATCACAATCCACCCCACTTAAGGGGAACCCAGCGTCCTCGCTAGCACATCTGTACCGAACGGCAGAGTGGCTCTGATACCATTCTGTCACATCCCGGACCGCTCCGCTGTAGCACGATATTGTGCGCTTTGGGCTGCGCCCTCATGTTTTTGTTTTTAGGAACTCACGAGCAACTTCCCAGTGGGTCACCCATTATGGGATTGCTCTAAGCCCAAACTCGCTTAACTTCGGAGTTCCAATAGAATCCAAAGCCAGTGCGCTCCCAAAAGGCCTCGTGCTAATTGGAGGTGGGCATGTACATATAAGGCACACCACTCCCTCTCCGTTCGTCGATGTGGGATATCACAATCCACCCCACTTAAGGGGAGCCCGACGTCCTGGCCGGCACATCTGTATCGAACGGTAGAATGGCTCTGATACCATTCTGTCACATCTTGAACCGGCTCTGCCGTAGCACAATATTGTCCGCTTTAGGCCACGCCCTCACAGTTTTGTTTCTGAGAACTCACGAGTAACTTCCAGTGGGTCACCCATCGTGGGATTGCTCTAGCCCAAACTAGCTTAATTTTGGAGTTCCGATAAAATCTGAAGCCAGTGAGCTCCTAAAAGGCCTCGTGCTAATTGGAGGTGGGCATGTACATATAAGGCACATCACCTCCTCTCCGTTGGTCGATGTGGGATATCACAGGAGGAACAAGAAGTGGTGCAGTTGGAGGCGGATGATGAAGATGAGATGAACGATCGTTTTCAATTATGTTTAATTGGTAAGTTATTTACCGATTAGAGGTATAATCTACAGGCCTTTAAACAAACCATGTTCAGATCATGGGGTACAATGGGAGAGGTTGGAGTGAAGGTTTTACAGGACAATCTGCTTATATTTTCCTTTGCTTTGAAGAATGATATGAATCTGGTGATTAAAGGGGGGCTGTGGAATTTTGATAAGGCGATTCTCCTTCTTGATACGCCGAAGGAGAATGTGGCACCGTCTTGAATGGTTCTGAATTTTGCAGACTTTTGGGTGCAGATCCATAATTTGCCACTTAACCGTATGAATGCAAAGACCGGGAAAATGGTTGGAAATCGTTTAGGGCATTTCATGGAAGTTGCAAAAGGGATGGATGGGGATTGTATTGGAAAATATCTCAGAGTAAGGGTGAGATTAGATGTGATGAAACCCTTGAGACGATTCATGAAACTGTACTTCCAGCAAGGTCAAGAAGAGATGATCGAATTTAAATACGAACGATTGGCAGATTTTTGCTATGCCTGTGGACGGATTGGACATGCTTTTAAGGTGTTTACTTTTGTCAATACTGAAGCGAAATCAGCAAAAGAAAAACCTTATGGCTCTTTCCTTCATGCTAAGTATGAGGGGGGGAAAGAATCGTAATGAGATTCCAAAGCAGTCCAGTGATGACAAGCAGACCAAGCAGAACTTCGAAAGTAAAGAGGAAGAACTCGGTAGTATTGGGTTAGGGTCGAAAGGTAAGGGATTGGCAAATGAAGGGATTACTAGGGTTTTTGATGTTCGGCTGGGCACACATGTTTCTCAAATTAATGAGAAGAAGATGGTAGAGTTAAACGATATAGCTGCACGTCCAATGAAGCAGACAGGTCAAAAAAGCGTTGGGGTTGATGGAAGTCCAATCTTTTCGGATAATAAATCGGTTAAGGAGAAATTAGCTGAAATTGCAAAAAAGAAAAAGAGGAGAAAGATAGGGCAGCGAAGGCAATGAGGGAGGCAGCTTGGGATGCAGCTCAAAAGATGGTGGATGATATGGGGAAAGAGGCTTCTGCAAGAAATATTTTGAAAGAGAAAAATTTGGACGAGTTAGCAGGGGCGATGACTAGAGGATTGCAGAAACCAGTGGGTACAAGTGAGGGGAAGAACAATATTCATGCAGTTGTGAATTGTTTCCGTAAGATATTAGGGAGTTTGGAGCAGAAAAAGGTGATTTCTCAAAGTGAGGACTCTTCTTTAACAATTATAGGAGATAATACAGAGAGTGCTAGGGTGGTGACTAATGTGGTAGGAGGTCATAATGCTGAAATGCAGGTTGAGCAGAACAAGACAGAGAAGTCCGTTGCTCCGAGAGTAATAAATAGTGGAGGAACACGGTGGAAGAGACAAGCTAGGGTGGCTAGTAAAAATATACTACAAAATGAGAAAGAAGAGGTGGAGGTTTGCCTGGTGGGGGAGAAACGAAAAGGGGAAAGAGTAGATGAGGTTGATGTACTGCTTCTTAAACAGGTGAAACAAGAGAAGATCGACTTTAATTTATAGCAAAAGAACGTGGTAGGTTCAGCGGGGCTGACCCACCACGAGCAATGATGATGTTAAGTTGGAACGTCCAGGGTTTCGAGTCATCTAGGACGTTCCGTTCTCTCCAATAGATTTTGAGAGAGAAAAAACCCGACATCGGGTTTCTCATGAAGACACGCATGACGAAAGTTCAAATGGAAAGAAGAAAGATCCACTGTGGGATGGTGGGAAGTATCTCTGTGGGACGGATTGGCAGGGGTGGAGGTCTGCTTATGATATGGTCTACAAGGTGGGATGTGTCTTTAATTTCCTACTCTATTGGCCATATTCATGTTAAGATAGTATCATCGGATGGTTATGTTTTTTATTTAACTGGTTTTTATGGAAATCCGGAGACTCAAAATCGACGATTTTCATGGGAGTTATTGAGACGTATTTCGCAGTCGTTGTGCGGATCCTTGGTGGTGATGGGAGATTTTAATGAGATTCTATCTTCTGCAGAAAAGAAAGGTTTGCGAGATAGACCTATATCACAAATCTCTCTTTTTCGTCAAGTGTTTGCAGATTGTGATTTGAGTAGCATTCCTTATACAGGATATCCTTTCACATGGGCTCGTGATTATCCGAATGGCGAGAGGGTGGAAGAAAGGTTGGATTGAGGTGTAATGAATACGGAGTTTCAGAATGATTTTTCTTTTCTTATTACCCATCATCTGGTTGCTGCAGGTTCTGACCATTTTCCTATTTTGATCGAAGCTGCTAAGGTGTTGCCTTTATCAAATGAAAAACGGAGACAGCGTTTTCAGTTTGAACAAATGTGGGTTGGTGAGCAAGGGTGTGAAGCTGTAATAAAGGAGGCCTGGGGCCAGATGGGGCATAATGGTAACGTTCGAGACAGTTTGAATGGATGTGTTAAGAAACTAAATGAGTGGAATCAAACAAGTTTTGGACATATCCAAAGGCAGCTTACTCGTGCCCATGAGGAGCTTGCCAATCTAATATATAGGGGGGGTCCACATGTGAAAGTTTTACAAACGAAGGTGGAGGATACGATTAATGTACTGCTGGAAAAAGAGGAGACAATGTGGAAGCAGAGATCGAGGGTAACGTGGTGGAAAGAAGGAGATAGAAATACATGATTTTTCCATGAGCGAGCCGAGAGTAGAGGACGAAAGAATGATATCAAAGGGTTGTTTGATGATGCCAATGTGTGGCAAACAGATAGTCGAGTAATTGCCTCTTTATTTTGTAATTTCTTCTCTGATCTTTTTTCTTTTACGAGTGGCAGGAATATGGACAGGGTATTAGACACAATCGAATCAAAAGTTACTGGAAAGATGAATCAGAGGCTTTTAAGGCCTTTCACTAGAGCTGAAGTAGAATTTGCTCTTTTTCAGATGTGTCCAACCAAATTTCCAGGTCATGATGGGATGCCCGCGTTGTTCTACCAAAAGTATTGGCACATAGTAGGTGATCATGTTGCTGCGGTATGCTTGAAAATTTTGAATGGAAAACAAAGTGTTCGTGATTTTAACCATACACTCATTGCCTTAATTCCTAAAGTGAAGAAGCCAAAGACAGTAACTGAATTCAGACCCATCAGCAAAGTCTTTTGCACTGTCATTTATAAAATTTTGAATGGAAAACAAAGTGTTCGTGATTTTAACCATACACTCATTGCACTGTCATTTATAAAATTGTAGCAAAGTCTTTTGCTAATCGTTTGAAATTAGTATTGCCTGAAATTATTTCAGAAAACCAAAGTGCTTTTGTCCCTCAAAGAATGATTGTTGATAATATTATAGTGGCATTTGAAACAACACATGCGATGAAAGAAATTCGAGGCAATCAAGATGTCCAAATGGTGATTAAATTGGACATGGCGAAAGCTTATGACAGAGTCGAATGGAGTTTTCTTCAAGCCATGATGTTGAAGATGGGTTTTGAGCAGATGTGGGTAGACAAAATTATGGACTACCTTTCTATGGTTTCTTTTTCGATTCTTTGGAAAGGAAATTCATTCGGGCATATTATTCCTCAAAGGGGATTATGACAAGGGTGTCCACTTTCGCCATATTTGTTTCTTATGTGTGCTGAGGGCTTCTCAAGACTATTACAGAGAGTGGAGGGGGAAGGCCTTTTGAAAGGAGTGTCGGTGGCATAGAGAGCACCTTCCATCACTCATTTATTTTTTGTCGATGATAGTCTTCTTTTTTTGGATGCTACTGCTGAGACGTGTGAGGCAGTGAAATGTATTTTTCAAGTATACGAGGAGGCTTCGGGGCAAATGATTAACTATAATAAGTCTGCTTTGACATTGAGCCCTAATGCTCAAGAGGAGGTGAAACGTTTGGTTGTGGAGGCTATGGAAATTCCGTTGGTGGCTTGCCATGAAAAGTACCTTCGTTTGCCAACAGTGGTGGGTAGGGAAAAGAAACAAATCTTCGGAGCTACAAAAGAAAGAGTGTTGAAACGTATGTGCAGGTGGAAAGAGAAATTCCTTTCCAAAGATGGAAAAGAAATTTTAATTAAAGCCGTGCTTCAGGCTATGCCCACATACTCGATGCACTATTTCCGGATGCCCAAGGGAGTTTGCAATGAAATCCACAGTCTTGTCACTAAATTTTGGTGGTCTAAATCACATAATGAACGTGGTATTCATTGGATGCATTAGGAAAGATTGTGTGCCAGCAAATCGGATGGAGGATTGGGATTTTGAGATATGGAGGCTTTTAACCAGGCACTTTTAGCTAAGCAGTGTAAGAGGATTTTTTGTAACGGAAACTCGCTGGCAGCGAGGGTTTTTAAAGCCCGATATTTTCCCCAAAACAATTTTCTTGATGCGGAGGTGGGACGGAGACCTTCTCATATTTGGAGATCTCTAATATGGGGTAAAACTTTGTTGTTAGAAGGGTTGCAATGGAGAATGGGGAATGGGGAGTCAATTCGAGTATATGGTGATCAATGGGTACCATTACCAAGAAGTTTTCTTATTCACTCTACTTCTCAACTACCAAGTTCTTTATGGGTGAGTCAGTTAATCACAAATGAAGGAAGGTGGGATGCTGAGCTGCTATATGGGAACTTTTGGGAGTAGGAAATCGATGCCATCCCCTAAATACCAATTGAGGGATGGGAGGATAAGAGGAAATGACACTATGAATGAAATGGACATTATTCTATGAGAAGTGGCTATAAGGTTGCTCGGATGATAAAACATTTCTCAATGGGGATGGAGAGCTCTTCGGGTAATGATGGGATGCTAATTTGGAAGAACATCTGGAGGTTGTCTGTTCTGAACAAAGTGAAGCACTTTCTCTGGCGATGCTTACGAAACTTTTTACCTTGCAAGTCAGAGCTATTTAAAAAGAAAATTGTGAAATGCATGGTATGTGAGCGATGTGGTAGAGATTTTGAGACTGCATTGCATGCTTTATGGGGTGTAAGAAAGTCAAAGAGGTATGGGAATTTTCTCCATGGGGTGAGTCACGACGGGAATGGAAGTTGGAATCTTTTATAGATCTTTGGCACGCAATTTTATTGGTATCCAAAATTGAGGAGATTGACTTATTTGCAATGGTGTGTTGGGTTATGTGGAATGAAAGAAATGAGGTTTTCCACCAACAAAGAGAGTTTCGAAGTCACGACATGTTTGATAGGGGGCTTCAGTTTTTATTGGATTTTTAGGCAGCTAACACTGCAGTGGAGAAATCACAGATGAGGTTAAATGGAGCGATTAGATGGCATCCTCCTCCTCTTGGCTTGTTCAAAATCAATGTTGATGGGGCTGTAGAAAAAGGGGGATCAGTCAGGGGTGTGGGAATGGTGATAAGAAATGATAATGGTGAGTTTATGGCTGGTTGTTGTAAGCAGGTACAACAATATCTCAGTCCGCATGCAATTGAGTTAATAGCTGCAAAAGAAGGATTGGAATTTGCCTGGGATCTTGGCTTTTGTGATATTGTTTTGGAGATGGATGATCAAGGTGATGTCAATGCTATAAATTCGATAGATGAATGTTTTGATCATGAAAGGTGCTTGGTGGAGGAGATTAAGTTGTTGAGTAGACGTTTTTGAACCTTCCTGTGTCGATGGCAGCGTCGAGAATCCAATAAAGTGGCACATGAACTTGCTCAATTTTCTATTCGAAATTGTATTTTTTAGACTTGGATTGAGGAAGAGCCACGTTGGCTCTCTTCGTTCCTTTTATATGATGTAACTGTTGATTCTTAATTTTATTGAAGAAGTTTTCTTATAAAAAAAATCAAATAAATGGATTGTTCATCATGATTCATGAATATGTTACTTGGTACTCACATTTTCGATTTTTTTATACAATTGGATGTATAAACAATTTCCAATTTGAAGGAGTTTTTTGTAGAAATGATCTTTAAGTGAAGATTAAGAAATTGAATTGAATGGTCAATTAGAAAATTTACACAGTGAATATATGTGTATTCCCCCTATGGTCTGTCTCTAAATCAGATGACTAGTCCTTCCTAGTTGATTGTAAACTATGTAATCCATCATAATGTCAAATGACAATAATACGTCGTTTGAAATGTAGAATAATTTCCGTTCTTCGTATTTTCTTTTATTTTTTATTTAAAACTTTGAAAATTGTATATATATTTTTTCGCCTATACATGTATGAGAATTCGATAGAAAGGAAGGTTATCAGCTGACTTACGAGGAAAGACCAACTAAGACCAACTCCAATGGTGGTCTATGGCCAACAATTTTAGGCCTTTGGCCTTTGCTTTTGGTTCTCCAATGGTGGCCACTCTTTAGGCCCAGATGAAAAAAGGAAGCAAAATGCAACATTTAGGCCAAGCCTTTGGCTTGGCCAAAAGAAAAAAGGGCCCACTACGCGCGTGGCAGGGGCAAGTGACAGCCACAGGCAGATGCGCGGATGCGCCGCACGCGCTGACAGTTTGTGTTAGGGGGCCCAGCTGGCCCAGCTGACGTCAGGCATGCCGACTGGGAGAAGAAAAGAGTTGTTGGCTTAGTTGCGATGGACGGTCCAAATTGATGGACCGTTAATTGATCCAACGACCATGTTTCAAACTTTTTTTTTTATTTACTTTTACTTATAATCCAACAGCTGTGATAAATAATATCAAATCTAACGGTAAAAAAATCATCCAACGGTCCAAATTAAAATCCAACGGCTAAAATAATTAAAAAAAAATATTTAACTGAAATTTGACCCTAAAGCTCTATAAATACCTATTCATTTGGTCATACATCCACACAAAATCAATTTTCTTCCTTTTCCTTTTCCTCATCCAAATTTCTTTTTTCCTTGTACCCACTTCTAAATCATTTTCTACCCACTTCTAAATTGGCATTCTTCTTCTACCCACTTCCAAATTTTCATTCTTCTTCTACCCACTTCCAAAAATTTTCAAGATGCCAAAAAATAGTACAAAATTATCTAATTGGTCTAAAGATGAAGATATAGCTTTGTGCAAGGCATGGATCAATATTAGCGAAGATGGTGCTACCGGGACAAACCAAAATATTTAAGAATTTTGGTCTTGCGTCTATGAATTGTTCCTTAGCACCTCTCCCCCACCGTTGCCCCACAAGCCACGAACCCTTGATGGTATGTATAATTGATTTAAGAGAATCGACAAAAAATGCACTTGTTGGAAGTCGGCCTACCATAAAGCCAAAGATGTTCTTGACAGTGGAAAGAGTCAAGAAGATATGGTGAGTGTCCCTTCACATATTATTTTTTTCATGTGCATAATTATATTTTTAATGTGCATAATTACATTTTTTAACTAATCAATATTTATTTATTTCATACATAGATTAATAAAGCGATGACTATATTCATGACACTCGATACCCCTAAAGGTCACAAATTCAAGTTATTTCAGGCTTGGAACATCCTCAAAGATTCTCCTAGGTGGATTGAAAGTGTATCTACTAAAGTTCAAAGACAACCTTCCGAAGGAGAGGCAAGTATTGATCTTGATTATGTGTCTACTGTGTCATTTTTCATATTTTAAAGTCAAAATGTTCACAAAATTAAGCTAAGTTAATCTAAACAAATTTTTTTTTTTTAAAGTTAACGGAAACAAATAATTAGCCTAAAACGATATTTAACAACTTTTTGGCCTAAAATTTAGGCCACACCATTGGAGAGAAAAAACAGTTTCTGGCCAAAGGCCAAAATATGTTATTGGCCATAGGCCACCATTGGAGTTGGTCAAGGGAACAAACAAGAGCTCCTACCTAAGAACTCCAACGAGAAGACAAGACTTTTTAAGAACTCACTCCCTAGTCACGACCAGCCCGTGTGTAGTGAAAAGCCTGCTCGAGTGACTCTCGAAACGCATGAGCGGATGACGAGAACATTAAATTCCTTATGGGGCAAGTAAGCCGGATTTTGGGTAGTTTTTCAATATTTTCGTATTGTACTGTAACCTAAATCCTATCTACTATAAATAGATCTTTAAAATGTGTTGGTGTCAAAACTCGGGCAGAACCTAATATTGGATTCAACACGTATTTGGTCCCAGATGTTGCTTTCGGTCTCAGTGCCACGGGATGGCTCGAGTGAAAGTGAGAATAGGCGTGCCACTATTGGAGGATGCAAAATGATTGTGCACCGAGTGAGACGCTTGTCCGATTAAGTCTTTTTTGTGCCTCGAGTGAACGAGGACATAGAATTTAGTGTGAATTTGCTTGTATTTGCCTAAAAAGTAAATGAAATAGAAATAGAAACCTAAAACAAAAAATAAAATGTAATCATTTCATGATAGAGTCAAGATTAGGGTTGGGTTTTGTTTGGGAACTCAACCGAATGGGGAGAACCAATTACCCAATCGACAATATTGGCATGACGAATTTTAATACTGAAACCGAACCGATTGATTCGAGATACCGAATTTCAGTAATACCAAAAATTATTTCAATTTCGGGGCCAATTTGGTATGGGCCGAACCTAATATTTACAGAAGCCCAAATTTATTTGTGGCACTTATTTAAGTGATTTTGGCCTATATTGCAATTGAAATTGGAGTCATTGGACACAAAACAGGCCAAATTGGACTCTAATGCAAATTTAATCCCCAATTCTTAAAATTAAAACCCTAATTACAAAATTTAGAGAGTGGACTTACCAATCCAATCCAATCTGTGAAGAGTCGTGGTCGTGGACCCTGGACCGTTGCCGTGGGGGTGGTGGCTGGGCAACAGAGTGTAAAGGTGGTGGAAATAAGGGATAGGTGGTGGTGGTGGTGGTGGTGGTGGTGGTGGTGGTGGCTGAGGTATGAAGAAAGAACGAAGGACCAAATCCAGATCGACTATTCGAGTCTTGGTGGTGGACCTGATGGTGGTTGCACAACAGAAAGGGCTGGTGGTACGTGGTGGCTGGGGTTGGGTGATGGAGAAAGCAAAAGGCTGGTGGTCTGGTCTTTGGTGGTTCGAATCGAGAGAAAGAAGAGAAGTGCTGAAGTGATTTGTGAAGTTCATACATCAATTAAAACCAAAGTTTGAGATTAAATAGAGGAATTCAGTGTGGTTGGAATTGCACATCAACCAAATCATACCACGGGGTGGCAGAGCAGTAAAGGTCTAGATATCAGGGATCATAGGCAGTGTTTGCTTTGAAAGAAGGCTTTGAGGTTGTAACTGAAGATCTAGAGGTTTGCTGAAGAGTAATTAGATTCGTGCTGAAAAGCAATTGGGTTGATTGAAGGCCTTTGACTATATTTATAGGCAGTGGAGAATGAACAACCTTGATCTTACCACTGAGTTGGAGCTGGGGTAGATAAGTCATTTGGCGATGATAGTGACTGTAATTCCTGGTTGGTGTCCTTCAGCTGTGTCATGTGATGTTTCACACGATCACAGCGGTGACATCAACATGTTGGATAGGTTAGAGTGAAATGAGGAAGTCGTCCGAGCCGTGGGATAGAATCCCAAATTGGGCCTCGGAGTTGGTGGGCCGGAGTCGCGTAACTTTGCGTAAATAAAAATAGATTGGCTCCATAGCAGACCTTATTTTTATTTATCGCCCAAACAGAATGGTTATTAAACATAACGAGAATTACAAGGGAGACACTGACGCACGACGGAAGCCAAACTAGAAGAATAACTATACGCATCAAACTAGGAATGCCTTGAATCCACACTCTCAATGAGAGAAATTTATCAAAAAGTGTTGATTGATATACACTAGTACAAAAAGGCACTTGGGCGACAAAACCAATTTCGTCGCCCAAAGTCATATTTCGTCGCCTAAACGTTTGGGCGACCAATAATTCGTCGCCCTCTATTCGTCGCTCAAAGTCCGTCGACCAAACATATGGGCGACAAAGGATATACGTTCGTCGCCCAAAGTAGCTTAGCTTTTGGGCGGCAGCGGTATACGTGGCCCAAAGTATCTTTGGCGGCCGGGCCCGGCGTGATTCGTGGCCAAGTAGCTTTGGCGGCAGCCCAGTGATTCGTGGCCCAAAGTATCTTTGGGCGACGATGGGGGATTCGTGGCCCAAAGTAGCTTTGGGCGACGACGGAGATTCGTGGCCCAAAGTAGCTTTGGGCGACAACGGCTATTCGTAGCCCAAAATATTTATTTATTTTATTTTATTTTATGTTATGTTATTTATTTATTTATTTATTTTATTGATTAATATTTTTTTTTTAATTTTTTGATTTGTGTTTCATTAATTGGTATTTAAAAGACAATACAATATAATGAACAATGTAAAAAACAAAGTTGATTATATAAAAAAATGTACGTACACAATATTTAATAATAAAAACAAATTAAAATCTTAAAACGAAATAACTAGCTACTGAGGGGGCTGCGAATCAGATGATGGCGTATTGAGTGGAATGCCGGACAATTGGAGGGCGTTTAAGACTTGGCTCATCTGAGACGCGAATTGGGTTGACTGAGCCTCTAATTGGGTTGCCTGAGCCTCTAATAGGGTTGCCTGAGCCTCTAGCTTCTGCTCCAGGTATGAGACTTTTGCCTTCAATGTGGTGACCTCTTCTGAATTGTTGTTAGAAGATGAGGCACCCTTCTCCTTCTCTCGGAGTCGCGCTTTCCCCATCCCCCGGTAAACCGTACCCCGCCTAGGACCAAGGGTCTGGTCTAGCGTCTCCGTTAGTATACGAAGACCAGCATCCTCAGTTGGAGTGACATCCTCCATAGGGATGTCGGGGGGAAGCTGCGATGCCACTTCTTCGAGATGAGCATTGCTCTTCTCCACCATAGTGGCCTGTAATAAGAAATTATATATTATTGTTTATAATAATTATAAAAAAAAATTAACAAGTAATTAAAGAAACTTACATAGAGCTGCTGAGCCGTCTCATCACCGGGGCGGACATAAACTTCCTGGAACATGTCAATCTCCGGAAACTTCGCACCTTGCTAAAAAATAAAAAAAAAGGTTAAAATTTAAAATTCAGAAATATTAATTTATATTAAAAATAAAAACATGTAAAGTTTTACCTGTCGGTGTTCAGCCAGTCTATAGGCAAAGGGCATCGAACCAGAGTGGTGATGAAGTACCTTTTTCGACCTATTTATCCCATTGGCTCGAGAACGGATCTGTTGAACCAAAAAAGTTGAGTTAAATAATATATATTTGTTAGTGCATATATTAATTGTTGAGTTAAATAATAAAATATGTGTAAACTTACCAAAAAAGCAGGGTCTTGAAAGTGGTTACATAACCACTCCCAATCTTCAGGCCGCTCCGTCAACTCCGTAGGGCATCCTCGGGCTAAAGCAACCTGTGGGTCCGAATACAACTTGAAAACTTTGTGGAGGTCGGCCTTCCACTCTTTGTACCGCTCTTTGAAGAGGCCGTCTATGTAGTTCACTCGTTTGGCATCAAGGTTCGTAGTGTTAAAGTTGACCTGCAAATATAGAACAATATTATTAAAATATACAAAATATTGGACTTAATTAAACAAAGTAGTACAAAGTATGGAATACACTCACCGACAGCTCGTGCCACATCGCCGCCTTCGTTTCATCTGGGACAAATTGCCATGATTTCCATTGCATAGGGCAATGGGCACGCAATATCGCCCCTATCTCCTGAACCAGGATGCTGTGCTGGTCAGATGTGTTCGAACCATTCTTTTCCTCAGAAAAGGTGACGGTGATCTTTTCGTTACTCGCCCGTGTGATCCCCGTAGACTTCAATTGTCTGCAAGGGCCCCGGGTATTTTTCTTCCCTGACAAAACAAATAAGAAAGTCAAGGTTAAAACGGCATCTTAAAACTCCACAGAAAATTCGACAGAACCTCCCCTAAAAGTCTAACATTTCCCATAACCTGCAAACAATAAATCTAACATATCCACATCCACACAATTCCAACATATCCAACATATCCAACATATCCAACATATTCCAACATATTCCAACATATTTGACAATTCTAGCATATTCGACAATTCTAGCATATTCAACATATCCAACAATTCCAACATATCAAACACAATTCCAACATATCCAACACAATTCCAACATATCCACATCCACACAATTCCAACATATCCAACAATTCCAACATATCCAACAATTCTAGCATATTCCAAAATATTCTTAAATTCTAACATATTCCAACATATCCTTAAACATATTGCAAAAAAATTGACAATCGTACCAAATGTTTGAACATCCATTGAAAAATTGATCTAGACTGTATTAAACAAGCGAACAAAAATGAAAAAGATTAGAGGTAAGGGTATATTACCTGTCCGCGAGCCCTCGCCGTCGATTGTGGAAGTCTCGGGTGCCTGAAGGTCCTCGGGACGTTGTCGCCGGTGAGCCCGACGTGCACTCACTACAGGAAACGTCACCGAGTCAGTGGACGAGGCAGGCGCCTCGGAGACATCCTGAGCGGCCGACTGTGAAGGAGCTGCACTAGGACTAGAGCGGCGGCGTGTAGAAATCAAACCCGACATCTGTATAAAATAATTTTAAATTTCTATCAATTAACGACCAACAATGAATTCCGTACACTCATATTCACAAGCACTAACAAAATTCACAATACATATATCAATTATACCAAATTATATTCCCACTCCTAACCATTTTTGAATCTATATATAGCCATTTCATCCTATACCACTTTTGACCATAGAGTAGCCTTTTCTTTTCCTACAGTCCGAGCTAGGTTTAAAATTCAATTCGCCACAACTTAATTCATTTGTGTTTTATTTTTTTTGGCCAAAGATATTTTTGTAAACAGCAAATCAAACTGATAAGGCTTACAACTTGCTTAGATAAACAAATCTAACACCAATGACTCAAGAATGTGAAAATAAAACAAATGCGATATAGGCAAATTTCGGATAAAGATTGGAGTGAGCTAAGTGCAGCATTTGCACCACATCATCAATGGTATCTATATTATTCTCCTTTCTTCTTTCAACTACAGTCAGTAAGCACCAGCGCATATTCTTAGAATAAAGATAACGAACATGAGAAGCAAGAAAACGCAATCCATATTAGGCCAGCCATTGGAAGGATAATTTTAGGGTCTAAAGTTTATATTTTTGGCTTTGGCCTACCATTGTGCAATAATACATAATCAACAGCACGTAGTCGTGGAGCCAAAACTGTGATCACTTCCTAAGATCTTCTGCTAAAACTATAAGCTAAACCCGTTTAATTGTTTGCCTTCATCTCTGCACCCTCTTTTTGAAGCAATAACGATTATAATAATAACATTTTGGAAGACTCTGCACAAATGAAAAAGGAAAAACAAGAAAAGCACTGGTTAATTATTTTTTTAATTAATTTCGAAAATAAATCGGCAATTCTTCAGAGAATGAAAAGGAAAGAACATGAGTCCACAGGCAGAGAGGGCTGAATTAGAAGGCAGACTCTGTGTCTCTCAGGCTTGGATTAAAAGTAGTCTATTTTAGCTTGGATTATATTTTATATATTACAAGCACGCACCCATCGATGAAGTTAAAAAATTACCAAGGTAAAGCAATTAATTCCCTCGCATGGCACGCACCAAAACTCATGCTCTATCGATCATATCCAAATAACTTGAAGATTTATTTAATTTAAGATACCCACAATCAATATTGACCATTTCGATAAATGCAAGTTTAGTATAAATGCAAATGGCAAGAGCCACTCCCACAAGGAAAATTAGGCCAATCCTACTACACGCAAACATTGGTTGTCTCAGCTTATAGATTACACACATCACTGTGTGAGAAAGGAACAAGCATACAATTAGATTTTTTTCCCCTCTAAACAGTCTTAGAAACCGGTCAACCAATTCACGACAGATCTATGTAAGTTCAATTAAATAACTACGATTTTACACCCCCAATATACATACTAAAGAGCAAAAACATTCAAGAAAACAGAAATGGTGCAAATAAATGCGTTACCAACACAAGTGATCTAATCACAGGCCAATACAAGTTACCTATAAAAAAAGCAAAACTACATAGAGAAAGGTGGTTCTAAAAATATGCAAATTAACAAACAGAAATCAGCTTAAGTAGATTATATACATTCTCTCCAACCACATTGAAATGGCAGTTTGACTGATGCCGGACCTTTTCACAAATTAACAAAACTCCTACTCACATCCTACAGCCACCTGAGCACTGAATGCACACACACACACAGCACAGCACACACTGAAAATTCGAACAAATTACTGACTGCACACGCACAGCACACACTGAAATTGCTCACTGTCCATAAACCCAAATCAATTTCAATTCCAAATCCCAAATCAAATTTCAATTTCTATTTCTATTTCAATTTCAATTTCAATTTCAATTCCAAATCCTAACTGAAATTCCTAACTTTGAAACCAAGAACAAAAATTCAATATCCAAAATTCAAGAACAAAAATTCAAACTTTGAATCCTACCTCGAGAGAGAGAGAGAGAGATGGAATCCGTCCCGGAGCACGGGGTCGTCGGCGTCTGGGCTGAGAGTACGAGCGTTCAGATTCGCCGTCTGGGCTGAGGGAGGAAGACAGTGCAGAAGAAAGAAAAAGAAAGAGCACGGGGTGCAATTAAACCACAGGACTTTGGGCGACGAAATGGGTTCGTCGCCCCAACCAAAAAATTCGTCGCCCAAAAGTTCATTAAAAATTTTCAAAATCAGCCAACTTTGGGCGACGAATCCGTTTCGTCGCCCCAACCCCAAAAATTCGTCGCCCAAAACCTTTAAAAATTTCAAAAGATGACCAATAGAAACCATGAAGGCTATATTCTTTTGTAACCGTCGATCAACGTTTACGTTTACACTCCGTTTTTATGTCCATAGAGTTTTTTTCATCCCGATTCTTTTTTGAAAACATGATCTTCTACTGAATGTAGTAAGATGAACGGTTCCGATCGTTCATAGAATGGCCCCGTATTAACATTTGATCGAAAAGTGTGATGATGTTATATAGTTTCCATAAATTATATAACGTCTTATACAAATTTGACTGCAATATAAAGATGGGGACATAATATAAAAAATCTGAACCGTTCATCTTATTAGATTTAGTAAAAGATCAAGTTTTCATAAAAAGAACCGGCATGAAAAAACAAATTACATATATAATAACCGAGCGTAAACGTAAACGTTAATCGACGGTTAAATTTGCAATATAGGCTTCATCGTTTCTAGTGTTCGATTTTGGAGATGACACGTAAACGAAAGTTGTAGGCCTTCTCGGTACGAGCGTTTGTATATTTTTTACAAAATTTTCCCCCTTATCATTTACTTTATTAAGAGATTTTTTAGTGTAAATTAAAAAATAGGTTAAGGCGACAAACATTCATTCGTCGCCCAAAACCTTAAAAATAGACAGGTTTAAAAAATAGTATTAACCTTTGGGCGACGAATAATTTACTTTGGGCGACGAATAATTTACTTTGGGCGACGAATGATTGGGCGACGAAGTCTTATTCGTCGCCTTAAGACAATTTGGGCGACGAATATGAGTTCGTCGCCTAAGATACATTCCATAAAATGTTTTGATTCGTATAGAAATGAGGTAAATATTTTAGCATTTGGGGCGACGAAGGCTTATTCGTGGCCCAAAGTAGCTTTGGGCGACAAATAACCGTTTGTGGCCCAAAGTATCTTTGGGCGACGAATAACTATTGGTCGCCCAAAGATACTTTGGGCCACGAACAGTGATTCGTCGCCCAAAGCTACTTTGGGCCACGAATAAGCCTTCGTCGCCCAAAGTATCTTTGGGCGACCAACAGTTATTCGTCGCCCAAAGATACTTTGGGCCACGAATAAGCCTTCGTCGCCCAAAGTAGCTTTGGGCCACGAAATATATTTGTCGCCTAAGATACATTTGCAATATTTTTTTTTCCTTGGTAGATGAAGGTATAATTTATGTTTCAATGTCTATTCTTAATAATTTGACAACGTTACAAATTACAAGTTCACTGTATGTTTCAATGTTTATTAAAATATAATTTCAGCACATCCGAACCTTGCTAGTCTGAATCAGAAATACAATACACATCATCGTCGTCACTTTCATCATTTTCGCTTGGTAGTTCAGATTCGCTGCTTGCATATGATTCCTCATCATCACTGTCCTCGGTCCGTGCAGGGTCAGAGGGATTGTAGCGTCTCAGATCACCGAGGTCAATTGTAATGGAATCAATCGGTATTTCGATTTCAGGCATTCCAGCTACCTCAAGCAGTTCTTGGATTACATTTCTATCCACCGGTGTTGCCAAAACAAAATCTATCTCCGATGAAAGTTGTTGGTCAGGTCCGCTTTCGTCTTCATTATTATCTCTGTCAGGAATATCATATATGTTTCTGTGATGAATTTTTTGCACAACTTTCCAACCATCCCCCGCCTTCGAGTCATCAAGATAGAAGACTTGTTTCGCCATAGTTGCTAAAATGTAAGGGTCTTCATCGTACCAACGTGTGTTAGTGTTCACTGATACTAACCCTTCGTCTCGCTTAACACTCTCGTTCGTGTTTGGATTTGTATCAAACCAATGACACTTAAACAAAATCACTTGGCATCGGTCTTTGTAGAGCACTTGTACAACACTTGTTAGTTTGCCATAAAACTCAATATCGGCACTGTCGCCACCGCCCGGGACGAAGACCCCACTATTTTGAGTTAACAACTTGTCATCACGCTGAGCATCCACAAACTTAACGCCGTTCACATGACACCCTGAGTACAATTCAGCGCGAAACGGTCCGACCGCCAAGTTATATAATTCTTCGGTGTATGACGGCGAATTCTCTTCCTTCAGTTTCAAAACCTAGTTCAAAGAGTACAAAAAATTCTAATCTTGTTAGTTCAAGATCATATGAAGACAATGACGAAAAACCTAAAATGTGAAGAAACCAAAGAGTACAAAACTTACATGTTCGCGCAACCAACGAGGAAACAATGCACGGTGTTTCTCGGCATGTAAATTTGAAGGATATGAACTGCTTATCAAATGTTCATGCTCATCCAGAAGCGGGCCAATCTCGTCACAATTGTTGAGTACGAACCAATGTGCTACCTCCATGTCCTTTTCAGAAAATGATTCGCCTCTTGGTGACGAGCCAAACGGACGTGCAGTTTGTGCAAACACCGAAAGTTTTTCTTTCCTAACACCACCGTCGTTATTGCGTTGGGGCCGATTGAAAGTCGTCTCAACATCAGTTAGATACGTTGCGCAAAAAGTGAGCGACTCATATGCGATCCATGCCTCCACAATGGATCCTTCCGGCTTGGCCCTGTTGCGCACAAATTTTTTAAACTCCCCAAGAAGCCTGCAAAATCGAAAACCGGCTTTTGTAATTAATAAACAAGTATAAAATGATGAAGAATCATACAAAGGCCATGGGTCGACGTTACCTTTCTATTGGATACATCCACCGATAGTTGACTGGTCCACCAAGCAACGCCTCATCCGCCAAATGTATCATCACGTGAATCATACTAGTAAAAAAAGCAGGCGGAAAAATCTGCTCGAACTTGCAAAGGATGTGTACAATTTCATCTCCGCACTTTTTTACATCTGACACACGCAACGACCTTGCAGTCAACTGGGCGAAAAATCTGGACAACTTCACTATCGGGTTAACCACATCGGAAGGCAACAGACTTCGAATACCAACTGGGAGAAGGCGCTGGATTAGCACATGACAATCATGGCTCTTTAATCCCGAAAATCGATTTGTCTCCACGTTCACGCACCGCGAGATATTTGAAGCATACCCATCTGGAAATTGTACGGAAGAAAGAAACTTGAAAAATTGTTTCTTCCCCTCAGGTTTCACAGTGAAAAACGGATGAGGCTTTCTGAGTACACTGCCAACTTTCTTCATCCACAAGGGGCGCCTTATGCCCATTCGTTCCAAATCCAGACGAGCTTTTATCGTGTCCTTTGATTTACCCTCAATGTCTAGAATTGTCCCCACCAATGTATCACAGACATTTTTCTCAATATGCATCACGTCCAAATTGTGTCTCAGCTTTAACTTGGACCAGTATGGGAGTTCAAACAAAATACTCTTATGCGTCCAGTTATGATGCGAAGATGGTCTGGGCCCAGTAACACTTTTGCCAGATGGACCGAATTCTAAACTGTTCAACTTAGCCAGAATATCATCTCCCGAAGATTCTCAGGTCTGAGGCGGGTCTCTGTTTTGCCGTCGAAAGATGTATCGTTCATACGCCACTCGTGATCCCACGACAACCATTTACGATGACCCATATAACAAACCTTTCCGGCGTGCCAATCGGAGGTGACGTCTTCCTTGCAAACTGGGCATGCCATATAACCTTTCGTACTCCAACCGGAAATCATTGCATAAGCAGGAAAATCATGTATCGTCCACATCACTGCTGCTCGCAACGTGAACATCTTTCCGGTGGACTTATCAAATGTACGCACACCGTTTTCCCATAAATTCTTTAACTCATCAACCAACGGGCGCAAATAGACGTTTATGAACTTTCCTGGATCTTCTGTGATTAACAGACTCATCATCGTAAATTCCTTTTTCATGCATTTCCAAGGCGGCAAATTATAAGGAACTACGACGATCGGCCAAGTGCTGTGGGTTTGGTTTAGAACTCCGAACGGATTAAATCCGTCGGTGGCAAGCCCCAGTCTGACATTACGTGGGTCTGCTGCAAATTCAGGGTACATCCGATCAAAGTCTTTCCATGCCTGGCCATCTGCAGGATGCCTCATAACATCATCATTAACCCTTTCTTCCTTATGCCATCTCATGTCGGTTGCAGTGTGCGTCGACATGTACAAGCGTTGCAACCTAGGAGTTAATGGAAGATAACGCAACACTTTTTTTGGAATCTTCGTCTTTCTTTTTTTAGGTGTGATTTTATATCTCGGCTCGTCACAAATAGGGCATTTATCCAAATCTTTATTTTCCTTATAGAACAATATACAATTATTTACACATGCATGGATTTTTTCATACCCTAAGCCGAGACCATTCAGCACCTTCTGAGCACTTTTATAATCTTTAGGCAAACAATTATGTTTTGGAAGCATCCTGGCAAAAATACCAATAAAGTAGTCATAACACCGGTTTGACATACGGAACTTCATCTTGCCTTGCATAAACTCCACAATCGCCGTAAGAACCGAATATTCTTCGCACCCCGGGTATACTTCTTGCTTGGCATTTTTCAATAACCTTTCATACTTATCAAATGCTTCCTTGTCCATCGCGGGAGGCACATCATCCCCCACTTCCTCATCGTCATTGATCGAGGCGTACGGATAACAGTCATTTATAATACCCATGACTTGGTCATTACCAGATAAATTTCTTTCACCACTCTCCGCTCGTGACTGGTACGAAGACGAAGCTTGCTGTAATGGTTCCCCGTGATGATTCCATATGGTATAGGTATGCGTCATCCCATTTCTTACCAAATGATGGCGAACATGGTTAGGGGTCTCCCACATATGATTATTACATAATCTGCACGGACACTTGATATGAGAATGTCCCCGGTTGTGTCTCGTTGCAAATTCAATAAAATTATCTACTCCTTCCAAATATTCAGCATCACATCTGTTCGGATTATATATCCACTGCCTGTCCATTTTTCCTGTTACCACATTACAAAGAGAGAGAGAGAGATAGAGAGCATTAGAATAACTTCAACTATGTCTCGTCACCTTATGACTCCGGTAAAGGCCCTATCCCATTCAGAAGTGCACATTTGTGTGCCGTAGTTTACGGATCCACCAAGATTAGATTTCGACATGGGCAAATTTTGGCAGCATCTCCCTACAGTTCTCCAAGTGCACGACGTAGATATAAAATATCTACTATGCACTTGAAGAACGTAAGAAGATGTTACCAAAAACCCACAATCGAAACCTAATCCGTGAACCGCAAACTACGACACACAAATGTGCACTCCCAAACTGTCCAAAAATGGGACAATTCAAGAATCAATTGGATCGCAGTCACGCTTTCGCATCCATGCACGAATCCAATTAATTCTCAAACGGGAAACTAAGGTTTTCTTAAAAAAATAGATACGAAGTTAATTACTATTAACTTCGTACGTACAACACAAAATAAATTCGTACAAAGTTAATTACCATTAATTAACTTTGTACTTACAATACAACATAAAATTATTCAACACATACAAATCATTTGCATAGACAACCATATAAAATAAATTCGTATTTCAACAATATAAAATAATTAAGAAAATACCTTCAAATTGGTGCACCTCCAAAACTCCTATGCAACAAACCTATACAAAATTAATTAATTTATGTTAATTACAATTCATAAATAATAATAAAATTTTAAAAACTAAAAATTACCGTTAACGATTTCCGGTGGTGGTGGAGGAAAAGGAGGAGGAGGAGGAGGAGGAGGATGAGGATGAGGATGAGGAGGATGATGAGGATAGTAAATGGTGGTGGTGGAGGAGGAGGAGCAAAATCCTAGCTTGGGGAGAGAGTGAGGTGGTGAGGGAGATGAGTGAGATAGGGAGAGAAAGAGAGAGATGAGTGAGATAGGGAGAGAAATTTGGAAAACTGGTCTCGGGTAGAAAAAGAGTTTGCAGATTTTTTCTGCAAAAACTGCCTCTCGGGTAGAAAATGATTCTAGTAGGTTTTGGGCGACGAAATTATTCGTCGCCTAAATAAAAAATTTCGTCGCCTATAGTCTAAAGTTTGGGCCACAAAACCTTCGTCGCTCAAAGTGTTTAAGGCGACGAATTTTATTCGTCGCCCAAAAATTTAGCGCCAAAAATGTTATTTGGCGCTAGTTTTCCATCTTTTGGGCGACGAAAGGAACTATACGTCGCCTAAACTTTTTAAGGGCGACGAAAACATTTCGTCGCCTTAAGTTTTGTCGCCTTAAGGTCCTTTAGGCGACAAAAAAATTGGTGGCCTAATGTTTGGTCGCCTAAACAAAATAAAGGCGACGATATGGTTTTTTCGTCGCCCAAAATTTTGTCGCCCAAGCCATTTTTTCTACTAGTGATAGCTGAGAGTTGATAAAGCTAGATGATACATATATGCATGTATGTTACGTAAGTGTGATATATGGATCCTAGATAAATGCATAATGAACAAAAACCTAGCTAAGGTATAATGAACTTTTCCTACAATTAATAGAGACAAATTATCCATGAGTGGATGGAATGAACTAAGCTTATTAATATGATTTGAATGGTCGAAACCTTTTGCTAACTTTTTTCCTAAAAAAATACCCGTTCTTGTCCTACACCAGACCCCACAAGTGATCGAAAGATGAGAGAGGGATAGAGACCTAGGGTTTGCACAGGGGCTAAGGGGGTTTGATTGTAAACGAAAGTTAAACAAGTACAAGTTTTCCACATTGATGCTGTTGTCAAGGGAGTACTGATAATGTTGAAGAAATTGGATATTATTATTTGATAACTATAAAGTATTTGATCCAGAACTCAATTCAGTTCAGGAATGCAGAGGCTATGATGATACAAAGTTTATATTTGCGCAATGAATGAAAGAATAATTTAATAAACGAATTGGGGACACCAAAAAATGAATATGCTACACATGAGAAGAGGGGATATATAATCATTATGGGCTTCTCGTCTCTCTTTCAAACTAGAACCTCGATCGCTTGCATTCAGCTGGGAGGCCTTGTGGGAAGCGTTTAAGATCAGAGCAGTAGTTGTAGATCATGAACTTTTGTTGCACCCAACGGAGCCTGTTGCGGCCTGCGGCATCAAGCCCTTGAGTCTGCCATGCACTGTCCCCTACTGAATTGGTAGATGCAGTGTTGGCACAGGAGGATGATGAGCCAGCAGTACAAGCATTGGCCTTGAAGTTTCTGTAAGTGGCAGTGAAAGGAGCTTTGGTCCAGTCAGTCTTGACAAGTCCACCTCTTGTTGCCCAGTCGTCTGCATTCCACAAGCTTGAGTAAATCCTCATGGGTTGGTTTTTGGGGAATGGGACTCCAACTGATTCCAGGTTGTTGAACACTCTGATTGGAATGTTATCCACCAAGAATCTGCATAAAATTTGCACATGATTAGAAAGTGTTTGAAAATAGTTAATACTCTCAACACGCCTCTCTCACGTGTGACATGCATCTGACCGAAAGAAATTAGTTAAAGGTGAATATGCATGGATGTAGTACTTACATAATCCGCTGCTTGTTCCAAACAATGGAGTATGTGTGAAAGGCTTTTGTGGGATCAAACCAAAGATGGAATTGTTGTTCTCTGTTCCCTTTTCCTTGGCTGAAGACATTGGTATGGAGTGTGTAGGGTTCACCAGTTGAGTTGCCCAAAAACTCGAAATCAATTTCGTCATGGGTTGGACCTTCTGAAGATAACTGCATATATGCAATGTGTTTCACAAATTAGTAATTCAATTTTATGCAAATATATTTATCTATTATGGAATTAATAAAAAATGAAGTGGGGTAGTAGTACTACTACTTACATAGTAGGCAGTGACAGTTCCAGCTGAGTTGCCGGGGACGAGCTTGATCTGCATGTCAATCCTTCCAAACAAGTACTGATTCTTGGACTTGAAGCCAGACCCAGAAGCCTGATCAAGGTTAAGTGTGAGAAGTTGTCCTCCGTTGAGTATCTTAGCGCGTCCATCGCCAAATGTAACATCAAAGTCTTGAAAGAAATTACCAGCTGAGACAGTCATGACCATTAGAGAAGTTGTGAACAGAGAAAGGAGAAGCACCATATTCATTGGCACCTTACAAGAAGACATTCTAAAAATTTGGTGAATATTGCAGAGAGAGAGAGAGAGATGATATTCTGAAGTTGTTGTTTTGATGGTCTAATTCAAGTTTTGAAGTCCTATATATGTGTGTGTGTGTGGTGGGAGACCTTATGCCGCGTTGAATAACCAAAGCAGCTGGCAGCTGATTCTATATGAAAACTTTATTTGATTTTGGGTTCGGTGGTACCCAACTTTAGAGCTGGACACAGGTTTGCAATTTCTGACTAACTAGGTAGGCAGGAAGCAGCATACGAAAACGGTGGGTTCTATATGATAGCTTTGTGAAGCATGTAAGTTGGTGACGTTGGAGTCACACCTACAAGTGGATGGATATATAGAAACTGTTTTGTAACCAATATATCGTGCTAGTGACAGACACCACTTATGTCATATATATAATTAACATCTATTCAGTTTCAAATAGTGCATCATTTGTTTTGTTTAATAGATAATTGTCATATGATGTCACTAATTGTAAGAGAGAATCTCTCCTATAAGTGAACTGTTATATGCTTTTACAAATATTCTACTAACACATACATAGATCTATTTATAATATATTCTAAATTCATGAAAAATATCAACTATATATATTTTTTATATTATCACATTAAGATTAGTAACACAACTTGATAGTGCACCACAATATCTAAATTCTTTTTGTAACATATATGGACTAAATAAGTACATGCGCGTTCGGTGGTAATGTTTGCGACTGTGCGCTCTCTCTCTCACAACCTACAGGCTGCACCTAACAATGAGTTGAGATGCATGTTGACGATTAACAAACAAAATTAAAATACTCAAATTCTAGGTATATATGGAACAACTAAAACTATATAGTACCTACATGGCAAACGTAGTTACGTAGAACTGAGCATGTGAAAACAAAGGCGATAAAATGCTTATGATAGTCGCAGAGAAAAATGACTTTTTTTTTTCCTTGTATTTTTAAAGAATTTGTGTTTTTTTTCTATTGTATCCTTGTTGAATACTAAAAGTTGAGGTGGCGACAAACTAAACCACATCACTTATAGTTACAGATAATGCTAGCTGTTGCTACCAGTGAATATGCAGTAATGCACGGGCTGGATATTGTTACTTTGAAGTTTCAAATCATGAAATGCGACGTGGTTCTAACAGGTGCTAGACGCTAGTCGGACGGTGGATTGGAACTTAGTGTCTAAGTGTCTAGGCAGGAGTCTAGGCGGTTATTTTAATTTTAATTAAATTTATTATATAACATATAAATAAATGTCTACTTATATTTAAAAAAAAATGCATAATTGTATTAAAATACATAAATTGCAAAGTAGAATGACATACAAATTATAAAGTACTAGAACATATTTAAAACATGGAAAACAAGCAATATCAACCATATTGTTTAACTGAGAGTCGTGACCTAGGCGGTCTAGGCGCATTTTCTTATTTTTTAAACGCCTAAGGATTAATTGTGGAGGAGGCTAGCGGCCTAGCACCTAGACAGCCCTAGACGGGCGTTTTAGAACACTGAAATGCTAAAGGTTAATTTCTTGATAAATCATGATATATATGAATGTTCACGGGACCATTATTTTGATGCAAAGTAAAGTTGTGATTCGGGTCACAAGAAATAATTCAGGAAATCAAACATAGAAGATTTTGTTTTTGGTTAATAATCAATCGTAAATGCTGTCCAAGTTTGTAAAGTTCACATTTTTTAGTCAGAATTTATAATCTTTCAAACGTATAGGTCAAAAGAGTTGTGAGAGGATTGAAATGATTCATTCGATAATGAAGATCCCCCAACTTAGTTAGTGTCAGATGCACAATGGGCAGCCTGTGTAGGTGGATCTCAAAAACTCAAACACTGAAACACATACACAAACATCACAAATTAAAGTATGCGTATAAAGAAAGGTAATTTCCGTACTATTTTTATCTTATTCACTTTTCCGCTTAATTTTGTTCCTTAATTTTTTTATTGATATATTCAATCTAATAAGTAATGACTCGAACAAAAAAAAGTGCAAAATAAGAGAAGTGGAATACAAAAATTACCGCCTATAAAGAAATTGCTAAGTAGAGCCTAATTGAATTATAGTTCTTTTCTACCTTATATACGTGGGACTTTGACATGTACACTAAGGACGTAACTAACTAAGAATCGGAGTAAGCAGGAATGAGAGTAAACAGAAATTAGAGTAAGCATGAATCGGAATCAGACATTCCCATTGAATTATTTACTAATTGTTAGGAATCGGAATGAAAATAAAGATAATTTCTATTAAAACAACTAATAGTTGTGAAAAATTGATATCTAAATCACTTTGATTACTAAAATACCCTTGAAATAAATTCTATTTGTTCAACTATTTTTTTGTGGTCAATAATTTGTTCAAACTATTTATGTATTTCAAATGACCACAAACATTGTAGTTTGGAGTGTTCTGTTATATTAATCAAGTTACATTTTTTTTTTTTTGCATATACAATTTCTATAAAAAAAAAATAGACAAATCAAGATTTTAAGCAAATGAACTAATGAAATTCTGATAAGTTAAAAATGAATTAATAACATGTTTTTGGAGAACAGATTAATAAACCTCCGTGCACAACCTTTAAAAAGTGAGTAAAAAAAAATGATGGAAAGTTTATTGGAGTGGTTCTCAACGATTGGGTGACAAAAAACAATGAAAGAAGAGGCTGTTGGTTTTATTGGCAAGGGCATATTTGTATTATAAGAAAAACTGGGAGGACAGATTGGGCGTACAAGTGTTGATTCCCATTCATCAGCTTTCAATCCGACCCTCCCACTTTGGAGTGTGATTTCTCCATTTCCAGGAATCACATTGCTAATTATCACTCGGTCCCACACTATTTTTGATTCCACCAATGCTGTTAAACAAATGAGCCATGTGGAATGGAAATGACTCCCTTTTCACCCTTTCTAATTCCAGCTATATAAATAAATTCATGTGTTGATTGGAAAAGTTAGGGTAGGTGTAGTATATATCATCCTACAAAAAAAAATCACTGGATCATGACGAGGTTAATATCTTATCTCTGGTGTATAACATTCATAAATTTACTTTCACATTTCAAGATATCTCACTTCGTCATATTTATCAAAAGGCTAATTTTGTGGTGAATACTTTTAAAGATGTGGGTCACTTTAGTTCCACTAATGCTGTTTAATTGCAGACCCTACCTATTGAAGCAAGAATTTTCTTTGTAACTTTTCCTTTTCTATACAAACAAGTTTATATTTTAAGGTATAATATTGTTATATATACCTGGTGATCGTGTAGTGTTTGTTGTATTCATGTTGTTTTCGTATAATACTCGTTATCTTAATGAGTTTTTAATGGGTAGAGTCATTTTACCCGTTAAAATTAACAGGTAAAATGATCTGACCCGTTAAGAAAAATGGGTCGTGTTCGTGTTGTTTCAAGTACTACATAGTGTCAAGAATTGGCAAACGGATCGTGTTCGTATCGTTTACGTGTTATGCCCATTATCTGAACGGGTTAACCTGAAACATGTTATTTTCATATTGAGTTAACAAGTTGTGCAAAAAATTATCAAGTATATGTATTACGACACAAGTGGATTAACCGAAAAATTACTCATGGTATGCGTGCACGTTTTCTTTTTGTCGATGTATATCACATGTTTATAGCTTCAACGTGACCAACTAATAAAATGCCTCACAAGCTATAAACTCAAAAAGATTCCTAGTTTCCTTTCCGATGCTACTTCCTAGCTAGTTTCTACTTTATTATATTTCTTTTTTGTTCCCATGCATATAGCCTGAATTTGCAAACCTGTTTCCAGCTTTAACACAAGTTGTGGGCTTTTGCAACGAGTCAATTTTCAGAGGACAAAATCATATCATATATACCCCATACCTAATAATTTGTAAACATATATATGCTGCCAGTTTTGAAATTCTAATTTATTAAATAATGCCAGCTCTTTATTTACGCGGCATACTTTATACTACTCGCTCTCGAAGGTCTCCAACATATATATATAAAGGGGTTCACAACTCAAATTTGTACCATCAAACACAAACAGGTTCATTTCTCTCTAAAGCAATCAAAATGTCGTATTCTTCTAAGGTTTCGATGGTGCTTCTTCTTTCTTTGTTCATAACTTGTGTGATGGCCATGGCTGCTTCGGCTGGCAATTTCTATCAAGACTTTGACGTTACGTTCGGCGACGGACGTGCCAATATACTCAACGGAGGACAGCTTCTCACACTTAACCTTGATCAGGCTTCCGGCTCTGGTTTCAAGTCCAAGAACGAGTACTTATTTGGAAGGATTGACATGCAGATCAAGCTCGTTGCCGGCAACTCGGCGGGAACTGTCACTGCCTACTATGTAAGTAGTACTACTACATACCTTCCTAAATTGTATCCTTGTAATTCTATAGATATATTTTGTATAATTGCTTTGCTAATTTGTGAAACAAAAATGCATATTTTTCAGTTATCTTCCGAAGGTCCTACTCATGACGAAATCGACTTTGAGTTTTTGGGAAACGTATCCGGGGATCCCTACACTCTCCATACCAATGTGTTTAGCCAAGGAAAAGGAAACAGAGAACAACAATTCCATCTTTGGTTTGATCCTACAAAGGCCTTCCACACCTACTCCATTGTTTGGAACACACAGCGCATTATGTAAGTACTACATGCATGCAAGTCACCTTTAACTAATTTTTATAGGTACACATGAGAGGGCGTGTTGAGAGTATTACCAGTTATTTTTAAACACTTTCTAATACATAGACAAATTAATGTTATGCAGATTCTTGGTGGACAACATTCCAATCAGAGTTTTCAACAACTTGGAATCAGTTGGAGTCCCATTCCCTAAAAACCAGCCCATGAGGATTTACTCAAGCCTGTGGAATGCAGATGACTGGGCGACAAGAGGTGGCCTTGTCAAGACTGATTGGACTAAAGCTCCCTTCACTGCCTCTTACAGAAATTTTAAGGCCAATGCTTGTACTGCTGGCTCATCACCCTCCTGTGCCTCCACTACATCTACTAACTCCTTGACAGAGCAGAGTGCATGGCAAACTCAAGGGCTTGATGCCGCAGGCCGAAACAGGCTCCGTTGGGTGCAACAAAAGTTCATGGTCTACAACTACTGCAATGACCTTAAACGCTTCCCACAAGGCCTCCCAGCTGAATGCAGAAGATCAAGGTTCTAAAGATCCAGATATCTTGCCATAGATCATCACATATTCCCCTCTCTCATGTGCAGCATTCATTTGTGTAATTAGCTTCATTTTATGATACATTCTTTCTTCCTTCTGCAAATAAAGATTGTCTAATGTGACATTATTGTCGCATGGTTTTTTTTTACTCTTTCATTGTATGCTGAATTGAGATTCTGGTATAAAGTACTTCATATTAATCAATAAATTCATAATAGTTGATTTTTCTCCGAACAATATCAAGAAAGTGTTCATTAGCTGGTTTACATAACCAATATTAGTTTTTGGTGTGGTGCTACATAATGACGTGGCAGTCTGACACATTTTACACCATATAATTTTTTATTACAATTATAAATCAAATTTCAACTTGAATTAAAGTATAAATTTGATTCGTGCCACATCATTTGGTGCACAAATTTGATGTATCTGACATTATTTTAGTTTGTTTTGTTTATTACGCAACATAATATGCTCTTCTCTATTAGCACGTGACTACTTCAATCTAAGTGTTGGTATTTATGCTGAAAAATGAACAAATTGATGGAACAAAAATTTTCTTAATTGACACTAAAACTGCCCGAACTGGCAAAACTAGTTTCCATCTCAACTTACATTCGTTCAAAAAACATCTTATTTCCATTATGTCTCATATCTTTATTGTTTTAGGCACTTTGGTGTTTCTCCGAAAAGCTTCGTTGCTGATGGTCCTTTCTAAAATTTTCTTTTCAACTGCCATCACTGTTATCCGCATTTAATACAATTTATCGGATTTAGAGAGTAACTTGACACAAAAATTAAAAGATTAAACTCACTAAAATTCTTGGGGCAAACGTGTAATTAACCAAAAAAATAAAAATAAAATAAATAAAAGAAAAGAAGTGGCTAGCATTGTGTGGGCTCTCACTTTGTTTGGCACCACAGCCTTTTGGGCTTTTGTCGCTAATCAAGTTTCACTAAGATCCATTAAGAATGGCACACATCGTATTATCCCCAAAAATTAACAAGTAGAAATGCAGTCGACCTCATCCGCTCCATTGCCCAAATGTTCTTACCCTCTCCCCCATAACCACTTCCACTTCCACCATCGACACCCTCGCAAAACCTTCAACTTCCTTCCCCTTCCCCCAAAACCCCAAACCCACTTCACAAACCACTGCGCCCTCTCCATCTCTCACACCAACAGTTGCAGCAGAGAGCACCAGAACCAGAGCCAGAAGCACACCAATGGCGATTCCGACCCCTGTCAGAACGATTTGCTGTTTCTGCAATTGAACTCCTCCGGCGACACCGAAACCGCCAGTAATCGAAACCCAGAAGCCCCAAAAGACGAACGAGGGCGAGATCAAAGAGAGAGCGAAGCCGATAATTCCGAGGGACTTTTGACAAACATGTGGTGGGCAGACGTGAAAGCCGCATTGGGACAAAGGTTCAACTTTGGAGCCATAGTTCGTTCAGCCATGGTCCTCACGAAAGACAAGAACTTGGCGCTGCCGCATGTTTCTGTGCCTGATATAAGGTACATTGATTGGCCTGAGTTGCATAGAAGGGGTTTCAAGGGTGTGGTGTTTGATAAGGATAATACTATCACTGCACCTTATTCCTTGACGCTTTGGGGTCCTCTTGGGTCTTCATTGGAGCAGTGCAAATCAGTTTTCGGACCCGATATAGCGGTGTTCAGTAACTCGGCTGGTAACTTTTGGCAGAACCCATTTGGAAAATTTAGATGTTTTTTGTTGTTGGTTATGTTTATTTGTCAAAGTAATGATTTTGGTTTCATGGTTAGGGCTTTATGAGTATGACCATGATGGTTCAAAAGCCAGGGAGCTTGAAGGGGCTGTTGGAATTAAAGTCATAAGGCATAGTAAGTGTTAGTTTTTTCTTTATTTCTGCTGCAATTTTTTGAATTGTTCATTTTTTTCTAATTTTCCATACTCCATTTGAAAAGAGCTGGTTGGTTAAATACAAGTTTTCCATAGGAATTACAGAGCTTATGTATTATTGATGTGGGTATTTTTATCTTATGTTATAGAAGTGAAGAAACCAGCTGGGACAGCTGAAGAGATCGAGAAGCACTTTGGTTGTAAATCGTCACACCTTATTATGGTAGATAAGATTCATAGACCTCTTGAATTGTATTATTTGATTTTTGTCTGGATTATAATGAATAATAACTCATGGGTATTTTTATCTGTTGTAGGTGGGCGATCGGCCTTTAACTGATATTGTCTATGGAAATCAAAATGGCTTTCTAACTATTTTAACTGAACCGTTGAGTCTGAACGAGGAGCCGTTCATTGTTAGGCAGGTTGGTTTTTGTTTCTTCTCAAATCCTTTTGATACCCTGAAAGTGAATGTTGTGTTATTTTCTCTCTTCCAAACAAATATCTGATTAGGCTGTTGGTGCAATGCCCTAGTTTGTGGTGTCAGTAATAGTTCTCCATTTGTCCATAATTTTTCCTTGTGTTTTTTAGGATAGTTTAGAATCCTCTTATGAGCTGTCTTGTAGTAGAATAAGGATGGTGGAAAAACCCAGGTTGTAGCAAATCAAATATAAAGAAGATAAGGAGGGAAATCAAACTAAACAATCACAATCTTCCAAAGAAAGAATAAAAGGACCATCCAATAGTATAGAGTTCAAAAAGATTCTTCGGACTCATACTAGAATGTCTTGCGGTCTCGCCCTTTCAAAAGTTTGACTTTTAGGTTCTGTTTAAGTTCACTCAAACAAGCACAAATGATCAGCTCCATATTTCCAAACTTGACATGACTCGTTCTTCCCAATTTGTGCTAATTTGAGAGTGATTTGAAAACAGACCATAGAAAAAAAGAAAGCCACTTCAAATAATGGAAAAGCATCACTCTTTGGGTCAAGGACTCTGAATTGTTTTATAGAAATAACAATGGCACAATGGCCTTCTAAACTGCCTAGACGGGTTTCATCTAACACCGCTGTTGCCTGAGATACATTTCGACCAAGTTTTCTGCCAGCTCCCTTTCAAACTTGCAATCACACACAAACTTGAAAAACCCCTTATGAAACTACCAATCATGACATGGGAACCCCTATGTCATGATTAAACAATGGCCACCATCTTAGTTAAAAGGCTAGGCTGTTGAGTTGTTTTAGATTAAACGTCGGTACCTTGGCCAAGTATGATGCAAAAGAAATGAAAATTCTTTTTCTTCATAATTTAGACTTATTTTGTGTTAGATATTTTGGAGTCCCCTGTAATTTATGTTTTTATATTTTCAGAATTAAAGGCCTAAGTTTCTGTTATTTGTCTCTGAACATTTACTTGTAACAATTGCAGGTGAGGAAACTAGAAACATCCCTTGTGAATCATTGGTTTAAGAGAGGGTTTAAGCCCACCAGTCATAGGCTGTTGCCTGATGGCAAGCAGTGTGTGAAACATCCTCCAACCCTGTAAGAATTATTATTGATATAATTCAAAAACAAAGTTCTTCTGTATGTCCCAATGGTTTTGTTAGTTTTTACCATTTTTTTATTCAAAGCAATGAGAAAATATTTATCTTCTTTCTCTAGTAAATTGAGTAATATTTTAACCCGGCCTGGTGAAAAAAGAAAGAATGAAAGAGAAAGGAAAGAGAAGGAAGGCCAAAAAGTTCAGGCAGTCCAATTCGACATTTATCTAAGATCACTATTGTCACTGTCTATAGAGTTTGATTAACGACATATACGGCAAGGAACAGAAGTTTGTGGTAGTAGATGTGTATCCCTAATTACCCCAGCTGTGTAGTTATGGCAGATATACGACTATGACAAGAATTACCCTTTACCCTCTAAACCATGGTATGGTTTGAATAACTTAATTATGGCCAACAAGAAACATCTTCCAACCTTAAAACAACGGTGTCTTTAGTAGAGAAACAGATCATGTCTATGGTAGATAAAATGCTCCGTCGTAGTATCAACTTCTTCCTAATCTTGTTCACCCCTGTCGTCATGACCCTTGTTTCGATTTCTTCTGTGGACATAGCAACTTCTGTGTCTTTAACAGCAACAGAAGGACGAGAAGCAGAGGCTCTTCTAAAATGGAGGGATAGCCTCGACAACCAAAACCAATCTCTTATGTCTTCATGGTTCGGAAAAAGTCTTTGCAGCTGGAGAGGAATAGCTTGCAATGAATTTAGAAGCATTACTGATATTAATCTTACGAGCAGCGGTTTAAGAGGTACACTCTATGCTTTCAGCTTCTCATCGTTCCCTTCTCTCCTAAGGCTTGATCTCAGCTACAACTCTTTCTATGGAAACATTCCTTCCCGCTTCGCTAACCTTTCGAAGCTCATTCACCTTAATTTGGGTACGAATCAACTCGTCGGAAGTATCCCATATGAGTTAGGCCTGATGACAAATTAGATTCATTAGATTTAAGAAATCCGAGTTGTAGGTAAATTTTTCGTAGGTTCATTGGATTTAATAAACCCGAGTTGGAGGTAAATTAACATTTTCGTAGTAAACCTATGTTGTAGGACATTTTTAAAGTATTGGCGTCTATATTATGTTTTTTAGAGGAGTGTTTATTAAGTTGTCTTTTGCAATTAGGTGTTTTTAAAAGTTGGACCATATACTTCCCAGAGATGACTAGCTGAGATTGCAAGATGTTTGGCAAACTGACAAAAGTTGACGAAAATGGGGAAAGATGAAGTATGAAAAAACTTAGGGAAATTAGCTACTTTGAGCCCTTTTTGGGTTTTGGTTGCACTTTTGATCTCTCTCCCACAAAATTGTTGTTCTAATCAAATTTGGGCAAGGAAAGACGTAACTTCCCTTTATGAGTTTTAACCATATCAATATTTGCACCATATCGATACTATATAGACAACGTATTAACAATATCTTCGTTATATCAATACCGTATGGACATTGTATTCACAATATCTGCACTATATCAATACTATATCAATACAATATAGGTGGGGGAGTGTTGTTGCTGCAAACAACACAAACAATCTCATCATCTTCTTCTTCATTGCTTTCTCCATCCCCTCTCTCTCTGCAACCAGTCCTGCCACGCAAAAATAGCCTCACAGGTCCAATCCCAGCCGCCCTGTGGAACTTAGGCAACTTGTCCTTACTCTACCTGTTCCGAAATTAACTTACTGGAACAGTCCCACAAGAAGTAGGAAATCTTAAATCTCTTAACCAGCTCCACTTGCTAATGAACAACTTAATTGGTCCAATTCCTGCATCCATCGGAAACTTGGTCAACCATCTTGGCGCTTCTTCTGAATGATTTTTATGGATCCATTCCTTCAAGTTTAGGAAACTTGACCAAGCTCACCTTGTTAGATGTGCAGCTAAACCAATTGAGTGGCCAAATCCCACCGGAAATCGGAAAGCTCAAATTGCTATTCAAACTAGGGTTGTTTGTAAACTGTTAAGCAATTAGAGTACACAACTCTAATATTAAGTGTTGGAGAGACAAAACAAGTAAACAAATTACTTGTATTACACTCACAAAATATTACAACACTTGCAACTCTCAAAGAAAAGAGACACACAACTTACAAGCTAACTCTCTAGCTTTGCTTCTCACTCACTTACATACATACAAAAGAAGGCTTCATGCCTATATATAGAACTTCCTAGCCGACTTACTTAACTACTTCCCAACCACAAGTGTGGTTTGCTTCTAGAATTTTCACCAACATTCCATTACAAAAACCTTAAGACATTAATCTAGATAATTCTAGCTTATTTATTATCTAGTATTTTTCAATGACTTTTCTCCATTTTTGTGGAATTGTGTAGAACCTTCTAGGAGATGGGGTTGTTCTCTTTTAACACTCCCCCTCGACACTAGCTCATTCTTTTCACCACATTGAGTTGACGACGAAATTTTTCAAACTTGCCGGTATTCAAACCTTTCGTGAACAAGTCTCATTTTTCTCAAGAGCAGTGATCTCTTCTCCCATATCTTTAATCCATTCGGTGCTCTGTGATGCTTCTTCAAACCTCTCCGGTTCTGATGTTCCTTCTGCTATGGTCGCATTGGCGTATTTAGGATTTGGCTTTCGTATTCTCGTTGACTTCCTTGGTTGTGACTGCGGGGTTGATACTTGTCTTTCACTTGGTCTAGCCTCTACTGGTTGTTGACAAATACCAGTTTTCCAAGGACTTTGAGTTCCTTCTTTCTCAACATTGTCATCATTAAGCGAATCTTCAGGCTCATCTAAACTTGGTTGGATTTGAGCAATTTGCTCCCCTATTTTTTGTTGTAGCTTTTCTTCAATCTCTTTTGAGTTTGGTAACACTTTTTTTTCTGAGGACCACCAAGAAGATGCTTCATCAAACATTACATCGCGTGATGTGTAGCGCCTTCCATTTGTAGGATCATAACATTTCCACCCTTTTCTCTGGTTGTCGTATCCCACAAAGATACATCTGACTGCTTTTTGTCAAACTTGCTACGTAAATGACTTGGAACAAATACGTAGCACACACATCCAAATACTCGAAAGTAACTAAATGTAGGTTTCATATTCCACAACTTCTCAAAAGGTGAAACGAATTCTAACCTTGGTTGAGGAAGTCTGTTGATCACATAAGCTGTAGTTCTCATGGCTTCAGCTCAAAACCTTCTAGGTACATTCTTTGCATGTAGCATACTCAAACAGATCTCCGCAAGATGTCGGTTCTTTCTTTCCGCTACACTATTTTGTTTTGGTGTGTTGGCACATGTGAATTGGTGACGTATTCTACATTCTCGTAGATACTGAGAGAACTCGTTTGAGTTGTATTCTCCTCTGTTGTCTGTGTGTGAGCAATGGATCTTCTTTTCCATTTCTCCTTCTATTGTCTCTTTGAACTCTTTAAACTTTAAAAATGTGTCTGATTTTTCTTTCATGAAGAAAACCCACACGTACCAGGAAAAGTTGTCAATGAACATGACCATGTATCACATCCCTCTAATTGATGGCTACTTGATAGGCTCGAAGACATCAGAGTGGATTAACTCTAATGGTTATTTTGCTTTGAACTTCGGCTCCTCGTATGGTAGTTAATGCGCTTTACCATACTGACATTTTGCACATATTGTGTATGTTCTCACATCAAGCTGAGGAAGACCCTTGAGCATCAACTTCTTCATCATCACATTTAGCTTATGATAGCTAACGTGGCCCAATCTCGCATGCCACAAATCTGTTGCCTTGTTTCTCCTTGTCTTGTCTACATATGTAGACTCTGCTGACATTACATAGACAGACTCCAATCGTTGTCCTTCCATTGTTGGTGTCCCAATGACCTTAAGGTTACGATAAACCTTCACATTGTGTGCTCCGAACACAACAAAGTTACCTGATGATGTTAACTGTGGTACTGAGAGCAAATTTTTCTTCATGTCGGGGACATGATAGACATTTTTCAGTTCCATATTATTGGGATTGTAGCGGGGTACAATGGTTGTTTTACCAACGTGAGCTATTGGTAAGCGAGAGTTATCGGCTGTCGTTACCACGCAACCTCCCATGTACTCAGTCATGTTATGTAATTTTTCTTGATAACCAGTCAATGATTTAAACATCCTGAATCAACGATCCAATCTTTCTTGTAGTCAATTTGTTCCGGCATTGTTACCGTAAGAACTAACTCTTATTCCTCCACAGCAAGAGATGCTTCGACGTCCCATTCATCCTCACTATTCTTTGAGTTTGAAATGACAACATTAACAATCATTCGCCTTATGACCTTTCTTTCCACAATTGTAGCATTTACCATCAAATCTTTTGATTTGCTGACCGCCTTTTCCGCGATTCCATTAAGCTCCCCCTGAGTGAGAACTTCCTTCTTGTTGATGACCTTTTGTCTTAACATCATCTCTTTTGGATCCACCATCGCCATGTTGCTTGAAGTTGCCTTTACTTTTGTTGGTGTAGAGCGTCTCATCCTCACCTTTTAACAATCCTCCTCCCATTTGCTTTGCCATAGCTTCTTCACCGGCAAGCAAATTTTCAAACTCAGCAAGTGATGGTTGAGTTGGCCATCCTTGAACATCGGCAACAAAGCCTCAGTATTCAGGGCTTACACCATGGATAATTATTCTTTTCATCCTCGATTCTACAATAGCGGCATTAGGATCTTATTCAGAAATTTCACGGCATATGGTCATGTCGCATTGAAAATACTGAGCAGTAGTCATGTCGCATTGAGCAACTGATAACAGCTCATTCTCGAGAAGTTGTAGCCTTGTATCATTTCTCTTTGAAAAGAGTGGAGCGAAAGTATCCCATGCTTCTTTCGGCGTTGAGGTTTTTCGTATGTGCTCCAACATTTCCTCTTCAATTGTGGTTTTAAGTGCAAACATTGTTTTACCTGCTTTTATCTTCCACTTGTGCAGAGTGTCATTGGCGTCTTCAACCGGTTGCAACCTCGTTGGGCTGACGACTTCCCAGAGATCTTGGTCTTGCAGATAAGGCTCTATATACATGTTGCCCACCTCTTGTAATTTTTGTTGTTGAGTTTCTTTATTCCTCCAATTACTTGAAGATCATCCATCGTGTCGGCAGAATTTCGGTATGCCTCACAAGCTTAATCTAGAGATGCAAACTTGTAGAGACGAACTCCTCACGACTCAATGAAGCTTCATAAGAGCCGATCCTTTGATGTGAAAATTAACTTGACACACAAATTAAACCCTATTATGTAATCGTAGTATGGATAAGTAGGGATCGTTCTAGGCCGAGGATTAGAGGGCTTTGCTAATAACTTGAAATAAACAAAAACTAAACTAATTAAAACAACTAACGAATGAATGAGGGGATTGGTTTTTGACGAATTTAAAACTTAAAACATAAACTCTGCATAAAACACTTTCTAAAAACGAATTTGGTGAATTGACAAGGGTGAAAGGCTAGTTAGAAGGTCCTTCTCCACACATGATATATGTATACAAACTAATTTCCAATTATTATTCCTTTAGACTATGAATGACAACACCCCAAGTTAACCGTGACAGCACAAATTAACCATCATATTTTCCTTAACTCATTGAATTGGATGGGATACGCATCGCAACCAAATTATCCTTATCAAGTTCCCTAACTATAAAAAACATGATAGAAAAACATATCAAAGGTCATTACGCTCCTTGAAAACCATAAGCATTGACGAGGCATTCGTAACTATGAAAAGCATGATACTCCTACCTAGGATTTACTTAACGCGATTATGACTAGCAACCTCCATTACTTGTGAATATAAGTTCATAACGATTAGGTGAAACTCCCTTATACTCTAGCATCAAATTCATGCACGCAAATTAAGTGTCGACCCTCAACCCACATACATAAACAAGTTTTTATAACTCAGATAAGCAAATCACATTCAAGACTCAAGAAACACTGGACGTAATCAATTCATATAAAACATATAATCATGGCTTCGAATTCACCTCTAACTATAAAGAAATTATCCTCATGATTACAACTAAACAGAAACAACTAAAGTTAACCACTGAAAACAAAGATCGAAGACACCTAGAAACGCTCCAACACTCCAACGTCTTGAATGGCAAGCACGGCTCCAGATGGCCCCTTCTTCTCTGCAAAGCTGTGTCACAAACTGTATATTTGATTTTTTAGGCTCTTGTGTGCTAGGATTCTGTCAAATTGGTCTTCTTTTCTGATTTATGCATCTTCTAGTGATTGAATCATTAAAGGACTCCAAGGCCACGACTTAGAGAGAGTTTAGAACTCCTTAATTCATCTTAATGAAGTGTAGAAATACAAAACAAAACAGCTGCCACGTTTTCACCTTGAAACCCAATCCAACTTGGACTCTACTGCATGTTTCAACCCTTCCTCACTACAACAGTGATAACTATTTCTAGAAGCATCAGAATCGAGATCTGTAAAATCCTGTGGAAACTGGACATCCAGAGCTTTCCAACCATGTATGGCATGACACATAATTCATCCTGAGGAAATCTGGGTGCTCTGTCGAAGTTGGCAGTTATGCACAGCACTGTCCAATTTTCACTCGAATTCCACTTTTGCAATTTGCTTGTCTTCCAAACTTCTATCTTCACTCTTTAGGAGAAAATAAGGTCCTCTAGAACTCATGTTCTCAAATGTCCTCATATGAAAATGAATCCCCCTTTGCAGCTGGAATTTAGGTAGAAAAGGATGATGATAAGGTTAGGATAAGATAAGATAAGGTGTGGATGATGTTCCTTCCTAGTAGCTGATTCCTTATCTTCAATGTCTTGAATTAATTTCTCCATCTCTTTAACACATTCCTAGCCTCATTTGAACTTCAAAACGTCTATCCAGCTTGCTCCAAGCATATGCTATCCATTCCAAGCCCAAAACTGCTCTAAAATGCTCCAAAAGGCCCTTTCTTGCCAACCTCGTCATTTGGACCTACAAACACACGAAAATAGCTTAAAACACTCTAATAAACAGAAACTAACTAAATAAATGCAAGGAAATAGGCTAACAAAGTTGCATAAATATGCTCCTATCATCCTTGACAAACCGCTCTGATACCAAATGTTAAGCAATTAGAGTACACAACTCTACTATTAAGTGTTGGAGAGACAAAACAAGTAAACAAATTACTTATATTACACTCACAAAATATTACAACACTTCCAACTCTCAAAGAAAAGAGACACACAACTTACAAGCCAACTCTCTAGCTTTGCTTCTCACTCACTTGCATACATACAATAGAAGGCTTCATGCCTATATATAGAACTTCCTAGCCGACTTACTTAACTACTTCCCAACCACAAGTGTGGTTTGCTTCTAGAATTTTCACCAACATTCCATTACAAAAACCTTAAGACATTAATCTAGATAATTCTAGCTTATTTACTATCTAGAATTTTTCGATGGCTTTTCTCCATTTTTGTGGAATTGTGTAGAACCTTCTAGGAGCTGGGGTTGTTCTCTTTTAACATAAACAATCTCAATGGCTCCATTCCTGGAGAACTAAACAATCCTACAAATCTGCAAAACTTAGGGGTGTTTAGTAACAAGTTGTCAGGCTATCTTCCTCAAGACATTTGCACAGGTGGATTACTTGTAAATTTTACAGCACATGACAATTATTTCATTGGCTTCATTCCTAAAAGTTTCAGAAACTGCTCCAGTTTGTACAGAGTGAGATTTGATGGAAACCAGTTAGCAGGAAACATATCCGAAGACCTTAGTGTTTACCCGCACCTGAACTACATTGATTTGAGCTATAACAATTTCTATGGGGAACTTTCTCGCAAGTGGGGGCAGTGCAAAAGTCTGCAAAGCTCCAACAACAGAATTTCCGGAGGTATTCATCCTCAACTTGGGGAAGAACTTCAGCTGCGAGTACTTGACCTCTCCTCAAATTATCTAGTTGGGACTATTCCAAAAAAATTGGGGGACTTAGCATCGCTGTTTAACCTTAGCTTGGGTGGTAATAAACTTTCAGGCAATGTTCCGTTGGAAATTGGAAGCCTATCCAATCTAGAACAACTTAACTTGGCAACAAACAAACTCACTGGATCAATTCCTGAGCAATTATATGGGTGCTCAAAGTTGCTGAACTTGAATTTGAGCATGAACGGATTCATGGATAGTCTTCCTTCGGAGATTGGAAGTTTACAATCTCTTCAGGTTCTCGATCTTAGTCATAATTTACTTAAAGGAGAGATACCGCAGCAGTTTGGAGAACCGGAAAGCTTGGAAGCAATGAATTTGTCTCACAATAATCTCTCTGGTTCTGGTTCCTTCCCATCCAGTTTTGGTAATATGTTACACTTGACTGCTATTGACGTATCCTACAATCAATTGGAGGGTCCTCTTCCGAACATCAAAGCCTTCAACGAGGCTCCAATCGAAGCTTTAGAGAATAATAAAGGCTTCTGTGGTAATGCCACCGGTCTGAAGGCGTGCCAATCTACAATAAGAAACAGGAAAAAGAACAACAATAACATCATTCTGATTGCAGCCCTCATTTCAGGAGTTCTGTTTCTTGGGTTCATTGTAGTTGGGATTCTCTACATTCGCCGCCCTCACCAGATTGTAAAAGAACAGAAAATGCCAAGAGAAACACAAACCGAAAATCTCTTTACAATTTGGAGCTTTGATGGAAGATTGGTGTATGAGGACATCGTTGAAGCTACAGAGGACTTTGACTTGAAACATTGTGTAGGAGCTGGGGGCCATGCAAGTGTTTACAAAGCTAAGCTGCAAACAGGCCAGATTGTTGCGGTGAAGAAACTTCACACGCTACCAGAGGGTGGGATAACAAATTTGAAGACTTTTGAGAGTGAGATTCGTGCACTCTCAGAAATCCGCCATCGCAACATTGTGAAGCTCTATGGTTTTTGCGCACATCCTCGGCACTCATTCTTAGTTTACCAGTTTCTGGAAGGGGGAAGCTTAGAAAGGGTACTCAACAATGACAAAGAAGCAACTATGTTTGAATGGATTTCGAGGATAAACCTTGTCAAAAGTGTGGCGAATGTTTTATCCTACATGCACCATGACTGTTTGCCTCCAATTGTTCACCGGGACATATCAAGCAAGAACGTCTTGCTGGATTTGGAACATGGTGCTTACGTCTTTGACTTCAGCACAGCTAGAATTTTGAAGCCCGACTCTTCCAATTGAACTTCATTTGCAGGCACATTTGGATACACTGCTCCAGGTAGTTATTTCTAGTTGTTATAATTTGTCACAGTAAACATATAATATCTAAGTGAGTGCAATAACCGTTGGATGCATGTTGAAACCAATTGTCCCATATCGGACAGAGGGAATGAGAAAGAGTACTTTAAATAGAATTATCTCACTCTAACTAATACCGAGGCCTTTTGTGATAAAACCCCACACCTGAGGATTGTGCAGGTGGATTAAGTGAGACGATATCGGTGTTGTTGGAGTGGACCCTCGTCGACTACGAAAGAGGCCTACACATGGTATCAAAGCAGGAGGGCGGGCCTATGCGCCACGTGATTGGGTGGGTCCTGGGTTTGAGGCGCAGATGCGATATGTGTGAGAATCGACGTGGGCTAGCGTAGAGTAGAAGATCTTAAGTGTGTGATTGGGTGGGTCCCCCATTTGGCCCGCGCAATGGATGAGCCGCGACATGGCTCACGTGAGCTAGCCGTGTGTGGATCTCCACGTGTGACCCATAAAAATGGGTTTCACGTGCGGGGAGGCTGTTGAAACGGTGTCCCACATTGGACGAGAGGAAGGAGCAAGAGTACTTTAAATAGAATTACGCTTTGCGCCCACCGAGGCCTTTTGTGATAAAACCCCACACCTGAGGATTGTGCAGGTGGTTAAGTGGGGACAGTATCGGTGTTGTTGAAGTGCGCCCTCGGCCCGTCGACCTGAAAATTTCTACAATGCATATGTTTTTGTTCATTATGCAACGGAGTTTGAATTGCTTTGTCGGGTTTGTAGAGTTTGCATACACAATGGAAGTGAATGAGAAATGTGATGCTTATAGCTTTGGAGTGTTAACGTTAGAAGTGATCATGGGAAAGCATCCAGGAGATCTCATGATCTCAGTTCTCTCCTCGACAACATCATCTGCGCTTAACACACAATTGACTGACCTATTGGACCAAAGGCTTGCACCTCCAAGAGATCAAGTTGCAGAGAAAATGGCGTTTCTTGTGAATATTGCATTTTCATGCTTGCAAGCCAATCCGCAATCTCGGCCAACCATGCAACAGGTTTCCCAAGAGCTAACAAATATTCCAAGGGGTCCTTTACCACTTGCATTTGACAACAATGCTTAATTTCCTTAACATATGCATCAAATTTTTACCACAAATTTAAGATTGTGTATTGAATCGTACCTTTCTCCGACTGTATCATAATTTCTCTGAAGAATTTGGAGGGCACGATACCACTATTTACATATAGCTTATATATATTGTTTATGCAGTGTCTCCCAACTACATTATTGATTAAAAGTTTGTAACCAATTTTAAAATTTGTTCATATCTTCCCAAAATCCATGGGATGAAGTTGGATGTTGTTAATATATTTGAATAATATTATTTACCTGTTCCAATCATTTAGATGGTTTTACCATTTTTCAGCAATGAGAGAAACATAAGCGTTTTCTTGGTCACCAGGCAACTAAAGAAAGTATGAATTTTTGGTTAAATTCAAGAATTAGAAAAATGCAACCTTTTTCCCCTATGGATTGAGTAACACAATCTGGCTTCTCAAATGGGAAAAGAGAACAACACAAGGTTGAAAATTTTGGGCCATCCCAATATAACCTTTGACTAATGATGACTATGATCTTTTGTATACAGAGTTTTGATCAATGATAGAAAGACTGACAAGTAAGCAGAAGTTTTGTGGAAGACGATATAAAATTATGAATGATCCGAGTATGTTTTTTCAAACTCATGTGCTGAATTTGGAATAATCCCAAAAAAGTGATTGGCTTAACCACTAAAGTTAGGCACTTTAAATATTCAAAGGCAAAACCCCCTAATTACATAAGCTATGACGAAACTTAATTTATGCTAATAAAGCAAGTCATATGATCATCGCATTATTGTATGAAAAGATGCAAAAGAAAATTGGCCACTGTGCGCTGACTTGGATTTATTCTTTTTGGCTCTAAAGACACAAGAATGAGTTTGCAAGACATGACCCGCAATCTCCTATACCAAAGCTATCAATTTATAGCAGTGTGCTCGACTTTCTGTATTCAAATTCGAATCTTCATTCTCATAACTTATATAAAATTAATGTAATTAATATACTCGTCAATGACTTTGAAGAAACTGGTTTGAGTTTCATAAGAGAAGACAAAGTTGTACTCTAGAGTTGAACCATGGTCCATGGATGGCTGATTTGAGGTCAACAATTTAATTCATTCTTTATTAGAGACACGTATCGTGTTTGTGTTTTTATTTTTTCATACCTTTTCGTTAAATAGTTGTGTTTGTGCTGCGAAAAATTTCTTACTAGATGAAGAAGTCAAAACAACACAATAACAGAAAATGTGATCCAATTGTTGAGAGCTCTTATACAATCTCAAGATATGTTATTTTTCCACCATGCTTTCGTACCCGATGTCCTCGTTGGCTATTGACATTGAGGGGTTAGTATGCCCATACATAACATCGATTATCTTAAGGAAAATGTTAGAGATATCATCTTTTTAGACTATATTTTATAAACCACATAATGTAATGGTTGATGGTTGGTTTCTAGTTTTAATGATTTAAAGAAGAAATTCAACCATCAACTACCACATCATGTGGTCTACAAAATATAATCTCAAAAGATGGTCTCTTTAGCATTTTCCTTATCTTAATCCACATTGTAAGCCGCTCATTTCATGTAGTTTGATCTTGTTGCATGTTGAAATTAACCTAGCTCTAGTACCAATGTTTAATAGCTCATGAATAGGGAAAATACTTCACTACCCTTCTCTAGCCTTTTTATCACAAACACCACCAATCCCCATTTTAGGTAATCTGAACTTATATGGAGCAACGTGACAACTTCTTATTAAATGACCCTACAAATCAAACCACGTAACGCCCCTACCAAAGATTCTCTTCATAGATAAAACTTGTTTCTAAAAACCTTCCTGTAAAGGAAAGTTACTCCATAGCTCTTAAACAATCTCATATTATGCCGTAACATATTGTTGCCTCGTCATGTTATGCCTCAACATATTGTTGCCGGGTGCATGTTATGATGGTCTACTGAGGTCAAATAAGAGAGTCGTGCTCGTGCACGTTGAATGTACAAAAAATTAAATTTCCAAGCAATTTCTCTGGCATTGATAACATAGCATGACTTTGAAAAACCTGATTTGGCGTAATCATTTCACAGGTCACATCAGGAAGTAACTTAGACGGTGCAAGTAATGCTAATAAACTTTTAAAATTATAATAGTCAGATTATTCGAATTTGGCACCTAATTTGACATAAAGTCAAAGGTCAAACGACAAAATCTATTCCAAGACGGCTAAAATTTGAACCTAATCGTTGTTGTATAGTGTGTAGGATGAGGCTGATGCGCTTCCCTCAATCCACCAGTGCTGCAGCTCTCTATTTTTTCAAAGCCAACACATATTTTTTCAAGTCACCACTTGCGATCGAATTTGGTCTACCTCAGGTCTTCCAATGAGAATTTGATGTCTATGTTCACACTTTTCTCAGCATTCACAGGACCACCAGGCAATACTAGACTTGAAACAAGGAAACTTGTTTCTTGCGCTTAATAAAATAATCAATCATGTACATCTTGTGGTTTCCAGAAATGAAGAAATACTCACAACTTAAAGTCATGGCATCCCAAGAAGAAAAAGCACTTTCTCCCAAAGCTGCTTATGCACAGAATTCAGTTCAAGCCATCCCAATTATACTCATTCTCATGTTGGTTTCTTCAGCTTCAGCCGCAACAGCAGGACAAGAAGCAGAAGCAGAAGCACTTCTGAATTGGAAAGCTAGCCTTGACAACAACACAAGCCTCTCCCTCTTGTCCTCATGGATTGGAAACAACACATGCAATTGGGATGGAATTTCTTGCAACAGTTTTGGAAGCATAACACAAATAAACCTCACTTCTTCTGGCTTAAGAGGTACACTTCATGCTTTTAGTTTCTCATCTTTCCCAAGTCTCATGAGCCTAAACTTAAGCCACAATGTGATTTTCGGAACCATCCCATCGGAGATAGGGTTTCTGAAAAGCCTTCAAATCCTTGATCTTGCTGGAAACAACATCAATGGGTCTATTCCACATGAAGTTGGAATGTTAGGCAACTTAACCATTCTGTCCCTTCAAGACAACAATCTCTCTGGCAATCTCCCCAAAGAAATATGCATGCTGAATTCACTCAGTGTGATCGATATAGCGGATAACAGTCTCATGGGTTTGATTCCAGAAGCAATCGGAAACCTGTCCAGCTTAACCGTTCTGTCCCTTTTTCTCAACAATTTCTCCGGTGCAATTCCTTCCACTATAGGCAACCTGAGTAGCCTCAATGAGTTGTATCTGATGGGAAATCAATTAATTGGAAATATCCCACCTGAAGTAGGAAAGCTCAAATTTCTTACTCATTTGGGATTGGTGGATAACAAACTCAATGGCTCTCTTCCTTCAGAACTCAATAATTTTACATTTCTGAAGGGGTTGTCGTTGAGCAACAACAACTTTTCTGGCAGCATTCCCCACGATATATGCGTCAGCGGAGTACTCGAAATGTTTACAGCACACACCAATCAGTTGACAGGCCCCATGCCTAGAAGCTTGAGGAACTGCACCAGCTTAGTAAGATTGAGGCTTGAGAGGAACCAGCTGACAGCAAACATAGCTCAAGAGTTTGGCATTTATCCGAAACTAACTTATGTCGATTTGAGTTACAACAGATTCTATGGAGAACTTTCAGAAAACTGGGAGCAGTGCCAAAACTTACAAAGCTTGAGGCTCAGCAACAACAGAATTTCCGGGGGGATACCTCGGTTTGAGGGATCAATTCAGCTCCGTGTGCTTGACCTATCTTCGAATAATCTCACCGGGACAATCCCAAAGGAACTAGGGAAGTTGACACCCTTGTTCAACCTTAACCTAGGTGATAACAAACTTTCGGGCAGCGTGCCTTTGGAGATTGGAATGCTAACCAATCTACAACATCTTAACTTAGCAGCCAATGATTTCAGTGGACTAATTCCGGAAAAAATAGACGGGTGCAGAGAGTTGTTGAACTTGAACTTGAGCAGAAACAGATTTAGTGAGAGCATTCCTCTTCAGATGGGGAGCATAAACTCTCTTCAAGTTCTTGATCTCAGTCAAAATTCACTGATGAATGAAATCCCACCACAGCTTGGAAATTTGATGAAGTTGGAAGTCTTGAATCTCTCCCACAACAAGCTCTCTGGTTCGATCCCATCTACTTTCGAAAACATGTTGAGCTTGACAGTTGTTGACATATCATACAATCATTTGGAGGGTCCTCTTCCCGACAACAAAGCGTTCCACGAGGCTTCGGTTCTAGCTTTTGCGAATAACACAGGCTTGTGTGGCAATGCGACCGGTTTGAACGTTTGCCCGTCTGAAACAAGAGGGGGGAAAAAGAGCAGCAAATCGGTTATCTTCATTGTACTCCTAGTTTTAGGCATCCTGTTTTTTGCATTTGTGGTAACTGGGGTTCTTTGCGTTGTCTGCTATCCTCAGGAAGCGCAATTAAATGAAGACCAGTTTGCAGTTTGGAGCTATGATGGAAGACTTCAGTATGAAGACATCATTGAAGCCACAGAGGAATTCAACTCCAAATATTGTGTGGGGGTGGGAGGCAATGCAAGTGTTTATAAAGCTGAGCTGCCAACAGGCCGGATTGTTGCAGTGAAGAAACTTCACATGCTGCAGGATAGTGGAGTGGCAAACCTCAAGGCTTTCGAGAGTGAGGTTCGTACTCTTTCAGAGATTCGTCACAGAAATATTTTGAAGCTTTATGGTTTCTGTTCGCATCCGCAACACCCTCTTTTGTTGTATGATTTCGTAGAAGGAGGAAGCTTGGAAAACATACTGACTGACGAAAACCATGCAGTTAAGTTTGGATGGATTGAGAGGGTGAATGTTGTCAAGGATGTTGCTAATGCATTGTCTTATATGCATCATGATTGTTCACCTCCGATAGTACATCGAGACATTTCAAGTAAGAACATCTTGCTGGATTTGGAATATGGAGCTTATGTCTCCGATTTTGGTACAGCTAAGCTCTTGAATCTTGAGACTTCAAATTGGACTTCGTTTGCAGGCACATTCGGATACAGTGCTCCAGGTACCTATCTTCTGAATTTTTTCATTTAACATAAGTCCTTATTTCCTGCTTTTACTCATCATGACTTGGGCTTTGTTCTGCAGAGTTAGCATACACGATGGAAACGAACCAGAAATGCGATGTTTATAGCTTTGGAGTGGTAGCACTAGAAGTGATCATGGGAAAGCATCCCGGAGATCTCCTCTCCTATTTTTTGTCATTGTCATTAACATCAACACCCGAACCTATACAACTGAATGGCGTCTTAGACAAGAGCCTCCCTCCTCCTGGAAATCATGTTGTCAAAAAAGTGATCACCGTTGCAAACCTTGCAGTTGCGTGCTTGCGAACGAATCCACAATCTCGACCAACCATGGAACAAATTTCCCGTGAGTTGTTATTTTGAAGGACCTTTTTTGCCAAAGATGTTTGAAATGATTACCCATGATTCTTGATTAGAAATCTAAGCTGTCTTCTTTCAATGTAAATCTTCATATGTTTAATGTCTATACAATAGCTCTTTGAAATTTGAAATATAAATTACAATGCAGTCTTCACATCTAATGGGATGAGAAACGGATTCAGAAAACAGGACTTCGCTGCTTAAATCTTCCGATACTCTGAGCTTGCTTGGCTATTTATGCATTGAGTCGCTAGAGTTTTCGGGTTGCGCTTCAGGGAAATTTTGGGGTAATTTTGATAGGCATTCCATGGGAAGGGAATGGAAGGGGATCCATGGTTATAGGCTCATCGGGATAAAGCAAAGACCAATCATAACGAGTAACAATGAAATGCACGAAGATGAGGATATTCAACTTGGCCAGTTGGTACCCTGCACACACTCTTGGCCCTCCCCCGAATGGAAGGAACACGTATGGTGGGACAGATTCCTCAAACCGACTTGGATTGAAACTCAGAGGATCTTGGAAATATTCGGAGTTGTAATGTGTTCCGTATGTTGTCCACAACACCTGCATAACATTAACCACTAGAAATTAGTCCAAACACTTTAAGCAAACGCCGATCTAAAATTGTAATGCGTAAAGCAGGGGGCGTGTACCTTCCATCCTCTGGGAATGGTGAAGCCCTCATACTCAATGTCAGCAATGGCTTTCCTGAAAGAGCCAAATATCGGAGGGAAGAGCCGCATGCTTTCACGCGCAACCTGCCAGGTATACTTCATCTTCTTTGTGTCATCCAGTGTCAGATTTTCACCTGGCCTTTTGCTTCTCATTATTTCAGCATGTTCTGATATAAAATGAATGCAACTCACCGATAAGTTCACGATAAAAATGGATGAAATTGGACTGCACCAAATGTTACATACCTTTCAGTAGAACACTATGGCAATAAGGATGCTGAGCCAACATTTTGAAAGTCATAGCAATGGCGAAAGAAGTAGTATCATGAGCTGCAAAAACAAGCAACACCACGTTATCAACAACCTCCTCCTCGGTGATTTCTCCGCGAATCATCCCAGCCACCAATCGCGAAAGCATTGTTCCTCCCTGCTCCTCTTCCTCTTCTATCTTTCCTTCCATTTGCATCCTCTTCTCTCTCACTACTTCAATCAGCATATTCTCTATCTCCACCCTCGCTTTCTTTGCTCTCCAAAACCTTGAGCCAGGAATCTGAACTGGCACTGCAAAAACTCCTTCCAGAACTCTCTCAAATGTTCCCAACATCTCTGCCTCCACATTGATCCCCAACAAGCACTCAAATACTATAGTAAACGTCAAGATTTTCGTCGAACGGTAAAGGCTAATCTCGTCCTGGCCTTTCCACTTTGTGCCCAAATGCAACTGCACAGAGTTGCATATTTTGGGCACTAAAGTTTCAAGCCCTGCCTGGCCAAGGCTCGCGCCTATCAGCCCGCGAAGGCAGCGGTGCCTCTCCCCTTGCTTTTCCATGATGGAGTCCTTTCCCATCAGCTGAACCGACGCAGAAGGCCACGAGCTCACCACCAACTTGAACTCATTGGACAGCAGGAACTTGTTAGCATTGGCTCCATTGACAATCACAGTTGGCGATCCCATCAGATGTGTTGTGAAGATTTTACCATATTTCGCAATCCGGGGTTGAACGAAATCATCGAACAAACTGTTCTTCCGTTGAGCTTTGTAGAACTCCATTGTCTGGCCTACCCAAGGAAGCCCCATTTCGCCCGGTGGCAGTCTTTTCTTGTTCGTGTTACGGCATTTCTTGCGCCACAAGCAAACGATGAAACAGACACTTGCAGCTAAGAAACAGAACAAACAAAAAGAAAGATTGCTAATTTCATTAGCCATTGATGAACTCATGGACTCAAAAGTTGGAAATTTTACAGTTCCAATAATAATTTGGTATCAGGTGAGCAAAATGTTGTTTGATTTATAGAAGAAAAAAACAAGAAGGTCAAACCCCCTGATTTTTCAGAAAAGTCAACCAATCATGAAGTCGTAAACCAGCACTATTTTATCACAAATCAACAGCTCAGATCTTCCCGTTTACGTTGACTTAACGTTAAGTTGCATATTTTCGAAATGGGTGACCGACCACAGAAGCTGCATGTGAGGAGCACAAGTCCACTGCCCCAGAGAATGACACGTAATAATAAATCATCAGAAAATCTCATGCTTCTTAAGTTTTTAATCAGAAAAGAAATCCCAAAAAATCTGGTAGGGTTGCTGATACGATGATGAAGATTAACTAACACTTGATGAAAACCGTGGAATCTTTTCAATCTCTCATGATTGCTCATTTCAATGATAAAGAGATACTTGTCACTAGCATTACGGTCTAAGTTCGACTTCTATAAATAATGAGTTTAATACGAAATTATTGCTAGCTGTTATATAACTTAACCCAACATCCCACACCAAATAATGATGCTAAGAAAACTATACGAAGAGACCTTGGAACTCTGCCATATTAGTACGTGCTTCACAATAATATATATCGGATTTATGCATAAATATAACTAGTTACAAAATTTTAATTAAAAATACAATTTGATGACACAAAACCAATAATAAGCGATAATACAACTAGAGTTTACTTCTCCTTTATTGACGTCTTAATGTCTTTTCAATTTTATTTTTAATTAAAAGTTTATTACTTGTTTTATTTGTGTATATTTAGCGTATGTATGCAGCAATTTATAAATATTGTGGTCAAACCAATGCTAAGAAACCATATTTATCATCATGCGAAGGGCTACCTCATGTATAAATTAACCACAGCCATGTTAGGGACCAAAAGTTGTGGATCCATGTGTGGAATATATTCCTAAAGATAAGCTCTATGTATATACACCATGAAATGATATAATATATAACCCATTAGTTGCTATGCAGAAATGCATGATCCTCCAATATAGAAGATAAGATAGGTTAGTGTATATAAATTTGGGAGTAATGTTCTCTTGCTTATATTTTCAGAAAAATGCTCATGTTTGACTAATTGTGAATATGGATTACTCATTCTGGCAAGAGCGGACACAATTAATTATTCAGATTCAGTCTGAAAACATAAGCATCCATCTTACGCTAATTAAATTATCCTCTCCATTTGATCATGTAGCCATAGTGTTGTGCATCTTCAATTATGCTTTTATTTTTTAGTTAAATTTTAGCTAAAAGGACTATAAAGTTATTTTAGGAGCTCTCTAAAAAAATTATACTATAATCATACTCTCTAGTTTAGAGAGTCCTAATTATTGTGGACCAATAAGAATAGAGTTTTTATTTAAAATATTAATTAAATATTGGTAATTAATGTTAGGAGCTCTTTTTGCACTCTGTAGATTTAGGAGCTTCTAAAAGAATCTCTATCTTAAGAGGTGGATAGGGAGTATGATTAGAGGTGGATAGGGAGTGTGATTAGAGATGGATTTTTTCCAAATCCTCTCTAAAATTTAGCTAAGTGCTCATTTAGAGAGCCCATTAGAGATGCTGGTTTTGAATACATTTCTTATTTCAGGAAAAGAATTATAACAAAACCAAGAATCCATGCATGCTAGCATATACATACATATGTTTTGGGGAGATCCAAACATGTAGTTTAAGAGGGTGTCAGTTGTTGTAGCAGTTGCTGTTACAAATTATTAACCACAATTATTTGAAGGGATTCAGACTTTTGGACTTTTGCACACAGAACAGAAGAAGAAGCAGTAAATTCATATTTCTGTAGCAAAAACGAATTGGGGACCTGTGTACATTTATAATATTTGCAGCCAAGCTCCCTCCCTCTCTCTTAACTGGAATTCCAGGAAAGGTCTGGGTCAAGAAAAACTGATTTTACAACATAGCAAATTTGATTGTTATATGGATACCATTGGCCAAACCCATTGTTCTTTGACTCATTTGAAATTCGGTATGGGTCTCCGACCCTGTCATATGTAGGGTATCTCTCACAAAATTTCTTATGTATTTTAGTTTTACCGGGTGTGAAAATTGCCCTAGTCAGACAACCCTAGTGAAGTTTATCTCACTATCTTTAGCCCAAACTTGTGTATTTGCCAACCCAATTCAATTCGTAAAGCCTTGATCATATGAGAATATATCATCTCCTACAAGGAGAGACACAAGTTTTGTAGTATTTCCCACATAAAAAAACAATCATAAATTTGGGTTTTGATGGCTAAAAAAGGCCATTGGGATTCTCAAACCAACCAGAGCCGTTGAAATAGCTAAAAGAGTTTCTCCAGTAGTCATATTTTTGTGTGGTTACTGCATCAACTTCCTAGAGAATTTTATGGGATTAATGCTATCAACTGCCACCAAAAACCCTATTGTTTGAATTCACATGAAAGCTCGCATCAGTTTCTAGCTATGCTAGTAGCTCCATAGGGCTTGCCATTTATCCATCACTGCTGCTAAATTTAACTTAGGGCTCTTCACACTTCACTGTTACACAGCCATTAACTTAGGGCCTTCTTTAAATGTGTGACAACTCAGGATTCCCATTGCCCAAGCTGTCTCTCTTACACAGCCATTAAACTTTGGTTGAAAACTTGAAATAAAATCTCATCACTCATGTCCTGGGAATTTTATAGTATACTCCAGATTGTATACTCCGGAATTTTTAGCCATCAGATTCTTGATCAAGGATGTAATGACCAAGATCTAACGGATAAAAATCATGATGTACAAGATACACCAGAACATAATATAATTTTCGGTCTCGTTCTCCTGTATGCTTAAATTAAATTTATGGTCAAAGGCAGATTTGAAACTTGAAAAGCAATTCAATTGCAAAACCCTAAAACAATACCCTACTTTGCTGTCTTCTTTACTATCCCCTCCTAACACATTTGTGCAATCTCACCTACTTCTCTGTAGATCTCATTAAGTTTGAGACAAAACTCTCTCTCTCTCTCTCTCTCTCAATATTTGAGCCATAGCCATCTGTTACACATATGTACCATACTTGCTGAAAAACATGTTATGTACCACACCTTTAACATATATATTTTCCTAGCTACAATTTTCACTGCAATGTATTGAGCTAGCTAGTTGCAAATTTACATGCAGACCAAAGTGGGGGAATTTGCATGGAACCATGACCAAATCTTCACAAATGTAATACCCGACAAGGTGTTGGTCCAGTTTTTTAATTTCCTTATCCAACAACAACCACAAAGATCTTCATGCATATGAATTGAATGGTTTCCAATTTTCCAACTCACAAATATGAAGATGGTAGAGAGCCGAGAGGAGATGGATGTGAAAAGTACTTTAGAAATATTTCATGTGGCCCATCGCAATTTACACAAATTCATGGGTAGGGCTCCACTATTTCTGAAACAATTTTATGTACCAAATTGTAATTAAATTACATACATAATCTCATGTCTAACACAATATTCATTCAGGTTGAATAGGGACCAAGATGAGCTAATCCTAGTGCAAGTTTTAATACAAGGACAATGATATTGGGAAATTGATAGGTTAGTGCAATGATATTGGATTGATTGGTTTTGGAGACTAACTCAAATTGGGTTCAGGCTCTAGGTTTTTATCTTAAATAGCAAAGCAAGACACACACACTGCAGCAAATTTGGGCGTAGCTAAGCTGGTTAGAGCAATATGCTCCTCTGCTACACCCAAGTTCAAATTTTGCTCCCATTAATTTATATTAGATACGAATATCATTTGAATTCAAAAACAAGCCAGTTGAAGGAGAACAACTTTCAAGTGGCACGGGTATACTACAACCGTGGCGTCTTTTGCCAGTCATATAATGTCATATGAAAAGAAACTTACTGATGTCATTGTATCATTGACACAAAAAGTTGTGGTGAGGGGATATATGTCTTTTCTTAGTGCAATTTATATAATATAATGCTCTGTAAACTTCAATTTTCCAAGTAGAAGCTTCATCAAGAAAGATAAAAGCACTTAGCTCTCTAATCCAACTGATATACCCAATCCTAAAAACACCAACGAGTCACACACTAAGCATAGAAATTATATCAAATGATTAATCGAATTTTTGTTCAACCAAAATGAATGAAAACGTGACTGAATTGGTCCTAATTACTCTTCGGAATGGAGTGGAAGAAGGGAAGAGATTCTCCAACGAGGAAAAGGATCACAACCAATATTATATGTCAATACCCATATGAGAGAGAGAGAGAGCGAGAGAGAGAGATTATGGTATGTGTCTCAAACGCTAGCAACTTGAGAAGTTGATACCATTACTGTAAGTAAGGGACTGGCTACAGTGCTCGCAAGCATTGAATGCTGACACCGATCTCACCCTCCTTTCCCCCCTCTCTCCTCTCTCCTCCCTCATTTTAATGGTGAGATCGGTGTAAGCATTCAATGCTTGCGAGCATTGTAGCCTACTCCCTGTAAGTAAATAGGAGTAAATGCACCTGCAGCAAATCAACTAACTACAATACTCCTTCACCTGCAAATATTAACTTCTCCCCTATCTACCCTTATATATCCACCCTCTTCCTCCTCCCTACACTTACTCCACCATCCTTTTCCCTTCTGCTTCTCCCTAATTTCTTACTCTTCTAAGTAAGCAGACAAAAATGGGGAGAGTGAGAACCAATGCTGCCTCTTTGTTCCTATGGACTTTGGTTGCTGGGTTGCTCTCCCAGAACTTGGTCATCCCTGTCATGTCCTCCACTGTTCAAGACCAGAAGACGTACTACTCTCCACCAGACCCCCACTCCGGCAGCCCCCCTGGAGGTCTCTCTCTCTCTCTCTCTCTCTCTCTCTCTCTGTCTCATGATATTATGTCATAGCATGCGCTAATATGAGTTCTCATGATCTCTCCTACTAATGCAGGTTCACACGGAACTCCATCCCATCCACCATCACACGGTGGCGGCTCTCACAGCCCCCCCTCTCATGGAGGTGGTGGAAGCTACAACCCTACACCATCACCACCTTCCAACTGTGGCACCCCACCAGCACACCACAACCCTACTCCATCACATGACCCTACTCCATCCACTCCATCCACTCCATCAACTCCATCAACTCCAAGCGGTGGTGGCTACTACTACTCTCCGCCACCAACTTATAGCGGCAGCCCCCCAACCACACCAGAAATCAGTACCCCTCCCACCCCAGTCATTGTAAGCCCCCCAATCCCAATCATTGGAACCCCACCAACTGACCCAAACACCCCAACCATCCCTACCCCCCCTTTTCTTCCTGACCCCAACTCTCTTCCACCCTTCACATGCAAGTTAGTAACTGATTTACATAATACGCAGTGATTAGCTGGTAACGAGTATCAATCTACAATATTTGGCACACTGCTGATATTTCGTTGAAAATTCGACGAAATATCAACAAAATATAAAAAATGTTCCAAATATTGTAGATGGTAAAATGATCACATACAAAAATGTTACATCTGCATAACTTCACTTCCATCTCTAATCACAAAAATTGTTACCATGTTTTGCAGCTACTGGAGGAGCCACCCAACACTGATATGGGGTCTGTTGGGCTGGTGGGGAACTTTGGGCCATTCTTTTGGTGTGTCTAGTCTTCCAGGGATCGGGTCCGGCACCATGAGCCTCCCGCAGGCACTTTCCAACACCCGCACCGACGGGCTAGGAGAGCTCTACAGACAAGGAACTGCTGCCTTGCTGAATGCCATGGTGGATAACAGGTTCCACTTCACCACCAACCAAGTCAGGGACAGCTTCGTCAGAGCACTGGGATCGAACAAGGCTGCAGCAACTCAAGCCCGAGTTTTCAAGCTTGCCAACGAAGGAAAACTCAAGCCCAGAGCCTGATCTCAATCGCAATCATCATTTGCTTTCATTTAATTTTATTTCAAGGTTAATCTTTATGAGTTGTTTAATTACTTATATCTAAGACTACTTGAGAGAGACTTCAGACTGTCTGCTTGTTATTATTCTAGAACGTTACGTTCTTAGTTTCTGATCAAATTTGCAGTGCTCCCGCATGTTAAGATGATGCATACTTTGATTTAAATTTATTTAATTCTTATCTTATATCATCTTAATTAGTTTTTAATTAAATATAATTCAAGACTTTATTGAGTTCATATCTCATGCAGCATAAATAGAAGCAACATTACTACAAGCGCTAAAACGAATCCCAAATTTTAGATACTCAATTAATGTGAAACGACATGACAATGTTTAATTTATGGAAAGTATATTAAATTCACGTAAAAATTTCATGTTAATAAAACTGTAGTACTACCTCTGCAGCTCTTGCTGCTGAACGCGTGTTTCGTGTTGCAGAAAAGAAAATATGTAAGGACCACCGTCTTAAATTATTAGTGCGGACCATTCCTTGTTAAGTGAAAGCATGAAATCTCTAAGTTGTAATCATTCTCCTAATCCTAATGACATCTTAACTCGCGTGCTAATCGTACTCGAAAGGAAATCGGTGGAAAACGCAAAACACAAGCACAAGAACATAACAGAAATGAAACTGCCAGAAAAATGACAGGAAGAAGAAACATAACAAAAGTTTTAATCATATACAAATCCTAGTTTTCCTCCCTTTCTAAATGTATCACCAACACCAAGTTGCATACGTGACTTAAGCCAGTTAATCAGGTCACCAAAGTTCAAATCCCCTCTCGCCGCAGATTAGAATATTAATTTAGAATACGGCTTTGTCAAACAAAGAAACTACGTCCACTTTTAATTGAAGAGGTTTAAGAAGGGATAACTAAGAACTTGGGATTAAGGCAATTAAATGGGGGATTAATGTTGTTAGGCCAGAAACATTGATGAGATATAGCTTTACTTGGTCAGAATGCCCTCTTAAATGACATGTTCAAACTTTTCTCAGCATAATATAATGTTTTAAAGAAGGACACAGGGACAAAAAGTTACACGTCTTTGTTTCATTGGCACGGAATGCCACTGTAATAGTGTACCCGTGCCATGTAAGTCATTCTCTTTGAACCAGATCACAATTCATTAATTCACAAACATAACATTACAAAAGCTAGTCTTGGTCAAATGTTTAGCACACGTTAAAGCAAATACAAGGTACATAATTAAGTAAAAAGGCACACAATACCAACAAAACTTTGTGTGAGCTAAATGAGTGACAAAGGTCAAATAATTGAAATTTGAGTTAAATGCAGGTCCCAACCAAACTCAATTAGAAAAGCAAGCCTAATGTATTAAATGTACTTAATAGTACAATGAAGGATTAAACATAAAATAAATGGATACCTACCAAACTAACAAAAAGAAAATATACGAAAACGTTAAAGGGCGAAAAAAAAAAGAGTGGCACCATTGTTATCCACATATTTTGAATTTCCTACCCCATAACAGTGTGTACTCTAACTCACCCACTACCTTAAATCTAATAATGTTTGTTTGATGAGAGACAGAGAGAGACATGAACGGCCCATGGAACCGTCCACGGAGGGTTTTCCCGTCAAGATTGGGGAAGGGGTGGAAGAAGAGGAGGGGGAGGAGTGGGGGGGGGCCCGGGGCCCGGGGGGCAGAGTGACAACAGGGAGAGAGAAAAAATAGAGAACTAAGTAAAATCGGCAATTAAAATAATTTTTTATGCCATAAGCAAGTTTTAAGTGTAAATACAATTAACTGCAAGTGATACTTGTAGCAATGATTTTAGGATAGCAGCTGAGTGATCATCCTTTGTCCAACCTAGAAAATGTATGTAAGTTAGTTTTTAAATGTTTTAGGGGACAAGACAACTAAATGCCATCTTCTATTTACTTACTTAATGAGTTGTGCTTCTGATATTTCCTTGTGCAACCCACGGATGCCTGTCCCAAGATGCATCTGTTCCTATTGCCCTCCTGGAAAACTTCAGAAGACCTTTCTAATGCCTCAATATACAAAGACGGACACTATGATCCGATCGCTACACATGCTCCCTCAGTACAATAAGCATTAATTCCAACATGCACATAATAATTTTCTAGCAATTGGATGTATAAATTTCGATGTGTTTATAACAAAGCACATCTAGCAAAAGCATGAGCATAAGTGCTTCCTACAAAAGTAGTCCCAAACGGGCCCTAATTCTCCATGAACAACTTGAAATAGATGGTGACTCTATCTCATGCATGGTTAGTCAATCAAATATGACATTCAAGATCAACCAGGATACAGCAATACAGAACAGCTATCGAGTTTTTATGCCATTACTTTCCTACTGGTTATCGGTTGTTCAGAGAAGAGGAAAAGAGGATTGAAATGAATGCAGCGTTCTACACATCTAAAAACTATAAAAATGTTGGAATGCCATCAAAGATCTTATTGAACAAAAAAACTACTTTTATAATTTTTCTTACTTCCAAATGATGTAATAGGAAACTTCATTTACACTTACATTGTTTTCCTTTCCAGGGACAGCCAAGTTTACAGTTTACCTAACAAATGATGTATATCCATCATAGATACTCTTCATCACATGACCTTCAATCTTGGTCTAGTACATCAGCCAATTCCACACAACCTTTTCTTCACAACTATTGATTTGGATTTATCCAAGGAGCGATTGAAGATGTGTTTTCCAAATCCCTTCCATGACAAAGCTGGTGCTAAGCCGTACATTTGAATTACTACAAAGCCGGGGCCAGATCCACCAAATCAGGCAAAGCAAAAGAGAATTTGACAAGCAGTTACCTCATATGAGATTCAAACCATTTAAACATCCTGTCAGAGTGCAAGCTAGTCATTTCATGGTACGCAAATGCAAGATTTAACTCCTCCTGGATGTAATGGGCCACATGAACATCTAGAGAAATAATTTTACTCTCTCTGACAGCTTCTTTCCAACGTGTTCTACGCCCATCATTCTTCATATATCCATTTTCATCGATAAAACCCTTTTGCCGGAAGAGTTCAAACAACTTAGCAGAAACAGACTGATCAAGACCTGGGATTCTATCAGCTAAGAGATGTGGTGACAAGGGGAACTCCATGCATTCGAGCTCTGCAACATCAACACCTTTATTTCTCAAAACTTCCATGTACTCATCTATCTTTTGCTGCCTAACTATATCTTTGGGCATGTGCATGAAAAGGGTTGGGGGATAGCTCTCTTCTATTTTGACTCGATGAAACACCCCTTCGGCAATCATGATTGCAATACTATTGAACTTCAACACAGTGGCAAGCACAGAAATAAAGTATCCCCCAGAAGAGGCCCCCATAGCAACAAGAGGAAGCTTTTCAAGCTTGTTCTTCTCAATCCACCATCTGATAATATCTTTAACTATAATTAGCTCCTTCCCCATAGTCCAGCATGTCCCTGCACTTGATACAGTAAGGACAGCAAACTTTCGGGAAAGAGCATGAAGAGCAATTAGCCTTTCCTCTGGCAAACCAATGCAGTCAGGGCAGTGAGAAGATTTATCCCAAAAATGAAGAGCCCTACCTCCACAACCATGAGCCAGAAAAAGAACTGCTTTAGGCGAATCTGGTATTTGCCATATTACTTCCGTTCCATTTGAAAACTCTAAGGTTGGAGAAAATTGCACCACTGACTCAAAGCTATTCCACTTTTCCTCTGGAAGTCCGAGTAATGAACTGGTCTTTTGATCGGTGTTGCCAACTGACAATATGAAAAATAGAAGAAATAATGTAAAACACACTGCCAGAAATGCAACCCAACGGTTTTGAGGGCCATTCCATGCCTTTGATTTGTTTCCGTGCTTCCACATTATTACTGAAAACAAAATATTGGGCAAAAAATCTTCAGATGAAATTTTCTTAAATTAGAAAAAGTTGACCAAAAACAGCGGTTGATAAGAATCAATTGTAATTCAATAAACAATTCCACAACCGAAGAATACAAAGACTGCAACAACTTAAGCCAAACTCAACAATTACTGCATCAAAGCATTTTAAATCAATGGAAAACATACAGCTAACAACAGAGATAAGGTCCATTGCATAAAAATCACCGAGAATCGGTTTTCAGGAAATCAAATCGTCGCCACACTTTCACGTACTGTAAACGTCTAAAGATGGAGTAACCTTAGAGATTACTGTAAATAAAATTTCAAGGAGCCCTTAAGGTGATTCTTTCATTTATCTTTAAACTTTAAATTTTTTCTTAAGCACTTTTCGGGTTCCTCTACCAAGTGTAGAAGTGCTATTTTAAAGGTACATAGGCTAAATCTCTAGCCTTGACAAACCCTTTTCTTATCTTAGCTTGATTAAAGTCCCAATTAGGTCCAACTAATCATGAATTAAGTAATCTTCAATTCATACATTTTCTATCAACTTAAGAAATATCACATACATTTCTAAAGCTACAATCTTTTGATGAAAGGTACAATCTTTGATGAGGAAATGCAGGGGAAAACATTAAACAAAGAGCATTTTTGTTTGAGTCGAATCAAAGCATGCAAACAGTTAAAATACAAATTCATTCCTAATATTTTGTTTCCCTATATTTTCTCGGAAACCAAACAAGTCATAAGAAAATTCTATAATTCAGAAAAGGAACACCTAAAACGTACCGGGAAGAACTCCAGATCCAGTTCTGGAAGTGAATATTTTCTCTGGGAATTTGGTGTGGTGTTTTCAGTTGCAGAAGACCACCGTTGCCAGACCCGCCCTGAAGGCTGATGGTGGGTCGGTTTCAATGCGTTTGATAGAAAGGGATTTTGGGCCTGGAAACTTTGGGCTCGGTCCATGACGGCACGTAACTATTTCACAATTAAACATGTATCGGATGATGGGTAATAACCGTAATATGAATTATCCAAGATTGATACAAAATCATTGACCAAAAAAAAAATTTATATGACCACTACGAAGCAACGAACTTTCTCCAACGGCAGGGGAAAAAAAATCTTACATTTTGGGTCCAAATTATCTTCGAGGAATGTATTTTGAGAGAGCGGAAAATAGAAATTTGGGTTTCGAGGGTGGGTATTTGCAGATTGCTCCGTGAACCTGGCTTGGAGCGTTTATGGTGAGGTGGGAATTTGAGCTCCAAAGAAGGAAGAAGCTAAAAGACGTGAAGAAGGCGAAGAAGTTACGCGCCATGATGACTCCGACAATGAAGAATCTTGTTCGCCAGAAAAAGATGCTACGCCTAGAGCAAGAGATTTATTATCCGTTGACACGAGCCGCTACGTGCCTCTTGGGTTCGATCTAGTGTGGCGCTACCGAAACAGATAATTTCTCCAACACAACTTTTGTGGCCTAGATTTAATAACCGCTTTTTGCAATTCAAAGGTCATTTTTTATTTTTTATTTTTCAACAAAGAATATTTTAAAAAACTAACTACCCATATCTTTTAATCAATCTTAACGGTAATAAAAAGATCCAACGACTAAAATTCTAAATCAAACGTCAAAGTAAGAGAAAAAATCTTAACAATTAGATTTTCGCATGTGTGTGACATCCAAAAAGATAAGCTTCTCAAAACATAAAGTCAAAAATAATTGTGACATGGAATCCAATAATATACAACTCAAAAATATCTCAATAAATTTTTTTTCGAATTTTTGAATTTTTAATATCGAAAACGTTTCCGCAAAATCGTAATATGAATTATCGGATGAGATGGGTAATAACCGTAATATGAACTAATCCAAGATTGATACAAAATCATTGACAAAAAAAAAAAAATTATATGATCACTACGACAACAATCTTCAACGAGGGGAAAAAATCTTATATTTTGGGTCCAAATTATCTTCGAGGAATGTATTTTGAAAGTGGGAAAAATAGAAATTTGGGTTTGAGGATGGGTATTTGAGATTGGTTTGGAACCGGTTGGATAAGGGAGCAAGTGGAATCCGAGCCCCACGTAAAAGCAAAGAAAGACGTGAAGAAGGCGTGAGAAGTTGGCTACAAGGCTATGATGATCGGCTAAAGAAGAATTCAGCGGCCAAAAAGAGATATTGCTAGCTTTCTAGAGAGCAATAGATTAAATATTTGTTGAGATCGAGAGTGGTCATAGCCTCCCGGGCTCCGGGACCTAGTGTGGCGCGCCGAGCCGTATACTCTCTCCTTAACGATAAACAACAACTTTGTGTCTGCATTAATAACCTCTGTAACCAACGGTCATTTTTTTATTCAACAAGAATATTTTAAATCCAATGGCCCATATCTTTTAATCAATCTTAACGGTAATAAAAAGATCCAACGATCGAAATTTAAATCAAACGGTCAGCAAGAGAGAGAAAAATCTTAAAATTAGATTTTCAGCTATGTAGAACATCCAAAGATAGTTCTCACATGTCAAAATAATTGTGACATGGAATCCAATGATATCTAACTCAAAACTATCTCAACAATTTTTTTTCTTTTTCGAATTTTGAATTTTTTAAGTATCGAAAACGCCATTATAAAAAATTGTAATATGAATTATCGGATGGTGGGTAATAACCGTAATATGAATTATCCAAGATTGATACAAAATCATTGACCAAAAAATTATATGATCACTACGAAGCAACGATCTTTCTCCAATGGGAAAGGAAAAAATTTTACATTTTGAGTCCAAATTATCTTCGAGGAATGTATTTGGAGAGTGGAAAAAAAATAGAAATTTGGGTTTGAGGGTGGGTAGTATTTGAGATTGGTTTGGAACCGTTGATAAGGGACGAGGTGTGGAATCCAAGCTCCACCGCGAAAGGGCAGCACGTGGAAGATAGCATGAGAAGTAATGGGCTGCTGGCCATGACGCATCGACAAAGGAAGAATCTTGTGCGCCCAAGTGCAAAAGATATGTAGTTTCTAGAGCGTATATTAGCCAATTGTTGAGGATCGAGCGCCGTTGCGCCCCGGGGTTATGATCTACCGTGGCGCACCGAGCCGTACATATCACTCCTCCAACGATAACAACTTTTGTGGCCCAGATTTACTAATCAAGGTAACTAACCCGCCATTTTTTTTTCAAACAAGAACATTTTAAATCCAACGCCCATATCTTTTAATCAGACTCAACGGCTAAAAGATCCACCCCATCGAAATATAAATCAAACGAATAAAGTAAGAGAAAAATCTTAAAATTAGATTTTCAAGATGTAGAACATCCAAAAGATAGTTCTCAATGTGTCAAAAATAATTGTGACATGGAATCCAATGATATCCAACTGAACTCAAAACTATCTCAACATTTTTTTTTTCGAATCTTGAATTTTACATCGAAAACGTTCTCGTAAAAATCGTAATATGAAATTATCCAAGATTGATACAAAAATCATTGACCAAAAAAAAAAAAAAAAAAAATTTATATGATCACTACGAAGCAACGATCTTTCTCCAAATCTAGAAGGGAAAAAAAAATTCTTACATTTTGGGTCCAAATTATCTTCGAGGAATGTATTTGGAGAGTGGAAAAAATAGAAATTTGGGTTTCGAGGGGTGGGTATTTGAGATTGGTTTGGAACCGGTTGATAAGTGACGAGTGGAATCTAAGCCCACCGAAGGAAAGGGTTAGCCAAGGCAGTTAAGTATGCAGGTTGGCCAGCCACAACATGATGACTCGATGTGCTGAAGAATCTTGTGCGTCAGTGCATATGCCAGCTAGAGCAGTAGATTAAATATTTGCTGAGATCGAGTGGCCGTTGTGCCTCCCGGGTTCCGATCTAGTGTGGCGCGCCAGCCGTATACTCTTCCAACGATAACAACTTTCAGGCCCGCATTTACTAACCTGCAATCCAACTGGGCCATTTTTTTATTCAACAAGAACATTTTAAATCCAATGGCCCATATCTTTTAATCAATTCCACCCGTAATAAAAAGATCCAACGACCGAAATTTAAATCAAACGGCCGTAAAGTAAGAGAAAAAAATCTTAAAATTAGATTTTCAATATGTAGAACATCCAAAAAGATAGTTCTCAATATGTCAAAAATAATTGTGACATGGAATCCAATGATATCTAACCCAAAACTATCTCAATAATTTTTTTTTTTTTCTTCAATTTTGAATTTTTTACAATTTAAAACGTTCCATAAAAATTGTAATATGAATTATCTAGATGGTGGGTAATAACCGTAATATGAATTATCCAAGATTGATACAAAATCATTTAATTGCAATTATATGATTTACTACGAAGCAACGATCTTTCTCCTCCAACGGAAAGGAAAAAATCTTACATTTTGAGTCCAAATTATCTTCGAGGAATGTATTTCGAGAGTGGAAAAATAGAAATTTGGGCTTGAGGGTGGGTATTCTCGTATTGGTTTGAACCTGATAAGTGACGAGGTGGAATCCAAGCTCCACCTCCAAGGAAGCAAAGAAAGACGTGAAGTATAGCATGAAGAAGGGCCATTGGCCATGATGACCCAGATAAAGGAAGAATCTTGTGCCTGGCAAGAGATATGTGTGCTTTGTGAGCAGATATGAGCCAATTCGTTGAGATCGAAAGCACAAGGGCTGTTATGATCATCGTGGCGCACCGAGTCAGAGCATTCCTCCAACGATAAATAAATCTTTAGGCCTGCATTTTATTTAATTCCAGTAATCCAATCTGCCATTTTTTTTTTCTGGTCAAGAATATTTTAAATCCAACGGCCCATATCTTTTTTTAATCAATCTTCCCGCAATAAAAGATCCAACGACTCGAAATTTAAATCAAATGGGGCCAAAGTAAGAGAAAAAAAAATTCAAAATTAGATTTTCGCATGTAGAACATCCAAAAAGATAGTTCTCAATATGTCAAAAAATTGTGACATGGAATCCAATGATATCCAACTCAAAACTATCTCAACAATTTTTTTTTTTTGAATTTTTTACATCGAAAACGTTCGTAAAAAATCGTAATATGAATTATCGGATGGTGGGTAATAACCGTAATATGAATTATCCAAGATTGATACAAAATCGTTGACAAACAAAAAAAATTATATGATCACTATTGACACACCCCATCCTCAATACCCACGTGGATACCGAGTTTGGGCGTGTTGGCCGACACTCGTAAGTGACGAAGCCATTATATGCATGACAACACTTAGTTTATGCAATTTAAAATGTCAAAAATTTGCAGAATTTAATTCAAATATGCACAAGGTTCAGAGCGTACTAAATTGAAGCAACGGAAACAGAATAATAAGTCAAGTTCCTAGAATTTCTATCCATAAAAGGGATGGATATTATTAGAGAAACTGAATAAAAAAGAATCCCTACATGGTCGGGAAGAGAATCAAAGCTGCCACTCGTATGCCTCGACTTCACCAGATGCTCTATCACTAGGTCCTGAAGGGGGCGCAAAAACAAAAGGTGTGAGTGGATGAAAAATAAAGTTTTCAAAAAAAAACCTTTCTCTTTTCAACATAGTAACCCCCTGTTTGAAAACCAGTATAAGTATAAAATTTATACTACTGTAATATGAGTCAAAACATACTTTAAATGTTTAACTGGAAACATATATCAACATAGATTCTGTAAATAATCATTCATATTTCCATAAATCATTTCGCCATATATAAATCAATAGTATAAATGAGAAAACCAACACAGGGTATATGTGCAATCACCTATGTACGTGTTGAGGAACAGCCTCTCAATCCCCGTACCAGCACTTTACGTTATCAATCAATTTGTACTCCTAGTACCACACACATGTAAGCACTTGCGCAATAACGCGTCACACCCGAGTCCTTACGTCGTGGGGCCTTTCCCCAAAAATAAACATAAACGTAAGACAAGCTTGCACTAAGGTATTTACCGGACAATACCCCTAGAGTACAGTGCGTGTGACCCAAACATGTGAGACTTGTCCTACGGCCGTGAAACAGTACTACAACGTAGTGAAAGCATACCAAGTGTGTTTGAAAACATACATATATAACCATGTGTTTAGATATAAATTAAGAACAATATCCATTTCATAATTTCCCAAATATTTAATACCAATATATATTTATGCATACCCGAAATCATAGTCTAAAACCATTTAATAATATAAACCATAAATATTCAAACCTTGTATAATCGAATATATTTATGCATAGAAGTTATATATTAAATACCATCAAACTTATGCACAAACGAACATAATCGAAAATCATTTCACAATATATATATATATATATATATATATATATATTCATGCCTTGAAATCACTTAAAACCATAATTCTACCAAGCCATAATTATTTCAAAACATAGAAAATCATTTAATAAAACCAAAGTCCACTCACATGTACTCGGGAGTATAATCCCCCTCGGTGTTGCCCTCCTCGAAGCGTCGAGTTGTAGAATTACCTATTTAATATTAGGGAAAAATGTTAAAAACATCCCTAATATAAATTAATATAAACCTTAAATAAAAAGAACCCAAAAATAATATTATTTTGGCGAAAACGGGCTCGAAAAACGATTTTCGAGGCCCGAAATCCTTCCCGCCGCACGCGCCACCATGTGCCGGGAAACTGCCGGACGCGCCGCCACCCGCGTGCTAGCGCGGCCACGCGCCTGCTGACGTCATCCCACGCGCATGTTGACATCATCCAGACGCATGCAAACTTAACGGAATATACCTTTTTTTGACAGAATATTCTGACGCCGTCAGGAATATTCCGTTACCGTGACAGAATATTCCGTCACCTTCAACCCTTCTCCGGTTGCCGGAGCCGCCGCCGCCGCCGTCCTTGCCGTCTGGTTCGCCGGATTTCTGGAAAAATTCACCGATTTATTCCAAAACTTTAAAAATTTATAACTCCTTCATTCTTTTGCCAAATTTAACGTGCCATATATCAAAATGAAGGTGCTAATGATTAGAATATTTTCATATCAAATTGGGGCCGAAAAAATGGCCGGAGATGGCCTAAAATTGGCCGGAAAGCCTCGGAAAACCCTAATTCCGTTCTCCTTCAAAACAGCACCAAAATCCACGTTCTTTATGTCGATTTGAACCTACTCAATGAAATAAAACCAATGGAAATGGTTTCAAGGCTTACCTAAGTCGAGATTGTACAGAAACTTGAATAGCAATTTGCCGTTTTCGTTCCGACGTCGGTTTGGCCGATTAGGCTCGAGTTTGGGGATTCTGAAATCACAGTCTCGTCCAGAATGACGAGACGATCGTAATGGTAATGGTTTTGTGCAGCGGTTCGATGGTTTTGTGATTCAACAAAAACCTAGGGTTTCGGTGTGGTTTTGTGAGGTTTTGGCCAAGAGAGAGAGAGAGATCGTGGAGGGTGAGGGAGAAGAATTGCTGCACAGAAGCCAACCCAAATCCCAAAAACCCTAATTACCATACGTGTGTGAAAATTACTAAAATGCCCCTAAGCTTTAAAGTTCTGTAAAACGTTCGTTTTAACTCCAAATTGAGTTCCGTTTGCGTCCACGTGTTCGTATCGACGAGTACTATTTGAATATGTAAAGAAATAATTTTTCCCATGTCGTCTCCAAAAAGTCAACGAAAGTCAACATTTGACCACTAGGGGTATTTTGGTAATTTCACATAAAAATTTGGGACGGGTTGTAACAATCTATCCCTCTTAAGAAAAATTTAGTCCGCGAAATTACATAACACAACTACTAGAATAACTGCGAGTACTGCACCCGCATATGCTCCTCAGTCTCCCAAGTAGCCTCCTCTACCTCATGGTTACTCCACAAAACCTTCACTAGAGGTATCACCTTGTTCCTCAGAACCTTCTCTTTCCTGTCCAAAATCTCTATCGGTTCCTCCTCGTAACTCAAATTCTCCTTCAGCTGCAAAGGTTGTGGTTGAAGTACATGTGACTCGTGCGGTATATACTTCCTCAACATGGACACATGTGAAATACAATGTGGTACACCACGTGTTATAATATAAGTAAACGACATGAAACAACTTGGTGTAATATGCGGAAATTGAAACCTCATGGCTCATTTTGCAAATGACCCTTAACCTTGTAGTGTGAATTGATGTTAACTCTTTTTTTAATACATTCTCAATATGGAGAAATTTTTCAGTGTATCCAGAACAAGAGCTGGTACACCATGTGTCATAATACAAATGAAGGGACACTGAAAGACATATTCTCTCTCTACTTATATTATGACACGTGGTGTAACAACTCGTACTCTGGGTACATGAAAAAATCTCTCCTCAACATGATTTATTCATTTCTTACAGAAGAAATTCCTTGTGAATCATCACAATTTCCAGCTAGTTCATACAAATTGAAAAGAAAAGACGAGTGAGAGTTTCAAGCACAACTTTGTTTACTAATTTTTCCCTAAGGTAAAAGGCTTACCACTTCAAGCCGCGGTCTTTTTCACTCATTCTCTTTTTGTTTGATTTCTCATAGATTCGAGTTTCAAATCATCAATACCAGTAAAGTTGAATGTTATACACCTTTTCAACTTGTCATCCTTTTTTTAATTTCTCACTCATTAATGGTGTAAGAGTTATTTGTGGGACTTTTAAATCTTGTAACATATTAGTCATAGCTCGATATTCGGCTTCTGCCAATGATCTAGAAACATTGGTTTGTTTCTTTGATTTCCATGAGATGAGAGAATTTCCAAGAAAAACACAATACGCTATAACTGACCTCCTTGTGGCACAACAACCTCCCCAATCTAAATCACAAAAGGCTTTCAAGGAAAGATTGTTGGAGGCAAGAAATAGCAAAACTTGACCAAGAGGAGTACCTTTAATGTATTTGAGGGTTCCTAAGACCACATTCCAATGAGGTTTACGAGGCTGATGCATAAATTGACTCAATGTTCGGACATAATAGACTATGTCAGGTCTTGTAATAGTAAGATAAATCAATCTTTCAACCAGTCTTATGTACTTAGTTGGATCATTTAGCAACGTTCCATCTGTGGGAGTGAGTTTCAAATTCTGCTCCATTAGAAACTTATCTGAGCGTGGGCTTATAAGTACAGAGTCTTGCAAAATATCTAGTGCGTATTTTCTCTGGGACATGAAAATACCTTTCTTGAAGATCATTTATGGTGCAATGTCATCAACATAGATAAGTACTACAGTAAATGAAGTACCTTGAGCCTTGGTAAAAAGAGAATAATCAACCTTTGATTATTGATAACTAGCTTTCTGAATGGCATCTAAAAAAGTGGAAAACCAGTTTCTAGAAGCCTATTCGAGTCCATAGAGTGATTTATTAAGTCGACATACAATGTTCTCCCCCTGTCAGCAAAGACTATGAGGAGGCTCCATGTAAACCACTTCATGTAAATCACCATGAAGAAAAGCATTCTGGACATCCAATTGGTGGATGAGCCAATGGCGAGTAGTAGCAACAGTAAAGGGACAACAGAGAGTGGTGAGTTTGGCCGTAGAGGAAAAAGTCTCATGATAATCAATGCCTTCAATTTGAGTGTAGCCCTTAGCAACAAGACTAGCCTTATAACATTCAATGGCACCATCGGACTTGCGTTTGATTTTGTAAACTCATTTACAACCAATCAGTTTATGACCAACAGGCAGAGGAACCATACTTCATGTGTTATTTTGCTACAAAGCCTCTAATTCTACATGCATGGCTTGTTGCCAATTTGGATCAAAGATAGCTTATGCATATGAGGGGGGCTCGGTGTGACCTGTAATGTTAGCTAGAAAAGCACAATGGGCAGAAGATAAGCGAGAATAAGAGAGAAAATGAGAAAGGGGATATTGAATATCTAAAAACGAAGCGTCAAGGTAGAGTGATTGGCTTGGTTGGACATGTGGTAATTGTTATTCCATGCCGAAGGGTGTTTGGGACGAGGGACTGACATGGAGGTGGTATAGATTGTGTGGATTGAAGTGTAGGTTCTGAAGAGGATGAATGGAGAGAAGTTAGGTTGATTGAGTGTGAGGTGGCGTTAGAGGGTGCGAAAGAAGTGGGTTGGGGGGACACGGGTGAGGTAGGTATGGTGGGATTATCTGGTGCTTGGAGTAATGGGCTGATAGGTGAGGTAGGGTTGTCTGACGGATCAGACATGTGCTCGTTTGTGTCAAGCACATGCGGGTTTGGGTTAAGTGTGTGCTAGGTTGAATTTGGCAGGTGGGTCTACAGATTGATAGTGGAAAGGGGTTGTGATAAGGGCCCATTGTCAGTGATGTTAGTAGAAGATGAAGGTAACACAAAATTAGGATTAGGTGGTGTAGAAATAGAAGAGAAAAGAAAAGTGGCTTCACAAAATTTGACATCACGACTTACGAAAAACTTGTAAGTCTTCAAATCGTAAAGTTTGTAGCATTTTTAACTAGTAGGGTATCCAACAAAGATGCAGCGTTTGGCACAGGGATCAAATTTGTGAGGAGGATGAACAACAGTTGCATAACATAAACAACCAAATACTTTCAAGTGATCAAAGGATGGTGAGCGGTTGTATAACAACTCAAAAGGTGAATTGGTGAATAAGAGTGGTGATGGTAGGCGATTAATGAGGTAGACAACGATTAAGACACATTCACCTCATAAAGAAAGGGGTAAGTGGGATTGGAATAGTACGGCTCGTGCTACAGTAAGAATGTGCCGATATTTGCGTTTAACAACTCCATTTTGTTGTGGAGTTTAAATGCATGTGCATTGATATTCAATGTCATTAGTTTGGAAAAAAAACTCTCATGGACAAAAACTCAGACCGATTGTCGACCTTGAGAGCTTTAATTTTGGCATGAAATTGAGTATGAGCAACAACAACAAAAGATTCTAAAAGATGTTGAGTTTCAGACTTATATTGCATCAAAAATATCCATGTGCATCTTATAAAATCATCCACAATGGTAAGAAGGAAACGTGCCCCTGAATGTGTGGGAACTTTGTGTGGACCCCCTAAATATCACAATATAACAAATCAAATGGAGCATGTGTTGATATATAACTTAAAAGGAAATGGAAGTCTTGTTTGTTTGACCATGGGACAAACACTGCAATTATTATCAAAGAAATATTTTTCAAAGACAGTTATGGAGACACTAATTTGAGATGAGAAGGAAACGGATGTCCAAGTCGCATATGCCACAAACTGGAGGGGTGAGAAACTTGATATGAGACATGTGTCCTTTGTAACAGAGATATCTAATAGAGACCACCACGTTGTTTACCTGAACCAATCATCTTCCCTACAACCAAGTTCTGCAAGACACAAAAAGTGGGAAACAAAATGACACAACAGTTTAAAAAATCAGTGACTTTGTTGGCAAACATAATATTTAAGTGGAAAGAGGGAACACATAAAACGTTGTCTAAGGTAATATCCGAATTATGATATGGTGCCAGTGGAAGTGATTGAGGCCAAAGAGCCAATGGGTAAATTAGCAACGGGTATTGGCGAAGATTTTGTTTTAGTGAAAAGTGTGGAATCATAAGTGTGGAATCATATGTTTTGAAATCATAGACATGACATGAGTAAGTTGTTGAAGCAGGTCTGCAGAAAGCTCATGTAATGGATTTTAAGGCTTAGAGGATTGCACCCAATTAGAAGTCGGGGCTGGAGAAGAATTTATTACGTTGGTAGCAGGGGAAACATCACGTGGTCTTCCTCCTTGTGTCCCACGTTGCTGTGGCTTTTGGTTTTGTCAGCTCTGAACTGCCATGTTGTTTGGGAATTTGCTAGGGTTTGAAAAATCAGGAAAATCAAGCACCAAGATGGTGCTCGGATACCATCTTAAGAAACCAAAATAGGACTAATAGGACTATAATAGAGAATTGACTGAATAATTTTCTAATATTTGCAAAAGTCAACAATACAACATATATATACAACTAGAACATTCAAGCAAGCCTATCTACTAAGGCTTAGAAGCCGTGATCCACCTTTGGTGGGATTTGATATATATTACAATAATAATAATAATAATAATAATAATAATAATAATATATTACAATGATATTCCTTAATAAACAATATCAATATCCTCATAGTGGAGGTTTCTAGCCTCCTCCCCCATGAAGGTCCATGATTCATCTGTGGACCTACAGAAAGCCAAACAATGTCCAGATTCTCCATAAAAAAGACTAGCTACAAAACACGAGCTCATCCTTGTTTGTACTGAAGAAGCTACTGCTTTCTTAAAAAAAGAAGGCGAACTGCTGTATTCATCACGTGGAATTGTGGGTTGAGACAGTAGCATGACTCATGCACCTAATACTTGATTCAAGAAAAAGTTCACAGTAGTATAAGTTGACGTCCAAGTATTATTGAAACCCTCATGATGCTAAAGGTTGCTATCAACCATGATTAACCACCTGTCAATTGACCTTACACAATCTCACCTTTTCATATAATCTGCAGTGGGATTTGATTTGTAAAATTTTTGGTCCTCACCTAGACTGAAGAACCAATGATTTTTGAGGTAGTACGAAGAAGAATGGATCATTAGCCATGGAAGTTGAGGAGCTGGAGTACAACATTTGCTAGCAAATACCACATCATATGCGGCTCCCCACAAGTGGCACACTGCGCTGCAACGTAAATAATCTGATACGCACAGTCGTTGTAGAATTAATTGAATAATCTCTTCTGGGAGTTCCTTGGACCACTTACAACCACCGCTGCTCTGATTATCTTCTTTGGAAAATCATTTTGTTTGTACTTTGGGAGTTTCCTTCTAATGACAGCAATTAGTAATCTAAGCTTGCAAACGATAAACCCTAGAGTAGTCATAGACATCAAGATTCACCACATGCGCGGGTAGCATGTAAAAAAAACTAGACAAATTTCCAGAGCGAATGAAGTAGTCGATTCCATCATTGTCTACGTAAAAGGTAAAAACCTTCCTCGATCGATCATCTTCTTTCTCCAAGAATTAACCTCCTTTGAAAATCCTAAAAAATTTGAATTTTTGCAAGATCACCATATTATATTCAATTAAAGGGCAACGCCTCATGTTTTCCTTTCGTGTTACAAAGTCCAAAATTTATAAAATTTGTAGTCATAACAAACAGTTCATCATAATTGTAGATAAGACTTTTTTTATAGAAAAAGAAAAAAAAACTACTTGTCGCCATGGCCAAGACTCCTAACAGAATCGACTGCTGAAAGCTACTCAATGGATCTTTGTTCTAACTTCTAACCGACTTTAATGGAGATTTGTTAATGAAAGCAATAAAAAACGGAAAGATACGTAACAAGATTAGAGACCTCTCACACTGAAGTTTTTTACTACGGATTTTTTTATCCCACATCCTAGCAACTAACAAAGTTAGACTACCCTTCTAAAATTTGACTGAGTATATTTTGGGGTCCATGTGGAATATGTTTGTAAAAAAACACTTAAAATGCTACCGTAAAACCTTAATATTGTTGTAGCTTATTTTCTGGAGGGTTAAAAACATGGAGATTGTAGGTCAGTGGCACAGAGAATAAATAGAGAGAAATAAGGTTGAGGGAAATTGTGGTGTGTAATTTCCCTCATGCTAGTTCCTTTGCTTATAGTGAAATAAATACAATCATAATAGAACAATGATTTTAGAATGATGAGAATATCCTAATCCATATCTATTTAGGATTTACACAATCACATGTATCACATATCAATATTATTTACAATATTCCCCCTTGAGTGTGCAAATATTCAAGTAGATATCGCATCAGATCTTCAAGATGATGTAGAGATAGTTGATGAAGTCGTCTCATAAGCACGAAAAAGAACACGCTAGTCTCAAATACGGAACTTGCATAAAGAAGTAAACCTCACAAAACCTGGATATGGTAAACCCAAAGCAGGACAAAACCCATAGTCTAAGGAGAAAAGTGAGTTAATGCAATGTCAATATTAAATATCTATCGGATGTCAGTAGGACGTACACAAGGGTATGACCAATACAGAATGGGTGCCTTATCAAAACCTCGTCGGGCAACAAAAACCCAATGGGAAAAAATGATCAAGATCGTAGGGAAAATAGTAAATTAAGGTCAAGTGAGTATACTTCAGAATACTCCCCCTGAGTTTGATAAAATTCCAAATGAGGAACTAACAATGTTGCAAATCAGACAATTTATGCATACCAATTCTTTGAACAAGCTTCTGAAAAGTAGACTTCGGTAGTGACTTGGTGAAGAGGTTGGCAAGGTTCTCTTGGGAACGGATTTGCTTGACTTTAATCTTTTGATGCTTTTGCTTGACTTTAGACTTCGGCGCAATATGCTTGGTGTTGTCTCCATTGATATATCATTTCTTGATCTGGTCAATACAGGCGACATTATCTTCAAAGATCGTTGTTGGGACATCAACGAGGGAAGAAAGTCCCCAATTGCTTCGAATATGCTCAACAACAGCTCTCAGCCAGAAACACTCATGAGTAGCTTCGTGGAGGGCGAGAATTTCAGCATGGTTCAAAGAGGTAGCAACTAGGGTCTGTTTGGTTGACCTCAAAGATATTGCAATGTCTCCAACGATAAAAGCATAACCCGTTTGATAACGTGTCTTGTGCAGGTCAGATAAGTAACCTGCGTCAGCATAACCAACAAGGCAAGCATCATTCCGAAGACTAAGGGATTGTGATCTATTTTGAGATGCATAAGGATAGAATAAACCCAAATCCGAAGTACCCTTAAGGTAACGAAGGATGTCTTTAACATCATTCCAGTGTCTGCGTGTGGGCGCATTGCTATATCTTGCAAGAAGATTAACAGAGAAAGAGATGTCCGGTCTAGTGCACCGAGCTAAGTACAATAAAGCGCCAATTGCACTCAGATATGGAACTTCAGGCTCCAAAACCTCTTCCTCATCGTCTTTAGGACGGAAAGGGTCTCATTTTTTCACATATCCCTGACTAATCAAATACTCACTCAAACGGTTATACCACATACGTCCAAATTGCTTCAATCCGTAGAGTGAACACCTCAATCTAATTAAGAGGGTGTTCCGTGGTTTGGAACTATTTGATCCAATCAATGTAAGTCATTCGGGAACTTTCATGTATATTTCCGTATCAAGATCCCTATAGAGATACGTGGTTACCACGTTCATAAACTGCATATTTAGTTTTTCGGAAACTACCAAACTGATAAGGTAGCGGAACATTAGAAAGTCCATTACGGAGGAATAAGTCTCCTTGTAATCAATCCCATGGTGTTGAGAGAAACCTTAGGCCACAAGGCATGCCTTGTATCGCACTATCTCATTCTTCTCATTACGCTTTCTTACGAAAACCCACTTGTAGCCAACGGGCTTCACATGTGAAGGTGTAGGAACTACAGGCCCAAACATTTTACGTTTCACAAGTGAATCAAGTACGACCTAGATTGCTTGTTTCCAGTTTAACCAATCGGTTCTACGTCGACATTCATCAACAGAATGTGGTTCAATGTCATCGCTCAACATGATATTAGTAGCTACTGCATACGCGAATGCATTGTCGACTATCATCTCATTCCTATTCTAAAGTACATCCAAGCTAACATAATGGACCGAAATCTCACAATTCTCGAGAGGCGGATTGGTCTCTTCAAGGACACTAACATAATCTAAAATAACCTCATGCGTTAGGAAGGATTAGTTGGCGATGGTAGGATTCAAACTAGGCTCACTAGTTGGTGTCGTGGGTTTCTTCTTCCCGGGTTGTGAATCTTTTGAACCAGCAAGTCTGCCACGCTTTAGGGTTGGTCAGATGATTGGCTAGCTGCGAGGGTACCGGGCCGCACATCAAGTACAACCATACGTCCTTCTGGGGGGGGGGGGTTCATCCTTCAGGGGCGATGGTTCTACGTACGTTTGGTACATCTATCTTTGCAGGCATGTTTGCAATTGGTATATGTGATCTTGTCACTTTCACTAGATCTGTAAAAGCATCCAGCATGCTTTGAGCAACACTCTGTAGATCTAACATACGTCGCACCTCAGTTTCAGACTGAGCAATGTAGGGATCTAAATGAGACATACTGGGATTAGACCATGACAATTCGCGGCGTTCTTCAAGAACAACTATGTTCTTATCTCCCCCTAACGTCGAGAAGACAGTCTCATTAAAGTGAAAATCCGCAAAGCAAGCAGTAAAGAGATCACCTGTCAAAGGTTTTAAGTAACGAATGATTGAAGGAGAATCATAACCGACATAAATTCCCAATCTTTGCTGATGACCCATTTTGGTACGCAAGGGCAACGCAATTGGCACATAGACCGCACAACCAAAAACGCGCAAATGAGAGATGTCGGGCTCATATCCAGTCACTAACTGTAACGCAGAATGAGGTTGGGTCATGACGGGTCTCAGGTGGACAAACATTGTTGCGTGAAGTATTGCATAGACCCAAGCAGATATTGGAAGTTTGGTTCACCTTACCAAAGTCTAAGCGATCAATTGAAGACGCTTCTGCTAGGCTGTTTTAGGTGTGAACATGGGGTACAGGATGTTTAACATCAATCCCAATAGACATGCAATAGTCATTGAAAGTTTTCGATGTAAATCCTCCAGAATTATTCAGTCGAATCAACTTAATCGGATAATTAGAGTGGTGAGCCCTTAGCTTAATAATTTGAGTTAGGAGTTTGGAGAATGCAGTGTTACGGGTGGAAAGAAGGCACACGTGTAACCAACGTGTGGAAGTATCAACCGATACCATAAAGTATCTAAATCGTCCGCAAGGTGGTTGAATAGGTCCACAAATTTCCCCCTGAATCCTCTGAAGAAATTTGGGAGGATCCGTTTGGAACTTGTGCATGGATGGGCGAGTAATTAGCTTGCCCAAGAAGCATGCTTGGCATGGAAAAGTGCGAAGAACAAAATCCTTACTGCAGGTAAGGGGATGCTCGTGTGAAGTACTGAAGATACGGCGCATCATAATTCGTCTAAGGTGTCCCAAACAGTCATGCCAAAACAAAATTTCCATTCCAAGCCCACTATTACGGCCGGCCACATGGTGGACCTCAACAGAGCGAATGATTGTAATATACAAGCCATTTGGAAAACGCTCCATCTTCTCATGAATACGCTTCTGGACATATTCATAGGAAGTGATGCAAAGGAATTCAACTCCATTTTCTTCAGAAGTTTTAGTGTGGTAATTATTATCTCGAATATCTTTAAAGCTCAACAACGTTCTTCCGGAATGGGGTAAGTAAAGTGCATCTTTAATGGTTAATTTAGTATCATTGGACAACATTAAGTGGGCAGTGCCATACCCCTCAATCAAGTTGGATGAGCCTAAAAAGGTTATCAGAGGTGATATTTTAGGTATGAAGTTAGCAAAATAGATGCGTTCACCCAAAATGGTGTGTGTAGTTGCACTATCTGCCAGACAACTAACTTCCCCACAAGACATACCTAGAAATAAATTAATTGAATTGGTCACATGTATAAGGAAATTAAAAGGTCATTCATTCAATTAATCATTCGAGAAATAAGATCCATAAATTAACATCCAAAAACTTAAAACAAATACCAAATAAATCATCTAAACAAAAAGGAAAAATTGTTCAAAACTTAAACCAAAAGATAAGGGGGTTCAGCCACTTAGTGGTGTTTGGCCACTAGTGGTGAATTTCGGCCAACATATAGGCCCATGTCTAAAACCTAATCTTCCATCAGAGTAAATGCTTCTTGAAAATCAGAAATCTCTATAGTAGTATCTTCGGGATTCTCCACTTAAGCAAGATTAGTCTCTACGGCTTTACGACTTGAATAATACTCAACAATAGCGTTAGCTGAAGCTCGGCAAGTGCGGGACCAATATTCCTAAGAACCACATCGGTAACACAGACTCGCCTCTTTGGTTTCCTTGCTCTTAGTCTTGAAGTTTAAGGCTTTGGGAGTTAAATTAGTGCCCTTCGGGGCTTTATTTCCTCCCTTGGATGGGCCTAAACTTTGTCAACCTTGGGCTTGTGCCTTAGAGTTAGAACCCTTGCCTTTCCCACCAAGCCTCTGGCGTCGGTTTTGGCCTCGATTCGCGTTAGAGTGTGCTTCAGGCTCTGCGATCGAGCCAGTAAGTCTAGCTTGATGATTTTTCATCAACAACTGGTTTTGCTTTTCAGCAAGTAGTAGGACAGAGATCAAATCCGAGAATTTGGTGAATTTTTGTGCCCTATATTGTTGCTGCAGACCAATATTGGTGGCATGGAAAGTTGAATAGGTCTTCTCCAAGAGATCTTGTTCAGTTAAGTCTTCTTTGCAAAACTTGAGAAGTGATTGGATTCGGCAAACTTCAAAGTTGTACTCATTCACAGACTTAAAGTCTTGGAAGCATAAATGCTGCTAGTCATGTCTTGCTTCAGGCAAGGAGATATCTTTTTGATGATCAAAGCACTCTTCCATAGCGAAAAAGTCGAGTTTGTTCAAATTCGACATGTCGCTGTAACGAAGGGAACAAGATTATGGTTAGTACTATGAAAAAGCGTTCTATACACATAAAGTAGAACATTCAGGTTCTATTAGATATGTTTTGGCTTAAATTTTCATGAAAACTATGAGCTTCATAGGTATTTATTTATTTATTTTATAAAAACTTCAGGTTTCATAGCAGTTATTCGAAACTTCGTGTTCGAATTTATAAACTTCAAGTTCATGGATACCTGCAAGTAAACACAATATATAGAACAAAAATAAACATATATAGCGGAAGCAAATAGATGAATATAGGTCTACGGGGTGTGAAAATCACAGCCCAAATGATTTGGATGGACCAAGTTTAGAGCTGCAGACCCAAACACGAAAAAAAGCTGGGCTGCAGGCCAGCAATTGGGTGAGGATTGTAGGCCCAAAGCCCATCAGGGGCTGGTGTTTAAGATGTCAGTGGGCTGCCAGAAGGAAAATAAAGAGGGCCCAGTATGTACTGGTCAGCGTGCAAGCCGAAGAGCAAAAGGAAGAAGGCCCAAAGGCCTCGGGTGTCCTGGTGCAGTGGATGGGTCGAGCCTAGGGACAAAGGCCCCCAATCGGAGCCTAGGTCTGGTGGTTTGTAAGAACCCCAGGCGAAACTAGGTGTGTTGGCTCGCCAGGAAAAGAGCAGCGGCACCACTGTAAAGGGGCTGTGGCTGCTGGACAAAGGCACAGCAGTCGTGGTTCGTGGCGGAAAACTCGAAGTTCTCAAAGTCGGGGTATGGAATCGAGGAATCGACGATTCCCGTCGAGATTCCATCGAGAATCTCCAAGGTTGCAGTCGGGGACAGCTGGGGATGATTTTGGGACAGCTTCTGGTGTTGGCGGTGGTGGTTTTCACCGAAAAACGGTGAAAACAAACAGTCGAGTTCTCGGGCTTCAGGCGAGGTTCGTTTTGGAGATCAGCTCGATTCGAGCCGCAGCTTGGCTCTTTTGGAGCTGTGACTCGGTGCAAGGTTTTTTTTTTTCAAATATGAATTTTAAAAAAAAAACGAAAAGCCAGAAAAAAAAAACCCTAATTTTTCTTCGTTCACACAATCATCAATTCACTTAATATATAGCAGATATATTAAATTTAATGTGAACACAATATTTTGCAGAAGATTATAATTCTTTTAAAAGCATAAAAATTGGGTTCATGCATCATGGTGAAGGTTCATGCAATCAAGGTTGAAAAAATGTCGACATTGAGACCGTAGTACTTGGATTTCTGATGATGATGGTGGAACAGTTTGTTTGCAGAGGAACGCCCTTCAGATTCTGTAGCGTATCATCAGAAATGTGCTGATAACGTATTGTGGCCTATTTTCTAGAGGGTTCCCTTATGCTAGTGCCTTTATTTATAGTGAAATAAGTACAATCATAATAGAACAATGACTTTAAGATGATGAAAATATCTCAATCCATATCTACTTAGGATTTACACAATCACATTTATCACATGTCAATATTATTTACAACAAATATAGTAATATCCTATAAAATAATAACTTCATTATAGTCATAAAAAAGGTTTTCTCTATTAGGATTTACTTGACTCTTTCTCTCTCCACACATGTCACTTTATTACACTTCTAGCATTTATTTTATTACTTTTTTTGGAATTTATTGACCAATCTAAGTTCACTCCCTATTAAATTTTAGGTAATTTTTATTTTACTACTTTCAAGTTTTTTAATTTAACAATAATAGAATTTGACTACAGTACATAAATTTACTTAATACATTCATCATCTAACTATCTAACTGTCAATATATTTATAACCAAAAAGTGAGAATACATATATAGGAATGTATTAGAGCATGTCCACCCATCATCCAATTGCCCTAGCAATTGGTGGGCAATTGCCCTACCAACCCAAAAATTGTCTCCAGGGGGCTCAATTGACAAGGGCAAGAGGTGGGCCCAACCAAGCCCTACCTTAAGCCCGAGCAATTTGTGCCCGAGCAGGTGCCTTCGGCTGGCTAACGTCATGCTGACGTCAGCAAGCTATTTAAAATTTTTTTTTTTGTCAGGCGCGTGGACTTCACGCGTGCGTGGGGGGAGAGTGGCCGACAAAAACTGTCGGTGGGCCCTACTTGCAGCCGCTGACGCCAGCCGAGCCAACGGCTCTGTGACGTGGCACGATTCTGTCCGTTGGATCTCCAACGGCTACTTAATCTGGACCGTTGGATTTCCAACGGTAAAAAAAAAAAAATTGTTACTGTTGGTCACGTGGCACAACGGTAAGTGTTGGATCAATTTTTTTTTTAAATCAACGGCCAGGATTTTTTTTTTTGAATCTTTTTTTTTTATTTTATAAATACCCCCAATTCTCTTCTTCATTCCTCACTACAACTCAATATTTTTTTCCTACATCAATTATTTTGGTTTTCTCTCTTCCAAATCCTTGTTTTACCAAAAAAAATTATGAGTGAGAAGGCAAATTGGTCGATTGCCGAAGATCTTGCATTACTGGAGGCTTTCTTTTTAAATTTATTTATAAATATGGTTTTCTTTGTTTATTTTTAATAAATTATTTGAAGTTCAAATTTAAACAAAGTCCAAATTTAATTTATTAGACAATAAATGATGCAACATTACACATAAACACACCAACAACATTAAAGACAAAAAATACTTGAAACACACTTACAAAACATACGTGAAAACATAAAAAATAAAATTTCATTAATTAGTAGCATCCTTCCTTGCCCAAATGTGCTCCATCAAATCCCTTTGACGCTCTTTATGGAGGAAAGACGAATGCATCGTATTGTAACGTTGAATGACCATCTCGTGGTAACGTGGATCCCTTTCTATTGGGTCGTGATTGGCAGGTTCATCAGTATTTTCATGGGCTGTATAAATTCTCGTTCTTGAATTGTTGATTGGGTCTTCATCCAAGGGTTCTTCCATGTCATAATCATACTCATCTTCCACAATCATATTATGTAAGATGATGCATGTCATCATGATGCTTCGCAACGCCCCATCATCAAACAAGCGAGCAGCTCCTCTAACAATACCCCAACGAGCTTGGAGGATACCAAAACACCTCTCCACGTCCTTCCTATACCCTTCTTGCATCGCTGCAAAATACTTTTGCTTATATGAGTGTGGATTTGGAGCAGTTTTGACGAAGGTGTTCCACCTCGGATAAATTCCGTTAGCTAGGTAGTACACTCCTAAGTAAACTCTGTTGTTGATTTCATAGGTGATTTGTGGCGACTCTCCTCTTAACAAGTCGTCGAAAACAGGGGATTGACCAAGAACGTTAAGGTCATTTTGAGCTCCTGGTACACCAAAGAATGCATGCCAAATCCATGTATCAAATGATGCAACCGCCTCCAAAATAATACTCTTCGTACCTTTTCGATTCCCGTAAGCTCCTTGCCATGCAGTTGGGCAATTTTTCCACTGCCAATGCATACAGTCAATACTTCCAATCATGCCAGGAAATCCTCGTCTTTCACCTTTCTAAAGAAGCCTTTGGAGGTCAGCTGGGTTGGGTTGACGAAGGTACTCCGCGGTATATAGCTCCTCGATTGCTGAGCAGAACCTACCAAGGGCCTCAAACACAGTGGACTTTGCCATCCTACATATCTCATCAACCGAGTCTGCGGATGCACCATAAGCAAGCATCCGCAAGGCCGCCGTAATTTTTTGCTCAGGAAGAAGACCCATAACATTGGCAACGTCCCTCTTTTGAACAAAATAATTATCATGGTTGGAAATAGCAACCATGATTTTGTTGAACAAATGTGGTCGCATTCTAAATCTTGTTCGAAAATAACCTTCTGGGTATAAAGAATTGGGGATAAAGTAATCTTCTAAGAGATTCTCACCTCGATCTCCCCTCTTTCGGTTAATGTTCGGTCGACGACTGGGTCGTGAACCACTTGCTTGTTGGTTGCTTGCATCGATTGCTGCAACCACTTGAATCATGCTCTTGTTTAATTGATTTCTCTGCCTTCGGAAGCGGTCTTGTTGCATTCTTCGTTCTTCATCTTCTCGCTCTTGTTCTTCTCGCTCCTATTGTAATCGCTCCTGTTCTGCTTCATCACTGTCTTCAAACCTCCTCCAGTTAGACATTTTTGAAAGAAATATGATTTGAGCTGAGTGGGGAGTATGTGTGAGAAATTGAGGTGAAAATTGTCGGTGGGATATTTATGGCCAACCAAAAAAAAAAATTTAAGTGGAAATTGTCAGTGGAGTGTGTCGGTGGAAATTGTGGGTGAAAATTGTCGGTGGGATATTTTAGGCCAACCAAATATATATATATATATATATATATATTATTTGAATAGGAAATTGTCAGTGGAGTGTGTCGGTGGAAATTGTCGATGAGATATTTATGGCCAACCAAAAAAAAAAACTTTAAGTAGAAATTGTCGGTGGAGTGTGTCGGTGGAAATTGTCGGTGAAAATTGTCGGTGGGATATTTTAGGCCAACCAAAAATATATATATATATATATATATTTTAATAGGAAATTGTCGGTGGAGTGTGTCGGTAGAAATTGTCGGTGAAAATTGTCGGTGGGATATTTAAGGCCAACCAAAAAAAAAAAAAAAATCCTTGCCCTTGCCCTCCGCGAACGGGTGGAGTTGCACAAAGGCAAGCACTGTTCACAGAGGACAATCACTGCCCTTGCCCTTGCTCTCGCCCTCGCCCTCGCCCTCGCCCTCGCCCTCGCCCTCGCCCTCCACCAACGGGTGGAGATGCTCTTAAGTAAATACACGTCAGAAATAATTAACTATTATGAAAATATTCCAACATTCTCAGCTGCCGTCCGCGTCAGAAATAATTAACTATTATGAAAATATTCCAACATTCTCAGCTGCCGTCCGCACGAATAGTCTCTCTACCGTTGCCTCAAACACTCCCAAATCCTCACCCTCTTTTCGTCTGCACCCTGTCGTAAAATTCAGCACAAGACAAAAGCCTGCAAATTGAGTTCAAGATCCACTCCAACCCAGGACTTGTAAGCAATAAAGCTTCAATATTTTCATGTTTTCTCTAATTAAAGTTGTTTATTTTACATAATCACAGGTCAATAACTGTTAATCAAGGGAAAACTCCTTCAATGTAGACCCAGATCTCCTGCTAATGTATGAAAGAATTTGGATTTAATCGTCCTTCATTGGGTAAATGCCAGTAAAATCGATGTGGGTTGTAATTTGTATGCTTTATGAATATTGGGTTTTTGGAAAATATTGTATTTGTCTAGGGGGTACGATCTGGGTCAGTTTTGTGCTGCATTTTTCATGGATCCGGTTCACATTGTTGGGGTCTGGCTGCTTCTTTCGAAAATTAATTTAGAAAAATGAAGTCAGGAAGAGCAATGGCGGTTTTTTGTTTCGTTTAAATCTCAGTCTTTGCAAAACAACTTTACATTTGTAGTATTTTGATGCTGATTGGAAAGACATGCTACACTCTTACGAACAAAACAACTTTACCTTTGTAGTATTTTTGTTTTCCCTGGAAATAATGATGTAGCAATTGACCTGTTTTATTTGGTGGAATGTGTCTTTGTAGCTTCAGTTGGAGAATGAATATGTCTTTGCGCCTCAAATGTATTTTTTTTCAAATGTTATCTTACTTGAAATACGGTCTAAGCAAGATGACGGTCTCATAAATTTTGTGTGCTGAATTATGTAGAACTCTTTTGGATCGATATGGCTAGTGCGTACAAACCGAAGAACATCCTCATAACTGGAGCTGCCGGCTTCATTGCTTCCCATGTTGTCAACCGGCTTATGCGGAACTACCCTGAGTACAAGATTGTGGTCCTTGACAAGCTTGATTACTGTTCAAATTTGAAGAACCTTCATCCTTCAAATTCATCACCCAACTTTAAGTTTATCAAGGGAGACATCTGCAGTGCTGACTTTGTCAACTTCATCCTTCTCGCCGAGTCCATTGATACAATAATGCACTTTGCAGCCCAGACCCATGTCGACAACTCTTTTGGTAACAGTTTTGAGTTCACCAAAAATAACGTCTACGGTACACATGTTCTTCTAGAAGCTTGCAAAGTCACTGGTCAAATAAAAAGGTTCATTCATGTAAGCACAGACGAAGTGTATGGGGAGACAGATGGGGATGCTGTGGTGGGAAATCATGAGGCATCTCAACTTCTTCCGACAAACCCCTACTCTGCAACTAAAGCTGGAGCGGAGATGCTTGTTATGGCATATGGGCGTTCATATGGATTGCCTGTGATAACGACAAGAGGAAACAATGTTTACGGCCCCAATCAGTTTCCTGAAAAGATGATTCCGAAATTCATTCTATTGGCTATGCAAGGGAAGCGTCTTCCGGTTTATGGCAATGGATCCAATGTCAGAAGCTATCTCTATTGTGAGGATGTAGCAGAGGCATTTGAAGTCATTCTCCATAGGGGTGAGGTAGGTTGTGTCTACAACATCGGGACGAAGAAAGAGAGGAGGTTGATTGATGTGGCTAGGGAAATTTGCCAACACTTCTCTTTGAACCCAGATGCTCATATTAAGTTTGTGCAGGATAGGCCTTTTCATGATCAGAGATATTTCATAGATTACGAGAAGCTGAAAGACTTGGGATGGTCCCAACAGACTTCGTGGGAGGATGGGTTGAGGAAGACGTTGGACTGGTACGTGAAGAATCCCGACTGGTGGGGAGATGTTTCTGGAGCACTAATTGCTCGTTCGAGAAATTGCGAAGTTTCTTCAAATTTTTCAATTTTATGATATCACTGTTATCACAACTTCTGTGTCTTCTTTTCTTCTTGGAATGCCAGTCATGTGTAAATCAAAGAGGATAAAATGATTGTTGCTTGGAAAGCAAGGCAGGGTGAAGCTGCCAGATTCAGGAAGTGAGCCTTCAGATTATTGAGCTTTCCATGTACAACGAAAGTTTTCCCCAGCTGCTTGTATTGAATACGCATTGAAAACCCGAACGGATTAGGAAAACATACAGACTATGAATCGAAAAGAATACGCAAACAGGCACAGAAAACCCGAACAGATTAGGAAAACAGAAAGGCGAAGAATCGAAAAGAATTCACAAACTGCAGGCACCAAGATAAAAAGGGAAAGTAACTCTTCCAAACGGGTAATTAATCAGAACAAAATTGAGCCCTATTCACCAACGTTAAACACAACAAGACTTTCTAGTACTTTGGTTTTTTTTCCTTGGCAATTTGAGTTTTCCAAATGGATTAGGATTTTTTTTCCTTCTTTTGGGTATTATATTTTTCGTTTTTCAAGTAGGATTCCTCCATCAACTAGAGTCATCCTGTTCACTATATAAAGAGTTGTTGAGATGAATTTGTTTATCAAATCGTCAATTACGGTCAAAAATTTTAGCCCGAGCAATCACACTTGCCATCTCTCTCTCACACGCACAAACATGGAGTGTCACAGCATTGCTCTCCAACTGACTTTAATCTGTCCATGCAATAACTGTTTGTCGAAGGTAGAATCTGTGCTAAATGAATTCGACGGCGTGAAGGGTTTTGAGATAGATACAAATACATATAAGTTGGTTGTGGAAGTGGAAGACTACGTCTGTCCAAGAGAACTCGTCGCGGAGATTAACAAGTTAAAGAAAGCGAAGGCGGAGCTTTGGGGAGCTCAAAAGGGTTTGCAAAACAATCAAGCTCAACTCAATAACAAGTTCGGCAACAAGGCTATTGGCGAGAGTAGCAAAGGTAACGGCAAAGGCCGAAAAACTGTCACAAATGATCTTCCGGCAGAGGGAAACGATGGTGATGGTGACGAGCTTGATCACGCTGGGGACAAAAAACAATCTGGCAAGGAAATAATTGGAAGCAAAAAGAAAGGTGGCTTGATAAGATGGCTTAAAAGAAGTATAAGTAAAAAACGCGGTTCCGCCCATAGTGAAAGCAAGCATTATGAGGAACGTGAAAAGAAAAGACGCGACGGCGACGACAACGGCCACGGCGAGGGCGACAACGACGACGACAGTGATGAAGATAGTGATGGTACGCTTGACTTACATCACAATGATGATGGGTATGAAGGTGATAGTGATAGTACGCTTGACTTAGATCGTGACGAGGACGACACTAAGGACTTGGGCCAAAAAGCTGAACTGGACCATAAAGGCCCGATGGACTGTAGCTGTGTGAATGCAACGTACTCACCTAATTATAACGCGTATGCTTGTTCAAGTTATAACACAGCTTATAACATGCATGCCTACCCAAATTATAACCAAGATTATAATACGCATGGGTATTCGGGTTATAACCCGACTTATAACACGAACGCGTACTCGGGTTATAACCCAGCTCACATGTATGCAAACTCACATCCGCCTACAGGCAACATGTCATCGCACCCGGGGCAGTATAATACTTTCTTCAGCGAAGAAGATCCCAATAGTTGCACCATCATGTAAAATTTCTATAATTCCAATTAGGATTATGCGTGTCTTGTAGGGTTCTGGTTTTCTACAACTATTGGGTTTCCTTAATTATTCATCTTTCTTGTTTTTTTTCCTCTTTTGTCGAACTCATGTTTTTGTTTTTGTTTATTGTTATATTTGGGTTAATTTTGTTGCTTGATCTTTTTTGTTAAAAGTTCAGAGAACTGATTTTCGTGAGTGTGAAAATCACTAACTAAAATTCAAATATTATATTTCAATTTTCAAAATCCATAGTATAAAAAGATTAATTGTTAAAAAACGGCTCTATCACCTATGGGAAATTAAAATCAGAATTACGTGCTCAAGGGGGAAGAAAAGGGACATGCATGGAGAATGTGAAACTGGCTGATTCATAATGATTAGGATCCCTATTAATTTAAATCTCAAATCTCAAATGTGTCAAATCTCAAATCCCTATTAATTTAATTTTCAGGGCACATTTCTATCCGGCTCAAAAAGTTCTCCATGCTCCTGTATTATTGTGTAATTCGATCTAAAAATCAATACACTTGCAAATTAAATGATGAAAAACTGACTTCAAGCATCCCATCTATTTAGTAATTTGTAATTCTAATTTACTACTTTTATGTATAATATATTGTTCTTACCTTTTGATTTGAATTCTGAAAAATCCATTGTCATTTACAAATTCCGAACAACAATCACACAAACTAAATCTAGAATTTACCCAAAAGTATCAAAACTAAAGCCAGTATATCTATTTTTGTTTTCCTATCTTGTAAGCTTTACAAAGCCCTTTTTTTTTTCTTCAAGAGGGAAAGACAAGAGTCAAACTCTTGTCGTGGATGCGATGATAAAATAGTCGTATAATGGAGCAAATTTTAAATTCTAAAATGCAAGTTAAAGGCATTTTTGTTCAAAAAAAAAAAGAAATTGGTGTTAAGTTTTAAGAGGCATACCAAAAAATAAGCCACTATGTAATTTGCAAACTATTTGAGGTATTGAGGAGCTGCTTCAACTTTTTTTATTTATTTATTTATAAAAAAAATCAAAAGTTCATCATTGTCCTCCTCCTTTTCTTTTTGGAATGGTAAGTGTACTACATGGTGAGCCCGCTCTTCCCAACTCTCTCTTGTTTCCACTGCAGAGGTAGGTAGGAGTTGTGGACACTGTGAGCTGTTGGAGTTTTGAGACACTTTGTCCCACATTGGGGAAAACCAAATTCCCAATACACTTTATATATCTTCTTTCTTCTACAATAGTAGTTAGAGTTTGGGCTAATTGGAATGAGGATTGAGGTTTGTGCCTCAAATTATGTGGATTAGGCTTGATGATTATACCATAATAATATTAATTAATCAAGACAAGGGCCTTGGTCCTTGGGGCACTTGGGGCCTAAGAATTAAAATTAATCTGATCAATTAGTTTTAATTTTTTGAATTAAGTTTTAATTAATATTAATTAAAACGTTTTGATTAATAGACACAACTCTTTGAAGAGTTGTATGGCTTCAGATACATTCAAAAAGGTATTTGAAGAGATATGAAAGAGCCTATATAATTGGAGTCCTCAGTTCCATCAGGAAATATCTTTTCTTCCTTCCTTCTCTTCTGTACGAATTTCCAGAGAGTAAACACACAAACACAATTCGCTAGAATTCTATAATCTAGTGCGGGTTGTAGAATTAGGTAGTTGTATCCTGGTCGAACAGACGTTGTAGAACCACAAGCACAAGAGTGGGACGGAAATACTGTTCGAAGGACATAGCTTTTACGCTAGCCTCTGCCTGTGATCAATCAAGTTAGTATCAATTTAATTTTCTGTATTTGTTCTTGTTATTTCATTTTGTGTAAGCAAGTATTTTTATCAATAAAGTATTTCAAATTCTATTATTTTATTTATTTCTGAATTGTTCTCCAACATGAGCTTGGTTGTTTCTTTTTAGGATGCGTTTTTGTGAAGGTAATCGAAATCAAATATGAAATTAAATTTTAATTACGAAATAGTCAGGTGTTTACTAAACATTGGGGAATCAAAAAATTGGTGGGACTCATGCAAATTCTGGCATTCATTTCTAAAATTTGGAAGAATTGAACTCCTACAAATAGGTGGTAATTGAATTTCAGGTTGTTTGGAGAATCCGGAATGGATTTTTCCTCCCCATTATACCCTTACTTTTTCTTAAATTTCAAGATTGCCCTTTGCATAAGCCAACACTACCAACCGCCAGCACCTCTGCCCAACGTCACTCCTTCTCTATCTCCCTTACCACCGCAACCATCCTCCTCAGTGCCACAACCCAGACTCACTGCAATCACTCCCCGCCATCTCTCTCTGTTTGCCCCTAAGAATCGGAGAATCATGAAATCAAATGCACTGGACTTGAGAGAAAAATAGAGAAAAAAAAAAGAAGAAAATAATAGAAAGACAGAGTTACGGTGGGTTCTCTGTGATGAGTTTGCCATCACATGAATTGGATTTGAAACAGAAAATCTTGAAATCAGATGCAAATCGTGCAATGGATTAGAGAGAGAAGAGAGAAAGAGTTATGGTGGAGGTGGGGTGAGTGGGTTCTTGGAAATAAGTTTGGCTTGGTTTTTCTTTCTTAGTATTTAATAAGTTTATTATTAGTTAGACTATAATTTTTTTATTCAAATAATAATAACAATAATTAAAATGAAATTTAAAATAAATATATGGATAATAATTTAAAATTAAATTTTTGTGTGTTTAATATTTGGTGAATAGAGGCATTTAACATTTTTTTCTATTAATTAGTATATAAAATTAAACCAAAAAATTAGTATATAAAATTATTTATTTCAAATAAGGGCATTTAGTAATCAAATTGATTTTTATTCCGATTCAGGTGAATTAGTAAACAGTTTATATGGAATCTCTACCAATTCTATTCCGATTTCAGAAGATTTTAGTAAAGACAACTTCAACAAGAACTCAATTATGACTCCTCTCCATTCCAACTCCTCATCAATTTAATTCCTCTCATTTTGATTATGGATTAGTAAACGAGCCCTTAATTCATCAGGAGAAGTTCAGGAGTTGTGGGAACATTGTTTTTGATCTACTTACCACTCCTACTCACCTCTCCACTACAAGTTGTAATGGTCCGAATCTGACTAAATTTTCAAATCCGAATTTTTTAGAAAAATTATAATGAAATTTTCAATTTTCAATCTGAATATTTAGGAAGTATTCCAAACTTATTTTGATGATGAAAAAAATTAGAAAAATTCGGATGTTTATAATTATTTACTAAAATTATGTATTTTGTGATCAAGTTTTGTATTTTATTGTTAGTTTTGGATACATTTTGTTTATCATTTTTATATTAATCATACACTTATATATTAAAAAGGATAAGTATATAGTTAAGATAGTATACCACAAAATTAATTTGATTTATACATAAGTATATACCAAATATCAAAAAAGAGCAACAAATTGTATGTACGGAAAACTTTGAGAATATTCAAACACTTGCAAAATATATGAATTTTTGAATTATGTTATAAAATTTTTTAGCTTACTATGATTCTAAAAAATTCAAGTTCGAAAATTGTGATCTGATTTGATCGATTCCAAAATTTTGGAATGACAATTGGGAACGTTGTTTTGGATCTGATCCATCCGAAAATCACTCGTAAGTGTGAGTTTGGGTATTTCTGTTTAATCAACCACACTGTGACATGTCATGTTTATAATACAACCTTATATTATAAAAAGAAACTAATGCATGGCATGTACTGTAAACACACAAAAAAATCACAATAACAATGTACGAGTATCGTATAAATTGCTCTACTACGTTGTATGCAAAGCTTTAAAACAAAAGTACGTGGGTGGGCAAAACTTTGATTTCTCACTTGAAAAAGGAAAAAAAACCATTCATTAGAGCACAAGCTGCACAACCTTGACATTTCTGCATGTAATGCAGCACCGGCACGTGAACCTTTGCGACCCTATCATAATAATTGCAAGGAACACAAGAAAAATGCAACCCTTTATGTAACAAATGATTGATTTATGTAGCAATGCACGCAACATATATAGATGTTGTTGTTAGGTGTGTTTTATTGTTTGATGTTTGATAATAATTAAGATTTTTTAAAGGTGAAAGGTTAACAGCATCTCCACTGGTCTCGAATATCCTAATTTGAATTTTTTTTTAGAATTTACATGTCGGAGAAAAAAGAAAAGAAAATGTGAGAATTCATTTATTCTACTGACTTCTCTAGAGCTGTTTTGAGCTCTAAGTTATAGAATTTTTGTGATGGAACCAGCCTATAACATGTATATATACCAGGTGAATAAATGACCGGATACGAAACTAGAAACTTAATAGCTAAGGACTCAACACGTACCAATGATCTCAGTGCATATTATGTTCCGCTCTATTTCATACTAGAAAAATTCTTGTTTAGTCCCTTCATATCGGGAAAATTTTACCTATTTCGAGCTCCTACCCACATTGTTTAGGAACAAGAGGGATAGAATTAGAAAACTGGCTGATTCATTGTGATCACTGATCAGGATTGAAATGACCAAATTGTGCAGACATATGTGTCAAATGTCAAGTTTTTCCTCTTAATTTTCAGGACACATCTATGTCAACACTAAAAAGAGAAAAGCAATGAAGGAAACATAGAGTAAAAATGAGATTAACTATTTAAATCTTTTGAGAGGATATATTATTAGTGGCTCAGTCTCATAAGCAGTTAAATGGCCTAGAAAACAAGAAAATCTGTTGTGTCATCGAAACATTCCTCTGTGTATATCCCCTTATGTAGTGTTAATCTAATCGTCAATTATATATGTTGTCCCTTATATAGATGTTCGTGTGCCCTTTTCAAACTCCTCAATTGGCCGTAATCTTTTACAACTACCCCTAGTACGTCTAAGACGTACATATAAGGGCTTTAAGCCTCTAACCATCTCCTTAGCATAACATCAATGCACTTTGTTAGTGTGATGATCCTAGATTAAAGCATAACAGATCCTACTCGGAGTAATGGATAACAACAATATAAAGTTATCCAAAAAAATTTTTTCTCCGGCGAGTCACATTAAGCCTAATGTATACCATGTAGATGTTTATTTAGTCTGATGATAGGTTTAACTCTCAGAAAACCCTTCAATCATTTGATGTATGTCATACACTTAAGCACAATAGAATTTCCATAACTCTCAAAGTAAGATTCACATTTGATCAACTACAAGTCAATCATAGCAACTCTGAACTTTTAGCTAACAAGAGTACGCACATGCATGTTTCTTTCAACTGCTATGTTAGTTAGTAAGTTAAGACATAAATGGTTTCAAAACAAATAGCTGGACTTTATTTTTCGATATATTAAACACTAAAATTATTTGAACCGATGACCTTTCTATATATGTATAAAGTTAGTGTACAAGTTAACAATAACATTGTTTGAATGAAAGACAAAAGGGCCCCGGTGAAATATGTCGCACCATGAATGCAAGGTGTACCCAATTGCACATGGTTGAATGTTGATGGTTCCTTCTGTCACCTATTTAGGCTATTACAAATATTTGTGTTTCTGGAAATACTAATGCAGCAAATTGACATGTTGTATTTGGTGGAACGTGTCTAATTGGAGAATGAATATGTCTTTGCACCTCCAATATATCTCTTCTTTTCGTTGTGACGGTCTCAACGGACTTCGGAGGAGGATGGGTTGAGGAAGACGGTGGACTGGTTGGTGAAGAATCCGACTGACGGGGAGATGTCAAAAGTTGTTTTGTCTTGTTTACTTCTTGGAATGCCTCTGATCAATTGTCTATCAATAGCTTTTAGGAGTTCACTGCCGGAGGCAATGAAAGAAATTGAGTCCCGATTAATCGGTTCCTCGTATTTAACAGACAGAAAAGAAATTAAAACGAACAATAAGAGGAGTAAACAGAAAATGAAAAGAGAATGCAAATCAGATGGGTTGGTCGTCTGGCTAATCACCCGCATGCGTACCCAAGTTGTAACTCAGCTAATCACCCGTATGCTTACTCAAGTTATAACACGGATGTGTACCCAGCTTACAATATGCATGCATGGTAATGGTGCCATGTACGAGCACCCAACTCACATGTTGCAAACCCGCATCCGCAGACGGGCAACATGAACATGCCATCCAATTCAGTACCACCACTCGAGTATACCTTCAATTACTTCACTACAGAAAATCCCACCGAGTGCACCATCGTGTAAAAGATAGCTACAATTTCTTTTTTATTTTCTTGGTCAGCTAAAATTTCTAGAGTTCTTTTTTTTTTTCTTTTCCCTTTTCCGTCAAATTTATGTTGGATTTTTATCGCCAACGGTCCCTGAGACTGATCAAACCCATCATTTTGGTCCCTCACTTTCAAAATCAATCAATGTTGTCCCTATTTACTACCGCGGATCAATTTGGTCTTCTGTTTAGATTTCGTCAACTATTATGTTAGTGTGTTGATGTGGCACACATGTGGGATCCACAAATTCAGTAAATGTCAGGGACAACATTGATTGATTTTGAAAGTGAGAGACCAAAATTATGAGTTCGATCAATCTTAGGAATCATTGGTGATAAAAACCCATTTATGTTTTTTATTTTTTTATTTATCAAGATATTTAATGCTTAAATTTTGTAGCTTGGTCTCTGAGTTTCTGTCTAATGAACTTTACCAATTCAAATTGTTAACAAAATATGCAAAACTAATATTGCCGAAGTGGATAGCTAGGGTGTTTCCTTTTTATTCACTTTCTCCGAATCAAACTCTCACCTGTTCTCTTGATATAACTTAGAGTGATAATATCGGAAAATTCTTCAGTGGTACGTACCATTCAATGGTACGGCCATTGAATGGCCTAGATTAATTTGCAGCGGGTCCCAAATGAATCTTAAACCATTCAACAGTACGTATCATTGAATGGTACGTACCACTGAAGTTAAACCCGATAATATCATTTGTAATTAAAAAAAAAAACTTAAATATATAGTTCTCAAGTGAACATATTTTCGAACACGGATTCTTAAATTTTAAATGTTTAACTATGAACCTTAATTTGTCCGTCTAATTAATTGACTATGATGCAATTAATGAGATATTTAAAGGCTTGTTGCTAGCTCAAACTTGTTAACAATACTAATTACTCTTACACTTGAGATTTTATGTTCGAAGTTCGAACTGATCTTTTCATTTCCTGCATTACTCCTTTGTGTGTGATCAATAGAGTAGTGGAAATTCGCAATTTGCAAACTATTGAAGAATTGGGAAGTTGCTTTAATTTCAAAATCCATCATTTTGGTTTTTGAAATTGACCAAATTCATCATTTTGGTCTTTCAATTTCAAAATTGTTGAAATTGACTAACGCACATCAATTTGGTCCATGCCGTCAAAATCCGTTAAATTTTCTATTAGTGACGCGTAAATTATACAAAATAATTAATTATATTAAATTATTTAAAGTTTTAAATTAAGTTTATATGAAAAGGAAAAAATAAAATAAAAGGGGAAAATTTCACAGCGCTTGTGACCTAGGAGGCGTCGGCACTGCCATCTATGGTGAAAGATTGGTGCTGCTATCTTGGACGAATTCGAGGTGATTGGCTGACGGGCGCGATTCCGGCCGTCATTACAAAGGCAGTCACCACCGACTCTACTCTCCCCATCCCTATCTCTTCCGTCCCTTGTTCATATTTTACGGAGAAACCTACTCCATGGTGGATGGGTCTTAGTTAGATGCCTCTCCTACTTCCTCGGACTGAAACTTAGAAGTTCAGAATTCTTATTTGTTGTTGAACAATTTAATTATGATTTATGGAAAAAAAAATTGTGATACATGGAATGAAAGTAAGGAGAGGGAGGGAAAGTGTGTTTCTGGGCATGAAACGGAGTGAGGGGTGTGCTACTGGGCATGAGAGAGAGAGAGGATTACTGGTCGGCGCCGGTGAGGAGGGACAAGACGGCTGTCTATGGATCACTGGTCCTCACTTTGGCATCTCACGAAACAATTGGTATCTTTGAAGCATAACCAGTGTTTTGCTTGGCTCATCACAGATCCTTGCACTGTGGATCACCATCTCCTTTTCCCCTTTTATTTTATTTTTCTTTATAAATTTTAGAACTTCAAATAATTTTTAAAATTAGTTATTTTGTATAATTCACATGGCACTATATTAATGAATATATGTGCCACATCAGCACACTAACAGAAAACTTAACGGATTTTAATGGCAGAGACCAAATTGATGTGCGGTAGTCAATTTTAGGAATCACATTGATTAATTTTGAAATTAAATAATCAAAATGATGAATTAAGTCAATTTTAAAAATTATTTATAATAAAAAAAATTTCTTTTTTACTATTATTTTTTAATAAAATAAATCAAAAGTTCTTTGTCCTCTTTTTCTTCTTGGAATGTTGCGTTGCCATGTGTACTAATAGTACTACAGGGTGGAGCCTCTCTTCTCAACTCTCTCTTGTTTCCGCTTTAGATGCAAGTAGGAATTGTGGACAGTGTGAGCTTGGTTGTTTCTTTTTAGAAAAATATTAGGGGACTAAATTTTGTAAATTAAATGTTAATGGTTTATTTTTTTATTTTAAACTCATTAAATCATGAAGTTTTATTATATTGTCACATAAATTGGTTTAAAAATTTAGTCTTCCTAGTATTATCTTTTTTTTAATTTATCAAGAAATTTTTTTATGCCATGGATATATCGTGGCCTCTCATATTTATGATATAGTATTATTTAAAAAATAATTAACACATAATACTGTATAATTGATATAAAAAAGTTACAAATAACAGTGTATTCGTGTTCTACAAATTACCGTCTTAAAGTATATGCAAAGCATTAAAACAAAAGTACGTGGGTGGGCAAAACTTGGCTTTCTCAATTCAAAAAGGAAAAAAACATTCATGAGACCACAAGCTTGACATTTCTGCATGTAATGCAGCATGTGATCCTCTGAAACATTGTCATAATAATTAATATAAGGCACACGAGAAAAATGCAACCCATATATATGGATGTTTGTTAGGTGTGTTTTATTGTTTGATGTTTGATAATTGAGACATATGCAGTGGCGGATTTATGAATTTTTTCTTGGGTAGACGAAATATAAAAGCTTTCAAATAGATAACAAAGACTTTTTAAAAGTTAAACAATACAATTATCATTCAAACCAAACGTCCACGACGAGTTTTCATATCATGAAAACGTTTCATGATGGCTTCATTATCAATACAAGCAAAAACATTTTTCTCAATGTAAACAAGCAAGCTATCACTCAACCATTGATCTCCCATTTTGTTGCGAATGAGACTTTTGATAATTTTCATAGCATAAAAAGTTATCTCCACTGAAGCAGTTGCAACCGGTAACACAAAAGTCAATGTAATAAGCTTATACACATGATTATGTGTTTTATGTATGTCTCCCTGTCTCCACTATTTTTTTTGCAAATCACCAATTCCTTCTAATTGAGAAAACTCATTACTCCTACGCACATCTTGAAGTCCCGGGTCTGCAAGAAGATTAGCTAAGATTTCATCTATTTTCGGTTTCTTGGAACTACACGGATTAGTCGAACTACTTGGTGGTGGTGTTGGTCTCTTAACTAAAAACCTCTCCATAGCCACTATTAACCAATAAAAATACAAACCCCCTATCAATTAATCAACAAATTTAAATTAATAATCAATCTTAAGCATCACAAATACTCTCTTAAGTACAAAATCACAATTAACAAACACATTCATCATATTCCACAAAATTATAATTCAAATAAGCATAAATTCATAATCACCAATTCATTATCCAAAACCTTAAAAACTAATAAGAGATATTCAAAATGAAAACACCCAAGTCATATGAAACAAATAATGAAATTTTTTATGAAACTTTGAAATTAAGGAATAAGAATTTAGGTTAAATTATACATACTTGGTGTAGTGTTCTTGCCTAAATTGCCTTGTTGGTGAGCAGGTCTTAGAGATAGTGGCACCGGAGAGATTGAGGAAGGAAGTGGATATGAAGAAATTTGAGTGAATGATGAATTTGAGGTGAAAATGGGGATTTGAAATCACTGCATACAGGTTGAAAAAGGGGGATCTAGGGATATAAAAAAAAGACATGTTATTTTCATGAAAGAAGAAGCAGTAGCTGTCTTTTTTTTTTTTTTTTTTTTACAAAAGCTAGGGACCAAAATGGCGCTGTTTTGGTCCAGGGTTTAAAAAAAAAAAAAAAAACTCTTTGTTTTCCTTCCTCACGAAGTGCAGCAAACACAGGCGCTGCCATGGGCAGCCCCAAACCTTCAAGCCTATTTTCGGCATTCTGGGTGGGCAAAAATGGATCCAATAGGCTAAAATTTTGTGCTCTGGATGGCCAATTGCCCACCTTTGCCATAATGTGCATCCGCCAGTCGACATATGTATCAATCTTCTTAAGGGTGAAAGGGTAAGAGCATCTCTAGGGGTCTTGAACCCTAAATTGAGGTTCTTTTTTAGAATTCATTGTAAAAAAAAATGTGAGAATTTATTGATAAGAGCATATTTATGCGACTTTGTTAGCTTATTTCCTTGCATTTATTTAGCTAGTTTCTGTTTATTAGAGTGTTTTAAGTTATTTTCGTGTATTTGTAGGTCCAAGTAACAAAGTTGGCGAGAACAGGCATTTTGGAGCACTTTAGAGCAGTTTTAGGCTTGGAATGGATAGCACATGTTTGGAGCATGATGGCTGGACGTGTTTGAAATTCATACGAGGCTAGGATTATGCTAAAGAGTAAAGATAGAAGTTTGGAAGACAAGCAGATTGCAAGAAAGTGAAATCTGAGTGGAATTTGGACAGTGATACGCATAACTGCCAACTTCGATAGAGCACCCAAATTTCCTAAGGCGAACTACATGTCGAGCCATATATGGTTGGAAATCTCTGGACGTCTAGTTTCCACAGGATTTTACAGATCACGATTCTGATTCTTCTAGAAAAAGTTATCGCTGTTTTAGTAACGGAAGGTCGAAACAGGAAGAAGAGTCCTAGTCGGATTGGGATTTAAGGAAGAAAACGGGAAAACTGTTTGACTCTTTGGGAGTTGATGATGATTTGAAAAGTGAAGAAAGGGAACGACAACAAGGACTCCTAGATAGAAGGAGACCACGGCTGGAATTGAGGAAAAGAAGCTGGTCCATGCCGTGCATTTTAGAGAGAAACAAGGAGATAAGCTTTCGAATATCTCATGGCTAAATCTTCAGAAATTAAAGGATAAAGGGCTGCATTTATCTAGGATTAAAAATCAAAAAATACATGGGATGAACCTAGACCTAATTGCAGCTACAAAGGAAGACTCATTGCCTTGGAAATCTTCTTCTCTCTTATCCAACCGTGCAACACAAAGATAAAGTGAAATATGATCCTTATCTATGCCTCTCAAATTCAATCTTCTCCATTTATTTCATCTCAATCCGAGGGCTGTGAGCAACGCAAGGATCAACCCTCACCTCTATATAAAGCTCGGCAATTGCTTCAGAGAAGGGGTCGAGATTTTTACACACACAACCAACCAAAGCTTTGCCAAACATACACCCTCCCTCATTCTTCCACCATCACAAGGCCGAAACCTCCATCACTTCCCCATCTTTCAAGCTCCGAAGCACTAAGCCTAGGAACTTCCACCATCACAAGAAGAGTCAAGTCCATTACCTTGTTGCTGTTCCTCTAAGGAAAAACTACAAAGTGTAACTCTATGGCTCTCTCGAATTACTTAGTTTCTGTTTTGTGTAAGGATGCTTATAAATCAACTTTTGTTTTATTTTTTTGGATGATTGAGTTGTTTATTTGGACAAGAGAAATTTTCAAATTATATTTCATGTATAATTCAGAATTTACAGATTGCTTATAGTTTTCTAATTCAAAATTTATTCTGTGATTCATGTTGCTATACTCCATACTTGTTAGATTAAATAATTTTCAGTTTGTGCTTTGTAATTAACATGTTAAACAGGCCCTAAGTTTGTCTAAATATGTTAGTTTAATCAACCAAGAATCAGTAGCTAATCAAGCATGCCCTAAGTATACTAGATAGAAACTGATTTCACAAGTGGTAAAAACTATGTTTAATGGTTAGAAACTGAAAATTAGCATGGAAGTTATTGGTATGCTTTAATGTCTTTTCCTCCATGTTCCGATGAAAGATGTGTGCAAATTATGTGATTATCTTTAGATTTTGCCCTAAGTAATTATTTGAAGTTTAATCATATAGATTTTAAGTAAAGACCTAATATGAGCTTAAATGTGTTTTGAGATTCTTGCATGATCAAATGTCCTCTAAGGCTTTAATCATAGTCGTTTTTAAGATAACTTGTTAGGGAGTATAGTATTGCATGATGAGTTTAAATTCGAATCTGTTAAGTATTTGCAATTTGTTTGGATGGCTAAATGTGTAGAGAATCGATCATTGTAAATATGTACATTGTGATATTTTTGTTTTGTTTCGAAGTAGCTTAGAAAATCAATCTTAAAACCCCATTTTTAGTATTTTACTTTAAAAGTTTAGGATACTCTACAATTCCCCGGACTGAACGATCCTTGCTTACCAATACTAACAATGATATTTTTGCAGGGTTAAAGGTGAGATCCATTATGGAACACATCATTTATTTATTCTATCGAATAACCTATAGTTGTTTTGAGATCTAAGTTTTAGAAATTTTACTAGAGATACTCCTTGTTTTAAAGAAAATTCTATGATGGACTAACCTATATAACATGGATTAGGTGAATAAATAGCTGAATATGAAATAACAAACTTAATAATTAAGGATCCAGAGACAAAGAATCTCAATGCATACTATGCTCATCACCGATTCATATTAGAAAAAAAATCATTGTCACATCCCGAACCGGCTCCGCCGTAGCACGATATTGTCCGCTTTGGGCCACGCCCTCACGGTTTTGTTTCTGGGAACTCACGAGCAACTTCCCAGTAGGTCACCCATCATGAGATTGCTCTAGCCCAAACTTGCTTAACTTCGAAGTTCCGATGGAATATGAAGCCAGTGAGCTCTCAAAAGGCCTCGCTAAATAGAGGTGGGCATGTACATATAAGGTACATCACCCCCTTTCCGTTGGTTGATGCAGGATGTCACAATCCACCCCATTTAAGGGGAACCCGGCATCCTCGTTGGCACATCCATACCGAACGGCATAGTGTCTCTGATACCATTCTGTCACATCTCGGACCTCCTCTGCCGTAGCACGATATTGTCCGCTTTGGGCCTACGCCCTCACGGTTTTGTTTCTGAGAACTCACGAGCAACTTCCAAGTGGGTCACCCATCGTGGGATTGCTCTAGCCCAAACTCGCTTCGGAGTTCCGATGGAATCCGAAGCCAGTAAGCTCCCAAAAAGCCTCGCTAAATGGAGGTGAGCATGTACATATAAGGTACATCACCCCCTCTCTGTTGGTTGATGTGAGATGTCACAATCATTGTTTAGTCCCTTCATATCAGAGAAAACTTATCTATTTCAGGTTTCTAACCCTCATTGTTAAAGAACAAGAGGGATAGAATTTCTGTTGTAGCCAAGTTTTTCTCCTTCTTGTCATGTCCCAATCAATTGAATGATGACGGGACTCTTGCTTTCACTCAACACTATACAACGTGGCAGAAACATGAATATTGTCTTAGTACTATATAGTGCTTAACACTACACAGGACTGAAGTTTTTTTCGCAAAAACTTCTGCATCCAGATTTTCTTCTTCATAGAACTTTCCTCAAAGTGATAATATATTTGTTTCGATTTTTTGTCACGTGATGAGAGCAGTAGAAACAACCGTCTCATTCTTTATTGCAGGTAAGTTTTTCTGGCGGAAGACTACAGCTGCCCAATGAATATGAAGAGCCTAATTTGTAGTTGGTTGAAGTTAATTTTTCTGTTGATGGGCCTATCCATCACAGGAAGATTCCACATTGAACGACAACCGTCAATCACAACAACACTAAATTTTAGCCAACAACATTGGCTCATTGTTGTCGGCTGTATACAGAGAGGTCAAATCTCATAAAATTCAATGGTCACCCTTAATTTGACTTGATTAACTTGATTGGTAAGTTAATTAAAACAGAATTACCAATTTAGTTGGGATTCTCTCTCACCCAATAAATCACAACACAAAAATATCTCTACGCGGCCTAGAAGACTAGAACCAGTGGCTCAACCGTCCAAATCCGTCGCTACCTACCTCCCAAAAACAAACATTCCAAAAAAAAAAAAATTCAAAATATGTTACAAGTTTTTAATTTTTTCTTATTGTACTTTAAAATTTTAAATTGTATCAATTTATACATTTTATCAGCTTGAACGTTTATTTTTTCATTTTTGATTAATGACGTGACATACGTAAACTGACATATAAAACGCACTTGCTATGGACCAAATTGTGTAATTAGATGTCGATCTAGTACACAAAGCATTGATTTAGGTTAATCTAAAGCTCGATGTTGAGGTGTTTTTTTTCTTTTATCTATATTGTAGAAGTGTGACTTACAAACTACACCATCAATGATCTCATACTCAACACATTATCAATTTAATGAAGAATGAATTAAGAGATGATCAAACAACCTAAATGCATAAATTTGTATAATCTTAAAAACTTTATGATGTAACATAAAAAATTTGAAACTTCATGGGTCATTTTAAAAATTGGTCTTCAGTCTCAACAAGGATGTGAAATATAATTAGCCAAAGAAAAAAACAAATATTGTTGTAAATGCAAAAATTCAATTCTTGTGATGCGTATTTATAAATATCCCACTCTTTACCTTCCTTCCTCCTCACACACACTCTCATCTCCTCTCTTTTTTTTTCCCAAGTCTTTTCTCGTCTTTCTTCTTCCACCTGTCTTAAATCCAGCACAGGACAAAAGGCTGCGAATTGAACTCTCAAGATCCACGCCAACCCAGAATTTGTAAGTCAATAAAGCTTCAATCTTTCCATGTTTTTCTGTAATTAAACTTGTTTAATTTACTTAAGCACGGGTCAATAGCTGTTAATCAAGGAAAAACTCTCTCAATGTAGACCCAGATCTCCTGCTTATGCGTCAAGTAATTCGAATTTAAGCGTGTTTTATTGAGTTTATGCTAGTAAATTCAATGTGGGTTGTTATTTGTATGCTTTATGAATGTTGGGTTTTAGGCAAATTTTGATTTTTTCAGTGGGTACGATCTAGGTCGGTTTTGTGCTGCATTTTTCATGGATCAGGGTTGAGGGGGGTGGGGCGGGGATCTGTTGGTCTGGTTGCTTCATTGGAAAATTGGTTTCGAAAAACGATATGCTTGTTTCTCTTTGAAAATCAAGTCAGGAATCCGTTTAAAGAAGCTATTTTTATGGCCTAATTAATTATTCATAAGAGTTTCTTGTTGCCTTCCTAAACTCTGCTGTTTTTTTTTTCTTTGATAGTAACTCTGTGGTTATCTTAATTAGGCGGTTTTCGTTCTTTTGATGGTTAAATGTCTTATCAGCTTATTTTGTGTCACCTTTCACTTGATAAAAAAACTTGAAAATCAGATGTAGGAATTGTCTTTCTTCTGTATATTTTTGTGCTGATTGGAGGGACATGCTAAATTTTCTGCTTGTCCTTTCGGATCAAGGTTTTGGATCGACGCTCTTACAAGCAAAATAAGTTTACCTTTGTAGTATTTTTGTTTTTCCTGGCAATAATAATGCAGCAAATTTACCTGTATTTATTTGGTGGAATGTGCCCTTTTAGGTTTGATTAGAGAATGGATGACTTTGCACCTAAAATCTATTTTCTTTTTGTTGTTATCTCGCTTGAAATGCGGTCTAAGAATGATGAAGGTCTATTAAATTTGTAATTATAAGTTATAAACCCGTGAAAGCCTCGGTTGCAAGTTTGTTTTGTCCGTGAATTTCCAATTTTTTGTGTGTTAGTTGCAATATATCCCCCTTTTGCATTCGTTAGCTGCTTTTTCTTGGTTGAAGTTTTGGGATTCTGAGTCAAACTTTGTATGTTGGATGATGCAGAACACTTTTGGATCGATATGGATACTGCGTATAAACCGAAGAACATCCTCCTCACTGGAGCTGCTGGCTTCATTGCTTCCCATGTTTGCAACCGGCTCATCCGGAACTACCCTGACTACAAGATTGTGGTCCTTGACAAGCTTGATTACTGTTCAAATTTGAAGAACCTTCATCCTTCAAAGTCATCCCCCAACTTTAAGTTTATCAAGGGAGACATAGGCAGTGCTGATCTTGTCAACTTCATCCTTTTGACTGAGAACATTGATACAATAATGCACTTTGCAGCCCAGACCCATGTCGACAACTCTTTTGGTAACAGCTTTGAGTTCACCAAAAACAACATCTATGGTACACATGTTCTTCTAGAAGCTTGCAAAGTCACTGGTCAAATCAAAAGATTCATTCATGTAAGCACAGACGAAGTCTATGGGGAGACAGATGAGGATGCTGTGGTGGGAAATCATGAGGCTTCTCAGCTTCTTCCGACAAACCCCTACTCTGCCACTAAAGCTGGAGCGGAGATGCTTGTTATGGCATATGGGCGTTCATATGGATTGCCTGTGATAACGACCAGAGGAAACAATGTTTATGGCCCCAACCAGTTCCCTGAAAAGATGATTCCAAAATTTATTCTCTTGGCTATGCAAGGGAAGCCTCTTCCGATTCATGGTGATGGATCCAATGTCAGAAGTTATCTCTATTGTGAGGATGTAGCAGAGGCATTTGAAGTCATTCTCCACAGGGGTGAGGTAGGCCATGTGTACAACATTGGGACAAAGAAAGAGAGGAGGGTGGTTGATGTGGCCAAGGAAATTTGCCAACTATTTTCTCTGAACCCAGATACTCATGTAAAGTTTGTAGAGAACAGGCCTTTCAATGATCAGAGATATTTCTTGGATGACCAGAAGCTGAAAAACTTGGGATGGTCGGAAAGGACTTTGTGGGAGGAGGGTTTGAGGAAGACCATGGAATGGTATGTCAAGAACCCCCAATGGTGGGGAGATGTTTCTGGGGCACTGCTCCCTCATCCCAAAATGCTCATGGTTCCTGGAATTGAAAGGCAATTTGATGGTTCTGATACCGGCGATTCTGCTTACCCTTTGTCAGCAAGTGATTCTAATCAGAGCAAAATGGTTGTTCCAGCTCCAAGGAACATCCCATCTACTGAGAAGCCATCTCTGAAGTTTTTGATTTATGGTAAAACAGGGTGGATTGGAGGCCTTCTTGGGAAGATTTGTGAGAAGCAAGGGATACCCTATGAGTATGGACGAGGGCGTCTTCAGGAAAGGTCACAGCTCATGGCTGATATTCTGAGTGTTAAACCAACCCATGTTTTCAATGCTGCTGGAGTGACTGGCAGACCCAATGTGGATTGGTGTGAATCTCATAAACCAGAAACAATTCGGACCAATGTTGTTGGTACATTAACCTTGGCTGATGTCTGCAGAGATCACGGCCTCCTAATGGTGAATTATGCCACTGGTTGCATTTTCGAGTATGATGATACCCATCCAGCAAGATCAGGAATTGGGTTCAAGGAGGAAGACACACCCAATTTCGCGGGCTCATTTTATTCCAAAACCAAAGCCATGGTACTTTCTTCAACTATCATATTTATTACTGTGATAATCTTGAAAGAAGTTTTAGAATAGCTCCCAAGTTCTGAACTTATCTCTCTCTCATTCCTATTTCTGTAACAGGTTGAAGAGCTTCTGAAGGAGTATGACAATGTTTGCACCCTTAGAGTTCGAATGCCAATATCATCTGATCTCAGCAACCCACGCAACTTCATCACAAAGATCTCCCGGTACAACAAAGTGGTCGACATTCCAAACAGCATGACCATCTTGGACGAGCTTCTACCCATTTCAGTTGAGATGGCCAAGAGGAACTTGAGGGGCATATGGAACTTCACAAACCCCGGCGTGGTGAGTCACAACGAGATTCTGGAGATGTACAAGAACTACATTGACCCCAGTTTCAAGTGGACTAATTTTACAGTGGAAGAACAAGCCAAGGTTATCGTTGCAGCAAGAAGTAACAATGAGATGGATGCATCAAAGCTGAAGAAAGAGTTCCCGGAACTGCTGCCGATTAAGGAATCGCTGATTAAGTACGTGTTTGAACCCAACAAGAAAACATTTGCAGGTGGAGCAGCAATTTAAGTGTCTCATGAAGTAGACCTCGTTACCGATCCTATGCCTTTATTTATTTATTTATTTATTTTTCTTGTGGGAAATAGCTAGGGTTTTAGTTGTTCTCATGTTGTGATTCCATCAGTGTCATCCTATTAATTAAGTTAAATTTGTTTCTTTGATAGATTAGGATAATTTCATAAGTTGGTGCTATTGGTTCTGGACTGGCTATTGTGAGATAAGAAGCTTTGGAATTGCTTCAGAATATTTAAAGGGTCTACTGTAAGTTGGGGCATTGTAATTTTCAGATATGTAATAAATAAATTATTTTTATTTATACAAGTTTATTATCTTTATCTATTGATTAATGTACTGTGTTTACTTAGCTTTTTCACGGTGGATCGGAAAATTGAGTTTGATTTCTATTTTAGCATAATTAAACTTCTCCAATAGGCCGAAAAAATTGTGTTCTATATAAGAGTAGAGTAAGTCTAATTCTTTAACAATTGTGTTGTAGGAATTCAACTCAAGTCCCTGTTCACATGAGCGTATGGAAATGATTATGATTTATGTTTTGGGCACTAACTTTTGCATTTAAATCTTTTCACTTCTTTACATGACGTGTGTCATATTTTTACACAAAAAATAAGACCTTTAATGCTGTTGGCAAGGAATTAATGATGAAAAATAGAAAATATAATTTCAAAGGCATTACAGGTCTTGTTTTTTGTGTAAAAATTTGACATGTGTCATGTGAGGAAGTGAAAATATTCAAATACAAAAGTTAGTGCAAAGATTGCTAGCATTTCTCTTATGTCTTTTAGAACGTCAAATGCTAACACATGCTGAAATGTCTGCTAAGTGCTAACACACTGACACACATATTACAAAAAATATTTGACCTCCACATGACAATAAGATTTTAAAAAAAAAAAACCATAAACCCTTAAATATGAAAACCCTAAATTAGATTTGTTTAGGCATAGCTGAAAATTTGAGTTATAAAAGCCCTCACTGCTCTCACCCATATCTAAATGCAGTAGATTGAAATAGGGGATTATTAATCTCATTCCCATTCATTCTCGGCCATATTTCTCACTTTTCTAAATTCATGTCTTTTCCAATTTCAGGTAAGTAAACTTATAAGAGCATCTCTAATAAACTTCCTAAACGAGCTCCTAGCTAGAATTTAGGGATGATTTCAAAAAAATCAACTCCAATCATGCTCTCTATCCACCTCCTAAGATAGATTCATCTAGGAGCTTTTAAATATAGGAAGGAGAAAAAGCTCCTCCTAGTGGCTCTCTATAATTAATGATAGTTGTTTTAATATGTTTTTGAATAAATAATTACTTTCCAATGGCTAATTTTAAATTCATAATCATTATGACATTTTAAAGTAGGGAATATGGTTAGAGTTTAACTTTTTAGAGAGCTCATAAAAAACTTTTTGATAATTTTAACTAAAATTTTGCTATAAAATAGAGATTTTCTAGATTACTTCAAATCAAAAAGATATAATGACCAAGTTTAGGGGAATATGCTAAAATACTCATTATTTATTAACCTTAATCAAATATACTCACTGACACACCCCGACCCGAATATCCACGTGTCAATATCGGATTGAGATAAGTTGGCCGACATCCCAGAAGGGATGACGAAAGCCAAGTGTAAGTGTTGTGTAAAAGTACAAATAAATTAAAACTAAAGTCTATTTTGAAACTTATTTCAAAATAGCGTGTGAAGTGCAGGGCCCAATAAACAATAACCAGTCTCAGAGCACAGCTAAGCAAAGGATAGACAGAATACAACTATTAGGAACATACTTCCGTACAATAGTTGTAGAAGGTGTCAGAACCACCAGTGATAACTTCACTTGCCATAGAATCAGCTCTCTAAAACCTGGAGGGGCGCAAAACAGAAAATGTGAGTGGGCAAAAATAAACATTTGGAAAAAACCTTTGTTTTCTGAACATAATAACCCCTCTTTTGAAAATCATGTATAGTTTCCCAAAATCATACTTCGTATAGCATGAAAGTTTCCAAAAATTTAGATAAATACCTTTATCTCGAATAACATATAATATTTAACGACGAAACGTTAGTAAGGCACCGCTGCCAAAATATGAGTAAAACCAACACCTCAACAATTATATTGTATACTCATCGACAAAACTGCGTAAAGGCATCCATGCCAAAAGTATGAGTAAATATCAATATCTCAACATAAAGTATGCCCAACAACATATATAATATGCTCATCAACGTATGCAGACACACAAGCCCATGTAGAAAGTTGCTACATGGAACAAGCTGAGTGTAAAATAATATATGCTCTGTACTACGATCACGTGAAGCTGGCGCTAAGCGCATCACATACGAGTCCTAGCTGCCTAATGCAGACTAGTACATGCTGGCACCTACAATGGATCCAAAGTGAGCATACGGTGCGTGTGAACATACACGTGAAGGCTGGTCCTGGCCCGGACGAGTACTAGACACCGGTGAATGCATGTATGATGAGCAGATAAAAATATACATACTCATGCCATCACAATTACACAAATCTCAACATAATAATATTTCTTTATACTTAAATCATAAGTAAAATCATGGCATGATGGAGGAAATCAATTATAAAAACATAGTGGGAAAACAAATAATAATATCCTTTAATCAAAACAAAGCCCACTCACAGATACATAGTTGGGTCACAGTCACCTTGCCTTGTTTGACCCTTGTACTCCTCATGGTAAGCCTCACTTATATGAGGTATCATTATGGTAATGATTAAACTCATAAAGGTTACTAATTTAATTAATAAATAACACCTATTCTTGTTTCGCTCAAATTGGAAGTCCAAAACACTCCGAAAAATACCATACATACTGCCCAGAGGTAGTACGCGTCATCACAAGTCGCCTGGAAGTGACGGAAGTCGAAAAAGTGGCCCCACGCGCCCTCACGCGCCCCGACATGCGAGGCTCACGCTCGCCGACACACGCAGCTCATGCACGCGCGACACGCGCGGTCAATATGACGGCGTCAATTGACGCCGTTAGATCTAACGGAATATTCCAGCATCTTCGTTAGATCTAACGGAATATTCCTAACGGCATCAGAAGGAATATTCCCATAATATTCTCCAGTCTAGACCGCTGCTGACGTCACTGTTGACGTCACCGCCCAGTTCAACCGGTCACGGCTGCAAATTTTTCCGGCGACTGGTGCCGCCACCGACCGCCGTAGCAGCTGGCCAAAACTCGCCGGAAACTGGGAAAATTTTCTAAACTTCCTAACTTCTTCATTTCACAACCATTTTACACGATCCACATATCAAAATGAAGCTAGAGAGAAGGAGAACACGATTTTATCTATTTGGAGTCCAAAAATTGGTTGAAAATGGTCGGAAATTGGCCGGAAAGCCATGGTATACAACCCGAGGTCCGATCTCCTTCAAAACTCAACCGAATAACATGAATTTAGTATGGAAATTCATCTACTCAATGAAAGGAAGCTAATGGTGGTGGTTAGGAACCTCACCTTGGTCAGGATTTTCGAGAAGCTCGCCGGAAAGGTTCAGTTCTTCCGTGTCCGATTCCCGTTAAACCGTGGGGAGTTTGGGCAATCGGCTTGCACCGTTGAACTCAGTGAGTTACAGCGAACAAGATGGTGGTATTTGTTTGGCTCGGTTCGAAAGAATTGGCAAGGTCACTGTTTAACTGTGCATTTTTCAACGGGGAGAAGAAAATGGCAGAAAAGAGAAGAGTGAGGGGGAAAAAGAGAGAAGGGGGAAAAGAAGAGAGATTTTTCACAAAATAAACCGGGTAACTAGATCCCGTATGGTACACGTACCACTATAATTCCATAACAGGAAACAAATATTTAAACGTACGTAACGTCTCCGTTACACGTCAGATTTTCGTCCAGTTCGCTCTTACGCGCTCGTAGTGACGAATATTACGAGAATACGGTAAGTGAGAAGTCGAAATTGAAAAAGAATTCAAACGTCCACGTAGGACTTCCACATAGCCAACCAAGGGCAATTTCGTTAATTTATAACTTCAGGAAAAAAATAAAATACAATAAACTTAAGGACGGGTCGTCACACTCACTTTTTGATATTGTACATAAGGTTAAATTTGAGAATTTTGAGTATATTTTATTGAAGTTAACAAATAATGAATATTTTAGCATATTCCTCCCAAATTTAACAGTTCAAAATTCGAGCATGTAGAAACCGTGGTAAAAAATATATTGACCAAAATCCAACAGTTAAAAATTTCAGCAGGTAGACCGTAGAATTTGTTTTTTTTTCTTGTCGAAATATAAATAATTTGTTTGATAGTTCTTTTATTTCTATTTTGTTTCTGATAAATTGGCGGCTATGCCACCGGCTCACTAAGTTGCGGCCCTTCTGCCGTGCTTCGAACCCAAATCAGATTACGCGAACTCTCTCCATCTCGCCTCCGCCCTCTTCGAGCGATTCCGAGCTACATTTCTACAGAACGATTTCGATACCTGTTTCAATCTCCTCTCCCAGCTCAAGGTAACTTTCCAATCCCCAAAACCCTAATTTTCTCCCCCAAATTTGAGTTCCTCAGTTGCTCCTGCACTTGAATTAGTCTAATATTCTTTCGTTTCTCTGATTAATTCTAAAGTATGATTCTTTTGTATTGCCGCAATGTTGTTCGGGTTTTGAGTCAATCGGAGTGATCCATTTTTTGTTTTGAATTGTGTATTTGTTTGTGTTATGAATTTGTTTGGGAGTTTTAAGTATTAGGGTTTTGATGGCGGTGGAAATAATTGGCAAAACAGGTTCCGGGTATTGCCGATTACTTGACAGTGTATGATATTGTTCGTTTCGCCTTTCGTTTGGGTATCCGAGAGGGTTCATTTGGCTGTACATTTTAATGGATAAGGAGGAGAATGCTACTGGTGATGGTGAACATGAGGAGGCTTCAGGGTATGCACTAGCTGTGTGCCCCGAAGAAGACATGGAAGAAGATGTCGAGGATGACGAAGATGATGAAGAAGATGAGGAGGTGGAGGAAGGCAATGGGGATGAGGAAGAGAATATTTTGAGTTTTATAGATGGGATTAATCCTTTGGATTTTGTGGAAGATGATGGTGACCAACTTTATCAGCGACTTCTGGGGACGGATTATGAGGCTTTAGCTGAGAGAAAGAGAAAAGCACTTGTGGATAGCGGGCCTGAAGGTTCAGTTAAGAAGGCCAGGCAGGAGGATCTTACTGGAGCAAGCATGGAGGAAATAATGGAGGCCATGAATTATGGTATGCAAAGGAGATCAAGGAAGAGTAAGAAAAGAGGTAGACGGAAAGGGTCAACGAAGAAACTTACCCCTGAGATTAATAGAATGCTTGGTGAAGCTAATCTTCACTATGCATTTGGCCGTTTTGAAGAGGCCATACCCATCTTGACAGAAGTTGTAAAGAAAGCACCAGATTTGCCTGACTCGTATCATACGCTTGGAATTATCCATGATAATCTTGGTAATGAATTGGATGCCTTGAATTGCTACAGAATTGCTGCATTTTTAGCACCAAGAGATCCAGCTCTTTGGGAACTGCTTTTTGACCGGTTCAATAAACGAGGCAACAGTCATGATGCTATTTATTGCCTTTCAAGAGCAATATCAGCAGATCCTAAAAATACTAGTCTGAAGTTTGATCGTGCTTCACTTTATGTTAAGCTTGGAGATTATCAGAAAGCGGCTGCGTCGTATGAACAGATAGTACAAGCCTGTCCTGATAATGTTGAAGCACTCAAGACGGGAGCAATGATGTATGAAAGATGTGGTCAGCAAGAGCGTTCTATACAGATTCTGGAGGACTATCTCAGAAATCATCCAACTGAAGCTGATCTTAGTGTCGTTGATCTGCTGGCTTCCATACTTATGGAAAATAATTCACATAAGGAAGCCCTTCAGCATATTGAGCATGCACAACTGGTATTCTGTTCAGAAAAAGAGATGCCTCTGGTAATGACAATTAAAGCAGGAATATGCCATGCTTACCTCGGAAATACAGAGAAGGCAGAAAGTATTTTTAGTGCTCTTGATGAGAAGAGTGCAGATAATGCTGACTTGATTGCTAAAGTTGCAAAGTCATATATGAGTCTGGGGCATCATAGTTCTGCGTTGAAGTATTATTTGATGTTGAAAGGAAATGTTGAATTTAATAATGGCTTTATAATTATGAAAATCGCTCAATGTCATTTGTCCTTGAACAACAGAGTACAGGCAATTTTGTGCTTCTACGAAGCTTTAAAGACACTTGAAGATGATATTGAGGCCCGATTAACATTGGCTTCTATTCTTGTTGAAGAAGCCAGAGAAGATGAAGCCATTTTGTTGCTATCTCCTCCGAAAAATCTAGATCGTATGGACCCCCAAACGGATAAATCAGAACCATGGTGGTGTAATGGAAAGGTGAAACTGAAGCTTTGCAACATTTACCGAGCTAAGGGGATGGCCAAGGAATTTGTAGATACAATCTATCATCTGGTACATGAGTCACTGAGCATCGAATCACTTCAGCAAAAGGTGAAAGTGAAAAGGAGGCTCACAAAAACTGTCCTGTTAGAAAGAGTCAAAGTCCTGGAGGATCACCAAAAAGAGAACCTATTGTGCAGATCTAGACCAGTAGCTCCTGCTTCAGATCTGCTGAAAGCTGCAAGAGCGAAGAAGTTGCTTCAAAAGAAGGCAAAAGTAAAGGAAGATAAGAGAGCTGAGGCACTGGCTGCTGGAGTTGACTGGCAAAGTGATGATTCAGATGATGATCCTCCGGAAGAAATACATAAAGAACCTCCCCTGCCTGATCTTCTCAAGGATAAAGAGCATAACGGCCTCATAATATATTTGTGTAAGTCACTGGCTTCCTTGCAAAGATATTGCGAAGCATTGGAGATAATAAATCTTTTTTTGAAAGCGACTCGCAACACATCTTCTGTTGCGGAGGAACTCCGGTCTCTTGGAGCTCAAATTGCATACAACACTCCTGATCCCGAGCATGGGGTTAACTGTGTAAAATACATTGCAGACCAGCATCCATACAGCAATGCTGCCTGGAATTGCTATTACAAAGTAATTACCAGATTAGATGACTGGTATGCGAGGCATTACAAGTTTCTACGCAATAAGAGAGACAAACTCAAAGACTGTGCTCCTCCCAGTCTCATTTCTGGGCATCATTTTACTAAAAAAAGCCGTCATCAAGATGCCGCAAGAGAATACCTTGAAGCTTATAAATTATTGCCGGAGAATCCCCTGATTAATCTGTGTGTCGGTACTGCCTTAATCAACTTAGCCCTCGGACATAGACTTCAGAATAGGCACCAGTGTGTTGCACAAGGCTTAGCATTCCTCCACAACAACTTGCAGCTTTGTGAATTCAGCCAGGAGTCGTTTTACAACATAGCCAGGGCGTACCATCAGGTCGGCCTTGTGACCCTGGCAGCTTGGCATTATGACAAAGTTCTTGCAATGCAAGTGAAGGATTACCCCGTGCCAAAGCTTCCCCATGAAAAGCCAGAGTCTGCTGAAAATCGAAAACCGGGTTACTGTGACCTTCGCAGGGAAGCAGCCTTCAATTTGCATCTCATCTACAAAAAGAGTGGAGCGGTTGATCTTGCTCGAACCGTCTTGAGAGATCACTGTACTTTCTGAGTATGTAACTGACATCAAAACATTAGAATTTAGTTGCTCATTGTTTTTGTTCTTAAGCATGTGAATTAATAACCGTAAAATCCCTGTACTTGATCAAGTATTTTAATAGATTACAGTCCCGGTTCTAAACCTTTTGGATGAAATTGTAGCGATAAAATACGATGGAGGTTTAGAACTTGTGAGTAAATCATATGAATTTTGATTGAATATGTGGGGACTGGCTACAGTGCTCGCAAGCATTGAATGCTCACACCAATCTCACCCTCCTTTCTCCCCTCTCTCCTCTCTCCTCCCTCATTTTAATGGTGAGATCGGTGTAAGCATTCAATGCTTGCAAGCATTGTAGCCTACTCCGAATATGTGATATAGATTGATGCTATTGTTCCAGCGTTATTTTTTAGCTTTGCCAAGTTATGATTTTACTTCATGTGATTTGAGTGAAGTTTCACTTTTGGTTCTTAGAGTTTGAATTGTCTTTCCAACAAAAAAAAAAATTGTCTCATTTAGTTTACTAATTGTTGCAATTCAAGTACAATGACCTAATTTTGTCAAAATTTTCTATCTAATTAGCTCCCGAGTCCCATATTACTCGTGGTGAAAAACTACATTTGTGTAAATTGACATATAACGGCCTCCACATTTGTGTAATTTGATATTCTTTTTTGCTTTGACTTTCGCTATTTTGTACCTGCAGAGATTTTTTCTTGCAATCGGAGACATCACACGACGATTATTTAACAGACAATAGTGTATTAGACGATTATTTAACAGACAATAGTGTATTATACGAATACAGAATACATAACAATCATTAAAACATCGATAATGTCACAAGAGAAATTTTTTAAAGTGTTTGATTTTCAACCGAGTACTTCACATATCATAATACAAATAGAAGAACATGACAAAGTATATTATTTTCTCCATTTATATTATGAAATTTGCAGTACCATTTAAAAATCGAATAGTTGAAAAAATCTATGGTCTCCAGACAGTATATTGATTGATTGCAAGAGAGTCTCTCCATACTTCTCCATACTTTTGACCTTTTTATATTTGTCTATTTTGTACTTGATTGGACTCTCAATTCCCAAGTCCAACCAATTAGATTGATGCCGCGTGTATATTTGTGGATGTGACTTTGATCCAAAAGGGACCCAAATTGCATGTTACCAGGCTAAAGTTTGGGTCGACAAAAGAAAAGAAGGGTGGGCCCATGAGATTATGAGAGGCCCACAATAAACCATCTTTGTGGAAACTCATAATTTGGCTCCTAGGTTTTAGCAAGAAAATGGAGCTTATAGTACTCATCATGTGCTTCCAAACCCAAATTTAGGAAAATAATTGACATAAAAGCGGGTGGGTTAATTACACACACATCCTATGGTGTTTCAAAATCATCACAAACCTCATTCCATGACTGAAAAACCCTAACATACGTGACAGAAGTTGTAAAAATATCAAAAAACCCTTACGACGTTAAAATAATATTTGGCTATAAGTTTTGGTTAGCCCATGCCTATTATATCAGAAAAATCCTAATTGTTTTTGTTTCTTGTTCAAGAAACAATGAAGTGAAGCCCTTCTTGCAATTTATAGATCTGCAACTGCATCATGCAAATAGAAAAACAAACAATTAATTCAAAAGCATGCTACTGCTTTACTTGATAGTAATAGAATCCAAAAATGGAGCACCATTATCTTATTAAGCTAAAGAAAGACTTCAGGGCAAACTAGATATGCTTGCAAAAAGATCAATGCAAAGATTGCCATGCTCTTTATTTATTTGTCATCCGATTAAGATCAGATCATCTCGCTCAATAACTTCAGTTTTGCCTAAATTTTTTTGTACAAATAATCGGTATAGAAGATTTGGAGCCCCTCATTTCATGAAAAGAAACTTATATGGAATGAGTTTACCGCCACGTGACATCCTAATCCAATAATACATTGCCATGTGGAGAAAAACTTGCACTTAGTAATGTATTATTGAATATGAAATACCATTTGACAATAAACTCGTTCCATGTAAGTCGTTTTCCATTTTATGTGCTTATTAAGCTTACGTTTCCTTCATAATTGGAGCACCGTTTTAATTCTCGACGAATATGTCGTGTCCAACATACAAAAAAACAGTTATGTCGTGAGGTGTCAATCTCTAACCAAAGAAATTTGTGACATGATAATTGACTACTATGTCAATGTCACGATCGAGGAGAAAAGTATAGATCATACTTCATTGTCGATGATTTGGATCTTTTGGATTACACCCGAAAATTTTGGAGATTTTTCATTATGCGAGCGATACCGGGACGGGAGAGGAATGAAACAGAATTACGCATGCACGAGTAAATTACTATTAACCACTTATAAATTATAAGCTCATTGATTGATTTGTTTCAATTAGACTTGTTTATAGATGTATTACTTCATGCCAAAAAAATGTGTAACCATGTTTGGGAAAATATATCTCAAAATGTATATATTTTGGACTTGTAGTTGCTCAAAACAAACTTATGGTATAAATGGGTAGGGCTTGAAGCTACTGATTTAAGCAAATAGCTCGTTTTCACGACGATGGATAACAAATCCATCATTGTCGCCCTTAAATTTTCTTTTACAGTCTAAGGGTAGCGCTATTGTTACCCTAAAAAAGTTATTTTACACTTCAAACATATAGAAATATAAGGGGTGTGGCTTCAGTGGTACGTATTATTTAATGTTACAGGTGTTTTAGCAGTTAGATTTGATTTCTACAACTGTTTGGATTTTCTATTTTTAGTCTCAACCATTTATTTTCTTTATTATTCAATGCTACTTAGCATTGAAGAAAAATCCAATTATAAAAGGAAAAATACACTTGAAAAGAGTATGTAATGACTTTTTTAGAGTGTGAATAACTACTCCATATTATAATTATGGCCAAAATATTTTGGTAGTCCCTGTGATCAGTGGCGAAGCCAGGATTTCTCGGAGGGAGGGGCGAACTTAAAAGAAAACCGCTACAATGAAATTGAATGCAATTTTGACTTAAAATAAGGCAACACAACCTGATACATATTGGTTCACAAATCATTACTGAAGGGAATTAATGAGATTTATGTGGGATTTCTAATGACTAGCATGCATATACAATTCGAAATTTATACACATGAGCAACGGAAGCAATTTATCAAAGCAATAGTCATGCAAATCCCCTTCAATAAGCATAGGTTTCTATTTGATGCATCAAAGTAAAATTAAGAAAAAGTGGAGGTTGAGTTTCAATACCTCTTGATCTACTCTTTAGACCAAGGATGGACCACCTCCAAGCTCTTTGCTCTTGGAACTCCTTGAGGCTAGCCTCCCTCCTTGCTTGCTCCACCTTGGCCGAATAGAACTCTTCTAGGTTCTCCTAGTCCCCAACGTTGAAGACCTCTAAAGATCCACACCCACCAAGTGATGGAATGGATGATGGATCTCCAAAAGAAGAGAGAAGTGTAGCACTCTCTTCCTTGGGTTTGGCCGGCTGTGTATGAGTGAAGAGAGGGAGAGATTTTTCTTTCTTTTGTTAACTAACTCAATCACAAAGCCATAACTTGTTATGGTGTGAGGTATGGTGATATGTAACTTGTATATGTTTCAATAAACTTTCCACATATATAAAAGAAGTGAGTCAACAATTGACTCCACTCTCTCTCTCTCATTCATAGCCGGCCAAAGGAGTGTGATTGGGCTTTTGGGCTTTTACAATTTCAAGTCATCTTATGCTTGAATAAAAGGCCAAAGAGATTAGGGCCCAATGGGCCCGGATTAACCCGAACTTATTTCATTAAGCCCAAAGCGATCTTTTATCGCTTCTATGATTTCCTTAGACTTTCTAATTAATCATAACACTCAATTAATCCAAAGGATTATTTCCATCATTCACGTGTTGATCCACCACTATAGTGTATTCGGTGTACAATCGTTTTAGGTTCTAATTAGCAAGGCAGTGAGGTGATTGGTATCAATCCAATTGATTAGTTCCAATCATCTAGTGAATTAAAACTTATTTTAATTCTTTATCTTCTTTGATGATTACTAATTAATCATCCACAAGATCCCACAAACCATGAGTGACACACTACACATATATCATGGCTACCCAAGCTAATGTAGAAGTTTGTTCGGAGAACCTATTCAATTGGAATTACAATGTAATTCGATCCTTCTCTAATACAATACTCTCAACCACACTATTAGGGTATGGATACACAATGTCAAACCCCTAATGTGATTATACCATGTTATATGATTCTATTGAGTCGTAAAGGAACATTTTCCATCACTACGCTCATTACTTCGGCCGAAGATTCCCGAATCATATCTTAGAGTATTCTTCCTCTCGTAACAAGGATTAGAGATCCCTTGTTGACCATTCACTTGCCTCCATGGCTAAGGAGCTTAACCCCAACTATGCCGTGGACACCCTCCTGATTGGGGTGACTTTGACATAATCAAAGATTAAGGACTTAACCACAAGACAACTATGATGTCTCAGGTCAAAGGATTAGTTACATATTCCAATCAATGGAGTTACTTGCTTGACATGTGAGTAGACCTCCATGCAAGTACTCCCTTCGATTGTATTCAGTGAACTCATTCCCTCAATGAGCACCTACATACTTGTCATAGTGTCACTACACGAATGGCTGAGACTTTCCATCCTTCCACTTTGAAGCTGACATAGTACGTACTGGTCTCTGGATTGTCAGTATCCCTCTGGCAATCCCATGACCAGGAACATTTTGAACATCATGGTTATGAGAAGAAGGTCTCTGTAGTCTAATATCATTAGATTACTTCTTCCATCAATCCATTGTCCATGGATTCACTATTTGGACATATATCAACTATTGAGATTGTCCTAATAAGTGACTTTGCCCTTTTACCGTATTTAGGGTTATTCATATATACAGTAAATGTCCTGAAAAGTTTCTTCCAAAGATTGACTTTCAGGGCATATTTCCAACAATTACTCCATATAGCTACAGCTAAAAGAGAAAAGAAACCGACATAGCACTATCCTGAAAAAAATTGTTGATGATTTCGGATGAATAAAGTTCAAAACGGAAACTTATAAAACAATCTCACATGTTCCACCATCAAAAAACATTTCCTTTCCTTTTGAGCAGTCAATCTATTGCCCCTCAGAAAAGATACTAAAAATTCACAACTACTGCACACCTAAGAGTGTCGTTGCTACAAACGATAAGTGACCTACATGTCTAAAAGTTATAACTTTTTACACCCAGCAATCACCAATTACTCCAGTAAGAATAAAAATGTTCCGAGAACTATTTCATCAAACAATGGCACGATAAAAAACAAAAATTTTGTATTAAATTGATAAACAGAATGCGCAAGCAGTAGAGGAGAGACAGTACCAAAAACATAACCGAAAGAAGTCTATGGCGCTTCTCTAAGCCAGAATGCTGAATTTCATCACCTGGGTTCAGCCATTACATTGAATATGCCATCATCCGATTCCCAGCCCCCTCACTAGTCACTTCGTTTTAGGATTCTAATTTATTTTTATTATTGAATATTTTGTACGTACATTTCTTTATATAATCTAATTTGTATTTCTACATTGTTTATTATATTTTATTGTCTTTTAAATACCAATTAATTCATTAATTAAATTTTTTTTTTTTAAATTTTAAAAAATTAAAAAAATTAAATATTTTGCTCGATGAAACAACCACCGTCGCTTAAACCTTTGCGTGACGATATATTTCGTCACTTCAAGTGTAATCATAACTTAGGGCGACGAAAGCTTTTCGTCGCCTAAAGGCAAGGTTTTAAAAAGGGCTAGGCGCTAGTTGGGCGACGAACAGGGGCCTAGCGCCTAGGCGGGGACCTAGGCGGGGCCTAGGCGGACTAGGCGGATTTAAATAAATTTATTAATATCATATAAATAAGTGTATTTACACTTTAAAAAAAATAAAAACTATACTTATATTAAGAATTTGGAGAGATAAAGTTGCAAGGCTAGGCCTCAATCTCTTATTCTCCATTTCCCTCCAAGACTCCCTGCGTATCAAACTCAAATGGGGAATTGAGAAATTAGGGATTTTTGGTTTTCTTCCCAGAAAACCATTTTGCATATTTTTTTTTTAAAAAAAGCACCGCCTAGGCCCCCGCCTAACACTAAACCGATTTTTAGAACGATTTGCTAATAATCCCCTAGGAAGACCCCCGCCTAGCGCCTAGGCGCCGCCTAGGCGCCGCCTAGGCCGATTTTTAGAACACTGCCTAAAGGTTTGCCCGACAAAATGTATTCATCGCCTGAATTCTATTGCTACGCATATTTTTGTCGCCAAAAATCGTTGCGTGAATGTGCATTGGGCGACGAATGTATTTCCTTCGTCACCTAAATGCTTGCTCCACGGACTTTGAGCGACGAATTAATGGTCGCTCAAATGTTTAGGCGACGAAAAGGGACCTTGAGCAATGAAATTTGTTTTGTCGCCCAAGTACCTTTGCTACTAGTGATAAGATAAAGAGAAATGAGCCGACTCCAATAAAACTAGAAAGGAAAAAAAAAACAAGAAAAATGGTTTACAAATAATAAAGTAAATAAATAAAATATGTAAAAAAGAAATAAAAAATACAAAAAGAAATGAAAATGAAATAAATAAAAGGCATCTAAAACAAAACGACCAAAAAATAAAATACAAAAGAAATAAAAATAAGGAAAAAATAGAAAAATAAAATAAAATATAAAACAAAAATAAGAAAATAAAATAAAAGAGGGCTAACTAGACAGCTAAATTAAAGTTTTAAAAAGGGATAACCCCCTTTTAAAACTTTAATAATATAATTTAAACCATATGTTAATGTTGTCACATCATGCTATAACTTGCAAAGATCAAAGCCTTACAAATGTAATTTTGGTCTGGAAAACTTCCCGAGAAAGAAGGTGATTTGCTTCTTTTGACCTAAATCTTGGGGAGGATTCGCAATCTAGCAAGTCTTAAAGTGTGGATTTACCTTACCTTTCCTTTGATTTTATATTCTAATGCAAACAATGAGGCCTTTGTCTGGTTGAAAAGAGAGAGTTGTCAAAGACACCAAATCTTCGAAAACATATTTAGGTTGCAGAAAACACTCACCCTTCCGATTTTCATATTTTATTGTATGAATAACGTTATTTAAGAAGTGGTGGCATTGTTAGGTAGATGCATAGAGTCTTTTCTTTAATCTATTGTTTTTCTTTAATAATAATACTAATAATAATGTCGTAGAAGTGAAATTCACTTTTTGTATGTGTGATCCGTATTAAACGTATAATCGGTAAACATTGTCCAAAAGCATCACTTTGATACTCTTTTATATACTTTGTTAGGAACTATTTGTTTATAACTAAATGAGTACATGCTTATACTAAACGTAGAATTAATGCAAAGATGCAACTTCCAAACATTCATAATCCTTTTTCTTTTTGCTCTCATTTTGTTTGTGCTAAATATGCACTTAACACCAAAAAACCACATGCAAGGAACAATGCTTGCCTAGACTTAAAAGTTATCGTTTTGGTACTGCTGCATGGGAACTAATTTATTGGACTGACTGAGATCTTGCCAACACAAACCAAAGTTATGCATGTGCATGGATACAACACTGAGAAGTCACTTCCAATTAAGTCTAAATAATTTAACAACGTCACCGTGATTTAATACTTAATCAATTAAGTATATTTACAAAAAAATCTTTTCAATCATTTTCTTAGTCAAGTACAAAATTTTCAAGTAACGTGGATTGTCTTGATGGTTAGAGTTTTACTCTTATTTCATTACATCTTAGTTCAAACCCTCTTCTGCTTTAGTGTATGTTAAGAATAAAAAATTGCTTGTATTAAAAACAATAACCTCCTAATATGCAAAATTCTCAAAACTATATAGACATTAGATCTATCCACATTAGTATTTGGATCCACTACAAACTATACGCATCCATCAAATCGATCCATCAATATTCAGAAACGTAAAAAGCTTGTGTAGTACACCTCATTTATTTTTTTTAAATTAGAGTAGTTAAAGAGGAAATTTGAATTATAAATTTCTTCGTTTTAACGTTGAAAGTAGATATATCACCAAATCAATAACTAATTAATGTAACATATGCTAGAAACATCTTGGACTTTATATTACACATGCATGAACATTTCTTTTTACAATCATTTACTTCGATGTTTGGCTAACTTAAGAGAGAGGCTTGAATCTATAAAATCATTTTGACTGACGGTAACGCCGTGAAAGCAAAGAATTAATGACGACGATCGACTTCCCAGGTTTTCACGGCAAGTAGTCAGAGACGATGTTTCTGCATGCTTTGTCATGATTGATGCCTCCATGTTTGTTCATCAATGAAAAAAACCAAAGTCAAAGCCAATAAGCCATGCCTACTGATCACTGTTACTTGTTAATGACTAAGAAGAGTTAATATCATATATATATATATATATTATATACATATATATTTTTTTTTTTTTTTTTTAATCAATAGCTAACAGATTCGAATCGGACCTCCTTCAACACTAATATATAGACATATCATTAAACGAAGAACTAGTTGATTATATATTTGACGTTAATTTGTAGATCAAAATGATAATTACAAAAGGAAAAATAACCTCTAGGTTAAGAGTTATATCGCACTTTGAAATAAATTATAAACCACCAAACTTCATTATCCAGGTTTTGAATTAAGTCGAAACCCAGGGTTAACGAGTGATTTTCATATACGGTGATATATAATCTGGTTGCAATATTGATATTGCCTAACATGAATTTTACTCTAATCTTGTAAAATCATGAGGCAGTATATAATATTATATACTATTATATACGGCTTCCATATATATATATTTTCTTATACGTATATACTGCATTCGTTATTCGAAAATTGAATTTAAAACCCCCTACAAACAAAGAAAAATATTACTAAATGATAATACTATAGCGATGAATGACCACTAATCAATAGCATTCCAATCACTATTACTATTAAGTTAATTGATCTTCAGTTAAACCTATATATATTAGAAAAATTAATTCACTCAACTATATGTACATAAGTCTTAACTGTGAATCCGTAGTAGATATCGATCACCATCAAAGTTAATTATGAGTGTTGCTTTGTGTCGTATCATACAATTTTATTCTCTAGCCCAACATACGCCAGAACATATCTCTACATGTTGTGTGATAGAGGATGCATTGCTTTATATGGATTATTATTTGATTCTTTAGGCCCTATCATGCACAAATTTGGAAACTGAGTGAATCAATTCATAACTTCATGAGTGTAATGATATTTCACTTGAGTTATAAGACTCTACAATTCTCTAGAGTGTTTACTTGACAACTTCTAATGAAGTTATATATACTCCGGTATATATTTCCATTCACCAGTTCATGTCGCTGTTTGGAGAGATTTTTTATTGTACTCAGAACACAAGTCAGTATATCACATGTCATAATATAAGTAGAGGAATACTGAAAAATACATAATCTTTTCACTTATATTATGACATGTGGTGTACCGACTTGTATTCCGAATACATGGAAAAATCTTTCCACTGTTTGGGGGCTTAAATTAGAAATTGTCTTTAAAAAATAATTAATGTCGATACAACAGTTTGATGGCTACTTTAATGTCAAATGTTTCTTCATACCAAAATTAATTAAAGTAGTCTAATCCTTTGATTAATGCTTAGCTCCTGATCACTTGCCATTAATTGATGATACAATGCAAGTGATGTAACCCTACTTCATTTCATAACACTAAACTAAATAATTTTCATCAACAATAGCTTAATTAATTGTGTATTCTTTTATCCAAGCCAGATTGGAATAGAGAAATCAAACAGTGTAAATGTACTATTTTACTGATAACATCAAATGTGAATAAATTATTCTAAAAAATTTATTTTGTAGTTCAATTAGTTCAAAACATTCATCCTTACCCCCACAATTCTGAATTCGGATTTCCAGTCACCTAATATCTCACTTGTATAAAAAAAAAAAAGTGATTTGCATACAAAACTCCGGGACTGGCTACAGTGCTCGCAAGCATTGAATGCTCACACCAATCTCACCCTCCTTTCCCCCCTCTCTCCTCTCTCCTCCCTCATTTTAATGGTGAGATCAGTGCAAGCATTCAATGCTTGCAAGCATTGTAGCTTACTCCCAAAACTCCATCTCCGTTATTTCACACACAAAAGTAGTTAACAAAATCTCAACAGTAAAAGGAAGAGAAAAATTTTACCATGATGGATGATAAATATCGGGTAAGAACTGTCGGTACGAATACAGAGCTACAAGAGTGACTGACCCATGGGCCCATAAGTAGCTCACAGCCTTAACCCATCACAAAACAAAAGCGAGGGAAATACAAAGGCGTGTGACACTCGCAATTTGTCGGTGCCATTAGCGAAAAGCCAAGGCCAAATCCGTAATTAAACCCTTAATCCCGAGGTCCAAAAACTAATTATTTAACTAACTAATTAGCTTGTACACACTCTCTCTCTCTCCCAAAACAATACCCTATAAAATTCCCTTCTCTTTCCCGCGGCTTTCAACGCGGCTCTGCTTTTGGCTTTTGGCTCTCTCTCTCTCTCTCTTCTAATTTCGTGATATCTCTCTCTAAAAACAAAACTTCATTCTGTTTCTCTCTCTGGCCTTTGTTCGACAAATCGAGCCCGTGACCTCCTCCTTCTTCCAATTTCAAACATCAAATCCCACTCGCATTGCGAATTTTCGATCTCACTTGATCTCTCTGTGCACGGTCAGATCCCGCCGGAGCTCCAATGAGCTCGAGGCAGCTGCTCTCCGCACTCTAGCTTGCCGTCGCATTGATATGAAGCTGCTGCGGAGTTGCTGTTGTCGCTGTTGTGGAGGAAGATGAAGTTTTATATATCCACTACGGGGATAAAGAGGCTGACGATATCCAGCGCCGGCGCCGGCGCCGGGAAGGGATCTCCGGCGTCTGCGGCGACTCGGAGGATTTCCAGCCGGACGGTCTTGCCGTTGTTGCTGGTGCTCGCGCTTGTTTTGCCCTTCCTTTTCGTTAGAATTGCGTTCATTGTCCTTGAATCTGCCACTGCCTGCTCTTCCACGCTCGGTAACTCTCTCTCTCTCTCTCTAGCTTTTTTATTTTACATATTTTAATTTCCTTAAAGTTTTCAGGTAAAAATGTAAAAATATATAAAACTTATTTTTTGAAATATTTTAGAATTATCTGAAGAGGATTTTGGGGTTGCTGTGACGTGGTTGTACGTTTGAATTTTGTTGCTGCGTGCGTACTCGCAATTATGTGATACTGCGGCTGTTGTGGCTGTTGTACCTTGCGTTATGAATTCTAAGCATGATTTCTGACGGGATTTCTTGCAAGTTTTGTCTTTAAATTTATTACTCACTTTTTATTTTAATTAAATTTTTTGGTTTTTTGTGTTCGGCAAATGCTGCAGACTGTGTGGGTTGGAGGTTTTTCAGCGGGAGTGACGAATCTATAGTAAGTGCTCCCACTACTCCGTTGACCAAATTACCATTTCAACTTTACTTTCTTTTTATATATTAAACAGTTGTTTTCCACAATATAGAAAAACAATGATATTTGTCATGTCAGGTCCAATTTTAATAAATTACGCCAAACATGAATTAGGCCAGTTTATCAAAGCAGTGAGGTTGCTGTTTGGATTGCCCTCCTCATAAATTATTTGGTGCGCTTATATATGTGGCACATAATAAACTAGATGCGACTATAACATTTTATTCACAGTAAGCCAATTTATTAATTTTTTAAGGGAAAAATATTTTAATTTAGATAGAGATCATGAAGAATATTTCTATATTTGACTTGATTTTTCGTAATTGATAAATGGTATTTCTGGTAAATGATGTAGTTGGCGATGGCAATTTGGTACTAGGAAAATACAGAGCACAGTCAATAGATAAGCGCACTTGAGGGAGTGTCGGTATGTTGCCTTCACTCCCAGCAGTTGCTTTCTTAGACACGTGGCCAGTTGGTATTACAATCATATTATTCTCGTCCACTTGATTTTAGAAAGATTAAAATAAAAACTATACAATAATTAGCCCAAAACGTCTATTTCCAGCACCTGAAGTATGGCTTGCTTCCACTACATCCATTTTCCATAAAATGTAATTGTCAGCAAAACAAAACCTTCATTTAGCTTGAGTGGAACCAACTGACAATACCCTTTTTGTTTGTTTGTTTGTTTGTTTGTTTTTTTTTTCATTCCCACATCAACACGGTTTAGTGCGAAGTTTGGACGGTTGTCATGTCGTGGGTGAGGCTAGTTGACCATATTATATTGTGTCTACCCCTTGTGTCTGATTTTGAATTCCTATCCTCGTAAATTAGGGTAGAATAATCGTCTTCTCCAAAAGAAATAAAAAACGGTTATCATGCTTATTAAATCACCTAATAGGTTTTGTTTTGATGTGGTTAATGCTAATGAAGCTCAGAGAGGAGTTGACAAGAGCACTGCTGGAAGCAAAGGATGGTAACGTAAACAATAATGAGCACGTGATCGAGTCGTTTAACCAACTGGTGCAGGAGATGACGTTGAAGCAACAAGATGTCAAAGCATTCGCTTTCAAAACAAAGGATATGGTAAAACACTCACTCGTTTTTAACTTTTCATATTTCTGCTTTATTTTTTGGGCTACCTACAATTCACACCCTCCATGTTTTGGGTGATTTTTAAAATAGGCCACAAGGTTTCAATTTTTGCACATTGCTCCCTAAAGTTTTGAAATTGTAGCAATTTACACCTTTTGTCTAATGAATTACCATTAAATTTATGACAAGGTGAGCATGAAATCCGTAACTGGGTTGATATGTAAGCCACATCTACACCACATTGACTAAAAAAACTCATCAATTTAATGAATATTTAGACATTCAAATACACAAAAGGGGTAAATTGATACAATTTTAAAACTTTAGGGGGCAATGCGATAAAATTGAAACCTTATAGCCCATTTTAAAAATCACTTCAAACCTTGAGGGTGTAAAATGTAGTTAGCCCTTATTTTTTTTACTGTCATTTATGGCTAGCGGTTAGTTTTGTTTCCTTTTCCTTTATTACTTTTGTGTGTTTTCTGGTAGGGTGATGCAATGTCTATTGTCTAGTCCATGATTTCGGGTTGGCAAAAATTGGTCCAAAACCCTAACTTCCACCTACCCTTTTTAGATTATTGGCCTATAATATTTGTCTAGTGCAAGGAGCCGGGCACATTGCTTTAGCCAGCTGACCTAACCCGCATATGTAGAACTGCTAAAAAAATTTGAGCACTCCATGCCAAAATTTCAACTAATTGACCCAACTATTTCTACCTTCAAAGTTCCTTGGCAGTAGACTGAAGATTGTTGAGCCATCACTATCCATGCCCATTTTTCTTCCGTGTTCTGTTGTTTTTATGCAGAATCTTGTAGTTAAGCATCTTTCACTTAGATTACTTCACTTTCTACTTTCTAGCTAGTTCTTAAAAGGAACCTACCTTTGATTTGAATGGGCTAGCCCTTGGACCACAAGAACATCGAAAGGTTGTAAAGTTTTGCAATTAAATTGCTCTGTTAATTTTGGCCACTTGTTGCTAACTGCAATTAGTTGGACAAATGAACTTTTTCAAGTTCAAAATTTGTCTTGAAGTAAAGTTCTAGTGAAGAGTTAAGATACGCATTCGCCATCGCTAATTGTAAATTTTTCTTTGGAAAAGCCATTTGAGATAAAACTTGTGATAACTAGCAGATAATATATGTTAAAATTCTGAAAATTGAGTGGTAAAGTCAAGAATATGCAAGGGTGAAGTATCATGTCGATCCACAGTAATTTGTTGTTTATGACTTGCTATCAGTTTGAATGTCTGTTGATTGTAATACACTACATAATTAACTGAAGAATAGCTTGTTGCTTAATATGCAGCTATTAAGAATGGAACACAAGGTTCAGTCAGCCAGGCAGCGGGAATCGGTTTACTGGCACTTAGCCTCACATGGTGTGCCCAAGGGCATACATTGTCTTTGCCTCAAATTAGCTGAAGAATATGCTGTAAATGCAATAGCTCGATCTCGCTTACCTCCACCCGAATATGTTTCTCGACTTTCTGATCCCTCCTTTCACCACCTAGTTCTCCTAACTGATAATGTCCTCGCAGCTTCTGTCGTCATCTCCTCTACAGTCCAAAAATCAGCCAACCCTGAAAATTTGATTTTTCACATAGTGACTGACAAGAAAACTTATACTCCCATGCATGCATGGTTCGCAATTAATTCTTTTCAATCAGCAGTGGTGGAAGTTAAAGGGTTACACCAATACGACTGGTCTCAGGAGGTAAACGTTGGAGTCAAAGAGATGCTAGAGATCCATCGCCAGATTTGGAGACGTTACTACAGAAATTTGAAAGACAAGGACTTTGAGTCTGATGCAGAACATAAAAGATTCTTAGAAGCTCTGAGTCCCAGCTGCCTTTCCCTTATGAACCTTCTTCGAATCTATGTCCCCGAGGTAATCACTCTATTTCTTTCACAGATATTTCCTGATGGAATGGATGGCGTTGAATATGAATTTGTAATGATATCATCTAATTTTCATGGGCCGCACAGCTTTTTCCAGATCTCAACAAGATAGTGTTCTTGGACGATGACATTGTTGTACAACATGACATATCATCTTTGTGGGAAATGGATCTCAAAGGAAATGTTGTTGGTGCAGTTGTCAATTCATGGTGCGGTGACAACTGTTGCCCAGGAAGAACATACAATGACTACTTCAATTTTTCACACCCTATCATTTCATCCAACTTTGATCATGATCGTTGTGCGTGGCTGTATGGCATGAATGTCTTTGATCTTGAAGCTTGGCGGCGGACCAATATTACAGAAACGTACCATCAATGGCTAAAACTTGTAAGTACAGTATATTGTGACTGGAAACTGCTTGTAAATAGGAAAACATTCATATTTCTGGAGTCTTGAGTCTCGATACCATGATAGTAATATCTTATGTGCACTTCACAGAACCAGAAGTCTGGGCTGACATTGTGGCATCCAGGAATAGTTCCACCCGCCTTAATTGCGTTTGAGGGTCATGTGCATCCTATTGACCCATTGTGGCATGTGGCTGGGTTAGGTTCTCGGTCCCCAGAGGTTCCTGAAGATATATTGGAAGCTGCTTCCGTCATTCATTTCAGTGGCCCAGCAAAGCCATGGCTCGAGATTGGGTTTCCAGAGGTACGAGGTTTGTGGAGCAAGCATGTAAATTGTTCAAACAAGTTTGTTAGGAAATGTAGAATCATGGGGTGAAGAGGACGAAGTTCTTTCACCCTTCGATATTCATTTTGGGACAAATCCCGAAAGCGGAGTTTGGGGAACACAGAGGGAAGAAGGTTTCGGCTTCAGTCTCTGCTCACACTTAGCTCTGGACACTTCAGATGGTGTTATTTCATGTCCATAAATCACAATAGACAATAGACGAAGACGGTACGATGCGATTATATACCATAGAATCAGGATATTCAACCTTCAATGCATATAAGGGATATATAAAGCTTCATGGATGCATCTCTCTCTGACGTTATATTGTAAATTTTACTCAGGTAATTGAAATGCTTAGATTAATCAATGATGAAGCTTGTTAATAAGGCTATTCAACCTTGTTTATCTACCATAATTGCTCAAGTTTTAGAGTAATCTGATTCCTATTCTTTTTGTCTGGTGTATTTTAAAAAGGAACAAAGAAAAGGAGAACAATTAGGGCTGCCAAAAGATAAATGGTTTGAGCAGCGCTAGCATCAGTTGCTCACGCACCGTGTGATTATGAGGCATTGCCCACAGTCTCATGCTCATACAGTGAAGGATGACGATGCGTTGTCAACATTGCCTACACTTGCCTTTCTAAAACACTATATACCACAGCAATATGTATGGTTGATGGGAGAGAAAAAATAGGGTAGAGACAGCCCGATCACGTCATTAGCAGGGCACCTCTTACAAAAGCATGAGACCTTTTGCATTTTGATCTCTTGTGTTTCCACACAATTCTTATTTGTTGTGAGGGTTGCCCGAGTTGCCCTAATAGGTTACCTCTGCCGAAATTTCTCTCGTTTGTGAATTTGATTTCAAGCAAAAACAAAAGATGATGAAGTGTTTTAGCTAATGATTATACCATATGCATACAAAATGTATCCACATTAATATTCTCATATCTACAAATTTTCTTTGAGACTTTGGTCCCCAATGCATACGTCCTATATATGCAGAAAATGGCATTTACCAGTAAAGGATATGGTAGAGTGGTACCTCTGCCTTGCCTACAATTGCCTCTGATGGATTTTATTCCCAATAAGTGAAAAAGTTAAGCACAATATTGTGCTGTTGGGCTATATTGGGCACACTCGGATGGATGAGCAGCTCACGTGAAGTGATCAAGATGTTGCAACTACTCTTCACAATGGCCCTTTTTCTCTTCTATATAGTCAAAAACCTAGCTATCACCCTAGCCCTGCACTTTCTTGGCTCCTAGGGCAAACCTTATAAATCCATTTTCCTCAAAGCCAAAACATATATTATGATCTGACACGTGTGCATACAGTTTTTTATTCACCTTGTTTCAATTTCTACAAGTAGTCATTTCTACTTGCCTGCTAATCACGATTTGATACGTGTGCACATATTGTTTTATGTGTATATGTATCACTTATTTATACATGTTCAAACTGTACGTTATTTGCAGAAACTAGGAATGGATGCAGATGTTACGCATGAGTAACAGGATAATAGAGCTGGAAACTTTAATTAGGGTGAGAAGTCAAATTTACTATGTCACCACAGAATTTGGGTACATCATCATAGTTAAAAGGAGTCTAGCTTAGTTAATACAGAAAAATCTGATATTATGGAGAACATGAACAACAAACTGGGAGAGACAGATCGGATGATATGGATAGAAGAATTTTTATCAGACGGCAGTCCAACATTTCAACTACATCCAAAGATCAAAAGTAAACAGTAACTAATTATCCCATCTTTATGTGATTTAAAAAGAAAACATAAATTGTAATACTAGTAATGGTAAAAAAATCTTACACAAGTTGGAGAGCTGTCTGGCCTTGGCGAGGGTAATGGTTATTATTGGAATCCAAGATCACAGGGAAGAAGTTCCTGTCATACGAATGCGAAGGCATCGACTGATCGTAGGAAGTTCCCGGCATCATATGTGTTTGCTGCTGCTGCTGCTGTTCTCTCTCGTTTTCAGCTATCTGTACCATGCAAAATTAATTTTATCGTTTTCGTAATTAAGTTTTAACTTTTCGGTATTGGCTTATGCAGTTGAAGGGAGAAAGAGATATTCACCTTTGCTCTCAGAAAATTGTTGTGGTGTTGCAGCTCGGTCTCCTGCACAAACAATGTGCACGTAATATTGTTTTTCAGAAGTAACATTATTGTACATAAGTAACATGAATAACGCAATTTGGCACCAAAGGCATGTAACTCAGTAGTGTATATAGTAAAAGATAAAGTTACCCTCTTTTGCATGAATTCGATTTCAGAAAACAGCATTTCATTCTGCGGTTTATTCGAGCACGAGTCAGTTGAGATTTTGAGTAGGGATTATTTAAAATTGAAAGAACTGAACAAATTTTTGCAATCAAAATAGGGAAATGGAGTACCTTTTTGGATCTTATTCTGCTCATTCCTTTCTCCAATCTTCCTTCTAGGTTCTTCAGTTCCTTGACGTTCAAGGTGCTAAGAGCCTCGCCCAGTATATGCCTGGAGAGAGAGGCAGAATATTTACTATTTTGATGGACAGATATTAGACAATGTAGTTAATTATCTTAATTTACCTGTTTGAATTCTGAATTTCTCGGATCTGTCTTCGCAGTTTGGTTGCTTCCTGCTGATAAAACTGAGGCCATGTATGTGGTGACATCATTAGACATACAAATTGAATGAATAAACAGCGGACGAAATTAATATCAGGAAAAGAGGAAGCTTAAACTTGAATCAGGAGCATTGCAATGCTTCTCTAGGGTTCAGGGTTGTAATTAGCTAGCCAATGTGGATTAGGTGACCAAAATTGGATATAAATAGCCAGTTTAGTGATATATTGTTCTTCTAGCTAGAAGAAAAGGAAGTTTAATTTACAGAAATTCACTATTATTTAAGACTAATGCTAGAAATTTATTGCCTAACATTGGGTTTGTATATGAAAACTAAGACTATTAGGCTTTCATTCTACATAAGAACTTCCACTTCCAAGCCTGCTATAGAAACATATATAAATACTTTGGAACATATACCCTTTTCTATTCATCATCTACAAGGATTTTACCTGAGTGTTAGCTTCTGAAACAGATCCACCGTTCGTAGAATCAGCGCATGCTTTTTTGTACCTATCGATTGTTGCTCTAACGCTGCAAAGGAAAAAAGAAATTAAGTTAAACTTCCAAATTTTTGGGTGGTTCTTCAAACACTTCAATAATTTGGAATGAAATGCCTTATTTCTTAGGTATTCATTAATTAGAAATGGCACACATTGAGCGATCAAAACCCTATTTCTTTCTTCTATTATCTCACTCTCTTTTATGCAATTGTGTTAGTCACCATGCATAGTTGCAGTAGAACAAAAACAAAAAACCCAATGTTTTTGTCAAGCCTTTTGCATATTTTCTCAGTTTCTCTCCCCCTGAGAAAAATTAAAGTTCCATGCGAACCATCATCACATCTTTGAGAGTTTTTGGTGACTTAATTTGGTCGTGTCTGGAAGAACAACCTTCGTGGCATCTCATCAAATTGAAGCAATCGTACGTGGATGTCATGATTCTTGAAGATCAATTTTCTTGCTGCTTCTGTGTGAGGTAAAACTCCTAACTATCATCCTCAATGTATATTTTTAGGTGTTATATCACATGAAAATTGCGATTTCAATACTTTACATAGAAACTTAACTCTAGACATAACAAACTGATATCGTATATGAACTAATCACGAACGTTATGGATACCCTATAGATATAGAATGTATTGTATATGAACTAGCTAGCATGATTGTTTCCTGTTTGATCATGGACCCAACTCGGAGCAACTGTTATGGAAGTTAATTACTAAAGGAACGTCTGCAAATTCCGAATTCAGAAAAATAATGTAAAAAACCTCCAGAAATACACACACATAGACACTGAGATACATACGCACAGAAACAAAAACCACCAACAATTTACTTGTTGATGGCCTAGGCCTAGCTATAACACACCATTAGATTAGGGTTAAGAATTAGGAGCATCGATTTATGAATACTTATAGGCCTCATTAGATTAACTCACTAGATTCAATGTTGTAAGGAAGAAATAATGGATGCTAGTGCCCAAACTTTGTTATAGTTTAAGGTAGAAGAGGGATCATAAAGAAAACTTATCCCTCCCAATCCTATCATTTTCTACATTCTTTGACAAAATCTGAAAGTCGATATCCATTTTCTCATTCAGCATACATTGAATCTAATTAGTTCTCCAATATAATCTTTGACACGAGGTATAACTATAAGTTTCTTTTCTTTGATTTTCTAGCATTTAGTTAATAAAGTGATACACTTCTAATGAGATGCATAAATCATGAATCAGTAAATAGATAAGAGTGCATGATAAAATATGAATAAATAAATAAAGAGTGTTATAGCTTGCGACACGTGAGTCAACTCGAACAAGACATAATTGATAAACTAGTGTGGTAACTGTGATAACTCAGTATTTTTAGTTTTTTGCATTAGTGATTCATTGCATATTACATTGTTATGCATAAATTGATTAGAGTAATTGAAGTCCACTAGTTAATTTAATTATTAAAAAAAAAATTTGCTTATAGAGAGGATATGTCCATGGAACATTTTATTGTGTTTGTGTAACGGTTGATTGATGTTGGATTGTATTATAATTGACTACTTAGTTTAAATTCACTAATCCAGGTAATACTTTTTGTTTCATTCATGACAATATACTCTATATAATTACCACATAAAAAACAAAACCGCAAACATTTATCACTCAAGTTATGACTCATAATTACAATACACATTACACATGTAATTACAGAATAGTTAAATTTAGAAATTCGAATACTTTGTTTGAGTATCAAACATATATAAACATGCAGTTTTATTTGATGATCTTATGGGCTCGTTTGGTAAGTAATTTTAATTGACTGAAAACACTTTTAGAGAAAATATTTTTGGGTTTCAAAAGCACTTGAAGTGTTTTTTTCAGGATTAATTTGCATTTTTACTAAGAATTGGTTCCCAAAACCATTTTCTTCAAAAACACTTTTATTCATTTAAAAGCACTTGCCAAACAAGCTCTATTAGCAACTCTCGCACCAATTCCACTCCATTGCCTAGCGTCATGTTTTTAGTGAGGCAAATTTCTTGGTTGATGCTATTATTAGTGTGACACACTCTGTTAATAGACTCTACTTATGGATTAGAACTATAGCTTTGTCTACTAAACATACAATTTTGTTTGATTTAGCTTGTACTGGTTATAATGGAGGCTTTAGCCTCTAAACTGCTTCTGTGTTGTTTATCCATAAAAAGTATATATATATATAAATACATAAAATTTCCCAAAAATACTAATTAAATACACAAAACAGATTAAATTTTTCAGAAGGGCTAGCTATATGGCCAGATGTGGCTCCACCACTGTTAATATATAGTCCTAGTTGATGTTATGCAACATCAAACAGAACCAAAAATTGACCAAATAAAAAAAACAAAAGAACCAAACAAAAGCATTCACTATACTCTTGGAGAGTTGTTACCTTAATTTCGTCGAGCCATGCAGTGATTGGTTGTCTCTGCCATGCTGGCAGAAGATCCCCAAATATGATTGGCTCCCCCCCCAATCTTGAACTCTACGCCACGTGTCAGTAACCCATTACAGCAATAACCCTAAGGAACAGTCCTATTCCCACCTCGATGACCCCAAAACACCCAAAGACCCTTTGAATATTTACCAAGTTTATGGTATTAAACAAGTGAATTTTATTCATAGATCTGAAAAAGAATTTATTTCCTTTTATGTCTCTGAATTCTCTGAGACAAAGATGTATGTTTTTGCAGCCATTTTTAGCATTTTTTCTTCAGACTTATCTTCTCCATTCCTCAGTCATTTCATCTTTGCTTCTTTCATATCTCTCTCTCTCTCTCTCTCTCTCTCTTTTCACAGAGTCACAGTCACACACTACTTTTCTTGGAGTATATGCAGGCAAATAATAAACAAGTCTAAGTATAGATATGGTTCAGTAAAAGCATGATACTAATTAAACATGATTCTCCCTCTTCTGGGTTTTTGCAGTGATATATATATATATATATATATAAATACATATATTATATATGTATGTATATATATATATATTACACATAAAATTTGAAGCATAAGTTAAAGACTCTTTTGTGTTTCTTGAGGACATTGTTTCCAGAAAGATGAAAGAACTCATGACTCATGGATCTCTCTGTGTCCATAGATATATAGATAGATTAATAATAGTGCACAATGAGAATAAGGAAAATTATTTTTCATCTTTTTCACCACAGAAACTCAAAAGATAAAAAGAAACAAAATGAATGGAAGATATTTGAAAATTGATAAAAAGTGAGAAGAGAAGATGGAAGTGAAGGGAATCATTATGTGACAGCAGCTTCTTTGTCCGGACTGGAGAAACAGAAACATCATGTCTGACGTGACCAAAGATTCGTAAGCTGTAAACTCAAAGAAACAACAATACAGCCACTCACTCACACAAGAAACCCTAGGCATATAATAGGCGAAATTTTTATTGTTTCTGAAATATTTCAACGGTTAGATCTTGATCATTCTGTTTTTTTTCTATGAAGAATCTAAATATCAAAAACCTCGAAGTCAAGGATACCCATACTAGAAAAACCCCCAAAGCAAGGGTAAAGTGGTAAAAAAAACACCCACTGGACTTTCGGTTTTAAAATCCTAAACACAAGATATACTGATCTAGCCTCCCAGACCCACCAGAATGATGAAAACAGTCTTCATCATTTGAATTAGTCTTAGTTAACAAAAATGAAGTTATTTTCACAGCCTTTTACATACCACTGTTTAATTCTAGCCGTTAATTTTGTTTGATTTATTTATTCTAGCCGTTAAATAAAGAGGGATGCGTGAGAAGTTAAAAAAGATGTGCTTCCCTTAACAAAATCATATTTCTTGTGTGATTTCTGTCGAAGATAAAACAAAAGATTAGGCATCCAATAGGCTTTTGAACCTATTTCTCAGACTTGCAGCTGACTGATTGAAGTATGGCTTAATTGATATGTAATTGGGTAATTTGACTTTTGAAACCCTAGCTAACAGCACCCTAGCCCTCCTCCGTTATGTTCCAGAAAGGGGCAAAGAGGACAAAAAACTAATGTATAGAAACCCATAACTATAAAAAGGTGGTGAATTTACTTAGTTCTGGCAATCTGATTGAAGTTTTTGATTTGGGTTTTAACTTATATATATATATATATATATATATATAATATATATATATATATATATATATATTCATTTTACTTATTAGCTGAGCTGACATGTTTACTTAGGAAGCGTCATGAGATGAAGGGAACTGGCTAATGAGAGTTGGACAGCTTTGTGAGCTGCAGACATACTTTTTATGGACTACTGATAGATGACATGTGAAGAGAGAGAAAGAAAGAGAGAGGGAGAGGAGAGAGAAAGAGGAGTTTAACAACAATGGAGATACATGGAAGCTGATCTAACAGACCTGCAACACTTTGTAACCCTCAGATTGTTATCATACAAAAACTGCTAGGACTAATACAAACTTCCTCTATTTCTATCTGTGATCCTACAGATCTGCATCCAGCCACACAAAGAGCTAAGCTATAGAAAGAATAAGCACAATATATAAAGAAAATAAATAAATAAAAGCATATATTACCCCAAAGATCAAAGTTTTCTGGTTGATAAGCTGAAATATACCTCAAACCTTATAAAGGAAAACAAACAAAAAGATGAAAATAAGGATATGTAATTCCTTTTAGGGCCACTTTAATTACTCAAGTTTCACCCTAGCTAGCCACACCCAAAACCAAAAAGAACAAAATAATTTATCTCAACTGCTCCTAACCAGTCTTAATATTTTTTAAACAACAAAGAGATTGAAAAATAAAAACAAGTTAGTAGTTTTATGTGTAACTAAATAATTAAAATTAGCTTCCAGCTGAAAAGTTAAGATCATATATATAAAGGAATATAGAGATTAATTGAATTGGAAACAACTACTTGAAGATCAAATCACAAAAACTCTTAGAGAGAGAGAGAGAGAGAGGCTGAAGTGCTAGAACAAAATAGTTAAATTAAGAAAATTAGAAATTAATTGCAAACCTGTTGTTTGCATACTCATAGAGGCGGCCACGGCTGGAGAAGACGATAAGAGCAACTTCAGCATCACAAAGAACAGACAATTCATAGGCTTTCTTAAGCAATCCGTTGCGGCGTTTGCAGAAGGTGACTTGTCGATTTGTAGTGTTTTCGATCCGCTTAATCTCGATTTTGCCTCTTCCCAATTTCTTTTGGGAGGAGCTCTCGGGTGCTTGATTTGGGAATTCCATTGTTGCAAGGATGAAAAAAACCCCTCCAAATTGATGAATTGTGGTTTTTTTTGTTAGCTAGCTAGCAAGAAAAAACCAAAAACCACTCTCTAATTAAAAGGCATGATCAAGATCAACTGTGACAACCATATTTGTAATAAAGCAATAGACAAAGATTAAGCCATGAGTTACGTGTGAACTTTAATTTTTTTTTTTAAGACCACTAAACCAACTTGTAAAAGGAAAACAAAGCAAAGTAGGAATAGAAAATTAGGGATATGTAAACAAAAAGAAGATAATTACTTCTCTTGACTTTGAGTTTTTCTTTTGGGTTGCAATTGGCAACAGGAAGGAAGAATTGCAGAAGTGGGAAGTGGGTTTTTTGGTTAAAGAGATTGGTATTTAAGGACGGAAAAAAAAAACAGACGTCTCAACCATCATCCAACACATCCTCCATTATTTGATTCGTAAGGATGATAGTGTAGAAATATACTTACTATATATGTGTATCTCTCTCCCTAGCTAGGTTGGATTATATAGTAATGGAGGAGAGGAAGTAGTAGAAATATAAAGAGGGATGGAGAAAACAGAAGAGGGTTTGATGTGAATTGCTTTCATGCTCCATTAACCGTCCATTTCTTCATGTATGGGAAAAAGGAAAGGTGTAAGTGTGTGATGGTGATAAAAGGGTCTTTTGCACTCGAGAGCTTTATTTCATATTAAAAAAAAAAAAAAAAAAAGGAGAGGGAGGTCATGGTCTTTTTGAAGAGAAAAAACAAAATAAGAGGACCTCCCATGTTATTTTCTTCTTGGATTATTTTTGAGTTGGCCTTTTATTCTAGATTTGTTTTCTGACCTCCCCAAGAGTAGTACTACTTCTGTTCAAAGTTTTTCATCTCTCTCTCTCTCTCTCTCTCTCCCCTGCATTATTAGAACATATATATAGTTACTTACAAGGGTAGTGACGTAACTGAAGGAGACTCCCATGTGATATTCTGTGAAGTGTTCATGACAATCCCCTCTTTTTTAGTTCATTTATGGTAAGTATGGAGCAGCACCTTTGATTCATTGTGCTACCATTTTACATCAATAAGGTGCCAATGCCACAAAATGTAGGTCGTCTAAGAGATGTTTTATACATGCATATCATATGTAACAATGCACGGCCACCCTAAATTAAAGATAAACTAGTTGTATTTACCAAAAAAGAGAAATTACTTGTTCATGATATGTGAGGGAGAGTGTTAGCCATATTGGTTATTTTTAATGTTGTTGAAATTAACATCAATATTAGAAATGAGATACATTATGCTTGTAAGGGAGTTGTTTTTCGAGAGTCCATCACGACTAGAGGTTACGTTTTGCCGAACATATAGTCATTCTATCGTGTATTATATCAGTTGTATCAGTTGGATAGTTGCTCCAAAAGAGGTACGTGTATAACATACAGAGTCACATCATTGATACAAGTGTGAGTGAGTTGAGTCCTTAGGACATTTCTATAGTGCAGGAGTTTCGTTTGTGTTTCCCTAAGACCTTTTCGGGTTGCCTCTTAATCGAGAGCTTAATTTTGCTATTAAGCCACTTTGGGCACAACTATTTCTCATACACCGTATAGAATGGTGCCAGCCGAGTTGAAGGAGTTGAAGACTGAATTAAAAAAATTAACGGATAACGGATTCATATATACGACCTAGTATTTTTCCCTGGGTGCACTAGTGTTGTTTGTGAAGAAGAATGCTCCATGAGATAATAATGTGCGTAAATGCAGCTATTAGGGTTTTTCTTTTTCACCTTAATTACTGCTTTAACTTATCAGCTGAAATGTACACACTTGATATTTCTCATGTAGTCATGTATTATATATATATAATTATATATGTGCAAATATTATATGCATTTGACATGGCCGGCAATGCAAGACTATAGTGATCGATCAATCTCTACGGTGCAGAATTTTGTAGGATATCATGCCATGTATCCAGAAGGATCTTAAGCACAGTTAGCCCTAGCTATATATAGATATACTACTTTGATTGGACCATGTACCTGATAGGTGGGTATTACATAAGCTAACAAACATACAGGTGACGTTTCCTCGTAGCATTAATAGCCACCATCCTAATTCTAACCCTAATCTAATAGTCTTATAATAGCTAGGCCTAGGCCACCAAGTAAAATTGAAATGCCATATCTACTTAGGTATGATTTGATATTAAACCATATCTAAGCCCAAATATATTGCCATGATACATAGTACAAAGGCTATAATTGTTGTGCACGTATGAAAGCTCATAAATTCTGAGCTCTAACACTCCTCTATACATTTTCGTGCTTTTTGTCTATAATTTATATTCCAATATTATACATAGAGTGCAACACAATCAAATATGTGAGACGGCCTTGAAAGAAAGTTAAGATTTCACTATAAAACCAGTTGAGCTTGTGCCAACTTTTGCTTTTGCCCACAACTTGCACCTAAATTGACATAGGGGATGTTGTGCATAAAATCTTTGTGGAAATGATGCTTGTCATATTCTGATACACTACACTTTAAACTTTAAAGTTGTGAATAATGTTGCGATTAGTCATGCGCGACCGCAACAATATGCTACATTTTCTAGGAAATTAAGAACTTGAAGAATCTCTTAGGCCATCTCCAATGGTGGCCAAAGGCCAACAATTTTAGGCCATAGGCCTTTGCATTTGCTTGTCCAACAATGGCCAAGAAATAGGCCCAAGGCAACCCAACAGAAAAAAGGACACAAATTGGCCAAAGAATTGGCCCGGCCAAAAGGAGTGGGACCCGCAGTGCGACTGGGCAAGCCGCGAGTGCACCACACGCCCAGGTTTTCCACTCACCAACGCGCCACACGCGCTTGGCAGAAAGCAAGTGCACATGGGTGACGTCACCCCCTGTCTGCCACTCAATATAGCCGTTGGAGATCAACGGCTGAGATCACTCGGCCGTTGGATCATCCAACGGTCAGATTTCAAACTTGTTTTTTTTTTTTTTTTACTTTTAAATTTAATCCAACGGCTGTGATCAAATGAGATCAAATCTAACGGTAAAAAAAAATCATCCAACGGCCCAAATTAAAATCCAACGGCTAAAATAATTAATAAAAAATATTTGTTCAGAAATTTCACCCAAAAACCCTATAAATACCCATTTATTTGGTTATACATCCACACAAAATCAATTTCCTTCCATTTCCTCATCCAAATTTCATTTTTTCTTCTACCCACTTCTAAATCATTTTAAACCCACTTCTAGATTAGCAATCTTCTTCTACCCACTTCCAAATTTTCATTCTCCTTCTACCCACTTCTACAAAAATTTCAAGATGCCAAAAATTAGTACAAAATTACCAAATTGGTCTAAAGATGAAGATATAGCTTTGTGCAAGGCATGGATCAATATTAGCGAAGATGGTGCTACCGGGATGAACCAAAATATTCAAGAATTTTGGTCTCGGGTCTATGAAGTGTTCATTAGCACATCTCCCCCACCGTTGCCCGACAAGCCACGAACTCTTGATGGTATGTACGATCGTTTTAAGAGGATCAACAAAAAATGCACTTGTTGGAAGTCGGCCTACAATAAAGCCAAAGATGTGCTTGAAAGTGGAAAGAGTCAAGAAGATATGGTGAGTTTATTTTGATAAATTATTTTTTTGATGTCCATAATTAAATGGAAAATGTGCATAATTACATTTTTTAACTAATCAATCTTTATTTATTTCATACATAGATTAATAAAGCGATGGCTATATTCATGACACTTGATACCCCTAAAGGTCACGAATTCAAGTTATTTCATGCTTGGAACATCCTCAAAGATTGTCCTAGGTGGAATGAAAATGTAGCTAGTAAGGTTCCAAGACAACCTTTTGAAGGCGGGGCAAGTGTTGATGTTGATGGTGATTTTGTAGATGAGAGTCCATCTTCATCTATAGCAAGACCGCCGGGGCGAGATAAGCAAAAGGAAGCAAAGAAAAAAGGGAAGCAAGTGGATTCGGCTAGCGGGAAGTATGAGGAAAAGCTTGACAAACTACTTCATTGTAGTGAAGAGAGCAATCAAGAGAAGTTGCAAATGCGCAAACTCATGGAGAGGCAAATGGAAATGGAAGAGCGGGAAATGGCAAGGAAAGCCACAAGAGATAAATTAGACCAAGATATGTACGAGTTGGATATAATGAAGATGGATCTCGACAAATTTACTCCAAGGAGGAAGAGGTTTTTTTCGTGAGAAGCAAGATGAAATTTTATCAAGGCGCACCCTTTTTGATGATGTTGGTTATAGCTTTCACCCAAGTCCTCCACCATATTAGTTTTAATTATTGATTGATTTTAAATGTTGTATGATCAACCCAAGCCCTCCACCTATGTTGTTTGATTTTAAATTTAAGCATTAATAATAATGGTATTTTATGCAATTGTATGTGTCGTTTGTGGAGTTGCCAAATTGCATTTTTTCGTACTTTATCGGAATTTAAATATTTTTAGGTCAAAATGTTCAGAAAATTAAGCTAAGTTAATCTAAATAAATACATTTTTTTTTAAAGTTAACGGAAAAAAAATATTAGGCTAAAACAATATTTAACAACTTTTCGGCCTAAAATTTAGGCCACACCATTGGAGAGAAAATGCAGTTTCTGGCCAAAGGCCATGAAGCCAAAGGTCAATATTTGTTATTGGCCATAGGCCACCATTGGAGTTGGTCTTATGACTTCGAGTTGTTCGAAACTTAGGGTTCATTCTTTTGTGTGTAAAGAGGTGTAAAAAGAACACCATTCTTTGCCTCCTTATTGGGATAGGTTTGATGATATATATAGTTCTATTTGGTGCATATTGTTTCAAGCTAACTATGTCTTCACTATTGAAGTTCTTCTAATTATATTAATCACATCAAGTTATGTACAATGTATCCCTTTGGATATTACGGTTGAACTTTGTTTGCTCATGCTGCTTATCAAGGTTTGGTATAGAAACTTCTGATGTGGAACATTTCTTTACGGAGTTGGCTACGATGCTTGCAAGCATCAAATGCTATCACCAAACTAGCCATTGATTTTTACTACAAATTTCTTAAATATTAAAAAATTCATAATAATTAAATTACAAGTGTGAAAAATGTGAAAAAAAATATGCAAACGCTCGTGATCACATTCTCTACGTTGTTACGATGGTTACATGGTCATTTGGATTTTTAAAACCCTCGAAACCCTCATGAATAGTATTTTTTTAAGTTTAAAATTCATAATAATTAATGTATAAGTGTGAAAATGTGAAAAAATATACAAATGTTTGTAATAACAAGCTCTACAACTTTCGTGAAGGCATCAACTCCGAAATTCAACACCAATTCATGAACCCTAGATTTATATTTAACCGTTGATTGTCGTTTACGTTTACGCTCCATGCTTCTCACCAGATTTCATTTTTTTAGATTTTCTTTTTTCAAAACATGATCTTTTACTAGATGCAGAAAGATGAACGGTTCGCATCATTGATATCATGTTCCGATATTTACAGTTAACTGAAATATGAGTTGATGTTATATAGTTTATAGAAACTTTATAAACTCCGAGCTATATTTTCACCAACCGTAAAAATCTGAACATGATATTAACGATCCGAGCTGTTCATCTTTCTACATCTACTAAAAGATCATGTTTTCAAAAAAGAAAAGCTGAAAAAATGGAATTCGGTGAGAAGCATAGAACGTAAACGTAAATGACAATCGACGATTAAATATATAAATCTAGGGTTCATGGATTATGGTGTCGAATTTTGGAGTTGACCCCTTCAAGAAAGTTGTAGACTTTGTCATTACGAGAGGGTTGGTGAAGATCGTTAGTGGAGTTGACTCCACTATTGACCGTTGACCAGCGAAGACCGTCCCAATATTACGAAAGATGCTACAAACTTGTTTCGACGTTGTCTTCGTCCCAACATCCATAAAACCTCAAATTCAAAATTTAAAATTGTTAAAAAACGTTATCTAAACACATTTGAATTTGAATTTATCTTAGAATATTCATAATAAATTCATTTTATGTCGGAAAAATATTTCGAAAGTTGCCACGAACTCGATGCGATGCTGCCAACGATGATAAAGCCCTAAAATAAGTTTGTATCAAGTAAATTTCCCTCGTTATCAATGGTCAACGTGGTCAATGGTGGTCAACTTTGACCGCTCATAACTTTTTCGTACGGAGTCAACTCCATGGACGGTCTTCCCCGACGAGCTCGTAATGACAAGATTTATAACTTTGGTGACGGGGTCAACTCCGAAATTCGACACCATAATCCATGAACCCTAGATTTATATATTTAACTGTCGATTGTCGTTTACGTTTAAGCTCCACGCTTCTCACCAGATTCCATTTTTTCAACCTTTTCTTTTAAAACATGATATTTTAGTAGATGCAGAAAGATGGACAGTTCAGATCATTGATATCATGTTCATAATTTTACGGTAAGTGAAAATATAACTCGGAGTTTATAAAGTTTCTAGAAACTGTATAACATCGACTCATATTTCAGTTAACCGTAAATATCGGAACATGATATCAACAATCCGAACCGTTCATCTTTCTGCATCCTGTAAAAGATCATGTTTTGAAAAAAGAAAATCTGAAAAAATGAAATCTAGTGAGAAGCATAAACAAAAAACGAAAATCGACGATTAAATATAAATCTAGGGTTCATGGATTATGGTGTCGAATTTCAAAGTTGACCCATTCACGAAAGTTGTAGAGCTTGTCATTACGAGCATTTATATATATATATATATATATATATATATATATATTTTTTTTTTTTTACATTTTTCACACTTGTACATTAATTATTATGAATTTTTATTAATTTAAACTAACAAAAATACTATTCATGAGGGTTTCGAGGGTTTTAAAAATCCAAACAACCATGTAACCATCGTAACAACGTAGAGGATGTGATCACAAGCATTTACATATTTTTCACATTTTTTCACACTTGTAAATTAATTATTATGAATTTTTTAATATTTAAATATTTTTGTAGGAAAAATCAATGGCTAGTTTAGTGATAGCATTTGATACTTGCGAGCATCGTAGCCAACTCCGTAAAGAAATGTTCCACGTCAGAAGTTTCTATACCAAACCTTGTAATATCCAGGGGGATACATTGTACATAACTTGATGTGATTAATTAGAAGAACTTCAATAGTGAAGCCATAGTTAGCTTGAAACAATATGAACCAAATAGAACTATATATATCATCAAACCTATCCCAATAAGGTGGCAAAGAATGGTGTTCTTTTTACACCTCTTTACACACAAAAGAATGAACCCTAAGTTTCGAACAACTTGAAGTCATAAGAGGTTCTTCAAGTTCTTAATCTCCTAGAAAATGTAGCATATTGTTGCGGTCGGGCATGAGTAATCGCAACAAAATTCACGACTTCAAAGTTTAAATGTATCAGAATACGATAAGCATCATTTCCACAGAGATTTTATGCACAACATCCCCCATGTCAATTTAGGTGCAAGTCGTGGGCAAAAGCAAAAGTTGGCACAAGCTGAATAGGATGCATTGCTAAATAGGATCACCTTCTGCTTTCTTTTCTATTATATTGGAGAGAGAGAGAGAACCAATGACCATATGAAGTACAAGGCCATAATGCATCATGAACTGTAAAAAGCAAATGATAACTAAACACTTTTTACAAATTTTCTTCAATGGATCAAGGCAGTCGATTGTGAATACACTATGCAAGGGTTCGATTCATGTTGTTGCCTATAGTCCGAGACTACTTAGTAGTCCAAAAAATAAACAGTGAATAACGACTTTTAGATTAACTTTAAAAAATCGAACGGTGAAGATTGTTTAAAAAGTCGGACTACTTGGTAAGGTGGACAACCTAACTCCACTTTTTTTTTTCTTCTTCTACACACTTCTCTTTAATTTTGGCCATCAAATTAATAAATCCAACAAAACCAACAAACAAATATATTGTGAAGGGGATAATAAAAATGGTATACGTATTTATCTTGTAAAAATTATATATTTAATGATATGTTGCGAGGGTGTGAGAGGGACCACAATGATGCTGCAACAATGATGTTACATTTGAACTTGGAAATGATGGTGAAAGAAGCTTAAGTTTTCAATGCTTATACCTAATACCATAAATGCCACATACCCTGTCACATTCGTACCACCTAAAAGAGGAATTGGAATGCTTGGAGTATAATCTATGTGACAACAAACTTACAAGGGCATTGTGATTTTTTCTTCTAATTTTTTATAATTTCATGTTACATGCATGCCAGAAGAATTGCAAAGACCTTGGTACAAAATTAATGATATCATTGCAAGCTGGGTTTGGTTTGAATTTGAACATTTCCTAAAAAATTAGGCATCTTTAGAAAAAATGGGCAATGCCTAAGCAACCAAATATCACAATTCTATGACACTCTTTTGTGTGAACGAAAGTGATCATTTCGACTATCAGTAAACAAAGTACTCAAAACACAAAAATTCTACTATGACATGTACCCGATGAGTGAATAGTTCGATTTGAAGACAAGGTTTCAACAACAAAGAATCCAATGGTCAAGACCCCAATATATATTATACACCGGTGCATACTAAAAAATGTCATCAAAACATTTAACATCCTTGAAATTTGATGCTTATGGCTATGAAAGTGATGACCACAAGATGATATCACTTATCAGTTGTCTTGGTGCCAAATTCTGAAGTCCTTTGTGGCACAATGCTGTGGAAATGGTGGCTGAAATTAGAATAATGTATGGTAAAAAAATAACATGGTGAATTTACTCCCTACTGAAGTCGGCTAAATTTTCCTACCAAACAAGAAAAGGAGCTGTTGTTTCTTCAAAGAAGCAAAACCAGTTTTGGATAGAGATCTTATTTTTGAAAGGTTTCTGAAACATGGGCTCATTGGGCTTAATTTCAATGGAAGGTTGCTCGGTGTTTTCTGCCAAACTTCACCTGATACACGACATAAGGGATTGCTTCATTTATAAACTTCACCTTCAACAAGATTTATTTCAATAATTTTTTTTACTATCCCGATTAAAGGTGAATGCCTCTTTTTCTCCCGAAGTTGTCGAAATTATTCGTAATAAGATATTGGCTACGATTGAAAAGGTTTTATCAACAAAATTTCCATTTATTCCATATTTAGACATAAGTGTATTAATCCATTCACGTATAGTTTTGATTATGTGAAAAAAGTTAATGTTCCATTTTAAAAATTAATTGGCAACGGAGGAAGTGACCCAACACCTTATAAAGCCCCTCCAAGATCCTTTTTGTAACTTTTCTGTGAAACAATTCTTCACATCCTTACGCAAAGACCACTTGTTTTTGTAAGCATGCATATCTTTTGTTCCACCAACGAACCTTAATTTGTTTTTGTAAACAAAAGCTGTTTTTCTTTCCCCATTCTGCACTCTGCAGGTTAGTTTGTACTCTGTACTGCTTTTGAAGAGTGTTTCTTTGATTGAATAAATGCTTATTCATAAACTAGGCAAACGCACCATAATCTGTTCACTTCTGTTCTTTCTTTTGGCTTATACAGAAAGGAAGCAAGTTCCGAAGTGTGGTCAGAATGCTTTTCAGAAAAGCACATTTCTTTAGCCAGAACTTCAATTACAAGACCAGTTAGAAGTTTAATTATAAGCAGTAAATCTGGAAAAGCATTTACCATGTGGAGGAATATGGTCTCTTAAATCATGCATAACCCTGCCAAATTGTCAACCTTCTATCCACACTAATGGGACTTGGGGCTTAGGGTGACATCCACCCCTGCGCCCGAGGTCATGAGTTCGATTTCTCTTTCTCCAATATCAGCTTTGTAATTATAAAGAGAAGTGATTTTCACACACCATTTTTAGTTTGTCACACACTCCTCTATTTTTTACCGTTGAATTAAATAAATTAAACAAAAACAACGGACAAGATTAAACAGGGGTATGCAAGAAACTAAAAATGGTGTGCGTTCATCATATTCCTTTATAAATAAATAAACTGAAAATGCCAAGGTCAGTTTGCAACAACCAAAAAGTTGGAGTTTAAATTATCATTACTTAACACATGGTGGTCTAAACAATCATCAGTGCATAAAAATAAAAAATTTGTTATCTTAAATTTTAATAGAAATGCTAACATGATAATCCAGCTCTGGAAAAATTAAGCATAATATTTCAGTACTATGTACAATATTTGGAATAATCTACGAGAGGAGTTTACTGAGAGATGGAAAGACCTACGGAAAGATCACAGAAACTGAAATGCTTTCCAATTTGCACCGGAGTACATGAACGATGTAGATCCCGAAAATGTAATTAAATGAAACAAAACTGACCTAATCTAACTTTCTAGTTCACTTCGTATCCAGTCTCGTGCGCACATCAATGCTTGGACCGTCGCTGGGTTCATGGAACTCCAATCGCGGTCGAGAACTCTTCCTCCGGTGTTGAATGCTGAGTCCATCGCAACTTTTGACACAGGAATTCCCAACACATTGCGCGCCATCATAGATAGGACAGGGTACCTAGGAGCGTGAACTTTCCACCAATTTAATATGTCAAATCCCGGTGCATGACGAGGGAAGGCAGGCTCTTCCAAGTACTTGTCCAAATCTGACTTTGTCCCATCGGTCTGAGTAGTTTCCTCAATATACTTGTCAAAGCCACTCAGCCTATCCCCCAACTCCCTTTCAGAACCGGGAAAGTGAGAACTAGCACCTACTTGCCAAGCCACACCTTGATCAAGCGAAGCTAAGCAGTTTGAATGTTCATTATACAGTGCCTTGACACACTCAAAAGCACCAGAAATATGGCTTGGAGCGCCACTGCCAAAAACTTTACCATAATAATACTCTACCACTCTCATCTTGAATCGAGGATCTAATATGGCTGCAACCGCTAAACCCAAGGTACATCTCTGCCAATATTCTTCAAATCTGCTTCTCATCTTAAAAGCCAGAGAACTGATATAATCATCTGGATTCTTGCACCACTCATTCAGCTGCGAGTATACTTCACAAAGCTCAGGAAAATACAAATTTGCAGTCGGAGACTTGAATTTTGTGAAACAATCGGTGACCTCAACAAAGAGCTTCAAGTAGCTAGTAATGACACTCACTCTATCCCATTCAATATCAGATGGGCACATTGTGTAGACAACGTCATTTGCATGCAAAAGATAAAACGCGTCCCTGTACTCCAAAGCAATTTCAAGCATAACATATGTCGAGTTCCACTGCATTTGATTATCTAGGCATAAGAACCTCTTACTCTGACCTCCAACTTGTTGAGCTATCTCGTCAAATTTTGCTTGTACTGATTGCGAACTTTTGACATACCGTATACTTCCTCGAATCTTATCAGTCATCTCACAAAGTGCTTCTAGAGCATCCTGAAACATCATATTGAGAACATTTGCTGCACAGCGTACATCAAATAACTGACCATTACAATAAAGCAACTTGTTTTGGGACAGCCTGTCTCTGATTCTAATGACTATGTTGTCGTTGGTGGAATAACTATCAGATGTCATAGAAAACAACTTACGGTCAATATCCCATTCAATTAAAGATGTCATGATAATTTCTGAATGCTTGTCTTCTGTATCAGAAGAATCAGCGACAATAAAATTTAAAATCTTCTTATTTAGCTGCCAAGACTCATCAATATAGTGTGCAGTCAAACACAAGTACTGAGCACCATCCAAAGAAGCCCACATATCCGCACTAAGGCTGATTCTACCGGGCAATTTATCCAACACATCATTCACCTTTTGCTTCTCTTTCACATAGATCTCCATACAGTCGGCCTCAACTCTTTCGGATGTCACAAGCTCAAATAATGGCTGTAGATTCTTAACGAACACTTTGAATCCAACATCCTCAACCATATCCAAAGGATACCCATGTAAAATAATCATTCGGGCAAGATCAAATCTACTCCGCCTTTGATCAAAGTTATTACTTCCATAGTTAATGATGTCATCTTTTGTCTGCTCTTGCTCAAACCTAATATTCACAAGGTTAATAACTTCATCCTTTTTCTGCTGTTGATCCAAATTGAAATAAGTTCCTTCCTGTCTCTTTCCTCTTGCTGCAAAGAGTTGAGGTATGCCAAGATTAGATCTTCTCTGACACCTAATTAAATGATTCCTCAAATGTGATGTCCCACTGGTACTTGATCCGCTGAGTTTCTTTTTACAGTGTCTACAAACAGCAATACATGTGTTATCAGCCAACTTAATCCTATCAAAGTCATTCCACACGACAGATTTTAATCTGGTTGATTTGATGTTCACTGCATCGGACATATCCATTGCATTGACTTAGTACTTCACCAGTATCTGCACATCAAAAAAATATATCTATATATTATTAGTAGGATTACTAACCCAAAAAAGAAAAGAAAGAAAGCAGAAAGAACCAAAACAAGAAGTCGACTCAAAGATATAACTACCAACCTTTCTTAAATTATCAATTCTCCCTCAATAAAAATGTCATAAGACAACAACATATGTTTTATTTTTTTAAAAGAAAAGAATTACAAACGTTTGCCCGTGCATATTCACACAACAGAAAGCGAAACAATCTAAAAGGATCAATAATAGTCTCATAGTTACGACTAACAATTATACGACAAAAAATAGTGGTAGGCTTCTTTTTATGCATATCTGTATAGGCAAGATCGGTAAACTAATTATCCAAATGCCCTACACTCATGCTGACACTAAATGAAATATATGGTTCGGATGATAACAGGGCATCCATGTCCAACAGTTGAGGTGCAAAATTAACTGAAGTAATAAGTTGTGCAGGTTGCAAAGTAACAAATTTCTCAAAAACAACATCAACCAGTTCAAAGAGGCTGAGCTAGACATATTAAAAGAAAAGGAATTACTAACAGAATGGAGCAGGCGTACCAGATGAAATGTTATGACCCAATTGAGAAACACAATTTGACCCGCGTCATCCATTACCAAGTAAAAAGAACACAAATCTCGATTTATCTTTTTGGATTGATGACTAATGTATTTCTCTTCTTTCAGCAGAAAAAAATGGCACTAATAGTAAAGGTTACTCCAGAGTGTTATAATCCCCATGTGTTGAAGATAGAAACGTGCACATAGTCGTCTTCATAAAAACACACAATGAGTATGAAGCAAGACATCATCCCTGCCAACTGCAGAACATACAATGCAATACAGGGAAGACTCACTCTCTACCATAACCGAAACAAGGGTATTCTACAAGTAACGCAATACGCAAAGCCCATGCATTACAAAATTTACTATGCCAAGCATCATAAAATCGAAAATTTACGGGTTTGCAACAAAAACATAGGGAAAGAAGGCATCTTTCTGCTCTTCAATGTTCACGAGCTCCTATTGTACAGAAGAAAATATGCACAGAAAACATAATTTTGGTCTGGAAATTCGACCCGAGGATTGAACCCGGGTCCATGTCCTGGGGAGAGAGAAGGTGGGTCGGGCATTCAAAGGGGTAAAAGTAGGTTGGGAAAGACGAGCTTCTGGAGTTCGCCGGATCGGAGCCGGATTCCAGGACCCGCCTGACCCAACCCGACTCGAAGCGGGTCGCTACCGGACGGGTCAAAAGGGCCCACTTTAGAACTCAATTGCGGTTCTCGGATCGGAATCCCAACATATAATATAAAAACAATGCAACAGAATCCACAACAAACGCAGAAACAAATAAAGCCCCAAATTGCATTCGGATTCGGACCCAATTTTAGGGTTCAAACCCGAAAATAAATAAATAAAATTAAACTTAATTCAACGAAATGTTTCAAAATTAACAGAGGAGAAATAGTGCTATTAGGGTTTGGAGACGTACAGTTGAGGGAGAAGCTGAAAGACGCCGATTTTGCGAGGGATACGAGGAGAATTGGGGTCGTTAGGGTTAGGGTTTGCGGGTGTTGTGTGAGACTAAGAAGAGAGAGTGGCAGTGCGGGGTAAATATGGAAGCGGGAGAGCAATTTAGTAAGAAGGCGCGCCGCGGTGGGAAGTGGTAACGAAGCAAGGACTTAATTCAATTACTAATCTACCCTTTTATGTTAAAATGAGGAATTTTTTTTTTTACTTTTTTCATTTTGGAAATGTTTTTTTGTACAAAAAATTAATATCAGGAAAATTGGAGAATAAGATAGGGGCTCGTGTTGTTCTTTGAAGAATTGAAAATGTTTTCAAATAATCAAAAGCAATTTTGACATTTGTTCCAGAAAGAAGGGGGAGCCCTACTAGGCTTCTACTGGATTGGGTTGAGAGGCCAGCGTGGGTGAGAGGAGACACTGGGCTAGCCTGGTGCGTTGGCTGGTCTGGTGCCGAGCCATGATGAGATTCATTAATCTTAGCAAATTCTTTGACCTGAACTTGACCATTGATGAATTCTGGTACTTCTTCAAAATTTGTCATGCTGGCAGTGTCGGGCAGTTGAAGTTGCATCATAGGTTGCATGATCCCTTGAGTAGAAGAGGCCATGATTGGCCTAGAAACATGCTGGAGATTAGCGGCTAGTGGGAGTCTAATACTTCGCCATAGTTTCGAGTTCCGCTACAATTTATTGATGAGTCTGCATTCGGTCATTTCTAAAGTGCAATGTGCACAATTTTCATGTCAGGATTGCACTTTAGAGATGACTCATTTGCGTCGAGAGAAAGGTGGGCTGCCACCAAAGGAGGAGGTTTCGCTCATTAAAGAGGTGGCGCTCGTTGGTCCAATCGTTGTAATTGAACCGATTGCCACCGAGTGCGAAAAGAAGAGATTTGTATCGCCTGCTCGAGGGTCGTCTGTAGAGAAGAAATTGAGGGTTTCTTCTGCTGCTTGCGGGAGCTCAGCTGCTGCCAAGAAACTTGTGATTGATATTTCTTCCTAGAAAAGCAAAAGAGAAACTTTTGAATCTGCTCCAAGTAAGAAAGAATTGATGAGCGTAAGGAATCCGTGCTGCCCCTGCGCTAAAGTCTGGAGATAAAGTGAAGCGTCCACCTGTGATAAAGGAAAACTCCGTTGTAAGAGAGGTGCCGAAGGTTGCTTCTTCCAGTGTTGATGCGATTGAGAAGGCTGCAAAGAGTAAGGGAGCTGCCCGAGTGGCAGTCGTGAGGGGGCGACGCCCCAGCCTTCAGAGAGCTTGGTGGAATGAGTGTGCTGCTTAATCCTGACTTGCTGAGTATGTTGGGAAGGTAGTCGGCGTGAGCATCTTGTCTGAACATCAGCCAGAGGAAAAAAGGAGTTTGCTGCTTGCTGCTATGCAAAAGAACCTAATCCTTTCCATTGAGTCAATATGCCTCGACAAAGTTGCAATTTATGAAGCCAAGAAAGCTGGGGATGTGTCCGCTGCGAAAGCTTGTTCCATGCAAAAAAAGATAGCAAGTTTGGAGCCTGAGCTTGCTAAGTTGAAATTGAAGGGGTCTCATTCTCCTGCCCCCACTTCTTAGCAACTGCTCACAGTCGTCGAAGAGAGTAAAGAACTAAAGCTTAAGTTGGTCGTTGCTCATTCGACCGTGGAAGCTGCTGAGAATGATAAGGATCTAGTCATGCAGAAAATCAAAGTTTGGAGAAGGTCAATTTCGAACTTCGTTCTGCTTGCTTCGCCAAAGATCGAGAGATCATAGAGTTTGTCAATGAGATTGATCATCTACGAAAGGTTGCCGATGAAGTTGACTTCAAAAAACAAAGAACTCCAAGTTGTGCTATTTGCTAATGAATAATTACAAAAGGATTTTGATGGGCTGCGGAGCGTCAATGAAAATCTTCTGAAGTTTAATAAGCAGCTGACAGGTGAGCAGACGAATCATGAAAGCATTCGCTGATGTTGATGAAGCAATCAAAGAAGAAGCTGCTTTTGTGTAGATGGCCGAAGATGAAGCCGTTGAAGAGCACATCGCCGGGAATGGTGAAGTCGCGGAGGATGACGGGGCTGCAGATGGTCGTGTAGCCGTAGTTGGCTTAGAAGGCCATGGGGTTGTGTATAGTTCTGGGGTCGATGAAGGGACTGTGCATGGTCTAGAGGACGGTGACAATCTTGACGTCCAGAGGGATGAAGTTGGCGCTAAAGGCGGAGTGGTTGTTGGAGAGCTTAAAGTTGTCAAAGCTATTGAAGAGTAGTCTGCTTCAATGACTTTAAAAAATTTCTTTTCTTTTTCGTCTAGGCTTCTTGTTTTCCTTTGTTTAGCTAGCCTTGGACTTGAATGGCCTTCGTGCCAATTTATCAAATTACTTGAAATTCAATAAACTACTTTTGATTTTTGCTTCATCTTCGCTACTCTATGTTTTTGTTCTTTGAAGCGTGTTGCAAAATTTTTAACCTTTGGAGCTTGTACTATTTGCGTAACTTAAAACAAAGTAAACGCTTGTAGTCTTCAATCCTTAGGTGTAAATCTTGGCTTTGCAAGGCATTAAGTTGCGAAGCTTGTTGTATGATGCTTCCCATCGACTGTGTGCTACCAGCGCTACCAAGACAGCTGGCATACCGTACGCTGGTCATGTTGCTGCTTTTCTAACTTACTCAACGTTGGCCACCATGTGCTGTAGGGCTTGCCAAGGCAGCTGGTGCACCGTCAAGTTAGTAGAAAGCTTACCACGGAAACCTGTTTTGTGCAACTGAGGCTTGGTTCTGGCCGTTGAATGAATCGAGCTTTTATGGGACTTTTCCACTTCGTAAGTCGTGATCAGTGACATACGGTGTGTCTAAGTCTCACGTAAGCTGCTTACAAATTGCTGACCCCGTTGTAACACATAATTTGCTTAGTTGAACACAACACATGCAAACAGCTGTATCAAAATTCGTGAGCAGGGGATCTGGAATTGTGACCTTTTGCTATTGGCTGCTATTCACTGTAGGTGACCTCTAGGCAGCGATTAAGCCATTTGCTGGTCGTCGACTTCATAGCTAGATCAGAAGTCGATAACCACTGGAACATGTGCTGTGAAATTGAGGCTAGGTTCATTTGGCTTGAATAGGTGTGACCCTACAAAGTAGCGATTTCACATGATGTGGCCACAAAATACTAGGCGCCAGCTTTGTAACCCTCCTGTACTTCACAGTCATGTAAGTTGCGGAGCTTGTCACAACATTTTAAGGTTATGTGCACAACACGAAACTCACTAATTGAGCACGAAAGTACCGTGCTGCTGTGTGGGGTCTCGTGGGCAGCCGTGACTGCGCCTATGATCATTGGCTCCTCGAATTGCGGAACGCAACATGGTAGGTGCTAGTGAGAAGATGAAATTCCCACAACTGGTAGTCAAGAATAGTAGGCGAAATTCGATGACAGTGTTTCACAGAACAAACTGCTCACGTTACTTCCCCCGTTATAGAAGCTCGGGTGCCCATAGATTTGGCCTTTGAGCTGCAAACCTTCAGTTAGCTAGTTCAATTTTGGGGTTGCCTAAAGTCGATCATTGTAGCTAATTCTGGGCAACACCGGAAAAGGCTGTTGTATTCTCAGAAATAATCAAGTCAAGTGAACCCATCCACGTCTGGATATACGGGCTGAACCCCGTAGGGCATGAAAAATTGTCTACCCCTTCGCTTGGAGTGAACGAAAGCTGTAAGTTGATCATCCACCTCACCTTGAGTGAAAGGAAGTCATGAGCTAGTCCTCCGCCTGGCCTAGAGCGAACAGAAGTCATAAGCTGATCCTCCACCTCGCCTAGAGTGAATGGTTACCTCCGTCTCGCCTTGAGTGAACGAAAGTTGTAAGGTTATCCTCTGCCTCGCCTGGAGTGAACAAAAGTTGTAAGTTATTCCTTCGCCTCGCCTGGAGTGAACAGAAGTCTTGGGCTAGTCATCTGCCTCACCTGGAGTGAACAGAAGTTGTAAGTTGGTGCGGAGCTGTTGCTGGTAGGCTGCGGTTCAAGTGACGACCTTCTCGCGTTGCTCCTCTGCTCGGTTTAGGTTAGTGGCTATCTCTTTGTCGTTCTTGTTCGAATCTAGCAACTTGGTGCTGATGGTTGGCATGACAACATTGGGAGGAATGATGGTTTCTGTTCCGAATGCCAATGAGAAAGGAGTCTCGCTGGTAGCTAGCCTCTTGGTTGAGCTCGTATAGCCACTTTCCTTTATTATTGAGAGATTTCTTGAGGCAGTCAGGATCGCCTTGTTGGATGCTTTGGCCTTGAGGATATCTTAGTGTGGACATATGCTGTTTAACGCCATACTTTTGGAAAAACTTTGCGAGTTCCATGCCTATGAACTAATGGCCGATGTCGGTGACGATGGAATGTAGAATTCCAAATTGGCAGATGGTGTTCTTCCAAATGAATCTCTTTATGTTTGCCTTGGTGGTTGTTGTCATAGGCTTGGCTTCTACCCATTTGGTGAAGTAGTCAGTATCGACTATCATCATGTTCCTTCTTCCTGTGGCAGGCGGCATTGGTCCCACTAAGTCGATTGCCTATTGCATGAATGGCCAATGACTCATATGCGGGTGTAGTTCTCTAGCAGGTAGCGCTGGGACCAACTTGTAACGTTGGTAGCAGTCGCACTTCTGCATCGATGATCGTCCTCATGAGTGGTTGCCACTAGATTTTCAAAAATTAAAAGAAACAAAGAAAATAAAATATATAAACACAAGTACAAGAATGAAATGAAAGAAACAAAGATCAAAACCAATTCCATGATCAAATTCGATTCAACCCTACAATTGTTCATCTAAGTCATGAGAAAGAAGTTGATCATGTAAAACATTCATAGCAAATGATTTTCCCATATTTTACTTTCCTTAATTAATTAATCTAAATGAAAGCACCTAGATTAATTCTATTAAACATGCAATCAAAGTCTAGAAAGCTAACTAATCAAAACATGTTTAACGCAATACACATAGAGAAAGGCTATCAACTTAAGTGCACAACCTAGTATGAATAAGTTCATCTATTTGCAATCCTTTTCAATTGAATTCGACCTTTGTCCAAAGCCTTTACTACTTGTGATTTAGGTTCACAAAACTATTAGGTGAATCGTTTACCTAAATCTAGCACCAATTACATGCATATATCCTAAGTTGGCCACCAAAGAACATAAACAAATAAAAGTTTTCTGTAAAGCAAATTCAATTGAACAATCTCACATAAGCAACTCAGAATCAAATTTATAAGAATCAAACTTTATTCAATCATAAGAATTCGAATTTAAACTTTGTTCTAACATCAATGTCAACTAGAAACAATTCCAACATAAATCAAACAAGGTTACAAAGAAATAGAATGAATTACACCGTGGATGGAAGATGGAGATGGAGGCTTGACGGTTGGATTCTTGAAGCTTGAAAGCAAGTCTTCAATGGTGGATGATGGATGAATTGCTCACGGCTTCTTCTTCTCTTCTTCTTCCATGCTTGAAATATGTGGAATTGCCCTAGAGGATGGATAGAGGGAGAGAGAATATTTTTTTCGTAGAAATCTATGTGTCTGTATAGAATGGTCTCTGAATTCCTTTTTCTAACCTTGAATCATCCCCACTAATAGCTATTTTATTGATGACATTAAGTGAAAGAAAAATGGTTACACAAGTGTAAATCTTTTGGGTGGCCTTTATGCCAATTACTCCCACTTACTCCTCATCTTTAATTCCATTTCTTCAAATATTTGAATAGGTGTTTGCTGGCTTGTTCTTGGCTGCATCTGTTTTGGCTGTCAGATTTATTGGATTTATTGCTTTCGTTGCCGTTACAAACTGCTCAGCATCTTCTGAACCTTTCAGTGTTAAAACGGCTATAACTTCTTCTAGGAAATTGATATGGACAATCCGTGAAATGCTCCAAAAACTAGACATCTGTAGCTTTCCAAGCATATAAGGCACGTTTTTTAATTCATTCTGAGCTGTTCACAACTTGCTTCCAAAGTCAGCTGATCTGCACAGGCAGTTTTGACGAATCTGTTACTTAAAATCCACTTTGTGCTATTTTTCTTTTCTTTGCTTGACAGATCCTACAAAACACAAAAACAAAGTAAATAGCTCAAAAATATAAGGAACTAACTAAGAAAAGACAAGTAAATTTGATGTAAAATATACATAAATATGAACTTATCATAACCTAATTTCGAGCCAAAACTTCCCAACACTCTTAAATCAACTAAATGACTCAGAAAAGTAAGGATAAGGGCTAAACAATGCTTAGAATGAAGTATAAACATATTAAAATCGTAGCACAAAGTGCTCCTATCAGCCTCAATGGTGTGTGGTGCGACTAGGGTTGGAAACCCTAGCCCTGCGTCCTGAGGTGCTACCACGATAGCACCTGTGGTGGTTCTTCGTACTGAGTTCAACCGCGAAGAGCGCCGAAGTAAAGTCGCTCTATTAATTCCTTGATCTCGTCCATGCCCTTGAATGTACGGGGTTCCTTTCATTGTCGTTTCTGAATTTCCTGTCATATGTGGAACTTCTGCGAAGCCAAGAATCGTATGAGAAAAGGTAGAAACAAGGGAGAAAATTCAAAAAACCAAATCCGTTGTGGTTTATGAATTTCTTGTCATATTCCTTTTTTTTCCAAAAACTAATCCGTGGAACTTCTACCAAGCCAAGAATCATATGAGAAAAGGTGGAAACGAGGGAGAAAGTTCAAGAAACCAAATTGCGAGAGTTTTCCGTCAAGATTTTGACTCAACTCTCAATGAAAGCACCAATTTGTCGATGCAAAAATCCATCGCTTGATGATTTGACGATTCTGTACCTACAAAACAAATAAACACCTTTGATCAAGGCCAAGACCACGCGCACCACACAGGTTGGGGGGGTTTGGCCAATGGATCTCCGATGCCTAAGTTAGTTTTCTGAAAAGAGAGAGAGTTTAGGGCTTGATTGCGTAGCAAAAGCTTACCAAAATGTGGTGGAGATTGAGGTTTTTACAGGGAGATTGGTCGGCCATGGGGTGTAGGATTACACCACATGTCGGCTTCCAATTGGCCAATGAATATTATCTGTATGATTGATGGAGAAATAATTGCCAAATATATATTTAATAAAATAATATTTTGAAATTATCCCTGGAGAATCCTAATTAAATAGGATGAGGATTCTTTGAATAAAGGAATTGGTCTTCAAATAGGAAATAATTAAGGAGAGAATTTAGTAATTAATTCCTCTTTAATTTTCTTGTATTTATCTCTGCTACTGAGGGTAACAGAGCTTGAAGAATCGTAGTCAGCAGTGCAGAGAGTCTTCATGAATGAGCAGCGCGTGTGGAATTCGCCATTTAATAAGGGTAGTCTCGCCAATAAAGTATATTTGTTCACGTGTCAACTTCATAATTTTTTGAATTATTTTTTGCTCTACAACATTGTTTGACATACAAAAGTTAAAGTTGTTTTTTGTTTGTAAAGGTACATTATAGTGTTTTTCTTCGTGACACACTTCCAATTTTTTTTTTTTTTCAAAAAACATACTTCTACCAAAATCACTTCCAACAAATCCCAAATGTGTGGCAAGATTTGATGTTTTTTCATTAAATACTATTTTAATGTGAAAAAGAACACTTTTTAATTGGCAAAGAGCATTATGTACTTCAATTTTACAAAAACACAAAAAAGATATGATTGGATGAACATTTTTAAAGAAAGTTGTTATTAACATTCTAAATAAGTCATTATGCATTTTAAGCATATACTATAAAGAAAAAAAAATACATTTAGATAGTTAGATGAGTGCATAACGACTTTTTTTGAGTTATAATAAAAACAATCTTTTTTATTTTGTTTATTTATATTTTCTTTCAATCTTTTCTGGAAATTAGTAAATCGGTTTTGAGCTACTGGAAGGCTTGGATGTCTTCGAGCATGTAGGAGCAGGGCCGGCCCTAGGGGGTGGTGCGACAGCCTAGAGTTGGGGCTCCAAATTTTTTATTTTTATATGTAGTATATATATATATATATAAAGTTATTTCTAATTAAAATAGTCTAAAGAAAAACAAATATGAGGCGCAAACTAGTTTATACTAATTTCTTCTCAAAGTAACACAAAGTCTAACCAACCCACTTTCTTTATTTATTCATTAAAGCAAACGGTAAGAAGAAGAAAAAAAAAACTTTGGGATTCTAAAAGCCGTATAACAGACGCTAAAAAACCTATGAGCTATACGACTTCTCACTTCTTCTCTCTCAAACTCTCACGCTTCCATCTAATCAACCAATTCATAAGAACATTGGGGTGATTTTTTTCTTTTTCTTTGCCTTCTGTCATTAATTTTTCTCAAATCTTTTTAAAACCTTCATAAAAAAATTTAAGGATTAGCGCGAAGAAGCATTATGCTTTCTTCATAAAAAATCAAGCATTCACAATCACATACTCACATACATGGAGAAGAGAAGTTTTATGCTTGGTGCTTTCGTGCTTGCCTTCTGGTAAAACCCTAATCTTCTTCCTTCCTTCAAATCTTCTTGAATTTTGATGCTAAGTAGGAGATGTAAATGTGTATCTGATTATGTCTCTTTTAATTTTTCTTTTTATAAAGTTGTTTATAATTTTTTTATCTGATTTAAGGTAATTGTTCAATCTCAAAGCATCAAGTTTGTGAATTGTGGATTTTTTTATATCAATATCAAAATTCTAAGCATGAATCTAGGTTTTATTGCTTTTTTTTTTTTATGTTTAAGTTTCCTTGAATCATTATTTGTGCTGTGTGCTTTTAGTATAAATATGTTTCCTAGGAAACGTGAGTCTAGCAGTCATAAAAGAAACAAGAGAAAAATATTAGAACAAATAACTCAATCCCAAAAAGGAGCTCTTGATAAGTTTACTTGCAACTCCAAAGTGACTGTAATACTATACGATGAAAGTTTGTTATTTATTTTTTTTACTTGTTTGTGTTTCATTATGAACAAATAGACAAAGAATTATCATGTACTTTTCTATATTAGCAACATAAAAATCATATGTTTTTCGTTCACATAAAAAAATAGTTTCTCTTTTGATATTAGAGGGGCCTTTGTTCAGCTTCGCTCAAGGGCCCCCAAATAGACAGGGCCAGCTATGTGTAGGAGTCAAATGTAACGTGGGATTTTTTAAGTCGCATGAAACATGTGTGATCTATAATTTAAAAAAATTTCTCTACCGGAGGAGCTTGTGGAGAAGCTAGTTAATCGGGACGACATCGTAAATCCAATGAAATGAAAATAAAAACAAATAAAATTGTCCTTGAATGGGAGCACTATTGAACGCATCAATTATATCAGCCATCATGGGAGCAAAGATTTCAGCTCATGTATTGTACAAGATAAATTCCACATAAAGGAAGAAGATTTACATGGTACATGTAAACCGTCATGGTGGCTATCCTATGCGAATAAACTAAAAATATGTAAAAAAAAATTTGTCCATGTGTCCTTATGTTCAGAGCTGGTCTTGAGATTTTTGAGGCTCCGTGCGACATTAAAAACGATGCCTTAGTATAACTTCACATAAGAAAAATTATTCTAGAATTATGCGTATGATATAATAAATTATAGGTTTTTTCACATATAAGCCAGTTACTTTATGTATAGATAATGTGTTTTTATTCTCTGATTGAATTTTTGAGTATTTTTGTATTAAACTTATAGTTGTAGGGTTTTTTTTTTCTAATTTAATAACCTTTTACCAATTGGCAATATCGGGCCTCTTACAAAAATATTTTAAATTTTTTGTTTTTACATAGAAACAATGAATGAATACCAAATTAGAGTGATATTTTTTTTTAAGAACTTAACAGACATATATACTCATAACACATATATATGTAATAAGATTATGAAGTTGTGAAAATCAAATATAAAAAAAAACTACTATTTTTTTCTTCCATACGTTATATTTAAATGTAACACCATTGTAAAAAATGAAAAAAGGGCTCCCAACAAAAAGAAAAGATAAAAAGAACAAAGGCCCTAATTTGTTGCTGGTGAGATTTGAACCAGTTGGGTTGTATTTGAATGAAATGAATATGTGTACAAAAACACTATCACCAAAGCCAACATATAAATTTAAACTTTTTTGTTAATTATTAAAATCAAATGTGAAATGATTTGTAAAAGAGATTTTAAAAGAAAAAAATGGCCTCTTATGTTGGTTGTGACTTGTGAGACTCAAACACGGGAGGCCAACAAATAAAACAAAGCAGCAAAAACCAACGCTGATGCATGTATCATTTTGCTAAATGAGTTTAGTTTTAATTATTTCTAACATTACAAAAACATAACCTCATATGTACAAACCAACAAAATATTTTTGGTACCCGAGTCCTTGGGGCCCTAGGCGGTCGCCATACTTGTCCTATGCCAGGGCCGACCTTGCTTATGTTATTGGAACGGGACACCACGTGGCAGTGAATCCGAGTCATGTAAGTTGTTTTCTACATGAACACAAAGTAAATAGGGCCCTTAATGGTCCCAGGTGGCAGGACACTATTAGATGAAGTCGAAATGCGGAGTGTAACTGGGCCTAAAAGGCTTATTCTTGTCAAAGTTAGTGGGCTACTTCTTGTCATCAAAATTGGCCTTTGTATGTTAAATTAAGTTTTTTCTTTCTTTTTTATGGTTTTTTTACCAAAAAAAAAAAGATTTAGGAATTAAGTATTTTTTTTTTTGAAGTTTTAAAATTTTAATTTAATTGTAATTTTTAGAGTTCATGAGGGACAATTTATGGTATTTTGAATGTTTTACCACTTTGGGGTGCTCCCTTTATATATTTAGATATATATATATATATACTGTAAAAAAAATCTTTAAAATAAAATAATCATAGTAAAATGGGTATCGATTTTGATTCCTAGTTTATCAATTTATCATCCAAATTGAGTGTACAAAATTTGTAAAGCTCTCAGTTCATAATCTCAAAAATTAAACTAGGAGTGTCAAACTTGCTATCCTTAAAGTCATAGAGCAATTTTTTTAATAATTAAAAAAATAAGAATATTTAAGATCGAAAGAGGGAATGTATTTAAGTTATGCAGTCATGGATTTTTTGAGCTACCACAAACTATAGTAAAACCTCTATATATAAAGTCATAAAATTGGGACCAAACCAAGTTTATAACTTTAGGGAGGTTATTACTTAATAGAGGTGTAGTTAAAAAATATTATCTATTTACTTATTTATCTTTAATGAATGTTATATTTCCTAAATATAGGAAGGTATAATCCTGAGGATGACAATATAGAAATACCAAAAATTTCATACCAAGAAGTTGTAAATAAGCTTGAGAAGTTAGAAACATTTTGACTTCAACAAGAAGGTATTCATGTTGATGAAGTAGTACGTACGTACCCACAAGCTCAAAAACAGAGCATCAACTCTAAAAACTAAAGCATTGTCTCAAATAACTTTAGAGAAATATTTTTGTTCATCTTAAATTTTTATTTGTGATATTGCATATTTTTGTACTTATTGACACTTATTACTATATGGAGGTGTGTTTTCTTAAGATGGGACCAAGAAAAATTATAATTTATTACAATATGGAGTTTGTTCCTACACATAATTGGTCTAAAGTTGGGATTGGAATTTTTTATGACTTTAAGAAGGTTATTCATTTATAAAATATTACTTTAGAGAGGTTTTACTGTATTAGAATAAATGGATTATATGATACAACCCGTCCCGGAATTTTTAGTATTTTATTCCCAAAAGTGGAAAATGACCAAAATGCCCCTGGTTGGACGATGGTTGACTTCCGTGTTGTAACTCGTATGACCCATTTCTTAGCTTTTTCTTGTCGTACTCGTCGATACAAACGCGTGGACGCGAATGGGACGAAATTCGGAGTTCGAACGAAGGTTCTAATGGACGTTAATCTCAACGGCGTTCCCGTAATTTTATTTGGATCTGTATTTTTGTAATTTGGACTTTGGGCCCAGTGAGCCCAGTCATTTCTCCGTCTCACCTTGACTCCCTATTCTCTATCATTCTGTCAAACTCTCCCTTACCCGTGCCTCCCCTTCCCCGAGCCAAACTCAGTGGCTCTGCCATATCTCCCCGGTGAACCACCACACTCCCAAACCACCACCTGGATCATCACTAACACACCCAAACCAAACCCAGCAACCCAAACTCAGCCTCGGATCCTATTACTCCATAAAGCTCCGGTGAGCCTCAAGCTTTTTCAACTAGATTCTCGTCTGATTTGGCCACGATTGGCATCGAAGTGGCCACCTTTCATCTTCTCGTGAGTCCTAGTTCATTATCCAAGCTTTGCATGCACGAAATTGGTCTAGAAATCGAAGTTGGAATCGGTTATTGTTCATGCCGTGGCTTCCCTTCCTTTTTTCGGCCATCTCCGGCCATATTTTAGCCTCGAAATAGGTAAATTTAGATTCCTCATCCTCCTAGCTTCATTTTGACTACTTGTACGTGTGAAATTGTTGAGTTTTGACTGAGTTATGCCTCTTTAAAGATTTCCGGCAAAATTCCAAATTTCCAACAAGATTCCGGCCGCCGTCTGCAGCGACCGGCGGCCGGAAGTTGCAGAGACGACCGGCGGCCGGAAGTTGCAGCGACGACCGGCGGCCGGAAGTTGCAGCGACGACCGGCGGCCGGAAGTTGCAGCGACGACCACCTGACGTCAGCAAGCCCGGCCATGACGTCAACCAACCCGGTCCTGACGTCAACAGACCCAGTCCAGATCCGGTTGGACTGGGAATATTCCAATGGTATATTCTTTTCCTTAACTGACGCCATTAACGGAATATTCTCTAACGCCGTTAGAATATTCCGTTAAATCCCAGAATATTTCGTTAAAGTTAACGGAGCGCCATTAACTTTAACGGCGCGTGTGACAACGCATGCGGGCGCGTGCCGGCGCGTGATCGTGCATGGTGGCCTTCCACCGGCACGTGAGGCCGTACGGTGGCGCGTGCGGCAGCGCACGGCTGCCCATAGTGGCGTTCTTGGGTTTTCGAATCCCAAAACTCCTAATTTGAGTTTCGTACTCCTTTTTCTTCATAGTTTTCAATTAGTTTATAAATTGTGGGTGTTTTACCTTAGGATTGGCAACTCGAGGAGTACGGAGAGCGTACAAGCAAAGCATTTACAGCTACGGTCACTGTGAGTGGGCCTTTCTTTATAAAATTATATCTTGTATATATATATATATTTGTGAATTGAGTTTTATGCTTATGCTTTGAAATGAATCTTGGATTTACTTATTATCTTACTTGGTATTCGAAGTTCAAATGTTTTAGCATATTATCGGTATTTCGAATACAGTATCTGTGAATACTATTTTAGAACGTTTTACTACGAACCTTACTTTAGAAACGACATACCTTATACTATACCCCGTTTTAAGAAACGAGACTTTACCCGTGGCATGTTTTCATACCTCTCAATTAGGATTGCTTACACGGTGTCTATAGTACTGTCCGGGGCCAGGACTAGCTTCACGTGTATGTTCACACTGCACCGACACGCTCACTTTGGATCCATCGTAGGTGCCAGCCTGTTCTAGTTGTCTTGGCATCTAGAACTCGTTGTGACGCGCTTAGCGCCAGCTTCACGTGTATGTAGTACTCGAGCGTAGATGATTACACCCAGCCTGTTCATGACAAAATATCTCTGCATGAGCTCGTGTGTTTGCACTGCCTACTGAGCGTACCCTGTTATTATTTGTGATTTACGATATACCTGATTTCACTGATGCCACGGAGGCTTATGTTATTCTTGGATTTCTCGTATTGATTTTCATGTGTTGAATTCTAAGAAAGATTTTATGTTGAAGTTTAAGGTTATTTACCCGTTTTGGAAAATAACATACTTTCCATATTTACGTTGTTTTTCATATCTACTATGTAGTATGATTTTTGAGAATTATTACGGGTTTTTACAGCGAAGGGTTAGTACTTTCGAAAAAGAAAAGTTTTAGAAAAATTATTGTTTTTGGCCCACTCACACTTTTTGTGTTTTACGCCCCTCTAGGTTTAGTAGGCTTTGGAGCTCCTGACGTCGATGCATAGTGGCATATTTCCTCCTCAGTGTAGGAAATCTTTTACTAGTAATTGTAGTTACTTGACAGATTCTATTATGCCAAATTTGTTATTCTATTATTATTTCTTTCCGGTTCACACACACTTCCATGCACTCGACTCTTATTTTATTCAATTTCCTTGTTATCACTTAAATTACTCTTTATTCTTTCAAATGGCTTTCGTGACCTCACAAGGTGTCGGCCAGCACCCTCGATTTTTGGATGTCCACCTGGACATCCGGGTCGAGATGTGTCACTATATATTTATGGTAACACGAGCCTTAGTAATATTAATCACGTGTCATTTCATAATTGATTTGTTGTGTGTTATATGAATACCTTGTACTTACAAATTAAAAAAAAAGAAGTTAGAGTCTCCAAGAGAGTCTATAAAACTAAATTTGAAGTGTCATATATGAATTTTTGTGCTCCAACAAAATTATCAAATGAGTCTTCAAATTTTAAGAAATAGAAATTTTAATATAAACCCAAAAACATTAGTGTTTTTAGGAATAACCCATATGATTTTATTCTTCAATATAAACTCATTGACTATTTTTCCATGTCAGCAAACTTACTATAGTGAGCTGATGAGTCAGCGATATTTATGGTCTCATATTTCAAATTTTTTTATACCTATTTTACCCTTTTCAACTTTTTTTTTTTGTCAACCCTTAATGTTTGATTTAATGAGAATTAAAATGGGAATCAGCTTGATTTTTGGGTCAATATAATTGTTATAGGATGTCACATTGATGGTTATAAATCTTCTCACGTTGACTGTATTTTATTCCTTTCTTTTTTTTCTTCATCACTTTTTGCTTCTTCGTTCTTCTCTGTTGATCTTCTTGCTTCTTCTTAAAGATGTTATTAATAGGATCACGGGTCATTTTATTTATGTACCTAAATAAAAGGGTTTTCTATGGTGTGGTGACTTCAACTCATTGCTTATATAATTATATATTTAAAGGTGAGTCTTTCTTTCAGATTGTTATTGTTTTTTGAAAATTTCCGTTTGTAGTTGTTTTAGTTTGTTTACTTATTGGGGAGGTTGGATTTTATTTTTGAGTTCTATACTAAGTGTATAGGTACAATGTACATGGGGTTGATTTTTCGTACTTAATGTGGAGGTTATTTTTGTTTTGGGGTTTGATGCCGAGCATATAAATAATATAAGTGGGTAAGTTTTGATACCTATTAGGAAAGTTGCATTTAGTTTTGAGATTTTCTACCGAGTGTATAAGTAATATAATTTTGATACATATTAATGCAATAGCATAATTCAGTGTAAGAATTGAGGTTCATAAGAATTGGGGTTGAATTCTACCTTTTGGTTAGGTAGATTATTTGTATCTTATTATACTTATAGTTGATGTGGAATTTTTTATTTGGTGCATGAGTTACAAATTTTTTGAGTAATAAACGTTCAAAATGTGAATTCAAATTTTGGGTTAATAAATGTATTATCAAAGAACTTTTAATAGTTACTTGCAAGAGTAAAATAGTCATACAAATAAATATTAAATGTAAATTAGGTCTAGATTGACACCACAAGATATTTGGGTTTAATTAAAAATTTGTTGAGTTGACTGGGCTTAAATCTAAACGCCCCTAAGAGCAAGTCCAGCGGGGGCTTTTGCTCGGGGGGAGGTGGACCAAACAGGCCACATTGCCCGGAGGAGCAGCTCCAGCGTGGGGCTACCCGAGGGAAAGTGGGGGCTCGAGCAGCAGGCTTGTGAGAAATCGACTGCCCGAGAGCCCGATGGATGTGACGTCATCCTGGCGTCAGCCCAACGACAACTCTGTCTCCCTCCCTCTGCACCTCTTTCTTCTCCGTCTCCCTCCGTCTCCCTCCGCCAAAAAAATTCACAACTCTGGTCGACTCGCCGATACGGCGCTTCTGCGCGTCGTCGATGGCCAGAACGACTCCTCGACGAAGAGCTCGACGAGCTTCCCGCCGTCTGGCTCGATCAACCCGTTTGAAATTCGGAGCCTCTGGCGGGTTCTGGGCTTGGACCCTTTTGGGTTGTTCGTTTCTGGTGCGTGCACCCAAATGGCAGACTGCACCCATATCTCCTTCTCCCACCACGTGTTCTTACCTTTTTCACAGCGGAGATATGAACCCATAACTTTTTTCTGCTCTATAATCCACCCCAAAGCTTCTATCGTTGCCTCAATCTCTCAATTTTATTTGATGGGTTGCTATTGTTCTTGCTGATTGTGGTGAAAAACCAGCCGTCTCGGCCGGCCATGGTTTCGAAATCGATTCTCCGGTTTCAAAAACTCTGTAGTTGACGGTTTGGGAAACAGTAAAATTATTAATAATTATTTTATAAATAAATAAAATATTAATATTTTATTGCCAATTGCCAGGGCAACTTCAGTGTAGGGGTGGAGATGCAAAAAGCAATTGCCAGGGGAATGCACTGTTTATTAAGGCAATTACTGTTCACTAAGGTGGATTAAATAGTGAATTGCCTAGGGGGAGGGCTCCTACACTGGACTTGCTCTAAGGTGTCTTTGTTATCTTTTTCTCAAAAATGAAATATTAAAAAAAGTTCACATGAAAAGTAATAAAAAAATACTAAGATTTGTGAAGTCTGTTGGAGTAAAACTATAAATTAACAATTTTTAGTTTTTAAACTATCATATACATCAACAAATTTGGATTTAAAAAATTGCATTTAGATAGAAACTATTAGAGACGCTCTTGTATTGTATTGACAAGCATGTTATGATCCCAATTATGATCAAATAAACTACCAAACATTTTGACAAAAAAGAAAAGAGAAAAATGTCCCAAACATGAAAATCCAGTGGCTGCCACGCTCTAGAAGTGCAACGAGATACATATATAGTCTGATTTAGGTCTTATATAACATGAAAAAATTTTAGATGGTGTGTACCATTCAATGGTACGACTATTGAATGGTCCAAATTAATTTACGATGGACTCCAAATGAATATTAAATTATTCAACAGTACGTATCATTGAAATTTGACCATATAACTTATATAAACATAACATTTCGGTGTTACATCAAGTTAAAGTTAATGAATGCACAAAGTACATGTAATGATGAAAGCTTTTTGAATTATTAAGGAAGGCTACTGTTTTTGGACCACAAAATAATAAAGTGTTGTCGTTGTTCCCTGCCCTACTTGTCCCTCACATGCCTTGATATGTTGTCGCTCTCCACTCCACCTCTAGGGTTTGCCCTACTTCTATTTTCTCTTTTTCACTAACTTTTTTATCCCCTTTTTTCACTATTTACTTCTTCCTAAAGTAAATATAAATCAAATGTAACTATGTGTAAGAGAGAGTAATATGCAATGGTTTTTCACATTAACTAATCAAATAATGAGTATGTGAGGCTGAATGTGATTGTAACAAAAATACATTTTTATTGTTTTTCTGAATCGAAAGATATTTTTTATATGTAAAACTTATTCAGTAATTGAGTCGTGTTCCAGGTCTTAATTTTCTAATAACATGCATTTTATTGTACTAATTAAATTCATATATCTATCCCTATCATCATGCATATATATAAGCATGCAACGTTTAAACATTAGAGAAATCAATACAAGTTCATGAGGTTGCAGCATGAAGTTTGTGATTATTGGGGTCTTCGTCTTTCAAAGCCTTTAATTTATGAGTGTGCATCTATAATAAATATATACCAATCCTTGTAATTATTATTCTTTTTGATAACTAAAATGTATGTTATGCATAATAAGAAAAACTGAAATATGTATGTTATAAGATGCTAACGCACGTAAAAGTAGCTTTAAAAAGAAGAAAAGTTTCAAGAGAAAGAAAAGTTAGCTAAGGTATATATGCCAATGCCATTGAGATCATCAAAAGAAAACCCTAAGATGGCAAAAATTCTTTACTTTGCTTCATCAAATCAACCTCACAATCCACGGACCTTTAAATACACGACTTACTTGTAGTACTTTCCCACCATCGACTCATTTTCTCAGGAAATTATTCATATATTGCAGGGTTAATTTGTGAGAAGCAACGAGCGGCTGGACCAGATCAAATTATAGTATTTCAGCATGGGTATTCTTGGAGCTATTGCTAAAAATTTGGATACATTAATCGGGTATTTAGCAAAAGACCCACCTAAAATTTCATATGATTTTTATTTTTATTTTTTTTTTATAACTGCCTTATCACATCCTCCATACATAGATACTAATCTGGCATGTATGTCTATTGCAAAAAGTGTGGAAAAAAGTTTTATATGGATGGAGTCTTCATCTGAAAAATGTCAACTTCCATTCCATATATGCACAATTATGCATATCATATATACATAATTATGCATATCATATATACACAGCTTTATCTTTATATGTTAATCTTGTTTTGCTTTATATATTTACAAAAATAATATTTATCGGTCAAAAAGCATATAAAGAAAACATACAATAGCAATATTGCCTTATGCTTGAAATATAATTGGTTATATTCATGTCGCATGAAAGCCTTAGACAAACGTACGTGCGGTTGCTACAGTAACATGATCTAAACGATATTTATCAATTTTATGTTTTCACCATCTTAAACATTTTGTTTAAGGCTTCAAGCTTCCAATATTATCGATCTTAAGTGGAATTTTCTGAAACGTATATATCCAATAAATGTAAATAATAACATTCATGAACGAATATATATATGTGTGTGTGTGTGTTTGATTTTCAGAACTGGAAGTTTCTAATTGATGATTCATTTTATACCGATTAATCTTGAGATTTTTGCTTTTGATCTTCATGCAGCCCAGGAGTGATGCTTCTTTATCCATTGTAAGTAAATGACATCTCAATAATCGAAAAAAGGCAAGAAGCAGCTCGAATTGATTGACTAATTTATTTATTTATTTATTCTTTCCATTCGGTGATCATGCATGAACAGATATGCATCAATGAGAGCAATCGAGAGCCCTTCAGCACTCGACGATCAGCAGTGGCTAACATATTGGGTTATATACTCTTTCATAACCTTATTCGAACTATCCAGCTGGAAAGTTCTAGCTTGGTATGTCAATAAAATATTGCATGCACATTTATTCTAGTGAAATGATTTCTGCACTTTCATTTTCAACTTCTACACTAGCTGGGTATGTCAATAAAATATTGCATGCACATAATTCTGTTCTCTTAGTTTTGCTTTCATTTATTCAATCTAACTGCTGGAAAAAAACCAAAAGAGTGTATATATAGTGAGAGAAATAGAATTTTTAAATCATTTCCCTTATACTAATATACATTTTCTAAAAATTATTCGTGCAACTATTGATTAAACTGTGTATCTATTTGGAAATTGGCTTATATAGGATTCCAATATGGCCGTATATGAAGATACTGATATACATTTTCTAAAAATTATTCGTGCAACTATTAATTAAACTGTGTATCTATTTGGAAATTGGCATATATAGGATTCCAATATGGCCGTATATGAAGCTGTTATTTTGCATGTGGTTGGTGTTGCCAATTTTCAATGGGGCAGCCTATATTTATGAGAACATTGTGAGGAAGTATGTGAAGCTTGGAGGGTATTTGAACATGACGGGCTCAAACCATCCAGAGGATCAGAGGAAGGTCCTGCAAATGATGAGCCCCGACGCAAGGAAGTCCGTCGAACGCTTCATCGATCAACATGGATTTGATGCTTTCGAAAGAGTCGTCAAAGCAGTACGTACAGACACTAATTACGATCATCATCGAAGAATTAATATCTATTAATGTCTTTCTAGGTAAGATTAAGTTCACTAATGAATGTGTGATCAAATTTTCAGGCTGAAAAAGAAGCTAGGAGGCACTGATCCATGCTGCAATTATGTAGCTACAAAGATATAGAAGAGATGTGCATACTAGTGTTTGTGTATGTATCGTTTTATATGGTGGAAAATTATGTTTACCCACTTTTCTAATTCTTGTAACCTTCTTTCATGATCACTTTGGTAATGTAATTAGAAGCTTACATATGCTTAATTTCTCTCAAGTATTGGAGAAAATGCATGTCCAGAAATGTACTTTGAAGAAATACAACAAAAGTGAAATTTCTATTGCAGTACCAAAAACTTGGAAAAATTATATAAAAAAAGGCCAAAAATTTCCCTGCTAATGAAGGGACTAGAATTTTCGAACTTCAATATACTCAAGAAAACCGGAATCACCCAGTACAACTTCAGATACAGAAGGATGTAGTCTGAAAAGAACTTAAATTGTAAGATAAGGCATATAAGCTACTGTTACAAGGTCATATTTTACAGATCCCATGTGGAGAGTAGCATGGCTTAAGAAACAGATGTGAAAACACAAAGTTTTCAACAGTAAATTTGGCTAGTGTTACTGCAAGCGGAACGACCAGAAATCCTATGAACTATGCTGCTCTTGCATTCATACATGAACATTCTTGTATCCTGACCTAAGCAGTGAACCTGTTGCAGTCACAAAACATGATCTTTATAAGCATCTGACAGATAAAAATGATACAGCGGAAAGGAAAATATAACCGGTTAAAAAGACTTACTTCTAAAACCTGTAAATCTTTGTTGTTTTCTTCTGAGGTTGTGGTTCGCTGAAACCATTAGTTACTGCAACAAAGGGGATTGTTGAATGGATTGACCTGGAGTTATCCTTATCCACATTTGGAGTGGGTTTTATGATGTGTTTTGCTCCTGCACAAAGTTTAATGGGGCCTGTACTTCTCACAACGCCGTCCATTTTGGAAGACTCGACTCCAAAGGTTTCAAATCCATCCTTTTGAACATCATGTTGGCTGCAACCCAAATCGCTTGCTTTCTTCCAACCTGAGTCGAGGTCAAGTGCTCTCAAATTAGACTGCATTTCATCGAAAATGTTCCCTCTTGACGATCCTGCAGCAGTACTCAACTTTTCTTGCGTTTCTAAGCACAACATGTCAGAAGCCTTTGTTGAATCTACAGCTTTCACTGCCAGTCTCTTGGTTTTCTTGAAGGGATAGGGGTCTTTGATGCCGAAAGTTTTTGTTTTCAATCTGTCTTTGATCTTGATTCTGTTTCTGTCCATGTCGGTGGCAGAGGTTGGTTTTGGATTTACTCCTTGAATGGCTCGAGCAAGAGGAGGAATAACTGTAGTCGCCGGAGTAGATGCATTCTCCCTCACTTGTGAATGGGAGGTCATGAAATTGCAAGGATAAGAAATTTCCGACGAATGATGTGCGTTAAAAAAATTAGCTGTCGGCATAATATGCGGATGGCGTCTGCTATCTACATTTGGAAAAGATTGAGAAGCTGCATTTGGTAGGTTTACTTGCAGTGTTGCATGTAACAACCAAGGGGGCATGCCATTAGAGGAGCTCTGAAACCATGATGACTCCACATTATTGTCTCTACATTCGGGATTCAGGAAAGGGAAGCCGAATGATGATTTTGCAAAACGAGGTGGATCCTGCTTGTAATTGAGTTCAGCATGTCCTAAAACCCCATGCCCACAAGTATTCGGAGGAGCAGATAATATCGGTAGTTGAGAGCCAAACTGTAGGGATGATAGAGATTCAGCTCCAGACATGAATTGCTCCCGGAAGTTAGGTGCCCCATTAAACATTGCAGGTGAAGCGGGCAACTGAGCAAAATGGATCAAATTAGAACTTGGACTTCTGTCGGCAGTAAGGCTGCCATTTTCAAACATGGAATTGCTTTGCCAGTTGAGGTAAGGGTGGGGAAATCTAGACTCTGGAGCTTTCATCATTAAATTTTGTTGGGGGGCATGTTCTCTGTGAATTTCAAACGACTGGGCGGCAGGTTCTTTCAACTTCCCCGATGCTGTGCATGGAAACCAGTTCTGCTGGAAATTCTTGTTCAACGACAAAGTATCCAAGGAAGTACTTGAAGGACAATGCTCTGATATAATTTCCTTATCCGTCCACACTTTTCCATCCTCAAACCCTTGAATCTCTATGCTACTTTTACCAATTGCCACATCTTTTCCCATTAACCGCATTGTTGGTTGATTCACATTCAACGGTGTGTGGCCTGAATTTTCCTTAGAGATTATTCCACGTATCTTTTGGTTCTGTACCTGGTCAAATTGTCTGCGTCCACTGATAGAGACATTCATCAGGTTCCGGTCTGAAACAAGTGGGCGAAAAGAGTGGCTGCTTCTGCTCTCAAAATCAAGCTGATGTATATCTGCTCTTTGAGTACTTTGCAAGTAAGTAGCACCAAACAAATCTCGAATATGTGACCTAGGACTCTCTTTAACATAATTCTGCATAGGAAAGAAGTTCAACCGGCCATTTGGAAGTTCTCTTTCCAAAAAATGTTCGTTGTATGCAGTCGAACAATCTCCTGTACTTGTTACATGGGTAAAATTCTGCGTCGGTAAGCTACTCATACTTGTCAAGTGGGTAAAATTCTGTGTAGGCAAGCCATTGGAGGACCCTGGTATAGCATTCAACTTCCTCAACTGGATTAGCTCACCATGTGAATTGAGAGGCAAACCGACAAAGTCCTCATCTGCACACCTTTCCCTATATGTAACCGCTCTTTGTTTCCACTCCTGAAAGGGATATGAGCCACCCATCAAGTCCATGGGTGGACATAATGATTGGGAGTGCAGACCATGATCGCTGAATTTATCTATTTCAGATTGTGACAGGAACGGAAACCTCCCCTTTGCATTCTCATTGAAAATGAAACTAGATGAAGGGACAGGAAATGCACCTGTATTTTCCTTTGAACATATTGCAGAAACTCCGTGCATAGGATGTACAACACGATCAGTCATCTTTCCACTGGGCTCAAAATCTCTGGAAATAGTAGCTCCTTGAGTACTTACGCGGGGTTCTTCTAAAGCAAATATCGGTCTTGGAATGCCAGAATATGCAGGTCTATGTGTGGGGGTCGGGTAGCCTTGGTCGAACATCCTCAAATTATTATCTTCAGCCACAAAACTACTTGAAGGCACAGATTTATCAGGCAAATGCTTTACTTTTTCTTGATGAGTCATATGTGACCTCAGAAAACTTGGAATATCAACATGACAGGGAATTATAGGCAATTCCTTCCTTCCGATTATACTGCAAGACTCAGTTCCAATATCTGTGCCAATTGAAACATCATTTTTTCTTCTGTCTACCTCCATGGGAGCTGCTTCTTTATTACTGTCAGCAGACTGGTCCTTCTCAGATGAACTAGCAGAGGAAGCGGAATTATTCTCAAAGGAAGACGCTCCATTATTCCTCGGACTAAGTATGTGATCCGTTCCAGAAAACCTAACATGCCTTTCTGAATGTTGAATACCACAAGAATCTGATTGACTATCACTTTGCATGCCGCAATAAGTGGAGTTCTGCCCACAAGCATCATGATTCTTGAGAATGCTGTGAACGGCAAACACTGGTTTTTTATGCTTAGTAAAAGATTTGGATGTTTGAACAACTTTTCGCTTCTTTGCAGATAAACATTTGAGATTTGATGTCCTTGCACGAACAGTTACGGAATCCCAAATATCTGGTGCAAACCTCTTATTCAGCTTTTTGGCAAAATTGACTGAACTTTGCAATTTAAGTTTGCAAGAATGCTCCTGATTCATACAAGAAAGTCATTACACCATCGCTTACAAATTCTTAAAACAAGAAAATTTACATAAATCTATATATATTGATCATAAACATTCAATCATAGTTAACAAAGTAAGCATTAGAAATTAATATTTTTTTAGCTACAATATCAGTGTGTATTGGATTAACAGCACTCGTAAGTGCAAAGGGACTTTCTAAACCAACAAGTATTTTGGACTGCCATATCATATAAGTATATAGCTCACTTAAAGGCATTGATTATCCGATGATCCATTGTACTATCTTATGATGAGAAAAAAGAAACACTTTTCACATCCTTTTTCCATAAATTCCAATGAACAAAGAGCAAAACAACAAGAAGTAATATAAAACACCCCAGCCGAAATTTGTTCTTAGCAAAAGTTAATACTTTAATTTTCTATTCTACTGCAGATTGATAATTTCCATCGAATAGATCTGTCAACCAATCACAACTTGAAGTCATTCTACCATATATCCAGATAAAGCAGTCTCGAGATTTAGCTGCATTGCAAATAAGATGAAATTTGTCCTACTCCGTTACAAAGGCTTGTAACTTGTCAGATCATATATATAACTCTCTATCTTGTCCAAACAATTTAGCTGATTCAAGAAATTAATATAGCTTATCAGATCATATCGCAACTAATATAGTTTCCCAGAGACTGCTCTTGTCCAAACAAATTATCTCTCAATCGAAACATTAAATGGACAGCTGATTTAAGAAAGATCAGTTCAGACTTTTAATATCCATTCTTCTCTTGAAAGAGTCTCTTTAACTAAAGAATTTAGAGTAAGATAATGATTGTAGGAACCAACATCACACAGCTAGGTCAAACTTCATGTGAGATTGTTCCAGATCACAAGATCAAAGTGACCATTGTTGCTTCAATTTTAGAATTCTTATATAGTTATTAATTCTGCAGAAAGGAATCCATCGTCTTTATCTTTGAACAACTAGACCAATCTTCCGTAGTACCGAAATATGATTCTTTAGTATCACTATCATCCTTTCGAACTATTAGCCATGCCACAAAGATTGTTCAAACCAAGAAATTAAAGGCTTGAAATACAAGGACAAACACCCATTCAATCTCTCTTTCTTAACTAATTCCAAGATTTCAAGACAATATCCAGCCAAAAAGTTAACATGTGCAGAATAAACTCCACTTAACAAGATATCATCCATGCCATAAAGATGTTTCACCTTTCGAGTCACATTCTTGTGATGATATGACGACAGAATGCAAATCACCAGCATGCATTATCTGCAAGCCCTTCCTTCACTTAATGTGAGTGATCCTTCCAAACGATTTCTAAAAGATCCCATTACCCACTAGACATAAAATGCCATCCTGAAGGCATATAAATCTAGCATTCATAATTCCACCAATCTACGACATTCAGATAAATCGAATCAAATACCACTGCCCATTTGATCACTGATTCAATGTCTGATCGATTATCTCTTAAATGTTTTGATCGATTATCTCCTCAATGCATGTGATCTAATTACAAAGCAGCATATGGATCTAGCATATATTTGCTTGACCAAACCCCTACTGAATAGCTGGAGTAACATCCCAAAACAGTCCTCCATAACTGCTGTAACCCTTTCAAACACTATACATAAAGTGATACATATATTGAAATCTCTTGTTTCAGAAGTTAATCGCGTGGACCCGAATAGTATAACTTCCGAGTACTGATATATAGCTAGCAAGTCTTGAGTGTTCATATTCTTCCAAACTATATCAGACCAAGGAGCAGACAAGATCCAGTACTCTAGATATTCCAAGGTCAAGGATATCTAATTAAACCCCAAAGCCAACCAGAAGATCCAAATTAAATCAAGTACAAACACAAATAATGCACTGTCAATCTCTTGCAACAACCAAGAAAATCACACAAATTAAACAACAGTACTACTGCATGCCCCTACACCTGATAAATATGATAATATGTTAACCATTCCGCATCGCATGATTTCCCGATGATCAGAAATCCGTTCACCATACACATAAAGTTCTCAATTTCATCAACCATCTATGTAAAACTTCATGAATTGATATATAGCTAGTAGAGTTTTCAAATTACCAAACTCTTAAGCATAATGTGTAGAACCAATCAGCCATATAATTATACAGATGCCCACTTCTCAATCTAAATCCACTTTTCAAATTACCTGATCAAAATTGGAGCATATTATCTTCCCCAAGAGATTAGTATCCAAACAGGGAAGGGGGGGAACAGCATCATTAACCTAGCTAGGATTAACACTAGCTAAACCAAGGACGAAGAAAAATCTTCCACCAGATAAAATCCCTTTTTCTGCTGAATCCGTACTGTACAGCTGGATCACCACCCTCTCCCTCCATAACCCGATAAATAAGAACCCATAAAACACAAGGTACAATCACAACAAACGCACTCACTCCCCTCAAACTAATTACAATGTTTTCTACCAGCCTTTTGAGCACTATAATTTTATGCACAAAGTAATCAAACTAACACTACAGTAATCAAATTTAACAACAATCTTATGATATAATCATAAAAAACACACATAACCCAACTGCTTAATCAATATTTTATGGTATGAAAGTTGATCACATACCTTGTTTGCAATTAACCCATCATTCTTCATCTTCTTAATCTTCTTCTTCTTCTTGAACTTCTTGTTGTTGTCGTTGTTGTTTTCCTCCAAGAACAAAACCCTCTTCTCCTTCTTCCTTTTCTCTACCTTCTTTGTTGCCTTTAAAACACTGCCACTCTCACCCAACACCTTACAATTATCAATATCTTCATCAACTTCATCTCTTTCACAAAGATCTTCTTCTTCTTCATGCGTTTGGATCTGCGGCGCCACGGCAAATATCTCCGCAATAGATCTCTTCTTGGGAGCTTTCGATTTCGCCTTCCTCATCTGCCTCCTTCGCTCCTCCCTCGACGCAAGACAGCCGTCGATATGGGCGTTCACACCGTTCACTGTTGCCGCAGCAAAATCTTTACAAACCGGACAAACCAACGACGACAAGTCGTCGTCAGACGATTTCTGGGTCTCCTCGCTCTCAGCCTCACCATCACCATCAGCAGCAACAACCTCGTCAAGTCGTCGTTCGACGGCAATGAATTCGATGTCGTTTCTCGGAATATCTGAGCATTCTTTGTTGACAAGGGTTAGTACCTCTTGGTTTGTGTTGGATCTTTTCAAGCGGTGGAGCTCGTGGGACCACCACTTGAACTTGGTCACGGTCATCGGAGGAAGCAACGCCGCCGCTTCTGCTTCCTTCTTCTTCTTCGTATCTTCGTCGTCGTGGTTGTCCGCAACCGCGAAGGGATAACATTTCAGCACGTCCACGGTTCGCATCTTCGCCGCATATTCTCTACAAAAACACAAGAACAACTTTTTAAGAGCGGCAAAAAACAAAGCAAAGAAAAGTTGCTAAATTTGAGCTAGCTAGCAAGCTTACCGGATGGAGAAGCCATCAAACGCAACAGCCATGGTCGTTTTGATTGGAAGAAGATGCTTTTTGAAGGAGAAGAAGAAGAGGAAATGAGGATAAGGGTTGTAGCTAGAAGCTAGAGAATCAAAAGCTTTAGAGGATAGAGATAGATAGAGAGAGAAAGGAAGAGAGAGGAGAGAGAGAGAGAGATGTATATATTGTTTACTCTCCTGCTTTCTTTTTTCTTTGGGTTTGTGCGTTTGGTTATTAGATTGGATTATTGTTTTTTATTTTTCCCGCTCAAGAGAGGGAAGGACTGAAGGAAAAGGGAGGACAGCAGCACGCAGACTGAAGACTGAAAACTGAAGAGCAGTACTGTGCTACTCATGGGCTGAAGAGGTGGTGGTATTTCTTCTCTCTCTTCTCCCTCTTCTCTCTCTCTCTCTCTTGAGCAGCAGGAGCACTTTGGTTTGCTTTCCCCCTTATTTATGACTGACAGCGACCTGAGAGACCCCTACGCAAAACGCTAAAGTGACCCAACACAACTACACTATCTCTATGTCATCCCCATCCCCCACACACTTACCTATATTTCTATTATTTTTATATTATCTTTTTTAATAATATATGTATATACGTCATACTTATTACTTATAAGAGTAAGTTACATTTTTGGGTCAAATTTTAATGGTACGTATTATTAAATGGTACTTACTGTTGAATGATTTAAGATTTATTTGAAAAATTAATCTGAACCATTTAATAGCCGTACTATTGAATGGTACGTACCACCCAAAATTTTTTCAACATGTTGATGTTAAGTAGTAAATTATTATTATGATATTGTTGTCTCCCTTTCAAATAACTTATGTTTACCGTAAAAATTTTATAATCGGAACTGTTTAATTTCTTAATTTTTATTTGTAGATCATCCCCAAAAATCATTCGAATCAAATATCGTTAAGTTATCCAAATGTATCAAATAAATCAACGGTGTAGTTACCAAGTAGCATATTAATAATGAATCGTCCATTTTTTCCATTCATTTGGATGACTAAATGAGTTATGATTCAAATGATTTTTTTGTAGGGATGATCTTCAAATGAAAATTAAATTGAACGGTTTCGATTATGAAATTTTTACGATAAAGATAAGTTATTTGCAAGTGGGGGAATGAGTCCACCCCCTAAAGGGTAAATGCAAGTATTACCCGGATAACATGTGACATGCTGATATAGTGCATCGAATTTGGTCATATTTAAAATAGGATAATACTTGTGTCCCTAGTTCATGGGAGAATCTAATTGTCCCCTCACTTATGATTAACGTATTTTGACAATACGAACATCATAATCGGAACCGTTCATTCTCCTTATTATCATCTAAAGATCATATCTGTAAAAATTCATTCAAATTGGATATCGTTTAGCCATTCATGCGTATCAAACTAATCAACAGTTTTGGTAATAAGTAGCACCATCATAATAAACCTTTTATTTGTTTGATACATATGGATTGATAAAAGATCTCCAAATTGAATGAATTCTATAGATATGATCTTTAGATGATGATAAAGAAAATAAAAGGTTCCGATTATAATGTGTGTACGGTAAACATACGTTAATCATAAGTAGGAGACAAATAGATCCCCATAAAGAGAACACAAGCATTATCCTTAAAAATATGTCTGCATTTACTTTTTATATCTAAACCCTAAATTTTGAACCTTAACTTTATCATTATGTTTCCTAACAAAAAAAAAATTGTCATTATTAACATCATAACATAGGTGAATTCGTTACACCACTTGTTACTATATATAAGCGCTCAAACGCTGATTAGTTAATAATTTAATATGACGATAACCATTCATTTGGGTCCGCTTCATCAAATAATTTCATGATCCAAATCATTCATTTTTAGATCCTCATTGATCATGCTTGCAAAAATTCAATCAAATAGTACATCGTTTAGCCCTTTAGTCATTAATGTGAATATTTCATGATTTATCAACACTATATAGGGTTATAGTTAGATAACTAAATGTCTTCCAATTTCGATGAAATTTTGTAAAGATGATCTTTTATAAACTAAGAAATAGTCGGTTCAAGAGAAATATTGTGGAGCGGACCTAAACAAATGATTAATGCTATATTAAGATTTATTTTTTTCAAGTAGAAGGAATTAAATGGATTGGTTCTAATAGATTAGGCAAAACATCGTTCAAGACTAATTCATCTTCTACCTCTAACTTAAACAAAATTTAAAAGTAGACATCATTCAATCCAACCCGATCCTAGATACCAACGTGGCATATAGTGTTATATGTTGTATATGTTATTGATTGAGTATGCATGTGTGTGGTAAGATTTTAATAGGAATTTTACAAAAAAACTGATAATTATTGGTTAAAAACATTCATCATTTTGCTCAGGATCCCCATTTTATATCCCTGCTCGTATGAAAAATAGAAATAAAAGGAATCCATTTTAATTAACAATGATTCATACAAATCCTTTTCATTGTAACTTTTGAGTATAAAAGAATAAGGAAAATATTATCCCTTGCTATTAAAAATGTTGTGCACACCACCAACACCACCCATATTCGATTATTCTTGTAGCCATATGCAACAAGGATTCTGTGCTACGTACGCAGGCAAAAGCAAAAATCAACACAACACACGTTGGAAGGCATCGCGTGAACATACGCGACTGTACTTAAGCTGGTCACTAATCAAGTTAAGCTAATTTGTTAATTTCTTTTCTGTTTTTATTGTTTGGTTTGCAAGGGGGCCAACACAAAAAATTGATTACAATTTTCTGGTCAACACCTTTGGAACACCCTACGTACCCATAATTTTCAGAAGTTAATAAGTACATATGTGCATATGACACATGGACCACAATTATTTAAAGTAATACTCTATAAATGAATAACCTTATTAAAATCATAAACAATTCTCGTCTCAACTCGAGACTAATTATGTATAGAAATAAATTTCACAATGTAATAAGTTATAATTTTTCTTGGTCTCATCTTAAAGAACACACACACCCCCACATAGTAATAATTGTTAGAGTACAAAAATATGTAATATCAAAAATAAAAATTTAAGATGAACTAAAATATTTATTTAAAGTTGTTTGGGACAATGCTTTAGTTTTTAGAATTGATGTCACGTCTTTGAGCTTGCGAGTACGTAATATTACGTCAACATGGACACTTTCTTCTTGAAGCCAAAATGTTTCTAACTTCTCAAGCATGCTTACAACTTCTTGGCATGAAACTTTTGGTATTTCCATACTGTCATCCTTAGAAATCCTATTTAGAACATACAACATTCATTAAGGATAAATAAGTTGATAAATAATATTTTTTTAACAACGCCTCTATTAAGTAATAACCTCTTTAAAATTATAAAATTGGTTTGGTCCCAACTTTAAGACTTTAAAGAGATTTTACTGTAGTTTAAATAGATAAAAATATTTGTTATTTGATACTACGAGCTAGTGATATTCTTTTTCACTGTAAATAAAAGATCTTAAATTTAATTCTTGTAAATGACTAATTTGATACTAAATTATTATATTTAGTCCATTATATAACTTAATTCCAGTTTAAAACATTTACTTTGCACTCGATATTCTATGTTCAAATTTTTCCTCTTTCAATATCACTTGGATAAAAAATTGAAAAAATCACAATATATAGTTATGAGACAAGCCCCGTTGGATGGGAATTAACTTTTGTTAGTTGTGTGGACCTTTAGACCTTGAGGTGAAACCCAGGCCCTACTCAATTTACATCACCCTCCCTTCACCGTATCCGTATGTATGGACCACATTTGCATACAAGTTTATTTAAGTCTAGCCACATCGATGGTATACGGGTCCCCAGACTTAAATAATTTGTAACTTCTAGCTATTTACCAAGACAAAATTGCTAATTATAACTTTTAGCGAGATTGGTCATGCAGCACTGCATATGTTAACATATCTTTATATAGGGAGCTCTATTTTCTTCAACGTACCAAAAAATGCATGCAAGTTCGAAGTGATTTTCACTTTTTTTTTTATTACACCTTTCTTTATTTATATCATTTGAATGTGACATACCCAATATAAAGTGGTGGAAATAGACCTATATCTAAAGGCCCTCAAATTATATTTATGCACCACTATGTGTATTATATATTTGGTGAGTAGGTCAACCACCCCCATTCACCTCCTTTGTAGCAGAATTTAATTGGCACACCTTCAAAATATTGTAATAGCAAGTTGCTATTGGGAATGAATTTTAGAAAAAGTACAATTACTTTGACGTTCCTGCAAACCAACAAAGGAATAGGTTAGATATTGTCACACCAGTTGGTGCGAGTCAAGAACTATATGATGCATAAATTATGTATAAGTTAGATTTAGAAGATGAATGAAAATTTAAGAGCTTAGAATTTATTGGCACACTCTCATGATTAGAGGTTGTCGGACTATGCAATGGATCACGTGTTCTCTCAGAGCTCAGAAAAGACAAAATCTCCATATCAGAAGTCCTCTCCAGCTCTAGCTAGCAAAACAAGTCCGGTTTCAATATGTTTAGAATACCAAAACATGCCCTAATCATCGCAAATAAGCATGACTCGACCAATAAGCAATAAAGAAGGTTCCAAGCCCTAGCTTGAGCCTAAGGAAGAGAATCTAGGTCTGAATTCATGGTAGATACGAACGTGATCCTCAACATTGTTCGAGACCTAAACCTCATCCAAAATTGGGGTTTAAGCAAAGATAAGTATATCAAGATTTTACATTTACAAGGAGTTGAATAGTAGTGTTTTCTCACTGCCCACAGAAGATACATATATCTGTGTCGACAAAGATAATTCCATTAGGTATGGGAATAAAGCGAGTATATGGTTTTGACTTGTTGGAGAGTGAACCTAGAGCTCATTGGAAGTACGATTAAAGAGATGGGAGGTTGCAAGCCATGATGGTGACCGTTGATATTTTTATACCCATTTTTAATGCTCCTCCCTCCCTCCCCAGTCCCCCACTACCTTTTACAATTCAACGTCATCATGTATTATACACGTATTATGCTTATGCTGTTATGCGTGGTGATGTATCTGTCATGCATCCATGTATATAATGGGCATGTTACTGTATGCGTGCATCCATGCATTCATGTGACGATGGAGACAGGCGCTCTGCTCCACTGAGGAGGTGACATAGGCCCCAGCTACCAGAAACATGTGTGTCCCATGGATAAAGACACGAGTTGTACCCAAAATTAAAATACGAGAGTAAATAATTACTGTTTGCTTGCCTACTGAAAAAAAGGAGAAAGATACAAGCAGCATGTCTACTGTACTATTTGCAATATTGGAAAAATACCAATGGTTGGTGCCAAAACTTGTACTGAGTTTCGAGGATCCAATTAGAATGTTTACAAGTATTTCATGTTTACACGAATTTAATTATTAATTGTTAGATTTTTTTAATGGTTAATAGTTAGATTCGTGTAAGCATGAAATGCTTGTAAGTATTGTAGCATATCCTGAGTTTCAATACATGTTTGTTTCGAGTGTTGTTTTCGATCTCAGTGCTACATAATAACTCGAGAGAAAGAAAGAATAGGCGTGCCATTGTTGGAGGTTGTCAACAGACTGTTTGTTCTTGAGTGAATGTAAGGTTGCTCGTAGAAATGACTTCTTAACTAAATGATTGTGTGCCGAGTGGGACGATGGTTCGGCTAGATTCTTTTCGGTGTCTCGAGCGAACAAGGACTTAAAATTCAGTGTGACATTGTGTGTTTTTGCCTAAAAATTAAATGAAAGAGAAATAAAAACTAAATTGGGAATCTGAATGTAATCATTTCATGATGAAGTCAAAATTACAAACATTTATAAGACAAAATCTAGGCCAATGGGCCAAGTTGCATAGCTTGAAATGTAAATGACTGGAAACATAAAGAAAGCTTGTAAAGAAAACAGTAAAACTCTAGCAAGATTCAGGTCATGAAGGGCAGGATAATGCTAGAAGAGTTTGCCGAGATCATTGTCTTCGTGTTGGACTAGTACAAAACATACACCTCAGAGAGGGAAGGGAATCAGGGTGGTTGGAATTGCACGTCAACCAAATCATATCAGGGGGTGGCAGAGCTGTAAAAGTTTTAGATCTCAGGGATCATAGGAAGAGTTTGCTTCGAATGAAGGTTTTGAGATCGCAGCTGAAGTGCTGAGAGTTGGTTTTCTTGAAGAGCAATTGGGTTTGTGTTGAAAAGTAGTTGTGTTGATTGAAGAATCACTCAAGGTTTTGTATAATCGTAAAGATTAGTTTTTGACGAAGGTCTTGAGCTTGAAGGCCTCTGGCTTTATTTATAGGCAATGAAGAAAGAGTAACCTTGATCAAATCGCTACGCTGGAGCCAAGGTAGATCGATCTTTTAATGCTGACAATGGCTGTAATTCTTGGTTGGTGGCCTTCAGTTGTGTCTTATAAAGCGGTCCCCCTGATCCTAGTGGCGACGTCAGCGTGTCGGATGATGTGTATGAGTGCATTTAAGAGGGCGAGATATTTTTGGGTTTTGGTTGCCTACGTGGTAGACGCGCTTCGGAGAGAACCATATCCGAGCCCTCAGATAGGTTGGGGAGGAATGTGATGGTCGTCCCAGCCCTGATTTAAGCTTCGGAGTTAGTGGGCTAAAGTCGTGCGACTTTTGCGTAAATAAAGATGGATAGGCCCCATCAACCGAAATGATAAGTTTGTGTAGTATGTATCGATGTATACAATATATATATTTTTCTTTTCTGTTTTCAAAAGAAGCCATTTGAATTTAAGGCTTCTTCTAACGTACGAATTAATTAGCTCATCTATGTAATATTTTCCATTTTAATAGTGCATATTACAATGCTTCTACGTGCATAGGTGTGATCATTTCATTTTTCTTTATTTGGATATTGAATTAGAATAGGGTTGTTTTATTAACACTCTATATATTGTTGAATATACCCTCACATTCAAATTTATTATTAAATGACTCATATACCTTAATATGATATGATTATTTAAACTCCATAAATTTTTTTTTTAAAAAAAACCTATTATTTTATGAATACACCCCAAATCAAAGCCCACATGTAACCTAAATTTTTTATCTTCAATCTCTCAAAGTCACTCCCACCCTTCATTCGTGACTTAGAATCATATGGGTGCCACTGACTTGGGCACCCAAATTCTAATTCCATATCAACAGCTATTACAGATCTTGTATAGAGGTTTCCGATTCCCCACAATATTAACATCAAGCATCTACAAAATCACGTGTAGCATCCTGAGACACAGAGGGAGAAAAGAGAACAACACCCTCGACTTCCAGTTTAATGGCGTAGCAATCTTGCGGTTGTTAAAAGCATATAAAAATATATTAATTTAATAAATTAGAAAGCATATAAAAGCATATGGAAAATTTTCAGATGCTGGTACTGCTTGCTACTAAAAACATGACAACCATTGGATTACTGGGTGTAAGCAGTGTGTTGTCATTCCGAACCGTAAGATTGCAAACATATCTTTCAAAGGCCACTACACTACTACAAAATCCCCAATCTTAATTAATGTACATCTCCATTTCACCTTAATAAAATGTACATCTCCAACATATGTAGTAGCTACAAGTACAAATCCATGTAAGTTGATTGATCCTTAGAAAAAATTATTTAGTGTTTGAATTGAAAGTGGGACAAACATGCGACTTCTTTTTGTGTTTTGAAACAAACAAAGAATTTGATGTGGGGTTTAAGTAAAGCATATGGGGTGTATGTAGATAATGTGGGGTGTGAGGGTAGTATTGGAACGTATGTGGAGTGTATTAAGATGAATTATAATTTAAAAAGTACATATAGAATATATTAAATATGTAAAATATATTTAACAATATGTAAGATGTTAATAAAACAACCATTATAATATTGTTCATAATTGGTTATCATTTCATTCTTTTATTTGGGGGCTTGAGCTAGAAACCGTACGTGTTACCTACTTCCTGAATTTGACATAAAATACAACAAATTTTCAAGGAAAATGTGGGGAAATTACGTAATAACACAGATGGAATATATCACGTCGGCTGAAAAAAAGAAGGAATATATCTCATTGATGAGTTACATAGTAGTTGAACTAATAAGTAGTTATAGAGGGAAAAAAAAATGCTGTCATGCACTGTTCATTAATAAAAAAACATAAAATAGATTCTCAATGAAGTTGAGCTTCCACGGAAAAATAAATTGGTGGGGTGGGGGTAGGGGTTTGTTAGATTTACAATAGATTCTCAAGGTTCTTTTATTTTCTAATGTTAGATTTACACTCTCAATCTGATACCCTTACATGTGAGGTTGTTTAAGTTTATTACGTGAACAACACATATGTCGGTCGTTGGGCTCGTGTTAATGTGAGGATGTGAAAAAAAAGTTTCATATTGGTGATGGACTAAACCTTGTAATTAAAGCTTATACGGAGTTAGTCACTCACCCTATTGTTAATTAATTTTATGGTGAAACCTCATTAACTTTTTTCATGGTATCAGAGTGTACGTTGACCCATGTGTAAAGCTCAACAACCACTCGTCATGTCACTTAATTTGTGTTGTTCACGTGTTTGATTTGAAAATTCGTCACACGTGAAAGAGCGTGTGAGAATGTGAATGACAAAGACTCACATTAATAATGCACGGTCTTATAAAGAGTTGAGTTACTACCCATATTTCCAATTGGTTTTATTATGAAACGTCAACTTTCTTTAGTTGTCCACCCTAAAACTAACTAACAACAATGAAGTGGCTCAACTTCTTAATTACAAGCCCATGCCAAGTTCTTTAATTCTTTGATGTGACATTCACACTCTCAAAAAATTCTACAATATAAGTAACCTAAGTTTTGTGGCAGTCGCCAACCCCTGCCTTATAGTTTTGTGGCAGTCCCCATATATATCTAGGGCGGTTCCTCCTTCCTAATCCCCTCTCTTCTCTCTTCTGGTTTATTGCACCATACACATGGTTTGAGTCTTTGAGATCATGTCCAAGTGCTTCTCTTTGTTATTTTAGTGTTTTTGTTTTCATCCTCTTGTGGGTCAATGAAGCTTCAACAGATTTTTTGACCAGGACTTGTGGTGTGTTGTTGTTATCTCTTAAAAACTAATGAATTTGTCTCAAATCTTGGTAATTTCCAGCAGGCCTTCATCTAGTTTGGTTGTTCGAAGGTGGAGTTGTTTGGTCTAGTGGGTCCTCATATATAATAGCAAGTCGTGTTTTTGGTCTTAAGATCATGTTTTGTTTTGTCATTATAATAAGTCTAGCAGATCAGTTTGAATTGTTTGTGTTTTGTACTCTTACTTTAGGCGAGTTTTGTGGTTTTGCTGTAGGCGAGTTGTTTGCGCATGCTTTCCTTGTTACCTAAACTCTATAATTTTATGTGTTAGGGCTTTGGATCATCTCAAATGGGATTTCTAAATGAGCTCCTAACTAAAATTTAGAGAGGATTTGAAAATTTTCATCTCTAATGACACTCCCTATCATGCCCTTAGGATAGCAAAATTGTTAAAAGCTACTAAATTTAGAGAGTGAGAAAGGAGCTCATAAGGACTCCTAGCATTAGTTATTATTTTTTAAATAAAAAAATTTCTATTTCTATTGGTCTATATTTATTATAACCCCTAAATTTTAGTTAGAGAGTATGGTTGGGATAGAAACTGTTTAAGAAGTTCCTAATATAACTTTATAGCCTTTTCACTAAAATTTAACTAAAAAATGATGAGGATGATTGGAGATGCTTTTATGCTAATATGTAATTACCCTCAAATAAAGATTTTATATCTTGAACGCAAATAAATGAAGTCACGCTCAATTGCAAAAGAACCAATTACTTAATTACCAGCAACTTTGATCCATCTCTTAAAAGGAGCTTTTCCGATCAATATTAGCTATATATTCACACTTGCAGAAAAAGCCTAATTTGCATTAGGTCATAATTAAATTAGTGGCATTCACGAATCATTCACACAGTGGCAGGCTCACACAGTCACAGCACAAAAGTTTGGCAAAATGATTATGGAGGATGTTATAGATGACTTGCATCTATTAAGTCATGAGAAAATTGATTATAGCTAGATTTATCAATGCAAACCACAAAATATAATGAGAGAAATATTCTTGGAAACTAATATGCATATTTCTGGTAAATTTTGTGTAAATCAAAGAACAAACCCAATTTCTTTTTGCCTTTATTTATTTAATTAATTAGTTGGTTCAAGATTGAACATTCAGATAATTCTTGATTTGTCTTTCATAACTTGTAGTCTTGTACCTCTAGGCTCTAGCCCTAGGGCTAGGTTAGACTATAACTTGCATTGCACCATCCATATATATATATATATATATATATATATATATATATATATATATATATCGATCGAACACGTTCAAAACCTGCATGCATGAAAAGATTGAGTTGCAAAACATCATCTTAGTCCGAGGGCGGGCTTCTCATCTTTATAGTGTATCAACAAAGAAAGAGAGAAGTTGACCGGAAAAACAAGAAAGAAATAAAGAAGGGAGAGGAGTGTTTTCTCTTTTAGTTCTTTATATATATATATTATTTTGTTCTTTATATATTTTTTATTTTTTGGGGTTCTGAATTTTATCTTTCTGGTTACTTTTGACAAGTCTAGAAATTCGGGCTGTTTCCCGCCTTTTATTTCCTTAATAATTTTTGTGAGCAGCTTTTTGAGTTTTCTCTTTCCATTTTTATTTCCTGACGCATGTGCTGCGTTGTCCGGCCCTTGGATTTTATGATTATACACTCACTCACTGCTTTCATTTCGTATCAAATCAAATCAAACGTGCACCAGGATGCGCGTCAAGAATATCAGCATTCATTTCCTTGAAAAATTAACTTTTCAATCGTTAATTCTGAATTCTGAAAAATAAATGAATATATTCTGTAATAAACGGTGTACACTTGGCTGGATGGCTCATTAATGGAAGTGAATTATGTTAGGATTTCTAGCAAATCCAATTCGCATGAGGTTGTATAATGGATGTGTGCCATAATCTCTACGGAACTGTTTTGCTGTTTCAGAATCAGAAGTGCTGTCTAGATTGTTTTTGGCCCTATACGTACGTAAAAGTGTTATTTGTTCGGGAATTTTTCTTTTTTGTTTCACAGCGAACTTCGAATAGCTACACTGACGGAAACTTAATCAAGCAAACTTCTCAAATCTTACAAGTTCGATACCAAATTTTATAATAGAGTTATTTTTTGATTAACCCAAATTGTCAACCCGTGTAAATATATTGTTTTATCAACAATATAAACATTTGAATCTTTGCAAATTGCATGGAGAAGAAAGCATTGGAGTTTGACAATTCAGGATGTGCATGGAGATGGTTAGGATCAAAATTCAAATCTTAAATTTCTTTGTTGAATAACATTTTTTCTTATTGGCAATGGCATGAGCTACTATATCATGGACTCAAATCTCATATTGAAGTTCATGAGGTCTCACTTTGGCTGGAAACTCAAATATGAGTTTTAAGTCTCTGGTGCATCAGAGATGTTTTAACTCATAGTTAAAATCAAATATAAAATTTGAGTTTTAAGCCTCTGATGCATTAGAGATGCTCTAAATCTTTTAGATTGTAGGTGCTAGTATGTAAAATACTAACAAATATAAATGGGTGAGAGATTCCTAATCACCTCTTAGGCCCCGTTTGGTATTACTTTTTTTTACTAAAAACTGCTTCACTTTAAAGTTAAGTAGATAAAAAGTGTTTGGTAAAAATGAAATATACTGCTTATTTTAAAAGTTATGACATTAAAACAGCAACTTTTAAAAGCAGCATGAATGTTGCTTTTAAAAGCTGCTTTAATAAGCAGTTTTTTTTTCAAAACACATCAACCCCAAACTGACCCTTATTGAGGTCAAATTAAGCACGTTTTAAATCTTCAAGTTAGCAGAATAGATCTCACTTCCAATGGGCGGCCGGTAGCACCCTTGAAAGACAAGGCTAATTTTTGCTTTCTGATTGATTAAGTTCCTCATGTAGCTAGACTTTAGAGTATGCATATAAGAAAGAACGTAAATATATATAGCTTAGGCTTATAGGATTTGGTTATATCTACTTGGTGCAAAAAGCAGCCAGATATATGCCTCATATCGCTATATAGTGAAAACCTCATCAATTGAAAATTTAATAATGTTTTGGACACTCATGGCATGCATGTGACAGATTAATGTAATCACATGATTCACTTGATATCAGACTTGAGAGCCATATATACCTTTACTTCGTCTTTTGGTAATATCAAACAAAAGATGATGAAGCATTGAGGGCTCACTATTGTTAGGAGGGAAACCCTTGACTCCCAGAGGCATTGGCCATGACGTAATTTATATAATCAATATATTATTCACATTGCCATGCAGTAATCAACATCCTGATTCTACAAATTAGCTTGCCTTAATCCTTATCGAGATACCCTAATTATTAAAGCCAGTTTCAAAGTTGTGTACGTGTGCTTTTCTGCACGGTGTGCTTTTTTGACACATGCATCATGATGTTGATCATTATACCCTCACCGAATCTACGAACTGGAACTAGCTTACTAATTATATCTGGATAAACGATCACTTGCTAGCTTAAAGTTTATGATGGTGTTATTGTTGTGGTGCATATATGTTGTGGCAGCAACTGTTTGGGCTGCACACACCTTGTTTATTAATATTGAATACTGCCTTCTTATTAATCAACCTTTGATCGATTAATGTTAATAATTTTTTTTTTTGAAAACTTAAAACACATTACAAAGAAAATCCTCTGAGGATGTATTAATCTTAATATTAATTGATCCAATCTTTTACAAGACAACTTAAAAGATGCATACATTTATAAGCTACTTTTCTGCAATATGGACCAATGTTTACCAAAAAATAAATATGATTGATGGTTTAAATTCACAATCGACAGCATAATTATTTAAATGTTGGATGTTGTCAACATATATATAGTGAGTTGAGTGTTAGTGTGGGTATAAGTTGTGCCTCTAACTAACTTCTAAACCAAACAGTTGTGCCATGAGTGATTTTTTTGTATGTCTTAAGTGCTGATGACTTTACATCTTTGTCGTATGCGCAAGTATAGAAAAATGTAGATAAATAAAAACTGGTTTTAATGATCCATTGTTAGAGAGCAAGCGTACTTTCTATCTTCGAATGATAGAAAGAAAAAGACTGAATTCTAATACAAGTGCTAGGAAAACAAGAAACGTACATTTAAAATGAAAGGGAATCACGGGAGAAGGCAAGATCAAGCCATCTTAGACCAGAAAGTTGCCATTATCGGACTATGAATATCGGTATCGGGCTAAACTTAGAAGCAAGATTCTTGAGAAGCATAAATTGAATTCTAGGAAGCTTTTGGGTAGAGACTATTTTTTATTGAAAAAACACTTGTCAGCTTGTTGATAGAGTTGAAGTTGAGTGGCATGGCTAGGCACACAGAATGCAAAGCCATAGGAACTTAGAAGTGAGGGGGATCGACTTGAAGTTGATGAGTATTTATTTACAATTGCTCTAGACTCTAGTACTTTAAATTTGGATAATGAACAATTGGTAATTTCAAGAAAATATTTAAACAAGTGAAGAAGGTCCTCAACCTCAAGTTGGAAGGCTCATCGCTTGGCTAAAAATTTGAGGCCATGCACAGACAACGAGACCCTTTGTCTCCTGTCTTTTTTCCCATTTCGATTGTAAATTAATTTTCTCACATTATATAATCCAAACACTCCAAAACTCCAACCAACAAGAATTTGCCGGCCACAGAGTTCATTTCAATTTGTTCTGTCCGTGCTTCATCGATCCTGCATGCATATGCATAATACTAATTAACTTGATCAAGATTCAAGACCTAGCTAACTAGTGTTTACACTGAAAATTATCCATTGGGCTATAACTTATTTTTGGTAATAGGTTGGGCCTAAGAGAGAAAATGTCCAACCCAGACCAGTGGACGAAAAGGAAGTAAGTCTGAATAGTCCTCCACTGACCAGTGGCGAAGCTAGAATTTCTCGGGGGGAGGGGCGAACTTAAAAGAATGCAAGGTTAAAGAAAAATGGCAACAACTAAATCTTTTTATATGGTAATATCTTCCATAATTAATTAATACAAACAAATTACAATTGTTGCCGGCGAGGTTTCATGTCATGAAAACGTCGCATAATAGACTCATTATCAATACAAGCAAATACATCTTTCTCAATGTAAACAAGCACGCTATCACTCAACCATTGATCTCCCATTTTGTTACTCAGTGGTGTTTCCACAATCTTCATAGCAGAAAAAGCTCTCTCCACCGAAGTGGTTGCAACCGGTAACACCAAAGCCAATGTAAGAAGCTTATACACCAACATATAACTTTCAGACCTCCCTTTCTTCACTAACTCTTCCTCTCAATTAGTAATCAACCAAAATTAGAATAACATTTTAGCTAGTGATTTTCACACTCTTGTTTTTTCATTATGCATTCTCTTCTTATTTTTGTTTCTTGATTCTCTTTTGATTCATTCAACCCTTAAGCTCACATGGAAGAGCATGAGTAGAAAAAGAGAGCAAAAATCACATTAATCTTTTTAAAAAAATTAAGTGTGACGATCACACCGCTACATGAAATTATTTATTCACATTACTATCATACTATGAGTTGGTGACATAATTGTTATGTCATGGACCTAAGAGTCTTAAACATATACACTTTACTATGAGCGAAGAAGTTACCACAAAACTAAGATGAGGCTAAATTACAAATGAATAGTTGGGTTGGGTCAATTTTATTAAACAATATCGAAAGCCCAAACCTTTCATAAAAAAACCCAACCTTTTCATAGTACCAAAAAAGCCCAAGCCTCTGTTTTGATCATTGATTTGGCTTTTCCGTGTGTTTTCACTGGAAAATGTTGTCTTAGATTTCATTGGCGCTGCCTGTTGTTTGATAAATTCAAGGATTTTTTTCTTCGCAAGCTAACCAGAAAGAGTATTCATTAAATTGGCAGGTGAGCTTTCAGTTGTTAGTTGATTGCGTACAAAAAAGCAGCTTACTTTTTCTTCTCAACGAGTCAAAGAAATCGCCATCTCCCTCACCCATAAAAATTTTCCCAAGAAAATCTGCAACAGAAGGTCCTAATTTTCTCGGCAATTTCTCAAACGGGAAAGATCGGACTGTTCGATCTCGAAAAGCACTTTGCTTTCTACGGAGCTTACCACAGCAACTTCAGAAATTTGAGATGTTGCCGAGCTGCGCAGGTTTTATAGAATTTGAGAAATTTGAGCTGTTGCCGAGCTGCGCAGGTTTTCAGAACCACCGCATTGCAGTGCTGCCCACTTTCCGGCCGAACCAGGGGGTTCAAGGGTCACTCGGCCTTCTTTTTCCTGCGAGCGAAGGGGCGGCCGCCCACCTTCGCTCCAACATAGCTTCGCCATTGCCACTGACTGCATTTAATGCAAAGCACTTGACATTTTGGAGGGAATCAGACTATGAATAAAGAACTCTTTCTCAGTGGGGGTAGACTGATTAGAGATATTATTTATGCCTTACCGATTAAGCCTTACCTCACTGAAGTCTCCGAAGAGGGTTGCAGAGAGAAGTGACGGCTGTGACGTGGGCTCCATGATGACCTATATAAACGAAGGGAGGATTCGAAGATGAAGACACTCAAACAACCAAAAAACAGAACTCTTAAGTTCAGAAAGAAACCTCTGAGGAAATCCCTCAAAGCCTTTCCCAGATACAGACTTCGTCTCTATCTGATGCTTTCTCATTCACACTACTTGTGTAGCTTGTGACTTTGAGAACTCAAACACCAGAACCCTAGGATCATACATCCTAACTCCCTTGAGGACTAGTGAATTAAGCTCTGCCATCAAATCATCCCTGTTTTCATAGTATCGATTAGAAATCTTAGGCCAAAGTGTCTTTGATTATTGTCCTTTGTAAGGAACCAGCTTTCAAAACCATTCTGATGGAACTAAAACCAACCCGATGGGTGTTTATTCAATCTGAAATAACCATTACATGTAATATTATTGAACTTTTTACTTAAAGTCTTTCAATATCAGTTCTTACTTAACGTCTTTACTTACAAGTCTTTACTTTCAAGTATTTCAATTCCTGTCTTTACATTCAGTCTTTAATTATCGTCTTTACTTTCCTATGTATGCGCGAGCGTGGAACATTTTGTTATAACCAGTTTATATCAAAATCCCATCTTAAGCAATCTCTGGTATAAACAATCGAGAGATATTAAAAGTCCTTAATAAGCAAGGCAATAAAAAGAACCCAACCAAGACCTAATCTAATTAAGTCGCTAATCCGATGAACGGAAGTTACATTACTTGTGGCGCAAGTACATAATGTATTCATAAACTAACTTATACTAAAACTGAAACACATATTTCTATTGGCAGAATGCCAATAGTGGCACGCCTGACAAACACACCGACGACAAAGGGCTCATAAGCATTCCTTCGAAGAAATCAGAGTGAAGCCTACTGTTGAACCAATCCGATAGAAGGTGTAAACCAGCGGTTAAGCCAACACGTATGCTCCTTGCCTACATCCTACAAAAGGCTTCGACCATATTTTTGGCATGCCCGGTGGGATACTTCTTTCTAGCTGTTTATGCCCAAGCATAAGAAGGAAAGACCAATAAGCACATTTTTTTCAATCTCAGCTTCTGAAAATGACGGGAAAGGAATCTACATCCATCCCGACGAACATGGGTCATGCATCACCTGAGACCCAGGCTTCCAGCCAACTGGCTAAGACAGACAGGAGCGAAGAATTGCAATCTACCATGGTGCAGATGATGAAATCCATGGAGAAAATTGCTCTAGACAACATAGTAGACATCAGAAATCTCTGCACCTCCTTCAATAACGTTCAAAATAAAATAGATCAGGGGTTCTCACTCCTTTATAACCAATTAAATGGTATGAAAGGATCATCGGAGAAACCTATACTGAACCTGGGTGGAATAGACTCGCTCAAGCCACTCTTCCTTCCGATAGAAGCTCCTCTCAAGGGCAGATTAGAGGAAGAAAACAAGGGATTTGTCACCCCTAATCCGATGACGCATAATCCCTCATTAGAAGAGAGGTTGGGGGCACCAAGCAGTTCCCTGGTGATTGGAGAAAGCCTATTTCTCAACACCACAGAGCGAGACACCACTAGCGTTCCGAAGGCTAAACCAGGGAAGTATATTCCCAAGAAGACAGAGCCTGAGAGGTTCCTTAGGGAGTTCGCACCTAAGGGACGACTTGCTATCAACACAAGAGCAGGCTGGGGAAGAGCAGCGCCCCAAAAGCCATATATGGCTGGGAGGATAGGCTTCAACCCCAACTCCTGGATAGGCATAGACCTTGAACAGAGTTTCGAAGGCAGTCAGGGGGCACCCCAACATTCTCCAGCGGATCCCGATCAGATGTTATTGCCAGAAGATGGTGATAACATCGAGTTGAGAAATAAGATAGCCGAGTTGAGACGGCTAATCCTCGGGAGAGCAAGGCCAGAAGAGGCCATTAATCAAAGGCCGATATATCAGAAGCCGTATCCTGCCTATATTGACGAGCAGAATCCTTTCCCAATGAATTTTAAAGTACCAAAATTCCCTACTTTCAATGGGGAAGACTCATCGGTATCATCCTTGGAGCACATCAGGAAGTACTCCAACCAATGCGTGGCGTTTGAGGATAACCCTAACTACAAACTCAGACTGTTCGGCAACTCTCTGTTGAGGATGGCTTCTCATTGGTACTCCCATCTAGCCCCGAACTCCATAAGATCCTGAGAGCAGATGGAAGCAGCCTTTCACGACCAGTTCTACATGTTAGAACCTGAGGTAACCATCAATGATTTGGTGGAGGTGAGGCAATTCGAGCATGAAACAACTGAGGACTTCATAATGAGGTTCAAAAGAACAAAGATGAAATGCAAGTTCCCTATGAGCAATGATCAGTCAGTGGTTATAACTCAAAGGGCTCTCAAGATCTCTTTGGGGAAAAAGTTCGGAGATGCCAAATTTAACGACCTTCAAGAGATCGTGATGGTTGCTACCAAGTATGAAAGGTTGCTGGCAGAGGAGTCTCAACATCAACACTCCTCAAAGGTGCCCTACTTCAAATCCAAACAGGCTGTCGATCATCTAGACTTCGAGTTCATCGAGCAACCCGATGACAACAGTGATGTGTTTGAGGATCTGGAGATTTCTGTGGTCGAGATGCTGCCACCAACCTCCCCGACGATCATTAAAGGGTTGGTGAAACCGATTAAAAACCAGAGGGCAGCCATGGAAGCGGGAGGCTATATTCCCAACAAACCCTCTAAATTTCAGAGTTACACCTTTGATCTTACCAAATCATCAGAGATCTTTGATGAATTGGTGAAGAATAGGTGTATCAGGTTGGACTCCTCGAAGAGGATGCCCAAGCCTGAAGAGCTTAAGGGGAACAAGTACTACAAGCCCCATTGCTCTTGAAATCACAATACCGTTAACTGCGTGGCGTTCAGAGATTGGATCCAAGAGATGATAAACAAGGGGAAGTTGGTCTTGGAGAAGCCCCAAGGCAACATGGTAATAGACATGGAGCCTTTCCCTGAGGTCCCGATCAAGATGGTGAACCTAAATTGGCCTAGAAGTGGCCAAAGGAAGGAAACACTGGACCTGAACAAGAGGAAGGCAGTTGCAAGCAGTCATCGAGATGTGAGAATTGAATCTCAACCTGATAGACCAAAGGCTTACGTACAAGGTGGAGTCGTACTGTGTAGTAAGTGCGAACTCCAGATACCTGCTCCAGGGGCCGTTATCGACTAGGACTTGGTTAGAAGAGGAGAAGGACTGAAACTCTAGGCGATGAAGAGTCTAGTTAAGAACTACGGTCCTCACAGTCCCAGGAAGCCACTACCAAGGAGTAGTATATTCGATCGGGTTGGGGGCATCAGAAAGAAAGCCCAAAACGATGAAGGAAAATTTGTGGAAAAACAAGTTTATTTGCGCAACATCTATGGCATGCAATTAACAATTAAAGGCGGAATCATGCTTGTATGTACTCAAAAATAAAATTTTACCCATGAAATTCAAAGCCTAGTAGAGAGGTGAACTAAGACTCAACTCAAGATCAAATTGAGTTGAGAAATCTTATACCTTTGTTGATTCCTCTTTGCATAAGCAAAGGCTAATCACCCAAGGAGAGGGCCTTCATTCCTTGCTTCTTAGCTCTATGGAATTCTTGGAGGAGGATGGTTGAAAAGGATTCTCCAAGTTCCCAAAGTAGAGAACCTCTAATTTTCCACACCAAGGAGAGCTTTGATGAGGAGATGAGTGACCTAGAGGAAGTAAGATTGCTAGCTAATTTCCTCTAGGGTGGCCAGCCTCTTAGAGAGAAAAGAGAGCTTGTGTTCTCATCTTTTCTCCAAAAGAAAAAACCCTTGATGATGAAATGTTATAAAGTTGCCTTTATACCACCTCACAATGTAGTGGCAAACTTGCAATTAAAGCAAGTTCATTACCCTTTCTCTATATGGCCGGCCTTGAGGGTTTATAAGACTGTTTGGGCCCTAATGTATCATTAGTCATTAAGTTGTCATACAACTTAAGTCAATGGGCTTGACGTTCGAAGCCCATTGGACCTTGAGGCCCAAAACTAAACCCGAGGTCTATAACGAACTTATTCGTTTGATTAATTAACATATTAATTAATCCTAGCCATAAATAATTAAACCATTTAATTATCCATACTCATCTCCATTATTTCTTCAATCTCTACCTTACACGGTGTACGATCCATTAGGTTCCTTTTAGCGAGGCAGTGGACGATTAGAACTCTTTCAAATCGATTGTGAATTGAAACATACTTTCAATTCTCCCTTTAGTGATTATACACCTTTAGGGCTTCCACAAACCATGAGTGACACCTAGCAGTATGTCATGGCTACCCAAGCTAATCAGAAGAGGTGGAGAACCTATTCAGTTTAGGATTGCAATGCAATACGGTCTTTATCTAATACAACACTCTCGACCACATTGTTTGGATTGATAGTTTATTCATGTCTACTATTCAATGTGATTCTTTTACTTATATGATTACTTTGAATATGATTTGGAACAACTTCCTAAATCTCATTCATACTCTGGCCAGAGATTCTTAATCATATCATAGAGTATTCTCCCTCAAACGGTTTGAAGGTTAGAGATCCCTTGTTGTGCATTCACTTGCCTCCATGACTAAGTGGCTTAACCCCAACTATGCCATGGACACCCTCTGATGGAGTGACTTTGACATAGTCAAAGATCAAGGACCTAACCACAAGACAACTATGATGCCTCAGGTCAAAGGACTACTTTGCATTATCCTAACCATGAGTTCTCATGTGACATGAGTATGAGAACTCCTCGTTGATCAAGTTTAGTGGACTCATTCTATATTGAGCACCTACATGCTTGTCTTGGTGTCAGTCACACCAATGACTCGAGACTAGTCACTCTCCCTGGGAGAAGACATAGCACGTACTGATCTTAACGGACTGTCAATGCCCAATTGGCAATTCTATGATCAGGAACATTTAGGATATGTATACGAACGAGAATGGTCTCATGAACCTAACTTGTTTAGATTACATTCTTCTAAGTACATATTCCTCGGACTAATTGTTTAAGCATATAACATTTATATGAGACAGCTTTAAACAATAACCTTTGTCTTTTATATTAAACTAAATTAGTTTGACGAAGGGCCTCAACAATCCAGAGGATCGCTAGCAGCATCGGAATCCAGGCAATGGGTTCCCAAACCAGTAAAGGAGAGGCTGACACGCACAAATGAGGTCTTAAAAGTTAAGATTCCCAAAGAAGTTGTGAAAACCCCTACCCCGAGCAAGGTAGAAAAGCTGGTTGAAGTGAACTGGAAATGGTATTGGGTTGGCAGAAATGGACGAGCTGAAGAGGAGTTGTCCAGAACAGCCAAGAGGAGAATCCAAAGGAGGTATGGAGCATTCATGCGAGCCCAGACTGACGTGAATGAACCATCTAAAGGCAAGGCTGCTGACAGCTCGAAAGCTGGCCAAAAGACTCGACTGACTCAAGTTTATGTCCCTATCAAGGGACAGAAGATCAACCCGATCGAGCATGGAGGATCAACTAATGGTCAACATGTTAACCCGATCGTCAATGAGGCAATAATAATCAAGGCAGAAGAGACTTCTCTACTGGAAAAAATGAATTGCGACATCCAGTTCAGATCAGTGGACAAGATAGATGAGGTTCCCATTGAAAATGAATAATTGGTTGATTATGGCTCTGAGCCAGACGTAATGTTGCCTGTCCAAAGCAGTGGGGAGGATTCCATGAAGGCTATTGAAGATGAGGAGTCAGAATCCTGGCTAAAAAAGATGATTGCCGACACTGAGGCAGGTCAAGCAAATCGGAAAGAAGGGCTTAAGCTTGAAACCAATGTTGAAAAGTCTAATTTTGACATCAACATGGTTTATGTGTTGTCATCTTTCTTTCATGCCGAACCCGATCAAGAAGGGACTCTTGAAAGAGATTACATCTCGGGTGATCCTTGCATATCCCTGATCACTGTCTCAGAGAGCCAACATGAAGATGTGAGAATTGAATCTCAATCTTCGGAAGGAGCGATAAACAAATCCTGGAGGATACATGATGAAAGGATGATTTTTGCAAGGCCAAACCAGAAAATGGCTGCGCACATGAGGCCAATCTACATGACGGCTCGTCTAGAAGGAGTGCCTTTTTCAAGGGTGATGATCGACGGAGGAGCATCGGTGAATGTCTTGCCAGTAAAGATGCTGAAGAAATTAAATTCATCCCAAGCAGATTTAATGCCGACAGAAAGCTCCGTGTCCAACTTCTCTGGGGGCATCACCAAAACCTATGGTATTGTACCTCTAGAAGTAGACTTGGGATCGAAGAAGATTATGGTGGTATTCTTCGTAGTGGAAAGCACCTCAGTTTATAGTGCATTGCTGGGAAGGGACTGGATACATCAGTCCTTGTGCATACCATCCACTCTCCACCAACAGATTGCCATCTATCATAAAGAACCTTCAGAAGGGTTCTGGGAGCTGGTACAGGCCGATTCACGGCCCATCTTTTCGACAGCCAGCACATCGGAGGCAAACTTCTACAATCCGTATGTGGGGACATTCCGATGTATATGAGCTGATAAAGACGGCCGCCCTACACAGGTGACGGCTCGAAAACTCTTGACAGAAGGTACATCAATGACCCAGGAAGAATGGGATCGACCATTCCTGATTCCTAGCCTACAAGCCTTATGATAGGTACAACCGATAAGGGAAAGGATCGAGTGATATGGGAGAGAAAGAAGGGCACTAAAAGAGATTTCAGCCAGAGAGATGGATGAAAATCAAGCCAAGTACCTCGGGAACCAAAGAGGAAACTGTTCAAGCCTTAGACATATCAACCATTAATACGATGGTGCAGACAACGGAATACACCTGTGATCTGGATTGGCTCGATGAGTTTGAACCAAGCTTTGAAATGCTAGAGTTTGTTTCATGTGAACCAGATATACCAATGCCAGAGGTTCAAGATCCCTTGGAAACCATTGAGCTAGGGACAGAAGGTGATCCCAGGCGAATCAGGATAAGTGGCATGTTATCCTATGACTATCGGGTTGAGCTGATCAAGCTATTGACAGAGTTCAGAGATTGCTTCGCATGGCATTACGATGAGATGCCAGGGTTGGATTCAACCTTGGTAGAGCATAGAATGCCAATTAAGGAAGGATACAAACCAGTTCAACAAGCACCCAGGAGAATGTCTAAGGAAATTGAAGGAAAAGTGCAGGAAGAAATAAAGAAACTTTTAAAGGCAGAGTTCATTAGGCAAGCCAAGTATGTAGAATGGCTAGCTAATATTGTACCTGTAATAAAAGTATTGACCAAGGCAATAAGAGTGTGTATTGATTATAGAAATATTAACGATGCTACTGCTAAGGATTTCTATCTGATGCCTATGTCAGACATGTCTATTGATGCTGCAGCCAACCATAAAATTCTATCCTTCATGGATGAAAATGCTGGTTATAATCAAATCAGAATGGCTGAAGATGATATACATAAGACAGCCTTCAGATGTGCTGGTCATATTGGAGCCTTTGAGTATGTAGTCATGCCCTTCGTTTTAAAAAATGCAGGGGCTACATATCAAAGGGCCATGAATGCCATCTTCCATGACCTCATTGGCCACAACCTAGAAGTCTATATTGACGATGTAGTGGTTAAATCCAAATCCAATATAGATCACCTAACAGACTTAAGACAAGTGCTGGAAAGGATGAGGTTACATAGGCTGAAAATGAACTCGAAGAAATGTGCTTTTGAGGTAAGGGCAGGCAATTTCTTAGGTTTTTTAGTACTATAGAGGCAGACAAAAATAAGGCCAAGGCGATCATAGAAGCACCTTCACCAAGAAATAAGAAAGAACTCCAAATGTTGCTAGGAAAGATCAATTTCTTGAGAAGGTTTATTGCAAATTTGGCCGGAAAACTAAAACCTCTATCCCCACTGCTAAAGCTCAAAGAAACAGAAAAGTTTGAATGGGAACTAGGTCACTAGAAAGCTTTTGAAAAGATAAAGCAGTATATGGCAGAACCACTTGTGTTGATGCCACCAAAGAAACGAAAACCCCATAAGTTGTATATTTCAGCTTCTGAGGAATCAATAAGTAGTCTCCTAGCCCAAGACAATGATGAAGGTAGGGAGCAGGCTGTCTATTATCTAAGAAAAGGTTTGACCGATGTAGAAACAAGATACACCCCGATAGAGAAACTATGCTTAGCTCTATATTTTACAGTAGTCAAACTCAGGCATTACATGTTGCCATACATAGTCCACATAATTGCTAATACGGATCTGGTTAAATACATGTTATCCAAGCCAATGCTGGCTGGTCAAATTGGAAAATGGATGTTGGCTCTGTCATAATTCTGCTTCCGATATGTGCCTCAAAAGGCTATTAAGGGACAAGCTATTGCAGATTTTTTGGCGTCTCATCCAAACAATTCCACAGTGCTGAAAGATCAGCCCCCCAAGATATCAGAATTAGCAGTATCTAGTCTACTACTTAAACAAGAGAAAGGCAATTCTTTCGACATTTCCAAGAATATAGCCAGTTTATGGCTTACACCTTGGAAATTGTTCTTTGATGGTTCCTACACTAGCAGAGCAGCAGGTGCTGAAAGTCCTAAGGGCGAACATCATCATTTTTCATTCCATCTGGACTTTGATGGCCTGACTAACAACCCAGCCGAGTATGAAGCACTCATCATCGGGTTAGAATTACTGATGGAATTGGGGGCACCAAGTGTAGATATATTTGGCGATTCAGAACTAGTCATCAATCAACTTACAGGGAAGTATAAATGCAAGAATTTGGTAATGGCTAGTTACATGTGTGCCGTCGGATACTTGGTGAAAACCTGGGAGGATTGTGTTACGACAGAACACATTCTCCGAGGAGAAAATTTGGCTGCCAATGACATGGCCCCGATTGCATCTGGAGTGCAGGTTCAGTTTGGCTAGGCCAGTGAATGGGTTGAAGTCCAAACAAGATCGCTTCCCTCTGTATTTGATAGAGAGTTTGAGATGGATGTTATGCAAGTAGAACCAGAAGTTGAAGACTGGCGGGTTCCACTGTTGAACTATCTCAACAATCCATCAGTACAGACGAAAAGGAAGTTAAGGACTCAGGCATCAAATTATTCAATATGGGATAAAGATCTAGTAAGAAAAACACCATATGGGTTTCTACTAAGATGCTTGGGGATTACTGAGTCTATGAGGATAATGGCTGAGGTGCACGAAAGAGTTTGTGGTGCTCATCAAGCTGGGATTAAAATGTGATGGCTAATACGAAGATATGGTTATTTTTGGCCAAAAATGGAAAAAAGATTGCCTAGAGTATGCCAAAGGATGTGAAGAGTGCCAGAAACATAGCCCTCTTCAGCATGTTCCAGCCATCCCGATGAATCATGTGGTCAGGCCATGGCCCTTTAGAGGCTGGGCAATGGATTTCATTGGACATATATATCCTCCCTCCTCCAAAGGACACATGTTTATCATCGTAGCCACAGACTATTTTACTAAATGGGTGGAGGCCATGACTGTCAAAAAGATCACTTATGCAGAGGTCATTAAGTTCATAAGAAGCAATATTTTGCACAGATATGGGATACCAGAAACTATCGTAACTGATAGGGGACCATCCTTTAAATCTAAGGAAACAATGGATTTTGCAAAAGAATTCAAGATCAAGTTGATACAGTCAAGTCCTTATTATCCACAGTCTAATGGACAGGCTGAGGCCAGTAACAAGGTCTTGGTGAACATTATCAAGAAAAGGACTGATGATAATTCAAGGAAATGACATGAGAAGTTAGGAGACACTTTGTGGGCCTATAGAACCTTTAAAAGGTCTCGTATAGGGACCACACCGTTTGCTCTAACTTATGGCCAGGATGCGGTGCTTCCCATGGAAATTAATGTGATGTTCTCAGAGTTCAGAACCAATATGGCTTGCACTCTGATGAGTACTTACAAGCCATGTGTCAGGAGGTGGAAAATGTGGACGAGGTCCGGCTCGAAGCCTTGAATAAAATTCTTGCAGGCAAGCAATCAGTGGCTAGAGCGTATAACAAAAAGGTGAAGGAGAAAGCTTTCCAACCCGATGAGTTGGTATGGAAGGCTATCCTTCCATTTGGAACTCAAGTCAGAGGATTTGGGAAATGGAGTCCAACTTGGGAATGACCTTTTTTGATTGATTAGGTGATCAGGAATGGGGCATATAAGTTAAGATCGGTGGAAGGAGTTCAACAGCAACATTCCATAAATGGGAAGTTCTTGAAAAAGTATTTCCCAACTCTCTGGGATGCTAGTGATATTTATTTGGAGTCATCGAATTAGCAAAAACAAAAAGTGAGTTTTTAGGAGCCTTGTTTGGACAATATTAGATAGAAAAATAAACTTGTTTTATTATAGGATATGAATTGTTCATACAACCTAAAAACAAGCTACAAAGAAGGAAATCCGAAATCTAAAGAGCGAGCTAAAAGTTTACATTGCTCGAATTCTGCTCTAATCCTAGCCTCCAGTATCCCTGGCCTATTAGCCTCACTCCCCTTCTCCTTTAGTTGTGCGGTCATCTCTTGAGTTTGAGCTTGAAGAGGAGATACAGCTTCAAGTTTGATCCTCAAAAGATCCTCCAAGTCTGATTGTTGGCCTTCAGGAGATTGACTTCAACTAGCAGAGCTTCAAGCTTGTCGGATACGTTGGACAGTTCATCACTGATCACAAAGCATTCCTCTACCGAGGATTGAATTAAGGAAGACCTCTCAGAATGTAAACTAATGAAAGCTTGAGCTTCTTTTGCCTTGGGAATTGCTTCCTTAAAATCTCGATGTGCTTGACCAATGACGGTCAAGCAAGAGAGGAAAGAAATATGATCAGATTGAGGAAGCAACCCGACCTTTGCCAACAGATTGATGGCATCTTGAATTTTGTGAGCTGGCTCCATTACTACATCCAGATTGAAGTCCTGGCCGACCCAAGACTTCACTATGTTCTTGGCATCTTCAATATCTCTCTGAGGAGTCTTGGGTGGAGGCCCACTGCTCAGCTTCTTTATCCTGGCTAGCTGAAGGAGGATTGAAGGTCTGGACCCGAAAGATGGGGCTTCTTGAGGAGCAGCCATTGATGGCTCTGCCACCTCATCGGGTTAAGACTCTGCGAAGGAAGTCAGCACAGAGGCTGCCACCGTTGCAGTTAGAGAAGAAGGTCTAACTTGGCAGCATGATTAACACAAGTTAAAGCCATAAAAGACTTTATATGGTAGAGAACGGGGAAGTTTATTTAAGAGAAACATCTTTTTACCTCTCCAGTTCGATCAGGCTCTTGAGAAACTTGATCATCCCTACCACTATTGGTAGAGGTGACCAAGGTTTCTTCCACCCCACCAGAGGCCGAGGCTTGAACATCGGATTGCGCCACAAGGCTGAATGGTGGAGCAACCTGTTCATCACCAGAAACCCGTGGACTCAGGGGAGCGGCATGCTCTTCCCCCACAGGGACTAATGACATCTCTGGTGGTGGAGAAGTAGAAGGCGCGGTCTGAGCAAAGGGCTCTGCAGGTTCTGGAGCTTGGTCTTCCTCCCCTTTGGTAGATCCAGCAGGAAACTAAGAAACGGACGAGTTATCAATCCGATGAACGTTAACTGTAAAAACAGAAGGAAAATATGAAAGTTTTCATCGGAATGGTCGTTACCTCTTTAGTCCAAGCTTCCTTATGGCTTTTCCTTTTTAGCCTCTTCTTCTGAGGTTTGAAGCCAGCAAAGGGAGGCTCAGCTGCGGTTTCCTCAGCAGATTGACCTCTGAAGACCAAGACCAAGACTTCACGACGCCTGTTTGAATCCCGGATTATCTCCTCTAAGGAAGGAACAAAACCAGGAACATGCGACACTACAGCCAACAGAATAGGGACATTTGTGTCTATGTCCCTAAATCGGGCTGGAAGACAGGGCCCTGTTGATCAGCTTGCTTCAGGAGCCACGAAGGGATTGGAGGAAGTGTCAACCTACATCAGAAAGAAGCAATTAGTACAAAGACTAAAAAGAAAGGTTGATCGGATTCAATACCCTTCAAAGATTATACGCACTACCTGAGGAGGTGGATCCCTGGGGGCAGGGCCTTCTTCTTCTAGTTCATCTTCATCTCCAAAGACACCCCACCCTCGATACCCACGTGGATACCGAGTTCGGGCGTGCTGGCCGACACTCGTAAGTGACGAAGCCATTAAATGCATGACAACACTTAGTTTAAGTAAATTAAATTACCATAAAGTTGCGGAAATTAATGTCAACATGCACAAGGTTCAGAGCGTACTAATTTGAAACAGCAGAAACAAAATAATGAATCAAGTTCCTAGAATTTCTATCCATAACAGGGATGGATATTATTTAAGAAACTGAATAAGAAATAGTAAATCCCTACATGGTCGGGAAATAGAATCAGAGCTGCCACTCGGATGCCTCGACTTCACCAGATGCTCTATCACTATGTCCTGAAGGGGGCACAAAAACAAAGGTGTGAGTGGACGAAAATAAAAGTTTTCGCAAAACCTTTCTCTTTTCAACATAATAACCCCCTATTTGAAATCCAGTAATAATTGTAAAATCATACTATCATAGTATGTATCAAAACGTACTTTATAAGTATAACTGAAAACGTATAACAATATAAAATCTGTAGCTCACAAGTCATTTCCAATAGATCATTTCATCAAAAATATATCAATTGTATAGATAGAGGAAAACCAACACAGGGTATATAGGCAATCACCCAAGTACGTGTTGAGAAATAGCCTCTCAATCCCCGAACAAGCACTTTACGTTATTCAATTAAATTGTACTCCTAGTACCACACACATGTAAGCACTTGCGCATTTGCGCGTCACACCCGAGTCCTTACGTAGTGGGGCCTTTTCCCTAAATATAAACATAAACGTAAGACAAGCTTGCACTAAGGTATTTACCTGACAATACCCCTAGAGTACAGTGCGTGTGACCCAAACATGTGAGACTTGTCCTACGGCCGTGAGACGGTACTACAACGTAGTGAAAGCATACCAAGTGTGTTTGAAAACATACATATATATCATGTGTAGAAGTGAAGAATATCATATACTTCATAATTTCCCAAATATTTAAATGTTGCATAAATAGCATTCTCATCGGAGTCATATATCAAATACCAATATTTATGCATACCCGAAATCATAGGCTAAAACCGTTTAATAATATATATCCAAATATATCCAAATCTCAAAATCATTTCATAATACATATATATATATATAATAGCATGCCTCAAAAACATTTAAACTCATTTAAAATATCAAAACCGTAATCATTGCAAAGCATAGAAATCATTTGTTAAAACAAAAGTCCACTCACACGTGATCAGGAGTGAAATCTCCCTCGGTGTTGCCCTCCTCGAAGTGTGGCGCCGAAGAGTTACCTATTTAATATTAGGGGAAAAATTAGAACCTCCCTAATATAAATTAATATAGGCCCTACAGAAAAATATTTCAAAAATAACACTATTTTAGCGAAAACGGGCTCGAAAACCCTACAGTCGTTGTCCACTGCCGCACGCGCCGCCACGCGCCGGGAAACGGTCGGACGCGCCGCCACGCGCTGGCACGCGCCGGCCACGCGCTGGCGCGTGTCGCCACGCGCTGGCACGTGTCCCCACGCGCGGCACGCGCTCGGTGACGCCATCCCACGCGCGACTGACGTCAGCCACGCGCTGCTGACGTCAGCACCGTTAGTTTTAACGGAATATACCTTTCTGATGGAATATTCTGACGCCGTTAGGAATATTTTGTTACCGTTGACAGAATATTCCTCTGTCTTCTTCCCCTCGCCGGTCGCCGGAGCCGCCGCCGTCTGGTTCGCCGGAATTCTGGAAAATTTTCCGAAAAATGTCCAAAACTTTAAAATTTCATAACTTCTTTGTTCTTTGGCCAAATTTAACGTCCCATATATCAAAATGAAGGTATTGACGAGTAGAATATTTTCATACTAATTTAGGGCCGGAAAAAAGGCCGGAGATGGCCTGAAATTGGCCGGAAAGCTTCGGGAAACCCTAATTCCGTTCTCCTTCAAAACTGCACCAAATTGGACGTTCTTTATATCGATTTGAACCTACTCAATCCAATAAAACCAATGGTAATGGTCTCAAGGCTTACCTTGGTCTGGTTTGCACAAGAAATTGACGGACAATTTGGCGAAACCGTTCCGACGTCGGTTTGATCGATCGGGTTCGAGTTTGGAGATTCTAAAATCACAGCCTCGTCCAGAATGACGAGACGATCTTGATGGTATGGATTTTGGGCAACGGTTCGACGGTTTTGTGAATCGTCCAAAGGTTAGGGTTTCGGTGAGGTTTTGGAACTTTTTGGCTTAGAGAGAAAAGTGGAAGAGAAAGAGGATGAGAACGTGCAAACTGAATGGGAGAGGGTTGGCTGCACAGCAGCCAGCCAAAAACCCTAATTCCAACTTATGGGGTGGAAATTACTAAAATGCCCCTACACTTTAAAGCTTCGTAAAACGTTTGTTTTAACTCCGAATTAAGTTCCGCTTGCGTCCACGCGTTCGTATTGACGAGTACATCATGAATATGTAAAGAAATAAATTTTCACAAGTCGTCACAAAAAGTCAACAAAAGTCAACATTGACCACTAGGGTATTTTGGTAATTTCACACAAAATTTTGGGACGGGTTGTAACAATAGTTCTTCGTATTCTTTTTTTAGGCCTATCTGAAAAGATAAAAGCTAATCGTCATAAGTGATGGTTAAATACACAAAGAACCAAAATGTTTTTTTTTAGAAGCAAAGAACTTACTGGAGGGAGAAGTAGTTGCAGTTGTGGGAGATTCAACAACATCAGTTACGGGAACAGGGGCTAGAGTAGGAGCCGGAGACGGTTCCCTTGATTCCCTTTGTGGTGAGTGGTGAACAGGAACCGAGGGCCGGTCTTCCCTTCTTTTCGTCCTGGCCTCATAGGCTTTCTCCTTGCCTTTTTTGGACGGTCGGGATGGACCAGCAGAAGGTAGGATGGGCTGCTGGACCTCCTCTTCACCATCATCTCCGAAAAGATCTCCAATATCATTGTTGTTGTAAGGTTCCACGCCAACTGCAATACAGACACAATAAGGGTAAGATGGTAGTAAAGAATCATCCCGATGACGGGATGATGAACGAATTAACCCGATGACGAGGAGCAGGAGCTTACCAATCAGAGCCTTCTTGTTCTTGATGGCCAGTTCCCGTGCAAAGGTCTGATGGAGTTGGGTGCTCATGTTGCTCCCCATATCAAACAGCTTGAAGAGTCTGATATTTGCATGGATGAGATCTTTTGGAAATCTCTCCAGGAACTGTGTTTCCCACCAAGTATCAAATGTGTCAGGTTTGGCGTGGAATGTGTCAGGTTTGGTCCAGGCTTGGTCCAGGCATTTTGCACCACAAACAAACTCTTCCTCGCCTCAACCATCTGTGCATCCGAAGGCTTTTTGACCCGAAACGAAGTAGCTCCATTCAGGCTGTGATGCAGAGGCTCGGGGATGGTCTGAAGAAGACCAAACTGGCGGCAAAGGAAATTGGGGTGGTATACTTCAACCCCGTGGGTGTGTCGGGATGCACAACCCACGCCCCAGGAGAGATCCCGAGGGAAGATACAGCTGAAGAAGTGCCTGACGAAGGTAGAATCGCTTCCCAATCCTTCAGGGAAGGACCTCTCTGCAAACTAGGGATACGTCCTGGTGACAGAGAGTCCCTATTCTTCGCTTGTCCGAGTCTTGCATTCCCAGAAATAATACAGATAAGCGGCAGATGGGAGGATCATAGCGGCCGAGGACTTCAGTTGAATTGCAGGAACAGTGTCACTGTTGAAACTGATATCGGGAGCCCTAAGTCGGGGAAAATACCATTGCAACTAGATCTGTAGCATCCAAGTGGGCCCGTTGAAATTCAGAAATAATGACTTAAGTCAGGTCATCTTGTGCATCATATGACAGATATGAGCCAAGACGAACGGCCCCATAGCCAAATTGTTGAAAGAGTGGAGAGTTGAGGCCAACGGGAACCATTTCGCCTTAATGCACTTGGAGGCGTTGGGGATGAGAAACCTGCTCAGGAAGTACACCAGGAAGTATACATGTTCCTGAGCAGGGTCTTGGGCAAACAAATGGCTGTAGTACCCGGGGTAGTGGCCAAAGGCAGTGTGCTCGTTGAAATCATTGTCGGATTCCACCTTCAGCAGCTGCGATCGGATTGCTTATTTATCCTGGGCAGATTGAGTAAAAAAGTTACTCCAATTGCCGGTAACATCCACCACCCTTCCCGATGGCCTAAGCCCAAAGAGTTGGGCCATGTCCAAGGCAGTTGGAGACATAGGGCCACACCTGAAGTCAAAGGTGTTGGTGGTGGTGTTCCAAAACATGGCGACGGTGAAAACAAGGGCAAGATCAGGTTCTTGCACAATCTTGGTCATCTCAATCAGATGATAGATCTCGTTGGCCTTCCATTGATCACCATACTGCGGCTGAAGGTGATCGACCCAATCCGACCAGGTTAGGCTCATGTTCTTCTTGTCGGATTCAACCTCATAGACAAAGGGTGAAGGGTACCCCATTTCCACTAGACTCCAGGAGTTCTTCTCCAGGTGGCGCATATAAGGTGGGGGGCAGGTCCAGGGATTCATATCAATCCGATCGATGGCAGAGTGAACACGGGGCCTTAACCAACAAGGACCGATGGTGTAGGCACCATGGAGGGGGTACAACGTTGAAGCAGTATAGAGGTTTGAACAGACCTTAAGGGTCTGTTCCCATTTTCGTTTGTGCTAATCAAGCTTCTCGCCGGAAATATACTGGGGTTCTCTCCTTGGGGCCATTGTTGAAAGTAAGAAAGTGGAGTTAGGGCAAAAGATGCGAGTAGCGGATTTGGGAAAGTTGAGCTGAAGAAGGAATTCTGGGAATGAAAATTGGGGCAGGTGAATAGTACATTTCCAGAAATCACAGTTATAAAGGTGGAAAAGTTTGTACAAATCAGAAACAGGCAATTATGGGTTCCCAGTTGTGCTCCCAGAAGCAACGGTTAGTGGAACCGTTTTGCATTAAAACGTGTTTAGTGCGCCAAGAAATGGCGCTTATCACAAATTTCGAGGTGAAATGAAAATATCAAAGCATCTCAAAACTTAAAAAAAAGAGCCGATTCTAAACGGCTTAATTAAGTTTACAGGGGTAAGTGGATTTTTCCAACTTTATGGATTATTAGTTTTGTTTATTTGGGGTCAATGAGTAAGTAAGACAAGTAGGTTATTTCTCAGGGTTTTATTTGGACAATATTAGATAGAAAAATAAACTTGTTTTATTATAGGATAGAAATTGTTCAAACAACCTGAAAATAAGCTAGAGAGAAGAAAGCTCAGACACTAATATTCAGCCCTAATTCTAGCCTAGAGTAGGAAGTTCACAAACAAATTATTCATCAAATCCAAACTTCTTCTCAAAATCCCACTTCGTCCAGAAGCTGAAGACTGGAGAAAAAGTGCCAAATCCCGAGATGAGGGAAAAGTGTTGAGGATGTGGGGATCGGCAAATTGGTGGAGATCTTGGGGAGTTCCCACCAGGTTCTAGGAGATTATACCCAGACGAGAGATGTACAGCAAGGGTGGGGCATGGCAAGATCCCCATGACAATCCGATCACTAGCGCCATAGGTGCATTAGGATGTAGAAACAATATGAAAGTTGGAACAAGCCTCAAAGGCATGTTCCCATTTTTGTAGGTATTGTTCAAAATTCTCACCAGAGACATACTGGGTTTCTCTCTATGAAATCATTAGTAATAAAGATGAAGTTGAGGGAAAGGAGATTTTCTGGATAACAAAAGATGGCGTTGTTGATGCTTGATATGCCGCCTAAAGAACGCATATATAAAGCGGATATTTGTCACGGATTCTAAGGTACTGGGAGATTACCAAAGAGTCTTAGACTTGACCAAAGCCGGTCATAACGGCTTAAATGAGTTCACACAGGAGAATTGAATAGTTGTCACAAATTCAAAGATGATGGAGAAAGTCCCAAAGAGTCTTAAACTTGACTAAAGCCGATCATGAAACGGCTTAATTAAGTTTAAGGGGGCAACTGTTTACACTGAAAAATATCCATTGGGCCATAACTTGTTTTTGGTAATAGGTTGGGCCTAAGAGAAGAAAGGCCCAACCCAGACCAGTGGACAAAAAGGAAGTTAGTCTAAATAGTCCTCCACTGACTGCATTTAATGCAAAGCACTTGACATTTTGGAGGGAATTAGACTATGAATAAAGAACTCTTTCTCAGTGGGGGTAGGCTGATCAGAGATATTATTTATGTCTTACCGAGTAAGCCTTACCTCACTGAAGTCTCCGAAGAAGGTTGCAGAGAGAAGTGACGGCTGTGACGTGGGCTCCCTGATGGCCTATATAAACAAATGGAGGATTCGAAGATGAAGGCACTCAAACAACCAAAAAATAGAACTCTTAAGTTCAGAAAGAAACCTCTGAGGAAATCCCTCAAAGCCTTTCCCAGATACAGACTTCGTCTCTATCTGATGCTTTCTCATTCACACTACTTGTGTAGCTTGTGACTTTGAGAACTCAAACACCAGAACCCTAGGATCATACATCCTAACTCCCCTAAGGAGTAGTGAATTAAGCTCTGCCATCAAATCATCCCTGTTTTCATAGTATCGATTAGAAATCTTAGGCCAAAGTGTCTTTGATTATTGTCTTTTGTAAGGAACCAGCTTTGAAAACCATTCCGATGGAACTAAAATCAACCCGATGGGTGTTTATTCAATCTGAAATAACCATTACATGTAATATTATTGAACTTTTTACTTAAAGTCTTTCAATATCAGTTCTTACTTAACGTCTTTACTTACAAGTCTTTACTTTCAAGTATTTCAATTCTTGTCTTTACATTCAGTCTTTAATTATCGTCTTTACTTTCCTATGTATGCGCAAGCGTGGAACATTTTGTTATAACCAGTTTATATCAAAATCCCATCTTAAGCAATCTCTGGTATAAACAATCGAGAGATATTAAAAGTCCTTAATAAGCAAGGCAATAAAAAGAACCCAACCAAGACCTTATCTAATTAAGTCGCCAATCCGATGAACGGAAGTTACATTACTTGTGGCGCAAGTACATAATGTATTCATAAACTAACTTATACTAAAACTGATACACATCTTTCTATTGGCAGAATGCCAATAGTGGCACGCCTGACAAACACACCGACAACAAAGGGCTCATAAACATTCCTTCGAAGGAATCAGAGTGAAGCCTACTGTTGAACTAATCCGATAGAAGGTGTAAACCAGCGATTAAGCCAACACGTATGCTCCTTGCCTACATCCTACAAAAGGCTTCGAACAGCTAGAACAATCAAATTATCCATGGTTTAGATTCAAAGTCCGACCAAAAGTCATTATTTATACATACACACGGCATGTATAGGCTTAGATGCAAACTGTAAATCCAACGTCCAAGGAGGTAGTTGGAATATTTCCTAATACCACTCCTCTTGGCAGAAATTTCAATGATGCCTAATGTGGTCTTCTAGTCATTTATGGTTTCTTTGGAAATTTAATTAGAGTTTGAAATATTAACTTAGTATATCGTGTGTCCACTAAGGTTTAGTGAATTTGAGTAATAAGAACAAAAGGGGATTCCTATTCTATTTGGAATTAATTTAGGAAAGTATAGATACATAAGGATTCCTAATGGGTTATGATGGACGTATCTTATTAGGTTTATGTAATCTATATAAGTAGGGGTTCCTGTTGGTGCTATGCGCGTTACACATAATACTCCCCATTCGGTATTGTAACCTAATGTGTAGAAACCAATAGAAGAACTCTTGCTAGCATGCGTGGAGGGATTCAACAACAAAGAATAAGAACAAGATGTCTTTGGTTCTTGACAATCCAAGTTAGTACCCTAGCGTGTTTTAATTATATGAACACCTAACATGTGGTATTAGAGCATCAGTTTATATGATTAAAATCTCAAAAGAATCGCAAAACTTGAAAAATCATTTTTATGCAAAACAGTTTTTGATAAAAAAAATGTGGCTTTTGTTTCACCACAATTCTGGAATTTTCTGCGGACTTTTTCAAATTTGGCCCACAATGGTTTCTTCGGTTTTTCGTTTTGAATCCGTACATATAATTTTTTTTACGAGTGGTTTAAAAGTTACAAGCAAAAAACCACAGCTGGGTCAAAACTGACGAAAAACAATTTTCAAGTTTTATGTTGATCTTGTTTGTTTTCTCTTGTGCTATAATCAAGATTCGTGTACTTCGCAATTTGGTCAAATGATTAAAAGTGAAACCCTAATATCATGGCATGAAAAATTTAAGAACAATCATATGTTTTTCACCGAAAACTATTTTGTTTGCGCATGTGTTTGTGTTTTGGAAAGTATGTTTTTGATGCTATGGAATTTTATCAAAAAACATACTCGAAGGAAATAGATCAATGTTTGAGGGTGGAATTTACATGGATCAATTAAGCTAAACATAGATAAACTTTATTGATTCATGATAACCTAAAACACAATTAAATTGTTGATCGACAACATCATTGATTGTAACGGCTAGGATTAATTCTCTTGCCCAATTCGGGTGTGCTCAATTCTACATTGTTTGATCAATAGTGGTCTAGTATGAGGCATGACTCATGCATGTTTAATGGAATTACTAATCTTGCCATATCGATGTTGAGTTAATTTTCGTTCAATGATAGCATGTATAGATTCACGTCTTACTACTAAGATGTAATTAACTTTATTGCCAAATCGGTGTAAGTTGATTATGCCATAAAGAATTTGGCTATAATGAATTGATTGTGAATTTGTTTGTATGATTATGAATGTTTCCTTGAGTCACTACATAATCCAACCTTTGACCAGAACAAACTATGAGAAGTAAAACACGACGTAGAGATAGCCCTAAGAGTTATGCACCTAAGTTTTAGCTCTAAAGGGAAAAGCATTGTCGATTCCGGATAAATCAAACTTTAAGTAAAGATGGAACTAAGTACGATAAGATGAAAAAGTTCAACGGTTTTGGCTATACTCGTCATGAAGAGGTTAGTGACCAAATCAAATCTTCTGAATAAAATGATGATGAAAAAAGATGTGTTAGGACACACATCATGGAGTTGATTAAGGTTGGAGCTATATTGAAGGATTTAGGAATTAATTTGGTTTATTTCATCTTAAACCCATTGCTTCAAGAGTGCATTAGAAGATTTTTTGCATTCCTTAAGAAGTTTGAATTTCAAAGGACAAAATTCAATTAAAAAGGGCAGAAAAGAATAAAATGTACTACCCTAAGAATTTATGACGGAAGTAGGGTATCTAAGAGGTGGACTAAGAAAAATGATTAAATAAGATAACTCTTGGGAACATTGTGCAATAATTTTGTAATTCCACTTAAACTGTTAGTTTATTATTCAGCCTATAAATCCCTATGAAGGACTTTGGAATTTTAATTATTTTTTATTGGAAAAATTTTGGACAAGAAAGCGAGGGAACAAGGAAATTTCGCCTCCAAGATTCATTTATGGAAAGTCTTATTAATGATTCTTGCATGAAAAATATGATGAAATAGGCAAAATATTGTTTGGAAAAGAAAAATATTAAGAATACAAAATTTGAAGTTTGCTACCAAATCTGCGCACCCCGAAAACTTGACCTATTTTGATGGTATTATACTTCGTATAGTATTTTAGTAAAACAGTGAGATCTAATATACATCCTAAGATTTCTACAGACACCGGTTTTATTAGAAAAGGTTAAGAATTAGATTTATTATGGATTTAATAAGTTGGATCAGTGACGAAGAAATTTCTTGACAGTTTCAGTTACACGTTGTGTATCAAGTGGATGACTTATGTATTTACCTTGGAATGACTTAAACTTTTAATATGTTGTAATATGATATGTCTAATGTGGCCCTATTATGTTTTAAAGTAATATGAAGTTTATATTATTTATGGTGATTTTCAAAGTGAATCATGGCAGAATCAGTTTTTAACGGGTCAAGTTTTAAGCATGAAAAGAGGATTTATTTTGGACTAGCTAGGAAATGGAAATATAATAATACAAAATTTGAGTGTGTGAAGGTTGTTATGTGGAGTGTATAACTGGAAAGTTTTAGATCAAAAGGTTGTAAGGATAGTTTTAGAAAAATCTTTTGCTATAGGAACCTCACTATTTGACTTTTAAGAAGCTGTTTTAGGTTTGTGTTTGAGAACTTGAAAAGGGATCTTAATGAAGAATTTTTGAGCTAAAAATTTTACCACTTAAGAATCTGTGTCTTCTATGAGCATGTCAAATTTTGGAGCTTTTGGGTAAGTATTGTATTTATGATAATTTTTGACATAAACAGTGTTTCAAAAGGAGTTACATGAAGGCATAAATTTGTAAGTTGTTCTTGGACGTGTTTTGAAAATTTGAACCAATATTTGAGCTCAAAAATATATATTAAGAGAAGTTTGATGTCTCAATTATTATTCTACATGATTTGGGGTTAATTGGATTAAAGTATATTTTACAAGCATTACAGAAGATTTCTCAAGATATGATATGTTTAGCCAAAGAATCTAGTACATTGGACCTGAAGAATTCAACTCAAGGATTACGGTGGTATATTTGGATAAAGGTGATGAGTACTATGGAAAATGTTGATGACTTGGGAAGGAACCCTCTTCTATTTTTCAAGTTTCTCCAAGAACATAGAATTGTCACACAATGTACCAATTTGGGGACGCCTGAATAAAATGGAGTTTTCGAAAGGAATAATGAAACTCTAAAAGAAACGGTGAGAAGGATTACATGTGTGACATTGAGATGAATATGTTCCTATGGGGAGAGACTCTTAAGATGGCAATTTAATTGCTTAATAGGATACCTAGGAAGGCCGTATCCGTAACATCATCGGAATTTATGGTTGTAATAAGAAATCAAAATTTTTTGACTCTCAATAGAATAAATTGGATTATAAGATGATGAGTTATTATTTTTAATAGGACCTATGTTATCGTATCTATTGTCCTAATTATTTCATGAGATTTATTGAAATAAGGAGAGCCAAATTCATTAAGAATTCACATGAAAGTATAGAAGGATTCAAATTCATTGGTTGGTTTTGGTTATCTGCACGTAAGTTAGCTTGTACGCCATTTTTTGGGGGCGTTTTACCTTCTTAAAAATTCTGAAAAAATATATAAAATGTAGAACTATCTCTTAGCTTTCCAGGCATATGTCACACATCTCTTGAAAAAATCTAGAAAGGCCTCAAATATTCATTCTTCGGCAATAGTGCAAATATGGCGGAATTGTTACTTAATCTGCCTTGACTTGCAAGTCTAGAACAAACCACTTAGAAGGAAAATACGAAATTTGGACACAATAAACCTCAGTGTGTTAGGTTTCATCTCCAATTGGTCTCCCATCAAGAACCCTCCTGAAAATTTATTTATTATAAAAAATGTCTTAAGTGCGTAGAAAGAGTTGAAATTGATAAAAATAAAGTATTAAAGCTCTTCCCCAAATAGTTTTGCGAGATTGTAAAGTTCCTTTAGAAGAGGGAGAGCATTGTGATTAAATTCTTATGAAATATATGTGAGTGAAGAAAGAAAATGGATGGTCTTATGATGTACAAAGAAGTGATTGCTAGTTGTCAAAAGGATAAGTTGAAAGGAACCATGAATTCGGAATTGAAGTTTATATGCAAGAATAACGTTTTGTTTCTTAGTTGAGTTTATATAAGGATTAAGTCTATATATTGCAAAAGGTGTGATACAAAAGAATAAATCGAGATTGTTTGCCAAGGAATTTATTCTACAAGTGGATATGGATTAGGATTATTACATTAAAAGATTTGGTAATGTTTCAATTTTAGGTACTTTATGGGTTATTGTGGTGATAATTAGTGGACATTATGACTTGTCACATGGATGTTAAAACTGTATTCTTGAATTGTTATTTGGACAAAAGATTTTACAAGAAAAGACCCATTCAAGAAGGCAGAGAAAATATGTAGTGCTTTTTCAAGAAGTCTATTTTGGTTTGACAAAATTTTTTATGCAATGGTATTTTAAGTTTGATTAAGTTGTGCAATTGAATTATTTTATGGAAATTTAGTTAATGAGTAGATATTTCTCATGGTGAGTGGGAGAAATTTCATCATCTGTATTGGTCTTTATGTTGATGATATTTTGTTGAAAAGAGGAAGCGTTAACCGATTGAATGAAACTAAGTTATGTAGTAGGATTATTGGATCCGTATGATCTACTTGAGATATTAAAGTTGAATTTAAATATTGGTTAAAGTTGTGAATGCATCAAGGTTATAGAAGGAAATAATGCATCAATCAAGCTTATGAGTTGGAAAATTGGTAAGGATGAATGAGCCTTGATATGAGGTATGTTTTGGCTTGCAAAAGAAAAGGAAAATTATGGAAATTCCCTATTTTCGGATTATGGACTAAAATGCAAAAGTTTTGCATATTTTGGGCCGTTTTGTAATTCTTGAAAGTTTGAGGGTCAAAGTATAAATATTCAAAGTTTGGGGTCCTGTTTATAATTTTAGAAAGTTATTGGTCGAAAAGGAAATTGAGGAAAATTTTAGGATCAAAGTGAAATTTATCAACTATGTTCTCTCCTAAGCATGTTGCTTATTCTAATTATGGAATTTTAGTTAATTTGTTTCTTAGTTTGCTATTGTTCCGGATTGTGTAAGGTTCTTGTTGGATTAAGAAGGTTTGAAGCATTCCGTTGGAAGTTATATCTGTGACTTATTTATATCTAAATGATTACATTTGGACTGTGAAATAACTTCACTAATAGAATTTTAATGCTGACTAGCTATTGTATACACTAAGAAATTTTGGTATTAGGCTATGCCCAATAATGTATTAGAGAATGTTTCCCGATAAAGTTATTCACTTAATGACATAATTGTTGTGGATTCAACAACAAACAATAAGAACAAGATGTCTTTAGAACTTGACAATCCATGTTAATACTTTAGCGGGTTTTAATTATATAAACACCTTAGATTCACATGTATATATCAATCCATCTGTTTGAGTTTTCAGACGTGGGACATGAATTAAGTTAAAAGCAGTAGCAGTACACATGCAGGTAGATTCTGACAAATATTTCTTGTGCAGTGTCGATCAGTCATCAGTGCATGCAAAGCAACTAAGTGAGTGTACTAATTTTCACCTTTCGTTTCTGTAATTTGTGTTTGGTCATTTTCTGTCTCACCTTAATATACGTTTTTTTACCTTCTTCTCTTCTCTTCATACATCATAATCTCTCTCTCTCTCTCTCATATATATATACACACACACACACACAGACGGAGAGTCTGCTGCTGCAGCAGGAGCAGCAGCTCATAATTTACTACATGTAATAACTCGTCAGTAATTGCTAAACGGATTCTCGATCTCAGATATATTTTGATATGTTTTGATATAATATCATATTTTCGTTTGCATTGGGAAATGGGAATGAAAAGAATGAGAGTCATTCCCATTTCACATTAATCCTGTATTTACTAAATCTGGCGGAATAAAAAATTGTGCGGAACTCACCTATAATCAGGAATCACATTCTCGAAATTGGAGGAATGAAACTCCGAAGTAGAGAGGTCGGATTGGGAAGTGGTGAAACGAAATGAACATTTTCATACCAAATCTACCCTCCAACTTTAGATAATAATACATCAAACCATTGCAATTTCCTTCACCTGGACTGTCTACCGCCGCCACCACACCTTCTACCACCATTGCCATGATTATATCGGAGCTCCATGTCAGGTGAAAATTTTGGCTACATCTTCTAATTTGTTATCAATTGGACCTTATGCAAATCATAGTTGTTGGGTATTGTTTACACCGAAAAATACCTACTGGGCTAGAATAGAGTTACAAGCAAATGGGCTGAGCATAAGGAGAAGGGCCCAGCCCAGTTCAGTAAGTAATGAAGGATAAAAGGGCGCGCCTACCCCCCATTAGAGCGTTCTATGCCTGCACCTACTCCCACTAGAGCATTCATTGCAAAGATCTCTGCAATATGGGAAAGCAAATCAGATCTTCAGAGAACGGCTAAAGTCTCCAAGTGACGGTTTTTGAGCGAAGTGACAGCAGTCACATAAAGCACCCAGTTGTCTATATGAACTTTGGGCCATGACTTAAAGTTTGGTAATGGGTTGGGCCTAAGAAAGAAATGGCCCAACCCAGGCTAGTGAACAGAAAGGAAAGAAGTCTGAACGGCATTTAATGCAAAGCACTGGGCAAATTGGAGGGAACCAGACTACGAATAAAGAACCTTTTCTCAGTGGGAGTAGGCTGATCAAAGGTGTTACCTGTGCTTTCCGGATTAAGCCTTTCCTCACTAAGTCTTCAAAAGCAGAGAGAAGTGACGGCGATGACATGGGCTCCCTGCTGGTCTATATAAACGAGGAGAGGATTCAAGGTAAAGGACACTCAACCAAATCAGAAATAGAACTCACACGTTCAGAAAGAAACCTCTGAGGAAATCCCTCAAAGCCTTTCCCAGATACAGACTTCGTCTCTATCTGCTGCTTTCTCATTCGCACTACTTGTGTAGCCAGCGACTTCGAGAAACCAAAGACCAGCAACCTAGGATCATATATCCTAACTCCCCAGAGGAGTAGTGAATTTAGCTCTGCTATCCAGCCAAACCGGCGATAGTATCGATTGAGAATCTTAGGCCAGAGAGTCTTTGATCATCTCCCTTAAGGAACTAGCCTTAAAACCATCCCGATAGAATAGAAAACTATCCCGATGGAACAAAAACCAACCCGATGGACGTTTGTTCAGTCTGTGAAGAACTTAAAATGTAATAACATTGATCTTTTTACTTAAAGTCTTTCGTTATCAGCTCTTACTTATCGCTCTTTACTTACAAGTTTTTACTTTCAAGCACTTTAATTACAGTCTTTACATTCCGTCTTTAATTATCGTCTTTACCTTTATGTATGCGCGAGGGTGGAGCATTTTGGTTATAACCAGTTTATAATAAAATCCTATCTCAAGCAATCTCTGGTATAAACATCGAGAGAGAATAAAGTCCTTAACAAGCAAGGCAATAAAAAAAAACCTAACTGCACTTATCTAACTAAGTCGCCCAATCCGATGAACAAAAGTTATATTACTTGTGGCGCAATTACTTAATACATATTACATCTTTCTATTGGCAGAAGCCAATAGTGGCACGCCTGACAACAACCATACAACAGAAGGTCTCACGAGCATCCCTCCGAAGGGATAGGAGTGAAGCCTGTCGGAGCAGAAACGCCAATAGAAAGGCTCGGACCAGCGGACGGGCAGACCCGTGTGCTCCTTGCCTGCCCCCTGCGAAAGGCTCGCGAACAGGTATGTATTGTTCTCTTCTTTGTTGGATTCTGATTTCATCGTTTTTTCCTGGAGATCTGGTTTGAGGCTTCATCGTTGAGAAACAGACTTTCATCGTTTTCTCCTTCTTTTTGTTGTTAAATTTTCTCATTTTTCAAAGAGTGTGCCACTAGCCCAGTAACTTTTATTAATTTATATTTTGTTTATCAATATTTCAATTTCTTTTTTTTGCCCCATGTAAGCCATATACTGTTGATATAAATAAGTTGGTTTATAATTATCATTTGAAAATTTGGGAAAATAAAATTATTTAGTATAAGGGCATTTTAGTAATCAAACTTATTTTGATTCCGATTCTGGTCAATCGTAAACAGTTGTAATGGGAATCGATTCAATTTTCATTCCTATTTCTGACAGTTAGTAAACAATTTAATGAAAATGTCTAACTCCAATTTCTACTTATCTTAATTCTTGTTTACTCTAATTTCTGGTCATTCCAATTCCTGCTTATTCCGATTCTGAATTAGTAAACACGCCCTTACAAAAACAAACAACAAAAACCAAGTGTCACCTGTATGCATGCTTAATGCTTGCTTTCAGTACCTTGCTTTGGCTATCTAGGGTTTATAACCAGATGCCTATATATATATATATATATAATATCCAGTTATCCACGATATATAGATTTAAACCCTCTTTTCTATCTAATTAATCACAAATAGCATGCTATAAAAGCTGAGATTTAATTCTTCCTAACCTCTTTAGAACCACACAATTAACATATGTTGTAAATTATCAACATGTCGTCTGCGTGGTAAACCTGTTTGGTAGTTCAAAACAATTGATTCCAACGGATAACATATACGCTATATATATATATATATATGTACGCCAGTCTAAAAATATGGGTCATACTTTTTGACGAAGTCAAAGATTGAAAGTAGTTCTGTTCATGCTGTAATAATTCTTCTTTTCTTTTTGACTTGATGCAAAGTGTCTTTGCATATCCAAAATCGATATCAATTAACATATAAGGTACGTACTTTCTTCGAATAACTCCGGTTAATAATGTGGCGAACAACATGATTTCAAGAATCAAAATTAGTAATTATCAGGTTTTTTTTTAGAGATGTAGATGTAGTATGTGTTGAACCATACAGTAATCATATTCTTTCTTTCTTTTACATTTGTATTTTATTTTTCAATTTTTCGTAACAAAAAAAATATAAGGAATTATTTGAAATAGACTAATGCTAGAGAGATTATATATTTATATCATCTTATGTGACAAGTAATGTATACAATCAACATTCAATGAGATAAATAGTTTATCTATTTAAACACCACCACCTATCTAAGTACATCCCACTATATTTTTTTCTTTAAAAGGAGACCAACTAGCTAGTGGCTAAGACACAACAGTCTATCATTTCGGGGGCTGAAAAGACTCACAGAGGCATTTCAGCCTCCCTCTGACCACTATCGTGTGATTTACCAGGGTCGGGAATCGAATTCAGGACAAGTCCTGTGAAATAGGGGCCTGAAATTCGCCCCAACCACTGGGCCACCCCGTGGTGGTTAAGTACACCCTGCTATTTTAGTTTACAACTCTTTTAACTTTTACTTGTGTAAAAAGACAAAATAAAACATATTACTTAAACTTAACATAGTATTTCTCTCTACATTCCACAAACCCTTTTTTTTTTCTTCTCATTTTTATCAAAATCTCTTCGTTTTGTCCTGCAACCCTGCTTCACTATAACAAAGGGAGCAGCAATACTGCTCCTTAAATCCAAACTTGACGACTCCAATTTCGGCGTGCGCAATTGGGAGACCAATGACTCGATGCCGAAAATTAACAAAATGTGAAATCACCAATATATGCGTTTATTTATAGTGTTGTTTGTGCCATCGCAACAATTCCCCTTGTTTACACTATCCTTCCGGTTGATATGTTGTATAAACATGAACCACAACCATATCCAAATGTTTGAAAAGAAGAAATTTCGAATCAAACACAGCCGAATGATATGCACAAGTCAATTTAATACTCAAAGGGAGGATTCAAGTTGTGGGTATGAATTTGGGCAATGATGCCACCCTCATTCTTATCTTCCCACCCACCCTATTTTTCTACCCCCATTAAATTTAAAAACATAACAACACCTATATTCCTAAGTCACCCTTTAGTATATATTGTAACTCTTCAATTTTTTGTTTTGCTAACATAATAGTGTATTGTCTTTTAACTAAAAAACAAAAACAGAAATATCAAAGCCCACTGAGCCAAAACACCTCCCAGTCGTACAACACCCTAAAACCCTAAACCCACCAACACTACCACCCAATTCCGAGCCGCACAAACACCACCGCCCAAATCCCCGACCATTGTAGACTACCACAACTTCAAACTATCATGATCCACACATTTATCTCTCCTTTGTATACAATCTCTCTCGTCTTTGCCGGACCAGATCTAAAACCACAGCCTCAAACTAGTCACAATGGATGTCAGCGGAGATGTCAACACCTCACGAGCCAAAACAAACATGAGAGAGAGAGAGAGATGGACGGAGTTGACATCGACACCACCGTGGAGGAGGATGTACGGTGGGTGTGAACTTGACAGATGGGGATGAGATTTTAATTTTTCTTTGTTTTTTTTATTATTTTCATTTTTTATTTTTAATAAAGATAATGAATAATTTTTTCTGTTGGACAAGAATAACTAATGCTTATGTGGTGAAATCTAGTTGGAGGTCTTTAAAGTTATTTTGCATGAGGGTGAATTGTAAATAAAATTTTTATGTTGAAGTGGGTGGTGAAATAAGACAATGGGGTGGGAATAACAGCACTCAAATTTTATTGGGGTATGGATAGAAATTGGGGTGAACTTAGATAGGTAGTGGTGTTTGAATGAAAATGCTCGAGATAAATTCATTATTGACGTGACATGTACACATCACTTGCATTTTCTTTTGAAATAAAATATAGTGTTTTACAAATAATGGTAAAAACATGTGTCATAATATATTGCAGTAATCTCAATTTTTTTAATTTCTTTTGCTTTGTTGATATAAATGACAGTGGGGTAGGTAAATCGAACTTAGGACCTAAGGTGCAAGGATAAATATTTTGAACTACTTGAGTTGTAATATTCTAAATCATTTGAACTATAAACCTCTTGCCTCTCAATTTAATTAGATTTTGTTACAGTTAATATTGGCATAGTGTGATTGTGTAAATCCTAATTAGATATGGATTATGATTCTATTGTAAATCTAGTGATTCTATCCTATTAGGTATGTACTTACTTGGAATCAAGTTTAACTCTCCTTGTGGTTTATTATAAATAAAGGCACTAGCATAAGGGAAATAATTTCTCTAACCCCTATTCTCTCTCTTTTCTCTTTGTGCCGCCAACCTCCCCTCTCACTATTCTTAACCCTTTAGTAAATAGGCTACAACACGTTATTAGCAAGCTCCTGATGTTGTGCTAAGGAATATGAAGGACGTTTTCTGCTACAAATTGATCTACCATCAATATCTGCAATCCAAGTACTTCTACAACACGACTTCAATTTTGATATTTTTTCAGCCTTGATTGCATGAACCTTCACCATGTTGCATGAACCCAATTTTTATACTTTTAAAAGAATTATAATCTTTTGCTAAATATTGTGTTTGCATTTAATTTAATATATCTACTATATATTAATGTGAATTGATGATTATGTGAACGAAAGGAAAAACTAGGGTTTTGTTTTTTTCCATTTAAAAAAAAAAAAAAAAAACCTACGCCGTGCCGAGCCGAGCCACGACTCCAGTTGAGCCGATCCCTCCAAAACCCTAGTCTTGCCTAAAGCTCGATATCCCGGCCGCGTTTTTCACCGTTTTCCAGTGAAATTATCATCCCTTGACGCTTGAAGTCGTCCTAGAAACCGTATCTCGTCGTCTCCAAAGATGTTTTTGAGATTTCTCGTCAGATTCTTGAGTTTCTCACTCAAATCCTCTCGGATTTTGGACCCCGACATCGAGAACTTGAGTTCTTCGTTGAACTTTCTCAGTTTCCCATCAAAACCTTGCTCGCTCCAATCCCTAGTCCGAGATCACAGCCGCCATGAGGCGGCGCTGTTGGTTTTTCGGCAACAACCCCGCCCAGCTCCGACTAGAGTGATCTCCTTACACCCGCACCTATTAGGCCTGCACCAAACACTCGAGGCCTTTGGGCCTCTCCTGCCCTCAATCCAATTACAAACCTAGCCTCAGTCTAGGATTTTTCTGTTGCTCTGCCCGCACCCAAAACTCGGCCCTAGTTGGGCCTGGTTCACTTTCCTTCTGTTAGCCCAAGTGGGCTTAGCCCACTACCAAATCAAACCAGCCCATGATGGGCTTTGGGCATCATGCCCACACCTCATAGCTGGCCTGCAGCCTAGCTCTTTCTCGTTTGGACCTGCAACTCAAACTTGGTCCACCCAAATTATTTGGGCCATGACCTTCACACCTCGTAGACCCACGTTTATCTACCTATTTGTGTTATATATATATAGATATATATATTTATTTATTTATTTTTGGTCTATATATTGTGTTTGTTTGCAGGTACCCATGAACTTGAAGTTCATAAATTCAAACCCGAAGTTTCAAATAAGTGACATGAAACCCGATGTTACTTTAAAAACAAAATACCCATGAAACCCGAAGTTTTTCATGTAAATTTAAACCAAAACATGTCTAATAGAACTTGAAGGTTCGACTCCATGTTTATGGACCGTTTTTCATAGTACTAACCACAATCTTGTTCCCTTTGTTACAGCTACATATTGAATTTGAACAAACTCAACTTTACTGCTATGGAAGTCTTTGAAAGGAACTATCTTAAGTGGGTTCAAGATATGAAGCTCCACCTCATTGCAATGAATCTTAGGGCTACCATTGAAGCTGAGACGGATAACCCGGTGGGCGAAGCTGATAAAGTAACTGCCATGATCTTCATTTGAAGACATATACACGATGCACTGCAAACTGAGTACCTTGCTGAAGAGGATCCAAGAGCAATATGGCTCACTCTAGAAGAGCGCTTTGATCATCAAAGAGATATCTTCTTACCTGAAGCAAGACACAACTGACAGCATTTACGCTTCCAAGACTTTAAGTTTGTGAATGAGTACAACTTTGAAGTTTATTGAATCCGATCACTTCTCAGGTTTTGCAAAGAAGACTTGACTAAACAAGATCTCCAGGAGAATACCTATTCAACTTTTCATGCCACCAATATAGGGCACAAAAAGCCACTAAATTCTCGGATTTGATCTCTGTCTTACTACTTGCTGAAAAGCAAAACTAGATGTTGATGAAAAATCATCAAGCTAGACTTAATGGCTCGACCATTGTGCCTGAAGCACACGCCAACGCGAATCAAGACCAAAATCGACGCTAGTGGCGTGGTGGGAACAACAAGGGTTAGGGGTGGGTTCAGTTCAAACGGTTCGGTTTCAGTTTTTTTCGATTTTTTTTTTTTTGCAAAACTGTAAAAAAAAAAAATTTTTAAAAAAAACTGCACATTTGCAGCAGGCAGCAAAATAAAGTCCAACGTACATCACAATTACATCAAGTAGTCCTTCAAAAATTCAAAACCTAATGTAACATCACAAATTAACATCATAAATAAAAAATCCAAAACAAAATTCAACACCAAACATTATATTTAAGATCTTCAACTTCAAGGTTTAAGCTTCAACCATCTCAAACTTGATTGTGTGTCCTAGGCCTGGGAGGCAACATAGTACTATCCGGTCTTGCTCGACATGAAATTTCTACACAAAGAGTGAAAGAGGAGAAGGAAAGGAAACATTAGACAAAAATTTGAGCAATAAAGTACATTAAGGCATTAAGCAAATCAAATAATCAACATAAGAAAAACAATAATAATTACCTTTCTCAACTTCTTCACAAAATTCCATCTCTTCAATAGTTGGCTCATGATGTAATGCAACATGAGTACTCCTAAGCCAATTTTGTGTACATATCAAGGCCTCCACCATTTTGGGACTTAATGAACTACGAAATGCATCAATTACCCGTCCACTAGTGCTAAAACATGATTCCGAAGCTATTGTGGATACCGGATAAGCTAAAACATCCCTTGCAATGCATGCGAAAATAGGGTATTTAGAAACCCCATTCACTCTCCACCAATTCAAGATATCAAAATTTGAATGATCATCCCCTTCAATAGCATCTAAGAGATATCTATCCACATCATTGCTTATAATACCGGCTCTTCTTGTTCTTCTTCTTTGCTCCTTTTCCACCAACTTCTTTTCAACTTCCGTCATGCTTGATGAAGAGTTCACCTCCATTGACATTGGAGAACTACTAACATTACCATCACCACTTGGTTGTGATTGTTGGGAAGACAAAGAACCATATGTCATATAAATATTATAAAGATCATACAAAAATTTTCACCCCATTAATGGTGTCTTCAACCCTTTCATCAAACTCTCCATAGATCAAGTCTAAATAGTCACCAAGCTTTTCAAATTTATGACGTGGATCAAGAACCATAGCAATGAACAAGTAATCATTCACCTTATCAATATTTCCCCAATACTTGTCATATTTATCTTGCATAGGTATTGAAATGGTAGATAAAAGTGTGTTTCCGGTTTCCTTCAAGAGACCTTGAATTTTAACCAAATCACCAAAATTTGTATGAATTGTTGGAGTATTTGAACAACAAACCTTTAAGGTGACTTCATAAAAAGGTCTAAAAAAATTGGCAAACATCTCCGCCTTCTCCCAATCATCATGACAAGGCGGCCCTTCCCTTGACTTTTCTTGATTATCACCATGAAAATATCCAAGATAGTGACCATCATCTTCTATCAACCTATCAAAAGCTTTACGAAACTTCAAAGCGGCTTGCAACATTAGAAAGGTAGAATTCCACCTAGTAGGGACATCCATGATCACAAGTCCTTTGCTCTCTATTTTAACTTTCTCCACACAATTTTTAAACATGTCTAACCTTTGAGGGGAAGATCTTCCATATCTAACGGCATTACGAATGCTTTGAATGCACTTATTCAACAATCCCAATCCATCATTCACAATCAAATTCAAAATATGAGCAACACACCTCATATGCAAATTCTTCCCATCATGCAAAAGTGCATTAGGGACTGTCCAACTACTTATTCTCTTAATCAAGTCCCTCAACCCGGCATCATTTGAAGAAGCATTATCAACAGTAATAATTAAAACCTTTTCAATGCCCCACTCTACTAAACATTCCTCCAAAAGTCTAGAAATGGATTCCCCCCTATGATTTGGAATCACACAAAAGTTTAAAATTCTCTTGTGCAACATCCAATTAACATCAATAAATAGAGCAGTGAGAACCATATAATTGATGTTTTGAATAGAGGTCCATGTATCAGTTGTTAGACACACCCTATATGCACTCAAATCATTCTTCAATTTAGCTTTTTCAGAATAAAACAAGTTAAGCACATCCTTAGCAATAGTCTTACGACTAGGTACTCTCCAATGAGGGATTGCAACTGTACTGAAATAGCGAAAGTCTTCTCCTTCCACATGACTAAAAGGCAACTCATCTAGAATAACCATTTGAACACATGCCTTGGTGATATCATCTTGAGTACACCCTATAGCTACCAATTCTTTTGACTTGCCATAAATCAACACCTTTTGCCTTTTACTCAACAATTCTTTATTAGGTGGGTACTTGCTACATTTTTCCATATGATTTATCAAAGCCGTTGTACTATTTAACTTAGGGTGAGCAGCAAAACCCTTATGCTTGCAGTAATTACAGAAAGCTTTAAGCTTACCTAATTCGAACTTCCTGGTAAAATGCTCCCAAATATTTGCTCTTTCATTTTTTTTCAATGCTACCAGGTACTCTTCTTCGGTCATTCCACTCAATGCTATACTTTCATTTGGACTTGCACTTGTAGTTCCATCAGATCCTTGTTGATTTTGAGTAGGCACCCGTGCTTAAGGTGATGGAGATTCATTATCACTGTCAACCTCCACCTACAACAAAGAAAGAAAAAATTAAAACAAGAGCAGCTCCAATTATTTTACAAAAAGCAGCGTTTCCATGTGTATGTGCAATTATTCATCAATGCTGCAATATTATTCATAAAGCACTGCAATTATTCATAAAGTTTTCCTTTCTCATAATTAAAAGATGCAATAATTAGAAGACATAGTAGTTAGTAAATAACAAACCTGAGAATTAGAAGATGCCGTTTTCAAAGCATTAGAACTAGTTGACCCCCTTGATTTTGGGGAAGAAAAAGCGGAACTTATCTTCCCACTAACATCAGCCCTCTTCATATATTTTATTCACTACGTAAATAAGGTTACATTAATCAGTTTCACAGTGAAACAGAAGCTAAGAATAAGGCTAAAAACCAAGACAAACAACTCAGTCATTCGGCCAAAAACCATAATCAAAACAATTTCATTCAAAATAACATTATAATTGGCCAGCCAGCCAACCCTCCTCAGCTCGATCAAAACTGGAGCAACAGACAAAGGCTTTTAGCAATTTCGAAAACAAAAAAACAAGGAATTATAAAGAGCAATTTCACCAAAAATTAAACTTACAATTGATACAAGATGATTTTCCGATTAGGGCTGGGTGGTCGGGGTGGCTGGGTGGATTCGTCAATCTTGATTCACTGATTCGTGGCTGGGTGGATTCGCCGAGAAAGAAAGAGTCGAAGAGGCTGTGGGGCAGTGAGTGATGTGAAGATGTGAGTGAGTGAGTGATGTGAGAGAGAGTGAGGCTATGAGGGAGTGAGGGATGTGAAAGTTGCGGCTCTGTGAGGGAGTGAAGGAGTGAGGGCTGTGAGGCCGAAAAAAGGAGAGTGAGAAAGACTGAGACTGAAAGTGAAAGAGTCAAAGACGCGGAGAGGAATTGACCATAAATTAGGGTTTGCATATCTGGTGCAAAACGACGTAGTTTTGCAAACTTTGGTTCAAATGGTTCGGTTCGGTTTCTGAGGGCAGAATCCGCAACCGCAACCGAACAGTAACAGTTCGGTTAGGTTTTTTTCCTTCGGTTTCGGTTTTTTTTCGATTCGATTTTTTTCGGTAGCGGTTCGATATTTTTCGATTCGGTTGGTGGTTTTCGGTTTTACGAACCCACCCCTAACAAGGGTACCTTAAGCCACATGCCCAAAGTCGACCTTGCGTAGGCCCATCCAAGGGAGGAAATCAAGCCCTGAAACGCACCAATTTAGCTCCCAAAGCCTCAGACTTCAAGACTAAGAGCAAGACAACCAAAGAAGTGACTCTGTGTTACTGGCTGAGCTTCAGCTAATGTTGTTGCTGAGTATCATTCACGTCGTAAAGCCTTAGAGACTAATTTTGCATAAGTGGAGAATCCCGAATAAACTACCATGGAGATTTTTTATTTTCAAGAAACATCTATTCCGATGGAAGATTAGATTTTTGACATGGGCCTACAAGCTGGCCGAAATTCACCATTAGTGGCCAAAAACCACTAAGGGGCCGAACCCCCTATATTTTAGTTTAAGTTTTGAACAATTTTTTCTTCTGTTTTGAATGATTTGTTTGGTATTTGTTTTAAGTGTTTGCATATTAATTTATGGATCTTATGTCTCGAATAATTAATTGAATGAATGATCTTTTAATTTCCTTATACATGTGACCAATTTAATTAATTAATTTATAGGTATGTCTTGTGGGGAAGTTAGTTGTCTGGCAGATAGTGCAACCATGCACACCATTTTGCATGAACGCTTCTATTTTACTAACTTCATACCTAAAATATCGCCTCTGACAACCGTTTCAGGCTCATCCAAACTAATTGAGGGGTATGGCACTGCCCAATGGTACAAAATTAACCATTAAAGAGGCACTTTACTCACCCCGTTTCGGAAGAACGTTGTTGAACTTTAAAGATATTCGAGATAATAATTATCACCCTGAAACTTCTGAAGAAAATGGAGTTGAATTCCTTTGCATCACTTCCTATGAATATGGCCAGAAGCCTATTCATGAGAAGATGGAGCACATTCCAAGTGGCTTATATATTACAACCATTCGCTCCGTTGAGGTCCACCATGTGGCCGGCCTTAACAGTAGGCTTGCAATGGAAACTTTGCTTTGGCATTACCGTTTGGGACACCCTGGGTAAGCTAATCACTCGCCCATTCATGCACAAGATCCGAACGGATCCTTCAAAATTTCTTCAGCAGATTCAAATGGACATTTGTGGACTTATTCAACTATCTTGCGGACCATTTAGATACTTTATGGTATTGGTTGATGCTTACACACATTGGTCACACATGTGTCTTCTGTCCACTCGTAACGCTACATTTTCCAAACTCCTAGCTCAAATCATTAAGCTAAGAGCTCACCACCCTGATTATCCGAAGTCGATTCAACTAGATAATGTTGGAGAATTTACATCGAAAACTTTCGATGACTATTGCATGTCTATTGGGATTGATGTTGAATATCATGTACTCCATGTTCACGCCCAAAACGGCCTAGCAAAAGCATTCATTAAGCGTCTTTAATTGATCGCTCGGACTTTGGTCATGCGAACCAAACTTCTTATATCTGCTTGGAGCTATGTAATACTTCACGCAACCGTGTTGGTCTGCCTGAGACCCGTCCTAACCCAACCTTATTTTGCATTGTAGTTAATTACTGGATACGAGACTAACATCTCGCATTTGTGCGTTTTTGGTTGTGCAGTCTATGTGCCAATTGCGCCACCCTTACGTACCAAAATGGGTCTTTAGCGAAGATTGGGAATCTATGTCGGTTATGATTCTCCTTCGATTATTCGTTACTTAGAACCTTTGACAAGAGATCTCTTTACAGCTCACTTTATGGATTGTCACTTTAATGAGACAGTCCTTCCGTCGTTAGGGGAAGATAAGAACATAGTTGTTCCAGAAGAACATCGTGAATTGTAGTGGTCTAACCCCACTATGTCTTATTTAGATCCACGCACTGCACAGTCTGAAACTGAAGTGCAACATATTTTAGATCTTCAGAGCGTTGCTCAAAGCATGCCGGATGCTTTTATTGATCTAGCAAAAGTGACAAGATCACATATACCAGCTACAAGCGTGCCTGCAAAGATAGATGTACCAAACGTATGTCGAAACATCGCCCTGAAGGATGAAACACCCTGGAAAGGCGTGTGGCCGCACCTGTTGCACGGTCCGGTACACTAGCGGCTAGCCAATCATCTACTCTTACCCTGAAGCGTGGTAGACCTATTGGTTCAAAGAATTCACAACCCTGGAAGAGGAAACCCACGACACCAACTAGTAAGCCAATGCATGAGGTTATTCTAAATTACAATAGTGTCCTTGAAGAGACTTATCCGCCTCCCGAGAATCGAGAGATTTCAGTCCATTATGCTAGCTTGGATGTACTTTGGAATAAGAATGAGATGATAGCCGACGTTGGAAGATATAATTGATGGGCATGTATGGTTAGGTTCCATTTGTATACTTGGTGACATATGGCATATCTTAACCAAACCCTTTGCATGGGCTCGCCATGCACTTGTATGGTCTGGAGAGGCTTACTTGTCTTATAGTTTAGCTGCTTTATCCGTTTTTGATTTTATTGCTTGTTGCTTTCTTTGGTTCAATATAACACAAACCAAATTTCTGCATCACCCTAATTTTGAGCCGCAAAACACAACACTTGCCACAAAGGTGTATATATATGTGTGTGTGTGTGTGCTCGCGCGCGCACATTCGCGTATGCAATAGCTACTGATATCATGTTGAGCGATGACATTGAACCGCGTTTAGTTGATGAATGTTGATAGAGAATCGATTGGTCAAACTGGAAACAAGCAATCCAGGTCAAACTTGATTTACTTGCGAAACGTAAAGTGTTCGGACCTGTAGTTCGTACACCACCACATGTGAAACCCATTGACTACAAGTGGGTTTTTGTAAGAAAACATAATGAGAAAAATGAGATAGTGCGATACAAGGCATGTCTCACAACGCCCTACGATTGATTACGAGGAGACTTATTCCCCCGTAATGGCCATCATAAAGTTCTGCTACCTTGTCAATTTGGTAGTTTCTAAAAAACTGAATATGCAGCTTATGGACATGGTAACCGCGTATCTCTATAGGAATCTTGATACGGAAATCTACATGAAATTTTTTGAAGGACTTACATTGACTGGATCAAATAGTTCTGAACTACGGAACACTCTCTCGATTAGATTGAGGCGTTCACTCTACGAATTGAAGCAATCCGGACGAATGTGATATAACTGTCTGAGTGAGTATTTGATTAGTCAAGGATATGTGAATAATGAATTATGCCCATGCATGTTTATTAAGAAGTCACATTCCGAATTTGTAATAGTCGTAGTCTATGTTGATGACATGAATTTCATTGGGACTCCCGAAGAGCTTAAGAAAACTGCATCGCATCTGAAGTCAGAATTTGAGAGGAAAGATCTTAGGAAAACTCGATACTGCCTCGGCCTGGAGCTTGAGCATCGTTTTGATGGTATTTTGGTCCACCAATCAAACTACACCCAGAATGTGTTACGTCGTTTTAATGAGGATAAACCGAAACCTTCCAGTACTTTTATGATTGTCCGAATGCTAGATGCAAAACGAGACAATTTCTGTCCTAAAGACGATCATGAAGAGGTTTTAGAGCCTACAGTTCCATATCTGAGTTCAATCGGCGCTTTATTGTACCCAGCTCAGTGCCCTAGACCAGATATCTCCTTCTCTATTAATCTTCTTGCAAGATATAGCAATGCGCCTACACGCAGACATTGAAATGGTGTTAAAGACATCATTCGTTACCTTAAGGGTACTTTGGATTTGGGTTTATTCTATCCCTATGCATCTCAAAATAGATCACAACCCCTTGGTCTTCGGAATGATGCTTGCCTTGTTGGTTATGCTAACACAAGTTACTTATCTAACCCACACAAGGCACGTTCTCAAACGAGTTATGTCTTTTACCGTTGAAGACACCGCAATATCTTAGAGGTCAACCAAACATACATTAGTTGCTACCTTTTTGAACCATACTGAGATTCTCGCCTTTCATGAAGCTACTCGTGAATGCTTCTAGCTAAGAGCTGTTGTTAAGCATATTCGAAGCAACTACGGACTTTCTTGCGTCGTTGATGTCCTAGCAACGATCTTTGAAGATAATGCCTGTATTGACCAGATCAAGAAAGGATACATCAAAAGAGACAACACCAAGCATATTGCGCCGAAGTCCTCTTCCCACATCAGCAACAAGAGCATCAGAAGATTGAAGTCAAGCAAATCCGTTCCCAAGACAACCTTGTCGACCTCTTCACCAAGTCACTGCCGAAGTCTACTTTTCAAAAGCTTGTTAAATGAATTAGTATGCCTAAATTGTCTGATTTGCAACACTGTTAGTTTTTCATTTGGAATTTTGTCAAACTTAGGGGGAGTATCCTGAAGTATACTCGCTTGACCTCATTGTACTTTTTTTCCCTACGATCAAGATCATTTTTCCCTATTGGATTTTTGTTGCCTGACGAGGTTTTGATGAGGCACACATTCTGGGTTGGTCATACCCTTGTGTACGTTCTACTATCATCCTGTAGATGTTTAGTTTTGATTTTGCATTAATTCACTTTTCTCCTTAGACTATGGGTTTTGTCCCACCTTGGGTTTTATCATAACCAGATTTTGTGAGGTTTAATTTTTTATGCAAGTTTCGTATTTGAGACTAGCATGTTCTCTACTGCACCTACGAGACGACTTCATCAACTATCTCTACATCATTTGAAGATCCGATGCGATGTCTACTTGAGTATTTACGGACTCAAGGGGGAGTGTTACAATTAATATTGGCATAGTGTGATTGTGTAAATTCTAGGTAGATTAACTCTTCAGTAAATAGGCTACAACAAATTTCAATTTATAAGAGGTCTCTTGATGGCTTCATGCTTGAGTGCCTAACTAATTGTAATTTCTCTATTTATATATCTTTATTAACTTGAACTTTTAGTTCCAGTATTTTCAATTCAAAGAGCTAGATTATTTTTGTGCAATTTATTTTGGGCACTCACGTTTTTTTTTTTCTGCACTTTTTATTTTATTTTTATTTCTTGATTTTTCATCGCTTTATTCAGTCTAAAGACTAAAAAATAAAAGAAAAAATGCGCGAAAATGAGACACTGGATATCACTTTCTTTTCTTTTCCATATACACATTTTGTATCTAATTTCTCATATTTATTAAATAATTAATTATAATGGCGTGAGAAGAACCATTGATAAAAAAATGACAAATGACATGAGAAAATTTGAAATCTAACCCAAGGTTGCTCATGAAGCCCCCAAGTCAACATAGGGTGCCGATGAAGAAGCCCCAAAAGACCTAAAAAGAAAAGCACAAGCCCAACCTCGGTCACCCTCAACCAGGAGCGTTTCAACTTGTGCAGGAAGCAGAACCCGTTCGGTCTTTTAGTATTTAACTGCTTCTCTGTCGTCACTTTTACAATTCAAATAAGACTCTCAGAGATACATGTTAGAGATAGTGACTTTTGGGTTCGGCCGGAAAGTCCTCAAATTTCTCCCAATCCATTTCAGAGCACGATGTGAAAGGTAAAGCTCCAATCTTTCCTTGCTTTTCGTATGAACTGTTGCATCTGTTAGTGTTGCTAAATGTGATTATGTAAGGGGAAAATAGGCGTTTTTAGACAAAATCCTGAGGACCCAGAAAGGAGTTTGAGTGGAAAAAATGCTGAGTGTGAAGTTTTTGGCTTATGCATTTTCTGCACAGAGAAATTTTAGCGCCAAAACTAGTGGAAAAAGCACAAATTGGGTTCAAGATAAATACAACAAATTCAGATACAAACCCAAAACCCCTAGAGTTAAGTGGACTGACCAGCAGAAACAACTCATATCTGCCATTTCTGAGGGGAAATCTGTGTTCATTACCGGTTCTGCGGGGACCGGAAAAACAATGTTGGTTAAGCACATTATCAAACTATTGAAAAGATGTCACACACCTTCAAAGGTTTTTGTCACGGCACCTACTGGTGTTGCGGCTTGTGCTATCCGTGGGCAGACCCTCCACTCTTTCGCCGGTATTGGATGTGGCAATGCTGATAGGGATACTTTGCTGAGTAAGGTTCTCATGAATAAGGAGGCTTGTAGGAGGTGGTTGAAAGCCGAGGTATTGGTCATAGATGAGATTAGCATGGTTGACTCGGAGTTGTTTGATAGTCTTGAATACATTGCGAAAAACATACGACAAGTTGATGAAATTTGGGGTGGAATGCAGCTTGTTGTGGGTGGGGATTTCTTTCAGTTACCACCCGTAAAAACTGAGTGGAATTCGGAGGGCAAAGAGTTTGCATTTGAAGCAGACTGTTGGGAATCTAGCTTTGATTTACAAGTTAATCTTACAGATGTTTTTCGGCAGTCAGACCCTCGACTGATCAAGATACTTCAGGGTATTAGAACAGGGGAGATTGATCCTGAAGACTTAAAGTTTTTAGAAGACTCTTGCGCAGATTCCGAGCCAGATCCTTCTGCAGTACAACTCTATCCAAGGATTCAAGACGTAGATAGAGTGAATGCTATTAGATTGGAGAGCTTGGGTTGTGAACTTCTTGTTTATACTGCGGTTGATAGCGGTCACGATCCTTGGAAGAGACAGCTTGAACAGGTGATTGCGCCTAAAGAAATTGCCTTATGTAAAAATGCAAGGGTGATGTTGCTCCAAAATTTGAACACTCAACATGGCCTGGTGAATGGTGCTACTGGTACTGTTATGGCATTTCATAAGACCAAAGATGTGGGAGTGACGAGCATATGTGATGCTGGGCTGCTGCCGGTAGTTAAATTTGATTCGGGGATAATAAAGGCGATTAAACCAAAAACATGGGATGTGACAGAGGGAGATTCAGTAGTTGCTCGAAGAGAGCAGCTACCTCTCACACTGGCTTGGGCTTCAAGCATTCACAAGTGCCAGGGCATGACTCTGGACCGTCTTCACACCGATCTCTCAAAATCTTTCGGATATGGAATGGTTTATGTAGCTCTTTCCCGTGTGAAAAGCTTGGAAGGCCTGTATATATCCGGTTTCCATGGCAGCAAGATTAAGGCGCACCCTAAGGTTAAGCAGTTTTATAAAAGGTTTGCTAGCGAACACGAAAAGGGGGTTGAGAAAAAATATCGTAGCAATGATACCGGCAGAAAAGAAAACGATGGCAGCGGATACACGTTGGAACAACTGTAGGAAGAAAATACCAGGAAAACAACTGAGATAATTTGCAGTGCAAGAGCAAAAGTTACTACTGCCCTAAACTTGGCATCTGATTAAGGAATCCTCAAATTTTTACAAATATTATCTTGTCTTCTTCGCTTTGTCAATTATAACAGAGACGCAATCCTTCCTTGTGCACCTATTGCTGTGACATCTTCCTACACTTTCGTTTAATGCGACTATGTAGATGCTTATGCGTTTGTTCGTATTTTGCGCAGCTGTGGCAAGGAGCTTATGTCTCAAGTGGTTTAGAGTTTTTACCTTGAACACCAGGCAAGGTTGTGTTCTGATTCCCCTTCCTCAGTTGCGTTTCTTTAGTGCTACTATGTCAACCCTTTGAGTGGACGCGTGATGAGGCTGTCTCCTAAGGGCTAAGTTTCCCCAGCTTTTGGCCTGGATAAACTTTCATGAAACGAGTACGCTGCTATCAGTGCGTCTCATGCCAATCAAATGACGCCAATGTGGAGAAAAATTCACGTGGATTTGTATGATTGATTGGCCACCGTGTACATGTGCCAAAGAAGTTGCTCACAATTTCCCCATGCAATTTAGGTCCTTTTTCTAATTGACAGATGTATTTATTTGGACAAAATTATTCAGTTCGGTTCGCTTGCAAATGTTACAGCTGCAAGTCTCCCCCAAAATGTCTCAGGATTTCTAGACCAACGACATTGGGCATTGAAGTTGTTCGAATCACAGGTTTCAGTGTTCAAGTCGGGGCTCCAAACCATAAGCAAGCACATGGACATGCGAAAATATAACCCGTCTTCCGCCGACGTGTCCAAAGACTTCGCAAGTACCGTCTCATCAGAAGAGTAGACACTGAATAAACCACAAAACTGGGAAAAAATTCCAAAGAGCAAACAAAATATGATTGTTAATAAGAAGAAAAAAGTAAAGAAATGCTCTGGTTCGAAGAAACTCTACAAATGCTTTATGCAAGAATAGGTAGGTGTAACAGCGTCCCTCGGCCCACCTAAACGTGATAAACTGATATCCTAAAAACGGTATAACTATCTCACAACTATACTCTGCTAGAGAAAAAGCTTCATCTGTTCGGGCCAAAAAAGAGCTTAATTCCAGCATGAAATACGGCAGTAGTTGCTCATCTCATTGTAGAGCAGGAAGATGAACGGCTGCTTGGACTTGTCCGGTCTTTCTTCAACATGGCATCGAGATTTTGGAGACATGTAAGCGGCATGACCTGTATGAAATACACGATATTACAGAAGTGTATTTTCCATCACATCCAAATTTACCTGCACGTGGCTCATAATATATACACAAAAATGCATTTTCCGCACTGTGTGCCAACAAGAAGAAGAAATAATTCCAGAAGAGGTAGGAGGAAAGGCAATCAGAAAACGAGCTTATTAAAGCAGATAAGAGAATTGCACCTTCCAGCGTCTTTTTCGAGCAAACTGGTTATTAATGTCATCCAACCTCTTAATTATTTGCTTGAATGATGGTCTCTTGAATGGGTCCTCACTCCAACATTCCTCAATTAACCTGTATACAAAGTACACAAACTTCAATTAAGCATTCTTAACAAAGAATTACCCCTATAGAAGAGAATATGTCTCTGTATTTTGAGCATCATCCACAAGACATTTTCTCTCTACGATTTGGAGATTCACAATATAACCATTTTTTTGGAAAAAGAGTGAAGAAAAACTACAAAGCTTTTCCTATCAGGATTGCTTTTTGGTTTTCAAGAATTAAGGAGCCAAAACTGCCTGGAAGACGGCTCAAGAAAATTAAAAACTTGTCTCCAGTACGACAGTAACTCTTTGGGACCATAATACATCATAATTACAAACACAAGATTGGCTAGATATAAAGGAAAATGACATTTCATATATATAGAAGATCAAATGTATGCAAACAACTTACTCCTTCAATCCGTGTGCATAATGCTTTGGTGAAGCTCTAAATGGCGGGCGCTCATTTGCAACATATGCTTTAGGAACCTCCCTTTCTGGCTTTGTAGAAAATGGTACACAACCTTCAATCATCTGGAAGATACATGTAAACATTTTTTTTCAATCATTAAAACTGTAAACTTCTTCTCAGATCATCAAGAAATAACCACCTCTCAACTGGAAAACATTTAATACAAATCAATAACTGAGTGCTGGATTCATAGAGGACATACAGTGCCATGAAAGGTTTTCAGTAAGGGTATATTGTATATGAAGATAAAAACAAAATGAAAACGATAACTAACAAAAAAGAAAGTATCTGATTTTAATGACAGTAGAAAATTATTTAGGTAAGTAATGACAGGCAGGAAGCTCTCTCCTGATAAAGGAGGCATAGCTTACCCATTGCTACATGCTCAAAGAAGTCCATTGCAGTATACAACAACACAAGTTTATAAACTGCACATTGGCATGAATTTACAAATATATACACGTATGAATGGCAGAAAAAAAAATGTATTGAAAGACGGTAATGTATGGAGAAATGCCCTTAACATAGCATCTACACGCAGTTACTGCAATACTGTTCAGAGAGAGAGAGAGTACCTCTTGCAAGATCAAAGCAAATGAAAAAACATCCACTTTGGTATCATATTCTTCATTTCTGTAAACCTCAGGAGCCACATATCTCCCTGTACATTAGAGATATATTATATCAGCAACAGGAAGACATGCTGATGGGAGCTACTACCTATAATCGAAATGGGAATGAATACATGTTTACAGAACCCTAAGCCTTAGTCCTGCTATGCCTAACATTAAGGGGAAAAAACGCTCAGCATCTACAGCTCTAAGTGAGTTACCGGAACCTATTTGGGAATTCTAGTGAGGTTGGCAACCCATGCAGTAAACTAAAGGTGTATCCACTCTCTCAGCTCAAGTTAGCAAAAACGTCATCCAGCCTAGCTGGGTTTATTTCTTAGTAAAGACCAAAATTGATCAGATGGCTCCGTAGTTTTACACACAAATTATCAAAGAAATGAAGGATGAAAACTTTCAAAAAAGCAGGCAACATACAAGTGTCTTGACTAGTCACAGGTCTGTCTTCTTTAACTGTATTTGCAACTTTCAGTAGCTTGCTCACCCCAAAGTCTGCAACTTTCAGATGCCCAGAATCATCCCGCAATATGTTTCTGTTATCTTACTCACGAACAATTAAGAAACTATAAAAAGTTTCAATCATTTAGTTATTGATAGCACATGATTCATGCAACATTTAAGTATGATGCTTTACATGCTTGGCTAAGATGAATAAATCCACAATGGTTTATTTAATAAATTTTCAGTTAATGAGTCAGATTAGATATAAATTGTGTTGGAATACATCTATTTCTCCACTACTAAAAATAACAGCAATAATACATAGAATGGGAGAGAGTGCGAGAGCATACGAGGGTTCCAGATCTCGATGAATTATTGCTTCAGGTTTATGCTCATGCAGGTAATTCATCCCCCTGCAATGTAATTTAGTACAGTGCTCATTAAGATAAGAAAACACATGCAATGAAAAATCGGCTATAACAGGTAGCAATCATCCACCTCCCACCACTATGAATTCCGAAACACAAAAATTCATTTAAATACTGTTTGCGTAGATCAACACAAAGATATGCATGGGCCCAGTAAATAAATGGCAACACCAAAACTAACCAACTAGGTCTTAAAGCCCATTCAATGATTTAACCAATATTTGAATTCCCTCCCCAGAAATTCTCTAGTCCTACATGGATCTAGAGTTCGCAATTTCAATGGGATGTGTCCATAGGGACTGTAATCCTCAGAGGTAATGCCAACCAAGCAGCTGACCTTATGATTTTTCAACTGCTGGCAACTTCGAAAAATTGTCCCGCATAATGACCCTCCTTGTGTCAAATAAAGGAAATCCAGGAACTTGGGATGATATGTTTCAAGTCAAATAACCTAATTCAGAATAGTAAAAGAATTGCGGTAAATTATTCAAAGCATTCAAAGAATACCCTCAAGTTCCCCACAAGAAAGGAAATCAAACTCCAAATCGATGATACAGCATGGAAACATCAGATATGGCATTTGTGATGTTCATCACAGAGAACTTGCAAACAAATTCAGAGTACAAGCAACTTGACTGACCTAGCAATGTCAAGTGAAAACTTTACTGCTGATGTTGGTTTTAATGCACCTTTCCTTTTAAGATATGCACGAAAATCTCCCTGCAAAAGTAAAAATAAAAGCTCAGATGAAAAAGAAAATCAACAAACATGTTGTATCTTTACAAATATTGTCTGATGCTAAACAAACACATAAAACACTAGTCTCAATATTGCTTGTCCTACAATCTACAGTGTATCAATGGCCCATTTATGCCCTTTCTCTTTTTGTAACCTCAATGCAATCCAACAATTTTGGCATTTAAAACTCTAAGTCAGCCACCAAAAGTCACACTTTTTGGCATAATGCTGAAAGGCCTAATTGTATACTAACCTATCATTTGGCCTTTCACTTGGTACTAAAGTATCACTTCCAAATTATAACAAGTCAACATCAAATACTCAGATGCAAAATAATGAAATGTGGAAGACGTAGGAGTGAACGATGATATTAAAAGGAAGACATGAAACAAAATTCTTCACATGTTTCAATTAACCTTGGATAGATATTCTGTGACAATCATCATTGGACTGCTCTGTGTTACAGCACCCAAAAATTGGACAACATTTGGATGTCGTATCTTCTGAAGTAAAGCAAGCTCATCCCTGAATGCATTTCTGAGATTCCATTGAGCCAATTAAAACTCCAGCCAAAAAGAAAGACTCGAGACCTTTAAATTCATTATCTAAATTACGGGTCCAACTTCCATACTACGTAGTATCAAATACTACGAGCATTGGATGGTTTGGATTCACGGGGACCCACGGGACCCATATCATCCAAAACAATCCACGCCATCCAATGCTCGTAGTATTCCATACTACGTAGTATGGAAGAATTTTCGCTAAATTACATCGAAAGTAAAGTAGTGATAAAAGTTCACACATAAACTTATGCATAAAGACAAACTTACACTTTATCTTCATCAGATAATACATTCTCCCCAAGCGTTTTAACTGCAACTTGAATTCCACGCCACGATGCAATGCAATAGGTTCCCTAACATACATTTCATATGCAATCAAAGATCAATATCACCACGAAACCGTCATACTCAACTCATTAATCAAAACCAATCCATAATCAACTGAATCTTTTATCTTAAGCTCATTCATTGTGTCGTAGTGTACTTGAATTAGACCTCAAAAAACAAAACAAAAACCAATGCCGACGCGATAGGACCTTTTTCATATGAGACTTACCTTGGTTATCTCAACGCTATTGGAGAAATCGAGCTCATTAGGAACAATCTCGTATTCAGGGACCTCCCGTTCGTTTTGGACATGCATTGGAGCCATCTAATTTTTGCAAGAACCACAAAACATTCAATTTTTAGGAAAGAAAGAAACAAAAGAAACAAACTCTGCACATCCAAACACAATTAGAACTAATTACCGGAGGCTTAGCGCCGTAATCCTCCAAAAGTTTGATCACGTCATCGTTTTTGTAATACATTGCATCCGCAAGAGGCTGTTGAATATATAACTACACTATTAGCAACCTATGCATACAACATATATATACACACACATATATATATGTATATGCACGAATGTGGTAAAGTGACAAAATTTGCAGTGAAATTGCATACCGTGCTGCCCCAGCGGTCACGCGGGTCGACCTTGGCGCCTCTTTGGAGCAAGAGCTGAACAACGTCGGTTTGGCCCTGGCAAGCGGCGATGTGGAGGGCGGTGCGGCCGTCGATGTCAGTGAAATTGGCATTGATGCCGGAGTCGAGGAGCTCCCGAATGGCTTCCAAGTCGCCCTCGTTGGCCATGTACATGAGCCGCACCCGCGGGTCAACCGGCTCCGGCGCCACCGAGTCGTCCCGGTTCGGCGCCAGCGACGACTGCCTCAGCAGAGTGAACCGGGCCCCCCCATCTGATTGCTGTTGCATGGGTTCCATTTCCATGTGTGGAGAAGGAGAATTGGGAATTGGGTTGTGAAGGAAGAGGAGAGAGAGAGAGAGAGAGAGTCCAGAGTGAGAAAACAAACAAGAGATTAGAGGAGAGAGAAAGTAGAGAGAGAGAGGGGTTAGCTGGGATTGGAAAGGGATAAGAATAAAGGTTGAGGGCTAAGCAGGATTGGGAAGGGACTTGGTCACTAGCTGCTTACTGGTGGAGTCTGCAATTTGCTTCTCACTCTCTATCTATTTTTTACTAGAAGAAGGATGAGTGAAAAACAAAGAAGATAATCTCACAGGTGGTCTCGTTAGTAACAAAACTCTGTTACAAGAGTGGCGCCACCATCCACCAACCCACCAACCCAGTCCTATCTCAGCCCTAACTTGCGCAAAGGGTCGGGTTGCCCTACTATTTAATTGTCGGACTATCACAAATTATTTAATAACAATTCAATGGAAGTATCCAAGATTTTTTCTGTTTAATAACCATTTAGAAGTTTTTACTTTTTTTTTTAATATTGAAAACTAAAACTCGTTAAATAGTCAAACAACCAATAGTCGGTTTGCCTTCTTAAACCCCTGAGCTCCGAGTGTTCACTTCATTTCTTCGTACCAAACTTCTGCTCCCAAAATTCTCAGCCTTTTCTCTCAAAAGCTCCGCCGTAGAAAAAGCCACTTTACGCTTTTCCCAAAAGGCTTCTGCTTTTTTGTAGAGAGAGAGAGCTAGAGAGAGAGAGATGAAAATACAGTGCAATGCGTGCGAGGTGGCGGAGGTCAAGGTGCTTTGCTGCGCGGACGAGGCAGCGTTGTGCTGGGCGTGCGACCAGAAGATCCACGCCGCCAACAAACTGGCCAGCAAGCACCAGAGAGTCCCTCTCTCTTCCTCTTCCTCTTCCATGCCCAAGTGCGATATCTGCCAGGTATGAACGAACTCCTAATTTAAGTCTAAAGTTTCAACTTTTTATTTCTCTTACTATTCATTCAAAGATTGTGATTTTTATTATATTTTGGGGTCCGACTACAATATTACGTCTCACTCCGTAATATACGGTGCTCAGTAGTACATGTTGTATGCAATATCTAAAGATCCATTAGATCCGTAACATTTAAATGTTGATTTTTTCAGACCATTCTATGTACGATGGAGGAAAAATTATATATTTTTGTGAAATTTCATTCGTTTCTTTTTCTTTTTTTTTTGTGTGTTTACAATTTCAGAGTGAATCTTGGGTTTGTTGGCTGTGCTTGTTTGTTAACATTACATTGGTTAAAATGAATTAGGCTGGTTGGTCCGGGTCTGCCCGGCCGAGTTCAAATCTCTCTCACTCTAAATTTTAATAGTTTAGAATAAAATAGTATTTAAGAAAAACATTATATTCGCAAACATGGGTTAGCCCAATTAGGCTAAGGCAGTGTGTTTGCTTTGCTATGATCAAGTTCGAATCTCTTTCTTATAAATTATAGTACTTTAGAATAGAAATCACTCCGTTAAAAGGGACATTACATTGGCAAAAATGGGTTAGCTTAGATGGTCAAAGTGTCTTCCCCCTCAACCAAGTTTGAAAGTAGTCGGTCATCTTCAGCCGAGTTTAAATTACTCTCCTGATAGAGTAATTTAGAATAGAATATCGATGTGTTAAAGAAAATAACATTACATTGGTTCATACTAGTTTTGTTTATGCTTCTATGTGAAAATGGTTTGTACTAATTGATTGGGATAAAGTTTTGTTGTGTTGTTTTGATCAATTAAAACAATTTTTTTTTCCATCATATGTGGTCCAAAAATTCAATGGTTTAGATCTTGTAACAGTTAATTCTTACACAAAACTCGTACTACTGAGTGAGACGTGACACTGTAGCCAAACCCATGAAAAGATTCTTTGTTGCGTTGTAGTTTCAAATTTACTGTTTGATGTGGATGTGACTTGCGTTTCATTCTCTCTACCTATTTGCTTTAGTGACCGCCTTTTGTTTTTACTATACTACTGGGAAGTTCTGGTTGGGTATTTTAGATGATTTCAGCACCGCTGGAAATTTAGTGCACTGCAGAGTATTTATACCTGAACGTACAGAGGTTGGAGACTTGGGGTAGGACTGTAGGAGATGGATTTACATAAAACAGATTCACCGTCACGTGGCGACCCATATCCAATAATGCATTGCCACGTGCAAATTTTTCTCTACATGACAATGTATTATTGAATGGGGACGTCACGTGACGATGAACCTGTTCTATGTAAGTTGCTTTCAGGACTATAGGGCCATCCATCCGTAATTTTTAAATCAGTTTTGCTTTCCGTCTTGCTCTTTTTTCTCTTGCTGAGTTGGTGTTGGTCTATTGAGTAAATTGGAGATTTTTTTAGTATACTTTGGGGTATTCTGTACACCTAAAATTTTGACCGTTGAATCGTTGGTCAAAAATTCAATAACCAAGATCTAACAGTAGCAAATTTCGGTATATAGGATATACCGCATGGTAGTAGAATGTTCGAGTAAATTGATCACATTGAAGTCAAAAAATCTGTTGATATATAGTTTTCTTTTCCTTTTTTGCTCCAGTGCTGTGGGCCTATCTCATATATCATGTTACATGTATCAGTTCATTGCAATTTCGGACATTGACACTACACTTAGTAGTTTACACAACTCGAAACACTAATAATATTTTTTTCAACTCATTATATCGTTTTACGTATTCATTAACCCGTGGGTTGGCACGAACATGACACATAGGTAAATAGGTAAACCCGAACATGATCCATTGCCACCCCTACACAGCCCTTGTAGAGGCAGACATTGCATGATGGGGTTTTATTACTTTCTAGTGATCTGCAAACTTTACTTGACATATATGCTTTGTGAGTTCCATGATTTTTGTTTAAAGAGCTCACAAGTCACACAATATCTGAAAATTGAAGTACCCTTTTGGTGATTTCGACCGAGGAACAACTGTGCATGTTCTTTGGGGTTTGGAGTAACCGCGCTATTTTGGTGGTTCAAGTTTGTGAAGTTTCGAGATATACGAAGTAATCGACATTTTTTTTTCTGTTGCAGGAGATGGTCGGATACTTCTTCTGTCTGCAGGATCGAGCTTTACTCTGTCGGAAATGCGATGTTGCCATACACACAGCGAACTCGTATGTGTCTAGTCACCAAAGGTTTCTGCTTACTGGTGTGAAAGTGGGGCTTGAAGCAACTAAACCATGTATCTCCGCCTCTACCATGGAAATGTTGACTTCTGTGGAAACAGTTTCTGAATCAGCATCGACGCGATCAATAAACAAAAGTCCAGTAGGTCCGTTCACTGGGGAGGTTAAACAAGCCTTGCCTGGTCAAGTTGGCAGTGTTGGAACTGGTGTATCAGGAAAGTTACCTATTGTTCGAAATGCTAACACCTCTGGTTCCGGGTTGAACTTGGAAGAATTTCTTGGTTTTACTACCCTAATCAAAATTTTGGGGTCTTGGACCGCATGTCACCCAAGGTATATGTATGTTCTTATTCTTTTGGTACAAGTTTGTCAGGCCGATACCATGACCGCATCGACGTTTTTAATGAGCAAAAGAGAGTTTTAGTTTGCAATGACATCACAGGTTGAGTCTTGCAGTTTGATGTCCAAACGCTCGCACACGCGCACACACGTATCATATAACGTTTGTAGTGTTCGGAAAGGACCTAAGCTAATATAGTTTTCGGCTTCTTACAGGTTTACGGAAGCACTGCCTCTGAGTGTTTTTCTGGTTTGAAGCTGATGGAGGATGATTCACCAAATTTCGATGTCGAAAGCACTCTCAAGAGTAAATAGGAAAAGTCGGAGGCCAGATTGTTGTAAATTGTTAAACTGCTGGGCTGTTTTCAGTTTCTTACTTTTGTGATTCTGTTACGTGAGGTGAGGGGATTGGGTAGGCGTATCAGGCAAGTCATGGTAATTAAGTGGTATGTGGAGTATGTAATTTAGTTAACTCTGATAGAGAGCAATAATGCTATTCTTCTTACCACATTATCATACCACAATCTTATACCACCTTACGTGGTAGGCTGAGTTGGACATGCCATGTCACTTAATTAGTATACGTTAATTTCCATATAGGTTTTATTAATTTTCATTAGTTTTTGTTCAGAAACCGATATTCATCTTCTTGCCTCCCTCGTCCAGTCGTCCTCAAATACTCTCTCCTCCTCCATCCTGAAAGTTCCTCTAATTGTTTTGTGCTTCTTCATCCTCCTTCCTCCTCTTTTACAGAACAAATAGAAAGAACATAAAAAAAATTTTAAAAAAAACAAACAAAAGGCCAATTGAGAAAGAAAAAAAATATATAATTAATTTCAATAATTGGAAAGCAATTGCAGCACAAATCTTAGGATTTTTCAACCAAGAATAGTGACCCCATAACCTTTAATCTGATAGAAAACTTCCAATTTTTTGAAAGATGCATATAAAGGCATTTTTCAATGAAACGATTAGCTAACCCTTATTTTATAACATTGAAAAGGAAAACAAATACGATCAGCTAGAAACCAAATAAAATTTGACAAAAAAAGGGAGATTGCAGAGGGTTGAATAGGGAAGGAGGGAGGAGATTGGGGGTGAGAGCGGGGGAGAAAGGAGATGGAGTGGAAAACGGAACGTGAAAGTCCTAATCAATTCTAATTATGGTGTTTTAATTATTAATTTTTTTAAAGAATAAGTGTTTTAATTAAATTTATAATAAAATTGAAACTAAAGATGTGACATGTCCAAGTAAGCTGCCGCATAAAGTGGTATAGATTGTTATATAATAATGTGGTAAGAGTAGCACTACTCGATAGAGAGTTGTCCTGCCACCAACTATGGAAATCATTGTTTGGAAAAGTTTTGAGAATCACATTTTCCTCCTATTTTATTGCATAAAAAATTATCATTATATAAGAAAATTTTGCAATTGAAAACAAAACCCCAACAATCGTAAATTTTGTAAAATGAGAAAAAAATAGAAGGAAAATGTGATTCTCAAAACTTCTCTAACCCTATGTTTGGATGAGAAAATTTAAGATTACTAAGAAAAATCAAAATTATAGAATTCGAAATGATGAAATTTATTTATTTTTTTTAAATTGTGAAGTTTCTTATTTGGCTATTGTAAAACTATAATAAAATTTATGTACAAAATTTAATGTGTTAATCCATAAATGAAAAATAATAAACTCTTCCTCGTGGAAATTTATAAATGACACATCCCGATCCCGGACACGCCAGGTGTCAGGAAGTGCTGGCCGACACGTGTTAGGTGACGAAAGCCAATTATGCAAGAAATGGTGAAAAGTAGGAAAATTAAGAGTTGAGTGCGGAAGTAGAAGTGTGGTGAGGGTTAAAAACCCATAATACAGGATGCATAACAGTCAAAGCTAAGTAAATAGTGCAGGAATATAAAAACATTCACATCCCCGTGAGGATGGATAATTAAAAGTTTACTACAAGTAGGAGTGAATCCTACATAGTTCGAAGATATGTCAGAACCGTCGACCACCGCCAAAGAGAGCCCTCGAATCACCGCTAAGTGAACCGTCACTAGGTCCTGGAGGGGCGCAAAACATAAAACGGTGAGTGGGTCAAAAAGCAAAGTTTGATAAAACCGTTGTTTTCAAGAGTTTACTAACCCCTCACTGGAAAACAAGTATAATTGAGAAAATACGTCATACCCGTAGGCATGAACCTCAAAATACTATCATCAAAACATTCGGGTACTCCCCGATAATAATGTACTGACATGCTAACCCATATGTAAACACACAAGTTCACGTGGCTAAACCACAATGAACAGGCTAGGTATAAAAGTAATACGCTGAGTACTACAATGACGCGAGTCTAACGCTAAGCGCTGGTGCACAAAGTGCAGTCACACAAGTCCGAGTTGCCTAATGCAACCTAAGACAGGCTAGTACCTACAATGGATCCAAAGCTGCGTAACGGTACTGATAGTGACTACTCCAAACATCAAGGCTAGTCCTGGCCACAAGACTGAGTACTAATACCTGGGGTGTATACATCTAATGATGAGCAACAGTATAAAACATGTATGGCAATATAATACGAATGTTCTACCTCCAACAATCGTATATGAGATGAATTATGCTAACAGTTTGAAGAAAGCATTGAAAACCATACGTATATACATTTATCAAAACAAAGACCCACTCACTCACCTGTAGGTAGCCGGGTCGTAGCCCCCCGGTCCTGGGTAGCCCCGGTAGTCCTCTGGATAGGTCTCACCTATATGAGATATCATTGTAATAATGATTAAACTCATAAAGGTTACTAAATAACTAATTAATTACACCTATCCCTTGTTTGCTCAACCAGGAGGTTCAAAACACCTCGAAAAATAACATGCATACTACCCCGAGGTAGTACACATCGTCACGAGTCGGCCCGTGAAAACAGAATGCAAATTGGACCTTCCACGCGCCCTCACGCGCGGCTTGAAGATCGAAGCCTATGGCTCCACGCGCAGCTCCACGCGCGGCTCACGCGCGAGCTGGTCAACTGAGCCGGTCAGCCGGTCAACACGGCTCGGCTCAAGCCGGTCAACACGGCTCGGCTCAAGCCGTCAACGCGGCTCGACTCAAGCCGGTTTAAGCTGCTGACGTCACTGCTGACGTCATCAAGGCCGGTCTGAACCGGTTTGCTGACGTCATCGCTGACGTCAGCACCGGTCCTCTGGTCTTTTTCCGGTCGCGGCCGCCGTCGCCGTCGCCAGAATTTTGGCCGGTTTCTGGGTAATTTTTAAAACTCCGTATCTTCTTAATTTCAAGTCCAAAAATTACGTGCCATATATCAAAATGAAGCTGGAGAAGAGTAGAATCACGGTGTACCTTTGGATTGGTCGTACAAGCTCGGGAAAATGCCTGTATTTGCCCCGAAGGTTGCGGTTCACTATAGCAAAGTCGATCTACGTCAAAACTCAACCAAATCAGGCAAACGACCTATGAAAATTCATCTACTCAACGAGAGGAACACAATGGTGGTAGTTAGAAACCTCACCTCGGTCTAGATTGGCCGGAAAATGGCCGAGAAGGTCCGGTTCTTCCGGTTGCGTTTCCCGTCAAACGGGTGAGAGTTTGGACGAACGGTTTGCACCGTTGAGTCCACGGCGTCGAGATGAAGGAGGTGGTGATTTTCGTTCGCTTCGATTCGACGGGTTTCCGTCGGTGTGCACTGTGCACCCACGGAGAGAAAAGGGAGAAAAAGTCAAAAAAAATCTGGGGAAAAGAAAGTGACGGGGAAGAAGGAAGGGAAAGAAAGAATAAGGAAAAATTGGGTTTTGGGGGTATTGTGCACCCACCAAAACAGTAAACTTACACGCTCACGTGTACAAAATAAACACGCACGTGTAGAGAATATTCCACAGAAATTATTTTATAACAAACTTTTTACGGGATGTTACAATAAATGACAATTATTTATATGGAATTTCAAGTTGGGAATTGTTACCTCCAAGTTCCAAGTTTTATTTCCACACATAATTTCTAAATTTCTATGATTATAAATCCAAACAAAGGAAATTAGCCATGTCAATTTAAAACTTATGACTTTTGTCCAAATTCCAAGTTTATTTACCTCATCCAAACGGAGGGTAAAGATTTTATTTTTCATAAAATGTGATTCTCCAAACTTATCTATCTATTTTTCCTGCTTTACTTAATTCTTAGTTGTGAAAATTTTTATCCAATTTTAAGTTAGTTGGGGTTTTCCTTCTAAATCATTGAGTTTGAAGTGTTTCTTTGTCCCTTTTTATAAACATAATGTTATCAAGGGATTTTATGCAAAAAATTTAAAATTAATATTATGAACATTGAAGAATTACTATTTAATCAGTGCAATCATCTAATAACTGTTCATATTAGTCAGTTGCAATAACAGTTGACTCTATGAATTTTTTTCTTCAAAGTGATGTTTTAAGTGCTTCTATCGAATAAATGGATTTTTGAGTGTCTTATTGGTGATTAGCATACTAATTATTCCTCTTCCAATCTTCAGCTAAAAATTATTGTGGAACTCTTAAGGTAGTATTCATTGGAGTCTTCGTCTTGTCACAACATGAAACAATGGTCATTTTGAGTAATTTCATTGGAACTTGATTCCCATATTTAACTTTTTTAAACTTTTTATTTTGGAACACAATTTTAACGTAATAACCTAACAGGACCATTGTATCACGTTGTGGTAAATTCATAGACCAATACCCACGAATTTTTTATTGAAGGACTAAAACTCTAATTGAATCAAAATTTTAGACCAATGCTCCAATTTACTGACACACCCCTACCCGGATATTCCGAAGGGTACTGAAATTGAGGCATGTTGGCCGACACCCCGGAATGTGACAAAAACCATGTCATGTAGATGATGTGAAAAAATACGAATAAATTAAAACTGAAGTCTAGAACTAGTTGAAACAAGGTGTGAGTACACAGAAGTATGGGTAGAACCCTTATTACAAAGCATGCAATGTCAGAGCATAGTTAAAGTGCAGTAAAAGTAGTATGAATATTTTCATCTTTAGTAGGATGGATAATACACGCTTAACGAAAAGGAAATCGTACATTTATCTGGTGCACAAGTCGTAAATACCAAAACAGTCTCGCTCACCACAAGTCCAGCTACTAAGTCCTGAAGGGGCATAAAATAAGAAAGTGTGAGTGGGCAAGATAAACATTTCTAAAACCTTTACTTTTTCATAACATAAATAATCTATCTGTAAAAACCAGTATAGTTTCCCAAAAGCATACTACGTATAGTATGAAAACTGTCAAAACAATAATTAAGGCACAACTGCCAAAGATATGGATAAAAAACAATTATCTCAACATAATATAGTATGCTCATCAAGATATGCAGACACACAAACCCATGCAGAAAGTAGATATATGGAATAGGTTGGGTGTAACAGATATATGCTCAGTACTACGGTCACATGAAGTTGACGTTAATCGCGTTACATAAGAGTCCTAGTTGCCTAATGCAAACTAGTACAGGTTGGCACCTACAATGGATCCAAGGTGAGTGTATCGATGAGGATGTGAACATACACGTGCAGACTGGTCCTGGTCTGGACGAGTACTAGACACCAGATAAATGCATGTATGATAAGCGAACAAAAATACGTATGATCATGCCACCACAGTTTCACGAATCTCAACATAATATTTTATACTTAAACTCGTAATCAAAAGTGGCATGATAAAAAATATTTCACAAAACTAGTGTGGAAACTAATATAAATAATATAAGTTTCATAAAACAAAGCCCATTCACTTATATGTAGTAGGGTCATGGTCACGCGCAGCCACACACTTACTAACGGCGTCAGTTAACACCGTTAGAGTTAACGAAATATACCTTGATTTTTTATGAAATATGTTGATGCCATTAACAAAATATTTCGTCTTCTTCCTTGAGTCGGTCGCCAGAGCCGCTGTCGTCTGCCGCCTTCTGAACTCGCCGGTTTCTGAAAAAATTTCAAAGTTACACAACTTGTTCATTTCTCAACCATTTTACACGATCTACATGTCAAAATGAAGCTAGAGAGGAGGAGAATAAGTTTGTACCTATTTGGAATTTGAAAAGTGGTCAAAAATGGCCTGAAATAGGCTGGAACGTCTCGATATAAAGTTCAACTTGGATCTCCTTCAAATCACGACCAAAACCCACAAATTTAGTATGAAAATTCATCTACTCAACGAGATGAACCCAATGGTGGTGGTTAGAAGGCTCACATTGGCCGGAATTAGCGAGAAACTAGCCAGGAAGGTTCAGTTCTTCCGTATAAAATTTCCATCAATGGGCGGAGAGTTTGAGCAATCAGTTTGTACGGTTGAGCTCAGGGCGTCGAGGCGAACAAGGTGGTGGTGGTGGTTTGACTCGGTTCGAAGAAAGTGGCGTGGCCACTGTTTGTCTGAGTGTGTGAGTTTTTCACGGGAATGAAAGAAGAAGAAAATGAGGGAGAGAGAAAGAGTTGTTGGAGAGAGATTGAAAGGTTTCTAAATTAAGCAAGGGACAGGGGGTCCCCTTGTGGCACACACACCAACATACCTAAACAGGAATTAAAAATCTTTCCGAAACGAAACACCCGTAGGTGCAAAAATTACAATTTTTTGTCTGGGTTAAATCGTACGTAACGTTTCCATTTCACGTCGGATTTTCATCTCGTTCACGCTCATGCATTTGTAGTGACGAGTAGGGGTCAGCAATTACTGGGCTTAGGCCAAGCCGAGCTGGGGTTCAATTAAAATAACAAATAGTATGAACCGGACCGGGCCGGACTTTTATGAAAAAATTAAAAATCGAGCCCAACTCATAGGCCAAACTTTTATGGGTCTGGCACGTCAGGCCGGGCCTAAACGGGCTAAAGACAAAACCATTTGAAAAAAAAAAAAACTGGAAAAATTCTTCGTAAAAATGGAAATAGAAGTTCATTACATCATCTTCAAATTTTAAAAGCTTATAGGTGGCTGAAATACAAATTATGCATCTCCAAAATACAATATGCAACTCCCATCTAATAGGCTAATATGAATCTGGTTTGACACATCCCGACCCAGATATCCCAAAGGGTACTGAAATCGAGGCATGTTGGCCGACACTTCGGAGGGTGACGAAAGCCATGTCATGCAGACTAAGTGGAATTTCTGAATAAAATAAAACCATAGTCTAGAATTATTAAAATCATGCATCAGAGTATGCAAAAGTACGGGTAGAACCCTTGATACATAGCATGAGATGTTCAGAGCATAGATAAAATACAGTAAAGAAAATACGAATTATTCCCATCCTGAATAGGATGGATAAAACATACTAGTAGGAGGAATAAATCCTACATTTATCTGGTGCGGAAGTCGTATACACCAGAATGGTCGCGCTCACCACTAATCCAGCTACTATGTCCTAGAGGGGCAGAAAACAGAAGGTGTGAGTGGGTAAAAATAAACATGTCTAAAACCTTTGTTTTTCATAACATAATAACCCCTCTTTTAAAATTCAGGTATACTTTCCCAAAGTCATACTACGTATAGTATGAAAACTGTCAAAGATACGGTTAAACACCTTTACCTCAACATAATAATATAATAATCGTCGTCAAAATCAGTATAAAGGTAACAAGGCCAAAGGTATAAGTAAATACCAAAACTTCTCAACACAAAACATACTCAACAACATAGAAATATATAATATGATATGCTCATCGACATATTTGTATAAAGGCATCCATGCCAAAGGTATGAGTAAATATCAATATCTCAACAACATAAAGTATGCTCAACAACATATATAATATGCTCATCAATGTATGCAGACACACAAGCCCATGTAGAAAGTAGCTACATGAAACAGGCTGAGTGTAATAAATATATGCTCGGTACTACGATCACGTGAAGTTGGCGCTAAGCGCATCACATACGAGTCCTAGTTGCCTAATGCAGACTAGTACAGACTGGCACCTACAATGGATCCAACGTGAGCATAACGGTGTGGATGTGAACATACACGTGAAGGCTGGTCTTGGCCCGGACGAGTACTAGACACGGGTGAATGCATGTATGATGAGCAGATAAAATACACATAATCATGTCATTGCAGTTTCACAAGTCTCAACATAATATAATTTCTTTATACTTAAATCATAAGTAAAAGCATGGCATGATAGAAAATAAGTCATGAAATCACAGTGAGAAATAATATTAATTTCTCAAAACAAAGTCTCACTCACTAATATGTAGTTGGGTCGTAGCCGCCTTGCCTTGCCTGACCCCTGTACTCCTCATGGTAAGTCTCACCAATATGAGATATCACTATAGTAATGATTAAACTCATAAAGGTTACTAGTTAAATTAATAAACGACATTTATCCTTGGTTTGCTCAACACAGAGGTCCAAAACACTTCGAAAAATACCATACGTACTGCCCAGAGGTAATACACTTCTTCACGAGTCGCCTCGCGTCGACGGAAGTCGAAAAACTGGTCCCACGCGCCCACACGCGGTCCTGCCTAGGCTCACGGGCGGTCAAACTGAGCCGGTCAAACTAACGATGTTAGTTGACACTGTTAGATTTAACGAAAGATTTCGGTATCTCCATTAAATCTAACGGCAGAATATTCCTAACGGCGTTAAAGGAATATACCTGGGGAATATTCCCGGTCTGGATCGGGTTTAAACCGGTTTGCTGACGTCACGGTCCGGTCTGAACCGGGTTCAGGTCGGTCTAAACCAGTCATCGCTGCAACTTACTCCAGTCGCTGTAGGCCAAAACTCGCCAGTTTCTAGAAAAAATTTCAAAAATTCGTAACTTCTTCATTTCTCAACCATTTTACACGATCCACATGTCAAAATTAAGCTAGAGAGAAAGAGAACAAGATTATACCAGTTTGGAGTTCAAAAAATGGTCGGAAATGGCCAGAAATTGACCTGAAAGTCTCGGTTTACACCCGAGGTTCGATCTACTTCAAAACACACGATTTTAGGATGAAAATCCATATACTCAACACGAGGATGCTAATGGTGGTGGTTAGAAGTCTCATCTCGGTCGGTATTTTCGAGAAACTCACCGAAAAAGTGCGGTTCTTCCGTGTGCGATTTTCATCAAACGGTAAGGAGTTTGGGCAATCGGTTTGCACCGTTGAACTCAGTGAGTTACAACGAACAAGATGGTGGTAGTGGTTTGGCTCGGTTTGAAGGAATTTGTGTGGCCATTGTGCACTGTGCACATTTTACGGGTAGAGAAGAAAAGAAAGCAGAAAAGAAGAGTGAGGGAAAAAGAGATCAGGGGGAAAAGAGAAGAAATGAGATTTTTTCCAAATTAAGTCGGGCAACAAGATCTATCCTGGTATACGCACCATAATATTTCCATAACAAGAAATAATATTAAACATACGTAACGTTTCCATTACACGTCGGATTTTCGTCCTATTCGCGCTCACGCGCACGTAGGAAGAAGTACTACAAGATAAATCAATACTAACACATAACAAAAATTCAGAAAAAAATGATTATATTTCATACCTGCTTGTGGGAATAACCCAGAATCAAGAAGCCACAATCATAACCCAAAACCTGAAGTGAAAAATACAAAAAAAAAAATGATTAGAATTATTATCACAACCCACAAGCCACAAACACATACAAAAGTGTCATTCTCTCATAGTTGATGCAGGTGGCTATGAGAGAAAGAAAAGAGGTGAGATCGGAACGCGATTTTCAAATTTATGGCCGGGTTAGAAGTCAGGACATAAGTTGAGCGTCGAGGAAAGAAAAGAGAAGAGAGCGTGGGTGATTGAGAGAGATCGGGATGAGAGATTTAGAGGCGATGTTGGTGAGCTGCGGAGACAAATAAAGAGAGAAAAAAAAAATGTTAGGTTTAGGGATTGTGGTAAGTAAGAAGTAGCTTATATAGAGGGATATGGGCTTGGGCTCAGAGAGCAACGGTAAGAAAAAAGGCTTAGGGTTGAAGTTGATGGAATACCACCAGTCAGCAGACTTAAGGTTTCATGGGCAGGCCTGTGGGCCGGGCTTTCATGAGTGGGAGGGGCTGGACCTACGTGGGCCTATGTGAGCCGGGCCTCTAGGCTGGGCCAAGCTTCAAACACCCTAGCCCAAGCCTAGCCTACTAAGCAATGGGTTAGGCCGGGCCAAGCTTTTTCTCTTTGGACCTGGTGGGCCCCCATCGGCCCATGGCCTTTTGGGCCAAATGATGACCCCTAACGACGAGTACTACAAGAATACGATAAGTAAGAAAACAAAATTCAAAAAGAGCTCAAATGTCCACGTATGACTTCCACTTAGCCCGTTTAGGGGCATTTTGGTCAATACACACATTCAGAAAATAAAATACAATAAAAATAGGAACGAGTCGTCACAACCTACCCTCTTAAGAAAATTTCTTCTACGAAATTTCTACATTATACAAGAGTAGTGTCAAAGAATAAATACGGATAAAGAACTCTCATACGATCCTCCGTCTCCTAAGTGGCTTCCTCATCGACATGATTCCTCCACAAGACTTTTACCAATCTTCTAAGCATAGAGTGGTAGACATTGTGCACCCTCGAAAACTCTGAAGATAAGTCAAGTCGGTAAGCAACCTCACTAACTCGCTCAATGATCTGGTATGGACCAATATAACGAGGACTTAACTTTTCCCTCTTCTTAAAACGTACAACATCTCTCCACGGTGGCAGCTTCAGAAACACCCAGTCACTAACCTCGTAAACCCTGTCTGTAGAATGTCTGTCTGCAATTCTCTTATGTCAGTCCTGTGCAGTTTTCAAATTCTTCTTGATTACCAAAATGTTCTACGTCGTCTCGTCTACTAACTCTAAACTTACTAAAGCTTTCTCGCAAACCCTGTCTATAGATGTATGTCTGCAATTCTCTTATGTTGGTCCTGTGCAATTTTCAAATTCTTCTTCATTACCTGAATGTTTTGTGTTGTCTCGTCCACCAATTCAACATGGTTTGTCGTACAACGCCTCGAATGGTAACATACCAATACTCGAGTGATAACTGTTATTGAAAGCAAACTCCATCAAAGGTAAGTGATCATGCCATTTGTCTCTGAAATGAAGCACTGAGAACCTCAACATATCATCAAAGGTTTGAATAGTTCTTTCGGACTGTCCGTTCGTTTGAGGATGGTAAGCAGTATTGTAGAGCAGTTGCGAACCCAAGGCTTTATGAAATGATTTCCATAATTTGGAAGTAAATCTGGGGTCACAATCAGAGATAATACTGACTGGGACGCCATGGTACTTGACAATCCCAGTGATAAAAAGTTGAGCCAAGCGGTCCATAGAGTAGTTCTCGCGAACTAGTAGAAAGTATGTTGACCTGGTGAGTTGGTTAACAATTACCCAAATACCATCATAACCTCCTTGTGTATGCGGTAGTTTATACACAAAATCCATGGTGATATTTTCCCACTTCCATTAGGGTATAAGAAGTGACTGTAGCAACCCATATGGTTTCTTTCTTTCTACCTTGACCTGTTGACAAATCAGGGATCGGCTCACGTACCCAACAATTTCCTTTTTCATACCTGACCAATAGTAGAAAGGTCGGATGATGTGGTACATCTTAGTGCTACCAGGGTGCATGGCATAGGCTGAAATGTGTGCCTCATCAAAAATCTTTTTTTTCAACTCCTTAACATTAGGCACAAACATATGATCACCCTGCATAAGCAATTCATCCGTCTTCCGTACTCTAGGTCATCCTTTTTTCTGTTAAGTACCGTTTGCATCAGTTCCAAACACTTTGGATCGTTCACCTGAGCAACACGAACACGATCCACAAGAACTGGACTGCTTTGTACTCTTGAGATCTGACAAAAGAGGAATATGGCAGGCATAGAGAGCATTAAGTTGACCATGAGATTTCTTGCTAAGGGTATCTGCCACTACATTAGCACGACCAGGATGGTACTCAATGATGCAATCGTAGTCACTGATCAACTTCATTCATCTCCGCTGTCTTAGATTAAGATCCTTATGGATAGGAAAATATTTGAGACTCTTGTGATCGGTAAAGATTCGGCACATTTTCCCATATAGACAGTGCCACCAGATTTTTTGAGCAAAACAATAGATGCTAACTTCAGATCATGTGTAGAATAATTCATCTCATGTGGCTTCAATTGTCGAGAAGCATAAGTGATTACCCTTCCATGCTGCATTAAATATTTTCTTTGTGCGGCGGTAAAAAAAATATATGCTTTTTTGGAGAGAGATTCTATTTCAACAATCGAGTTACAGGTGTCTAACATATTCATACCAACACACAACCTAGCCCATTCAGTAAAGCATCACTGTAGACCTCAAAATTACCACTGTCATTAAGATGTGTCAAGACAGGTGTATGAGTGAGACAATATTTCAATTGCTAGAAAGTCTGCACACAATCATCATCCCACTCAAATTTTACTCCTTTCCTGGTCAACCTTGTGAGAGGTAAAGTTATGGCTGAAAAATCCTTCATAAAGCGCCAATAGTAGCCAGCAAGATCAAGCAAAGTCCGTATCTCAATAACAGTCTGTGGACGCTCACAGCTTTCAACCGCAGCTATTTTCTGAGGATCAACAAGAATACCTTAAGTTGAGATCACGTGCCCCAAGAAAGACACCTGATTTAACTAGAACTAATATTTGCTGAATTTGGCATAAAGCTGATTCTTCCTTAACTTCTTCAAGACTAAGTGCAGGTGTTTAACATGCTCAGCCTCGCTCTTAGAATACACCAAAATATCATCAATGAAGACTCACAAATTTGTCAAGGTAGGGACATAATACTCAATTCATCATGTCCATGAAAGCAGCTGGAGCATTCGTTAACCTGAATGACATCACAAGAAACTTATAATGACCATCACGAGTCATGAACATCGTTTTAGGAACATAATCACTCCTGATCTTCAACTGATAATAACCAAACCTCATATCAATTTTAGAGAAAACCCAAGCACCACGAAGGTGGTCAAAGAGATCGTCGATACGAGGCAAAGGATAACTGTTTTTAATCGTCACCCGATTCAACTGTCTGTAATCGATGCATAGCCTCAAAGTTCCATTCTTCTTCTTTACAAACAAGACCGAAGCTCCCCAAGGTGAGGTGTTGGGTTGGATGAATCCCTTGTCTACAAGTTCTTGTAACTAGGTTTTTAATTCTCACAACTCTGCTAGAGCCATGCTGTAAGGTGCAAGAGATATATGATATGTACCTGGAAGTAGATCGATGGTGAACTCCACGTCTCGATCTAAGTAAATCCTCAGGAAAAACATCAGGAAATTGGCTAACCACTGGTACATCCTTAACTCGTGCAGGGACATCTTCTTTTACTGCTACATGGGCTAAGTAACCCTGACAACCTTTCCTCAACATCCTCTTTGCTCTCATGGCAAAAATCAATATGTATTTCAGACCACTGTGTTAGCTGATGAAAGTCACAATACGTCTACCAGGTCGCTATAAAGTAACCACTTTCTGTCTACAATCGACCAAAGTAAAATTCCGATGTAACTAATCGATCCCCAAAATTACATCAAAATTCACGATATCCAAATGAATCAGATTAGCTAGCATTACTTCATTGTCCACAAGAACAGGGCAATCCTTGTACTCCCGCTGAACTAAACAGATTTTGGCTTTTGTCATTGCGATTCCCATGTTATACCCGATAGAAGAAGGGTATGGTTAAGTCATTTGAGCAAACAAAGGTGATATGACTGAGTGGGTGGCACCCAGATCAATCAAGACTTTAGCAAAGTGACCAAGAATATTTAACGTACTCATGATCAAGTCAGGGTTGTTATGTGCATCCTACTGAGTGATGTGGTTGACACGATCGTGGGTTTGCTAACCTCTTATGCGACCTCCCCTGTTACCCTAATTTTGATTACCTCGACTCTGGTTGCCTCGACTAGTCTGCCTACCTGCTCATCCGCTGCCTGACGTTACCTTTGTAGTCTGATATTGTCTGCTACCATACCACTGAGTATCGCTACCTTGGTATTGCAAAAACCTCGCTGATAATGTGGAACACCACCCTGGTACGGTGCAACACCAACTGAACGCATCATCATCATAAGGAGTGGCATCGCTCTAATAGTGGATAATACCTCTATACTCAGGCTATTAATAGTGACCGGGTCCCATAAGTAAGTTATGATACTGGGGGACTGTACTAGTGAGCTGGTGTTGCTAACTCTGAGGACACTGACTAGCTTTGTGTCCCAACTGTCCACAAGTGTAGCAACCTTTGTTTCCATGTTTACATTCACCGAAGTGACGAGTGTTGCACCCAGTATTTTCAAAGGCATGCGATTGCGCTCTTTGAGGCGCGCCTTGAGGCATGGCATCTATAAAAAGCCTTGTGCGTAGCTACGAATGGCGAAAAGCTGCAAAAACTTGCACTATAAGTCTTGTAGCGCTAGCAATCGCGCGAATTGCAACAAAGGAGCAACCGCCTGGTTTATTCTAGCGAAGAAGATGAATAGGAAACGCATTGTTTCAATTTTATTTTTTATTTTTTATAGTTTGTATGACAAAAAGACGTCGTTTAGCTTATTGAATTAAAAAAAAAATTAAATAGGCCTAATAAGCCAGCCTTCTCCAGCCGATAGTCATTCCCTGTTTCAACCTAGAACCCTTCCACTTCTCTGTGTTTCACTCACCTCACCTCAAAACCAAGAATAAATCACAATTGCTCCTTTTATTTTCAACAATTTCAACAAAAACCACCACTAATCGATGATATCGGCGAGCTCTCTCCGAATTGGTACTTTCTATTTTTATTTAGTTTTTTCATATTTTACATTTTTACTTTAATCTTCCTGATGTTAGTGAAATTACAAAATTAGTAGTTGAATATGAGTAAAAAGGATGAAGCCTATGTTGATGATGATTACCTTGATATTCCATAAGTTGATGAAGAGTTTATTAATGATGATGATCTTACGAAGGCAAATGAATGATTAAGTAGATTTTATATTTCGTATGTTTTTTAAATTATCTTATTAAAAGACCATAATGTTTGTTAGGATTTTCATTTACATTTGTTGTATTGGTATTTGATATGTTTTGTGAATGATTATTATGCTTCAATGACTACTACTATGTTATTTTTGCCTATATTACATATTTTTTTTTTATTATAATAAGACAACGCATGAAAGGCTTACACCTCAAGGCTTAAGCCTTGCCTTTCGAGACAAAAACGCCTCGACTTACACTTTCGCCTTTGAAAACATTGGCTGCACCTACAGCAAAATTGAGCAATAGAATTACTGGAACCGCTCTAAGTGTGGAAACGAGACTTGTTAGTGGATCTACCACCTGATCGAGGTGTACTGGGGTTAGAGCCCCCACTGGAGAATCCGAAACTGTAACCGCTCCTTTTGGACGACTGATTCTTCCTAGAACCAAAAAGATGAGTGTCCCTTGTTGTTTTTCTTCTAATTACTAACTCTCTCATCATCATCACTTGAAGCGTTCTCGGAATCCTTAACACGCAATAAAGCCTCATAGAACTGCTAATAAGTAGCACATACCTCAGAACCTGCCAAAGAACGAAGTTTCTTATGGGTTCCTTTTTTAAACTAATGACGCATCCCAATCGGACTAGCTGCTTTGGCAGGACAATAATGGGACAAGTCGATGAATTTCCAATGGTACTCGGCAACTGACATTTTCTTCTATTTTAGGCTCATGAACTCATCTTTCTCTTTTTCCCCCAATACTTAAGAGGCAAGTACTTGTTCTTAAACCGTTGCTTGAAAGTGTTCAAATCCTCATGTAGATTAGGGGAAATTTGGTTTACCTCATAAGTTCACCAAGAACTGGCTTAACCCTGTAGAAACCACACTGCTATGGAGACCCACTGCTCAGCTGGAAAAGTTTCCTTGTCTCTGCATGGCACGGAAAGTCTTCTTCACATGCTAAAGCCAAGCCTCGGCTACTTCAGGAGTCTCTAGACCAAGGAATGGTTTCACTCGCAGATTAGAAGAGAGCTCCAAAATATTTTTCTGATGAGGACAAATAACTGTTTGAAAGGCATTGGCAATAGCCTCACTGAACTGCCTGAGATTAAAAGGTGACATGTCAGGTGCATCTGGTTCACCTGGTGTGCAAGCGGGTGCTCGATGAGGTGACATAATTTTGACATAGAAGAGATCAAGAATCATTACTGCTTAACATCACAAGTGTGACGCATGCAGGACTGCCTAAACCTATACTCTGATACCAAGCTGACACACCCCGACTCGGATATCCCGAAGGGTACCGAAATCGAGGCATGTTGGCCGATACCCCGAAGGGTGACGAAAGTCATGTCATGCAGATGATGTGGAAAAATACGAATAAATTAAAACTGAAGTGTAGAACTAGTTGAAACAAGAAGTGTGAGTGCGCAGAAATACGGGTAGAATCCTTATTACAAAGCATGCAATGTCAGAGCATAGTTAAAGTACAGTAAAAGTAGTACGAATGTTCCTATCCTCAGTAGAATGGATAATACACACTTAACGAAAAGGAAATCCTACATTTATCTGGTGCAGAAGTCGTAAACACCAGAACAGTCTCGCTTGCCACAAGTCCAGCTACTAAGTCCTGGAAGGGCGTAAAATAGAAAGTGTGAGTGGGCAAGATAAATATTTCTAAAATCTTTGCTTTTCGTAACATAAATAATCCTTCTCTATAAAAACCTGTATAGTTTCCCAAAAGCATACTACATATAGTATGAAGCTGTCAAAACAGTAACAAAGGCACAACTGCCAAAGATATGGATAAAACACAATTATCTCAACATAATATAGTATGCTTATCAAGATATGCAGACACACAAGCCCATGCAGAAAGTAGCTATATGAAACATGTTGGGTGTAATAGATATACGCTCAGTACTACAATCATGTGAAATTGTCGTTGATTGCATCACATATGAATTTGAGCTGCCTCATGCAAACTAGTACAGGCTGGCACTTACAATGGATCCAATGTGAGCGTATCGTTGCGGATGTGAACATACAAATGAAGGCAGGTCATGGCCCGAACGACTACTAGACACCTGGTGAATGCATGTATGATGAGCGAATAAAAATACGTATGATCATGCCACCACAGTTTCACAAATCTCAACATAATATTTTATAATTAAACTCATAAGTAAAAGCATGGCATGATAGAAAATAGTTCACAAAACCATTGTGGAAACTAATGTAAATAATATAAATTTCATAAAACAAAGCACACTCACTGATATGTAGTAGGGTCATAGATCTCTTGCCTTACTTGACCCATATACTCCTCGTGGTAAGTTTTTCCTATATGGGAAATAACTATACTAATTATTAAACCACTCAAAGTTTGTAAACACTAAGGAAAACACTTGAAATTCCCTTTGTTTGCTAAAAACAGGGTTAAAAATTGTCGAAACAGTGTCACACGCGCCTCCACGCACCGCTACGGGGTGACACGAGACGGCACGTGCTCGTACGCTCCCACACGCGCCGGTCACCCGCTCCCACACGTGCCGGTCACCCGCTCACACAGGCAGGTCACGCGCTGGTTGGTGCTAACTAACAGCGTCAGTTAACGCCGTTAGAGTTAACGGAATATACCTTGATTTTTGACAAAATATGCTGACGCCGTTAACGAAATATTCCATCGCTGTTAGGGAATATTCTTCATCTTCTTCCTTGAGCGGTCGCTAGAGCCGTCGTCCACCACCGTTGTCCGCCGTCGTCTAAACTCGCCGGATTCTAAAAATATTTTAAAGTTGCACAACTTGTTCATTTCTCAACCATTTTACACGAGCTACATATCAAAATGAAGTTAGAGAGGAGGAGAACAAGACTGTACTTATTTGGAGTTTGAAAAGTGGTCGAAAATGGCCAGGAAGTCTTTGTCTAAAGTTCAACTTGGATCTCTTTCAAATCACGACCAAAACAAACGAATTTAGTATAAAAATTCATCTACTCAAGGAGATGAACCCAATGGTGGTGGTTAGAAGTCTCACCTTGGCCGGAATTGGCTAGAAACTTGCCGAGAAGGTTCAGTTCTTCCGTGTGCAATTTCTGTCGATCGACGGGGAGTTTGAGCAATCGGTTTGTACGGTTGAGCTCAGGGCGTCGAGGAGAACAAGGTGGTGGTGGTGGTTTGGCTTGGTTTGAAGGAAGTGGCGTGGCCACTATTTATCTGAGTGTGTGAGTTTTTCATGGGAAAGAAAGTAGAAGAAAATGAGGGAGAGAGAGTTGTCTAAGAGAGATTGAAAGGTTTCTAAATTAAGCAGAGGACAGGGGATCCCCATGTGGTACACACACCAACATACCAAAACATGAAATAAAAATCTTTCCGAAACGAAACACCCGTGGGTGCAATATTAAAATTTTACCCCCGGATTAAAACATATTTAACGTTTCCGTTACACGTCGAATTTTTGTCCCATTTGCGCTCATGCGTTCGTAGAGATGAGTACTACAAGAATATGGTAAGTAAGAAAACTAAATTCAAAAAGAGCTCAAATGTCCATGTAGGACTTGCACTTAGTCCATTCAGGGGCATTTTGGTCAATGCACACATTCGAGAAATAAAATAAAATAAAAATAGGGACAGGTCTTCGCATTTACTCTTGTGAGTAGCTACGTAAAAATATAAATAAGGCCAGCATGAGTAGCTCCACTCATAAGTAATTCATAGGACTGTTCAATTTATTGAAGTGTTGTTTTTTATTGTTTTTAAATTAAGAAAGCATGATTAGCTCCAACAAAAAATAATTGACTAGTATTAATAGTTGATTAATGATTTTATTAGTATTTTATTTTATCCCAAGGGGGAAAATCCATCATTTCGCTGAAAAAAATAATGGATAAGAACAATAAAAACGGGGGCAATTCAATCAAAACACTGCTCTTATGAACAGTGTTTTTCAACTGCCGTTTAGTATATATAGAATTATGGCTTTATTGTGAATTTTAAATTTTTTTTATTTATTAGATAGAATTAGTTAAAAAGAAATACAGGAAATAAAACAAAAGATAAGAAGAGCAGGAGAGTTAGCACGTGAAATAGGAAGAGTTGCTCTCTCCTTAATGCTTCAGATTGGAGCGCATCCAATTCATCATTAGATAGAGAATTTAGGAGCTTGAAAGCAGCCTATAGAGTTTTGTTGGAGGTTTACAAAGCATGAGGTGGAGTTCTAGCTTCCAAGAGGTGGAAGTCTAGGGTTTAGTTGTCTAGACACCTGGGTTTTCAGATGGAGATGAGAGAAAAGCATCAAATGGACAGAGAGATTTGAACGCCAATTTTGGGTTAGAAAGAAATTTCAGAGAGTTAGAGAAAGAAAAACAAGAGAGAAAATAAGAAAGGGAATATGAGTTTGGAAAAGGAAGAAATAGTTTGACTGTTTGAGACTCAAATGAATTGTTAGAGTTCCTAGCTGAAGTAAATTAGCAAGGCTTATTGAAAATTAGGCAAGGGAAATTCTCGGAGAACCCTTATATATTTATATATTAATCTTACATGGCTTCATATAATGATTACGTGATATATGTTATTTGGTGAAATTGTATGACTATTTGATCAATATGATTCATATGTTTATGAGTATAGCTTTGATTCTTGAATAATATTATTTATTTGGAATGTCATGTTGATATCCTTTTTTAATTATCATGAATGATAACTATTTCATGCATTGTGGAATCATTGGGAAAGTATCAATGAAATTGAATAACATGATCATTTGTTGGAGTCCCTAATTGGTAAAATATGCGATTTATGAAAATATGGAACTAAAAGTAGTGGCACCAAGATCTATGTTCAGCTCAAAGTGCACGAAAGAAGGGAGTGAAGCCTTTTTAGTTAGAGTCCGATAAAATGATCAGATCGGGTTTTGGGTTTGGAGATTAAGAGTTTGATAAGAGGACTAATGAAAAGAAATGGGATTATTTGTTAACTGAGTTAACAAAACTATAATGAAGAGGAAACATTACATTTATGCATCATAATTGCTTCAGTTGTGTTACATGCATTGTGGTTATTTGCCCCACAGAGCTAGTAGCTCACTCCTTATAAATTATTGGCAGATGTTGAATCAGAGACTTGAAAGGTAGTCGACTTTCACTGGAAGTCTAAGGGAACTTTATAATGTAAATTAGAGTGTGCTTATATGTTTTTGTGAGACCTTATGATGTAAATTAAGGTTTGTTTAAGTTTGTGCAAGAAGGTTTGTTTGAATAAGGAATAAGAGTTCCATACTAGAGTTGGTTGCCTTTTGTACTTTGGAACAAAGGATGTATTGTAAAATAAGAACAAAATCAAGTTTAATTTGTTTGTTGTTAATTGTTTTGGAGTTATTCGTTTATTTATTTTATTTTTTGTCACATCTTAACTATGAAAATATCATACTCTATATTTGAGATTCACACCTTAATTTGAGATTTGACTATAATTTCGAATTAGGCGTGACATGTAATTCTTGTTTTTGTGAATATTGTTTATTTTCATTTAAATTGTATGGATACTAAAATTGCATTCCAATCGATAAACTTTGTCTTTTATTTAGAATCACATGAACAAAAACCTAACCAGACAAAATTTTTATAAAAAAAAAAACCCACATATTTGGGGAGGAAATTGTAAAAATTTCAACTTAGGAAGAAACTAAAGAAAAAACATGAGAAATTTCTATCCAAATTTTCTCATAAAAAATAGGCTTCCTAAAATGACCAAAAAAAAAAACATATATAAGTCAGTTGAGCCTCTCTCTCTCCTCTTGCCCCAAATATATATAGTTTTGCCTCTAAAGTCTAAACCCTTGTACAATGAACTGGACCAAGTCCCCTTCACTCCTAACAACAACAGCTGCTGATATATCTATCCACTAATTCCAGAGTCCTATAAAATTAGGGTTTCTCTTTCCCTCCAACTCCCTCTCTATCTCTCTCTGGGTATCTCTTTCTCTCCCTGCCGAGATCCGACACTGTCTGCTGATGCAATAGGTATATACTTTCTCCTTTTGGGTTAGTTCCCTGTTTGGTTTCTGAGAAAAAGAAAAAAGATTATTCTTTTGTAAAATTTATTTCATTCCCGAACTGTTTCTTTTAACTGATTCACTGTATGTCTCTCTGTTCGGTTGCTGTTAATGAAGATGGGGAAAAAGATATTAAATTTTTAATTTTTACGAATGAGTGGATGATTTGTTTGGTTTCTGTTTAATTAGAATTCACATTGGCTGAGCAAAGTTGTTGTTTCAAGGGTAGGGTCGGTTTGTCTGCTTTTCGGGTTCCGGTTTTTGTAGAAAATTTCAGAGATTGAAAATCTAAGAGAAAGTATCATTTTTGGACAACATAGGATTTGATTCAGTCTACGTTGTTGGTGATTCAGAATTGTTTTGCTTGACATGGGTTGTGGGAATTACTAATTAATATTTAACAAAACATGATAGGCTAGGACATTTTTTATTTCTAAGGTTAATGGGTGTGTCTGTTTTGACACTCTTGTAACGTGTCGATAGCTTTAGCATATGTTGAAACTTCCTATGTTGTGTGTCACAGTTGTGAAGCCATTAATCGCTCTAAAGGAGCTAACTTTTGTCCATAACTAGTAACTGTAGTAACGGAGGAATCTGTTGTTGCCATGTCCGACTCTAAAAGACAATTGCTTGAATGTCGCTTATGGTATTCCGATGGGGAATGAGATTTTTACACAATTGCAAATGAGACATTTCACATTATGTGGCTGTGAACATTCTATTGGGAAGAATATAGCTTCCGATTGGTAGAAAATATTCATAATCATTCAATGTATGGCAACGTAGAGTTTAGTCATTGGAGGTACATGCATAATTAATTCCGATTCAGTGCTAAGTTGAATTAGAAAAGTATTAATGGGCATTGAGTATCTAGTATTTTAGTTTTCATATTGACGAGTCATTAATATTTTCTTGAATTGCAATTTATAACTTTTTTGTCTGTCCGAAAGAGATATGAACTATTATTGCCTGATATGTCATCTCAACATTACTTGTAGAGCTGATATTGATTGTAAAGTGAGGATGAGAAATTAATCATAGAATCTGTTATTTGCTAATATTCGACCTTACTTCTTGTAGACGACAAAGTTTATGCCCATCATGGAAACTGATAATTCTAATGTTAAGCAAGCTGAAGATGCTAAACTCCTTGCCAATGAAGCATATAAAGGTAATAATCTGTGCTCCTATAATCCACCATTACTTTTTTTTTTCTTCTAATTTAATTTCATATATATATATATATATATTTGCAATGAAATGAATTCTTGGATTTTATCTACATGTATTTATAAATCACAATTTAAATAATCAACATAGATTTGATACGAGTGAGGTTTACTTTCGGTGTTGCCAAATAGTAAATCCTAAGTTCCTAACAAGTGACCAACATTACGCTTCTCACACAAGTGCACTGAATTGAATGAATTCATGCAAGACATTGACTTTATCTATTTCTTTCCTCACAATTGGCTAGAACGATTAACTTTGAACAGTGTTCTATTGACTTGTTTGTACTTGCAGTGCGTTTATTTTGGGGTATGATCAGTGTGCTCATATTTTCTCTATGATTTCAGCTCATAAGTTTGCTCAAGCTATTGATCTGTATACACAAGCGATTGAACTAAACAGTCAGAATGCTGTATACTGGGCCAATCGTTCAATTGCCCATCTTAAACTGGAGGAATATGGAAGCGCCATACAAGATGCTTCTAAAGCTATTGAAGTTGATCCCAAATATTCAAAGGCATGTTTTACTCCCTAAATTTTGTGCATCAAAACATGTGTGATTATGTTCTGATGGTTTTTTGTTGTTGCAGGGATACTACAGGCGAGGTGCAGCTTATCTTGCTATGGGGAAATTTAAAGAAGCATTAAAGGATTTTCAGCAGGTGTTTTCTTCCTGAAAAATTGTGACAAAAAATAAATTTCAATACCTACTATCGTACTAAACTACAAGAAGTTGAAGCCTCTTTTATTTCCGGCAACCCTGAAGTTACCAGTACATTTAAAATATCTAGATTGATATTGATCCAATAATGATTCTAGGAAGCAATCTATTTGTCACATGAAAATGGTTGTCTGCCTAGTTGGTTGTTTTCTAGCATATACATATTTTTCGTTAAAGATGAATCTAAGTTTCTGGAGAATCAAAGCTGCACAGTCTGAAGGTCATAATTCTTCTTCATTTAATCACTATAAAGTTGCATTTTAAATGTCTCCGAGAGTTTTAGAACACAATCTTTGTCCTTATTCATTGTGGCTCACATCTCTTATATGCACATTTACTGGAGCAAAGCTAAACTGTAGATGGTTATGGTTTGTGGAATTGGAACCCTTACTGAAACATGGTACGTCCCCCACATCTGAACATGGAGCGATTGGGGTAGACAATCAAATTTCATAAGCTCTTTAATCAGAATTTGGAATGTGATAAGACAAGCTTAGGTCTAGTGTAAGAAAAGAAAAACCAAAATGTGCGAAGATTTTTCTATAATGTCATCATCTTTCCTTTCATAAATTGAGAAACAAGAGAAGGACGCCTTTGAAAACGTGTACCAAATTTTCTATTGGTAACAATTCTCTTAGATGCTGCATTGTATGAATTTTTTTCCTTTATCTAAAATAGGTCAAAAGAATCCGTCCAAATGATCCTGATGCTACCAAGAAATTGAAGGAATGTGAGAAAGCAGTGATGAAGCTTAAATTTGCTGAAGCAATATCTGTACCGGAGGCTGAAAGGCGTCCTGTAGCTGATTCTATTAATTATCGTTCTATAGGTATTAGTGTTGTTGCTTTTATGCTGTTTCATTTCTTGTTATGTTTGTCTGAGTTTTTCCACTTTCTTCTGCTTATCTTATATAGATTTTATATCTGTATTTTTCTTTTTTCGTTTCAAATTTTTGCAGAATTTCATCATTGTATGTTTCAAGCAATGGTTTTTATTATTGTTAACAAATTTGTTAAGAGTTGCTTGTTTATGCTTCTGAATGCTGATAAACGTTCAAGGCATTAAATAAATCTTAATCTTTGAAATGTACTCAAGTGCATGCATATTGCAAAAAGAGTGAATGTGATAGCAGCCCGATGTGTCCCCTGTTTTGTTCTATTATTTTTAGTGAAATTTGTTTCTTATTAAAGAAAAATATAGCAGCTCGATTTGACTACTTAAAAATCTTCTCTTTGTTAACTGCAAGATTTGCTCTCGCCAACATTGGTGTCTTTTTTCGTTTCTTGGAAATGTATGATGGCTCCTGGTTTATTTCGTGATTCTGTTATTATTTACCCGATTCAATTTCATTCTTTGTGAAATCCTGAACTTTGTTACTGATCTCTGTTTGTATCAGTTTTACTTGACCCATTATTTAGTGCACTGTTACCATAATTCTGAATTTTTGTGTCTGAACTCTCTAGGGATATTTACGATTCTCAAATCTTGAATTTTCACCAACACTTGTAATTAATGAAACGATGGTTTTAGATTTCTCATTTATTGATTCTGAATTAAGCAGGTTTAGAGCTCTTATAGCAGCTTCCATGTTTAGTTTAAGTGTACTTCTAAGATTCGGTAGTGTTGGTTGTATTGGTAGTGGGCACTATTAGGGTAGATACGGTAGCTGCGGAAGTGAGCATGTTGGCCGTGCAAGGTACCAGAACTATAATCATGGCAGTAGGGATGGTACTGGTGGTGTTTGGGTAGTATTTTTACTGGTGATTTTGTCAATGCTATGGTTCAGAGGGTCCATTATTACCTTGAAATTCCTCTTTTCTTTTCTTTTTTTCATTTTTTATTGAACAATTGATTATTTTCACATTCATTAGGGTGGTGCTATCCACACATCCCTTTTTACCTTCTACACACCCTTCTCGCCGTCGGATCGAATGAATTCAAGAGGATCAAAGGACAGAAATTAACAGGGGTGTGTGAAAGGTCAAAAAGGGTGTGTGGATAACACCACCCTTTTATTAAATGGGGTGTTTAGTAGGGATATTTTGGATGAACGAGTTTTTATTGGGCTGAGTCTGATATGGAAGGATCCTGTCATGTCGGTTTCTCTCCTGTCTCTCATGTCGGTTACACTGTATGGTTTATTGGGACAACATAGTTATCCCAAATTGTTTTTACAGATGGATGAACTGTATACACAAAGCTAATGCAGTATAATTTACGCATTAGTTGCATCTGTTTCTGTTGGCGTCTGGGGTAGGATCCTTTTTCTTGTCTCGTTTGCTCGTTAGTCAGGAATCAGCTCCTGAAACATGCATTCCTCAGTTTAGTTAGTACCAAAAAAGCTTGATCAGCATTAAGTAACTGGTTATCATTTCTTTTCAAAATTCTATTAATGTGCACTATACTAAATGGTGTCTATTAACAGCATTAATTATAGTATTCTTATATATTGTATCATTATAGGAATGGCCCCCAGTACGTCACCAGACTACTACATAGCAGCACTTGGACTAGGAGTTGTGGCAGCATTGGTTATGTTCAGAGCAGAAGTGACTGCAGTTCCGACTGCAGTTGTGCCCACAATAGTGGTGGTGATCATGGTGGCCCTGGGGGCACGTTGGTGGCGTGGCTTCCATGGAAGTCGAGTAAATAACCTAGGTTTGAGTTCACAATCAATGAAGCATAAGAAAACAGTCAAAGTCACTCTCATAACTTCTAATAGTTGGAAAGTTCTGTTAGGTTCTAGGAGATGTATTACAAACTAATATATTCATTCACTACTAATGCATTCTTGATCCTACCATTTAGATGGCATACTTCCTCCAGAACGGATTTTCAGTCAAATGCATGGTCTTAATGGAGTTGAAAAGAGCTGAACATGGATGATATTTACTCTAGCTAACCCAAGTGGGTAGATCTAGGCCATCTAATTTTTTTTTCTAGGTCAACTTTCTTAGAGTCAGAGTTGAACTTTGTTTGCTTGTTCTAAAGTCTATGTTGCTCTGGATCTAAAGTTGGTCACAGAAAATTGGAACAAAAAAAACCGAGTTTGCAATACTAAGAAAATAATCAAACCAGGAAGCTTAAAGTATTCATCTTAATGTGAATAAGAATTCTCATGAGCGGATATATCTTTCTTTTGTTTGTGCTTATTTGTTTGCCTGCATTATCTAGCTTCGTTTGGTAAGCAACTTTGATTTTCTGAACTCAGTTCAAATGTGGCATATTATTTGGTACAGCCGCACGTGTCGTAAAAGTTATCACTTATTGCAATGCAATGGAGTTGCTAATTTCTTTTGTGGATATTGATGACTGATTGAGCATCCATCATTTTGACATGTACAATCATGTGGAAAATAGTATGTTCCATATTCTTAATATTTGATGCCTTGGTGAAGGTCATGCATGTATCCACATAAAAGTAGTGCCCTTGAATTTTATAGATTATATAAGTTGAGGCACTCTCTTATGGCCAAAACCTCACTCTTAAACTAATGATATAACAAAGTCCTATGTACGTCTATTTAGGGTAAAGCTTATTTACATGCTTTAGCACTCAAGAGCTAATGAAAGTGATATCTGTTTCAACTTCAGATGTGGAGCCACAATATGCTGGTGCAAGGATCGAAGGGGATGTTGTTACTTTGGATTTTGTGAAGAAAATGATGGAGGATTTCAAGAATCAGAAGAATTTACACCAACGGTATGTATGGGAATTACAATACTCACTGTCATGGACCTTGACAGCAAAATATTATTGGACACTCTTTTCACTTCACCTGGTATCGATATTGCAGATACGCGTTCCAAATTGTCTTACAGACGAAAGAAATGTTGCAAGCCATGCCTTCTCTGGTTGATATAAATATTCCTGAGGGCAATCATTTTACTGTTTGTGGTGACGTACATGGTCAGGTAATACATTTCTCTTCCATATCCATAAGATACTGGATCAAGTGCTTGATTTGACTTTGAACAACATACAACATCTTAGAAGGTTAAGTGATAAGTGATAGAGAAGTAAAGGGGTATTGACCGGTAATATGTCAAGTACTAGGTGAAACAATAAATATTTCAATTTCATGTTGTCTTATGGTTTTTCTGAAGTCAACCTAGTCCGACTAATGTATTATAGCTTCTAGTTTTCGTAGTTTTGGTGGTTGTCTACATGATATGTATCTATTTATGTTCTAGGCACTCTCTCATTTGTTTGTTTGTATGCCTGCAGTTCTATGATCTTCTAAATATTTTTGAGCTTAACGGGCTTCCTTCAGATGAGAATCCATATCTATTCAATGGAGACTTTGTGGACAGGGGATCTTTTTCTTTGGAGGTGATCCTAACATTGTTTGCATTTAAGTGCATGTCTCCATCAGGTGATTCCTTTTGTTTTCTTGATCTGTTTATAATTTTTTTGTTAGCGTAGTACCGTTGTTAGAGTTTTTTTAGGGCTTCCATATCTTTTGTGAAGTCAAGTTGAAGCCAGTTTCAATTACTTTGTCGTGAGATATTACTCTGTTGCTCCTTCTTTCAATTTCAATATTAATTTTAACACTCATTTCTGTTGCCCAGTGATCTGACCATTTTCTAACTCTTTTTTATTAAAAAAAAAAATTATTCTGAGTTGATAACCTGTTGTACGATTTTCAGCTATATATCTCGCAAGAGGAAATCATGAGAGCAAGAGCATGAATAGGATATATGGTTTTGAGGGCGAGGTCCAGTCCAAATTAAGTGAAAAGTTTGTGGAGCTGTTTGCTGAAGTGTTTTGTTGTCTACCGCTGGCTCATGTAATCAATGGGAAGGTTTTTGTAGTCCATGGGGGTCTTTTCAGTGTTGATGGAGTGAAACTCAGTGATATTAGAGCAATTAATCGGTTTTGTGAGCCTCCTGAGGAAGGTAATTTATTATATTCCTTCCCTTTATTCTGCCTTCCGATTACCTCTGTTATTGGCCTTAACCAGGTGAGTTTAAAGCTTGAAAAAATGTCATCACAATTTCACAAACCTTATGCAAGTTAATTAGTAGGCAGATTTTATATTTGTTTTTCTGGGTTTCATCAGGGTTAATGTGTGAATTGCTGTGGAGTGATCCACAACCTGCACCTGGAAGAGGCCCGAGCAAGCGAGGCGTAGGTCTTTCTTTTGGTGGTGATGTGACAAAAAGATTTTTGCAGGAAAACAGTTTAGGTAAATTTACTAGTGTTGACAAGTTATTTTACTGAAGTTAGTTGTGCTACTTACCGAAAGATGTACGGGAGGATTTACATGGCTGTTAATATACAGATTTAGTTGTGCGATCTCATGAAGTAAAGGACGAGGGTTATGAGATTGAGCATGATGGCAAACTCATCACTGTGTTTTCTGCTCCAAATTACTGTGATCAGGTAACTGAATGATTTCGAGTCGGCTATTCTTCTATCATTACCTAATTCGTCTTGTAAAACCTGTTCTGTATGAACCTTGTGAAGATTATTTTTGCACATCTGATCATTTTGGTTTATGGTTTGCACGTTGCAGATGGGTAACAAGGGTGCCTTTATACGTTTCGAAGCGCCAGATTTGAAGCCTAACATTGTTACTTTCTCAGCAGTGGTCAGTGGCTCCTGTCAATTTAACTGCTACATATTTTTGAACTCTCTCTCTCTCTCTCTCTCTCTCTCCCCTTTCCTCTCTCTACACTAATGGTGTGTCTAGTTGCACTAAAAAAATTTCCTTGTATAATATTGCAGCCACATCCTGACGTCAAGCCAATGGCATATGCAAACAACTTCCTTCGAATGTTTCAGTAATTTATATGTCCGAGTGGAAGTGGCAACACAGTTTGTTTTTTGCAATCCGACAACTCTCCGGTTGAATACAACTTTGCTTCAGAAGGCTATACCGGAGAAGGGGTTGGTGCATGTTCCCAAATGCAGTATCTTGTTGTGATTACTTTCCCGCGGAGATGGTTCTTTCCATTTTACTCGTCTTTCTTGTACTAATCACCTCTAGGACGAGAATATTTCAGGCATTTTCTTTGAAATTGTTTGTGTTCTTGTGCTTGCTCTAGGAAGCCTGACGGCCAGCTAAAGCTCATGGCGTTTTCTCCGTATTTATTTCTATGAATTTTGATGGTCTTCTTTTTTCCGTCGGGTTTTGGAGATCCAAAATACCGGCGTAGATATGTCATCAAATATGTTCTTTTTGTTTTTAAATTTGGTTCGACCATATAACTTGTAAATATTTGAATTATACCTGATTTTTACCAGGAAATATATCTCAAGTGCCTGCAATAAAGTTGTCATCCCACAGCCTGGACTGGAGAGAGCAACAGAGTCATCCTGCACGAGCAAAAATACCGAGTATACTGCATAATTATACTGCATAATTGCCCTCTCTCTCTATCTCTCTCGTCACATGACTTTCTCTCCTGCATTAGGTTTAAATGTGAATGTATCGTTCCTTTGATTTTCCAATTTGTACGCTGAGACTTGCACCCCGTAATGAATTACTTGTGTCATACCCTGTTGAGGATTTCGTGTATCATGTTCTTCAATGATCTTTAGGATCAAAACTTTTTGTACAAATGGGGAAAAAGAAACGAGAAACGTTTGGTGGTTTTGAAAATGCCTTGAAAGAAAAGAGTAGCTACCTAGCAGACGTTTGATGCAACATCAACTTCAAAATCAATCGGCAATGTTTCCAATATTATTGAAACTATCATGCATGTCTCACGTGACGAGGGAGCATGTGTAGCCGTTTTAAAATGTGTATAACACTTTGATACCATGCTAGAATGTTGATACCAAACGCAAAACCAACGTGGAGACAATATTTTGAGTGATTAATTATATCATATATGACATGGTATAATTCACTCATGTAGGTGTTTTTTCCAATTCTAGATAAAAACTTAGGGGGCGTTTGATAACCATTTCATTTTAAGTTTTCAATTTGCACTTTTTTGAAAACTGAAAACTGAAATCTTGTTTAGTAACTACTTTCAGTTTTTTTAAAAAATGAAAAATGAAAACCAAAAAGTGAAAACTCAATGCCAAAATTTGAAAACTCAATAAGTTTTCAGTTTTTGGTATGAAAACTGAAAGTAGTCAAACAAAATTTCAATTTTTAGAAAAATTGAAAACGAAATAGTTATTAAACGGCTATACCTGTGATGAGAGATGTAAATTGAAGAGGTTTAGGACCAATTACATGTAAGTTCTAAACAACAACATAGATTAAGGGTCAGTTTGGGATTGATGTGCTTTTTAAAAAAAAAATTGCTTCTCTTGTGCTTTAAGAATAATCAATTGTAAAATAAAGTAGTTGAGCGTTTAATAAATTGTATTTTTAAAGGTGATGTAAGTATGAAAAGCAGTGTAAAAGCATTTGGTAATTTTTAATGTAAAAATGATATAATTGTATATAATGACAAAAATGGACATGGTAATGGGGGTTTTGATGACGACGATGGTGGCAGTAGCGGAGATGGTGGTGGTGATGGTAGCAGCAATGGTGGGGGTATGATGGTGGTGCCAATAGTAGGTTGTGGTGGTTGGGGTGCAAAGGTAACAATGGTGGTAGGGATGGCGACAACAACAGTGGTGGCAATTGTGGTGGTGGTGGTGGCGCCAGTGATGGTGGTGGTGATGGTGGTGGTGATTGTGGTTGTGGTGGACGTGGTGACAATTGGGGTGGTGGTGGTGGTGGCAACAATGGTAGTGGTAATGGCGGTGATGGTGTAAAGCTGGTGTTTGTAGTGGTAGATGGTGGCGGTCACTTTGTTCTTCAAGGGATAAAATGTGTGTAGAAGGATAAATAATGTTATTATTAAAACTAATGACGGTATTACAGGAATTGAAAATATTCTTTAAAAGCTCAACTCCGCTTTTTATAAAAGCCACTTTTAAAATAAACCTACAGACTGCTTTGAAAAGCTGATGTCTAGAGGCTATTGGATATTTTATTTTTACCAAACACTTTTTTATATTTTACTTTAAAGTAAAGCAATTTTTGATGAAAAAAAAAACAATATCAAATGGAGCCTAAACAAGGGTATCAAAATCAAGGGTTTCTCTATGCAATTCTTGCATAAATCAAGCCATCATATATGACAGTTATGCAATAGTTTTCAATATATTGGTGTATTTTAGAATTTTAGTCAAATTAAACTACACTAGGACTATGTAACGGATATTTTAACTTAGTTAGTTAAGAGCACTCACTATTGCACTTAAAATGTCTAGTTCGATTCCGTAATTCCCAGTAGCGTTTGTATCATAAAATAACAAAAAAGAAAAAAGAGCTTAACATTTTGGGCCCAATATAGGCCCAAACAAATTCATATTTGAAGTTGCCCAATTTCAAGGTTGGGCTCGGGTTAGGGCAGTGAAACCCGCCCAAAATCAAGCCCTAGTAAGAAAAAGAAATAGAAAAATCACGAGTTTGTGTTTTGCCTTAGCTTCCATCGTCGTTTCGAGGCTCCAATTGCTTGCGTTCGTCGACGCAGCTCTCCGGCGTCGTTTTGGCTTGATTTGCATTTCAGGTTTGTTTATTTCCTCTTCACCTTTTGGACCCCATAAAATCTCTTCCTTTTTTTCTTCTAATCCGTCTCACCATTCTCTTCTCAGCTCCCTGTTTGGTTTCCGAGAAAATTTAATTACCCAACTTCTCATGAAATTTTCCTTCTCAAATTATACCACCACCGTTTTCGGCTCACTTGAATTTCTGAGAAAAATGAAAGTGAAAACAGCTGATAACATAACTGACACAGAATCTCGTTTTTTTTTTCCTGTATTTTCTCTGAAGCCAAACAGGGGGTTTCGATTTTGGTTGTGATTATGATTATGATTGAGGATTAGCTGTGTGTTTGGATGAAATAAGCTATGGTTTGCAGAGATTATAGCGTTATTGATATGAAGTTTTGAATGTATAACGGATTTCTGTGGCAATTAAGCCCTGAATTGGATTAATTATTTTAATTGGGGTTTTATTTAGGGTTTTGGGTGCTGTATCGTAGTTGCTATAACTTTGAGATGGTAATTCTATGGTGAAGGTAAATGAAGATGATAAGTGGAGCTTCAAGTGTTAGTGTTAGTGTTAGTGTATTAGGTGAGAGAAATGGGTCTTGCTCCATTTGCTTGGTTCCTCGAAAAGTACATGAGGAATTGAAATGCATTGTGCTGCATGATGATGTTCATCTGAGCAAATTTAGGGTGCATGATGTTGATTTTCCATTGCGTCTCGCATTTTGGTTTTTGGAAAGGGAGAGGAAAATGAAAGGAGAATGCTTGAAAGTGTTTTTTATAGCGAAAAGAGAAATCGAATGATGTCCTTGTTCTTTCATGTAACATGTAGATGAGTGTATTTTCTTTATTAAAGTCATTCATTTGTCATGAATTGAGAATGACAGTTCATGGGAAGAATTGTAATTTGAAAAAGAGGAGATATCAAAGAAGTGAGCTTAGAATTTCTCGAATGAAAACAAACGGCAGTATGAGAGTTTCATTATGTAACGATCTTTAAATTCTAGTACTGGACATTTTGGAAAGTGCAGAGATTAAGACCTTAAATACGAGTCTCTGAATTTGATTCGAGTAGGTTTAAAATGCTCAAAAAAGTTTCAGTTCTAATGTAAATGAAGTTTTTTATTTGCTGGTTCTTTCTGACTGCAACAGTTTTTGTATTTGTTCTAACTTGTGCTCCAATTGACCTCATTCACATATGTATGCAAAGCTTCCTGGAGCTGAAACTCATCGTTTAGTGTAAATTTAATAGAAGTTAGAGGCGAACATGGGCTGTAGTCGATTCCTTCTGTAATTTTGTCGTTACTGAGTGTAACGGATTTACTAAATATGATTATGAATTAAGATGCTGCTCTCTAGTTATTTGATGGAGCTAATACACTGGGGGATATTTTCTGTAGTTGGCAGTAATGGAAATGATACTGGGGGACCCTTATGGGACGAATCCCGGACCAATTGATGGTTCAGTGCTTTATGATCAGGACAAGCATGTGTCTTCAGCAGTTTGGGATGGACAGGTGCAGTGTACTATTTAATGAACCATATAAGGCTTTTTACCATTTCCTTCCGTCTTATTTATTGAAATATTTTTTTCTGATCTGGATGATAATACATACTTTTAAGTACCTACAGGAGCGTGGTGCACTCAGATGTCATGAACACACTTCAAAGCTTGATCAATGGACACTCACAGAAAAACAGGTTGAGTTGGTAGAGAAGGCTGGATTTGGTTATTTAAGATGGATTCCGGCAATTAGTCTAGATAACCCACTCATTTCTGCACTAGTTGAGAGGTGGAGGAGAGAAACAAACACTTTTCACCTTAATGTTGGAGAAATGACGGTAACTCTTAAGGATGTCGCACTATTGCTCGGACTAGCAATTGATGGGGAACCTGTAATTGGTATAACACATACCACCTGCAACTCGGTTTGTGACAGGTATCTCGGAAAAGTACCAGAGCCTAGTTATACTAGTGGTGGAATGGTGAAGCTAAGCTGGTTGAAAGAGTTCTTTTCCCATTGTCCCAAAGATGCACCACTCGAAGTGATTGAATGTCATACCCGTGCGTACCTCTTATACCTTGTTGGAAGTACAATATTTTCCACAACTACTGGGAATAAAGTCCCTGTCATGTACCTTCCACTGTTTGAGAATTTTGACGAATGTGGGAGATATGCCTGGGGGGCAGCATCATTGTCATTCTTGTACAGGGCACTGGGCAATGCCTCTCTGAGATCTCAAAGTACAATTAGTGGTTGTTTAACGCTACTACAGGTTATCTACATGTCTCTTTAGTTTATTTCTTTTCTATTTTCTATTTTTTCAGCAGTTCCTTTGGCTCTTATTTGCAATTGCTCCTTGTCGATATCTTATATTTTATTCATATCAAATTTTTGCAGTGCTGGAGTTACTTTCACCTAAATATTGGACGACCAAAGCTCAATACTGATTCAATGCATGATCGTTTTCCTTTTGTGCTTAGCTGGAAGGGAAAGCAAAGTGGGCCAACAACAAACCGTGATGTAGTGTTTTACCGTAAAGCTCTGGATTCCTTGAAACCATGTGATGTAAGGTTTCTCTTCGTCTTTCCATTGATAACTGATTCAGTTTATATTCTAATTTTAATGTGGATCCAGAATACATTTGACGTGGTGTTGGCTTATAGGTGGAGTGGCTTCCATATAGAAATATGGACAGTACGGTGATTCCAGAAGATATCAAGAGCAATCTGATTGTAGGGAGGTCAAAAACAATGCTAATATGCTTTGACAAGGCAGAAAGGCATCTCCCAAATCGTTGCCTAAGGCAATACGGCATGTTTCAGTCAATCCCAGAGGATGTACAGCGATGGGAGAGAAAAAGTCGCGGAGTTGATGGTGGGGTTGACTTGTCAGGGAAAATGGAGTCAGAGCTTAATGAATGGCTGGAGCGTCGATATCATATTGTGGATGGTGATGATGGTGCAGATGAAAGTGATTATATGCTGTGGTACTTGAAAATTACACGTAAATTTATAGGGAGGCCTATATCTCTCTCGTCTGAGTTTCAAAGAACGGTAAGATTGTGTTAACTAAATAATTAATTATAAATTTTTTGGTTATTGTCAAATGCGAGGATAAGAAAATGGTGGATTATTTTTAAATGATAACGTTATTAACTTTTGCAGAATGCTGGGTTGAGGGATATTGCACGCATAGCAGATACGTTCATAACAGATGGGTTGGACCAAAAACAAGCTGATTCAATTGAAGAAATCAGGAGTATTGCGCATCAATGTTTGAGGGACCAGGTTGGTGGTCCAGACATACCATCACCCACCCCACAAAGTGAATTTGGGAAAAGGATAAGAGGAAAGGAGAGGGTGAGAAGAAAAGGTATGGGAAAACGTTTGCGGAAGGATGATCCAGCACAATATATTACTGCTAGTGAGGATGATCAATCCCAGTTTTGTGGTACCACTGTCAGGGTTGAGCAGTTACGTTTTCAGGATGTACATAATGAAGATCATTCACAGCTATATCCTGTTGACAGTGAGGTCAGTGCTTTGCATATGATCAACAGAGATGGTGAGGATGAGAATATGCAGCTATGCAGTGCCGACATGGGGTTTGATCATTCAGAGCTAAGCCATGCGGCTGCTGAGAAAGGTAATTCTGAGCTAATCCGTGCAGTTGTGAAGGTCGATGACACACAGCTTTTTGAAGCAACTGGAAAGATCAATGACTCACAGCTTTGTGATGCCATAAATGAAGTCAAGGACTCACAACTGTCTCATTCAACTAAGGTAGTTGACCCACAGATTTGCAATGCAACTAAGGTCATTGACTCACAGCTCCGTGGTGCACATAACGAGGTTGATGACTCAGAGCTTCCTCATGTTACGAGTGAGAGTGATCCACACACATCTAAAGTTGAAGCAGAGGTTGTTCCAGAGCCTTCTCTTGAAACTCCTCAAGATATCGCGCAGCAGAGTAAATGTAGTGTTGTAGTATAAAGTAAAGGCGCTATCATGCAATTTTTCTGAGGTAATCCTGTCACACGAGTAAAGACGTTCACTCTCATCCGATAATTAAGTCTTCGATCTTATTTCTTCTATTATTCGCTTGCATTTGCTTCTATACCAGATGAATCTATAATTCCTTATTATTGTTTGACAGGAAGCGCGATCGTAACTAAAAGAATTACGAATATGCAGCTAGATTAGTAACAGCTCTTCACATATATATGGCTAGTTGGCAATAAGATGCTTGTGTTCATGTTGATTATTGTACTGTTTTGTGCTGACTTCTAATCTATTTTTATAACGTCGTCGTCTTTAATTTATCGATCATTCATTTTCGTTTCCAAATGTAAATTCTGGAAGTTGTGATTGTGTAGGTACTGGAAATAATGTTCCACACTCTAGTATAATTTCTGTATATTTTGATCCCTTTGAAAATTTTGAAGTTTCGTTTTTATTTTTTCTTTCCATTGCGCTTTTATTATTTTTTTTATACAATCGATAGTGGGGAGGGGGAAATCGAACTCGAAATCTTGAATAAAGGGTGAAGAATGCCCTCAACTAATTGAGTTACCGTTCGAATGCTTTTATTTCTTGAAGAAAATGCAAGGGACAAATGGGCCCATAAATCTGAATCCTTCCTTGTGCGTTTGTCTAGGGTAGGGTAATTCATGTTTTAACTTGGGGTAATTCATGTTTTGAGACAACTATTCCTTTCACCATAATTTACATAAGATGAAGACAAAAACTTTTCAAATTGCATTCATTCTAGTTTGTACTAATTACTTGGGATGCATATTCATTCAAAACACAGAGTAATTGGTTGGTTGGATTAACCCTTTTGTATTTTTTTTTGGTCGAAAGTCTTATGTACCGTTGGGCGACTAGCAAAACCCTAAACTCTCCATCCTTTAAGCCCTCGTGTGGTGTCTAGGATTCGATTCAAATGAATAACTTGGAAATTTCTACGGAAGGTGCATATATGTCATACGTTCACCATCCAACGGTCAGATGTGAAGAGAAAATTATATTTGACCATTGGATGGTGAATGTATGACATATATGTACCTATTGTAGCAAATCCTGAATAATTCACTATATTCAAGGTATGTTGAAAAAAGAAAAGAAAATTTGTGTTTAACTTGAAAGTAGAAGATGGATTACATATCAATGAAACTTATCAATTCCAATCGTGCCAAAATAGTGAAAGAATATGTTTTATTCATCAAACGGTTATGTTCAAATCTTTTTTCTAATCCATTCAAAATAAAATAAAAATTATTCCTTCAATATACTTCAAAATTTATGAGTTACTACTTTTTTTGAAAAAAACAAAAATTATCCTAAAAAAGCATCCCCAAACAAGCACTTACTATGTTGCAATCTAGACATCAAACGGAACCTTAAGGTTAAGTAAAACTTACTCTACCATAGGTAGTCTTATATGAAAACGGAACACTTCCAAGGTTGACTCTTCACCATTTTGATTTAGGTTTAGTTTCAGCAATAATTATTGTTTTTTTTTTTATCAACAACACTCGTCAATGAAATTTGAACTCTGAACTTCTTTGAACAAAGACGAAACTGCAAGCTGTGAGATCAAATGGTTATGTGTTTAGCGTTAGCACAAGTTTAATGTTTTGTGCTACTATGCGAATGCGACACTGCCCCGGTGTGCACTTTCATGACATGATTTTCTGTGAAAACCATTGTTTAAGTTGAAGGCTTTTGTTTGTTAAACTCACAGTTTACACCTGAATTTGATGTTGGGAGAGGACAAGAGTAGCAATTAATTTCCTTTTGTGGGCATACAGTTCCAATGTAAAACTAAACTATTCTTATTGACATAAGTGCCCATATTGTGGCCATTCTAATGGATTTCTATGTTCATCTTTTGTAATGCTTTGGCTTGGAAAAGCATTAATGTGAATTATAAGACAAATTGAGCTGTTATCGGTACTTCAAAAAAATATTCTCTACTCTTTTATGAATAAGTTTCTCCCTATATTATTATGAGAAAATATGCAGAATGACTTTTTTATGAACTATTTGATAACTATTTTATTTTTAATTTTCACATTTTTAAAATTTGAAAAATTGAAATTTTATTTGGTAATTACTTTCAGTTTTTAAAAAAATAAAAAATACTTTCTTGAGTTTTTACATTTTATATTTTAAAAAACCGAAAACCGAAAAACTAAAAATTAAAAACGAAACTTGTTAATAATAGAAAGACAAATAGTGTTTCATTTTGTTAGAACACCCAATCCCAACAAAAATAAAAGAATCCAAATCAAATGCTTGGGAAAAGTGAAACATGCCCCTTATTTTCCACAACACTCAACTTTCTGCCTAATGTACAAGTTCCCCTCAATCTCTTGACCCTACCTTTGCTTTCAAATAATCAAATTCTCACTCAAATGTCATGACTCCCCCCTCCCCCACTGATTATCAACACTCCTCTTATCATGTCAATCACTTCTCCTCCAACTCACTCTCTCTCTCTCTCTCTCTCTCTCTCTCTCTCTCTCTCTAGCACTCACATGAAGTGAAAACTTGAAAACCCCATCCAAAAACCAGACAACAAAATGCTGCAACTCACCAAACCTCCTCCTTACCTTGACACAATGTGCCTTCCCTTCTCACTCTCTCTCCCTCCACTACTCCTCCTCCTCCTCCTCCTCTCTCTCCCTCCTTCAACCACCACCGCCACCACCACCACCATGCTTCCATCTGAATCAGAAACCCTCTTCAAGATCATGGAATCCATGTCCTCTGATCAACCCTGGAGAATTTCCCATCCTACCCCTTGCCAACCCTCCTCCTCCTGGCCCGGAATCGAGTGCAAAATCGGAAAAGACAACCTCCCCCATGTCTCCCGGCTAGATTTCGGCACCCCACCAAACCCCTCCTGCAAAAAAACGGCCACATTCCCTTCCCAAATCTTCTCCCTTCCATTTCTCCAATCCGCCTTCTTCTTCAACTGCTTCACTCACACAAAAACCATCCTCTCTGTTTCTCAAAACAGTGCATCCTCCCCTGCCTCCCTCCAGCAGCTCAGCCTCCGGTCCAACCCTGCACTCACCGGCCCAATCCCACCTCAAATTTCCTCCCTCAAGTCCCTTGAGATCCTTACATTGTCACAAAACCGCCTCTCCGGTCCGATCCCCTCGGAGATTTTCACCCTCCGGAGACTAATCCACCTTGATTTGAGCTACAACATGCTCACAGGCACCATCCCTCTCCAGCTGGGCAGTCTCAGAAACCTCCAAGGCCTTGATTTAAGCTACAATTCTCTCACAGGCTCCATCCCAGACACAATTGGTCAACTGGGTTTGCTCCAAAAAGTTGACTTCAGCTCCAATCAACTCACAGGCTCCATCCCCAACGGTGTCGAAAAGCTCGGTTTACTGGTTTTCATGGCGTTAAGCAACAACAAATTAAGTGGGCAATTTCCAAAAGGATTGGAAAAGTTGCAGAGCTTGCAGTATTTCATTTTAGACGGCAATCCAATGCACATTCCTCTGCCATTGGAGTTTGGTAAGCTGGTGAAGCTCCAAGAACTCAGGCTGGCTGATTCCGGTTACTCGGGCACTATCCCGGAAACCTTCTCCCAGCTCAAGAATTTGAGCACTCTGTCGTTGCAGAACAACCGATTAACGGGCGAAATCCCGGTCGGGTTTGGGAGCCTCTCGCACATTTACCACTTGAATCTGAGCAGGAACATGTTGGGGGGTGTTGTGCCTTTCAATGCAAGTTTCCTCAAGAGGTTGGGGAGGAACTTGGATCTTAGTGGAAACCCAGGTCTTTGTCTGAGTTCTTCAGAAGCTTACAGCTTGAAAGTTGGAGTTAATGTCTGTGGAAGCAGTGATCAGATTGCTTCACCAGCACTGCCATTGAAGAAATCTCAAGCTCCTCCTCCATCTGGGCTTTCCAAAAAACCATTTTTTCTGTTTGCTGTTGTGTGTGCTTTGGGATTACATCATCAGATGCTTTTAGGGTGACAAAGTATATTTGTGTTTAAATTAGTCTGATTTATTGGTGATTATTGTGTTAAATATTGTTAAATGGATGTAAGAATTTTATGGGATTTGTAAGAATTGATGTTCATTTAGGGGATTTTTGTTTTTTTTTGACAAATGATAAATAGTTACATCAAATTTATAATTTATCTAAATTACGAGAAGAAAGAGCTTCTTTTAGTTTAGAAGCATTAGGAAGCTACAGTTTTTTCTGCCGTAAGTTTCTATTTTTAGTAGACCCCTGGTTCCTGTGTAACATGGGTCTACTGTATCACTGTTGGATATGTAAAATATACCTAAAGATTTCTGACAATTTAACCAGTTAATAATTTAACTTTATTAGTTTGAGAAATTTTTTTCTTACAAAATCAAATCATGTGGTCAAATCTTGGAGAACTTTGGGTGTAACGGGTATATCCTCGTATTAGCATTTTTTTAAGGGATTTTTTAGTTTAAATACCAAATTCAAAATAACTTTAAGTTAAAATACCATATTTTTAGTTTAGGTACTAGTTGAAAAGTCAAACTAATTTGTTAGTTAAAATGACAATAATGCCTAACCCTACCATCACAAAGTCATAGTCATTAACCTTCTCAATGAATTGTAACTAACAAGCTATGAATTTTTTTAGAAGAATTTTTTTTTTATTACGTTAATCGCTTAGGGCGTAGGGTCTAGTTCTCGGATTTTGGGCTTCGCCCAAAACCCGAGACCTACACCCTAAGCCCTAAGCTCCTCCCAAGGACATTCTAAAACCCTAAACCCAAAATGATCAACTCCAAATCTTGACCGACCTTTTAAAACCCTAAACCCTCAAAGTTAACCCCGAGCTCTAAAGACCTTATAAAATTCTAAAAGAAATAAACTTGAGGACAATATAGTAATCTCTTATATCTTTTATTTAGTCATAGGATCACTTGCAATAAAGTTTGTGGCTTATCATAAATATATTTAATTAGACTTGGTATTTTTCCTTAAATATGATATTTTTCTTTAAAACCTATACCCAACTTGGTATCTAATATGAATTTACCTTTGAAGGTATTCATTCAAATCGAAAATTGTCTAGCCCTTCAATTGTATTGTGGAACATTTCATTGTTTATCGACATTTCATTGATATATTTTAGTATATGTGTCATTAGATGTCATGTGATAAAGTATATGATTAAAAAAAAAGATGATCTACAATGAGTGTCCAAACAAGTGATTAGCGTAGTTTAAGTTACTAACTAACTAACACTTAAGCACTTTTATGGTTTAAGTGATTAGCTTCAAAATATTTCCATGGATATATGCATGCAGCTCCTGATTTTGACACTTACTTTTAAAGATTGCCATTAGGAAGCAAGAGAGAGCATCATCTGACACTATATATGTTGGTTCGATTAAAGGTTTAATTGCTGGGGACCGGAACCAGAACCAGAACCAGAACCAGATAGGTTTCTCTTTGAAGGGTAGACATCAATTTAAACCAGAATTTCCAAATTTCTACCACCCAAATCAAATGTACAACAGTTCAATGTGTTTTCTCAGTAAGAAAAGAACAAAACATGGAAAACTTGGTTAAGTTTGTAAACTTTATCAAATTATGAAAGTGAAAATGAAATTACAATGGTGGGGTGGGGTATACTTGTAGGACAATTGCCCCTGTGGAGGGAGGGTTGATGAAGCAAGACCACCTGCATGCAGAGAAGGACTGAATTGCAAAGGACACATGAACCTCTTAATAGCTGGATCCCACTCTTCCTTTTTAGACATTTGCAAAAAAAAAACACTTAACTATTTATAAATAGTGTTTTTGTACAACATTTACTATTTACTACTGCATGCTCAATTGTAAAAATTCTTGGTGCTCCAGAGTACGGGGTGCTCCGAATTTTTTAACCGTTGAATTTTGATTTTTATATTTTAAAATAAAAATCTAACAGTTAAAAAATCCGGAGTACCCCGTACCTCGGGGTATGCAAGAAAGACTATGCTCAATTGTTTGTTTCTTTCTAGTAAAGTGACCTATCTATATATTTACCCACCCCCCGGGCCCCCCATTCAACTTTGAATCTCCATGCACTAGGGTTTGTAGCTCTAGCTCTTGCTTACTTCATGTTATCCCAACTTATAAGTTTTAATTCGCATAAGAGAAAATTCTACTATTTTTCGTTGTATATCATATTAGAAGATCCCTTAGTATAGGACCTCACACCAACCCTTGTTTATATGTAATTTACTTGATAATCCTAAGAGAAAAGCTCAGTACAGTTTTTTATGCACGCGAGTGATTTTAGGGCGTATATGTTTGTTAGAATGTAAGCATGCATCACAAATCAATGGTCATGCTATATGCAAGGCTTTCATTCTCTCCAATTTGAAATATTCTCACCCAAGAAACAATGATTGATAGTCACTCGCGCGCGTAGATATCGGCTCCTAGCCGGCAATTAAAATCCTAACCCTAACTAGCTAGTTCAGCTTCATCATTGGTTTTATGCGGCACACAATGTTAAATCACTAATCATTTTGGCTAGGATCACGTAATATATGCCCAAATCAAATGATTATTCTAAGTTTATAAACATTCGATCATCTTTGATTGAGCCTGATAACATAACATATTCATGTATAGTATTTTTGAGCACGACCTTAGGATCATAGCTGCAGTGAATGTTGTACCGAACCACACATGCATGCATTATACTATACATGAATTTACAAGCCCTCATTAAAAGGTGGGCAACCATTGGCAAGTAGAATCAAATCCAATTTCCAGTTCTGGGAAACAGTTCGAACAGGTAGAGTCCAAACTTTCACACGCCCATCCCCCCAATACAATAAATAGCACAGTCACTTGTCACACCCACTCATTTATATATATCATTTTTTTTCATGTTTCCATCTCTGAATGTATCATTCAAAGCCTCATCACTCTGTCTACCACATTTTGTCACTAGACTAATTTTTGGCAAGGAAGAAAATGAAACCCTTTTCTGAAAAGGCAACTAGTCATCAAGGCCAATTGGGTTTTTCCCTACGTGCATAATGCATTTGTGAGACACACGGAGGACCTTGATGTTTCACCCTAAACCGAATTAACATTGCAGCGTGTAGCACAACTTTTTATACGAACATGCAAACTTTAGTAATTTAATTTTCAATGAAGGACATTTCTTCACATTCTCACACACTCCGTCACATGGTGATGGATTTTCAAGCTTATGGCCAAGTGGCCAACACAAATAGAGTGGTGTTAAATACGTGTGACAACTAGCTCTGATACCGTAAAAAAAGTTGAAATTCTAGCACATACCAATCGGCATAATGAGAATAACTTTACTCTTTAAAAACACATTCAAAATTTGGTAAATTTCCGATTTAAGATATTTCTTCACATTCACGAGAGTCACTGCAGAAGGAGGGGAGGGGTGATGGTGAACTGTGAATGTCTCCAGGAGGGTTGGGGGGGGGGGCTAAGACAGAAACTACGTATCTGTCGCTTTCTTTGTTAACCTAAAGTTTATAAAAGGAAGGCTTTTTTTTTAATGCTCTCTGGAATTTGACATCGATTTCACTTTTTTTCTTGAAATAAAAATTTTACCATTTTACACTTTGAAACTCGCTTTGTTTTGGTCAATTTCTGTTAATTCTGTCAAAATTGTGGCGTTGCGTAAAAAGTGTGTATGTTGCGTCCAAGTGGCAGTTTAAGGGATGGTTATTTTGGTAAAATTGCCAGGTGAATCACCACCACCTGGAACCCAGTACAGATCTGAAACCCAGCCCAGAGACGGCAATCGCAATCGCCGGAATTGCATCAGGAGCACCTCTCTTTCTCTTTCCATCGCGAATCAGCAGGCAATTTTGGCAAACCCTTGCAGATTTTTCCTGTTACTCGTGCTGGTTAATTGGTATCCACCGCCATTTTTCATGTTCCGTAGAAGCACCAGAAATATATGGGTTTCAAAGATTAGATATTCAATTTTCCAAAACTCATGACATTTCTCTGAAACAAATGAAAATGGAAAGCTACGATAAATCGATGGCTGCTTCTGGTTGCATCCGGCCAGCTCTCTTTCCAGTCATGAGGAATTCGGCGATGCGAATAGCAGTGAAACGGAGAGAGAAAGGAGGGGTGGTGTTGAGGACGTGGATAAAGAAATCCACGTGGCAGCTTCTGGTTCGCTGATATGACAGCTTTGGTGGTCCACCAATGACAAAATTACTATATCACCTTTACACGCCAGCATATCTAACTTTGGTTTGACGGAATTAACAGAAATTGACCAAAGTAGAGTGAATATTGAATTTCAGTGTAAAATGGGAAAAATTTTCAGTTTTACATATCATTCAATGGTACGGCCATTGAATGGTTCAGATTAGTTTGCGGTGGACTTTAAATGAATCTTAAATCATTCAATAATACATACTATTAAATGATACGTACCATTGAAATTTGACCCGTGTAAAATGATAAAATTTTTGTTTCGGAGAAAAGTGAGATCGATGTTGAAAAAAATAAGCCTAGAATAAAAAAAAATAGTTGCAGAGAGCCTCACGTGGGAAAAGGCGTCCTTTGTGCAAGTACAAATTTTTACACCACAACATTGTTTCTCTGGGCTTCTCCTTTTATCCTTTTCACCGATATATTTTGTGGATTAAATCGAGATGCTTTATTGCTTTTAGGTAAAATTCAAGATGTCATGTTCAATCATGTACGTTCATCTGATATATGTGTGTGTGTGTCTATATATATACATATATATATATATATATATATATGTTAGTTGAGCTTTGAAGCGCAAGGCATGCAGCTTTCTGCACACATCATCTCAAAGGGCCATTTTAATCTCTGGTCTGTTGGAATATAACAGCTATATATGTCCTGGAGAATCAAATGGTATTATTTTCCATTACGCATATCAAGCTTTCACTTGTGCTTATCTTTTTAATTTTGATTAAGTTCTTACTAATTGTAGCACAAGCTAATTAGGATCATCCAAAATCTCCCTCTCCTTCTGTTGCACATTTGTTCTCAACTCTCTTTTCTTCTCTTCCTGACCATAAAAAAGATTTTTTTTTATTTCAGAATCCGGTGGCTTATAAAAATGTACGACATGATTGATATATCTCATCTGTCACATTTTTCGAAAGCTTGTTATGGCTAGTGTATAGTAACTTGCTATGTAACTAACTAGACGTTTTCTCTCTCTTGATTTTGATCCCATGTGATGTAGAGTTCTTTGATTTAAAGTCGAAAAATTAGTTGAAATTCACCAGAAATATATTTATCTCAAGGCCAACTTTTTTTTATGATACTTGTCAAGTTAGGAGCATTATTCCTTGGTTAACTCTCGGATACATTATACATAGCTCAACTAATTACTCAATTATTTGTTGATTCGTTTTGATTAGATTGTTGAAGTAAATACTCAATACTGTATACGATTTGGTTTTATCTAGCAAACAGAAAAAAAAAATTTAAAAAAAGAAGAAGAATCAATTGCCCTTTCTTAGTAGGATGGCATTTTTAAAGTAGACATTTCTACTTTTTCTTTTCAAAGACATAATCCCATTCGAACTTAGAGAAAAAAACACGAAGATAATGAGCTGGTTTGGAATTGCTTCTATACGAAGCTGCTTATAAGTGTTTATATGTATAAGTGCTTTTATTAGAAACACGTTACAATTTTTATTAAAATTCTAAGTGCTTGCTTTATGAACAAACACTTGAAAGTGCTTCCTGAAAAAATATTTGACAAGTGCTTCTTGAAAAATAATTTGACATGTGCTTTTTACGCTTGTTTGGAAGTACTTTTGAAACCAATTCTTAGTAAAAATACAAGTGAATCTTGGAAAAACACTTGAAGTGCTTCATTCAAGAAGCACATAACTGATGTTTCTTTCAAAATGCATTTAAAATGCTTTTGGAATCCCAAAACTTTTTCACCAAAAACGCTTTTAGTTGTTGTAAAATTATTTCCAAACAAATAGCTCATAAGCACTTTCCAAAAACTATTTTAAGCATTTTAGAAGCAAATCCCAAGTAGATCCAAACTAAAAGGATGGGACATATTTTGGGCCTTCACCCATCCCACCCAAAAGCCTAAACCCAATCTCACCCATAAACCCAACCCAAAGGATTTTTCTCCGCCGGACTCTATTTGCAGACCAGACCCCGAACAAAAACGGAAAAAAAATCCACCGATTTCCACTCTCTCACAGAAAAATCACCATGGCCGTGGCTCTGAAGCTCCTGAAGCAACTCCGACCACCGTACGCCAGCTCCACAATCCTCCACCGCAACCTTCCCCCTCGGTTCTCGAGCATTCGCAGTGCAATCAGACACTTCTCAGACGCTCCTCCTCTGACCGAGCGCCTTCCGGCTCCACCGCCGCTAAACCCTCATTCTCCTTCTCCGTCGTCTCTGAACCAGTACGAGCTCGCCAAGTTCGCCGCCATTGCCGAAACCTGGTGAGAGCTTCTCCCTTTTTAGTACACAAGTTTCAATTCGTGCACTTCAATTTGATTTAGCTGTGGTATGATTGTAAATTCACGATCAGTGAAAAGATATAAACTTGGAGATTGAAGTTATTGGTGATTACAGGTGGGATTCTGAAGGGCCATTCAAACCATTGCATCTGCTGAATCCTACGAGACTTGTCTTCATTCGCTCCACGCTTTGCCGGCATTTTGGGTAAATTTAGTGTTTTTTGGGGTGTAATTTTAGGGGTTAGTAATATCAGAAATTGGTAGTTGCCAAGTAATTAAGAAATTAGATTGCTTTGGTGCCCGGCATTGTCTGCGGAAGTGAAATCCGTAAAAGGAATGATACTTGACTGACATTTTTCAAGACTTGAAAGCCTAAATGATGATTCCGATTATTATCTTACGTGTTTCGGATCTTCAGGAGGGATCCGTTATCCCCTAGGCCATTCGAAGGTCTCAAATTTATCGATGTTGGCTGCGGCGGTGGAATTGCTTCTGAGGTATGTTATCGTGCACCTTCTCAGGTGCATTTACTCCTCTTCACTGCTCATAACCGCTGTGTTTATATAACTGTACCTCCTCCCTGTGGTGTGCTGATTCCTTATTAATATGTTCTGCATTTTACTCGTACAACATTTTGAATCCTTTTTTCGGTTATGTTTAATTTAACTGATAGCTTTACCTAGCAATTGTTTTTGGTTAAGGGGTCATGTTAATCTAATAATCTTTAGCCTTTTTCAGCCCTTAGCTCGAATGGGAGCTACTGTGACGGGAGTTGATGCAGTGAAGAAAAATATCAACATAGCGCGCGTTCATGCTGTATGGCCACTCTCTTGAACAATGGCAATTAATTTAATTTTTATTTGATTAAGTATTTGTGCATGTGCAAGTACTTTGTTTCATAAAGTGTGCTAACATGCTTCTAAACGTTACTCTTTCACGCAGGATTTGGATCCAGTGACCTCGAGAATTGACTATCAATGCACAACAGCTGGTATGTGCTAAATTTGTTCCTATTCTGTGTAGTCAAGTTTCTTGTGATCTCAGTTCTATCATGCATTCAATTAATTTCTAATCTTTCCTGCATCTTTTTAGAATGCATGGCTTTCCACCCTTAATGAACACATTGAATGACTTACTTTGATCATTGATGGCATAAGTTAGGAACACTTTACCCGGTTGCATACACTGCAATCAAAACCTGTTAAATATGATGAATAATACCCAGCTGATAACCACTTAAAATGTGTTTTCTTTCTGAGACATTCCTGCATGATATAATTGGTATTGTGATTCTTTTCAGTATCCTATTTGAAATCTTTGTCCTATGCAATTTACGTTTTTGTGGTGGTATCAGTATTAGTAAATGTTGTTGATCTTCAAAACACATTTGACGTGTACTAGCAAATTGTGTTGTTGTGAGTTTTGTTATTTAGAAAGTGCTATTATTTCATTGTTGAAGATCTTTTGTATTTTTCTTTAATCTCAAGTAATCGTTCTTTTCTTAATTGTGTTCGTCCAATTATAATATACACAGAAAAGCTAGTTGAGGAACAGAAGAATTTTGATGCTGTTTTTGCTTTAGAGGTAAAAACTGCCTTATTGATTCTCTCGTTCTTCATTGTTAGCAAACCGCTTTAGTTCATAACTAATTTGGTTGAAAATTGATGATTTTTCTCAAGGTAATTGAGCATGTAGCAGACCCTACTGAATTCTGCAAATCTCTATCTGCCTTGACTGTTCCCGGTGGAGCTACTGTTATTTCAACTATTAACCGTTCTATGAGAGCGTATGCTACTGCCATTATTGCAGCAGAGTATCTCCTTCATTGGGTATGATTCATTATTGCCTGCTGCAGGTCTATTCATCTGTAGATAACATTTTGACTTAAAACGAATCCATTGTTTTACAGCTTCCTAAAGGCACACATCAATGGTCCAGTTTTCTCACTCCCGAAGAACTAGCACTGATCCTGGAGCGTGCTTCTATTTCGGTAAGCTGGAACAACTTTTATCGGCTTACGAATTTCTGCTATTTTTACCCCTGCACTTGTTGCTAAAGCTTGTTTTCTGTTTGGTTGGTTTTGGGCAGGTCCAAGAGATGGCGGGGTTCGAGTACAACCCTTTGTCAGGAAGATGGTCTCTATCTGATGATGTTAGTGTAAATTTTATTGCTTACGGGACCAAAACAATAACAACCAATTTATAAAGATAGGGAAATATTTTCCATGCTATCCCTCTTTGTTTGAATGAAAATTTTGTTTATAGTAATTTGTTCCTCTCCCTTTTCCCCCTCGCCCTTGTTTCTGATTTCTTTGTTGATGTGCATCTAATGAGAAAGGAAATTCGGTCATACGCACAAGCATTGTCATACGGATTTTCTAAGGTCGGGTCGAGCACAAAAGTACATGAAACGGGGATGTCAAAGAAGCAGTCTGTTAAGGAAATTCGTATCATAATACAATACTTGTGTGATGATGGAACCTTAGAAATCTGTTTCATGACTACTGTGCACAACTTTTAATTTCCCCAAATGACATTGTATCGTTGATCCAGAACATCATAGTGGTGTCTCAGGAAATTCTTCTACGAGAGTGTGACGTCATTAAAGAGTCAAAATAGTAAAAACTCATGGTCCAAGGTTGATGCGGTCAATTTTTCTTTTAAACCAAGGCATAAAATTCATTCTCTTTCATTCCATTTCCACGTTTAGACTTTCCCCAAACTCTTCCGATCAACCAAACACGCCCTAAAGCCGATCAAATTTTTCTCGGAAACCGAAAGCATCAACATAGCCTATACGTCGTCGTAATATTATCCAGTTCTAGTGTTCCCACCATTTGATTGAGCTTCCCGATACGGATTAACAGACCGCCGCGTCACCGCGGGGCCCACTTATCATCCTTCGCGCCATCGCATCTACACAGAGGCTCTTTCACCACTTCCCAAAATCCAACCGTTGACATTAAACCTCGAGTCAATCACCGTCGTTCATTTCAGATGCATCTGAGTGTTGAATGATTACACTATTTGCTTGCCGCAGATGTCGCCCTGCTTTTACCAATCATTTGAGTTCCTAATTTTCTTGCTAATTAACTGTTTATTCACTTAATCAAATTTATTAACCGAATTTTAAATAATAAGATTTATAAAAAAGAATAAAATATGAAAATATAGAAGAAAAAAGAAGAAACGTCTTTCTTTGTTAAGCTCTCTCTACAACTTCCACCATCTCTCCTCTATAATTTTTCCTCAAATCTCTCTCTCTGAAAATTCGTCGATAAAAGTCTGAAATTTGTTACAGAAATTTGAAATTACAAGCTACAGAAATGTCGAGGGTGACGGAATTGCCGGTGACAGCTCGCGGCCGCTTGGCCGTGCTCTCAGCCCACCTGGCAGCTGCGACCATCGAGCCCTATGAGCTCGGACCCGCTCTGGAGTCGCACTGCGTCTCGGCTCAGACCATGGTTCCACCGCCCGGGAATCTCCGGGGACCTTTGACCATCGTCGACGAGAGGACCGGTAAGAGGTATCAGGTCCAGGTCTCTGAAGAAGGAACCGTCAAAGCCACTGATCTCAAGAAGGTATTCATCTTTTTTGAGTTATCAATCAATTTGCTAATCTGGGTTTTGTTAATTTTCCAATTTTCTTATCTGGGTATTGGATTTTTTTCCAACTTTGCTGTTTGCTGATGCATTTTCTGTTTGGTTGCTCGGAAAATTGCAATAAGTGGAAGGAAAGTGAAATTTTTTGTGATGGGTTTTCTGTGTTTGGAATTCGATTAAGTTAATGGGAGAAAAATTGGTTCTTGTTAATATGCAGATCACAACAGGGAAAAATGACAAGGGGCTGAAGGTGTATGATCCAGGCTATCTTAATACCGCCCCTGTTCGATCCTCGATTTGTTATATCGATGGGGATGAGGGGATTCTTAGATATAGAGGCTACCCAATTGAGGAATTGGCTGAGAGTAGTACCTTTTTGGAAGTGGCCTATCTCTTGAGTAAGTACCCTTACTTGTAAGTTGTAACTAACAGTGTAGGGCATTGTTTGTTTTTCTTAATTCTATGTATTTTAAGTGAAAGTTTTCATCTTCAAAAGGAAGATATACCATTACATTACTTTGACAACCATATGAAGAATTTATAGAACTTAAAAATGTTTGAGGGTATAATTAAGTACTACAGAAATAATCTGGTTCCCGAATGGTAATATTGAATTATCAAGAATTGTTTATTACTAGGTGTAGTCTCTCCATGTGTTTCTTGCTGTAATGCGTCTGTGTATCATCAATTTCAGTTTCTCATTTTGAACTACTTTGCTTTGTCATTACCCCTTTTCTTCTCCAGTGTATGGGAATTTGCCTTCTGAAAGTCAATATGCAGATTGGGAATTTGCCGTTTCTCAGCATTCAGCTGTACCACAGGGAATTTTGGTACATTTTCTTTCTGTTTCTCTTATAGAAGTCGTATGACTATCCCTTCGATCACAATATTGGAATTTTACATGTGATTAGCTACATCTCACCTTTTTCTTCATATAGTAGGGATTTTTAACGTGTCTTCTAAACAATCATGCTACAAATACATATTCTCTGGTCCTCTGGACTCATGAAGGTTTTTTTGCCTTGCAGAAATGCACGAGTAAAATTTAATAGTTACGATAAACTTCTTTTTATTGTTAATTTGAGCCATATACACAATGGTGTCTTTTGTATTGTAGGACATTATCCAGGCAATACCTCATGATGCACATCCAATGGGCGTACTTGTCAGTGCGATGAGTGCTCTTTCCGTTTTCCATCCCGATGCTAATCCTGCTCTCCGAGTAAGTTTATTCTTATTGGCTCTGTGCAGAACATGAATTTTGTGAGTCTTAGTAACTAAAGGGGTCCATTGTTTGAGGCATTTTATCATATCTGATCATATGTTTTATGTTAACATAGGGGCAAGAAATTTACAAATCGAAACAAGTGAGAGACAAGCAAATAGCACGCATCCTTGGGAAGGTATGTTTATTTTTGTTCTTTACTTGGACTTTCAGCCTTAGAAAATGTGGTGTGAATGTTATATATGCTGCCATTCTTTAGGTTGTCCGACTTATGTAGCCTTGAACAAGGCATTTGAGTTGTATTCCCTCCTCTTTCAAATCTCAACCAATACACACCAAACAGATAGCCCCCTTGACCCCGGCCTCTGCCTCTATCAGGCGGTGATAACTGTTACCTTCTCTTACCACGCCTCTCTGAGAATCCACTGTTCAGGATTTGATAGTTCTATAAAATTAATTCAATACTTCCTCAACCAAGGGAGGCGTTAGCCCCCACCTTCACCTCCACGTCCTATAGCTACTGTCTTTCTTTTAGGTCTCTATCACTTATTTGGAATCTTTCGATTAAGGTGATATTAAATTATTATTTCATTTCCAGGCACCAACTATTGCTGCAGCAGCTTATTTGAGATTGGCTGGAAGACCGGCAGTTCTCCCTGCAAACAATCTTTCTTATTCAGAGAACTTTTTATACATGCTAGATTCCTTGTATGTTGTACTTTTACTCCTTGTATGCATTTTAGTGCATAACATTCCAAATCATCTTTGGCAATCTTTTTGCCCTCTTCCCTGACGTTGCCTTTACTGTTCTATAAAGTATATGCACATTAGTCCTTCTTTTGTTTAATTATGTAGAGTGATAGTCATTGTGGAAATATGAAATTTGGTCCCCCTCTAATCTGATTAAGGATTTCGATTTGCGAATCTACAGAGGCAATAGATCTTACAAACCCAATCCTCGACTGGCTCGAGTGCTAGATGTTCTCTTCATATTGCATGCAGAACATGAAATGAATTGCTCCACAGCAGCTGCCCGGCATCTGGCATCAAGGTAGGCTTCTTGAAACCTGATTGAAATGATTCAATTCCATTATATAACATGTCTGGCTCTGTATGTGCAGTGGTGTAGATGTTTACACTGCTCTTGCTGGAGCTACAGGAGCTCTCTATGGCCCTCTTCATGGTGGAGCAAATGAGGTATTTTCAATAGTACATGTTCTCATTTATATAAGCATTTTTTTCATGCAAACAACTGGAAGATCACTTTTAATTTAAAATGATATACTTGAGATTTTCTATTCATTAATCTTCTCGTGTTTAAATTTGCAACTGAAGTTTCTTTTTTGTTGCTGCCTGGATTATTGCAGGCTGTGCTTAAGATGCTAAATGAGATTGGAACTGTTGAGAACATTCCAGATTTCATAGAGGGTGTGAAGAACAGGTATTTAATTTCTTACATCTTAGTAGTTCAGTCTTGTGAAGAGGATTCATATTGAAACAGTTATTTATCAAACTGTATTTTCCGGTTGTCCCTTCAGGAAGCGAAAGATGTCAGGTTTTGGGCATCGCGTGTACAAAAACTATGATCCTAGAGCAAAGGTTATAAGGACATTGGCAGAGGAAGTATTTTCCATTGTTGGAAGGGATCCTCTGATTGAGGTGCATGTCTAATCTTCCTATTAAATGCTCCCCTCTTCACCCCCAAAAAAAGAAACACCCAAAAATTAGGAAAACGCAGTAGAGAGAGCTTTATGAATAACCACAACTTAAATTTGATGCAATTCTTAAGTTTGAGTGCATCTATCCTATATGGCATTTGCAGGTAGCTGTTGCTTTGGAGAAGGCTGCACTTTCTGATGAGTATTTTGTTAAGAGAAAGCTGTATCCAAATGTTGATTTCTACTCTGGATTAATTTATAGGTACTTTTCATTACTTTTCATTGGATGTAAGATTGTGAATTTTACTTTGCCGATCTTGTAACAGTGAAGATGTATTAACTTCCTATTAATCAGGGCAATGGGATTTCCAACGGAGTTCTTCCCGGTTTTGTTTGCAATCCCTCGAATGGCTGGGTGGTTGGCACACTGGCGAGAATCCCTTGATGATCCTGATACTAAGATCATGAGACCCCAACAGGTTAGTTCCTTGCTCATACCGGAGTTTGCTTGTTTCTGTGGAATTTTGGTGTTTCTAATAGGGGTTTAGCATCTTGCCATCCCATTTTTCATTTTTGCTAATCACTGTGATTGTTCAGGTGTATACTGGAAACTGGCTGCGCCACTATATACCGCCAAGAGAGCGCATAGTAACAGGTGATGCAGACAAGCTCTCTCAGGTTTCTGTTTCAAATGCCTCCAGGCGTCGGCTGGCTGGATCTGGAGTTTAGTCGCTCATTCAGAGTCGTGTGCAACATCACAGAAAATGAAAATAAACTTCGTAAGATACGATAGGGAGAAAGAAGTATCTGTTCATCTTTCTGCATAAAATTGTGCCTTAAGTAAAAGCAGAAGAGTTGCGGGGCTTTTAGGTTACGCATTATTTAGCGAAAATAAGAACAATAAGAACACTTTGTTGTCGTCGATGTATTCTGAAATTTCCAGTCAGTCTCAAGTGGATATATAATTGTCTCATGTCTTGTGATTTTGTGTTTCTGTTGTTTCTTTTTCGGGTCCAAAAATGCGACCAGAAAATTAATTTTAGTTTTACTTGGAACCATATGCATTCGGCATTCCATCCGAATTAGGCCGGGTTACCAATTGTTGTGCAACTAATTAGAGTTTACCAACACTAAATCTGATCTACCACCAATCTATATCAAATCAAAAGGAGAGCAACTTATATGGAATGTGTTTATTGTCACATGGCGTCCCGATGCAATAATATATGAAAATAACTTGGCTGCTGACAATTCAGCAGGAGCTCCTGTTGAATACCCAATCCTGTTTTTGATTAAAAAAATCAAAACGTGGACACGTGTTCACACGGGAGTGGGTATAAGCAAGAGTGGCTGCTGAATTGTCAGCAACCAAGCCTTGTTCATAATACATTGTCATGTCGAGAAAAAACTGGCACATGACAAATGCATTATTGGTCAAGAAATGTCATGTACCGATGGACCCATTTCATATAAGTCATTCTCTATCAAATAATGAACTACTTTTATGTTGTAGATTATTGTGCTACTTTTCTGACGTGTGGGGTGGTATAGTGTGCTCAATCTTGTTTGAAATATGGCATATAATATTTGATTAACCCATGTGACATAAATCATTTCAACAGATTAAGGCACCCTAGAAAACCTATATAATATGATTAGGCAATGTGATATATGTTTCTTTTTTTTCTTTTTTAATCATGTGATATTCTAAATTACTATAAACTACTAAGACTAAAATTGAACTTAAGAACTATGAAGCTGACATACCATTTTGATCAATTAACCTAACTTACTGCTGCTACAATGTGTATAACATTGTAGAATTATGAAGTTCACATAATTTTTTTTGTATAAAATTCTTATCACTGAACGAGACATAACATTGCAGCCGATCTTATTCTCTAATTCTTTTTCAATGGTACGTAACATTAAATGAAAAAATAAAGGAAAACTAATAGAAATGACATAAAAACTTTGAATTTTAACCAAAAGCACTCTAATAACTTTCTTTAATAAAAAGGATTTAAAATTTAATGAAAATGACAAAAGTTTAAATATAATTTATTTTTAAAAAACCTAAAAAATTTTGTCTCCTCTCCCACCCCTAGCGCGTCCCAACCACCACCCATATACCCCACATCTCTCCCTCTCTTTCTCTGTCTCACACGTTTTTTTGTCCTTTTTTTTGTTTTTTTTAGTCAATCTCTCTCTACTCTTTCACATATCCCCTTATCAACCCTCTCTCTAATCTTTCCTCCCTACTCCCATCACCTTTCTTTCTCTCTCCTTTCTCTTCTCACCTCATATATAATATATTGCATTTTTTTTATTTCTTTTTTTTCAAGTGTTTTTTGGCAACTTTCAATTGTAATTCTACCAAACTCAATCTAAGAAAAGCATTTTTTTTTTGTGTTTAGGGTTTTAACTGTCACCATTTCTAGAAATGATAACACTATTTCTAGAAACAGTAACACTATTTTGAGAAATGGTATTTTTTCTAGAAATAGTGACATTGTTTCAAAAAACAATGATATTGTTTCGAGAAAAACAATTTAATAAATTGTACTATTTCTTTTTTAATAATAAAAAAAAGTGTTTTTCATGAATACAATTTTATAAAGTAACTTTCATTAAAAATTTGTTGATAACAATTTCGAGATATAGTGACACTATTTCTAAAAATGGTGGCACTATTTCTAGAAGTGGTGGCACTATTTCTAGAAGTGGTGACACTATTTCTAGAAATGGTGATACTATTTCGAGAAATGGTGACACTATTTCGAAATACGGTGACACTATTTTGAGATACGATAACTGACACATCTCGACCCGGATGTACACGTGGACACCCAAAAGTCGGATGTGCTGGCCGACACCACGTAGGGTGACGAAAGCCAATTTGAAAGAAATAAGAATATTTGAATAAATTAAGATTCAAGTGTACACAAATGTACGGGCGGAAGAATTTATACAATAGTAAACGTACAAAGTACGGGATACAGAGTATATACAATACCAAGGAATTTAAACCTTCGTCATACCACCGCCTCGAACGTAGACAGCTCCAGCCACTAAACCTGGAGGGGCACAAAACAAAAGGGTGAGTGGGCCAATAAATAGTCATTTTTGTAAAAACCTTTGTTTTCTGAAAATAGTAACCCCTCGCCGTCAAAATCAAGTAATTGGTTGGAAAACCGTTTCAGAAAACGTACTACAATAGTAGGTAGAAAAACAGGGTAAGTACGGAAATATACTTACCGTCCGAAACGGGCAGAAAGTCACCGTTCGGCAGAAAATACTTTATCAAAAAGTTCATAAAATAAGGATCTACGGAAAACCGTAAACCAAATAAATGCCCCCGTGGCATCAGTGAAAATCAGTGATAACACCACAATATAAAACTATAAAATAAACGCTCATATACACAATCACGTGAAGCTGGCGCATCTGCGCATCACAACAAGTTCGAGTCGCCCATACGACCTAGAACAGGCTGGCACCTACTATGGATTCATAGTGAGCGTATCGGTGCGTGTGAACAATCACGTGAAAGTGGTCCTGGCCCCACAATCCAAGACTACAAGATAGATGCTCGTTTAGGTATTGCAAACACACAAGTTCACAATCCAAGCCCTTCCTCTCACGAAGTTGACCAGGAAAGATGTCAGGTTTGAGTGGGATGATGATTGCGAGCGGAGTTTTCAGAAGTTGAAGCATTGTCTTACTCATGCACCTGTCTTGGCACTTCCCGACGGCAGTGGTAATTTCGAGGTCTACAGTGATGCTTCTTTGAATGGTCTGGGCTGTGTTCTGATGCAGCATGGTAGGGTAATCGCTTATGCATCCCGTCAGTTGAAACGACATGAGATGAACTACCCTACTCATGACCTGGAATTTGCAGCCATTATCTTCGCACTGAAAATCTGGCGACATTATCTCTACGGAGAAACGTGCAAGATTTTCACTGATCACAAGAGTCTGAAGTACTTGCCCACGCAGAGAGATCTGAACCTGAGACAACGACGGTGGATGGAGTTGATTAGTGATTATGATTGTTCTATCGAGTACCATCCTGGACGAGCCAACGTCGTTGCGGATGCACTCAGTAGAAAATCATCTCATGGTCGGCTCAACGCACTGTACGCCTGTCATATTCCTCTTTTGACTGAGCTCAGGAGTACAGGTGCAGTCTTGGGTTATGATCATACTGGAGCTTTGTTGGCCAACTTCTCTGCTAGACCTATTCTGTTGGATCGTATTCGTGAGGCTCAGGCGAGCGATCCTACTTCTCAAAAATTGATTCAGGCAGTTCTTGATGGTACGAGGGATGACTTCAGAGTTCGACGTTCAGACGGAGTGCTTCTGATGAATGACCGGATGTATGTGCCTAACGATGCAGACTTGAAGAAGGCAATCTTGGATGAGGCTCATGTTTCCACTTATGCCATGCATCCAGGTAGTACTAAAATGTACCATACAATCCGACCTTTCTACTACTGGCGTAGAATGAAAAAGGAGCTTGCAGAATACGTGAGTCGTTGCTTAATCTGCCAGCAGGTCAAGGCTGAAAGGAAGAAACCGTTTGGGTTACTACAGTCACTTCCCATTCCTGAGTGGAAGTGGGAGAATATCACCATGGACTTCGTGTACAAGCTACCCCTAGCTCGTGGAGGTTATGATGGTATTTGGGTGATTGTGGATCGACTGACCAAGTCAACTCACTTCCTGCCCGTCCGTGAGAATTTTTCTCTTGACCGTTTGGCTAAACTTTTCATTGACGGAGTTGTCAAGTACCATGGTGTTCCTGTCAGTATTATCTCCGATCGTGACCCCAGATTTACTTCCAAGTTTTGGAAAGCTTTTCAGAAAGCTTTGGGTTCGAGACTACTGTTCAGCACTGCTTATCATCCTCAGACCGACGGACAGTCGGAGAGAACTATCCAGACCCTTGAGGACATGCTGAGGTCCTCAGTGCTACAGTTCGGAGATAAGTGGCATGATAATCTTTCTTTGGTAGAGTTTGCCTACAACAACAGTTTTCATTCGAGCATCGGTATGTCTCCATTCGAAGCGTTGTATGGTAAGCCTTGCCGAACTCCCTTGTGTTGGTCAGAAGTTGGTGAGCGAGCTCTGGTTGGTCCTGAAATCGTTGAGGAAACTACTCAGAATATCCAGGTGATCAAGGGAAACCTGAAAGCTGCCCAGGATCGACATAGGAGTATTGCCAACCGTCACTTGGCCGACCGGGTTTATTCAGTTGGTGACATGGTGTTCTTGAAGTTGTCACCTTGGAGAGGCGTTGTGAGATTCGGGAAACGAGGGAAGTTGAGTCCTCGTTACATCGGTCCGTATGTCGTCACTGAACGGATTGGTGAGGTTGCTTATAGGCTTGAGTTACCTTCCGAGTTGTCAAGGGTGCACAATGTCTTCCATGTGTCCTTGCTCCGACATTATATCTCCGACCCTTCTCATGTTATTCATCCTCAACAGTTGGAGGTAAACCAGGATTTGACTTATGATGAGTTACCAGTGACCATCCTGGATTGGAAAGACAAAATTCTACGGAATAAGTCGATCAGTTTAGTGAAGGTTTTGTGGAGAAACCACTCTGTGGAGGAGTCAACCTGGGAGACGGAAGAGCGCATGAGAACCGACTACCCCTATTTGTTTTTCAATTCTACTTGATGTAATCTTAATTTCGAGGACGAAATTTCCTTAAGGGGGGTAGATTGTAACATCCCGTAAAAAGTTTGTTATAAAATAATTTCTGTGGAATATTCTCTACACGTGCGTGTTTATTTTGTACACGTGAGCGTGTAAGTTTACTGTTTTGGTGGGTGCACAATACCCCCAAAACCCAATTTTCCCTTATTCTTTCTTCCCCTTCCTTCTTCCCCGTCACTTTCTTTTCCCCAGAATTTTTGACTTTTTCTCCCTTTTCTCTCCGTGAGTGCACAGTGCACACCGACGGAAACCCGTCGAATCGAAGCGAACAAAAATCACCACCTCCTTCGTCTCGACGCCGTGGACTCAACGGTGCAAACCGTTCGTCCAAACTCTCACCCGTTTGACGGGAAACGCAACCGGAAGAACCGGACCTTCTCGGCCATTTTCCGGCCAATCTAGACCGAGGTGAGGTTTCTAACTACCACCATTGTGTTCCTCTCGGTGAGTAGATGAATTTTCATAGGTCGTTTGCCTAATTTGGTTGAGTTTTGATGTAGATCGACTTTGCTACAGTGAACCGCAACCTTCGGGGCAATTTCAGGCCATTTCCCGAGCTTGTACGACCAATCCAAAGGTACACCGTGATTCTACTCTTCTCCAGCTTCATTTTGATATTTGGCACGTAATTTTTGGACTTGAAATGAAGAAGATACGAAGTTTTAAAAATTACCCAGAAAACCGGCCAAAATTCCGGCGACGGCGACGGCGACGGCGGCGGCCGGCGGCGGCGCCGGCGACCGGAAAAAGACCAGAGAACCGGCGCTGACGTCAGCGATGACGTCAGCAAACCGGGTCAGACCGGGCTTGATGACGTCAGCGGCTTAAACCGGCTTGAGCCGAGCCGCGTTGACCGGCTCAGCCGAGCCGCGTTGACGGCTTGAGCCGAGCCGTGTTGACCGGCTCGAGCCGAGCCGCGTTGACCGGCTCAGCGGCTCCGTTGACCAGCTCGCGCGTGAGCCGCGCGTGGAGCTGCGCGTGGAGCCATAGGCTCCGCACCTTCCAGCCGCGCGTGAGGGCGCGTGGGAGGTCCTTTTTCCGATCTGTTTTCACGTGTCGACTCGTGACGACGTGTACTACCTCGGGGTAGTATGCATGTTAATTTTTGAGGTGTTTTGAACCTCCTGGTTGAGCAAACAAGGGATAGGTGTATTTAATTAGTTATTTAGTAACCTTAATGAGTTTAATCATTATTACAGTGATATCTCATATAGGTGAGACCTATCCAGAGGACTACCGGGGCTACCCAGGACCGGGGGGCTACGACCCGGCTACCTACAGGTGAGTGAGTGGGTCTTTGTTTTGATAAATGTATATACGTATGGTTTTCAATGCTTTCTTCAAACTGTTAGCATACTTCATATCATATACGTTTGTTGGAGGTAGAACATTCGTATTATACTGCCATACATGTTTTCATACTGTTGCTCATCATTAGATGTATACACCCCAGGTATTAGTACTCAGTCTTGTGGCCAGGACTAGCCTTGACGTTAGGAGTAGTCACTATTTGTACCGCTACGCAGCTTTGGATCCATTGTAGGTACTAGCCTGTCTTAGGTTGCACTAGGCAACTCGGACTTGTGTGACTGCACTTTGTGCACCAGCGCTTAGCGCTAGACTCGCGTCATTGTAGTACTCAGCGTATTACTTTTATACCTAGCCTGTTCACTGTGGTTTAGCCACGTGGACTTGTGTGTTTACATATGGGTGAGCATGTCAGTACTTTATATATCGGGGAGTACCCGAATGTTTTCATGATAGTATTTTGAGGTTCATACCTACGGGTATGACGTATTTTCTCAATTATACATGTTTTCCAGTGAGGGGTTAGTAAACTCTTGAAAACAACGGTTTTATCAAACTTTGCTTTTTGACCCACTCACCGTTTTATGTTTTGCGCCCCTCCAGGACCTAGTGACGGTTCACTTAGCGGTGATTTCGAGGGCTCTCTACGGCGGTGGTCGGCGGTTCTGACATATCTTCGAACTATGTAGGATTCACTCCTACTTGTAGTTAACTTTTAATTATCCATCCTCACGGGGATGTGAATGTTTTTATATTCCTGCACTATTTACTTAGCTCTGACTGTTATGCATCCTGTATTATGGGTTTTTAACCCTCACCACACTTCTACTTCCGCACTCAACTCTTAATATTCCTACTTTCCACTTAATTCTTGCATAATTGGCTTTCGTCACATTACACGTGTCGGCCAGCACTTCCCGACACCTGGCGTGTCCGGGATCGGGATGTGTCAAAAAAAATATAATAATACAAAAAATAAATTGTTACTTTATTTAGTAAGTGCCAAATCTAATATAAATATTAAATAACTCCACCAATTAACACAAATTGGCCTACAGACTAGTGGTGAAAGGTTTAGATGCACAGCTCACTTGGTCTCAAGTTCAAATCCCAGCGCTAGGTTCCATTTTATTTTATTTTATTTTTTTTGGCGCGCGTGGGCTCATGCATGGGTTGCGCACGTGGCCACATGCATGGGCTTTGGTGGTTTGCGAATCTGGGCTTGTTTTGTTAAACTTTTGTCCTTTTAATTAAAATTCTAGCATTTTTTATTAAATAAAGTTATTAAGGTGCTTTTGATTAAAAAAAAATTTAAAAAAGTCTTTTTCATTAAAGCTCCCATGAAATAAATAATACAACAAATAAATAACTATTATTTAAAATAAATATTAGAATATTTATAAAAATCAAATCTATTAACTAAAACACCCCTACCACAAGACACGTCCTAATTAAAGCGGGAGAGGGAGACTAGTTGTAGCGGGCTCTCACTTCGGCAAAAACCGGATAAATTGGAAGCGGACTCCATTATTAACCCGAATACAATACGATTAGATCCGAAATCCATTAATATCAGAGAAGAGAAGTTTCGCACGCAGACACACACAACAGGGACATACCCAAAACTCCATCAATCATTGTTATTTTTATTTAGATTTGAACTGCTCGCTCCATACACCTCTCTTTCTTCCACTCACCGGCGGCGAATTTCCGGTCCGGCGATACCTTTTCGCCATTAGCTGAAGCCGATCACACCAGGTCCAATTTCCGATCTTTACGCTTGCAATTTCCTTCTGTTTTCTTTTATTCATTGTTGTTTTGCACTGATTTGGATCTAAGATGCTTATTTGCTTTGATTTTGCTTGTTTGCTGAGAAAAGTTTGGAAAATGAGTGCAAAAACCCAAATTCAAATGCTTGAATTTAGTTGTTGTTTGTATTGCTTGCAAATTTGAATGTGATCTCAATTTTTAGCATCTGGGTACACATAGAATCAGGGGATTGTGACCAAATCATGAAGAAATTTTGAGTTGAATTGGGATTGATTGATCATAGGTTGATGGCTTTATAATTTTTCTGTCATTCCCTCACTAGTCACTCTCCTCGGCAATCTACTGCCACGCCTAATGAGCTCATAGTAGTTTCAGTGAAGTGTTGAATGTTTTGGATTCCATACTTTTTCGACTGTTTTGTTTCCGTGTAGCCCTCGTTTAATTGCTCCTGTTTGGTTGCTCTTTCGAGTTAGATTTTTGTGGATCTATTTCTCAGGAATGTTACTTCTGTTTTTGTTTCTTTTTTTTTTTCTGTTAAGTTTCTACCAGAATTAGGGGTAATGCTGTAGGCATTTGAGTAATAAGAATCTTATCATACGATGCTAGCTTTCGATTCCCAGCAAGCTTTAGTTTACTGCCGTTGTACAGAGGTTATGCCATGTTGCAATTTCGATAAATGTCTTTCTTCTAAATAGATTTGAAGTTCAGGGATTTTTTTGTGTTGCTGTTGTTAATTCTGTCCTTCTAAGCTAAGAAAGTTTGATTATAATATTCTTGTTGTATTTCCTTACGATAGTTGAACTTTTTGTTTTTAAATACTAAACCCTGATTATGTAATTCATTCCTTGGTTTAGATCTTTGTAATCATGTCTGGCCAAAGCCAACGCTTGAACGTAGTTCCTACCGTCACTATGCTTGGAGTTATGAAAGCTCGCCTTGTTGGTGCAACAAGAGGTCATGCTCTCCTCAAGAAGAAGAGTGATGCTTTAACAGTGCAGTTTCGTCAGATTCTTAAAAATATTGTCTCAACCAAAGAATCCATGGGAGATGTCATGAAAAACTCCTCGTTTGCCCTCACTGAAGCCAAGTATGTTGCTGGTGAAAACATCAAGCACATTGTTCTCGAGAATGTCCACAATGCCTCTATTAAAGTTCGATCAAGGCAAGAGAATGTTGCTGGTGTAAAGCTCCCAAAGTTTGAATATTTTACTGAAGGTGAGACCAAGAACGACCTCACTGGATTGGCAAGAGGTGGACAACAGGTCCAGCTCTGCCGTGCTGCTTATGTGAAAGCAATTGAGGTTCTTGTTGAGCTTGCTTCACTTCAAACATCGTTTTTAACCCTTGATGAAGCAATCAAGACCACAAACCGTCGTGTCAATGCTCTGGAGAATGTTGTGAAGCCGAGGTTGGAGAACACAATAAGCTATATCAAGGCGGAGTTGGATGAGCTCGAAAGAGAGGATTTCTTCAGGTTAAAGAAGGTACAGGGTTATAAGAAGAGGGAACTCGAGAGACAGATGGCAGCTGCCATGAATTTTGCCAACGACCAGGTTGTGGAAAAGTTATCGCTGAAGAAGGGCATTTCCCTAAATTCAGCTCAGAACTTGTTGTCTGCGGAAAAGGATGACGACATCATTTTCTGATTCGGATGCTAGTTTTATATGCTTATGCTTAGGATGTGTGATTCCGATCGTGCTTCTTCGTTCTGCAGAGGAATTCTATCAATATTTAGCCGGACGGTCTTATGTTCTGAATAAAAGCTCCATTCTCTTCATGTACGTTTCTATTTATTGTGAATTATTTGTAACAAAACTTACATCAGTTCAAGGTTTTGAAATATTTGTTGATTGGAAGATCTCTGGTTTATTGTAATTATTAGTGTTGTTATTTAATCCCTACACCATTATTATTTATTGATCCTATAAGGCTCCTTTTCTTTTTCCCCTGGTACAACGATATTTAGGAGGGGAGATTGGACTAAGTCACACAATGGGTCAATCATAACTAGCTGACGAATTCAACACAAGTAACATACATCCTTCCATGTGAGTCGAACCCGACTTGCTTGCAAGCGAAGAGGAATCACTTGATTGTAGTACTAGTTGGTATTAATCCATGTAGGGATAAATTTCGCAATGTCCCCTCAACTTATGACCTTTTAAAACGTGTTAATTTGCCCCAACCGCCAAATTCATCACACTTCCCGTTTGTTTCCTGTCATTAAATGGGTGAAAAATTGTCATATTTCAAGACTCGGGCTCAAAACCAAAATGAAAGTCTAGGGGAAAAATTGAAACAAGGCATTGCTAAAAAAATTTGTGTAGACTACTCAAATGGAAACATGACCACCTTAACCTCCATCTTAAACCAGCTGGTGGTGTTTGAGCTGCTACTGATATGAGAGTTGCAGGTGAAAAGAATTGCAGTAAAATACGCTAAAATCTTCAAGGACAAAATGAAGGGGCAATAAAATTCAAAGAGGTGAAATATTATTGCAATGGAAGATGATTGAAAGAAAATCGAAAGAAAAAACAAAAATGATTCTTATTGATTGATACAATTGAAACGAGGACAACTGAAATGCCCAACGCTAACTGAAGATTGAAGCCACCGTGATTGCTTAGAAATGGAGCCATGCTTCAATGGACGATGAGTTGCAGAATTCAACCGAGCATTCCATCTGACACCCTTGTCTTCACAGATGGCAATATTCAGAAAGGGAGGCGCTTTGGGAGCCCGATTTGTTTAGAGCTTGAAGCTGAAGCTTTCCCAGTTAACGCAGCTGGCCTCTTCACGGGAGGAGCACTGTATATAGTATATACAAGGTAGATGTGATCAGGGCTGGAAGTGAGTCTATACGTAGTTTTGTTAACTACAGGAATAGAACATCCAATTTATCCGAAATTTTACCTGTGACTCTTCTGGAGTGCATTTCTCTTCATAGCTGCAAGATTTCTCACCTCATTACTGCTCAAAAGAAAAAGAAGGGGGAGAAAGAGGTTAATATCTCGAAATTCTATCTCAACAAGACTAATCAAGTACCCCACATCTTTGAACAAAGCTTCGAGATAAGTATCAAACCACTTAATGATTCGCTAAATATGAACTAAGAAAATTGGAACAACAAAGTAAAAGGAAAACTCGAGGGGATAATTTCAGTTCACAAGCCCAAGGTGCACGCGACATGCCATACCAGGCATCATTCTAAAATACATCATTACCTTTTCATAAAATCTAGTTTCGCTTTCTTCATCAAGTTGCTCTTTCCAGTAACATTGTAGCCAGGCCCATTGCCTACAAAGAATTATCAGAAATATAACGGTTAATTGTGCGTCCTATTTAATAATGTATTAGTCTTAGAGAGTCTATAAGAGAACAGAAAAATTTACCCCAGCTTCTTTTATTGCTTGATGGTGGAACCTTTGTGCAAATTTGAACTTGCCGACTTTGTTTTCCTACAAAATTTCAATGGTTAGTAAGGTTAATCACGTAGAAATGAGTATGCTGTTGCTCAGTTTGCTAGAACACGCTGAGGAGGTAAACTTACGAGCATTTGCCTCTTGATATCGACTCTTCAACTTGTCAGCCATTAATCTTTCAGCCAAATCAATTTCCTTCAATTTTGCCTGCAGTAATCACCCACAGTTAATTATTTATCCATTTTCCCCTAACAAACATAAACCAGATCAAGAAATACTACATCAAGTACCAAAAACTGCGCTATACACTAAACTAATGGGATATGACAACGGAAACTAAAAGAAAACAAATTTGGTCAGACAGCATGAGGAAAGTAGGAAACGCACCTCATACAATTCTCTCCATCTGAATGCGACTTTCTTTTGCCTCATCCTTTTAATCACCTCATTCACCCTCTCAGTACCAAACTCCTTTTCATAGAATTTCTTCCACAACTTATCGGTAACTGGAGTCAAATCTCTACCCTACAAGAATTAATTAAAAAAAACATCTCAGAACGTATACTAAAGGATCACAAAAACATTCAAATAAGAACAATGTGGATCAACTTACTTTGGTACTCTTCTCTACATGCATCAACTGGTCCATCGTACAATGCGGTAGAATTCTCTTGAGAAGATGAGAATCGGTTTCACCAACGTCCCCAAGGCGCCTCAAATTATATATTGCCGTGTTAATGCACAGATCAACCAAAGATGGAGCCATTGCTTGCCCTTCATCACTTGAATATTCCTCATCCATGTTGCCCGGTCACTTTCTAACCCAGTAGTCTCCCTAAAATCAATACATTAAGCAACAAATTAAATTTTTCGGCATCTTAAACACTTATTTGAAGTAATTAGCATTTTGCATTGAACAAATAGAACTCAACTAAACTGAATTTCCAGGATTTCGAGCAACTCCAAAAGAGTGTTGCTCGAAATCCTGGAAATTTATATAGTTAAACCCATTTTTCTCTGACCCACTTTTTTCTTATGGCAGATTATAGAATTTAACATCATCAAATATAAAAATTCAATACAAAAGATTTCTTTATCATCATCATCCCAGATGGTCAACGTTTAACTCATACAACTTTGACCACTAATTGGATTCAGCCGAATTCATAAATCCCTCAGTTCTCTCAACAATCCATCATAAAATACATAAAATAAAAAATTATGCAATGAATTTACAAACAAAACAATATCAGTACAAGATCAAACCTTTAGCTATTAATCTAATTAAAATTGGTCAAATTCATCAACGAAAATCCATAGCTCCATCCGAACATACCCAATCACAATTTCGAAATAAATAAATTGACAAATAAATTGGTTTCGGAGGGACTCACCGAGTGATCGGAGACGGGAGGAGGCCGTTTGACGGAGGCGAATTACAGGTTTAATTTTAATTGAATAAAAATAAAAATATATTTTTTTATTTTTATTTTTGACTGTGCTAATATGCACCGGGCCTGCGTTTATGCTTTATATGGAGGAAGAGATCCGCTTAACCTTTTGGTGATCCTTTGTAATAAAGGGTAACTTGTGCTAACGTGCGCGGTTCAGTGCCCAAGTTCAGTTGTGAGTCTCAAATAAATCTTAAATCATTTGAAGTATGTATTATTAAATAATTTGTACCATTAAAGTTTAATCTTCTTATTTATGTCAGCTAACCCGAACCACCAAATCCTTATTAATTTGGGTAATGCAGTTTTTTAATAAGTGACAAATATTTATTAATTGCACGCAAGAAGCAAGTAATTCGTGTGTTGTTGCAAACTCGTAACTTTCCTCATTTATATTGTAAATAGATCAATGAGTGGGGCTATTTGTGGAGATATTCCACGAGAACCATAATATTGATCTATTAATTTTGGGATGAAATTAAAGATAGTTAATAAAAAACAAATTTAGATTTTAGTGCGAAATAAAAACCAAAACCGGACCAACCCAAATTGAGAACCTCGCTTAGTCGAGAAAAATTAAATCGTTCTTATTCGGTTGGTTATAAGTTGGCATAATCAATACTAATATGACTGGTTTATTAACGACTTAGGCTCTAAATTGAACCGATCCAAATTGTACCCACCCTTAGTCATAAGGGGTTTTTTCATCCGGACTATACTTGGGTCCTAACCAGTGAAGAACATATATATTTACTTAGTGATATGAACTAATAATAATGCAACACATATCATCAAATTTTAAATCTCAACGATTGACTCAAGAACTTAATTAATAGTATATTCTTTATTTTTTAAAACAAGAGTACATATCCTCTAGCACCAGTATAGTTGCATTCCTCATCACTTACAAATGGACTGGACGGTCTCAGACTCAACTCACGTAGATGATGAATTCAATAGCTAATTACGGGCGGTCCATGGTGTGACTTGGCAAAAATCTCCCCACCCCCAGTATTGTTGTATTAAAAAAAAAACAAAAGTACATGTGTTGTAGGAGAATCATGTCATTGACCCTAGAACATTTGAGGTTGAGCAACATGGATGTTTTTGGAGCTGACACAAAGCTTTGACAGAATAACGGGATATTTATGACGTAACTCAATCAAATATATGTCCTCGGCCCCCATGTTAGCATTGGAAAAATTCGAATTTTGTTACAAGTTTTTCTAAGACCACTTTCAGTTGAGCACATCGACATCAATCCCCGGAGTAGCTAGGACGTGACCTCATCTGCTATCAATGGAGGAACAAAATTGCAGTTCTGTAGAGTCTGCTCAAATATATGAGCCACCTTAAGCAACTTTCCCTGCAAAATCGACCGGAAAAATCTTATATCGACAACCAGATACTCAACTCTACAAGTCCGTACTTTTCATTAAATTCAGTGACTTCCCAATCAGTGTTTAGTCTAATCTGTAAATGTAGCAACTTTTCGCTCATTTTCACCATGTAAATATTAGAAAAGCCGGATACTAATTCTCGATAGAAATCAACATGCCACAATGTAGTAGGAAGGTAGAAAGGCAATACCTCGTCAAATGCTGCACCGATCATTTGAAGACCAACAGGAAGGCCTGCAGACCCTCCTTCAACAAATCCGCATGGCAAAACCAGTGCAGGTAGACCTGCCAAGTTAACATTGACCTGCATACAGAATCAAGAGGAAGCAGGTTAGAGTCATTTAGTCATCTTACGAGTAGAAACTACATGACAGGCAATAAGGAACAAGAATCAACAGTATGTGTGCCACCCAATACCGAGATCTCAGACCACTTTAAACTTCTCACTACAAACTCTAAAAACAAGGGTGTGACATTTAACCATCTACTCTTTTAAAAGACAACAAAATTGAGAGCACAAAATGGAAATGTAGGACAGGTTGAAGTGCATGTGTCAAAAATGCGTATTAACTACAGAAATAAAGGCCTTATCCTCCTCCACACCCTAATACAACCACAACATTTTTTCCTTTCTGAAACAAAATCTGAACAATTTTCCCGCAGATTGCAACATGGTACATGGGCAAGTATCTAACGTTACATTGATGAATGCATATCCAACATCATGACTCAATTATCACAGAACTCCTAGTACACACATACACACACCCCATGCATGCATATAATGAACAGAAATTAAGAATTTTGGGTACTCAGAGAAAGTGAGAAACTTCTTACAGTCATTATGTCACCTGCATACATTGCTAACGGATCATTTTTCTTTTCACCTGAAAAAATACAACTAAACGGGTGACTTACTGAAAACCCATATAACATATGAAAAGCATACAAATCCGTGGAAGCCGGTACCAATCTTATAAGCAGCAGATGGAGCCGCAGGTGAAATTAGGATGTCATGTTCATCTAGTGCTGCCTTGAAGCTTTTCCGAATAATAGTCCTCACCTAAAACACTATAAGAATCATTACTGCCATCTTGAACACCCTAAATTCATAAGATTAAGCATCTCAGAAAATAGCATAGCGAAGTAACCGAGAATGAAATACTACAGAGTTTGGTTACTTCAATATTATACTGGCAGAATGCAAACACTAATATAGGATAAACTCCTGCCACCAAAAGTCCAGCTTTTAAATTAACATCAACATAATGATACCTGCTGGGCACGCTTATAATATGCATCATAATAACCAGCTGAAAGGGCATATGTTCCCGTTAGAATTCTCCTTTTGACCTGCAAAAAACAAAAGCATTAAAATCCAGTCACCAACTGGTATAAATCTGTAAAACAAAATAAAAATTAGATCAAGAGCACTGCAGCAATGTTCCAACTAATAGAAACTTTGGAACAGTGTTATGTTTCAACTAGCCACCTATACATAGTCTACCTCAGAACCAAAACCCTTGGCTCGGGAGTCCTTATATTGGGAGTTCAACTCATCAGCAGCAACTTGGTTTCCATACCTAAATATTGATGAAAAAATAATAATAACGAAGTGAGCATATTCATCATTCTGATATACCATCTGGATAGAGTTTTAAGAATACATTAAACGACTTATCATCTTTATTCACAGTGGATCTAAACAAGCTTCTCCTCACTCATTCTCTCTTCTTCCATTAAAATATACAAATGAAAAAATTATTCATAGTATGTGCTTTCCATACAACCTTTGCAGAGATAAAAATCGATATATCAGAACAAACTTTTGGGCATATTACCTGACCCCATCATAACGTGACAAGTTTGAAGATGACTCAGATGAAGCAAGAATGTAATAGGCTGGCAACCCAAGTGAGAAAGATGGTAATGAGACCTGCAAGTTAATGATTCAAGAATATATGAATCAAGCCATAAGAAGGGGTACACATGACATTTTGGGGGAAGGAACAGATAAGTAAGAGCAAGTAAAGGAAAAATTAATAATTGAAGGTAGACCTCGGTTACGGAGCATCCTAATGCTTCAAGATGCAAAGCTGCATTACGAACTGCAGAGGTTACTCCAGTATCAACACCATCATCCAGAGTTTCCCGGATCAGACCAATCCTCAATCCTTTAAGAGGTTTAGAATCTAGCAAACTTATGGAAACAAATTCAGCTGCAAGGTCGGGAACCTCCTGAAAGAAGAAATTAAATGCACGTGTCAAGCAAATATTTCAGAGTTGCTTTATAAAATCAAGACAGAAAATTTTCTTACACGCTTGCTGCTGGTTGCATCAAGTCTATCATGACCAGAAATTGCATGAAGAAGAATCCCAGCATCAGCAACAGACGTACCAAAGCAGCCAATTACATCAAGTGACGACGCATATGCCATAAGTCCAAATCTTGAGACACGCCCATATGTTGGCTTCAACCCAACAACACCACAAAACGAAGCTGGCTGCCTCACACTTCCACCAGTATCACTTCCCAAGGACACCATACACTGCCTAGCAGACACAGCTGCAGCTGAGCCTCCCGATGACCCTCCTGGCACCCGAGACACGTCCCATGGGTTTGCAGTCACCTAATGAATTAACAGATGCACCACCTGAGTAAAGTAACCCCAGTTACGAGTGCGAAACATAAAGAAACGAACTTCCACAACCTCACTCCCTTTGACTCTTACTGATAGTAATACTAATAACCAATCTGTTTCACTACCCACAAGAAAAATTTAACTCACATTCTAAAAGTTATTAACTTCCTTAATATCCAACTAAAATTCCACTCCCATCAAGTTTTCAAATTTTCATTAAAAGTTACTAACTTTTTATGCATTTACACAAAATTTAAGAACAGGACTGCAAAATGCACAGAACCCAGAAAGTAAATAGACAAAAGAAAGAAAACCCAGAGAGCAAAACCTGAAATGCAGAGCCTTCAGTGGTGCTGCCCATGCCAAACTCATCCAAATTGGTCTTTCCCACCACAATCCCACCCAGCTCTTTAATCTTCCTGACGGCGGTGGCGTCATACGGCGGCGTATAGCCCTCCAGAACACGAGACCCAGCCGTGGAGGGCATCTCAGCCGTACAGATATTGTCCTTGACGGCGACAAGGACCCCAGCCAGGGGACCCAGCTCCTCATTCATCTGAATCTTCTCGTCGAGCTCGCGGGCTTGGGCGAGGACGGAGTCGGAGACGTGGAGGAAGGAGCGGAGGTGAGGCTCGGTGAGGCGGAGGCGGGCGAGGAAGGAGTCGACGAGCTGGGTGGCGGTGAGGTGGCGGGAGAGGAGGGAGTGGCGGGTGGAGAGGATTTGGGAGTGGGGGAGTGGGTTTGGGGAGTGGGGTTGGTCTGTGATGGTGGAGTGGGTGACGGGCTGTGAGGATAAGGAGGAGAGGGGTTTAAGGGAGGTGTAGCGGAGGAGGAGGGTGGGGTTTGTGCGGAAGTGGGAGAGTGACCGCGGTGGCTGGAGTGTCGATAGCATCGTTTTTTTGACTCGCTTTTCTCTGCAACTGTGAATTGTAAGCTGAATGGTTGAAAGAGAAATTGGTGGAGTGATGATGAAGTGAGATGATCAACTGTTATCGTTTAGTTCTTGTCTTCTGTTTGGGCTTTGCCCCTCCCTTTTTTACCCAAATAAAAAGGTAAAGTAAAAAATTTGTTGAATTGCTATTTTGTTACCGCTTTTGGAAATTTGGTATATTGTGAAGAATTTTGTTTGCCTAACCTAAAAACAAAATGCAATTTAGAGCATAAACTAGCTTAGGTAAAAGTGTTATTTAGTTTCAAATGACAAAATTCAATTTTTAATGCGGCATATCTAGCCTAGACTAAACTAGCCCAGAGCTCCTCGAGGGGCCAGTTTAGCTCCGACTCTTGCCCAAGGCTCTTGAAGAGTCAACTTAGGAAGAAACCAATAGCCAATGAAAACTAGCCACCTAACAATTTTAACCCCTAGCCTCCCCCACGATTATTTAGAACAACAAAATCTTAAAAGGGCTAGATTGAATGAATAATGACATTTCGAGAGGCCAAATAAAGCATGTTGCCCTTTCCACTAGACTTGCTCTTAAACATGGAATTTATGTTAACTCTCTCAACCCGAACGTGGTGCAACAATGGTGGTGGGGAAGTGGCAGAGGCGGTGGTGGTGGGGGAACGGTGGTGGAGGAGATGGTGGCAGCAATGATGGTGGTGGTGGTGGGGGGCAATGTTGGTGCCAATGGTGGTGAGGACGGATCCAATATACGATTTTGCAGTTTGACTAGTACATTTGGATCCAATATATGAAATGGCGGCATGCACAAATGAACTTCAATAACTCTTCTGATAGGATTGCAATTCAAATCTTCAAACATTATAGTAGTAGTAATAAAACAACTAACTTTTTGCTTGATCACATCAAATGGGAAGAACTATCCTTTCCTCACCACCGAGTACACGAGAAAACTGCAGAGGGCAAATACATTACACGAAGCGATACACGAGGTATACAAAACTAAAATCACCATGATTTGCAGTTTATTTTGTCCTAGGCTTCTACAGAAATATTACCAATTGGTGTCACATGAAATATACAAAGAACATTTCCGATTACACAGATTTTCTTTATGCTCCTATGGTGATAGGTGACGGTTTACAAATACTCCGATAAATCTGCTTGGTTCTCCATATCCCAGACAACAACTTTTCCATCCAATCCTGTAATGTCAAGGTGTTAGAGCTTAAGATAGTGGATTATGGTTGGAAATTGGAGAGCTATCGAAAACAAAATTTAACATTGACTTGCTAACCTGATGTGCTGAAGCGCGTTACTTTAGAACTCCCTGGTTCTCCAAGCGGCACAATACAACTACAGTTATCAGGAAAGATTGTCATGAACTTAACTCCTAACATATATAAAACATAAAAAAGCAGCCCCAAATCTGCTCTCAGTTATGTAATGTTTAAACTGGAACTGGGGCTACTAGACAAGGAATGACTAAAGATAAGCGGCAGTGACGTACTTAATGCAGTTGTCATGGACGCCTCGTGATCTTGAATGTGCATTTGTATCATTGTTCAATCCATGCTTTTGTTGGCCATATAGCTTTCCAAACGCTTCAGAAAACTATAGAGGTGATACCGAAACAGGAAAGGGGTAGCATAATGCGATGAGTCATTTATGGTCCAAAACATAAAAGGAAAAACTGCAAATCCTGTTTAACAATGAATTTCAAACGTTCATAGTAAGATCCGTTTGCCCCACTGTGTGTGCAGCTGTGTTATTGTCAGACTTATCAAAAGGGCATAGATAAAATATTCAAGCAATTTCACATTTTTAAATCAGAACAATAAGAACTCTTAAACGCAAGATCCATTGCCATCCCATTCGACTTGTTTACCACCATACAATGACAGCACTGGCACACACACTTGCAAAACACATACATATATAGCACACAAACAACCAGGTATTTACCTGTGAACCATATTTTGGACCTGATGATGTTGTCTTTCTTTCCCCAAGAAATTTGATAAAATGCCTTGAGAGAAAAGAACAAAGCTATTACTTCCCTATCCTCCTTCAAAGAATAAAGCCATCAGGAAAAGGAATTTACCATATTCCATGTAAATCTGCCGCAAAAACCATTGGATTGCAATCAAATCCCACGCCTATAAGTAATCTTTCAGAAAGAAATAACACCTGAAAAAGTGCCGCATATTGATTGACAATATCCAGATAGAAATAAGTTAGTTAATTATATGTAGAGTAGATATTTAGAGTCTCAAAAAGTTAACAAGAGTGGATGCTGACCCACATCACGGAGAGGCAAATCACGGAATGCAACATTTTGAGCCAAAGGAGAAGGTCCCACATCATCAACGAAGTAAATCATAGAATTATGGCCTGCATAATGCGACAATCCGAAAACCAATTAGTGGAGAATGATAACAGAGAATAAAACTACCCAAGCCAGCTGCCAACCTGGCAATTTGAAATACTGCCTATCAGCTATCAACATATGCTATGCCAAAAACTTCTTATCTTTGTAAAGAACACGAAGAAGGGAAATTTGTCTGACCTACATATGCTAAGGTATCACCACTCGGTGACCACCTCACGCCAAATGACCAAGAAAATGAGAGATCAAGCTGAAGAATTTGCTGTTTCACCAGAAAGAAAACAAGTAAGGTTTGCTTCCACCGAAAGGGGAAAAAAATATGTGAAAGGATAAACAACAAAATGATACCACTCTGTAACGTCTCCAAACCAGGGTCTTTGATTATGGGTACTTAAAAATTTTCAAAAAGGCCAAGCAGGTTGGAGTCTTGAAACTTACGGTGTACAATTTTAAATTAGTACAAACAAAAATCAGAAAAGCAACCCAACCACTACCAAACTTTCCTACGCTTACTATATACTAACAATGGGCTATATTGCTTATTCTTTTCTAGAAATAATGAGCTACAGTTTTAACAAATTTTATAACTTTTAGAACACTGTTACAATGTTTATGAAGGGAAATAAAACTGAAGGTAAACCAAGAAAGAAATACATACTATTTATAGGTCAGTGGCTAATTTTTAATTCTAGATTCAGAACATTGCTTTGTTTCTACAGGTAACTATTCTGAACAACTATATAAAAGGAAAAACGAATCAAACAGCAGCCATTAACTGGAAAGAGATTTTTTGTTCTATATTTTATATTCAAATGTAAATACACATAAAAAAACTTGCTTCTACAAGGGAAGATTTTGCACCTCTCCAAATTTTGAATCAGCAAATGGGCCTGTTCTTGATTCCCTGGGTAATTTTCATGAGAAATTATGATTATAATAGGACAACTAACATAAGAACTAGACTAAATTCGAAGAATAAACACATACTTTGCATCGACGACCTTAATAAAAGTGGAAAATATACGGCATTTTCCATCTGTAGATGCTGTTGCAAGAAGAATCTGTAACAAAAGAGCACAATGTGAACACTTAAACATGGTAAATGGCTAATTACTTAGCATCAAAACTAACCCTTGACCATGATAATGGTTGCCAACAGTTCAGCAGAAAGCAGGTGTAAAGGTAAAGTTTACCCACAGAAAGGAACAATGAATAAGATAAATTCATTAAGCATACAAATCACATTAAATAGATCAATATGAAAAAAGTATAATTAAAGCGGCTGAATTCTCAAAATACAGTTATGTATTGCAAGCCTGACTCCCTAGCTTAGGAGAAGACATTCAACTTCAGAAAATATCCAAGAATAAATAAGGGACTAACATCCCTAAAATAACTTATTGACAATTATAAAAGTGTGATCTCCCACTTTTGGGGAGGAGGGCAACCCCAGGTGCACACAGATAGCCCAAACCCACATGCACTGGGGCCCAGTACTTCTGAAGAGTATAATAATTATCATGGAGAATAGGGTGGCCCGAGTCAAACCTAAATACATGTATGCATACAACTGCTTTGAATGCATACAAAAATCAGATACAAAATGTGATACTGAGAAAATACGCACATTATTGGGATGCCAAGCAACACTTGTCACTGAAGAGTCGTGCCTTTTCCTGATAAGTTTACTGACCCACCTGGAAAACAAAATTGCAAACATTAACCATTAACCAGCAAAACGGGCAATTCAAATTAGAAGGTAATTCTAATCAATAAAATGTATCAAACAGATTTAGTCAAGCACAACAGTTTGAGCAAAGCCCAAACAGACAACTGCAAGTAATAAGCTAATTACCAGTTATTCTCTTGTTCGTAGTAGCATATACAAACAGTTTTTGCCCCACTTCCAACAGCAAACTTGTTTTCTGGTACAGAGAAAGGCATACACATTAGATTTATATAACATTCTAACACTGAAGGATACTGCATTCAGGAAAAGAAAAAGCACTTCAATACCTCTTGGACTCCACTTAACACAAAGTGCAGCGCGATTTAGCCGAAGGATAACAAGGGTTGGTACCCACTCTGATCCTTCTAGATTCCAGACATAGCTAGATAGATTTGATAGTTCGGGAAACAGAATTAATCCATCAATCAGTGAAAGTAAGGTAATAATACGTGCATGTGTGAGAGAGAAAGACAGACCAAAACTCATGGAAAAAAATTATTATATAAATTTACAAAACTAAAAAATATTTCAAAACCACATAGGTACTCACGAATTCCGATCATGAGATGCAGTAACTATTTTGTTTGATTTCGAGCTCCAGTCTATCCCAGATACAATTTGGTCATGCTGCGACATAATGAAAAATAATAAAGCTTAATTATTTGCATGCATTCTCTGTCAGAAAGCTAAGTAACACCAGAGTTTCTTAGTATATATACAATGATCCAGAAGTGAATTGACGTTTTATAAAATGAATAAACCACCATTGTATTAGCTGCATGATTGCAAAATCAATGACAGGAATATATCAATCAACGAGAAGCGGTTAGTAGATCATAAATCCATCCAACAAAGCTAAGAAAGCAAACTTCAATGAAAATAACAGTACGAAAAAGGTCAGCAATTAGGCAAAACTTCCATTAAGGACCTAGATAATGTCCTCTATGCCAGGAAACATGTCCTTACAAACACAATCGTGGATGAACAAAAGAGATAATAAGAAATCTCCATAGTAGGGTTAAGGGTTTGGATCAATTGACATATCGCATTACAGGGAGGTTCATCAAAGAGCTTGGTATATCCAAGTAATTTGCCTAGTGCCTTTTTATCTTTATTTCCATCACTACTTGAATTAATTTCTAATTGTACTGAGTAAAACTCAGAAAACTCAGCGCCCCAAAAGTTCCAAATTTCTACTTTCTCAAAAAATTCTATTTCCTCAAATTCACATCATAGTTGCAATGAAAAATTATAACACAATTTGATTTAGACAATTAATTTTGAAATCCCATGAGTTTGAACTAAGTACCTTCTGAAGAACATGCAGCTTCTCCCACTTGCCTTGCAACAGAGCATAGATGTGAACTTCATTGTTGTTAGGACAAAATGCCAGCACTGCAAGAAAATCGGAATTATCAAATTACAACACTGCAAATACAAGTAGTCTGAAGCAACATTGTCCTACGATTTAAAAACGCACATTAATCACAGCTAGAACCCGTGCTCACAACCATCTTAGTCTGAAGCAACATCAAAATTTCCCATTTTTCAGAGCCCAGAAACAAGACAATAATACCCATTGGAGCATTGATTACCAAAGTCCTTTAAAACATTACATTTTTCAGCAGCAAGCAAAATACACACACACACACACATATATACACATACATATATATATATAATATATATAGCACAAGCAGAAAAGATAGAAGCTTCCCAGCACAATAACAAGCCCCAATCCTCTGTTTGGCTTCCCAGAAAATACAAACAGAAAATTGTAATCAAAATATTCAACCCAAAATCTTCACATAGTTCAACAACTATAATTGCTCCAAGCTCTTAGCTTTCCAATTTTCCAACACGGACCCACAAACATAAAAGCATTAAAATATACATTGATACAAAAATAACAATAAGAAGAAAATCAATGCTTGTTTTCTTATTGGTTATTCCATATTTTCCGAGAAACCAAACACCAGAAGAAAAATGATTAGAAAGAGTGGGAAACATTACTGGAGCGATCACGACTCCAAGCGTGGCAAGTGATGCACTGAGCGAACTTGTGAACTTCCACCGCCGCCATTCTTTGTTTCAATCTTCAGCGGCGGAGAGGAAAATCGAAGCTTTTTTTCCCAAATCTGCAGCTGAAAATTCAATCTGGGTTCCAATCAATTTTGTTCGAAGAACTGGGATTTGTACGGAATCAAAGAGGAATGTGATTGTTTGAGTGTGAATTTGGGTAGGAGATCTGAAAGCTTTGAAATTAGATCCAGTGCTTTATTCCTCTCTTCTTTCTCACTCTTGTTCTGTTGGCATTGGCGATGGAGATGGCAGGCACGTGCTCGGCACGTGTTTGAGAAATATATATTGAGTTCAAATTTGAAAAAATCTTGGATAGTATGTACCATTCAATGGTCTGATTATTGAATAATCATAGATTAATTTGCGGTTGGTCTCAAATAAATCTTGAACCATTTAAATGTCTGACCATTGCATAGTAGTTTCTAACTTTTATTTTCATCTATTGATTCTGCTTTAAATGGTGTGCGTGAAGAGAAAATGATAATATGAAAATTATTTAAAGGAGACTTTTAGAAACATACTTACTTCCGGGACGTTACTGTGTTGGTATTTTAACTTAATGACTTATTGCTAGGTATTTTTATTTTATCACGTGATATTAAATTATTTGATTAAAGTACCGCCATAGTAACGTCTCAAATGTAAATAAGTTCTACTACTTGGTCACCAGAAAATTAATAAATGAATAAAATAATGGACCATGATTGCTTTGCTTGTAATGGAAGATATAAACCAAGTGAGATGGAATTGATAAATCACGATATTTTCTTGGTGTAACATATTATGATGTTTAGACAGCAAACAATTTAAATTTTAAATTGATACGTGGAGAGATCGACAAATGATGTTTATTTATATTTGCAATTTACATTAACAATTTGACAACATAACATGTCATACCATATAAAAAAATAAACATCGGTTTCCGGCACGCATGTAGTGAATACTTTCATGTATATCTGAGCAGTAAGAACTTCAAAGTTAAAAGTGAAATCACTAGTAAAAATTGATATGCAGCCTTATATTTGGACTCTAAAAACTGCTAAGCTACATCAAAGCTCCTATATACAAAAGGCATTTTTAACTACTAAGTACTTACTACTTATAGCATTCAGATACACAATTTTACTCATCAGATTTAACTGAAGTCAATGATCTAACTCTCAAGAGATTTGCACTCTCTTCTGTTTCAATGTATGAACCAGATGTGTCAGTTTTCGGGCCGTTGGTTGACATGCTCTGAGTACAACTTGGATGTTGCCAGAAGTGATTTCTGATGGCTCTGAACTTGGAATTGACAGCTGAAAACCCGGGATCCGAAAGCAGATCTTGAACCGCCGTTCGGCCTTCGAGCATGCTTACTACTTGGGTCATTGTAGGTCTAAGAGTGGGAGATGCATTGGTGCACAATAGAGCAACATTTAGCATCACCATTGTCTCCTCTGATGAGTATTCTGAACCCAAGGCTGGATCAACCAACTCCAATAGACTCCCTCTCTCTTGCAGAACATAGGCCTAAAAAGAAGCACAAAATTGAAGACAGAATAAGCGTTACGCACGGTGAAAGTTCACCAACGAAAATTGAAGGGTTAAAAAGATACGTAGCATGAGAAATAGATTTTCGTATTCTATGATTTTTCTAATCTGAATGTGACCAAGCAGTGAATGCTTCACAGTGAAAATTCATTAGAACATTCTTAAATAACGATGGATTACGTTGCCTGAGTTTGAAAGGTATGGAATTGTGCGTGATGGATTTGCATATATCGAAGAGAAGAAAAGGAAACAAATCTTTTTGGAGTGTTTTAGTTACCCAGTCAAGAAGGTAGACAAATTCCTCCTTTGGCCTGTAGTTTGTGTTGCTCTTTCCGCTAACGATTTCAAGTGCAACAACTCCAAAGCTATAAACATCTGCCTTGTCGGTTAAGTAACCACGCATTGCATACTCGGGAGCCATATAGCCACTGCAGATTTAAAGGGCCAAAACAAATCACCAAAAAAGTATAGTTTCAATCTTGTAACGAGAAATTGAGCAATAACATGTAAGTTCATGTTCCGACTTAATTTAATAAGAGAAAAAAGGTGGCTGTGTAGGATGTTTATTCTGCAGAAAACTTACATAGTTCCAGCAATCTGCGTGCTGATGTGGGTTTTGTCGTCTTCATTAAGCTTTGCCAAGCCAAAATCGGAAATTTTAGCATTGAAGTCCTTATCAAGCAACACATTGCTTGTCTTGATATCGCGATGCACGATTCTTAGTCTTGATTCTTCGTGGAGATAGGCCAAGCCTCTAGCTATACCTATGCAAATCTTCTTCCTGGTAGGCCAGTCGAGTTTCAGTCTGCAAATCGGGTCGCTTCCTGTATTGATCAGAATTATAGTCAGTCTTCTTCATTGTCCAAACTGCATTCTGTTTAAATGGTATGCGAATACTAAACAGTTTTAAGTTCCTATTCTCACCGAAAAGAGCACGTGACACGCAGTTATTTTCCATGTACTCGTAAATTAACAGCATCTGGTTCCCTTCGACACAGCATCCATAAAGCTTCACAAGGTTTGGATGTTGGAGGGCAGAAATCATGCCTATTTCATTCACAAATTCACGGTTTCCTTGCTTTGATTTTGAGGACAGCTGCTTCACCGCAATCACTGTGCCGTCTGATAATTGACCCTATTCAGAAAGCAGAATCCCAGCCTTAGAACAGTTTAGAATAGACCAGGAAAAGAGAGACGAACACAGAGAAACCAAAAGTTACCTTGTAGACCGCACCAAAGCCGCCCTCCCCGAGTTTGTTTGCTGCATCAAAGTTTTTCGTTGCAGCCTTTATCTGTCTTAAAGTATATAGTCCTGTTTGAAGATCTAAATCTTTGAATTCTGCTTGGTCAAGAGAAAATATTGAAAACTGTTACTTGTTCTAAAATAGATACAACAGTAAAACTATGCACCGACATTCATTCATAAGTTGAAAAAAGAAAACTATCGAATTCTTGAGAGTAAATTAGAAATCACACCTTTATCTGTGGCGATCTTTCCTCCCAAACAGCCCTTTCTCCTCATGATGCCTAAGACCAGAAGCAGAAGAAGTACTAGTGCTCCAGCCACTCCCCCAACTACTTTAACGAGGCGATTCTTGTGGCCAACAACCGAAGGAGGTTTAAAATCTGCAACAAATTTACATTGATTTATGTCACATATCTCGTTAGAAATTTAATCATGATTTTGTTGTAGAAAAACTTAAAACACAACAGATACTACTTGAGACTATAACAATGTGATTGAAATGCAATCAATTAAAAACTGCTTAAGTGCCCTTGAGCATACTTAAATATAGTTAGTCTCTAGTTTAACAGAGAGTGCGGATTTCTCAATAGGAGTTGGTCAAAACCAGATGTTACCCCGCGGTAGAAATGAGTAAGTTTCTAACTCTTAGACCGTTTGATTAGGACAAATGCCAGGTGGGAGTGCATTTTAAACTTACTAGGATCTACTGATATAGCCGATATGAGAGGACCATAAAATCCTCTATCTGGGATGCCCGTAGTCCCTTTTCCAGCCCAGTAAAAATGGATCTTCAATGTATGACTCGAAACAACTGAAGTGAAATTCTTAACAATCGGCTTGCCAGCACCCCCAGCTTCACTTTCTATATCGAAATCTTTCAGGACCAGCTTATCCTGCATACAAAATATAGTGCAGAATAAGTACTTATTAGTAATAGCTAATAGGATTGACTTTTCATTGTTAATATTGTGTGGATTATTTACCTGGATGTAGACATCAAATATACGCTTTCCAAGGCTGTTAAATGTTCTGTCATTAGTAAAAACAATCTCGGCAAAGTGGAGATTAACGGTGTAGTTTCCATTTATGAGACAGAGACCATAGTATGTGAGCGAGATGGGAGATGCACGCGCTGTCGTGTACAGTTCTGAATCGAGCGCAGAGACATTTTTCGAAAGTGAAGACGTATTGGTGTCAATGTAGGTATCTGAATCAGCATCGTTGTCCATGAAGTTTCCTGTGCTGCTGAAAGCCCAGTTCTGACCCATGTAATACATCGAAGCACCCTTTGGTTCTCTATCAGCTTCATACCTGTTGGCACCAATATTTACTTCCTTTCCTCCACAGTTAATATACAGTGAATGTTTACCTGTTTTCCACCAGGAAAAGATGAAAAAATTAAGACATAAATTCAAATTGACTTGCAAATAGATTAACTCAATCAATAAATCATAAAGCCGCAGATCAAGTTTGAGACCAATTGATAGTCTTACCCTGATCTTTCGGAGCATGACAAGGAAAATTTCTTTTCATGCACGATTGGATTTTTCTGCAACGTCATAGAAGAAATGTGAGCTTATATCATGAAGCTAATCATAAGCCCGAGGAAGCGACAATTTCTCTTACAGTTCAAATTCATATCAAACAGACGAGGAATCTTACAATTTATCAGCTGACGAGGAGTAGCTCTCCACTAAGTTTCTGGAATAAAGAACAAAAAACATTGTTTCATCAGTCAACAAAGTAACCAGTTAAGAAATTAAAGAGAAAGATATATAGCGTATATCATACTCACACACTTCCTCTAGAGCATTCATTAGGACTTGAGCCGTCCCAAGTGAAGTTGTTGTACGAAATATCCCTGTATACCAAAATTTCAACTGATAAAAACCAAGAATTAATTATCGAAGCCATACGAGATTGCTGCTGCAGTTTTGTATTACATACACAATATTGTTACTTGACGGGACCCATCCCGGTATAGTTCCAGTGAGCTGGTTTCCTGTCAAATATCTAAAGCAGAACAAATTAAACAACAGTCTCTTATTAACATTAATGAGAATTAGGTTATGTGAAGAATCTGAAGATGAAAATGTTATCTAGAAAACCGCTTACATAATGTCAATTTTGTCCAGTCGGACAAAAGATGCAGGTATTTCACCCGTTAACTCATTGTAGCTGAGGTCTCTGCATTGAGGAAATTTTCGGAAAAATGCAGATTAGTTTCTCCATGAAAGGGGAAAAAAATGGAGACCGAAACTTATACAAGTCATGGAAAGTGGGAAACTGAACAAAGCCATTCGTTGAAATACTTACAAGTTTTTCAAGTTTTCCATACCCGCAATGTAATCTGGGATATCTCCGTGTATCAAGCAATTCCTCAGTATCCTGCATTAAAAACATTTGACTACCTATGAGCTTAATTAGCAAGTAATAAAGGGAAAATACAAAACTGGTTAGGATTCCAACTCACAATGTTTTCATGGATTTCAAATTACTCAATGGCGGGAAAGGGGACCTGCTTCCTTTTAAGTCGGTTATCCTCCTAAAATTAATCAAGGTAAAACTATAACTTCACATTCTCGTTTGACAGGAGAAAAGAAAGATAAGATGATATAGAATTACATACAGATCAGTTAAACTTGTTAAGGCGGATATGCTAGAAGGTATAGGCCCCTCAAGAGAGCTACCCTCGATAAGCCTGTAACATAAGAGTAGAAACTTTTAAAATCAGTAAAAGATCATACTGTGATTGCAGCAATAAAACTACAGGCGGGAAGCTTACAGTTTTGAAACCCGCGTCAAGTTTCCAATGAAATCAGGTATCTTTCCAGAGAAATTATTGTCACTTATCCTCCTAAAAGTATCAAGGAAACAAAATTTCAAAAGATATTATAACACAGACTATCGATACACATACACAATAAAAGTAAAATCTGTTGGCATCCCAATGAACTAACGGCCTGCATATTGTATATAATAGACTAGTCCCGGTCTGATTTTGTTACCCTAGGTCAGTTGGTTCATCAAATTATGCAATTAATACGTTGGTGGTTATTTAGTTAGGTTGAAAAACCCACAGATTAGGATGAAAGGTAAGCTTGCTTACATATCAGACAAGTTCGTCAGCTTTCCCAGTGTAGATGGCAATTCTCCGGTGAAGGCATTTGAAGACACAATGCTGAAGAAAAATAGTGATCATGTCAATGCTAGTTGAGAATGAATATGCAAAATCTTGGACAAAACAATTGACTGCACATGAAGAAGGTGATGAGAAATTACAGCTTTTCTAACTTGATCAACTTTCCTATTTCCCGCGGAATGGGTCCTGAGAATTGGTTTCCTTCAATGCTTCTGCAAATAGTATATATTCATTATAGAGGCAATGATGTTAAGACAGTGTATAGAGCCAGCAAAGTCTAACTGAGTTCGACTACTATCAGGGACGGATTTTCTCTGGATTCACCACTCGCCAGCCACATTAGCCAGATACAATTACATGTTATAGAAACATAATTTCAATTTTCTGTTGATATAAACACATTGGATTTTTCATTTTACATAAGTATATATACGTTCGAGAACAGGAATCATGAATTTAAGAATTGAGGATAGAGTTAAACATACAAGTTTCTGAGGGTGGTGATATTGGTGAGAACTTTTGGAAATGGTCCTGACAATCTGTTTCCCATAAAAGACCTGCATATCCAATAGAAAAGTTAGGCACTTGATCGATTGCAATTTGATTAGATAACTAGTAACTGATGAGAAATCGGGTGCTTACAGCGTGTGCAAGCGCATGGTAGCCCATTGGGAAGGTATAGAACCGTTGAGGAGATTTCGACTCAAGTCTCTGTAAAAGAAACAGGATTGCAAGATCAGTGAAGACACACCAACAAGGTTTAATGCAGAATAAATGCAAAGAAAATAGTTTGCTTACATTTCTTTAAGGTAGGGAAGCTTCGAGAACTCTGGCGGCACGGGCCCTGATAGATTCTGGGCCTTTAGAGCTCTGCAATGTATCACTGGAGGAATCAGAACAACTCTCTGCTAAAATCATGCCTCAAGAAATATTTCAACATCAAAGTACATAAAATAAAATGCAGAATTGCACAATCTTTAGGCTAAGTTCCTCATTCAATACATTTTTCTATCATTGACTTTTGAAAAAAAATAAAAAATCTCACAGCATAAATGATAAAACCCATAGGAAATTTTACTAATCAGCCAAGTCACATGAAAACCCGAAACCCTAAACCCTAATAAGCAAGAATTTAGCCAACTCACATGAAAACCCTAAACCCTAATAAGCAAGAACATGATAGCAGCATGTCAGGAGATTAGCTGCAACTTACCTCATTGGAATTAAAACCACAGTGTAATTTCTTTTTCTTATAAAATTAAAAGAACTAACAAATTAGTGATTCCCACCAACTTCTTAGCATATTTCACAACATTATTCTAGTTGCAGTTCATGACCGTGCATTAAAGCTGCTTCACATATAATTAATTACTCGTCAGCCTATGGCATGTTTACTAATCTGTAATTTTGATAATTTGAGGAACTGAATTGAGGAGTCGTCAAAATCGGAATCGGAATCGGAATGCTAGTGTAATAATGCTTGGGCTACAATCAACCTAAACAAAACAGAAATTGGAGTACATTGTGCAGTCAACGTTTTGCAGGTGAAGAGAGAGAGAGAGAGGTGTACATGCTGATGACGTGGCAAGAGGAATTGTGGTTGAAGGTGCAATCACACATGACAGCACTGTCAAAGCCTTTCTTCCCCCTACTAATCGGAACCGTCCAATTCCCTTCTCCTGTACATGGATTTTTCCCAAAATCCCAGTCTTTCTTCCCCAACTTTTTTCCTATCTCTTTCAATACATTCACTGCAGCAAAAGCAAATTAACAAATATTTAGCACATCTTTTACATTAATGTTATAATCTTTCCAAATTAAAAATCATTTGAGAAAAATATGATTAATTAATCTTCCAAACCTCTCTCTATTGCTAATTTACTTCCTCCCCAAAAGACCAACCAATTAAATTATGAGTCTTTTGAATCAGACTCAGTCAACATAGTAGCTTTTTGGTTTAATGAATGCAATGAAGATACTTGAATACTATAAGAACTCAATTCAGCTAAGCTGAGTTGATTGCCAATCTTGTACGACTCAACCTTGCTTAATTGACAGAACAACTCAGATGAGTTGAAATGAACTCAATCAAGAGAGGCCAAATGGTCGTTAGACGTGTTGGTCAGAACAGTGTGTCCGCCTTATTGCTACCAAGTTTGAATTCCCTCCTAATAAATTAGCGTAGTTTAGAATATCATCACATTTATGGCTTTATCAAATAAAATAAAGTTGCAAAAATGAAGTTTATAATTAAGAAAGCTGCAAAATTGAAGTTCTTCTTAAGGTTACCTTCCTGAGTGGGAAGCTTGGCGGTGGTGGCTGACTGACCAAAAGTTGCAAACAACAAAAATGTGGAGGAACAGATGAGACATGCAAGAAGCAACTTTGGGAATGAAAGCTCATGACTTGCCATATTTGGCTCAAACTCTGAGTTGCAGCTTCTGAAGCTCAGAGAAATGAGAGATAGAGAGAGAGAGAGAGTGTGTGTGGGGCTTTAGTTTAAAGTGCATTATGTTAATCAACAATAATATTAAGTGTTTGATATTTGACCATTTGTCCTTTTCATACAAAGACATCTTTGCGTGTGGAAACTGTGGACTTTTTGTAATTACCAGAAATATTGTTTTTTTCTTGATCTTTTTCATATTTTCCATATATGGAGTTTATTTTTTTTCACCTCAGCATGTGAAAATTAAAAAGTATGAGGGTGATGGGAAACAATATTGGAATTTGGATAGGAACCTTGAAGGAAATACATAATTGAACTTAATAATTAAGTTATTCAGTACTCTTTTGTTTCTTTTTTCAATTGGTAACTAGTGACTTACAACCCATGTTGTACCATTTATCTCATGTTTGGTGCATGCCTAAAATTATATATTAGATTGGACAACTTACTAAATTTAAAGTATATTATGAAGCGAAACTTCTGAGTGACAAAGTAGCTCGACTATGAGTGAGAGGCAAACCATGCAAAAATAGGGTTCGTAAGCAAACGAAGGTGGGCAACGGAAGGATTGGGGCATAATTGGACATTGAACCCATTTCATATGATGGGAGTTGTTGGGGTGTTGGGGTCAAATATATTAATAGAATCATTTGATTATTTCCGCTAATGATTCTAACCAAAATAAATTTTTTGGGTACAACAAAAATTTGTATTCTCAAATGATGTCGGAGGGCCATATAGCGCCCTAGTTTTTTAGTACAAGTAGCTAAGGAGGTACGATTTGCACTAAGTCAAAAATTTCAAGAAACTTTTTTTTTCAATAAGTAGATTCAGAATTCAGAAAAGGAATGGCAAATATGAAAATAAGGCCTCCATTCGTAAAATTTGTGAAAAATGTCGATTGATCCGTAGGTTGGGACCTCTCCACCAACAAGAACCCTATCATCAACCAATAGGTGCAAGAATGCAAGACCAGACAAGTGACTCCCTCGCCTTGCAGCGGGGACATCTGTCTTTTAAGATAAGTCATTTCCTAAGATGGCTCATCTTATTCTACAATAATCCAAGCAACAGCTCCACGAGTTCACTCATAACCAGTCGATTCCTGAGCCTCTCACCTCTTGGTTGGCGTTTGCCAACCACTAGAGTAAGTAAGAGAGCCTGCAATGAATGCACTTAAAGAACCGTAGATTTTAACCAGATTGTACGCCTTTGTGTTTGGCTATTAAGGAAAGAAATGAAGGTCAAATTTCAAATTAGATGGGACAGTCATGAATGAAGATTATCCCTTCAAATTCTCATGTAATGGTTGCATTGGTAAGGGTGATTTTCCTTCCAAACTAATTCATCTTCTACCTTCAACTTGACAAAATTTTAAAGTTAACATCTATATTTTCCTTCGGACATACCTTAAATCTAATGAGTTATCTAATATAATTCCATCATTGCCACTAAACGTGGCCTAAAACCATTTTGGCAAACAAAATAATTTCATTTCATTAACACCTAGACTGTTAGACTTAGTTTGTTTACTTTCGAGAAGAAAACATGGTTGCTAATTAATAGCTTAGCTGACATTCATTTATGTAATCATGGAAACTATTCTTCGTTTATATTTATATAGGTTAAAGTTTGATATGTTTGGACTAAAAATCCGTCAAAGATATCTTCGCTGTAATGCCATTTCAACGCCCTCTAACAATTGAAAACCATGTTAAGTTTACATCTAACTTTGCATATGGTTATTGGTTGAGAGGTTCTTGTAGCATTTATTGTGACCACTTCTCCACAACAAGTAGTGAACTGAGGACCATTAAAGATAAGAGTAATGCTAGGGAGACTAAATTTGTAAACTAAATGATGTGGCAATAAAACAAGACTTTATGATTTAATAACTTTTAAAAAAAATACCACCTTAAAATGTCACATCATTTAGTTTACAATTTTAGTTTAAAAAATTTGACCTCCTTAGCATTACTCTTTTGTTAATAGAAGATGAAGTATGAATTATGGTAATCAGTTGTTATTTTAATTTGTTCTCCCAAAGGATGAAGTTTTTCTCCATACCCTTATTACAACATTTTCTTAATCAAGATCGAAGGATATGGATTTACGAGCTTTTTTTTTATTTTTAATTTGCAACATATATATTCTTGTTAATCACCCCCCAAAAAAAAACATATATCTTTGTTTTATTGTTTATTCTTTGGGTGAAAAACGTGGCTGATCTGAGGTAAACTTGTTTTATTCACAAAAGGAAAAAAATAATATATAAAAGAATAAGAAGCCATGCAAACATGTGGCTAGATTCACTAGAGAGCTAGGATCAGTCTTGTTTTAATTTGCAACTTATTAGATTAATTATGAAATTAATGTAATGATAAGTAAGGAACTTATTTTAGAATTATGATTATAAAACTTGTACTTTTCATGTATTATTTTTGGATTACAAATGATATTTGCGATTAATATATATTAAAAGAAGAAAAATAATTTAAACTTAAAAACAATGAGTTGAAGAGAAATGTCATAACCATCAAAACAATCCACTCGCATGCATGTTTTTGTGAATTATTACATCCAAACTTATATAGCTTATTAGCCCAAATTCATATTTTAATGGATTAGTATAAACTTGAAAATTCGAGTCAAAGTCATCGACGAACACAGGAGTGGCCACTTGATGACGATGTTCTTCAACGACAATGTAAATTCTATTCCTATTAATATTTAAATAAATTAAACGCGTTCGAATAATTAATCAATGCAGTGCATGGAATGGGAGCAACTTGCAGAACACTAGTCTAGTACGCATTGCCGTAAACGTTGATCTATCACCATCCCCACCACCCTTGTTCTTTGTCCTTGATAATTTCTTGGATGAGTATTTGTCCCTCTATCATATAAGTTAAAAGGGTTAACTCCATTTTACCTCTTCTAAACTAGGTTAACTATCACAATGAAACCTATAGAAAACAATCACCGGATTATGACCTATGAAGTCTAGAATATAATATAACGACCCGAATTTGGGTATATAAATGTTGTATTATATATGTGAAGAATTATGCTAGTTAGCATCAATCATTCATGCATGTTATATAGGTGACCATTATCGCTCACATGCATGAAATGGAATATAAATTTTTATTCACAGCGTATAAGTCACTTCTTACATCTAATACGGCACATGTGGTCGACTGACCGATATTGGTACCATTCCTCATGCAGATATGCAATACTCTTCATCGAGGTATAAACAACCTCTTTGCACAATTGTCCTATGATACTAGTCTAGGTCAATATAGTTATGATGATTTGCATATATAGATAGACAACGCAATGGCAAAGATAGAGTTACATTTTACAGCTCATTTTACACATATCGGCTTACGGGACTACAAGTCCCAATCGAACAATGTCTGTATGGTATAGACAACGTATTGAACTAGCATGCATGATGATAAGCACGCCAGTTCGACTTGTGACGTACGGTGCATCATGACAAAAAGTAGCTGTGTGGGCCGCCGTGCGGGGACGTCAATGGAGGCGGCTCCTCCTCCTTTGCTTCACAAAGGTTTGTACAGTAGAATATATAGAACTATATATAAGTATGAACAACAAAGCCAGGAGTCCACATTATGATATGACAACACCAATAGCCAGCTGGATTTGTGATTTAAGAGACTACAAAATTTTAAGTTCGACTTCCAATTTAGAAAACAAAACAAAATAAATTGTATATGAAAGAAATCAAGCTAGTTATATATATACGTGTATATTGAGAAGAGAGAGAGTCAAATATAAAACCCTGAAATGCAATATAAATGCGCTTAACTAACTATGTTACAATTTATTTTCTAGCTATGACCAGCTAACAAAGTTTTTAGTATGTAAAAGATCAACTTCAATGGTACGTATCATTGAATGATAATGTACTGTTGAATGATTAAGATCATTTGATGCCCACAACAAATTAATAGCTTTAATTATTCAATATCCGCATTTCATTAAATGATACGTACTCACCGAAGATTTTTCTTGTAAATTGATCGGTTTTACCTTTTCTTTTTATTTTGTGTTGTTGTTGCTGAGAAAGCTACTTTGTCTCTGCACCCAATATGGTACGCAAGTTTGTGTGGCAGCGAATATGACAAGTTTACTGGGAGATTTTCTGCCCTGCGCATGGATTGCGCATAATCCATATCAACTCATCACTGCCGCTCATTTTTTAGTTAAATATCAAAGGCTGGGATTTGCATTCATTTGGGCCAATGTGCATTTGATGCGCACAGTAATGTGCACAGGATGGAATCTCTGCAAGTTTACTTACACCCACAAAGTGACTTGAATCGGACTGGCGCATAAATGAGATTTAGGGCGGGCGGTTTGATAATCATTCCATTTTAGAGAGTTCGCTTGATAATCACCCATTTTGTATTTTTAGTTCTTTATTTTTGTATTAGAAATAAAGAGGAATACATGAAAGAAATAGAAGAATGGAGGACGGATGGTGGAAGAGACATAGAAAAATGTCTAAGGAAAATGTAAATAAAAAGAAAAACCAAAAACTATATTAAGTTATTTTCACTTTCGAGATTTGTAATCTTCATTCATTCATTCTTTATTTATTTTGTCTCTTTTATCAAACGTTTTCATCATTCATTCTCCTGTATACTTCTCTTCGTACTGAGTATAAAAATGTCAATTTCAAAAACAAAACCATAAAAAATGAAAACTAAAAAACATAAAAACGAACTGGTTATCAAACAAACTCTTAAAACTACCCAAGAAAAAGACCCAAACAGAAATGAGATGTTGTACAAAATCATAATTTCATCATTCGTTCTTGGAATCAACTCAAGTAATTGGAACAACCTAGGCTGGCCCATACTGCAGTTCCACATCTGAACCAGAAAATCCTCCCTCCCTAATGTTGAACATCCTGGTCCCAATCCGAATTGGCACACCCATAATATGCACTCACTCACTCCTCTAACCGCGTCAACTCTCCCATTCACACAGCCATTGAACAGATGATCTGCCACCTGCTCGAACGACGCCAATGCAATCACAGACTCTTCGCCATTTTTCGCTCCGAATCGCGTCAGTCCAAGCACTTCCCCCCGTGTATGTCATTTCACATCCCCGACACAGATCATGTGCCGGCAGTCTATGTTCATCCCATGTTGTTTCATCGCAATTTCATCTCCTGAATGATGCACTCGCGCCGCTTCGATCCCAAGCGTCCTCTGCACTTCAAGAACGCCGGTTGCTTGTGGTTCTGCATCCGTCAACTCCTTCAGTCCCCATCACTGCTAGGCCTCACTGGCGAACAGCTTGTACTTCTTGTGATCGGTTCTCGCTTCTTTTTCGTTACACCTTATACGCTTGGGCGTGTTTATGCCTCACTGTGATTGATTTTTTGGATTACAAATGATATTTTACATTAATATATATTAAAAGAAGAAAAATAATTTAAACTTAAAAAACAATGAGTTGAAGAGAAATGTCATAACCATCAAAACAATCCACTGCATGCATGTTTTTGTGAATTATTACATCCAAACTTATATAGCTTATTAGCCCAAATTCATATTTTAATGGATTAGTATAAACTTGAAAATCTTTGAGTCAAAGTCATCGACGAACACAGGAGTGGCCACTTGATGACGATGTTCTTCAACGAGACAACAAAATCTACTCCCTATTAATATTTAAATAAATTAAACGCGTTCGAATAATTAATCAATGCAGTGCATGGAATGGGAGCAACTTGCAGAACACTAGTCTAGTACGTACTGTCGTAAAACGTTGATCTATCACCATCCCCACCACCCTTGTTCTTTTGTCCTTGATAATTTCTTGGATGAGTATTTGTCCCTCTATCATATAAGTTAAAAAGGGTTAACTCCATTTTACCCTCTTCTAAACTAGGTTAACTATCACAATGAAACCTATAGAAAACAATCACTCGGATTATGACCTATGAAGTCTAGAATATAATTATAACGACCCGAATTTGGGTATATAAATGTTGTATTATATATGTGAAGAATTATGCTAGTTAGCATCAATCATTCATGCATAAAAAGTTATATAGTGACCATTATCGCTCACACATGCATGAAATGAATATAAATTTTTATTCATTGTGCGTATAAGTCACTTCTTACATCTAATAACTTAAGTCACCCGCGCGCGCGCATGTGGTCGATTGACCAATATTGGTACCATTCCTCATGCAGATATGCAATACTTTTTCATCGAGGTATGAAATAACCCTTTAATAATTGTCCTATGATACTAGTCTAGGTCAATATAGTTATGATGATTTGCATATATAGATAGACAACGCAATGGCAAAAGATAGAGTTACATTTTACAGCTCATTTTACACATATCGACATGGGCCACAAGTCCCAATCGAACAATGTCTGTATGGTATAGACAACGTATTGAACTAGCATGCATGATGATAAGCATCGCCAATTGACTTGTGACGTACGGTGCATCATGACAAAGTAGCTGTGTGGCCGCCGTGTGGGGACGTCAATGGAGGCGGCTCCTCCTCCTTTGCTTCACAAAGGTTTGTACAGTAGAATATATAGAACTATATATAAGTATAGAACAAAGCCAGGAGTCCACATTATGATATGACAACACCAATAGCCAGCTGGATTTGTGATTTAAGAGACTACAAAATTTTAAGTTCGACTTCCAATTTAGAAAAAAAAATAAATAAATAAATTGTATATGAAAGAAATCAAGCTAGTTATATATATATATATGTGCACAAACGATATCGGAGAAGAGAGAGAGTCAAATATAAAACCTGAAATGCAATATAAATGCGCTTAACCAACTATGTTACAATTTATTTTCTAGCTATGACCAGCTAACAAAGTTTTTAGTGTGTAAAAAAGATCAAACTTCAATGGTACGTATCATTGAATGATACGTACTGTTGAATGATTTAAGATTCATTTAATGCCCACAACAAATTAATATGGACCATTCAATATCCGTACCATTAAATGGTACGTACCACTGAAGATTTTTCCTGTAAATTGATCGGTTTTACCTTTTCTTTTTATTTTGTGTTAAGTTGTTGTTGAGAAAGCTACTTGTCTCTGCACCCAATATGGTACGCAAGTTTGTGTGGCAGCGAATATGACAAGTTTACTGAGATTTTCTGCCCTGCGCATGGATTGCGCATAATCCATATCAACTCATCACTGCCGCTCATTTTTTAGCTATAAATATCAAAGGCTGGGATTTGCATTCATTTGGGCCAATGCGCATTTGATGCGCACAGTAATGTGCACAGGATAGAATCTCTGCAAGTTTACTTACACCCCAAAGTGACTTGAAATCGGACTGGCGCATAAATGAGATTTAGGGGCGGGCGGTTTGATAATCATTCCATTTTTAGAGAGTTCGTTTGATAATCATCTCATTTTGTATTTTTTAGTTCTTATTTTTGTATTAGAAATAAAGAGGAATACATGAAAGAAATAGAAGAATGGAGGACGGATGGTGGAAGAGACATAGAAAAAATGTCTAAGGAAAATGCAAATAAAAAGAAAACCAAAAACTATATTAAGTTATTTTCACTTTCGAGATTTGTAATATTCATTCATTCATTCTTTATTTATTCTTGTCTCTTTTATCAAACGTTTTCATCATTCATTCTCCTGTATACTTTCTTCGTACTCGAGTATAAAAAAATGTCAATTTCAAAAAACAAAAACCATAAAAAATGTGAAAACTAAAAACATAAAAACGAACTGGTTATCAAACAAACTCTTAAAACTACCCAAGAAAAGACCCAAAAACAGAAATGAGATGTTGTACAAAATCATAATTTCATCATTCGTTCTTGGAATCAACTCAAGTAATTGGAACAACCTAGGCTGGCCCATACTGCAGTTCCACATCTGAACCAGAAAATCCTCCCTCTCTAATGTTGAACATTCCGGTCCCAATCCGAATTGGCACACCCATAATTATGCACTCACTCACTCCTCTAACCGCGTCAACTCTCCCATTCACACAGCCATTGAACAGATGATCCGCCACCTGCTCGAACGACGCCAATGCAATCACACTCTTCGCCATTTTCTTCGCTCCGAATCGCGTCAGTCCAAGCACTTCCCCCGTGTATGTCATCACATCCCCGACACAGATCATGTGCCGGCAGTCTATGTTCATCCCATGTTGTTTCATCGTACTCTTTATCTCCTGAATGATGCAGACTCGCGCCGCTTCGATCCCAAGCGTCCTCTGCACTTCAAGAACGTCATTGCTTGTGGTTCTGCATCCGTCAACTCCTTCAGTCCCCATCACTGCTAGAAGCCCTCCGCCTTCGGCGAACAGCTTGTACTTCTTGTGATCGGTTCTCGCTTCTTTTTCGTTGTTAATCACGACACGCTTAAGTGTGTTTATGCCCCTCACTGTGATTGATGGGAGCATGTTCTTCAAGCTGTGGAGGCGAAAATGAAGTTTGCTCCTGTCAGTCTCTGCAGAAAAAACTTGCAATTTTCTGACATCCAAAACCTTGACATGTTCCGACTTCAGTTTGATTCCCCGAATTTGCAAAATCGATTCTTTCACCGCATTAGCATCCACAGACAAGTGTGCATCTTGAATCATGGTCATATCGAGCGTGATCACTATACACCCTGATCTTGCAGTCATTACAATCTTTATGCTCTCAGCAACCTGCCCGAGACTCGTTCTCTCAATCCGCCCGGCTACCACCCTTGCAGATTTTTCATTAGTATCACACTCGAGCGCTGCAGTGATGATTGGCGTGTGGATGTTCTTCACTGCGTCTAATATTTCCTTGATTCGGGGGACTCCAAGTGTAATGTTCATGCTTGCAACTCCAGCAAAGTGGAAAGTTTTCAGTGTCATCTGCGTTGCAGGCTCGCAAATACTTTGAGCTCCGATTATTCCAATTGCTGTTCCACCTTCGATTTTTTTCGAATGGTAACGTGAAATGCAAGTATCCAGAAAAACCTCCAACTGTCTAGAAGTAACACCGGAGATATTTTGCACAATCTTCTCCTTCCAAGCAGGGCCTTGATCATCATCCAACCTAAAAATCTCATGTTTTTTTCTGAATAATTCTACATACTTATCCAAAAATTCTTCCAAAGAAGTTTTGAAACCGGCAGAGCACCCGCCCTCAGAAGTCATATCTGGTTCCGAAAGCCTGCTTCTCACTATTTCAGACACTTGATCAGGTGACAAGTACTCATTTTTTCCAGCAGGACATGTGGCTTTCGCTTTCAGAAACAACCGGGACAAGTCCAAAGGAGCTCCATCTTTTCCTTCCATCACTGCAGGATCCATACCATCATCTCCATAACAGAACTGAAGTATACATCCACTCGCATTTCGCACCGTTTTATCATACTGAACACACAGATCCTCCATAACTTTGGTCAATCTACGACTCAGGTACCCGGTGTCAGCTGTTTTCACAGCTGTATCCACAAGCCCCTCTCGCCCTCCCATTGTATGGAAGAAAAACTCTGTAGCACTCAAGCCGCAGTAAAATGAGCTAGCAACAAACCCTTTAGCTGCAGGGATTTTTACATCTCTAGGGAAGTGAGGAAGGCTTCGATCTATGAACCCGTTAGGCGTGCGACAACCACCAACCGATTGCTGGCCAACACAAGCAACCATCTGGCTGATATTGATGGCAGATCCTTTAGAACCACACTGAGACATGATCAAGGGACTATTCCTCCAATGCAGCTTTTGCATACACAACTTTCCGGTTTGATCTCTGATGTTGTTCAACACACTAGTTATCCCCGACTCAAGCGACTGCACTGCATCAGAACCCGGTATAAGTTGGAGCTGCCCTTCATTGAACAACTTTATCAGGCCATCACATTTTTCATAGCCTTCCTTAATTATCTTCTCTTTCTCTTCGCGCAAAATGCCACTTGGCTGAACGTCGCTTATCCCAATTGAGAATCCGTGGTTACCAATCCATTGCGCGCTTAACTTAGCTAAGCGATTCATGCAAGCAGCAGCTGCGTGAGGTTTATAGTCTCTGAGAAGAACAGAGTAAAGTCCATTCTTGTTGCCATTTCCCAAAGTAGCCTTCCCAAGTTGCCCGGCTATGAGCACACTGTTACGGAAATAGACAAACCCATCATTCGGGCACATTGCTTCAATTTCTCTTCCATCTTCAGTCTTGGTGGAGGTGTAGGACTTCTCCGTAACAGTGAGATTCAGATAGACTCGCACGTTTGCATTTGGGCGTACAAGAACACTAAACAATTGCTTTCCTGTCCACAGCTCTACTGGCTTAATCACAGCCGGTGTTGGAAGATCAACTGGATCCATGCCATTCCCCATGTACGAACACATGAGCGAAAATGATGCACGGTCATAAAATGTGTCCTTCCTCGTTATAAGGAAAGAGGATGTCAGAAAATCTTGAGTGGAAGCAACCAAAATCTCCCCATTTTTCGGAGTGCAGAGATTGTTTTCAACCCCCAACAACAGAGCAGCCTCTGCTCGAGCCTCCTCTGTTTGCGGGACATGAATGTTCATCTCATCGCCGTCAAAATCAGCATTATACGGATTGCAAACAGATTCATTAAACCTCAGCGTCCTCCAAGGCATAACCTTGGCCTTATGAGACATGAAAGACATCCTATGCAAGCTTGGTTGTCTGTTGAAAAGAAGAATGTCGCCGTCTTCTAGATGGCGTCCGACTATGTCACCGTATTGGAGTCCATCGGCCAGATTTTTCCTGATCCTCGTAATCGCCAAGGAGAATTCTTCGCCATCGCAATGCAATGATCTGGCACCGGGGTACTTATGAGGTCCATTACACACACACTTCCTCAACTTCTCAATATTATGACATGTAACCCGTTCGGGGTACGTTAAGATTTGAGCCATTTCAATGGGGACTCCAACCTCATTGATTTTCAGATTAGGGTCAGGAGATATGACACTTCTGCCAGTATATTCAACACGTTTCGCAGACAAATTCCCGCGAAAACGCCCATGCTTCCCCTTGAGCCGCTGCACAAAACCGTTCAACGGATTCCCACCTTTCATTGTGAAAGGCACACTAACCTCACTATTTATGTACTGGGCCACTTCAACCTGAAGTTCATCCCAACTCCGCTTAACCCCGGGGGCATATCCGAGCCTCAAATCGAATAAATCGCGTGTAAGGCGCGCATTCGACTGAATGATCTGCTTCAACCTCACCGTAATGTCATTCTCACAGCTCACTTCTCCCCCAGCCAAAACCGAAGGGCGAATCACAGTAGGCGGCACGAGAATGTTCGTGATCAAGAGATTCTCCGGCCGAGTAGACAAGTAAAGCACCTCACAATCCTCGTCACTCATCTCCTTCAACAAAGTGAAAACTTTTGCGGGGTTTAGCATAGCGTCCACGCTGAACCCGGCCGTGGAGACTCCAGTCTCCGCTACTGCTTTCCTCAACTCATCCATCACGTCTCCGAATTTCGAACGGTCGTGAAGAATGCCGATCATCCCAGCGGCCTTCTTCACCGTCCCGTTCACATACCCGCATTTCGAGCACTGCGCCCGCCGATTCCCCGCACACAATGCAGTACATTTCTTCACCACAATTTTCATCAGTTCGATTTTTCTCATAGGATCCTTTAGATTCCTCATCTTCCTCAAATACTCCACCCGCATTTCGTCCTTCAGAAGAAACCCAGAACAGTTCTTGCAGATGCACTTCAGGACGTGCACAACCGTGCCCAGATACCCGACATTGTAGACGGGGAGGGCGAGGGCCAAATATCCAAAATGCCCCGGGCACTCGATGTGGTTCCCGCCACAAGTGGCGCAGACGAACCGCTTGCTCGCCGGGCCCAGCCGCAGGTCCAGTAACCCGCCTTCGGTGGGTTTCCGATCTGAGTCGTAATACGCGCCCAAGGATATTTGAACTTCCGCCAGTTTCATAATCTCCGACGGGGACATAACGGTGAATTTCAGTTCCTTTACTGCACGGTGCGTATCGGCTTCGATAAACGGTTGCCTGGTGAAAGCTAGGGTTTTGACGTTGGCGGACTTCATCGTGTTTTTTGATCGTAACGGCGGAGGGACGAAATCTGAGAGGAAGAACAAAATTGCAGAACGCCATAATTTAAAAATTGTTCAAAAATCGTTAACAAATTGTTTGATCGAAAATTTTTCACTGGAAGAATTCAACCCTAATTTTAGCAGAATCATCCCCAATTGATTATTCAATTTTACAGCCATAATTTCGAATTTCAGAGATAAAAATGGGAATTTACTGACTGAAATTAAAAAAATAAATAAATAGACGTACCTGGTTGAAATTTAAAAAAGAAAATTAAGAAGAAGACGAGGAAGGAGACGCTGCCAGAGCTCGAAACCAAGACCTCTAAAAAAATTGCTTAGAGTCGATACCCCACTACGGCAGTCGCTGTATTTTTATTGTTTGCGTGAGTTAATTTTATTTATTTGATACAAGTATCATGGGCCTAATTGGCTTTTCTGTAATGGTTTGGTAGTCGCAGACTCGCAGCCCATTTCCTCTTTTTGTTGTTTTTATGGGATTATTTTCTTGTTTTAGAGGAAATAATATTTAGGTTAACTTACTTTTGTGGATTTAGGTTTGATTGTCGAATTAGGATTGACCTTATTTCTTGTTTTTGAGTTAGTCATGTATCTTGTTCTCTTATAAATTACTTCATTACAGAGCGGAGTTCAAGATTATGAAATTTTTCTTTCTTGAATACTTTGTTTAACTTTACAAATTCTTGAACGCATTTAGAAGTTCATCGTTATGATATTTGTTCGTCAGATCCAATAATTGTCGCAACCTAAAACAGCATGTATCTTTATTTTATAGCTAATGTCAAGCACGAATCTACTCTTATTTTCATTTAGATAGTTCAGCCCACCCAAATGGTCAATTCTAGGTCCTGCCTCACTAAGGGAGCCTCCCCTTCCCAAAGATTAAATTAATTTAGGGAGATGATAAACACACTATCATTTTAGTTTCTTATATACCTTTGTTAAATATTCTCCGTTGATTTCGTTTGATTTATTCAATTCAATTTGATGGCCAAAAATTAAGAAGAGTGTGAAAATCAGTTTCCGTTGTATTCCAATTTGTAAAGCAAACCTAGGATTTGAATGAGTAATAATACAAGATTAAATTGATTCAAAAAACCATCCCTTAGCTTCTTCCTCCATAGTTTGCATGACTTTATATATATAAGAAATCCAAATCAATTAACTTGATCATTGAAATCAAAGATAGACTATATACAAATTGTAAAAAAACAATTACCAAAGATTTAAAAACATATTAGTGTTGATAATTGGCATCAAACGACTCTTATTATATATGAATATTCAAAGTAATTAATCAATATTTATAGTAATTTCGAATGAGCTCAGTGTACAGCAGCTGGTTCCAAGTGTCAGGAACTCCAGGGAGGCACCAATGGCTGCAGTCCATGCCACGGTGTGCTCCATTGCCATATATAGATGGGTGGCCGTCTTTCCTCAGCTGTGACAGCCCTGTCACGTTAAGCAACAGCACTGGCTTCGACATGTCACTAAGCACTTTTTCCACAATCACTTCTGCTGGGTGTTTGCTTCTTGGGTATGCTTCTACTAGAGGATCTCTTTCTGCTGTGCAGTTCCTCCCTTCTGGGTACCCCCAATGACTTGCACTGATGTTAATCACAAAATTAATACCATTAATTTTAATTAGTAACAAGTTGATTAACACAAGTACACAAGGCACCAAGTTTTCATACCAAGTTTATTCACAAAACGATGTATTTATATATGTTCACATCTTACTTGTTAGAAATAAATGAGATTCAGAGTGAGTCGAGATTTGATTAAATGATAGACTGTCACATTATTTGGTGCATAAAATTTGGTGATTAACATAACTTTGATGCATAGTGCATTACTCTGGATATGTATATCGGCCCGTCAATTATCGTTCAATTTTGAAAGAGGTTCTGAATTCTAAATGCTTAAAAGTTAAATCAATTTGTGAGACTATTGCTTAAAGTTATAAACTTACTTCCAATGACTCGGTGAAATACTTTGGAAGAAGACTTTGGTTTTCTTAGTATCAACATTTTTGTCCACCCAACGTGCCCAAGTTTTTAAGGCTTTCTGATAGGCAACAAGACGATCCATGTCTTGATGTAAAGTCTTTCCATCTTGAATAAAATCCCACCTGCAAGTCATGCAAAACAAAAGATTACGCAACATATGCTCTTATGCATATTCATGCCCTAATATTCCTCGTTTGCGTACTGTAAATAATAAGTGCTCTACCGCTTAAGTTGAAAAATCATCAATATGTAATTTAAAGTACTAAAAGCAAGATTATATCTCACGGTTGTTTCCTTCCAGTGTGTAGCCACCAGTGCCACGTGTTGAAGATCAAAACATCATATTCTTTCCATGATTGCCCATCCTTAAGGTCGATAGAGTCGAGTTTCAAAACCCTACCATATCTTTGTTGCACAATGTCAACAAGAAATGCATTGCGTGCGAGCATCAAAGAAACATTGTGACTCTGCAAAATCATAAATAGATAATCAATTAATTGATTTACTATGTACTCCAAATTAAATGAATAAATTAAAGATTATTACCTTGGATGTGAATGTAGAGATTGATCCTATCCTCTGGATGGTATACCCGGACTGAGGTGAGGTTGCATGAATCATGCACGTGAGTGATTGCCATTGGTTCAAACTTAACGAGTCTCCAATAAACATGATGCGTTTATTTCTAAATCTTTCCAAGAAATCTTCACCATCAAACCTAATCCAATATTAAACTAATTTAGTCATATGCATGTAGTTGATGAAAATAAATAAAATGTAACGAGCATTTAACCCTGCACCGAGAGTCATAATTTGAAACTCTCTTTCTCCTTTATCTTACATACGTACGTTGGTAAATTGCATGAATAGGGTTGCCATTGATATTTGAGATAGAGTTCGTCGCCTCGACCATTTTTCTGGCAATCGAAGGCCTTGTCTAAGAAGTGGCAAAGACTTGAATCATAAAGAGGGTAAGAATTAGGATCATAAACCCATCTTCCTTGGTAAATATCACACTTCTTCAACCTGTAAATGCTTTGCTTCCCATATGCAATTTGGTGGTCTAAAATTATTGGTAGCACTAGAAATGCAATGGCAATGCCAAATGCACCCATATGGAATTGAAGAATTAATGGAGACTTGAGAGAATAAAAAGATTAAGCAATTGGTTTGGATTTTTTAATGTAGTGTAATGTGGATTTAAATAGATAACAAGAAATAATGGTAAAGAAAAAGATTGGTGGGTTTATTCAAAGTTAGATTAGTGTAGTTGATGGGACAGTTTTCTGTGTTTTAAATTATGGAAAAGAATTGATAAATAAAGAATTTAATTTTAATTTAATTTTCAGTCATTCTTTATGAATGATTGGATTCGAATTCAATGGAGGTTGGGACCAAAATTTTCAATCGTGTAGAGAGTGGTGGGGGGAAGTTATAAAACTGTAAAACTGTCATCACCTCCCACATTTTTCTTAAGAGATAACTAAGCTGAATTAATGGAGGGTTAATTAGTTGATGAGGCCATAACCAAATTTACTAAAGATCGTCATGTCAATTGTCATGGATTCATAGCTAAGGTGATAGACTGATAGCTGGCTTGACAAGCTTTGCATATTGTGCATTTTCTGTACATTCTCCTTTCTCCGGCTCCATCTTTGATTTTGAAGAAAAACTTAGAAAGAGGTGCTCGATCCTGTTATTCGCAGGATATTTTTCACAAAAATATAAGTTTATATATTTTAGTACGACCCAATTTCATAGATCAAACTTCAATGGTACGTATTATTGAATGATTTAAGATTCATTTGGGGCCCAACGCAAGTTAATCTGGACCATTCAATGACCGTACCATTGAAGATTTTTCCCAATTGGACATTGTTTTTACCTAAAGTAAAAATTGTTCTAGTCAATCAATTCTTCAAGAAGTTTTCTCTTAATTTTGAGTTTGAGTTGCACCACCTACTCATTAAACTGTGAAATCTTTACTACCACAAAAAATGATTAAATAATGAAAAAATAGTTTGTTTTTTTTTGGCATTATGAAAAAGGAGTTGGGATTAGGTATTTCAAAGTTCTTTGGGTGTGTGACCTACTCAATTTTCTTTCAAAAATCATTTTCTTTATGATACATTTAAAAAAATAAAAAAAAGTTGTCCCAGTTAAAACATGAAATAAAAAAATTAGGAATTCTCATAGTATTGTTAAATTTTTGCATGATTCTTTAAAACCAAAAAAGAAAATTTCGCATGTTTTCAAGAGATTTACAATATAAACTAAACTCTTCTTTGGAGAGAGGAAAGTAAACTGCTTTAATTAACTTGGTTACGCCCATAGTTTGCAAACTCTCAACTCTGTCAATTATACTCACGAGTTTAGAATTTCTTTTCAATGCTCGATTTGGCTCTTGCTAATGAGCAGCGTGCTAGACCCCTTCCATCCAAATTCGAATTCCTCTTTTCGTAGATTCGAGTAGTTTAAAATATCCCTTCGTCAATAACGAAAAATATCTTTAAAAGGCAGATTAGATCTTAAAATATTTAGAGAGGACACAAGAGAGAATTAAATAGGGGTGGAAGGAAAACCTAACATCAGGGAACAAAAAATTGATACAAAGTCTGACGAGAATCGAACTCTATTATACAAAGCTGAACAAGTTTCCATACTTTTGATGCTCTGCGAGATCAGATGGATTTTCCATTACATGATCAAGTAACAAAAATAAAACAAATTAAATGGATCACACGGCTTGAGAAATTGTGGAAGAGTAGCTTCCGGTATATCTCCTACCGCCTTTTTGCACGCAGAATCGCGGATACTATGTAGATTGTTACATGCAAGGCCACCACTTGAATGGTTAGTTTAATTACCATCTGCAACAAATCCCGAAAACAGAACATTAAGAACGATTATGTTAATCAGATATCGAATCAATAATGTAATCGATGTTTTGATGATTCAGTTTCGATTTCAGTAAGGAAAAGCAGATTCAGTAATAGAAAAGCACTTAGCATGTCTTTTAACCGTGTACTTTCACATATACTGGCTGATACCGCTTGTGCGTGCTACGTATTCAGGAAAGAAAGAAATATGAATACGTTTAAAATGCAAGGCTTGATTTGACACAATCGAAACTTGATGGATCATGTGCAGGTTGTGTTGTTTTCCATCAATTGTGGCTTCGAGCGTGTGTCAGAAATTACGGGCATGTCACAAATTAAACCAAAGAGAGATCCATATGTTGTATATGCTCTGGCATACGGAGATGACTTAACATGGGTAAGAACAATTCACTTGAAAAATATTATAACTCGATAAGTTTCTTGTGACTCACCATCTGAAGGATCGACGTGTACAAAAAAACTGGCTGCAACTATGAGATAGCACAGAATAAGCATCAAGCCTTTAAAGTAGTTTGATGTCCCTTCCTACAAAGATAAATGTAATAAATCTTCTATCAGGCAAAGATGATAGTAAAAGCCAGATAAATCAATCCACAATGCAATTTGTCACACTGTACAATTAGAAAGAATGAAAATAACAAAGCACAAATCGTCACTTTGCAGTTTCCAGAAGAAACAGAAAATGATTTCGTGATCTTCGTTTATGTAACACAATTCATCTTGTATGATGTAATTAGAAGCCTTTTCGGGCATGGCATGTGGGTTTGTATTTTTGAAGGATCTATCAGTTTCACAAAATTCTTCTCACTCAACCCACTTACTTTTCTAGCTACGGCTGCAGCCAAGCATGACCGTGACACCCATGTCATGAAAAATGAAAAACAGGAAAAAGGAATCTTATACACCTAAAAATCTAGATCATTTCCTTTGACAAATTAAAGAATGGCAGAATTAAGTGTTTTCCTTTTACATATAACTTTACTTTCTCCTCAGTTTTAGAATACTTCCTGGAATTCAACGAGGACTGAATAAGTTAAAAGGCCACACTGGAGACAATCTTAATGGCTAAAAGGAAGACAAACACGAAAAACATCACAAACCTGCAACATAAATGCCACGACTAATACTGTAATAAAAAGTGTAGCAGTCTCAAACAGTTGAAAATTCAAGTCCATTGGCTGTCCCATGGTCCACCCGACAACTACACAGAAGGGAATCTGCAATTGTCAAGAACAAAAAAATTATTAGCTTTCTTATTTTCGGTTTTAAAATGTAATTGACTCAAGAGAAACTATAACAAGCAAGTCCAACAGAGGTTCACGATGGTTCATAAATATTATGCCAAATTCCGTGGTGAGAACTCATGAGCTAGCTATTCAAGTCCTTACCACAAACATGGATATTTGTGTAGATGATCCAATTGCAACTCCAAGTGTGATATCCTGTAGAAAGATTCATTCCGTCAGTAAAATAAATGGAATCTAAAAATTGAGGTTCACAAATCTTCAAAGCACTCACAAGCTTGTCCTTCATGGCAAACATGATAGCACTTGCATGCTCTGCAGCATTTCCTACAATTGGGAGCAGTATAACGCTGATAAATGCCACGGGCATGTTGAATGAGTCAGACGCTCCCTGAGAAAACAGTAAATACATTAAATTGTCAAACCGAGGCCAAATTGCCAGTAAAACAATAATGAAAAATGTGCTTCACAATCAAATACAGAAGAAAGGAAGTGCAAAAAGGTCAGCACAATATCAGCTCAGAAACTATGCATCTGGAGCACAGTGGGCTAGAATATGAAGCAAGTGTTACCTGGATAGCATCAACAAGGTATCCAGACAAAACAGACACCCAGACAGTTAAAACAGCAAGCCAGCCAATTGCTTCCCAATGAGTTATCTCGGGAGCCTCTTCCTCATCACAATCATCTTCACTCCCGACTCCTTCCTGAAACAATTTCCAAAGAGATTTTAAACAACTAAATGCAGTTGGGTCAGATAATGTTCCCAAGAACCAATTCCATGTATTAGCTTTATGTTTTCAATAGAAAGCTGAAGGAACTAGTAAACACTCTTCTTTATGGAAAATAAAATCATAATAAATTTAATACGAAAATAATTCCCTTAAATATGAAATTTTTTAATATAAAAAACCGAAGCCCATTCAAGATTTAAAAAATGCAAGGAATTCATCATTTTGATAAACTTCAGCAACTAACACAGCAATGCACAATGTTCAAAACAGAAAAACAATGACATTCTAGATCCTTTGAAACACTTAAGCAAACTTAACTGACCTCCTCAATGGGATTATAAAGATTACGATGACTTCTAAGTTGAAAGAAAAGGTAGCTCGCATATGCCACTAGCATTACACAGCTGCTAAATCTTGAAAGAGCTAACTCTGACTTCCCAAAGTGGATCTCTGAGTGCGTAAAATGAAGCACAGCTGGAAACATTAACCCCATGACAGCCATCAACAGCAATCCTGAATTCACGAGGGCAGCAGACTGTTGCAAAAGTAACCACATTTGGACGTAAATGTCATGACATCAAGATGAACAAACGTCAAAGAGCCCACAGAGCAGAAAATTTCAGGGTCCAAGGTTCAACAAGATTTGAAGATCTACCTTGTTGAAAACCTGAATTTTTTGGTAATGAATGATTCCACCAGTGAAGAAGGCACATCCGAGCACTAAGAGCATGTTGGACAAGATTGATCCCAATAAAGATTGCTGAACAACCCTTATCATCCCGTTCTTTAATGCATATATAGATATAATCATTTCCGTTGCATTTCCAAATGTGGCATTTAACAGACCCCCAACTGCAATCCAACAACGAGCTCACTTGAGACAACCAAAAACAGATGCACAAAGATATAAGATTTTTTGAATCAGTAAGTAGGTTAACAAAGTTCTTAATTTGAAAACAAGAGGAACTACCTATCCATTTTCATAATCAACAAAAAGAAGTGTATCAAGTGAAATAAAAAATGAACGGGTTATCCGGCACTGGGAAACTGTGATAACTTTTTTCACATTATCCCAATCACTATTTATAACAACTAAAACATCTTTCAGGCTGTCCAGTAAACACTCTAGTAAGCAGACATTATAATCAATCAATGGCACAAAACTTCATTAGACTAATTGATATGAGCAAAGTCCCGTACAAAAACAATTCACTTCGTACAAGCCAATGAACCAGACACCTGACCATAGAGACCAACTAGTAAACAGGTAGGAATAGAGAAGCAAACTGAGGCTGTTAGAGGATTTAAATCCTATAAGTTAAGTAAAGATCAAGTAAATTAAACACCTCAAGGAATGCATGTTCAAGATTCCAATAACCAGCAAAAGTTAGCTTGCATAGTTTACCAAGAACCAACTCTGTAGTTCCTGTACAGTCTAATCAATCAGATACACAAATTATTCAGGGGAAGAAGTTAATTTATTGAGGATAACTAAAAAACCTTACAATATACTTCTCATTTGTCTGGTGATTCAAGGGAAAATATACTTCTATTAAAAAAAGCCCATATTATCATCCACTAATATATGCTTATTGATCATGACCATTGATCAAATAATATTATGTCAAAATGTATGGCCCCAATTGATAGCCTAACAACATTTCGTGTAAGAGAACATTACTTTATTGCTGCGGGAGACCAGGATTCTAAACTAGGATGGTGGTAACCTTAGAAAATTTAGTTCATCAAAATTATATTATTCCTACAAAAATTCTACAAAATCCTAACCCAGTTAGCAATATGAATATCAGTACAAAAACTTATGAAAATGATACAAAAATTCAGGCTACCATCAGTTGGCAGGGTAAATATTCTAATCATACCTGTTGGTCCTGTGTAGAAAGCGAGTTGCCTGCACCACAACAATGAAAAACTCAAGAATTAGCCTTAGACAAAGTTAAGATAACTTAATGCTATACAAAACTTGACAAGCTATCACTTACTCGGTTGCATATCCTAGACGCTCTGCTAAAGGTACGATGCCCACTAAGCTGAAGAAGAAGACCCATCCCTAACGTATACAAAGTAACTGTCAATGGATTAGGGGTGAAGTCAATTTAAATTATTGTAAGGATGTGCGAAAAAGAAACCATGTTGGAACACCTTGCCACATAAGATAAGGCTACATCACAAGGTTGTAATTTCAAGTTCTAATAGAAAATAAAGACATGGAAACCGCCAAATCTTGATTAGTTGCTGCTCGCTAAGACTTTCTATTCTGCACTTCCCTGCTTACTAAACTCTACTACATTCTTCTCCTAGCTAAATGAAACGATCACTAAAGATGAAATAGAGATGTATACATACATGCTTTCCAGTAATATAATGTAGCAAAATCGCCAACGGACCAAACGGTAGCAACATATTGATCTTTGCTTTAAATAAGACTATATAAATACTCCTCGGAACTCTTATCCACATATGTCTTGAAATCCATGAGTTCGCCATATCTGCCCGTGACCGCAAATGAATCATCTCAAAGTCCAAGGCCTCTACTTTACCGGTGGCTGCTGATGAGCTAAACGGGATCTTTTCATCAGATTCAAGGTCTGTCTTTCCATCTATAGAAACCATCTGCAAGTACAAACTATCAACCAATTAAGAAGGGAACAGAACTTGGAAACGCGATTACACCAAAGCAGGGCACTTTACTCACAAAAAAAAGAAGCTATATTCACCCATTTGGTTATGTAACTTGGAGCACAACAATGCACACAAAATTAAAAATTACCAAAAACAGTACATATATGGTGACCCCATTAGAGAACACTCCCAAAAGGAAGAAACTTCATTGGTTTTCCCCAAAACTGCTGATTATATTTACATTTTTTTTCCCCTTTTTCATCTTTTAAGAGCTGTGGGATGCAATTTGAGAGTAACTAAATGACTGCATTCAAACAACCCAGTTTTCTTCACTTCAATCACATACCAATTTAAGCTCAGTAATACTAATTAGGCAGTGTTTGGAAGCTGAAATAAATGAAGAATCAGCACAGATGGCATGGAGTGCAAGTTATCTACTGACAGATCAGCCAAACCATCAAATGGCACCAACCCACTTGAAAAGAACTCATTTTTACTAACAAATACAGCAAAACAAACACAACAGATCAATTAAAAACAACTAAATTTATCGATTCTGAGAGAAACAATTGAATCACCTCAAACCCAGAAGCAAAAATGGATTGGATTTGATCAAATGGATCAACTTCTCCTCAGTCTTTGCCTCTTCCAGAGAGAGAGTGAGTTGGGTTTGTGTGGAAAGTGGAGCCCACCACTTTGGGTCTGTGTTAGAAAAGAAGAAGAGAGATGGAGTCAAGGGTGGTGGTGGAGGAGAAGGCGTTGGATGCCGGCACTCGGCAAAAGCGTTTAAGACAAACGAGACTTATTGGACACTAAAAACGAAGGTTCTGAGAATAGGGAGTCCTCACTCCTCATTGATTCAAGTTTTGATTTCTTAATTGTTTTTCCAATCTTTGAATATTCTTTATGTCCCTCTTGACACATCCCGACCCGGATGTACACGTGGATGCCCAAAATCAGATGTGTTGGCCGACACCACGTAGGGTGACGAAAGCCAAATTGAGGAAATAAAAGATATTTGAGTGAATAAATGAGTGGAATACAGAGTAAAGAAATAGCAAATAAATAACACAGTAACGTGCGAGTACGAAATACTGAAAAGTTACAAATTACAAGAAAATTCAGAATATCTTCATACCACCGGGTCTCGACGTCGACAACTCCAAGCCGCTAAACCTGGAGGGGCGCAAAACAAAAGGGTGAGTGGGCCATAGCTAGTTATTTTTGTGAAAACCTTTCCTTTTCGAAAATACTAACCCCTCGCCGTAAAACAGGTACTAAGTTTCGTAAAACCGTTCTTGAAGACGTAATATACTAGTAGGTAGAAAATCAAGTAAGTACGGAAATGTACTTACCGTCCGAAACGGGCAGAAAGCCACCGTTCGGCATAAAATACTTTATTTACAAGTTCGTAAAATAAGGTTATACGGAAAACCCGTAAATCAACTAAAAGTATATGTGGCATCAATGAAAATCCGTGGTAAAATCACAATCCAAGACTACAAGATAGACGCTCGTTTAGGAATGGCATCACACGAGTTCATACAGATATATTCTGTCATGAACAGGCTGGGTGTATAAATAGAGGTACACTCATGTACTACAATCACGTGAAGCTGGCGCATAAGCGCGTCACAACGAGTTCGAGTCGCCCATGCGACCTAGAACAGGCTGGCACCTACTATGGATCCATAGTGAGCGTATCGATGCGTGTGAACAATCACGTGAAGGCTGGTCCTGGCCTCGGACGAGTACAACTAACACCGGGTGAGCCTTCCTAGTTGAGCGTGCAAAAACATGCCACGGAGTATTTTGTATAAAACAAAGTGAGGTAATTTCCCTTTTTGGGATAACCTTAAAACAATCATAATATAAAGTATTCTCGGGTGCCGTACCCGGAATACCTAGTGTACAGCTACAATACGTAAAATACCAAGAATACGCCACATGGGTACCAAGGTATAGAAATACCAACTTAATGGTAAACTAGGTGAACCCAAAGTATGGTAGAAAATTACCATAACCAAGGTTCACCCAAATAAGGCCCAAGGCCCGTCAAACAGGTGTAAAAACCCCAAACGCATAAATAAGGAATTAAAATAATTAATTCCCTAAACCCCTAAAAATAGGGTTGGTTCGATAATCGTAATACGCAAACAAACAAAAATAATACGGAAATCACCAATTAAATGGTGAAATTCCCAAATGGAAATATGGGCCAAGGCCCACTAGTTTCCATGGTCTAACAAAGTACCGAGACGGTCTAGTAACCCAAGTAATTAGCACTAAGTGTGAGGTCTACCAAAAATATGAGATAAATACTAATTTAAAGTCACAATAATAATGTAGACATAAATTAAGTTTGCTAACGAGGTATAGTAATAAACAATTTAAAAGTAGGCAAAACCCAAATTAATATTTAAAACATGTAAAACGTTTAGTTTAGGTAAGGAAAGGGCCCACTCACAAATACCGAAGCTGAAGTAATCCGAAAATACGTTCTCCGGAGTCCACGAGTCGCCAAACCTAATTTTAAAACCCACAAATTAGTAAAGTACTCGAAATTACGAAGAAAACGGCGTTCGGAAACCCGAAAACGGAGTTTCGGGGTCGGAAACCCCAAAACCGCCGCCGTGGGCCGCCGTGCGCCGTCGCACGCGCCCCCACACGCTGCCATTTGGCCTCACGCGCCGCTGTGAGGTCACACGCGCCCCCACGCGCCGCCACGCGCGGCTGTGAGGTTACACGCGCCTTCACGCGCCGCCACGCGCCGGTGGAAGTCCACCACGAGCCTCACGCGCCGGTCACGCGCCGGTGACTGACGCCGTTACTGTGTCGTCAGAGTTAACGGAATATTCTAACTGCGTTAGAATATTCCGTTAACGCCGTTAAGTTTAACGGACGGAATATACCTTTGGAATATTCCGGTCCAAACAGGGTTGGACCGGGTTGATGACGTCATCACCGGTTCGCTGATGTCAGGGCCGGGTCGGCTGACGTCAGCTCGCCGGTGATCGCTGCAATTGCCGGCCGGCGCCGGAATCTGGAAATTCTTGCCGGAATCTGCAAATCGATGTAAAAGCTTCATTTCTCACCCAAATTTCACGAAATGGGTATCAAAATGAAGCTTGAGTTGAGGGGAGATCTATTTTACCTAAATTTGGGCCAAACAATGGCCGGAGGTGGCCGAAATTGGCCACGAAAGAATCGGCCAATTTTCAAGTCCGTCGATCTCGAACTGAAATGGGCATGTAAGGCCTGGGTTGTGATCCCAGGGTCCTCAGGAGTCCAGCGCTGTGATTTTTGGGTTGAATCGTGGCCTGAGTGGCCGTGGCTAGCCAAACGAAGTTTGCCGGAAAATTTGAAGGTTTCTGGGTCTCTGGTTTTTCTCGGGTTTCTGGGCTCGTCGAGGCTCGAGGATGATGAGGGTGAGGATAGTGATGCACAACAGTGGCATGTTGGCCTGAGACGAGGTCGGGGATGGTGCGGTGAAGGTTTGGGTGTCCAGAGCAATTTTTGAGTTTGGTTTTTTTTTTGTTTGTGTTTTCTACAAACTTGCAGAGCTAAAGTGAGTCAGGGAGAAAGAGACAGAGTACAGAGAGTGAGGGGAAATGTTGAGTGACAGAGAGACACAGTGGGCTGGGCCCACAGAAATTACTGGGCCCAAGGCCCAAATACGAAACACAACCAGATTACGTCCGTAGAACGCTCATTCGAACTCCGAATGGCGTTCCGCTCGCGCCTACGAGTTCGTATCGACGAGCACGTCGAGAAAATACAAGTGAATGCGTCGTACGAGTTACGACGCAAAAGTCAACCGAAAGGTCAACCAAGGGCAAAATCGTCATTTTGCACCTCCGGGAATAAAATAATATTATTCTCCGGTACGGGCTGTGTCACCTCTCCCACCAATAACCCATTTTCTTGCTTGATTAGATTTAGATATATATTCTTGTTTATTATTATGTTCGTATATTTATTTCTTAATGTGATACATGTTCGGACCAAAATATTAGCTGCAACGTGTTGATCCAATGTGGAAAACATATAAAGAATATTTTGTTTTTTGTTTTTTGTTTTTTTCCTCTCGAGAAATCTACTCCTAAATTTTAGAAAAATGATTTATGTGTTCTAGGCCTATTTTAGGGATATTCCTTATGCTTTGTATATTTTTTATACTAATAAGAAAGATAAACTTGTTCTCTGAGTAATACAAATTGTACAAAAAAAATATATTTTAGATCTCATAGGATTTCTATACATACTACTTAGAATTTACACAATCACATTCATAATTAATATGAACTGCAACACACCTCCTTAAGTGTGGTTGACACATTAAATCTTCAGGCAAATGTAGAAGCAATTGATGAAGTCGTCTCGTCTAGTCGGCACAAGTAGCAAACGTGAGTCTCTAAAAGGGGATTGCATGTAGGAGTATGTATCACCAAAACCTGGCTATGGTAAAACTCAATGGGACAAAACTCATCGTCTAAGGAGAAAAATGTGAAATAATGCAACATATCGATACTTAACATCTTTTTGACGTAAGCAGTAGAAAAAACGCAAACAATGGTATAACCATCCCAATGTGAGTGCCTCGTCAAAATCTTGTCATATTAGCAAAAATTCAGTGGGAAAAATGCTCATGATCTAAGGAAAAAAAAGTACATTAAGGTCAAGTGAGTATACTTCAGGATACTCCATTTGAGTTCAACAAAACTCCTCATAAGAACTGCAAGCGTTGCAAAATGAGATAATTACGCATACCAATTCCGTGGACGAGCTTCTGGAAGGTTAACTTCGTGAAGAGGTAGGCAAGGTTGTCTTAGGATCGGATCTGCTTGACCTCATTCTTCTGATGCTTTGCTGATGTGATGTAGACGCAATAAGGTTAGTGTTGACTTTGTTAATGTATCCTTGATTAATCTGGTCGATACATGTTGTGTTGTCTTCATGGATCGTAGTTGGTACTCAATGATGACGAAAGATCCAATATTTTAAAATTGTATCTAAAATGACTGGAAAAGTAGAAACAAGACCGGATATAATTTGATCATTATGAGCAAATCCAAAATCTTTGTAGACAGAGCCAATCATTAATTCCCAACCGTGGGGCGAATGGAATCCTATACATAAATCAGTTAATAAAAGAATAAAAAAAGCTTTTATTGTGTCGCTTAAGTTGTATAGGAATTCTTGAAACCAAGAGTTAAGAATAACAAGTTCTTCATTACCTAGAATAGAATAACCACTTAGAATACTGAAACAGATTATATTTGTCGAGAAGTGTAAAATTGTATGGATACGATCCTCGTTGTGCATCTTGATCAATTGGATCGTTTCTTTGTAGATTTCGATGCGAGGCTTTTGTAAATGTGTTTCCGGGTATTCCTTTATCATTTCGTCCAAACGTAAGAGTTCCTCTAAGTCTATGAATTCTTTTAGAATACTCTTTTCTTGAATATCATTAAAAAAAATTTCGGATTGCCTAGTATTCCCCCAATGAGTAAACCAAGATTCCAGACTTTTATTAAATGAGAGAGAGATCCACCAAGGCAAAAATACTATAGATGCAAGATATAGAAGGGAAATTAATACTTTCTTTTTTGCCATTTTTTCGTCTGTGAATTTTTTCATTTTTAATGAACGCACCTCATTCGTCGACTCTATACGATACTAATATTTCTATCAAGCATAAGTTCTATTACAAGTCATCGATGTATTTCCGGGTTTTTATTTGTGATTCAGTACAGCGGTTAGTCCTTGAATTTAGAAAGAATACAAAATTATAGAATAAGAAAGATCCCTTTTCAAATTAATAGTAGTCGGATTTCGAGACGAAAGAACTCCTGTTCTATCAAATTCTATCAAAATATAAAATATTTAGAAAAAAAAATTCTTTACTTTAATACTTTATTATAAAATTATAAAATGTTTTTTTTTGATATATGATGAATCTATCATTTAGATTTGTTACTGAATTGAGTTAAGTGGATTTACATACGAATAAAAAATTGATTTATTATATATATATTTATTATATAAGTACTTCGAGGCTTTCACGCACACATATAACTTTGAGTAAAGCGGTGAGCTCAGCATGATTCGAAGACGTCGCAATTAAGGTTTGTTTAGTGGACCTTCAAGGTATTGTGTGTAAAGACCTAAATTATAAATATATTATTATTATTTATTTTTAATAAATACAAATATTTTATATTATATTCTGAATATTTTATTATGTTGTTTTTAATGGCTATCAACACCTAGTCGGTTTACAAAATTGGGATGGCATTCTTATTGGTCCTAGCTATCAGATAAGAAGGCACCGCCTGGCCTTCTTCTTAGAGCAATTCCACCCGTTGGTGGAGGGCAAGGGCAGTGATTGCCCTCCGAAAACAGTGCTTGCCTTTGTGCAACTCCACCCGTTCGTGGAGGGCAAAGGCAAGGAAAAATATTTATTTATTTATTTATTTTTTGTTGGCCTTATCCGGGGCTTGTGATTATCCCCAGATATTTCACACCGACATTTTCAACCACTCTCGTCACGACACGTGTCATTATTATTTTTTTGTAAAACAAGGATTTGGAAGGTGAAAAACAAATATAGTTGATGTAGGAAAAAAAATATTGAGTTGTAATGTGAGGAATGAAGAAGATGATTGGGGGTATTTATAAAAATTTAAAAATAAAAAAAAAAGCCACTAACGTCAACGCCCGCTGACTGGTGCTCGGGCACAAATTGCTCAAGCTTGAGGTTGGGCATGGTTCGGCCCACCTCTTGCCCTTTGCAAAATAGCCCGCTGGAGGAACAAAAAAGGGTTGGTAGGGTAATTGCCCCCAATTGCCCTTGCAATTGGGCTATGGGTGGAAGGGAAAAAACAGAGGGGGAGAGAGATCGATCAGAGAGAGGGAGGAGAAGAAAATTAAGGAAGAAATATCATTAGGATCAGTTTCTTACGGGAAGAAAAAGGGAAGAGAAGCGGTGCAGGTGCAGGTGCAGCTGAATTGGATCGAAAGACCTGTTGGTCTTTCTTCTTCTTCACCAAGACAAAACCCGGAGAAAAAGAGAGAGAAAGCTCTCCCTTTCCTCAAAATATCGAAAACAAGTTTTGGTTGTAGTTTTTAATTTATAATTCCAAATTCGATTCCGTTTTCGCCTACGGATTTCTGGAGAAGAGCACTATAATCCAAGGTAATAATTTTCTGGGTTTATTGCAGATTTAGAACGTTGCCATATTTGGGATTTATTCCCACATAAGCTTTAATCTTTGAATTGAAGTGTTGTTTATGGTGAATTAAGCTGATTGGAAGCTTAACTGAACGAATTGAGATTAATTTCTACATGGGCTAGCTGCTGTAAACCCTAGAATTATTTCATGGTTATGAAACTTTGGTATTTTGTGGTTGTTAAAAAATTAAGAGAACTTGGTGAACTTGAATGGTGATTTGGTACTTGGAGGTCGTGATAAATGATTTGGACATATTTTGGGTTGAAAGAAAGGAGGAACCAATATGGAAAAACAGGGCTGGAACTCGCTGGTTTCATACCAGGGACCTAACTGTGAAAACAGTTTCTGTTTTGGGGCCATTTCGTAATTTTCAGAAAGTCAAGGACCAAACTGTAATTACCCAAAAGTTTGGGGGTAAAACTGTAATTTCCAAAACTGTGGACAGATTGTACTTGCTGTACAGATTAGAGACATGCCATGTATTTTAAAGAGTTGAGATCCCTAAGTAGAATTATACAAGTTAATGGTCCAAATTGTGTTCAAGGAATGTTAACGATAATATTGGAATCCTTGTGTTTTGAAATAAAGGATTAGATTGTGGTTGCTATATATAGGAATTATATAGTAACCTATTTATTTCTTTTATGGACTAGGATTTCTTATTTATCGAGGAAAACGTTAATGACGGTGCCATGTGATGCGGCGCTAGTGCGGGCTTTGCTTTGGAATTCAGGTAGGGGAAATACGGCAGACCTTTACAGAGATTGATTTTATTAAATTTCGTGAAGTGCTCTATTATTTGATCTCATTGGTTGATTATAATCTTGTTGGGTGTTACTTGGATATGTGTACATCACTGGATGTTTATTTGTTATTGCTTATTGTGTTACCGTTTGGAATGTTATTTGTTGAGAATATTTGTGGTGCATGTGAATGATGAAATGAAACTATTTGTGCATCACTCATATGTGAGAAGTGGTTGGAACTTCAGTGTTGAGAAAGAATTGGAAATGAGGGTAGTTGGAAAGGATCTTTTGTGTAGTTGAGCCAAATTCTTAGTAGGTACCAAGTCTCAGGCGAGCCCACAATGCACAATTTCTTTTAGGGTAATTCGGGATTGGTGACGAAGAGTTTTGGCAAGATGACTAACAAAAGGGGAAATTGGGATGATTGAGTTACAAGGGTTAGTTCGTATAATTAAGTGCTCGGGACCAAGTAGTATAAGTACGGAATGGGACGTACGAGGTCTGGGTGTTTAGTTATACGGATTAACGGGTATAGACGAAGAATATGCATTGCACTTTGCATTGTTATCGATAATGATTTGATACTTGGTTATATGATGTCATGACACTTAATTTAATTTGATCAATTTGTTGTTGTAAGGTTATGTCCCTACTGAGCTGTAAAGCTCATCCCTATATTGCTTTATGCAGGTTTATGAATTAAACAATCAAGAGGGTAGGTGGGATGAGATTGGATTAAATGTGAGGCTAGAAGTTGTTATTTCTTTACTTTAGCCTTGTAAAGAATTCTTGGTTATGTATATAAGAGGAATTTATTTTCCGTCCTGTTTCGTTTTCTCTTTATTTATTTATTTTTTTTTTAATTTTAGCTCGCGCGCCGGGCGCGAGGTTATATTTATTTATTAGTTTTTCACCGACCCCGAGTTCGGGGCGTGACATTGTGCTTGCTAAACCCCAAGTGCAGGTATCGTGCAATAATATAACTCGGAAGTACGAATGTCGAATCCACGGAGAGGGTTGAAAAAGAATGCAGAATTTTTGTAGAAACTGAAACAAAGAAACAATATCGAATGGAATGAAATTTTTAGAAGAAAATTCAGTAATTAAATGCGCTAAAGCATCGGAGTTCTGCCTACATACAACTACGCAATTTCACTATTTTGATTCCTTTTTATAACTCAACTGAGATACAAACAACGAATGCTCTCAATCGAAAGATGTGGCAATTAAGTTTTCTCAAAATAAAACCATTTTATGATTAACTTTCCATTGTAGATGTTCGAACTACATAAAGCCTTTCGATTTCTTATAGAAAAAATCCCGAGCATAATTTCTACCTATGGCAACAAGATATCAAGAAACTATTATGTCGAAACTATACCAATCTACTAATTATTCAATTCACTAAAGCATGAATGTTGAGACAAAACTATAGGAAAACAATAATTGATCCTATGAATCACAACTAACATTCATCAATTTGAAAATAGAACAAATAAAAAATTCTATTAAACATCCACAATGTAAAATTGACATTGAAACTTTGAAATAGAATCGACATAATAAAACTATATAGCCATAGTATAGGTTTTTCCCTAACCTTAGCTAGGGAGATTAGTTCTCCATAAACGAAAATCACAAAGAATTCTTAAAAATTGAAAACTAACGGAAGGCCGAGAAGAGATAAGACAGTAGCTGCAACCAACCTTTCTTTTATATCAAACTTGTCTTCTACGATAGAAATTAGGACATGAAATCGCACATTGATTCCTGCTGAAGCAAATATCTCAGATTGCAAATCCTTCATTTAAAATACACGTTTATATAGCAAGCTTATTATTTTCTCTGTCGCCGACTCGACTACCACTCAGAAAGTTCTCCTAATTTTTCTGTTGTATACTCCTATGCCGAAGTGAGAAAATTGAAGTCTGCACACTATTCCAATAGCTTAGCACGTGACAAACAACACCTTTATAATTTGACTAATCACTCTTGTCTTATGGGCTGGGCCAATAAGTGGTAAAGCCTATCTTGAAAACAAAACCCAATTTCCTTTCCTTCTTGTTATTGCCGAGACCTCACCAACAATTCCTTCATCTTTTAATTTCCTTGCACCACACTTATGTTCCTTCACTTAAAGATTAATAGTATTTAGGTCAAAGCTAAGGGATATGCTACAATGCTTACAAGAATTTCATGTTTACACGAATTTAACTGTTAACTATTAAAAGAATTTAACTCTTAATGGTTAGATTCGTGTAAGCATGAAATGCTTGTAAGTATTCTAGCCAGATCCCAAAGGTAAATAAATTAATCAACAAAGCCATTTTGACCAACAATACATAATAAAGCACAATCTTGATACACTACTAGAGAAAAATACTTAACAAGTATAATGAAAGCGCATTAGACATGCACTTTTGAGCAATTATCATATTGCGGTATTCCTAACGGTAAAGACATAATTGTCTAGGAACATGCCTTGCACATGTCAAACAAGTAATCGGCGTCAGCAAACTAACAAGGCAAACATCATTCTAAAGACCAGAGGGTGTGATCTATTTTGAGATGCGTCGGGATAGAATAAGCCAAAATCCGTAGTAACGGAAAATGTCTTTTATCACCAATTCAGTGGTGGCGTGTATGCATAGTGTTACATCTTGCCAAAAGATTATCAGCAACAAAGATGTCCGATCTAAAGCACTGAGGTATGGAACTTCAAGCTCCATAACCTCTTCAAGGGTCTCATTTGCATCTAGCGTACGGACGACCATGAGTGTACTCGAAGATAGCACCTTATGAGTGTAGTTCGACTAGTGAACCAAAATATTATCAGAACAATGCTCAAACTTCAAGTCGAGACAGTGTCGAGTTTTTCCAAGATATTTCATCTTAAATTCTGACTTCTGGTGTGAGACAGTTTTATCAATCTCTTTTGGAGTTCAATTGAGATTCATGTCATCAACATAATTAGTACCAATTCATAGTCTAATCACCACTGAAACAATCAATGTAGAAGGTGCATAAAGTAATTATAATGTCGAAGTTAACTGTGGCTGACTCACAAAACTTTAGGACTATATAGTCATTTTATATTAGAACATATAATTATATTTTTATGTAGAGTGTAATCAACAAAATGTGGTGTGCTAATAAAACAACCATTTTTATATTAGAAAGGTAATAAGTCTATTTAATTAAACTTGTATGCAAAACCAATAATCCTACACGAAATTTGTGCTTTCGTATTTTATTTTATTATATTTTCTTGCAAGGGTGACTTCAGGGAGGATTACCGTACTTTATTAATCACCAGGTTCGTATGTGATCTAAGGGTGACTTCAGGTAGCTCTTGCCGCTTAGTTGAAGTTGCAGATATTCTATATAGGTTATTCCAATTTATTTGGGATCTTGGCCTTGTTTTTCCAACAACTCCAGCGCTGGTGCGATAGTTGTATCTGCAGATGGTCCGTGAGACGAGATCACAGATATCCGTGTAGATTTGTTGTTCACGATGGCCCGATGCTTGACGTTCTTGTACTTACCGTTAGTCAGAATGTGCAGTTGGTCTGAAATGAAAACAAAGAAACCGTTGGGAGGGACATCGACAGCGACCCACTTCCCGTTGCGTTCGACCTGGAGGCCATTCTTCTCGTTTTCGATGAGGAGAGTGAATAGTCCAGGATCAGTGTGGTGGGGAAGAGACCGATTGCCTGTTCTGGCTGAGGGCACGGCGGATAGTAGTTGGCGGCGAGCGTTGTAACTTGTAAGCCGCGATCCATGTGCATGGGGTCGTGTATGTAGTTGGGATTCGGTCCCAGGCTTTTAGAGATTGCTCTTGTTATCTCGGATGCTACTTATTTTGTTATCTGGCTATACTTCAATGAGACCTCACTGAAGCAAGCCGGTTTGCTGAGGGAGTAGAACTCAGGATGTACTCTTGCCCTAAAGGTGTCCCTCCAGAGAAGGACTTTATCCGATTCAAGATTATAGCTGGTTCCGTACCTGAACATCTCCCGCACATCGTTCTTCTTCGATTTGAACTCCTCCCTCTCTTCGTCCGGGAGACTGAAAAATCCATGCCATGCGTCGAGCATATCCTTCATTAGGCTCTCTGCCATTCCGTGGTTAATGGCCTGCAGTTCATCATGATTAATTAATTAATCGGCCAAAATAAAAAATATACAAAGCACTTTTAAGTGTATGGTTCAAACTCTAATATTACCGAGGCCTTTTAAAATAAAATCCAACACCCAACAAGGTGGTTAAGTTAGGACAATATCGGTATATTAGAGTTGACCGAGCCCATGACACCCAATATCTAACATGGTATTTAGGTCGGGTTAACAATAAAAAAGTCCAACATATTGAACACATATGCACAAGGAATAGAGCTGCAAGTGGCGGATTCAGCAAGCGATTTGATGCTTGTTACTGTGGAGGTCTCCATGGTTGATTTCCCCTCTTTTGCAATCAGCACCTACTGCTCTAGCTAATTGTCCACCCTTTCTAAGTGTGATTTAGTAGCCACTGCATCCATAGCTCGAAGTTCAGATACTGAGATCAAAGAAATCAGTTACAACTTACAAGCCAAGGGAGAAAATGTTGATGATTTTGAAGCAGGTTACTCGATTTACAATTACACACGTGTTTCGCATAGGTAATGTAGTGGCAGATGATTTTGCCAATATTCTCAATCTTATATTTGGTTTAGTAATTTTCCGTATGTAATAATTCCTAGATTAATATTTTTCTTGTTTAGTAATAGGATGGAGGACAAACCGGGGCACAACTGACAACCCCAACTCATCTTCCATCCCCAAGCGGCAGCCATGCAGCTGATAGTCATCACGTAAACTGCGCTTTTTATTTCTCTACTTCCTGAAACGCCCTTGGGCCCATAACACGTTTCTTCCACTTCACAACAACTCGATCGGGAAACTATTCCACGGTGCAGCGGTCTTTTCTTACAGAGTTGCATATAGTTGGGTTTGCGGTGGGGGACTTCAAATCGTGTAGCGGTGTTAGGGGGAAAAACACTTGTCAGTAGGGTTTCAGTTACTCTTATTAATGTGCTTACTTTAATTGATGCCTAGTTCGCATGTGAATTAGAGTTTATTATGTATGATTTTCAGTAAACTCTATGTTTTTGTTTTACCGCTATGTCCTTCCGTCAACCGTCAGGTAACCGTCAGGTCACACTCGTCGTTTAACGTAACATCTAGGTGATCTTTGATGATGGATTTTTTTTTATGGTGAACCAATGAAAAACAGTTCATATTTCTTTGCAGAACCAAACCATTTTGATTGGTGGTGGAAGCGTCAATGTCGATTGATTTTATGTTGCTTTGTTTTTCAGTTTTTGTCTTTCGTTTGTGATGCTTTTAACCCAATAAAAATATCTTTTATGTGTATTTTCCCTTATACGAAAAAGCATGCTCATCGTTTTGCGTAGCATAAGATACCCACATTATGCTATAATTAATTGAGACAATTTCTTCGTTGGAATAAAACTAGTAGCCAAACAAATCCATATGAAATTCTAAGCTCCTATCAAACCCATGAAATCTGAGCCTTATTGGATCATGTCATCACATTATGATAGTTTGTTTGGGTATGAGGACATTTGAATTCGATCATGTGATGTTAGTGATAGAAATTTTAATTAGATCATGTAATGTCGGTATGTAGTTTGTGCTAAAGTTTATTGTGCTTGTCTCTCCGAAACTTTAACAGTTTGTATGGCTATGAGGATATTTTTTATTAGGTCATGTGATGTCAGTCTATAGTTTCTTGAAGCAGCCTAGAGATTCAAGCAAAGAGTATATAGCTCAAGTGGTTAAGAGTATTTATCTTTGTACTTGATGTTTTAGGTTTGATTCTCCTTTGTCTTAATATCGCTTGTATATGGTCACTTAGCACTACGGTCTAATGGTATTCCTCTTTACTTGTAAGCGAGAAGTTTTAAATTCGAGTTCGCCATTGTTAGGAGAACGAAAGGTTGAGCTGTTTTTGGTTCTATAAGAGATGGAACTAATTGATTACTTTAACCCTTGCAGGACAAAACAATACTACTAAGTGGAAGTGGTACTAAAACTGGGAGAGGTGGGGTTGGATTGGATTGGATATGATATGTTTGGGTGGGGCTATGAGCTATTTATGTATTTGAGAATCCAAATGTGAGATAATATGTGTTGGCAAAGCAATTTAGATGGAACGGGTTAATTGGAAAAGCAACCAAGCGGGAAGAGGGGATGTTTTGGCATGTCCACATTTCGTTACAGTTTTTCCAATGTTTGGGACGTACCTTTATTGTCTACAAGTAAAAGTTGATATGATTATGTTAGTTTTGTAAAAGGGAAAATTGTACAAACACTATATAAACTATTAGGGTTGTGCGTGGATACCATTTATACTCCAAATCTTGCCAGAATACCACTCAGACTCATATTTTAGAGTGAATGTCTCACCTCCATTATTATTCTTTAAAAATGTAGTCAAAATATATCATCTAAAACCCATGTGAACCATTTTTCAAAGGCATTTTTGCCACCTGGATCCCTAGATGACTTAAGAGTAAGAATTCGGTTCACTAAAGGTCATGGGGCCTATCTTTCGCCTCCTCGAAGACAAATTGTAGTCAACGAAATTTTGTTTTTGAAATATCCCTTTTGTTAACTAGACTCTGTTCTTGGAATGGTCGTCCTTCTGTAGTTGGTAGGGTTTGAAAACAATCATAAACATTCAGCCCTTCAGGTTAACCCAAGCGATGGGCGTGGGTGGAGAAACATGTTGCAACTAGAATATGTTTATAGTTCGATTTTACTCTAATATAACAAAATAAAACAAAACAAATTTGGTACTCAATTCTCTTTTTTCAAAACCAAAAAAAAAAAGGTAGATTTTAAATCCGAGAAAGACTTTTATAGGACGGATACACCGTCATTGTAATACCCCGTGCCAAACGTGCAAAGCCACATGTAAAAGTAGCTCTTTCTTTTTCGTCAAACCAAACGCACTTGGATAACCCAAAATATTTTATACAATCTTCACTTAATAAATTCACGTGGGTTCCACTTTTATTAATAAATTTCCCTATTTGGCTGCAAATTCACTCCAAAAGGTTTTAGCCAAATCTTGGTTGCTCATTGCTAAGAATAGGTATAGGTGTGGATCATCTTTATGACGTGAATTTTGAGGTCTTTTCTCTCTCACGCGTGCAAGACCGCAAAAGAGAGCCTACACACACAAAAAACTGTACGGAAACACCAGAGAGAGAGAGAGAGAGAGAGAGATGGACATGCAACAACTTTAGGGTTTAGGCTTTTTCCATTTGGATTGTATATTATTATTCACTGCACAGTGCACTGCCATAAAAGCCCAAGATTCATCCATACGCCAAATTCACACGTTATCGCAATCATCCAAACGAAAATAAATCTGAATTGCAACCCAATTGGGGAAATAAGCACTTTTGAGGAAAATTGGCTTATGGAGCTGCACAAAAGCTTCTCAAAACAAGCACTTGCACACCATCAAAACATTAAATTACGCTGTAATTCAAGGAGTAGGCTACAATGCTCGCAAGCATTGAATGCTTACACCAATCTCACCATTAAAATGAGGGAGGAGAGAGGAGAGAGGGGGAAAAGGAGGGTGAGATTGGTGTGAGCATTCAATGCTTGCGAGCACTGTAGCCAGTCCCGTAATTCAAAGCACCAAAACTATATCAAAATGTGAATATAACATTATCCCAAACAGAAAATGTTTATGCATGAAAAAATTACCCAAATGAGTACCTAATCAAACAGCAGCAAATAAATAAAAAATATATTGAACTGCAAGTGGTAGATTGCCATAATGGTTATGACTTTTCTCTTCAACCGATAGCGTACTGAGTTCGAACTTTTCCCGCTCTTTTTGCATAGATTAGTGTAGAATATTCACTTGTATTCAATATAAATAATAGAACTACACCACTGACTTAACTGATAAATAAGAAAAAGAAACGAATATTGACAGATTGATGATGGAGGGGCCAAAGAACAAATAATCCTCATCACACACACACACACACACCAGTGCGGCAGTGCTCTCCATTATTAACATGTTCTTCCATACAGAGAGAAGAATCTAATTCATAAATCCAAAGATTTTTTTGTTTAAACCTACCAAGTACTCTTTGCTCAACTAGCTAGTAAACGGCTCATCAATTATCAATTCCAGTGTAATACTCAATAACTGTTCAGGAAAATGCAACCAACTCAAACTTACATGCAACCAGGTGGCGTTGCTCCAAATCTATCACGCGTCGCCGTGAGTTTTAACTTTCCTATAGGGTGTCCCATGACTGATTTGGGGCACCCCCTTGGTGTGCTTGTTGCACGAAAGTTGTTCTCCTTGCTCTCTCACACACATTCGTACCCATCATATTACCAAAATCAAAGGCAATGATGAAAAGATAAAGCAGCCCTATGAAAATGTAAACCAGCTATTACATAGCACAGTTCCAGACAGAAAGAGAAAAGGTGATGTAAAAGAAAAGGTAAAAACTGCAACTTCCCAGTTGCACGTAATCTCTCCTCTATGAGACTATGGTGATAGGCAATGAGAGATTTGTGTGCATGGATATTTAACCGCTAAATCTTAATTTTTATTTTTTTAAACAAAGATATAACCGTTAAAACACATGAAGGAAATCCCCCACTCCAGGGTACCTCAATGATTCACGAATTTCGTCTAACAAAAAAACAAACAATTGATGTTTCGCAGGAAAACCCAACAAAAAGATTTAACCAAAAATGGGAAAACATTTGCAGAAGCCAAAATCCAATGCCCAATGAGACATAATTACACACCAATCAATCACATAATAGCTAAAAGGAGTCTAATTACTCAAAAATTGGAGTTCCCGGATGCCAAACTTTGCCATTTCTGGTAACTAAACAATTCATATTATCGTCAATGACAGAATGACAGATTTGATTGAGATTTGAGTGATAGATTAAGATTAATTAAACAAAATTAGAAGTAAAACTAGAAAACAAAGGCAACCCGTTTCCCCAATTTCTCCAAATCCAACAGCAAAAACACAAAATCATCATATGATCATTATCATTATCATCAAAAAAGAAAGAAAGAAACCAACAGCAGAGAGTAATTGGGCAGCGAAAACAAAGGAAGAAGAAAGTAGAAAGTACACTATTTGAGCTAAGAAGAAAGAGGCCTCGGTGGCGGCAGCAGATGGTGAAGATTCTGATGGGGTTGCTGGGCCCGACCGCCGCCATTGCCGGAGATAAAAGGGTGCTGCAACAACTGCGCCGCCGACAATCTCTTGGACGGCTCTCTCTGCAAGCAACAAGAAATGAAATGCCTGAACTCTCTGGAAGCGGTGGGCGGAGCTTCCGGCGGCTGAGACATACAAATAGCCCACATTAAGCTCGCCCAATCGCCTTGCCGCCCCACCGAGAACGGAAACCGACCCATGTAAAATTCCAATATGCTGACCCCAAGGCTCCATATATCGCCGGCGTAGCCGTCGTACTGGCCGTGATTGAGATCGGTGTTGATCCTCTCCGGGCTCATGTAGGCGATGGTCCCGACGGAGGAATTGCAGGGGTCCATGGTCTGAGCCAAAATCCGACTCACTCCGAAATCGGCGATCTTGACCTGGTTCCTCGCGTTGATCAGAAGATTCGAGGGTTTGATATCGCGGTGGACGATCTTCCGCCGGTGGAGGTAGGCGAGGCCGCTGAGGATTTGCCTGGCCAAATCGGAGAGGGCCTTCTCCTTCTCGATAAGCTGGCCCTCCAGCGACCCGCCGTCCATGAACTCGAGCAGGACCTGGATCTCGCCGTTGTGGTCGAACATGTCGTGGCACTTGACGACGTTGGGGTTATCCACGTCGCGGAGGATTTCGATCTCGCGGCAGATCTGGCGGCGCGCTGCTTCGTCGTGGTTGCCGTAAATCACCTTGAGCGCGTAGATCCGGCCCGTCGGGCGGTGGATGACCTTGTAGACGGTGCCTCCGGTTCCGCTCCCGATGCGGTTGGAGCGCTCGAGCTCGGAGAAGTTGATGAGCTGCTGGGCCGCGCTGTGGGCCGATGAGGCCTGGGCCGAGCTGGGGCCGGGCGGAGGAAGAGGGAGAGGTACAGCAAGCGACGTGTCTCGCTGAGGGAGGGGTAGGGTTAGGTCGTGACGACGTCGTCTCTGGTTGTCCCGCCTCGGTGGTGGGGCCGCTGCTGCTGCTGGGTTCGTTCCGGGCGGCGGTTGAATGGGCCTCATGATCGGATGACGACAGCGACGACTCTACAACCTGTTTGAAACGACGCCGTTGCCGGGTTCGGAGTTGAAATCGCGATTTCTTTGGGGTTCCGATGAATTGGAGGGAGGGAGGGAGGGAGGGGCGTTTGTATTAATGAGGAGGAGGACGATGATGATGGAGGTCGTGAGGATCACGAGTCATCGTTTGTTTCGTTGATTGGTTGAGTGATTGATTGATTGATGTCGTTTTTTTCTTTTTTTTCTTTTTCTTCTTTTTGTTTTTTAATTGTTTTCTTTTTTTCGTTCAGGGAATCGGAGACTTCTCTGTGCGAGGAAAAGAGGAGGAAACAGCGAGATAATGAAAAAGAAGGAAGAAACCGGAGCTTTCTTTTCTCTCTGATTTCATTTATTTTTTATTTTTCAAACATTATTTAAAAATAGAATTAAAAAACAAAGAGGCAAGGTAGCAATCAAAAGAGGGAATCGAGAATGTAATGGCCACGCGCTGATGGAGAGAGTGGGCGACAAGGACCAATCAGATATTGGAGGTCTCTTGTGGTGGTGGGACCCGCGACCATTTTTGGGTTTTGTAATTATATTTTTAAAGTCATTATAAAATGTTTAAAAGTAAAACGTAAATTTTAGCGCTTAAACGGTCCGCGCGTTATTTTCCCGGCATCGGGCATCTCGTGCAAAATATTAACTTACAATTTTGTACGTTGGTACCTATTTTACCCTTTGGCATTGGAAGCGTACAACGTGTAGCAGCACAGTCCTGCAAGTTGCATCGTGATTTTACATGAACCCGGGAACAGAGAGTAGAGGAGGGAAAAAAATTAAAATTTTAATAACAAGGTTAATTATCTTCGGGTTACCCGCCGGCGGTCAAGTAAGGTTAATTTTGGTTTCGAGTTAGGGACGGGTTTGGTTGTTTGGGTGAGTTGGGCCCTACACCGATATAAATGGGCCCTCGTGCGATTACATGGGGCCCAGGCTATTAGTACTGCAACATCATTGGTCTGAATGAAACAAGTAATGCCTAGTCGACAGATACTAATGAGAATCTTTACTTATGCTAATAATTAAGGATTTTTCATAATCATTATTCAATAATTTTTTAACTTCCACTATTTCATCATTGGGCTTGTATGTTTGCAAGAAGAAAAAGGCACGTATAAAAGCCCGGCCCAAATACGAGCTCAGCCTGATCCAACCAAACCTAATTTCATACATCACAATGGAAGTTCTTTTTCGCACATTTTTTGTTATCACTGAGCTGTTGAGATTTAAATAAATAAGTTATAATTAAATCTCAACTTTTAAAATAAAAATAAAAATAATGCATAGGTGAGCCTTGCTATACATTGCAATATTTGGAAATACATGAAAATGTTCTCTTGTCAGGTTGTTTGACTAATGCTGCCAGATTATAGAGTCGTCGTTGTTTGTTAAATGTGTAGTTTAGATTAGCAATCTGACAATGACAATATAAGTTTTGTTTGACAATATAAGATTGATTAAAAGAGCATTACTCAAGAAGTGTAGGCTGAATAGACTCTAAGTCCAAATCAATAAATAGAGAGCTACATACCGTCTCTTTTAACATTCTTTGTAACTGCTCATGCTTCCAAGTGAGCAAAAAAAGAATTGTAAATACAGCATACGACCGAAGTTGCTAAAACAACTCTTTACATCTCCATTTTATGAAGTGCAAATTGGGAGCTAAATACATCGTTTTATCTTTTCAAATTTAACGCTTTTATTGGAGATGCTCTAATTAAGGAAGGCCATACTCGACCCTTATGACCTAATTCCTCCACACGCATTCCATAACTCAAAGTTCAAAAGTCAGAGGTGCCCCACGAAAGTGAGATGTGTGCATTGTTCTACATGACACATTTAATCTCTAGATTGAAATTAAAATAAGTTTTTCTTTTTCAACGCATTAAGTCTATACAAACACATAAAAATTCTATTGTGTTCCAAAACATCTTTGGTTAAGAAATTAATTGATAAAAATCTCGGAATATAAAATACTTTCAATCACGAAAGAAAAATCCCACGAACGTGTTGGTAATGAAAAGATGGATGTATGCATGGTTTGGAAAAATGGAGACAAAGACAGCCATTTGACAATTGTATGTGTAAGTTTGTGTCCGTATATGACAAAAGCAGTGGACTTTTTTTTGTTGTGGTTTGTCAGATTTTTCTTTGCTTTCTCAAACTTTAAACCCTACTTTTTTGCCTTTGAGTTCAATCAAGCCAGCCCTTGTGCCCTGCCTACCATTATTTTGGGGGGTTTCTTGGTAATTTGCTGGGTGCTTTCACGCCATTGAAAGATCAGAGATTCTGCATTTCCTAGCATCTTCGTGTTCCTATTGCTTTATACGAAACAAACCCGTCAAGCAAGCCAAGCAAGAAAGCAGAAGCCCTCCAGCCTCCAGCACAGTTGCATATAATTGCGTGTGGTTCACATGGTTGGTGGCGATTATCCTAATCTTTTTTATTACACCCTAATCCTAATCGTAATCTGGAGTCTAAACCCAATCTAGATTATATAATGGACAAAGGAGATATGCGTATAGAAGTAAGGTTAGCTGGTTAGGTTAAATATAGTACTTGATATATATATATATATATATATATATATAAAGTCGAAAAAGGAAAAAATTATTGGATGCGAAGGTCGTAACGTTACCTGATGTTTCTAATTTAAGTGTTATATTATGAGTGAATGATATAGTTGATATATCATCCAACTAAGAATATCGAATCATGTTGTTTAACCATATTATAAAGCGTAGTTTAGTAATATAATATAACAGTGTGACAGTCATACTAAACGATTATACTAATAATAAATATACGTGTTAAAATATGAAATTGATAACACGATGTGTCATGCCAAAAATTTTCAAACCAAAAGACGGAAATTAGAATAGTGCATGGCTTGGATTGATCCATTTGTTTCCATGTGTGGACATGAATTGCATGCTTTAGTATCTATTGGGTTGGTCTATTTGTAGAAGGTGAAATTTTGACATTTTTGTACTAATCAAACATTGAGTTCCTCTCCAAACTATATGTATACAAGTGAATTTAATAGTTTAATGCAATATACGATTTCATGATTTTATATCTCATAAAAACAAAACCAAAATAATAATTGTCATGGGGGTTAGAGTCTTTCTCTTCAACCTATTGTATTTCAGATTCAAAACTTTCCACTCTTCGTTTAGTTTAATTTAGAAAATGAATATCGCTTCTATTTAAAAAAAATTGATATATTCTCCATCCGTCTCGTCAAAAATAATTTACAAATTTGATTGAAAGAACGTTTGAATATAATTTTGGAATCAAATCAGTAGATTTATTTAACAAAACCAATTAGACCAACCATTCTTGGGTCCATCACATTAACAAACACTCCTAAAAGGATAATTAATAACCTAGCTGTACAATGATACAATCAAAATAGATCATTCCACTGTAATAATCATATTTATGTTCGTGTTTGATTAGTGGTGTGTATAAAGATCATATATTCGATTTGTATAACTATGTGAAGTTCCAAGTAGATTCGATACCCGCTTGTTTTTTTTTTTTTTTAATTCTACTATGCTCTGGTATATTCATTTTTTTCTCAGGTGCCCGCCGGGTGAGTATTCTCCCATTTGGGTATAAAATTTGCAAGACCAAACCTTATAAAGATATTGCTATGACTATATCAGAGACAGGAAGGCCGGACGAGTATCTCGACCGAGCTGCCAAGATTCCGGTCACCGCTGATAAAATTTATGGTGAACGATGAGGATATTACTATGACTACATTAAAGGAAAATACTGAGTAAAAGAAGCAGAAGAATTTTGAAGGAGAATTTGGGTGAATTATAGGGGGAATAATGAACTATCAGAGATTCAATTTGGATTTGCATTTTGCAGTTGCATCTAGATGCAAAAGTTTTCAATTTTCTTTTTCCTTGTTTGGTATTTAATTGAATGGTATAACGTTGGTCCAAATGTTCTCCAAAGTAACCTACTTCCCTTCGCATTCCTTTGCTTTCCTCTGCGTCCTTTTGCGTTCTTTTGCGTTCTTTTGTGTTCCTCTGTGTCCCTTTGAGTTCCTTTGTGAACCTCTGCGTCCCTTCACGTTCCTTTTTGAACCTCTGCGTCCCTTTGTTTGCCTGCCGGTTTTTCATTGCTCGAGATCCATTCGAGAGCAACTCGAATCCATCTTGACACTCCTCGAGTAATATGACAGTTAGCAAATATAAAGGGATAAGAGAGATGGGTCAACAAGAACTCGAGATGAGCTCGAGTTCTTTTCAAGGGGCTCGCGAATTGTTCTCGGAGGGTCTCAAGCAATGGGAACTAGGCAAAGGAAAAAAATTCCAAAGATTTTGAAAAGAATGACAAAAGTACTTGTGAACCAAAGGTTGAAGAAGAGGTTCTGGTGGTCACTGTGCCTTTAACAAACACCCCTAAATGATTAATATTATATGACTCATGTCATGTGTGATTCGTGAAGTGCGTACATAAGATCATCTGTATAACTCTGCAAGAGTCCCCAGCAGATTTGAAATACACTCTGTCATGTGCCAACATAAGGTCCACGGTTAGGGACAGGAGGGCCGGACGAGTATCTCCATTCTCCGCAAGCTAAGCATCTATCTCGCTCGACTCTGTTGTCCAGGGTACAAAATTTGCAAGACCAAACTTTAAACTTCACATCCTCTTTTAACGTCCCGCAGACTGTACATCTCAGGGCCAATGGCTGCAGTAACTTCAAAGCATTAGAATGCAGGTTGATGATCGCATATACTCTACAACATGCACGTGCGCGTGCACACAGAGACAGAGGGAGGGAGAGAGTTTTGTATTCAAAATTTTGACAAAACTATGCATTAAATAACGTTACCTTATTTAATAAGGTGCACATACTGCATTTCCACTTTGCTTGATCATCAATTTCTTCCTGACCTGGCTTCGGTTTAATAGAAGTCTGGGTAGAGACGCCATCAGTAAATGTGAAAGGTTCTGGCTTTTGAGAAGTTCCAACATTCCCCTGTAGTTCAATGTCACCCTCCGAAGACTTGAACCCACACCATAAATCATCATGCAGTCTCCTTTCTGCAGCCATAGCAGCAGCTTGTACTGGGCTCAAAGCCGCCTTAATGTTGCTATCGCCACCTAAACGCTTAGGCCCTGATGGTAACAAAGCTCCACGCCGTGCTCTGGTTTCAGCAGCAGCCAAGGCAGTCTGCCGAATAGATGACAGAGGGGCTTGACGGGAGAAACCACCCAAACGTCTTCCAGGAAGATCAAATCCTTGCCCGGTGCCTGTAATCCCCTTAGCTATCAGATCCTCACATTCCTGCAGAAAACCAGGGACCAAATTAGCAATAGACAATCGTCCATAGAGCATTCATCTATATAAACCAGAGAACAACAGCCGAAAATACTAACTCAAGTAAACGCAATTTGATAATGAGGGAACCTAATTTAACTATTAAGTAAGATCATCACAAATTTAGGCACAGTTATATTATGGAACAACACGTTACCATAAGTTTCAATTCAGAGCAACAACAGAAACTACAAGTTAGACAATAACATAAAAACCTTTAATAGTACGAAAACTTATTGTCCAGGGATAAATCTGCAGCAAATTACTTGAGCCGTTTAGAGCTTATAACTAAACCTAAATATTATATTTAATAGGAGATACTGGACGTGAAAGAAAAAGACGGAAGACAAGAATTCATGTGGCCAACCCCATATGATCAGAACAGAGGTAAGGATGATGATAATTAATAAACTAAACAATGAAACACAAATGAAATTAGAGGGGGAAACAATATTGGATCATATTATTTAAAAGATCTCTTGAGCTTTTAAAGCTTAAATAATTAAGGCCATCTAGGAACAGGTTATGCATGATACTTTAGAAATATGAACCGTGATGAAATGGAGTCGTACAAATGAGTCCAGACCCAGATCATCTGATATGGTCGGACAAATGGAAGAAGCCCCAATTGTACAAGACAAGATAGTAAGATAATGTGTCCTCAAGTACATGCGAGTGCATATTCTTATTTCGGTGAAGATACTCCACACTTCCCTTGTATTATACAACAAGCACACATTGATATGCCCATTTGAGTACATATGCACTGCAGTAATTTGCTCTAGAACTCAGATGATTCACTCTATGAATGTATATGTACGTAAGTAGTACGACCATTCAACAAGGCTTCATAGGACATCCCGAAAAGTGAGTTCTTTTGAGTTGCAGTAATTTGCTCCAGAACTCAGATGATTCACTTTAGATTATAGCTAAAACGCATTTAGAGAGTATCTAAGACAAAAATGTGTTCATACGAAGTGCTGTTAGTCACAGAAGTGATTAAGAATTTGTTAATGCCGCATCCAATCCTTAAGACTAAGATGAACTTTCTATACCTGTATCTTCCATCGCAAATTATAGAATTTCCATCAGTTAGGGCGGCTTTCATATAAAATAAGAAGCTACTTTCAGTCAGATGTAAGTTTTGCATATATATATAAACCATATTCCAGGCAGCTCTTTAACGATCTAACGACATAGAAGTAGATACCGTACATGCCTGAAGGTTCTCAACGGAAGATACTCTTACAAGGGTCATTGGTTTTCAAAAGTAAAACATTAGAAGAAAACAACAAAACAATGAAAAGCACCATGAATGGGGAATAAGATAATTACCCTTCTGATCTCATCCAAAAGTCTGTAAAAGTCAGCATTGTGAGGACCGTATTCGTTGTGGCAGAGCTCGTGCAGCATTGTATCAAGGATCTGTTCGTACGGGAAGAAAATCCAATCACTGTTTGGCCTCCGCAGTCTGAGCTTAACTTCAACACCTCCTCCTACATTGAGCCCCTGAAGAGCTGGATCGGCAGGACTGCATTTCAAAGTTGCAGACGACAGCGGTTAATATACAATAAAACACACAAAAATCAAGGTAAGAGAAGAACAAACATACACTACCAGAATTCAGAAAGGACTCTGACTTTCCATTGACGTTTGCGCATTATCGGGTGCACTTGTTTTGCTACCTTCTCAAGTACTTCCCTTGCATCCTCTTCCCCAATTTTCTTCAGCGGTTTGATTTCCCACACCTTGTTAAGATCATTAAGATCCATCTGGACTCAAAACTAGAAAATAGTAACAAAAACAACCACTCAATCTTCTCTTTCACAATAACACATATCAAAATTCACACACAATCTTCTCTAAAAAAATGAAACCGAAAAACATGCGAAGGATAAAGCTTCATCATTTTTTAATTAGGGAAGTGATTTCTGCATACCCTTTTTTATTTCCCGCCTTTGGATTGATTAATTCAAAAGGAGAATCGAGGGACAAAAATAAAGAGGGATGTGCGAAGGCCAACGCACATATATCACTCTGCTAATTAACATAACAAATCAAAATTTATTCAAAGTTCAAAACTTTTCTCTTTCAAACAAGAAAAAAAAACCCTAAATTTATTCTTCTAAGTTCACTTCTTTTTGCAGGTGCAATTGATCAGCTAAATTTTTGCCGATATGCAATACTCCACCAAAAATAAAATAAATAAATAAAATAAATTCTGGTATTTATAATTACATTCCAAATTTAAAATTGCATTAATTTATTAACAAATTTAAAATTACCTGAAATTCTTGTGCTGGGTGGTCAGCTCGCTCTGAGAGGCCTCTGATGAGAGAGTCTATGAGCACTGCCAATGAGTTTGAAAGTGCGATGACTTCTTTTGCTTTTAAGACGCCGTCGTTTCGGTTCTCAGACTCTGTTGAATTGCAACTACAATAGCATTTCGTGTTTAACGGCAGAGATCCAATTAGGCAGTTATTTCATCGACCCCACCCCCTGATACGAAATTACGATCTTATCCCTCAATTTCATGAGAAGTGGAATCCTCATAAATTCAACGGCTGATGATTGGGTTATGCAGATTGGCATCTTTTGCTTACGGGCGCAGAGGATTGGTGCTCTTTGCCGCTAAATAACGATCTTCCAACTGAATGTTTAACCAAAAAGGCACTATCTTCCTCTCTACTACTTGTAAAGAGAAACAGTCTCTCTCTCTAGGTCCTTCCCTCCCTCTTTCTCTCTCTCTCTCTCCCTCTCCCTCTCTCCCTCTCTCTTTCTCTCTCCTCCAAGAAACACCGAGAAAATTCTCTCTCCTCCAAGAACCGCCGGGAAAATCCCAAACAATGGCGAGGCCCATTTCGTTCTATCTTCTGCACTTGGCGTTCTTGTTCGTGTTTCTCAACGCCATTGTCGCCGACGCCCGGACGCGCAGCTCGCACCGCTCTCATCAGGGTAATTGAAATTCTCTCTCCTCTCTCTGTTTTCTTTCGATTCGTACTGAATTTCTTCGTTCATTCTGTCTTAATTTTCTGAATGCATGCAAGAAACTGGGATGGGGAATGTAATCGTAGTTGAAATGATGCAAAGTTTTCATCTTTCTTCTGCTTTTTTCTCGGAAACCAAACAGTGGATTGAGATTCTCTGTACTGATTTAGTGAATCTAACGAACTCTGTGGATATTTTCGGGTTAAAGAATTAGACCCACATGTGGATTTTCTTTTCTCTCTCTGGGTTTTATGGGTTTTTGCTTTTTTATGTTTTTGAAACCCGTTCTCAATTGGGTTTCTGTTTGGTATCCGAGAAAGTGCAAAGAAAGTGTAACCCTTTGATTCAACAATTGGTTTTATTGTTTGTTTATTTTTTCATTACTTTTTCTGGGTAAGCAAAACGGGGTAATTCTCCTCTGTTTTTGTAGATATTTCCATGTCGCATGCTTTCATTTCTTGGAAATTTGTTTTTTTCTGTGAGTTTTCTGGGTTACCTAATAGAGGATAATCTCTTCTCTGTTGTTTGCAAAGCCAAGTTACTGAAATTCTGTTTTTTTCTATGAGTTTTCTTGGAAACCAAACAGAGGGTAATTTCTGTTCCGTATGTGTTTGCTTTAATGCCCTCTTTGAGCCAAATAGTATTTGATTCTTCTCTGTTCATTTTTCAGAGCCAAGTTATCTCAAATTTGTTGTCAATGCCACCGATTTTCCAGCAGAAGATTATTATGACTACATTATTGTCGGAGGTGGCACTGCTGGGTGCCCCTTGGCTGCGACATTATCGTCTAGATTTCGAGTGCTCCTGCTCGAACGGGGCGGGGTTGCTTATGGAAATCGAAACTTGATGACCAAAGAAGGTTTCTTGGCCGCACTCATGGATGTCAACTCCTTTGACTCGCCTACTCAGGCCTTCACGTCTGAAGAAGGAGTCGCAAATGTCCGAGGCCGCATTCTTGGAGGCAGCAGTGCCATAAATGCTGGTTTCTACAGCCGTGCAGATCGGGACTTTTACACGAAAACCAGTGTCGATTGGGATCTCCGAATGGTGAATGAGTCGTACGAGTGGGTTGAAAAGGCAATTGTGTTTAGGCCAGAGCTGAGGACTTGGCAATCGGCAGTTCGAGACGGGTTACTGGAAGCTGGTGTTGATCCCTACAATGGGTTCAATTTGGAACATGTGGTGGGGACCAAGATTGGTGGTTCGACATTTGACACTTTGGGAAGGAGACACAGTGCTGCAGATCTTCTCAAGCATGCAAAACCACTGAACATCAAAGTTGTGACTCATGCTAGTGTGGAGAGGATTCTGTTGGCTTCAACTATGCCATCTCCAGCGTCAAGGCAGTCTGCAGTGGGGGTTGTTTTTCGTGACAGAGTCGGAAGGTATCACCACGCTGTGTTGCGAGAACATGGTGAGGTGATTCTCTCAGCTGGTGCCCTCGGAAGTCCACAGCTGCTTCTGCTGAGTGGTATTGGCCCGAGGCCTTATCTTTCGTCATGGGGGATTCCAGTGGCTCATCATCTTCCTTATGTTGGGCAGTATCTGTACGATAACCCTAGAAATGGTATCTCAATTGTGCCACCAATTCCACTGGAGCACTCACTGATACAAGTTGTGGGTATTACTAATTCAGGAGCTTACATTGAAGCAGCCTCCAATGTTATCCCTTTTGCGTCTCCTGCAAGGTCTGTGTTCATTCGGACGCCATCTGCGCCTCTCTACCTCACTGTGGCAACCCTCATGGAGAAGACCATTGGGCCAGCCTCAGCTGGTTCGCTGAGGTTGGCTTCAACAGATGTCAAGGTGAACCCAATTGTTCGATTCAACTACTTCAGCAACCCGGTGGATGTGCAGAGGTGTGTGAATGGGACGCGCAGGATTGGTGATATACTCAAGACCAGATCTATGGAGGATTTCAAGTTCCAGGGGTGGTTTGGGAGCAAAGACTTTAGGTTTGTGGGACCTGCATTGCCTGTAGACCAATCGAACTTTGAGCTGATGGCAGATTTCTGTCGGCGCACTGTTAGCACCATATGGCACTACCATGGGGGATGCATTACGGGGAAGGTGGTTGATGGTGATTTCCGGGTCATCGGTACTGATGCACTCAGAGTTGTCGATGGATCAACATTCGGTACGTCACCAGGGACAAATCCTCAGGCCACTCTTATGATGCTTGGGAGGTGAGTGTATCCTCAAAGCACTGCTAACAAAGTCATTGCATTTGTAATTCTGCAGAGTGAAATGTTGTTGAAAACTGACTACTTTTGTTTGATCCAATTTTGGCAGATATGTCGGGCTGAGGATAATGAAAGACCGAAAGGAATACAAGATGACCGACTGATCATCTATTACTTTTCGACATACTCGGTGCTGCTCAGTCTTCTGCAATTTTGGCAGATATGTTGGCATTTGTTTTTGCAATGGTTTTGCATTGTTTAGCAGCTCTGGTGTAATTTCTTGTAGACGAAGAATTAGTGTGTTGGTTCATTCTTTCGTATTAAAACTGTGAATTGAAAGAGCAAATTGTACAGTTTCTGTTTCGGAATTTTGTACTTGAAAATGACCAGTGTGTGTGATTGTACTTGAAATTTATTTCAACCTCTGGAATTAATTAGGGTTCTTACAAAACTAATCTGTTTCTGAGTTTAACTTAAGGCTTGGTCATCGCAATACAAAAGTAGCCTGACTCTTTTAACACGCACAAAGCGGTCAAAAAGAACCAAGACCCGGGATTTAGCCATCAACTACAAAAGTATGCTACTTTCTCCCCGCTCAGAGTGATTAGAAAGGGCTAACTTCCCAATAGAAAGACCCCCATGTCCCCCATATTCGAAATTTTCTTAAAATAATACAAAAAAGATATAAGCAGGAGAACGAAGCCAAGACCCGCAAATAGAACAAAAATTAAAAACAATATCAACAAAAACGAAAAGAAATGTCACGAGCATGAGTGGCTAATGCAAAATTCGGAACTGTGGACCACCAATAATAGGCACTACGAGCTACACCAAAAGAAGCTAACGCATCGGCAACCTAATTACCCTCCCTATAATATGTGTACAAATAAAATTCATCTGACGAATGTGCCATAAACAATTGTTCCAATCAACCAAAACAAACCAAGGAATTGAAGTAGAGGCTTTAAAAAGATAATGCAAAACCAAAGAGGAATCAGTTTCAATCCAAATGTGTTTCCAATCCTGAACCCAAGCAACACGAATTGCCTCGATGAAAGCTAGTATTTATGCAGCCACTGAACTAACAAATTGCATATTCGAGGCGAAGGCACCAAGCACATACCCCTCAGAATTACGAAAAATTCCTCCAAAACCGGCACAACCATTAGCACAAGAACCATCGATATTAGCCTTAATCCAACCAGATTGCAGTAGGTGCCAAACCACAAAAATGAAAGAATGAGTAAAGGGAGAAAACGAAGATATACCCAATAAGGAATAAATAGGCAACACAACGGAAGAAGGGTTGCTACAAGGGAAATACATGAGCTGCTTCTCGAAACCAAGCTATAAGCCAACACTTAGCATAATCTAAGGAAGCTAGTTTTCCCTCAAATCAAATCTGACTACGGAGAGACCAAATTCCCCAAACAAAAAGTACAAGCCACAAGAACCCAAATCTTGCGAGTAGAGCCAAAAAAATCAGCAATAAAAGTCTAAAAAAACCTGTAAGATGGACTCCACCACGGCCAACGAACGACAGAAGAGAGTCAATAACCACTGCCATAAAACTAAAGTCCAAGGGCGCCATTTCAAAAAAATATGCAAAAGAGACTCAAAAGCCGAATTGCACATTGAACAACACAAAATCAGTGTAATACCGATGCGCTGAAGAAACAAATCAGTGAGGAGCCGACCTTGCAAAACCTTCCAAACAAGTAGACTTTTGCGAGGTTAAATTCGTTGAGACCAAATTACCTTATATACCATACACTTGCATGTGACTGTTTCATATATTTATGGCTTTTTATTTCTATTTACTTATAAATTATAATCATTTGGTGACATTCAGTTATCATTTTGTTTCACGGGAGTCTAAAATTAAACCACAGTTGAGGAATTAAAAAGCAAATAAAACGTTGGCTATTTCTTGCAGTGGACAAAAAAATTTTGAGTGGACAAAAAACATGCACGCCTACTTCGTCTTTAATAATTTGTTGATGCAACTTTGGAACAAGAAATATGCATGCACTTGCTCAAGTTTACGGGCAGATTCAGTTAAATTCAAGCCCAGCTGATTACTCATAATTGTGTTCCAAGACTATAGGTATCTAGCTTCTAAATTAATAATTTTATTTGCTCAGGAAAAAGATTCAGGGAAAAAAAAACCTTTAAGATAAGGACAATAATGAGTAATTGAAGATTATAAGCTCACAAAGTTGAAGAAAAAAATATATAAAACGATTTCATCGCTACATTATGTTTGTGTGAAAAAAACTTATATATAACATTATTGGATTAAAACGTGGGAGTAGGTTACGGTGTTTGCAAGTATTGAATGCTCACACCGATTTCACCGTTAAAAGGAGGGAGGAGGGAGGAGAGACATTATTCAGACTTAGTTTTCTTGCTAAATGTTGGCACGAACGAAAGGCCAAGGAATCTTTTACCAAATCCCGAGTTTCTTAGAGCTTTCCCAAATAAATAATTGATGCTAAACCCACATGTACTTTTTTAGTCTTGGTAAAAGTTGATTTGGATCCCCTTTTTTCCTCCATGTATAAGCATGTGAAATGTTCATTTGTTGATGTTAAATGTTGAGGATTTATAATTTTATAGATCGTGTGTCCCGAACCCAACCGATTTCTTTCTCTAGGAGCACTCATCTATCACCACTAAGGCACCAACCCTAGCAAAGAAAATTTTAGATCCTCTATACATATACAAAGTTACAACCGTGTCTTAAAAAATCTTAGATAAATAGACAATATACACTCAAATAGATGAGAAAACCTTACATACAATTAAGACAAAATTATAATGAGTCTTCCACTTTCTCTCGAAAATTAAGAACATATCATAAATGGTATATGAACGAATTCCTTAAAAGTAAACTCGTGTTTCATTTTTATCACGTTAACTTAGTTTTTTTAATTATATAATCCTCTAAAGGGTTATGTGTCTCAATTTAACCATTTTGTCACACTTTTGTTCATTTGACTATCTATTAGAGCGGCAAAATGATCATTTCATGTGACATTTACATGATCAAAACAAGCTGAAAAGTTGACATAGTGATAGAAATGGAATAGGTGAAGAAATTGGATTACCATAAAATTAAAACCAAAGTGAAACAAATGTATAATTCATGGACGACTATTGTAATTTATCATATATACATGAATTTTTTTAGGTGTTTGAATGGGAGAAAACTTTAAATTGTACAAAAGGAAAAGAAGTTGGTCACACCTTTATTAAAAAAAAAATAATTAAGATATAATTACAAAATATAATCTCTCTAACATTTTTTTTACAGTCAGATTGAGATTCCACATCTCCAAATTAAAAATTGAAGCAAACTTAAACTTTAGGAAATACGAAAGGACCCACGAAAAGACAAAGTTGAATGGTTGGGTGCCCAACGAAAAAGAGGTTCCAAGACACTACATGATGTGGTCTTATCCATAATTGATGAGAAAGATATTGTAGTGGGATTGAAATGAGTATATTCTTAGTTGATATGTTATACTATCAACTAATCAATAAAAATTGGTGTGCATTTTTAGTGTAATTTCGATTGTATTGACTGTAAACACAAATAATGACTTATAAATTTACTGAAAAATGGGGGAGGGCGTCCCCTAGGAAGGGGGACACTCAAGGCCCCATCAAACACCTTTGTGGTCCCTTTTAAGGGGATTTGAGGCTCCCCCACCCGATTTTCTCCTTCTTCCTCAGAACACTATCTAACTACAGATCAAAAAAAAAAAATTATTGAAAAATGATGAACTCATCAATCTAACGACTGCAAGTCTACAACTACGTTTGCACACAATGAGAATTCAGATCGAAGCAAAATCCATCCATGGATTTGGCTTGAATATGTTCAATCAAAACTCAAACAAATGTTACTTTTCATATAGCTTTTAATTACTTGAAACTTGGAAGTAGTGACTTGTGGCTATATACTTGATTGAAAAAATAAAAATGTGCTTGTCCATTTTAGCCAACCAATCATGGGACCTGTAATTGACCAAATCATTTTTTTGGTAGAGAAAAGAAGTCTTATTTTTGGTAGAGATTTGGTAAAGTAGAGAAACGAAGCCTAAAACTATAACTTAATCCTATAAGCAGAGATTAGGGTTACAATTGATTTGTCAATTTTGTACCTAAAATTTCAGAAAATATAGAAACAGAGACGATTATTAGGAAGAGGGATCGTTGATTAAAAGGAATGCCAAATGCGTGCATGCAAATTAACCTCTGGTAATGGCATCTGTTTATATTCAGTTGGAAGATATTCGTGAAAATCTTAAAACACTCTTGCCTCTAGTATAAAAGAAAAATAAAATTACTTTTCGATGTTGCCCTCTAAATGCAGTCGTGCAACTGCAACCCGTGGTTTAGAGGGCAAACACTGCAGTGGCTGTAATTAAAAGTAAAAAATTTACTCTCCAAAATTTATCTATTCTTAGTTACATCCTCTCCTATCATCTAACCATACCTAATTAAAAACTTAAATTTTAAAAAATTACCCCAAATCGGGTTACAAACTCTGCTTTAAGATCACAACAACTTTTAAAAGCAAGCCCCTCCCTTGACATTAAACAAGACACCAACCCACAATCACACAGATTCCAAAAAACACTCAAAATCCACAGAAAAACAAAAAAAATACGAAACACTTCCTAGCTTCCATGGCTTCCCCCTCCATCAAGGCCATCTCCTCCTCTGCCTTCACCGCCTCACCGCCACCGTCTCAAACCCAACCACCACCGTCAAAACCCTACCTTCTTTCCTTCCTCCATACCACCTCCAACCCCATCTCCTTAAAACTCTCCCATTCCCATATTTCGCATTCCCATTCTTTTCTCATAACCAACGTTCTAAAAACAGCTGAGTCATCATCCGACACATACGTTTCAAAGTCCTCCCAGCTTCCCAAGCCAACGTCCTCAGATTCAACTCCGACCATCCTGGTCTCCGAAAAACTCGGAGAAGCCGGTCTGGAAGTCCTACGTGGCTTTGGCAACTTGGAGTGCGCGTACGACCTCTCTCCTGAGGAGCTCTGCGCCAAGATCTCGACATGCGACGCGTTGATCGTTCGGAGCGGCACGAAGGTGACCAGGCAGGTGTTTGAGGCCGCCAAAGGGAGGTTGAAGGTGGTGGGAAGAGCTGGTGTGGGGATAGACAATGTGGATATGCAGGCCGCCACCGAGTTTGGATGCCTGGTCGTTAATGCGCCCACAGCAAACACCGTGGCCGCAGCAGAGCACGGGATTGCTCTGCTCACTGCCATGTCACGAAATGTTGCACAAGCTGATGCTTCCATCAAAGCTGGTAATTACTTATTGAATTTTTGTTGTTATATTAATATTTTTAGTTTTCTAAGAAAATTCTCACGATCCCACTTCCTCGTTTCGGATCAAATTAATTTTTGATGCGTGCAATTATCTGCAAATTACATGTAGATTTTAAGGCTTTTTCTTTTTGGAGTGTGAGAATTCAAACTTATGTTTGAGTTTACAACTCGTTTTATGCTTCCATCTATATTTGTTAGGCCAACTATTTGGGTTCATAATTGAGAAGTGAAAAGAATTCAAAAGGAGAAAACGGGTGTGTAAAAATTACTTACCCTTAAATTTTTAAGCAAGAAGAAAAATTCTAAATTTATAGATTTAACTTTCAATTAACATAATATAAAAATTAGTAGTATGCTTTGGTTGTTGATAAATAATAATTTGCCATTGGGATTAAAGATCCAAGTTTGTTTTTTTTTTTAATACAAGCAATATCAAAAAATGAAAACTTGAATTTACGATTTTAGATGTAAAAACGAATGCTCTTAATTGACTTGCAATCCTCTTGCAGAATCATATATCTAAGCTAAGATACACTTGGGTTTTTTTTTCTCTCTTGAGGAAAATAATTGATGTGGGGTTGCAAAAAGCAAATATTGTGTTGTCACACAGCATGCCGGGGTCTAATTTCCGCTTTCGTACTTTTTCAATTTATTGAATTTTAGTGGGTGTGCATTGAATTTATATGTGTCATGTCGCTTTCTGGGAAGAAATATGATTGTTCAAGCAAGAAGTGACATATAATTTGAACGGATGATGTTGAACCGACACATTCCACAGGTGCCTTAATTCCACTATATGTTGGCTTGCTAAGTGACTGCAAGGGTTGCGAAGAAAGTCGGAGTTTCACTATAAAATCAACTTTAATTATTTTTTTTATAGTATCAGAGCAGATTGTCTTATGTGTAAAATTCAATGGTCACACGTGCTCTATATCATCCAATATGTGTTGTCCATGTGTTAGATTTGAAAATTCGCCACACTTGAGGGGGCATATTGAGAGTGAATCCCACGTCGGGGAAAGGAGGGACCTTGCATGTGCTTATAAGTAGTTGGGCTACTTCTCATACTACCAATTGATTTTATCGTAGAACCCCAACTTTCTTCATTTCGCGAATTTTGTTCATTAAATCGATCCCAAAGAATTTTAGTTGACACACATTGTTTTAGTTTTAAGCCTTTTCAAGAACATGTTGACACATTTCTTTCACGTAAGTGTCATTTTCCTTTGAAGTTCTACTGCTATCCTGCATATAATGCTAACTTTGATGCCGATCTTTTGCAGGAAAATGGCAACGAAACAAGTACGTTGGCGTCTCTCTGGTTGGGAAGACATTGGCAGTTATGGGGTTTGGAAAAGTTGGATCCGAAGTTGCTAGACGTGCGAAAGGCTTGGGAATGCATGTTATTTCGCATGATCCTTATGCTCCGGCTGACAGAGCGCGCGCCATTGGTGTGGATTTGGTCTCTTTTGAGCAGGCAATTGGCACTGCAGATTTCATCTCACTGCATATGCCTCTGACCCCTACTACATCGAAGGTGTTGAACGACAAAACATTCGCGATGATGAAGAAGGGAGTCCGAATCATTAATGTTGCCCGCGGCGGTGTCATTGATGAAGATGCACTAGTGAGAGCTCTTGATAGTGGAATTGTTGCCCAGGTATGATTCTCTAATTTATTTCAAAGCTGACCGTGCTGTGTATATAGCATGTTTTTCATTAAGGGAGAAAGATCATTAGTATTGTTTTAATCTATGCTAAAATACGGTTATATTTGTTGCATTGTTTCGGAACAGGCTGCACTTGATGTGTTCGCAGAGGAGCCTCCATCCAAAGATAGCAAGCTAGTGCAACACGAGAATGTCACGGTCACACCTCATCTAGGCGCTAGCACAAAGGAAGCGCAGGCACGTTTAATTTCTCCGATACTGATCAAAACTTTGTCGAAAAATATATCTTACATCCTTTAACTCATCGAATCCTGCACAAAACATAATATTTTCAGGAAGGTGTTGCCATTGAAATAGCAGAGGCTGTAGTTGGAGCATTGAAAGGTGAACTTTCTGCAACCGCCGTCAACGCTCCCATGGTCCCTCCTGAGGTATGTTATGTTTTTTTTTATTAATAGAAGAGGAATAGGCGAGATTCGCAGACGATTAATTAAGCTCACAAATTTTTCATGTTCTCAGGTTCTGGCTGAGTTGTCTCCTTATGTGGTGCTAGCCGAGAAGCTGGGGAAGTTGGCCGTACAATTAGTAGCAGGAGGGAGTGGGATTAAATCTGTGAGGGTGGCTTACAAATCAGCTCGGGACCCCGATGACTTGGATACCAGGCTTCTCAGAGCCATGATCACCAAGGGCATCATCGAACCGATATCTTCGTCGTTCATCAATCTAGTCAATGCAGATTTCGTTGCGAAGGAGAAAGGTCTGCACATAAGTGAGGAAAGAGTAGTTGTCAACTCATCCCCTGAGTTCCCTGTCGCTTCAATCCAGGTACACATTTCCAACGTGGAGTCCAAATTCGCAAGTAGTGTTTCCGAAAACGGAAACATAAGCATCGAGGGGAAAGTGAAATATGGAAAGCCCCATCTGACATTGCTGGGATCGTTTGGCGTGGATGTGAGCCTCGAGGGGAATCTCATTCTGTGTCGGCAGGTGGATCAGCCCGGCATGATTGGCCGGGTGGGGAGCATACTTGGGACGGAGAATGTGAATGTGAACTTTATGAGTGTGGGAAGAACTATCCAGAAGAATGCCATAATGGCAATTGGAGTCGATGAGGAACCGAAGCAAGAGTTGCTTAATAAAATCGGGAAGGTGCCTGATATCGAAGAGTTTGTGTTTCTTAAGCTATAGCAAAACTAATGACAAGGCTTCTGGTTATAAAAAAAAACAAAAAAATTCACAATTGGTTTAAGTTGTGTTGTTCAGCAGTAAACAAAGAGGCCGGCCAGGTCCGTGTGTCTCTGGCTGCGCCGTGAATTTAGTCTAGATGGTAATGTATTTTGCACCGTGAATTTAGTCTTCTGCTATTGTGTGGACTTATTTGTATGGTAATTCTATTGAAGTTATTCAATTTTCTTTTGGTAAATGCAGACATTAATGCTAGAGGTTTTTTCAATAATTAGATAGTAATTAACATATAAATTATGATTGATTAAGTTCACCAGCAAAATTCTTTTATGTTTGGTATTCATTGGGTAATGTCTTACAGGGGCAAGCAAGTGTATGCTGAATTAAGTTGGGCTGCCAAGCTTTGGTAGAGGCAAAAGCTTGAGGAATTGGTGCTACTACAATACATATATCTATCGAATGCAATTTTCCTTGCTAAATTTCCTTCTTGGTCTTATGTTTTAACTCTCAAACCGCACCACTTAGTAGTTGACAGAGATCGATTGTACATAACATGGTGGCCGGTCTTAATGATGCGGTTGGTAACATGACAATTGATCGTGCATTGAAGAACCAAACAGTAAGTGTATTCTTTTGCTTTGTTTTCGACTTTTATTTCTCGTTTACTAATCTGTAATTAGAATGAAAAAATTTAGATTGAATTATATTATTAATTTCTAACCTCAATACACCTAACCCTTCAACTCCAAAATGACATTGTTTGATACTTAACATAAGACCAGATCTTAGCGATCAGAGGATCCAAACTCTTATTTTTGTGACAAATTGGAGATTAGCCAATTTTACAGTGTAAGGATCAATTTTATTGTAATTGAATTGTAAAATGACAAAAGAGATGACGAGAAATTTTTTAGTGTGACACTTATTGTATTACATTCAAAATTTATGACAAATTAATTATGTCGTCTATTTATATTATAACACGTAAATTATTAATAATATGTGCTGGTGTAACCCTGTGATCAATCATAGAAAATTTCTCCGGTCGATGCCGGAAGAAGAAATAAAACAGAACTCAAAAATACCGAAAATGTTATAAACCACACGATCTTGCTTTAGGCACGTGTCAACACATGATTCAACGATTAGGTAAGTGAAGCAGAGGGTGGGTCCGCACCCTATACAGTTGCAGTTTTCCGCAAATCCCAATTCGGCGAAATTCCCAAATCGCTCGCGGCAAAATCCCATTCCAAACTCTCGACTTTAACCTCCGAAAAATCTCGACTTTCTCCCTCCCTCTCTCTCTCTCTAGGGTTTTGGGTACAAATCGACATGGCCGGCGCTGGGATCCACCCATACCACCAGCAATGGCCACCCGCAGCCGCCGCTCCTCCGCCGCCCCCTCCGGCTGTCGGCACTCTCGCTCCTCCCCCTCCTCACCACCTCGTTGACAACCCGAACCGACCCGTTACCGATGAGGTCCGCACCATATTCATCACTGGTCTTCCTGAGGATGTGAAGGAGAGAGAGATACAGAACCTCCTGAGATGGCTGCCGGGATACGAGGCCTCGCAGGTCAACAACAAAGGCGAGAAGCCTATGAGTTTCGCTCTCTTTTCCACTGCTCAGCAAGCCATTGCTGCCAAAGACGCTCTTCAGGTTAGCTTTGAATTATTTCTTACATTTGAATTATGAATTTTGATTTTTAAGTTGAAATTTTGAGTTTTTGTTGGATTTTTGGAGTTTAGGGTATGCTTTTCGATTCGGAGTCGAAGGCGGTGCTGCACACGGAGATGGCGAAGAAGAATCTTTTTGTTAAAAGAGGTGAGGATGGTGATCAATTTTTTATTTTTTGAGTCGAATCGGAGTTTTGTTGTTTTCGGTATTATGTTACGGATCTAGTTCATTGTGGAGTAATCAATATCTTTGGTTTAAAGTTCAATTTTGTTAGCGGAATAGGAGAGAATTTCTTTGTTTCCGGTAGTGTGCAAGTATCGGTTCTGTTGCTTATGTTTGCCATTACCACACTATGTTTGTTCAAATCGTAATATCAATGTTTTTTTGGTTAGCTTAGAGAGTTTGATTGAATATTTTGTGACTCACTAATATGAGTTGGAAACGGTAGGAATTGTAGCCGATACAAGCGCTTATGATCAAAGTAAACGATTGCGGACTGGTGGTGACTACTCACAGGCTGGTTATAGCAGTCCATCTCCTTTTCATCCTCCTCCTCCACCTGTTTGGGGGCCACACGGGTAATCAAACATTGCTCATCTAATTTTGAAATAAAATTTAGTTGTTTCTGCTGCTCAATGGAGCATATATTTCCCTTTCCAGATGTATCACATTTTCTCATGTGAATGTTTCTTGTGTGGCCCAGGTATATGGCTCCACCACCTCCTACGTATGATCCATATGGTGGTTATCCTGTTCCTCCAGTACCAATGCACCCTCCTCCTCCTCCTGTACCAGCACCGAGTAGTTATGTACCTGTTCTGGTAATCCACTATGCTTCGTGTGCATCAAATGTTGCTTAGAAAGTTTGCTTTTGCTAATTGATGAGTTTGCAGGAACGTTTAGAATGATTCACAAATTTCCTTTTTTCTTTGGATTGGGGTTTGGGGTGGGGAGTTGAGATATTGATATTCATCAGGAGATATAGTTTGTCTAGCTATTACTTAGTCGAACAACCCCCGCCCCCCTTCTTTCTCTTGTTTAGATGAATGAATTTATATTATATTGAAGAAAAAAAAAACAGAAATGCAACTGTAAAATGATATTTAGACTAAATAAGCAGATTACAGATCTAATTATCTGATTGAGTCAATTACTGCAAGTTGTCTCCTTATTACCTTGGCTATTCATTTTTACTTATTCTACTCACAGTTCAAAGATTTTTTTTCTTCCCTTTATGTAGCTTATTTTGTTTGTGTTGTTCCTCACTATCTTTTTTCTTGTTTGCTATACTTTGTTGTTTTGTAGTGGCCAAATTATTTGTAAATGTTGGCTGTTCATGATGTAGGAAGCCTATAATTTGTTCTTTTTTATGATGGTTCTTGTTTCCTGCAGAACACAAAAGATAACCCACCGTGCAATACCTTATTTATTGGAAATCTGGGAGAGAGCATTAATGAGGAAGAACTGAGGGGTCTTTTCAGCTCGTATGAATGTCTCATCCCTTATCCTACAATGCGTTTCATCTCTTTGTTTCATAAGAAAGGTGTCATGCTAAATATAAAATTTTGGTAATGCAGACAACCTGGATTTAAGCAAATGAAGATCTTAAGACAAGAAAGGCATACTGTTTGTTTCATTGAGTTTGAAGTAAGTAATATTTATTTAGCAGTTATGCGCTGGTTATTGACATTTTCATATTGGGATGAATATTCTGAGTGCCTGCCCTTTTCTATATTTTCTAAACGAATTTTCTGTATATCCCATGCAGGATGTGAACAGCGCCACCAATGTACACCAGGCTTTGCAGGGTGCTGTTATCCCCAGTTCTGGTTCTGTAGGCATGAGAATACAATATCCTTTCGAAATTTTCTTATGGCTAATATTTAGTTTGTTGTTTATGCAACTTAATATTAATTGGACTGCAAGGGATAAATAAATACATGTCAAATTTTGTGCTATCATGTACCTGGTTGCTGGACTCTCTTACATGTATCACCTTGACTTAATTTCCACTTTATTGAGTCACCTGTAAGTTGTAACCATTCATGTTTTCAAAACTCTCTTGTCGGAGGATGGATTTTTTTGTTGTGGGGTTATTTGATCTAACGATGAGTCAGATGCATAATGTTCTTGCTCTGTTTTTTAATATTGGTTTCCAGATGTATAGTTTTCTGGTTCTCTACACATATTGATGAAAGAAGTTGGTATAACTTAGCATGTGGAGTTTAGCTAATCCTGTTTAGTGATGTCAATGTGCACAAGTCATCATGTGTTTCACTTAGTTTTCGGTCCTTTTCTGTTTGTTGTGTGTGTAATGTTACGTAGATTAAAGGTTTGCATGCCCTTTTATGGTTGGTGTACCAATGTTTGGATTATCGAAAGGCATTTGCAGCAATGTTTTTTTCTTACAGAAGAATTTAGTTCCAATATTCATTAAAATAACTTCTAAATATATATTCTATCCACCTCACTACAGATATATATGTTGCTCGTGACTTGTCTATGTTCCTTTTGTGATTGGCAATATATGTTCTTCCTTGACTTATAAATACATATTCGAAGAACCCATTTGGGAAAAGGAAGGATGGAAGCCACCCTGGTGCTGTCTCTGCTGCCAATGGAGCTCCACCAGCTATGACATACCAGTAGCTTGAAGGGGATGTACTCTGTTCCTTATGCTACAGACAATCACAACCACATGATAGGATGCATCTTGCAGCTGTTGCATGCATCCATTTCATAGTCACGTCATCAGCATTAGCATCTCTCCTCATGTGAATGAATGCACATAGTGGCATCATGAACATACCATTTGGCCATGTTATAACGTATTTGTGACATGCATTTTTCAGCAGTATGTGATAATGCCCGGATATTAGGGGCTCAAATATTGTTATCATCTTATAGCGTATTTGTGACATGCATATTTCAGCAGTGTGTGTTAGTGCAATGTTTGGGGCAAAAATATTGTTATCATCTGGTGGGTGGTGCATGGGTCTTCAGATTTGTTGGATTTGAGTGTTTTTTGCTTCATATGAAATTGCTGTACGTCGAAATTAGGAATGCCCATCCATATAGACATCTTACTACCTTACATATTTTTGTTTTTAACAAAGGTTTGAGTGGTTAACTTATCTCAACCAATCATCTGAAGGTGGTCCTCAGTTCTATTTCATGGCATAACTTTCATTAGGATGTGGATACTTAGGAAAACACACCATTAATTATCATGTTTTCCTTTCCGGCACCTTTGTCATTTCCATCCCCACGACATACTACTAGTCATAGGTCATCGTTTAAGAGAGGAATTAGACGTGCAGTTTTACCATTCAAGATGTTGGAAGCATGACTTTTTCAGAAAGATGTTGGGTATTATATATGCTGTGTGGTTTATATACAGGGTATTTCGATACAAAATGACAATGCAGTATTCGTTTGAGGAGGTCAGGTGTCTGCAGCTGCTCGTTTGTTCAGGTAATGTTTACTTCACTGGGCAACGGTTTCTGTCCGTCACTCCTTATGGAGGTTTTGTTTCACAATCACAATCACAATCATCATGAAATTTTCATGTACCTCTGGTCAAGCTGCCTTGAGATTAGTAGGCATCTTGATGTTTATCGGCGAGAGGAAACCCATTTTTACCATTACTAGTTTGAAGCAAATATGGTCGAACTATGCGTTTTGGTCCTTGAGTGCCATTGATAACTTGTAACTGAAATGAATTCATAGTTCACCTTATTGGGTGCTCTTGATCTTGACCGTACCCACTGATTTTGTATCAAATATTCTTTTGCTCCTAATTTTAGAATGGGTTGACCCAAAGCATGGACTGAGATCCATAGCCGCCGTTAGAGTTTTAACTAAGAATTTAATGACTGAAGATTTAACGGCCATGGATCCCCGTCCGTGTTATTGGCCGGTCCATCCTAAACCCGGTATGTGTTTGTTAGATGTGTAAGTGATTTTTCTTTTTGTTGGGAAATCATAGTTAAATTAATCGGTTCGTACTGCTTAGTGGGAAAGCAAACTTTTTTATCATTGGAGACTTGGAAATTCACGCGATAGATAAAACTAAAATTAGAAATTGCTTTGACTTTAAAACCGGGTCGTATTTGTTTTCATAAAAAATCTCGTAGAAAGTTGGAATACAATTATACGGGTGGGAGTGTGAATGTTTAATTTTTCTCTTTGATGCAAACTTCCATGACACCGACTCTCATTTCACTATTTATCCATTTGTGGTGAGCACTACCATGGCATCAACTGCTCTTGGATGTGATTTAATTTATGTGGACAAATAAGAGGCTTGGTCTTCTCTTTCTGGGTCTCGGTTCAAATTAGTTCTTGATTGAAAGCTTTTACAAAATGAAAAAAATTGCAAAAAAAAAAAAAAAACTCTTCTGGTGTGTTTTCTATAAAATTTAATTGAAGAGTTTACTATTTATTTGACAGGTCCATCCCTATTTCACACTTTTTTTTACTTTCTACACACTTTTTTAAATTTTTAGTTGTTGAATAGAATAAATTAAAAACGACAGAAATTGACAAATTGTGTGAAAAAAGAGGCGCGTGATAGTATCACCCAGAATTTATATTCAAGGGGTGTTTTTTTTAGTTTACTATTTACTTTACAGGTCCACCCCTATTTCATTGACAAAATCCTAAATTTACCAACACACCAACTATCACACTTATTTATATTTTTGCAAGAAAAAGACATTTTCCTATGATTTATTTGGGACTGGCTACAGTGCTCGCAAGCATTGAATGCCCACACCGACCTCCCCCGCCCCGACCCCGCGCCCCCCCTTTCTCCTCCCTCCTCCCTCCTTTTAACGGTGAGATTGCTTGCAAGCACCGTAGCCTAGTCCGATTTATTTTGCAGAAAGTCGGAAGTCGCAGAATTAAGTAGTAAGTGGGTAGGGCCTCCGTCCCTCCCTTCTTGTCCACAGTATTGACGTGGCTTTGTTCAGTCATTGAATATAATATAATATGAACTCCACGTGTGGACAGTGGACACGACGGAGTCCAGCCGCGACTCCATGCCTTCTTTTCACATTGCGTAAGAGCATTGGCATTGGTGCCAATTGCCCTTCCATGCCCAAATGTGACCTCCACTGGGCTTAAATTGCAAGGGCAAGAGGTGGGCCACCCAAAGCCCAACCTCAAGCCCAAGCGATTTTCGCCCGAGCAGGAGCCCGCTGCTTGCTGACGTCAGCAAGTTGTTTTAATTTATTTTTTGTCAGGCGCGTGCACTGCATGCGCGCGTGGGGGAGAGTGGCCGACAGAAACTGTCGGTGGGCCCCACCTGCAGTCGCTGACGCCAACCAGAGCCAACGGCTCTGTGACGTGGCGCGATGTTGTCCGTTTGATCTCCAACGACTACTTAATTTGGACTGTTGGATTTCCAACGGTAAAAAAAAAAAAAAAAATCTTACCGTTGGCCACGTGGCACAACGGTAAGCGTTGGATCAAAATTTATTTTTAAATGGACGGCCAAGATTAATCCGAGTTTAATTTTTTTTTTCTATAAATACCCCCAATTCTCTTCTTCATTCCTCACTACAACTCAATATTTTTTTCCTACATCAATTATTTTTGTTTTCTCTCTTCCAAATCCTTGTTTTACAAAAAAAAAAATTATGAGTGAGAAGGCAAATTGGTCGATTGCCGAAGATCTTGCATTACTGGAGGCTTGGGTGCTTGTGGAAGAAGATTCATGCATTATTCGTTGAGAAGATGCAAGGTACCGGCCGGACCGAGCAATCTATGTCCAGTAGGTACCGACATCTACATAAAGAATTGAAATCTTGGAAAGAAGCCATCACAAAGGCGGAAACCCTATATCGAAGTGGCGATAATCGAGCCAATGAGGTAATTGCAATTTATTTTGTCAACAATTCTTTATGCTAATTAAAAATAAGCATTTGAATGTGTAATTTATTATATCTTTTCACAATTATTTTTTTAGGAACTACAAGCACAAATGTGGTTCAATCATGCTAACAACAACCGATCATTCACAAGGCACGAGTTATGGAACCTTGTCAAGCATACTCCGAAATACGCAATTGTTCATAGTGCTCCAGAAGTTGTCTTCAATGATACTCTCTTCCACGAATCAACTACGCAAGAATCGCCGTTGGAGGAAGCATCGAGGACCCCAAGTGAACCGGTACCACCTACCGAGCCAACCCAGAGGCCTATTGGTAGGAAAGCTGCTAAGAAAAGAGCCGCAAGAGGTAGTTCTTCGAATTCTGAATATTCGAAGATAGTTAAAGAATTTGCTCGGCAACATGAACTGAATCGGGAGCACGAACGACAAGTGCTTGAGTTAAACATGGCTAGAGATGAAGCAATTGAAAGAGAAAGGGAGTTCAACAGGCAAGAAAGGGAGTTAAGAAGGCGAGAAAGACAAGGGGAGTTGGATCGGGAAATCATGTCCCAACGCCCCGAGCAAATGACTCCTAATTCAAAGCGTTTTTGGACAAAACAGCGCAATGCCGTCATGAGAAGACATTTTCCCGAGCAAGACGAGGAAGTGCCATACATTCCAAGGGATGACGGACCTAGCACCACTAATTGGATTCCAAGGGATGACGAATAATGTTTGTTTTTTTAAAATTAATTGTTGTTGTTATTTTTAATTAATTATTATGTTGTAATGCTTTCTTTGTTTATTTTTAATAAATTATTTGAAGTTGAAATTTAAACAAAGTCCACACTTAATTTATTCGACAATAAATGATGCAACATTTTACACATAAACACACCAACAACATTAAAGACAAAAAAAATAAAAAACACACTTACAAAACATACTTGAAAACATAAAAAATAAATTTCATTCATTAGTAGCATCCTTCCTTGCCCAAATGTGCTCCATCAAATCCCTTTGACGCTCTTTGTGGAGGAAAGACGAATGCATCGTATTGTAACGTTGAATGACCATCTCGTGGTAACGTGGATCCCTTTCTATTGGGTCGTGATTGGCAGGTTCATCAGTATTTTCATGGGCTGCATAAATTCTAGTTCTTGAATTGTTGATTGGGTCTTCGTCCAAGGCTTCTTCCATGTCATAATCATACTCATCTTCCACAATCATATTATGTAAGATGATGCATGTCATCATGATGCTTCGAAGCGCGCCATCATCAAACAAGCGAGCAACTCCTCTAACAATACCCCAACGAGCTTGGAGAATTCCAAAACACCTCTCCACGTCCTTCCTATACCCTTCTTGCATCGCTGCAAAATACTTTTGCTTGTGTGTGTGTGGATTTGGAGCAGTTTTGACGAATGTGTTCCACCTCGAATAAATTTCGTCAACTAGATAGTATGCTCCCGAGTACACTCTGTTGTTGATTTCATAGGTGATTTGTGGCGACTCTCCTCTTAACAAGTCGTTGAAAACAGGGGATTTGACCAAGAACGTTAAGGTTATTTTGAGCTCCTGGTACACCAAAGAATGCATGCCAAATCCATGTATCAAATGATGCAACCGCCTCCAAAATAATACTTTTCGTACCTTTTCGATTCCCGTAAGCTTCTTGCCATGCAGTTGGGCAATTTTTCCACTGCCAATGCATACAGTCAATACTTCCAATCATGCCAGGAAATCCTCGTCTTTCACTTTTATGAAGAAGCCTTTGGAGGTCAGCTGGGGTGGGTCAGCTAAGGTACTCCACGGTGTATAGCTCCTCGATTGCTGAGCAGAACCTACCAAGGGCCTCCAGCACAGTGGACTTTGCCATCCGACATATCTCATCAACCGAGTCTGCGGGTGCATCATAAGCAAGCATCTGCAAGGCTGCCGTAATTTTTTGCTCAGGAAGAAGACCTACAACATTGGCAGCGTCCCTCTTTTGAACAAAATAATTATCATGGTTGCAAATAGCAACCATGACTTTGTTGAACAATTGTGGTCGCATTCTAAATCTTGTTCGAAAATAACCTTCTGGGTATAAAGAATTGGGGATAAAGTAATCTTCTAAGAGATTCTCACCTCGAACTCCCCTCTTTCGGTTAATGTTGGGTCTACGACCGGGTCGTGAACCACTTGCTTGTTGGTTGCTTGTATCGATTGCTGCAACCGCTTGAATCATGTTGCTGTTTAATTGATTTCTCTGCCTTCGGTAGCGGTCTTCTTGCATTCTTCATACTTCATCTTCTCGCTCTTGTTGTAATCATTCCTATTCTTCTTCATCACTGTCTTCGAACCTTCTCCAGTTAGACATTGTTGAAAGAAATATGAATTGAGCTGAGTGGGGAGTATGCAACAGATTGGTGTGAGTAGTTTTGGGGGGTTTGAAGGGTTTTTATGGAGAAATTTGAGGTGGAAATTGTTGGTGAAGTGTGTCGGTGGAAATTGTTGGTGGGATATTTAAGGTCGACCAAACCAAAAAAAAAAAAAAAAATTCCTTGCCCTTGCCCTTGCCCTCCACGAATGGGTGGAGTTGCACAAAGGCAAGCACTGTTCACGGAGGGCAATCACTGCCCTTGCCTTTGCCCTTGCCCTTGCCCTCCACCAACGGGTGGAGATGCTCTAATGTATCTGCTCCTGCTAAAGGATTTGCCTTCTGCTTTATTTTATGCCCATGACGTTTCCAACCAATAAAATAACTAATTCATCCTTCTTGTAGTGGAGGAGTGATTAAATATGTCATAATATATTAATAATTGACCGACGGTATGAGTATTTTATAATTATGATAGTGTGTGTTAATTACGAATGAAAATTATTTTAACACGCTGATGAATAATTATCAATTCACAAACTTGTTAATTTATTTGCTTACATCCAAAGCATGCGAATTTCGTGTTTATGTTTATTGCTTTGTCTTGTAAGTTGTAACAAAAGGCAAGGGGATTGAGATATGGTTGGTATTTGGAAGTCAAATGCTCTAAAATATTGAGAAATGTCAATTCTCATTTTCAACAATAATATATAATGTTATTGTAAGCCCACCTTTTTTAATAAAACCAAATCATTCACATTTTGTGTTTTTATTTTAATAGTACGAAATACCAACTAATATATAAATGAATAATTGAGATTAAATATTACGTAGCATTAAAGTCATTTTTCTAGGTAGGTACGTTGTGTGTGAACCCTCCCACCTTTCCCACCGATTTCATCATATAATTTCAGTTAAAGTATTTTTTTTATGTTTTCACACACAAAAAACACACTTTTTTTAAAGAGTCATTGTCTTTTCTTGGTTCTGTCAGAGTATGAAAGATGACTGGAGTCCAGAGAAGTCTCCAAAACGAGGCTCCGACCAGAAGACCGCGTATCAACACTCCGCTCAATTCTGTTATTTAAGACTCAACCGACATGCCAAAATGCCAACACAATCCTCTCTCTCTCTCTCTCTCTCTCTCTAATATTTTTCCACTCAGTTTCCAACTCTTTTCAAACTTTTCCAAAAGCCTAATTCAATCTACATGCTGTTGGGTTTTCCTGCGTGAGCTTAAAGCAGCTTGCTTACCACCGAAGCTCAAATCTTTACTCTCTCTCTCTCTCTCTCCTCTCTTTCTCTCTCTAACAATTTCCACTCAGTTTCCAACTCATTTCAAATGCAAAGGAAAGCTGAATCTACATGCAGCAGCTAGCTTCCAGTCCCACCAGTAAAGCTCAAATCTTTTCAAAGTAATCTTGTTTTTCTTCAACTAATTAGATACCAAAGCATGCAGCTTTCTGTCTCAAATTTCTTCTTCTTCTTGTTATTCTGCTTCTCTGTGCCCATACCTATTGTATCTAGCTTGAGCTCTGATGGGGTGGCACTGTTGTCCCTCCTCAAGCACTGGACTGTAATCCCAGCGCCCATATCCTCCACCTGGAATGCCTCTGATTCCAATCCATGCCAATGGGTTGGAATCCAATGTGATAAATCCCACAATGTGGTTGCCTTAAACCTCACTGGGGTTGGAATTTCTGGCCAATTGGGTCCTGAAGTTGGCAGCTTTAGGTTTTTGCAGACTCTTTCTTTGGGTACCAACAATTTCAATGGCAAAATCCCAACTGGGTTGGCCAATTGTAGTCTGCTTCAATACTTGGACTTGTCAGAAAATGGTTTTTCTGGTGAAATCCCTGAACCCTTGTTTTCGATTTCCGGCTTGGTTTATATATATCTGTATAGTAACAGTTTGAATGGTTCCATCCCTGCAAATGTTGGGAATTTGAGTAAATTGGACGAGTTGTATTTGGGTGACAACCAGTTGAGTGGAGTCCTTCCTAAGAGTCTGAACAATCTTGGGAACCTAGTGGTTCTTCATCTTAGCGGGAATCGTATCGAGGGTAGGATTGATTTGGGTTCTGGGGATTGCAAGAATTTGGTTTTCTTGGATTTGTCGTTCAATCAGTTTAGTGGGGGGATTCCATCAGGTCTGGGAAATTGTAGTAATTTAACACTGTTTGCTGCTGTGAGTAGCAACTTAACGGGGACTATCCCGTCTTCCTTTGGCCAACTAGAGAAGCTTGAGCTTCTGTACCTTCCTCAGAACCGTTTGTCCGGAAGAATACCTCCTGAACTCGGTATGTGTAAGTCCATGATCGGACTACAGTTGTATACGAACCAACTGGTGGGAGAGATTCCTAGTGAATTGGGGATGCTGACCAAATTGCAGGATCTTGAATTGTTTGAGAACCAGTTAACTGGTGAAATCCCACTTAGCATTTGGAAGATTCAGAGTCTTCAGCAAATCCTCGTGTACAATAATAGCCTCACCGGGGAGCTGCCTGTAGAGATGACTGAGCTGAAGCAACTGCAGAATATTTCGTTGTTTAACAACCTGTTTTCTGGAGGTATACCGCAAGGTCTGGGGATTAACAGCAGTTTAGTGCAGTTAGATTTTCTGAATAATAACTTCACTGGTACAATCCCTCCAAATCTTTGCCATGGAAAGCGGTTAAGGGTGTTGACTGTGGCTTCCAATCGACTTCAAGGTTCCATACCTTCTGATGTTGGAAATTGCTCCACTCTTTGGAGGTTGAAGCTTGAACAGAATAACCTCAGTGGAGCTCTGCCGGAATTTGCAAAAAATCCAAACCTCGATTATGTGGACATCAGCAGCAATGAGATTAGTGGAGAAATTCCGTCAAGCTTGCGAAACTGTGGCAACCTCACAACCATCATTTTGTCCACGAACAAGTTAACTGGAGCTATACCGCAGGAGCTGGGGAACCTTGCAGAGCTTCATACTTTGGTTCTCTTCCAGAACAATTTGGTTGGTCCTCTGCCTCCTCAACTATCGAATAGTACCAAAATGGATAAGTTTGATGTGCGGTCCAATTTGTTGAATGGCTCCATTCCGTCAAGTCTGAGAAGTTGGACAGGTTTATCAACACTGATTTTAAGCGACAACAGCTTTACTGGCGGCATCCCAACTTTCTTGTCAGAGTTCGAAAAGCTTTCAGAGCTACAGCTTGGTGGAAATTCGTTCGGAGGTGTGATTCCATCATCAATTGGAGCATTGCAGAGTATGTTTTATGCATTAAATCTTAGCAACAATGCATTGACAGGTCCGATTCCTCCAGAGCTAGGGAAGCTGATAAGGCTACAACGATTAGATCTTTCTGATAACAATTTGACAGGGACTTTAAAAGCTCTCGACGGTATGATTTCGCTAACTGAGGTTAATGTTTCAGACAACAACTTCACAGGCCCAGTACCAGAGATGTTGATGAATCTGTTGAACTCATCCCCAGCGTCATTTTTGGGCAATCCCTACATATGTGTCAGTTACCTTCCATCATGTGGCTCAACGTGCGCAGGAAACAACAGTTTTAAATCTTGCAACAGCTCACCAAGCAACCATAAAGGCCTTAGTAAAGTGCAAATTGCATTTATAGCCCTAGGATCTTTGATACTTGTTGTTTTTGTGCTTTATGGGCTGATTTATCTGTTCCTCTTGCGCAAAAGGACCAAGCACGACCTTGAGATCTCTGCTCAAGAGGGGCCGTCTGCCTTGCTCAACAAGGTACTGGAGGCTACAGAAAACCTGAATAGTCACTATATCATTGGGAGAGGAGCCCATGGAACAGTCTATAAGGCCTCCTTGGCTCCAGACAAAGATTATGCTGTCAAGAAGCTTCAATTTGCAGGGCACGAAGGCGGGCGTTTGAGCATGATTAGAGAAATTCAAACCCTTGGGTCGATTAGGCACCGGAATCTGGTTAGATTGGAAGACTTCTGGTTAAGAAAAGACCACGGTTTGATATTGTATAGGTACATGCAAAATGGGAGCCTGCATGATGTTTTACATGAAATCGAACCCCTGCCAACTCTCGAGTGGAGAGTCCGCTACAGGATAGCGCTTGGAACTGCATACGGGTTGGAATATCTCCATTATGATTGTGATCCCCCTATAGTGCATCGAGACATCAAACCAACGAACATCCTCTTGGACTCTGATATGGAGCCCCATATCGCTGATTTTGGTATTGCGAAACTTTTGGATCATCAGTCTTCTGCAGCAACATCCATCGCAGTTGTGGGTACAACCGGATACATTGCACCAGGTAATTCTTCTAGTTTATTTTTGATTCAGAAATGCTTGTACATTCACGCACTCAATGAACTAAATTACTCTTTCATGGCTTGTGACAGAGAATGCATTTAGAACAGCAAAGAGCGTGGAATCCGACGTGTACAGTTATGGGGTTGTTTTACTTGAGCTGATAACTAGAAAGAAGGCATTGGATCCATCATTTATGGAGCAAACTGACATTGTAGGATGGGCTAGGTCAGTGTGGAGCAGCACGGAACACATTGATCAGATCCTCGATTCAAGCCTTAAGGGAGAACTGCTGGATTCAAACATCACGGATCAAGTTATCGACGTGCTTATGGTGGCTTTCAGATGTACCGAGAAAGATCCGAAAAAGAGACCCCCAATGAGAGATGTGATCAAGCAATTGTTAGATGCAGATTCCCAAGTGAGAAGCATAAAAGGGTAGCTTTTGAATTTTTCCAGATCGGTTGTTGTAACCGGTATATTTCTTCTGCTTTATACTGGGTCTAATCTTAGTTGACAGTGATGTGTGTGTGAACATGTGCAATGTAGGTTAGATATGCTATTATATGGGAAATAACTTCAAGCGTTGTCTCTCTCTCTTTGAGAGCAATTTATATGGAACAGGTTCACCGCCACGTGACATCCCGATCCAATACTATAATGATATGTGTTGTATTAGATGGGACGCTATGGTGACGGTGAACCCGTTCCATATAAGTTCTCTCATTCTCATTGAAGTCATATGTATGATAGTGCAGATGTATATTATGCTCCATTTATTCTAAATATTTCACATTCCCGTTCTCTTTATCTCTACGTAAATAACTAACATGTCGGTATTGGCACCGCGATGATACGCCGTCCATGCAATTTTTCCGGCAATAGGTAGTTTGCTTACCAGCAGATATAGCTTTTCTTAGTTATGAAATTAACCATGTGAATGACTGAGTCGAGTGAGGAGGAGAACTTCTGGAGTCAACTGAGTCGAGAAAGTAAGACATTAGTGATCAAAATCTTGGATTTTTCTTCAATACTACGTAGTATTGATTGATACCGGAAATGAACGGCTGAGATTGAAAATAGAAGATCTAAATAGTTGTGAAAATCAAATATAACGGCTAAAACACATGTAGCATTGAAGCTACAATCTTTTCAAGCTAATCTGGAAGTGTGGATGTCAAATTTGGCAGGTTTAAATCAGCCCCGATCTCCGGTACTTCTGTGGTCCAAATCTTTTTAGTGTAATCGTCACACCAGCACATGACAAGTTACAATACTGGTGGACAAAATAATTGATATTTCATGGACGTAGAGTATTAGTAAACATTTCTCTGCGCGACGGTTTGTCTGTAAATCTAAAGGGAACACAGTATACTGTACGGTGTATCAGACACATTGAAATGTCTTCTTTTTTCAATGAAAGAGATATTCAATCCAAGAAACAAATCTTCCATGGTTCCATCCAACAAAACATTATTCACATGAATTCCGGGTAACGACGACATCAATACAGATTCTGAGATTCCACCCGAACTTGTGAAAGAATTATACAAACTTTGTATTCAGACCAAACAATTGCAATCAACAACTTTACAAACTCAATCATTCAAAAAAAATTCCTGGCCTTGCGACACGAAACATCGTCCTACAGCAAAAAATTAGGAAAAAAGATGATGGAAACTAAAAATGGTAAACAAAAATTATTATATTGGAGGGGGAAAAAGAATTCTAAAGGATACAAGGGCAGTTTTCTATTTAATTTACAGAGAGATGAAACTTGATGTGCCTCAGGAACTCCCGTGAGATCTAACGGATGAGATTGATTGTGCCGAAACAGAGGCGGTTGGGCTATTAAGATCCCGATCCCCGTTCACGGCTTTTGGTTTTCCACTTAATCTTTCAATTGCGTCTTGACAGACTTCATTGAACCAGTCGTCTTCCGGAAGCACACTGAAACAAAATTAGAACTCAGTATATAGTAAATCAACTGCATAGTGAACCCACCACACAAGTAGTTGTTGAATGATTTTTACAATGGATATAAAGAGAATAAATATATGAAAAAGATCGATCAAGATTCAAGATATATCAAATCCTTTAGATTGTTCTCCATCATGATGATGATGATGGTAATATGAGCAACACAAATAAAGTAGCATACCTATTGGGATCCATGCCAGTCGCAGAAAATGCTGCCATGGCTTTAGAGATGATCTCGTTGATAGCTCGATTCAAATTGCGAGATAGGTAACGACCTTGTGAAGCAAAGCATATGACAAACTTCATATCCAGATAGAACTGCACACAGATGAAAGAAGTTAATAGAAAATTGGGTGTTCAATAAGGTCACTCCCCAAAATTAAGACGAGAAGACGAGAAGACAGCTACTATGTTTCATTGAGTATGAGTCCTCGTTAGGATAACCCTCTTAATATTCTTTAGTATCTAGTCACCATTTCCTGGAATTTAGCATCAATATCATCACAAAGTTGTAGGCATCAAATGTTAGGTTGTATAATTATCAGTTAGGAACCCGGGAAGAAATATCAGGCCCAAAAAAGGAAAAAACTGGGAATCAGCATATCATCCCAAAAGGCCAGGTTACAAAATACTTAGTATCCTGACATATTGGGAAGTCCTTTTCATGTTTGATAGGTTGGGGATACAGTTAGCATGGAAAGAGAGTTTCGTAAACAACTAGAGCTATCACAGTTGCAGGCCTTTTACTCCCTCCTTCACTCAAAATATACCAATCCTAGATTTTCCCTTCCATCCTCTTTTCTTTGTTCTCTGTATGTTAGATCTTCAATTACTTCCTTCCTTCCTTGTATGATATAGTTCCTTCTCACGTTACTAAAATAGGAACATCCCTTCACATGATTATGGCTATGTGCTTCTTACTGCTTGTACATGTAAGGTTTGAGTTGTTATACCGGATTCAAGACAGAATATCAAAATAAACAGTGCAGCAGAGACGGACTAAATCAGATGGTGTGACCAGAAATTACATACTTGTTGTAAGCCAAGAGGACCTAAAGGTGGCCCATCCTCAATATCATCCCAAAAGCTCTGGTCTTCCGAAAGCCACAATATGACAGTTTCAGTTAGTCTCATTAGAAGCAATGTAGCAAATCTTTCCCTGCCTACAAACATTTCTGCTGCTATACTGGCCATTCTGTTTAGTTTTACAAAAAGTTCCTGAATTGGGACAAAATAACAAACGAAACTTAGGACTTGAAAAAGTCAATAATAAAAGCATGTAAATAGTAGAAAATACTTGGATCACATACACCACAAATAAGTAGAATATGCATATACATTATACACATAAAAGGGGAAATATCATATGCCCCACCAGAACTTTTTGGTCAATTCTCATGTCCTCGCTTTTAAATTGATCAATGTCCCTTTCAAATTTTAGATTCTCTTTGCCGTTAGTTCGGACCATCAATAACCAACAAAAAGTATGATTATGGATCATGTAAAGACGGCATGTCACACCAGATGATCTTCAGGTGACCATACCATTCAAGGTAATTAGTCCAATTTCAAGATATCATGCAAGGAGACATGAGTATAAAAATCTACATGTGTTCAGAAATATTTTGCAAATAAGTTTAATTGTCATATATGTGTAACCTATATATGCAGAATCTCTCTTATGAGTAGTAATTGAATGGCACCTAAAGTGCAGGCAACGATTGATAACAATATTTTGGTAAGAGAATTTTCAAATTGGGGAAAAAGGATAAACTTAAATAACAAAAATATGTTTATGTATACATGAATGACGATGTTAGTTGTACATGACATAAGATATACATGTATTAATAGACAATAATCATTATACATAAGACATTTGTTTTATAGCAACTTTGACATCCTCCAACAAGAAGTTAGACAACATAAGTCACAAGGGGAGGTCCTAAAAAATTTTCTTAACCCTTTCTTAAGCATAGAGGATGCCAACAAGGGTATGAAACATGCAAAGCAAACTAGCATAGGAATATTTTGAACTGAGTAGCACTGACTATGAATAGCATGACGGCTCAAAAGAAGGAAGAGAAAAGAGTTCAAACAGAAATGACACCAGTGAAAATCATTATTCAGCATACCTGGAATATTAAGGATGGGAACCAATCGACCTCGTCTGCATTCCTATCCATGTTTATGTACATATCAGCAGTAAGATGGCTATCACCATCCTCTGTAAAAATGAGATCTAGGGCATGCTGACGACAGAAACTATCTTTTAATCTATCAACCGAGCTGACAAGCCGCCTCTTCCACTCCCTTTGCTCAGGATGGCGGTTTTGCCTATCTGATGATCTTCTACGTAGATCATCCCTGTAAGCAACCTGATTCAGTGGAGACAGCTTCATGGCTGCACGTGGAAGTAGTTCTTCTGCTAACAAGGATGCATTTGCCAGCAAAGCAATCTGTTGGGCTTCATTCTCAGCTATACTAACAATTTTATTCCCAGAACCTTCAAAGTTTGATTCTTCCTCCATTGAACCCGGTAATGCTTTTATGAGCATGTTCACATATGAATTAAATACTTGGAACAAACCCTCCAACGTCTGACCTCCCAACTGCATACTGAGCAATGGTCCTACATCCTCAAAGAAATCCTGCAAGATCAGGTAATCTATGAGGCCACAATAAAATGAGGGATCACACACACCCACACAGAAAATTGATTAATTGATTTTATGTAGGAGAAAAATGATTTACCTGGACCATGAAATTGAACCGATGTGCACTACTTGTAAGTTTATGTTGGAACGCTGTCATATTACCGAGGGATGTAGTTGAAGGCCTGCCAGGCTGCCGTGTAGCAGTTGGAGCATATGAAAGTACCCAGTCATCAGCAGCAGCTAAGGCAGCAGTGCTTTCCTCAATTCTTTTTAAATTAGCATCTAGTGCTTGTTCAACACTAGGCCTAAAGAGTTTCAAAAGCACAGGACAAAGTGCCATACCACGAGCTTCCAACAAGGAACAATGGCCTAATGCTATTTGAACACACTCTGCGGCAGCTCTTAACCCCCCAGCAGCAGCTGATGAAGCTAATGCATGTCTTTTAATAAGAGAGGCAAAAGCCTCGGTTTGCTTTATTGCCCACATGACAAGCTCAGAAGTATAATTTGGTTCCTTGCCAAATATTGCTGACGAATCACTGGCAGCTTGAGCAATAGCAGAGAACACCAACTGTGAGAGTGCAGCAGTATAAGCTCCTCCATATGAGGTGCTCGATGGACGAAGGCTTTGCATATTATACTGATATCTTTGGAAATGTGCATTGAGCAGCAAACTGTGTGCACGAGGGCCATCCCCAAGCCTTTTCAGTGCTGAGATAGCTGCACGAAGTTCACCACCGCGGGTAGAAGGCTGGCAAGCAGCCTCAGCAAGCTGATCAGCTAACTTTTGCCTGCGTTCAACAATAGAAGTCTGCAGAGACACGAGTAAAGCTTGATCCAACATCTTCAGTTGTTTTGCTTCAGCAGCCACGCGTTCACCTTCATCCAGGGCATCTAAAGCTTCATCCACTCTCCTTTCGGCTAACAGAACATCCAAGAGATCAGGAAATTCTACTAACCATTTCTCCAGGTCCGTAGGATCTCTATCTTCAGAAATTAATAAACCATTTTCACTAGAACCTTCAGGAACAGATTTAGATAGGGAATCAATGTTTACTCCCTCAGCTAGACCATGAATCAAAGCAGCTTGAGTGGATAGCAGATTTCTGATAGAGGATAGCTCCCCCTCCAAATCTGATATCTCTTTGGAGGTGCTGTGAGTAAGAAATGCAGTTTGCATAAAATCCAGATTACACTCGACGAATAATGTGTATCAAAAGGAAAGACTCCGTAACTGAAGAATTAACTGGCTTAATCTTCCAATAGAATTTGAAAGCTACATTCAAGTAAACTAAATACATAAAAGTTACCCCAACAGAGTTGACCATGCCCATAAGTTGACAAGAATAGAAATTTCTAATAACAAAGCGAAAACATAAAAAAATAAAGGGTAATGCTAGGGAGACCAAATTTTTAAAACCAAATTTGTAAACCAAATGATATGGCAGTTGACGGTTGGTCTTCTTTTTTAAAGTCATTAAATCATGAAGTCTTACTTTATTGCCATATAATTTGGTTTACAAATGCGGTTTAAAAAATTTGGTCTCCCTAGCATTACCCAAAAATAAATGCTAGTTTAAGGAGATAAATAATCACTTTGACTCTGACTATATTGGCACTAAACTACGTTGGATTACCAAATTTTATTAATCGTATAATCTAAAGCAATAAGAACGGAAATTCTAATAACGAAAGCAAAAACATCAAAAGACAAATGTGAGTTTCACTTTGACTGTGACTATATTGGCACTAAAACTACCATGCATACCAACTTTTGTCAACCGTATAAAGCAACAAAAAACATACAAGTACAAAACCGAAAACGTTTTAACTCTCACTTAAAGATAAAATTACGATTATACTATGCTCTGCACCAAGTACAAATAACATTGTATCTCAAGTTTAATTAGTTCTGAATTCTGAAAAGTTAAAAAGTATAAATCAGGGTAAGCTGGAGCAATATGCCATAAACACAGCAGCAAACTCCAAACTTCTAAGAGAAGAATGGCCATGCAACCACTCGAAACAGGTGAAATTTTATATTGTGTGAACATGGTGTAAAAGAACCAAGGTTTTCTTTTACTTTTTACCTAGAGCTGGAAGTGGTGGGAATATTTTACATAGTGCATTTTAAAATTAAAGAATCTCACTATCCAAATCTTGCGTAAATCAAATGTATCAAGCTAGGCCACCCAAATACCCAACCACATACTAAGCATATCAACAATCAAAGACAGTGCTGTTATTGTGAAGCACCTCGGAACATAAACCAGTAAAATTGCACATACATTATGAACTCATCAACTTGTCACATTAACCATTTAACGAAGACTCACCGTATGAATGCCGAATAGTTAGCATAGACACTTCTACGCATTTCCTCAGCGGAAGCTCTCTTTAAGTCCAAAAGATACGAACATAATTGTCTTATTTCCTGCAAGAAAAGTTCAAATACATACATTTAACATTGGCCCCTTATGATTCCGCAATTTCGAAAAATGGAACTTCATAGCATATCTCGAAATTGTCTCAAGAAACCAAATTCTACAACTAAACAAAGATAGCATTCCATTCCATCAACAATTCAGGAATTCTGAAAGTTGGTTCTTTCACTTTCCCGTGGTTTCTCAGCAACCAAACAGCAGAAAATATACAACATTGAGCACAAAAAACATGTATACACACACAAATATATATATATATATATGAATGTATATGTATACGAATAGAATAAAGTGACCTTCTCGTTGAGGGAGCATCGTGACTGGACGTAGCTCTGGGAATCGAACTTTTCAGACTTGAAGACATTGAGGCCTTCCTCGAGCTTGACGCCGTTCTCTTTGACCGGCGTGCCCCTCGACCGGGCCGTCTTCGCCGAAGCCATCAGTTGCCGGACAGATCAGATCAATCAGCTGAACCAGCAGCTCCAAAATTAGGGCTGCGAGGAGCAAACGGGGGATCGATCCGGTGAGGGCCAAAAAGGGAATTTCCAGATTATTCGCCAGTGGAAATTAGGCCATGGAAGTTGAGCTTCCGAGCTAAGCGAAGAGAGAGAGAGAGAGAGAGAGGAGTGCTAAAGAAGCGTGTTTTGGTGAAGAGAGAAAAAACGGGAATGTGATGGAAGGACGGTTTGGTTTGACTGTGATTTATTTGACAGCGGTTAATAATAGAAAGGACTGGATTTACGGCTCCTAAATTTGAGCCCTTTATTACATCTTTGTATAGTTCTTGGGTTTTTTTACCCCAAAACAATAGGATAGTTCTTGATTTACTTCAATCAAAAAGTGTGTTAAGTACATTCCACTTAGGCTCGGGTTGATATTGCTTTTTTTAACTAAAAACTGTTTCATTTTAAAATTAAGCAGATAAAAAGTGTTTGGCAAAAATGAAATATACTGCTTATTTTAAAAGTTAAAGCATTAAAACATCAACTTTTAAAAGCAGCATGAAGGTTGCTTTTATAAGCATTTTTTTTAAAGCACAACAATCCCAAACTGGCCCTTAATACTACGATATAGTATTATTCATTTATATTTATATTTAATAAGTCTTAAGTTCGAATATCGATGATTGACAAGTTATCTACTAATTTAACCCACCACCCACTTAGTGAAAATATTCATTGTATCAAAAAGCGTGAAGTACCTATTAGCCATTCATGCTCTAGTGTTATCAAATTATGTTGACTTGTTGTGTACATAGCTTAAAATCGTTCTCACAGCATCGTTGCATAAAAAATAAAAAAATTAATACTCATTAACTTTACCATCAATGTAATTAACGTTTAACGGATTAAGTAATTAGATAATATGACTTTAGCCCCTCAAATTCATTTTTCTCCATATAAAACCCGACATAATTTTTTTACTTGAAAATAACCCAGTGTGACACATCCCGACCCGGATGTACACGTGGACACCCAAGAGTCGGATGTGCTGGCCGACACCACGTAGGGTGACGAAAGCCAATAGAATAAAATGAGGATTAATTTGAATAAATTAATGAATAAACACAGATACAGAGAATTCACAATACCGAGAGATTTAACCTTTGTCATACCACCGCCTTGGACATCGACAACTTCAAGCCGCTAAACCTGGAGGGGCGCAAAACAAAAGGGTGAGTGGGCCATAGCTAGTTATTTTGTGAAAACCTTTCCTTTTTGAAAATACTAACCCCTCGCCGTAAAACAGGTATTAAGTTTTGTAAAACCTTCCTTGAAACATAATATGGTACTAGGTAGAAAATCAAGGTAAGTACGGAAATATACTTACCGTCAGAAGCGGGCAGAAAGCCACCGTTCGGCATAATTTACTTTATAAAAAGGTTCATAAATAAAGCTATACGGAGGAACTGTAAATCAAATACAAGTATCCGTGGCATCTGTGAAAATTCGAGATAATAACACAATCCAACTACAAGATAAATGCTCGGTTAGGCAAGGCAGACACACGAGTTCATACAGATATATTCTGTCATGAACAGGCTGGGTGTATAAATAAAGTTACGCTCATGTACTACGATCACGTGAAGCTGGCGCTAATCGCATCACAACGAGTTCGGGCGCCCATGCGTCCTCGAACAGGCTGGCACCTTACTATGGATCCATAGTGAGCGTATCGGGCAAGGGCAACAACAATCACGTGGAAGCGCCGGTCCCGCCCGACAAGCATAATAACACCGTGTAAGCCTCCCAAGTTTCGAGCGAGATAAAAACATGCCACGGAGTATTCTTAAATAAAATAGTATGAGGTAATTTTCCTTTTTGGGATAACCTTAAAACCACCACTAACAGCATTTCTCGGTACCGCACCCGAAATACCAAGTAATTAACCACAATACGTAAAATACCAAGAATACGCCATACTGGTACCAAGGTATAGAAATACCAACTTAATGGTAGATTAGGTGAACCCAAATATGATAGTAAATTATCGTTTCCAAAGTTCACCCAAATACGGCCCCAAGGTCCGTCAAACAAATACAAGGTCCAAACGCATAAATAGAGAATTAAAATACCACTCCCTAAACCCTCGAAAATAGGTTAGTACAATAATTGTAATACGCACACAAGGTAATACATAAATCACCACTTAATGGCATAGTCTAAATGTGGAAATATGGGTCGAGGCCCACTAATTTCCATGGCCTAATACATTACCAGGAAGCCTGCCTAACAAACAACAAGTCTATCCGATAAACCAAGTAAATACGAAGTACAAGGTCTACCGAAATACGGAACAAATACTATACTACAAATATTAAAGGTGTAAACACAAATTAAGTTTGCCAACAAGTGTAATAATAGTCAATTTAAGTCATAGGCAAAACCATTTAATAACTAAAACATATAAAATATTTAAATTAAGTGAGCAAGGGGCCCACTCACAAATACCGGTCGGAGACAAAATGCACGTCCCCTCCGAACGCCACGGATCGCCAAAACCTATTTTAGAAACCTACAAATTAGTAAAGTATACGAAATTACAAGAAAACGGCGTTCGGATACCGGGAACGGGAGTTTCTGGCTCGAAACCCCAAAACCGCCGCTCGTGGCCGCCGTGCTGCCGCACGCGCCGCCACACACGCGCCATTTGGCTCACGCGCCGCCACGCGCGGCTGTGAGGTCACACGCGCTCACGCGCGCCACGCGCCGGTGGAAGTCCACGCGCGGCCACGCGCCCACGCCGCCACGCGCCGGCCACGCGCGCACGAAGCCGTTATCGGTTCTCGCAGTTAACGGAATATTCTAACGGCGTTAGAATATTCCGCAACACCGTTATGTTAACGGACGGAATATTCCTTGGAATATTCCTGCCCGACTGGTCAACTGCTTGCCGACATCAAGAAGGCCTCCCACCTGCTCGACGTCACGGCCACCTTCAACCCGGGCCCGGCGCGCCGCGCCGCCGGCCGCCGCCGGTCGCCGTCGCCGGGAACTGAAAATTGCGCATTACACCGATCTCGACCATTTTTCACGCAATTTACATGAGATTGAAGCTAGGCTTAGAGAGTTCGAATTTACTCCGAGATTGGGCCGTAAAATGGCCTAGGTCAATAGCCCACCCCCGAAATTCCTGGCCGAAATTGGAGTTCGTCGATTTGAGCCACGAGCTCACATGCAGAGTTTGGGTTTGCATCCCAGCTCCTGTGATGAATGATGACTGCTTCAGGTCAAAACGAGGCCTGATGGTTGTACGTCGATCGAGGCTCCGCGGAAAATGGCGCTCTGGGTTCTCTTGCATCGACGGGTTTGAGATTCTAGGGTTCGAAAAACAGCCCAGAGGCGCTGGATGAGGATGATCAGAGTCGAAGTGGTCAGCGAGCCTCGTGCTCGACGGGTGAAAGTAATGGGTGCACAGTACTCTTTTCGGGTTTTAAATCTCACGGTTTCGGGTTTGCCGAGGCTCGAGGACAAGAATAAAGTTGAAGATGATTGAGCACGAACTCGAGATTTGCTCAAGGGAAGGCCGAGGAGGGTGAGGCTCCTGGGTGGTCAGGTGCCCAAAGCACTGATGAATACGTTGCTTGAGCTGCAACAACCGCAGCCAAAATGTGAGGGATCGAGAGACAGAGAGATTGAATGAGACGAGATAAAGTTGATCGGGCTTATTGGGTCCACCGGGCCCAAGCCCAAATTCGAAGAAATCAATTAACTAACATTAAAAATTAACGTCCGTCAAACGCTCATTCAACTCCGAATGACGTTCGCCGCGCCTACGAGTCCGTGAGATCGACGAGCACGGTCGAGAAACACAGTGGAAACGTCGCACAGCTACGACGCAAAGTCAACCGAAAGGTCAACCAAGGGCAAAATCGCCATTTTTGCACCTCCCGGAATAAAATAATATTATTCTCCGGTACGGGCTGTAAATACGTTGACTAGGATCCACACAAGCAAATTCATTAATTATACATTACTTTACACTTTTTACATTTTCGGATGTCTAATATACCCTTTCGCATGTTTGTTATACACATTTAATTCTACGCAGATTGTAAGTGGGAGAGTTAATGATTTGTAAAAATAAAAAAAAAAAAATTAAAAGCATTAACGTTATAAATGATGCTTGATGGAATTGTGTGGGCCAAAATCATGGAGACATGAATGCACAAACGTATGCTTGATGAAACTAATATGAATTTTTTTAAAATTTAATTTCAATGATTACAATAAATCTTGAATATTAATGCTTATTATCTTAAATTTAAACAATAAAAATAAAAACGTGATATATGTAATTTGTATTCAATGCATTAATTATCATGTTTTGGTAACTCTTTTCAAATTTTGCATAAAAATTAGTCATTGTTTTTTTTTTTCATTTTCTACCAAATTGGAAATATGAAAAGGCAAATTCATTTTGGCTTCGGCATTTAGTGCATGAGTTTCTCCCAAAATTGGGCCAGATTGGCCTCTATAAATTTGAAAATTTTATCGCATCTCACATTGGGGTTTTCTCATATTTTTATTATTCATACTTGTACCCATTACGTTTTTCCAAGTGGTTGTGTTATCAAAATCCACAACACATAAAAAACAACAAGGTATTTGTACCAGATGGATTATATACCTTTTTTGTTTCCACTTAGCCATTCCTTTACGTACTTCGTCAAGAATCAATACTTTCCTTTATGTTTTCATTAGGTAGCCAATGGAGGGTGCTATCATTGACGATGTGTTTTCAAGAACAGGCGCCGCCGGCAATCCCACTTATGCCGATACCTCTTTAAGGGATTGTGCTCCGAAGTTTGTTCGAGGTTCGATGAACTTGTAGCTGGGGCGTTTCAGATGACATACGCAGCCCAATCATCCACCATGTTTGTTGAAATCGGATTTGGACGTGCGTAGTTTTGCATTTGTCATTGGTTAATGACAAAAAATTTTAGACTATTAATGTTAATGAGTGTCATTTGCTCACCGAAGGATGGCGGTGTCCATGGGAATGGGTCTTATGGTCGGGATTGGGATGGTGATACACATAGTAATACCAATGATTTCTTTGAAATATGCCGCACCACCGCCACAAACATATCTATCTCATCCATGGAAAACCTATATTAATCGGGTTGGTCAGAGGTTTAGTGGTGGGGTTCTCTGATTTTAGATGCAAACTTAGGAAATAAACATGCCATTGAAAAAGGTTTTAAAAATTGTCTTTTTAAAAATGAAAGGGAGAGGGTGACGGCCGAATGTTCCAAAAAATGTCTGAAGGTTGTCCTTGGCGTGTCCATGCAACCTTGTGTCCCGCTAATGGTTTTTTTTATATTCGTACTTTGAGTAATGAACATACTTGTAGTGGTCTAATCCGCTAACGGAAGGTGGCATGGATGTCATCGAAAGTAGTGTCATCAATTTTGTTGGAGCAAGCCCAAACCAATGTTGAAGCCAACTGAAATTGTAAAGGATTTTAAGAAATACTATGGATTAGATAGTTCGTATTATAATGCATGGTACGGAAAGAATCTGCTAAAAAAATGTTGCACGGTGACGAATCATTGTCATACAAGCACTTAGCTTGGTATGTCAAAGCAATTTCAAGTTCGAATCCGGCTCACATTGTGTGCTGGAATGCAATGCGGAATCTTCTCAAGCTCGGGAAGTTAATTTTTGTATCATTCAATGGTTGCATAGAGGGATTTGCATTTGTAGGTAAATTTTATTTATTAATTCTTAATGTAAATCAATTCTTAATTTTTATTGTTGTGATAAAAGTAGTGTCATGGTCGCTATTCTTAATCTATATGCCCATGTTTTCTCCAGACCTATGCTGTTTCTTGATGGGACATTCATCAAGAACAAATACAAGGGGTCAATTGCTTGCTGCTACGGGAAAGAATGGAAACCAAGGTATATATACAAATATGCTCTAACATTGATATGTGTTTTATGGTCATAGCATATTTGTATCATAATTTACCTATCCTAATATGCGTATGTTTGTTATTTTGTATGCTGTAAATTTGTTATTCACCCAAAATTGTGACAAACTACTACAATGTTTTTCAGTAGCACAGTAATACTATCGTTTTCCATTTACCTAATGTGGATAATATATTTATAATACTGTCGTTTTCTTTTCTCTTTGTGTTTTTCATAATTGACACGGCCGTTTCTATGAAACAGGTATTTACCCTTTAGCATTTGCGGTCGTTGACTCTGAAAATGAAGATAACTGGTCTTGGTTCCTCCAAAACTTGTCAAAAATCGTCACTCCTCAAGGAAGAACCATTACATTTATATCTGATAGACAAAAGGGGTTGATCGAAGCAGTGGCATCAGTTTCTTCCTCAATCACCTCATGCATTTTGTTACCACCATTTGAAGCAAAACATTCTTCTTAAGTACCTGGGCTTTCCCTTGGTAAGTCGTACGGACTGGATTTGTTCAACTTTTTGGGTGATGGCTACACATTTTAATTTTGGTTTTTACCGGACGCTAAAGATAGATGGTGGACACCCCGACCCGGATAGCCACGTGGACACCGGATCTCGAGGCGTGCCGACCGACCACTCCGTAGAGTGACGAAGTCATAGGAAGATTAATTAAGAAATTAGAAATAATAAGCAAGATTTAATCGTAGTTTAAAGAAAGTACGGAAAGTGTAATGTGGGTAAAAACCCATTATTACATAGTGTCGAGCTAGGTGCGTGAAAGGAAATTATTCCCGCATCCGTGGAGGATGGATATAACACAACAAAAGGAAATTAACATACACCGCAACAAATAAAATCAAGTTGTCAAAGAAACGCCACCACCGAGTCAGTCAACTAAAGTCTAAGTCCCGAGGCTTAAAAACAAGGGGGCCAATATCGATTTTCTTAAGTAAAATGTTTCCAAAACTTTAGTTATAACCCCCTCACCGTAAAACCCGTAGATTTACCAAAATATTTACTACTAAAGTAAGTCTCTAACATAAGTAAATCCACTAACGCCACAAGGATACTATGATAAATCATTTATCACAAAGAAAATCAACATTTCTATCACATGGAAATATGCACACAAGTCATATGAAAGTAGCTACATGACAAAGTCAAGTGTTTCCGATATAACTACGCCTGAAGACTACATACACGTGAAGGTCACCAAAGTAAAAGGTCACAAACAAGTCTAGACGCCAAAGGCAATCTAGAACAGCCGGGCACCTAATCATGATCCATGTCGAGCGTAATGGTGCGGTGTGAACGATCACGTGAAGCCTAGTCCCGGCCCTGACGTTGCTAACATCGTGCATAATGTGAAATAAGTCATACAATTAAAATCATGTGTATGCATGCCAAGTTTCATCATAAAACCCAAATCATAAATCACAAAACAACAAGTAAGGGTTTACCAAAAATAAGTCTAATTTATAAAGTGTGCATGCCACACACATATATATATTTCAAAAACACCATAAATCATATTATAATAATATAAAAATGGTAAGTACTAGGCCCACTCACCGATACGTAGTCGGATCGTAGCCCCTCGTGAAAGGCTCGAGCTCGTTGTTCCTCCTAGATAGGTCTCACCTATATGAGAGTTTACTAAACTAATCATTTAACAAGTCTTAATTCAATTAAAGTAATGAAAAAGACTTGAAATCGCCTTTGTTTGCTCGGAACGGGACTTGAAATGGCCTTAAAAATGGGTTCACGCGTCCGCTGGGTAGCGCCGCGGGCTTCCACGCGCGCCACGCGCGCCACAAGGCAAGACGCGCCGCCACGCGCGCCACGCGCGTCACGCGCCCACACGCCCACACGCGCGGGGACGCGCCCCACGTCACACGCGGCGCACGCACGCGTCACACGCGCACGCACGCGCGTCACTCGCGCGGACACGCGCCACGCGCCCAATATCACGCTGCTAGCAACGGCGGCCGTTAACTTTAACCGCATATCGCTTAAGCGACGGAATATTCTCAACGCTACGGAATATTCCGTCGCCGTTAGAGAATATACCCACGCCGTTAAAGATTCGACGGAATATACCTCGGGTATATTCTGCTTGGACCGGGTTGGACCGGTCCCGTCGACGCCACGCCTGGCCGGGGGCCGACGCCACGCCGCTAACCCGGCCGGGGCCGGGCGCGCGTCGTCCGCGTCGCTCTGGCCGCCGAACTGAAATCTTCTGAAAATTCTCGAAATTTGTAACTTCTTCGCATTAGCACCAAAATTCATGAAATTTATACCAATTTGAAGCCGGGACTCACGTAGAGTTCGTTTACCTAGGGATAAGCCAAGATATACGGGAGACGGCCGTAAATGGCTGAAGTTCTGCCTAAAACCGAACTGACGAATCCCGCCTCGATCCTCACATGCAAGACCCGGGGCTTCAGTTCCGTAGAGGTCCTAGGGAGGTCGATGGTGGCAAATGAGGTCGACCAAGTCTCGTGGCCGTGGTTGGCCACCGGAGATTCGCCGGAGAATATGGCCGAGCCCGGTTCTTTCTTCGTTCGTCTTTCGATTCGGGTTCATGGTGGTCCGCAGGATGGTGGGGATGACGATGGATGTTCCCTGAGTCAAGCCGGGTCGAGAGGCCGAGAACATTTGACAGAGGCTATGGGTGGCTTGAACAATTCTCACCTGTTTGTCCACTCAAGAGTTCGATCTCAATCAGTGGCTAAAGCCACCGAGTCGATTCCGAGATCGAGTAGGACGGGAGATTCACAAGGATGGGTTTGCCCAAAGAAAGGCCGAGTGTGGTGAAGATCAAGGTGTCAAGGTGTCGAGAGTACTGGACTTTTCGTCGCCCGAAATTAAAGGTAGGCTTGCATGCAAGGATGCAAAGGCAAGGGAAGTGACCTGAGCTTGGCGCAGCTGGAGTGGTTTTCCTGCTTCAGGCATAAATTGCATGCATAGGTTGTATGTGTGAGCGAGGCTCAGTGAATGCGAGTGGTGAGGATGGTTGGAAGTGTAGCTAAACGCACACCGATGCATAATTTTATAGCTCAAAACCGGGCCAAGAAAGGAATCTCAAATTGAATTGTCCAATGCCAAGTCAATTCGTATGCAGAGAAAAGTACGAGTGATTCGCCCGAACCCAAATGTGCCTCGTGCCTGCGTAAACCATGGGCTAAACCCACGATTCAAAATACAGCGCCTTAAGAAAATTACCGTTTACCCCTACTCGTGACTTGTCCAAAACAAGTCCGATTCGAAAGTCGTCATACAACGGGTTCGTAATTTAATGTACACACTAAGTACACCAAAATTCTAAAATACCTCGTAGAAGGGACGTAATCCCGAATGATACATTATACCACTAAGGGCATTCTTTGGCTATTTTACACCGTCCGGGAATAAAATACACAAACGTAGGGACGGATGTAACATTTTCCCTAATAGAAATTTCGTCCGAAATTTACAAAATACTAATCAACTACTAAAGAACAAAGATATGTGTATCAAGCCACAGCATGCTATCCTCCGTCTCCACGAGCCTCAACAGTGGTTCCTCCAAAGGACTTGACTAGAGTTACCGTTTTGCTCCTTAGAACTTTCTCCTTCCAACTGGAGGATCGTGACTGCTTCTCGCTCGCACGCTCGGCTTCCGCCGTTGACCTCCAAAGGCCGAGTCTGGATGACATGGGAAGGATCTGACACTTATCTACGCAAGATAGATACATGAAAGACATTATGAACTTCCGCAAGCTCGGAAGGTAGGTCGAGTCGGTAGGCAACAAATTCTACTGCCTCGATGATCTGGGTAGGGTCCGATGAAACGAGGGACTTAGCTTCCCTTCTTCCCGAAACGAACAACGCCTTTCCACGGTGAGAGTTTAAGAAATACCCACCGCCAACCGTGATAAACGCGATCTAGAGAGTGTCCGTCGCAATGCTCTTCGTTCCATCCCGTGCAATCTTCAAGTTTCCCTAATCACCCCGGATGTTCTTTGGTCGCCTCGTCCACGATCTCGGCCAACGAGTGCTCTCTCTCCAACTTCGACTGAAGACAAAAGGAGTACTGTGGTGTGGCTTACCATACAAGGCCTCAATGGCGACATACAAATACTCGAGTGGTAGCCGTTGTTGTAAGCAACTCCATCGCAGGCAAGTGTTCCCCGCCATTTGTCGCCGAACCGGGAGGATGCAGAGACCCCACATGTCCTCGAGAGTCCGGGATAGTTCGCTCCGACCGTCCGTCCGTCTGGTGGATGATAAGCAAGTGTCAAGAGCAGTTGTGATCCCAAGGCATTCTGGAAGGTTTCACAAAACTTAGAAGTGAACCTCGGGTCACGATCGAGATGATACTACCCAGAACACCATGGCATTTAACGATTCCTGAAATGAAGAGTCAGCTGGGAACATCCAAGGAAAAGTTCTCACGAATCGGCAAGAAGTGTGCGTATTTGGTGAGTCGGTCAACGATCAACCCAAATACCGTCAGAAATTCCCACGAGTACAAGGTAACTTGTACACCTAAGTCCATGGTGATGTTCTCCCACTTCCACTCTGGGAAAGTGCGGAGTGGCCGGTGTGTACCGCGGCTTCTTCCTTCTCGCTTTGACCCGCCGACGATCAAACATCGACCGACATACTCCGCGATTTCTTCATTCCCTACCAATGTTAGAAACGGGCGGATGGTGTGGTACATTTTTGTGCTCCCTGATGCATAGCATAAGCCGAAATATGCGCCATCTGTAATCTCCTTCTTCAAGTCTTCATCATCAGCACGTACATCCGGTCACCCCGTAGAAGTAGGCCGTCGCACCTCGACTCTCAAGTCTCGCCGTTTAGGACCGCATGCATAAGTCCTAAACAACTGAGTCAAGCTTTGCCGAGCAAGACGTGGATGCGATCTAAGAGCACCGGTCCGACCCGGAAACCGGCTAGTAAAGCACCGTCATCGTCACACCAAAAGACACCGCACTGAGTTCTGGCCAAGAGAGGAATATGGCAAAAAAGTGCAAGAGTGTTTAGTCGACTCGGTAAGATTTCCGCCAGAGACGGCTACCACGTCTTGCACGACCGGGGTGGTATTCGATGGTGCAATCGTAGTCGCCGTAGTTCCATCCATCGCCGGCCGGCTCCGAGGTTTAGATCTCACGAGAGAAGAGATATTTCGTGCTCTTGTGGCCTGGGTGGAAGATTCGGCAAAGCCCCGCTGCAGTAGTGTCGCCAAATCTCGAGCTAAGATGATGGCTGCAAGCTCCAGGTCGTGGGTAGGATAATTCCTCTCATGGGTCTTTCAACCGGCTTCAGGCGAGAGCAATCACCGTCCATGTCGCACGCTGACGCAACCTAAACCGTTCGAGGCATCACTGTAGATCTCATAGTTGCCGTCATCTGAGCTAACACCGGAGCATGAGTGAGGCAATGTTTGAGCCGTTGGAAACCGTGTTTCACAAGCCTGCCGCCCCAAACAAACTTAACATCTTTTCCCGGCAGTCTCTGTGGAGAGGTGGCAATGGAAGAGAAATCCTTCACGAAACGTCTGGGCAGAGGAACTACAAAGCCAAGAAAACTTCTAATCTCCGTCACGCCCCGCGGTCGCTCCCACTCTCCACCGCAAAGAATCTCTCGGGGATCGACGAGAATACCATCGAAGAGATTATATGCCCCAAGAGATACTGATTAAGCCAAAATTCACATTTGTCAACTCGCGCAGCCGATTCCTCCCTTAGTCTCCTCAAAACCATGCGCTAGTGTTTGGCATGACGGCCTCCGATTTAGAATACACCAAGATGTTGTCGATGAAGACAATTACGAACTGCCGAGATACGGACGAAATACTCGATTCATCGATCCATAAATGCCGCCGGGGCATTGGTCAACAAAGGCATCAAATTTAAACTCGTAGTGGCCGTAACGAGTTCGGAATGCGGTTTTGTGCACATCATCACTCTGACCTTCAAACCTGATGCCAGTAACCAGACTCATCAATCTTGAGAAAACCCCTTGCGCCAGTTGATCGGAAGAGATCATCGATTCTAGGCGCGGATAACGGGTTTTAATCGGGTCACCCGCAGTTGCTCTATAGTCGATGCGTAGCCCCAAGGTGCCGTTTTCTTTCGAACGAATAGGACCTGAGCTCCCCAAGGTGAAGAGCCGGGTCGAATGAATCCCTTATCGATGAGTTCTTTGAGTTAGAAGCCGCCTCTCAATTCCCGCAGTGCCATACGAAAAGTGGGTGAGGATATGGGATCGCACTGGAAAGTAGATCAATGGTGAACTCCACGTCACGATCAGCGGTAGTCCAGATCGTCGGGGTGAAAACATCGGAAATTGCTGGCCGCCGTGCACATCGTCAACACGGGAGAGAATTCCTTTGATCCGTAGTCACATGTGCGATAAAGCCCTTCGCAACCCTGCTCAACAACGCTTTGCTCTCATGGCCGAGACGCCCGTGCCGATCTTCCTATGCTCTCCTAAGTGAAAGTGACAAGAGGGCATGCCGTTGGCCGAATGTAACCGTTTCCGTCGGCGCCAACAACGGCATGATTTTGATGTGAAGGCCCATTCCTAGAATCACATCAAAGTCTACGATATCGAGAGGAATGAAGTCGTGTGCATCAACTGACACATTACACCGTGGCATCCTCGATACTCCCATTGTACAACGACACACCCGCCTCTTACATAATTCCCATTGCACTGACAGGAGTACAATGGGGTTGAGTGGTTTGAGCAAACAAAGGTGATATAACCGAGTGGGTAGCACCCAGGACGATATACTCTAGCAAAGTGACCAAGTATGTTCAACGACCCATACCGAGACGGGCTGTCTCGAGCATCCCCGCCGACAATTGCGCTGGACTCGCCCATGCGCCCGCCGAGCCCAACACCTGCCTCCAACCGCGGTTACCGTGTTATTGGTTTCCTCGCCCGTGCACCTGCCCCCTGCGTCCGCTCTTGGCCTCTCCGCCAGGTGCCGCCGCAAGGCCGGTACCGTCTCCTCCAATCCACCGGTTAGCTGTCCTCTCGATACCGTGGGTATTTCGTTGCTCCTCCAATATACTGCGGTGCTCCAATTCGGGAACCGCATCACGCCGGGCCGGGATACCTAATAGAGTAGTGGTAGGATACCGAGGATAGACCGCAGATACGAGTAGCACGCCCGGGTAAAGGAACGGCTCCTCCGTAGGCAAAGGGCCGGTAAGAACTGTCCCTCCAACCCGCTGAGTGGAATAGGTGCCCGAGGCCGACCCGCGGTTCGCTGTTTCTGCGGACACCGGGTGGCTCGATGACCTAGTTGCCCACAAACTGTAACATCCCCGGTTTCCATGTTTACATTCACCATAGTGGCGGTAGTGTCAGACCGAGCAGACCGAGCATTAGATTTGCCGAAAGGTCCCCGTCGCTAAACGCGGATCCACTAGTAAATCTCCCTCCACGGTTGGAGCTGGAGTTCTGAACCACCACTCGGATGATCCTAAATCAGCCTCCACGTTTGAACGTCTCGTTCTTCTTAGACCAAGGAAAGATTGCCTCACTCCTCTTCCGGGGTGCTGGAGCCTCCTCCCTCGTCAATGGTGTCATCGAGCATTCTCCGAAGCCTCAACTCGCAACCAGAACTCCCGGTAGTCTCTCGCACCGTTCAAAGAAGAAAGAAGTGATCTGAGCTTCTTACCGGCTCCTTCCCGAACTGGTGAAGCATCTCCCGAGGGGCCGGCGGCACTACCAGTTAGACAGACAGGCAAAGGAACTTCCGCCTGGCATTCTAAATCCGCCAACTTCCCGCTGGTGAGATTCATGAATTCATCTCTCTTCCTGCCTTGTACTCCGGAGAGAGGTACTTGGTTTCGAACCGATGTTTGAATACGGCCCACAAACCATGCTCATCTTGAGGGAGGTGTCGCCCGAACTTCCACCAAAGCTGATTGGTCTCGAAGGAAGAGAATAGCAATGACCCACTCAAGCTCGTCCGGAAAGTCTCCATGCTCCCGCACGATTTGGAACACGTCCTCCATGTGTTCGAGCCAAGATTCCGCTACTTCAGTAAGTCTCGATCCCGTAGAATGGTCTCACGTCCATTTCTTCATAGCCTCCACCGGGTTCTTCCTCGCAGACGGAAAGCAAACAATGGCTCGAGCGATCGTATTCCATTCGGGTAAAGTCAAAGGTGTGCGTCTGTGCGTCGACGAGGTGGGCATGATGCCGATAGGAGAGAATCAAGAATTATTAGTGAAAAACATCACGTAAGTGTGATGAGGAGTGATAATGATAACCTGTGAGCTCGATACAATGACACACCCCGACCCGGATAGCCACGTGGACACCGGATCTCGAGGCGTGCTGACCGACCACTCCGTAGGAGTGACGAAGTCATAGGAAGATTAATTAAGAAATTAGAAATAATAAGCAAGATTTAATCAGAGTTTAAAGAAAGTACGGAAGTGTAATGTGGGTAAAACCCATTATTACATAGTGTCAGAGCTAGGTGCAGTAAAGGAAATTATTCGCATCCAGGAGGATGGATATAACACAACAAAAGGAAATTAACATACACTGCAGAAATAAAATCAAGCTACCAGCAGCTGCCACCACCGAGTCGTCGTCAACTAAAGTCTAAGTCCTGGAGGGGCGAAAAACAAGGGTGAGTGGGCCAATATCGATTTTCTAAGTAAAATGTTTCCAAAACTTTAGTTATAACCCCTCACTGTAAAACCCGTAGATTTACCAAAATATTTACTACTAAAGTAAGTCTCTAACATAAGTAAACGGGCCAACGCCCACAAGGATACGGGTATAAATCATTTATCACAGTGAAAATCAACATTTCTTATCACATGGAAATATGCACACAAGTCATATAGAAAGTAGCTACATGACAGGCTGGGTGTTTGATATAACTACGCTCTAGCACTACATACACGTGAAGGCTGGCACAAAGTGTGCGTCACAACAAGTCTAGACGCCAAAGGCAATCTAGAACAGGCTGGCACCTAATCATGGATCCATGTCGAGCGTAATGGTGCGGGTGTGAACGATCACGTGAAGCTGGTCCTGGCCCGGACAGTGCTAACATCGTGCATAATGTGAAATAAGTCATACAATTAAAATCATGTGTATGCATGCCAAGTTTCATCATAAAACCCAAATCATAAATCAATAAACAACAAGTAAGGGTTTACCACAAAATAAGTCTAATTTTATAAAGTAGGCATGCCACACACATATATATATTTCAAAAACACCATAAATCATATTATAATAATATAAAAATGGTAAGTACTAGGCCCACTCACTGATACGTAGTCGGATCGTAGCCCCCGTAGCGTGCCTGAGCTCGTTGCTCCTCCGGATAGGTCTCACCTATATGAGAGTTTACTAAACTAATCATTTAACAAGTCTTAATTCAATTAAAGTAATGAAAAAGACTTGAAATCGCCTTTGTTTGCTCGGAACGGGACTTGAAATGGTCGGAAAATGGGTTCACGCGCCGCCGTGCGCCGCCGCGGGGCTCCACGCGCCGCCACGCGCCGCCACAAGGCAGCACGCGCCGTCACGCGCGCCCACGCGCCGTCACGCGCCCACACGCGCCCACACGCGCTCGGACGCGCCCCCACGCGCTCACACGCGCACGCACGCGCTCACACGCGCACGCACGCGCGCTCACGCGCGGACACGCGCCTCACGCGCCCAATAGTCACGCGCCGTTAAAGTTAACGGCGTGCCGTTAACTTTAACGGTATATTCGTTTTGGCTGACGGAATATTCCCTAACGGCGTTACGGAATATTCCGTCGCCGTTAGAGAATATACCTGACGCCGTTAAAGATTCGACGGAATATACCTTCGGTATATTCTCGGTTTGGACCGGGTTGGACCGGGTCCTGCTGACGTCACGGGCCGGTCGCTGACGTCACGCCGCTGCAACTCCGGCCGCCGGGCGCCGCCGCCGTCCGCCGCTCGCCGGCGCCGGAATCTGGAAATCTTCGCCGGAAAATTCTGGAAATTTGTAACTTCTTCAGATCAGCACCAAAATTCATGAAATTTATACCAATTTGAAGCTGGACTCACGTAGAGTTCGTTTTTACCTAGGATGGGGCCAAGATATGGCCGGAGACGGCCAGAAATGGCTTGGAAGTTCTCGGCCCAAACTCGAACTCGACGAACTCGCCTCGATCCTCACATGCAAGACCTGGGCTTGAGTTCCAGAGGTCCTAGGAGGTCGATGGTGGCAAAATGAGGTCGATCTGAAGTCTGGGTGGCCGTGGTTGGCCACTGGAGATTCGCCGGAGAATATGGCCGAGCCTGGTTCTTTCTTCGTTCGTCGATTTCTGGGTTCAAGGGTGGTCCAGAGATGGTGGGGATGACGATGATGTTCCTGGAGTCAAGCTGGGTCGAGAGAGGCCGAGAATTACTTGACAGAGGCTATGGGTGGCTTGAACAATTCTCACTGGTTTTTGGTTCCACCAGTAAGTTCGATTCAATCAGGGCTAAAGGCCACTGAGTTGATTCGAGATCGAGTAGGATGGAGATTCACAAGGATGGGTTTGCCCAAAGGAAGGCCGAGTGTGGTGAAGATCAAGGTGCTGGGTGTCGAGAGTAATTCTCTGGACTTCGTTTGCTGCCTGAAATTCAAAGGTAGGCTTGGATGCAAGGATGCAGTGCAAGTGGAAGTGACTGGAGTCTAAGGCAGTGGAGTGGTTTTCTGGGTTTGTGCATAAATTGCATGCATAGGTTGTATGTGTGAGTGAGGCTCGGGAAGGGAATGGCAGAGTGGTGAGGATGGTTGAAGTGTGAAGCAACGCACACTGATGCATAATTTTATAGCTCAAAAAATCAGTCAAGAAAGGAATCTCAAATTGAAATTGTCCAATGCATGTCAATTGCATGCAGAGAAAAGGGCTGAGTGATTCAGTCTGAACCCAAATGCAGGCCTCGTGCCTTGCAGAAACCATGGGCTAAACCCACTGATTCAAAATACAGCTTAAGAAAAATTACCGTTTTACCCCTACTCGTAATTTGTCCAAAACAAGTCCGATTCGAGTGTCGTTCGCGTCAACGGGTTCGTAATTTAATGTACACACTAGAAGTACACCAAAATTTCTGAAAATACCTCGATAGAAGGGACGTAATCCCGAATGATACATTATACCACTAAGGGCATTTTGGTCATTTTACACCGTCCGGGGAATAAAATACAATAAACGTAGGGACGGGATGTAACAGATGGGTTTTTACTTAAGAATCATGAATTGTAAGGGCCAAAATCTAAAACTCCCTTAAGTAATTCGGAGCATATATGATTTCTTGGACTAAAGTTTTGTATATAGTAAATAAGAGTTTGTTTGGTATCCTTTTCAAATACAATTTTTAATCTAAAAAAAATGAATGTAGCTAAATTACTTAGTACACATTAGTTTCAAAAACAAAGAATTGAATAAAAAATGGATTACCAAACATGCCCTAAGAAATTACATCTAGCAATATGTAATTACCACTTTATAGTGCGTATGATTTATTTGACTGAAAATAGGAACAAAAATAAAATACATGTATCAATAGTACTTGTATAAGATATAGTGTTTTTCTATAGTATTTGTGTAATGTAGAGTCTTCACATATGCATAACATTGAGTCCATTCTGAATGAAGCTAATTTTGTGCGTCTAAATATATAAGATTACTCAGAAAGTTATCAATGTGCAGCACTCACCACCATAGAGGTTAGTTGTTGATGACGGTAATGGCAAACTTCGGCTTTATTTCTTTCCTGACCTTAGTTATACCAACATTTAATACACGATTATTCTTTTTGGTCAAACACTTTAGTCATTTCTTAATTCGGTTAGGTTTGTTAAGCGGCTGTTAGTGTGTGTGTATAATCTCCTAACAATTACAGGGGGCATGACTAAGTATTAAAGGGAGAAAAATGATTTGAGCCGGAAACACGTGAGTTGAAGAAAAATATCTTAATTATCAAGACAATTCATAATATATTAGATATTTTTGTGAAATTTATTTATTTATTTTATAATTTGAGAAGTGCTTGCTGGCTAAACCAACAACAATGCTCAGTTTTTTTTTTTTTTTGAAAATTATTGCAGATATTATATTAGACAATCCTTATCCAAAATAAAATAGAGAGGGAACAACATGTTGCATGCCAAGTGCTAACCTGTATTTTACAGGCTGTGTGCTGCTGCCTGTGATTAGATTCCACCTCCACCATCTCCATGCATTTCTTTTCCAAAAGTTCTATACTCTAATTGTTACGGTGCTTCGAAATATAAAATATTTCGAGTTTCTTAAACGTTAAATTTTTATTTTTGTGTTTTGAACAAAAAAAACTAATGATTACAAATTTTGAAGTATCCCATATTTCGAATCTCTATAAAAAATCTCTTTATTTTCCTTGTTTTCTTTCCCTTTAATCTTTTATTCTTATTTTTGGTAATAAAAGTTGTTTCTTTTTTATGTTTGGTAGAAAGTAGATTGGTATTTTACTAGTGTATTCTGTTCGTTGCGTCACCACCACCAGAGTAGTTGGAGAGCCATATGGCTTTTCTGCTCGGAATGTTTTTATTTGTTTACTTATATTTACAATGATAAGATAATTTACACTAATATAAAATTATTATTTTTTAAATAAACTGCTTATATTATAAGAAATCAAAGTCGAACATCAATGTCCGCCTCAGCGGCTAACACATTGAACAACCACCTGGGTTCAACATGATCTCATTGATACATATAGCACCTTCCTTAAAAATAAGAATGAGACTATCCACACACTATTTTTTACATTCTACACACTTTTTTCAAATTTTGAGCGTCAGATTAAATGAATTGAAGAGAATCAAATGATAAAAGTTAACAGAAAAAAAAAAGAATGAATGTGTGGATAACATCATCCAATATTAAAGGTCACAGTATTTCCCAACTAGTAAAAAATACGAAAATTGCAACTCACGTTTAGATTAGACTTGGTTTCATTGTTTGATTGGTCAAAAAAAATACTATTAGACCTGTATATTTGTCAAAGCTCGTTAAATGAGATAGTCAAGATACATGTATCTTTTCAATGATTTATTTAATTTTTCATTTAAAAAAAAAAAAGAAGAAGAAGATTTATTTGTTTTTTGTAAATTATTTCTGAAAGTTTCTTATAGTAACCAACCACAACCTCATAGCAGATCAACAGCCATACCCATATAATTCAGACAAAATAGTCTTTTCACAACAGCCGCCAGCTAGCTATTCTTATCACCCTTTGGTTGCAATTATCATACTTAACTATCACGGGGCCTAGTTGTTGGGGCGAATTTCAAACTCGTATTTCTCGCGGCTTGTCCTGAGTTTGATTCCTGGCGAGTGTGAATCACACGATGGTGGCCAGGAGAGACTGAAATGCCTCTGTCAGTCTTCCCGGCCTCCGGAAGAGTAGACTGTCGTGGCTTGGCCACCAACTAGTCCCTTTTTAAGAAAAAAAAACAATTGTCATACTTGAATAATCTTCATATTAAATTCTGAAATATTAATTTATTTTGATTATTGTAAATTATTGGATTAAAATATTGTTATCTTATGTATTATTGGGGTGTATAGCAAAAGAAGAAGGGAAAATTAATTAATTAATTATAAGACTCGGGTAGAGTAGTATGTGTTGTGTAGTCTCGCTTTAGGTGAGTTTTGTGGTCTTGCTATAGGCGAGTTTGAGTAAATATGTCGTGTTATACAGATTTCGGAAAGTGCGCTTGTCATATTGGTGACCGAATCGGAGTTTTATCTACGGTTGGTTGTGTGTTATACTCTCCACATCTTATGTTGAGATTGGCCATTTGGATTGCTTACTATGCATGTGCAAGTATAGACAATGCATAAGATCATCTGGGATGAAGAAGATTTAGCAGTATTACATATGTTCTTCAAAAGTAAAGTAATGAAGTGAAGGGTAATGTTAGGGAGACTAAACTTTTTAAACCAAATTTGTAAACCAAATGATGTGGCAATAAAATTAAACATTATAATTTAATGATTTTATAAAAAAAAAAGACAAACCGTCAACTGTTACATCATTTGGTTTACAAATTTAATTTAAAAAAATTTGATCTCCATAACATTAACCTGATGTAAATATCACCCACAAAATCATACATTAGGTCGTTCGATTTGTTCGGACAACAAAAAAAAAACGAGGGTTTTGAAAAAAAATGGCCAATGTGAGAACTGAAATTTAATTTTTGGTGAATAATCAAGCACTTCATCAGTGTCAATTACATTATTATAACAGGACGATCATGCAGAAACACAGATTACACTCCAAGTCTGAAAGTTTTGGGCATAAAACCCCCCGATATAATCACATCTATCAAATCAACAACAAAACGAAGAAAGCATCTGTGTAACACAAGAGCACGAGCAATCCAACATCTCTCTCAACTCATGGTTCCGGTGTATCCGTACGGACAGCTGTTCAAAAAAACAAAAACACCCATGAGAATACTGACTTGGCGGAATTACTGCACAAATGTACACGGTTTTATCAAATACATATATGAACTATTACATTAACATTATTAAAATCCTACCCCATCAGAAATAATAAAAATTTAAACAAAAGGATTATTAACAATCCATAGTCATTCTTCGACGTGCATTGTATTTTCTTCATTAATTGGCAGATCAAGAAAAAATCGACCCTCATGAATTATCTGGGATATTTTCTTCAATAGTTACCAGCTCCAAACAAACACCACCCCTTCGAATTAAGAAACAGTTCAGTGGACATTGAGAAAGCACATGACATCAACAAATAAAATCTAAATCCAAAATTTCATATTTCAGCCCACCAACAGTTCACAGTGAACATTCGATTTGATAACATACAACCTAATCATAACCAGCACACCAACTTACAACTAACATGTACAAAATCCACAATAGAAATCCTAGAATACAATAAATTACAGCCAGCAAGACAAAGTGACCAGAGAAACGGGTAGTTTCTTGATTGTTATCAATATCCCCCTAAAACACAGAAATGAAGTTTAAAAAGCCTTGTTTCAAGCACATTCCGTGAAATATAAATAAGAAGCCCCACTTTTAACATGACAGGGCAGAGTGTGCCCAAAAGTGTTTCAGATTTTACATGTTGTAAAAGAAACAATATTCTGTGGAAGAGTTCCTTCCAATCATGAGCTGTAGCCCAATGATCCTAAGTTTTACCGTCCCTCTTCTGAGGGAATTGTCCTGGGTTTAACTACTTATATGTACGCAGCTGAACACCAAGAGGACTAGAGGAGTTCCTGAAGTACAACTAACTTAAAGCAACACCGTTAAGCGGACAATACCAAAGCACTGCAATTTATTTTCCAACATAAGCTGAGATCACAAACAAAAGTTACTTTTATTTCCTCTTAGACCAAAAGGTGAACTGCTCTAAGATGCATTTAGATATCACCACCACTCTACACAAGAATATATTATCTATAAACAAGAAATGAGAACAAAATGTGGCAGGCAATAAGATAAATCTGTTAATTAATTTCATCATGTTCAGTTTTTTTTTCCTACTCTTTTGCTTCACAAGTTATACGGGCCTCTTAGACCACACAATTATCCCCTAGCGAGTGCAGCCCTCACGTTCCCCCACTAGTATCATATACATTCTCCTTACCCCCAAAAGAAAGCAACAACGAAAAAAAAAACATCACCAGCTACTAACAAATGATCCCAAATATCTTTAAAATTGCACAAATGGGAGAATTCCACACCCACTTAGGCCAACCATAAGGTGCAGAGTTCAGAGACACATTCTCATTTCATAAAGACAAAAGAAAGAAACAACCCATATTAACCTAAATGTTAACACCTTTGACAATTTCAAAAAATCTTAAATTCGACGAAAACTCACGAATCCAAATAATCTTAATTCAATCAAATGCGTTTTCACCATTATTTGTCACACGAAAGAACAAAAATTTCCAAAAAATCCATCATCTGAGCCACTCATTTCACATCAAACTAGCTACACAACCCAAAATTGCAAATTGAATTCAATCAGCCCATCACGAGACTGTCTCATTTCACCAAAAAAAACCCAAAATTTCTCTTCATCTAAAATAACCCCAAATCCTAAACGGCACATGATAATGCCCCACAAGTTATATGGGCATCATGCTTAGATCTTATTACAACTTTTGGTTCAAAAGTTATACGGCCCTCTTACAGCACATGATAATGCCCCATCAAAAGCAGTCCTAGAATTTCCCGACTAATATCATATGCATTCTCCGTAACCAAAAGAAAACAATTAGGAAGAAAGATCTGCAGCACTAACAAATGTTCCCAAATGTCTTCAAAATAACACAGAGAGAATTGCCTCAGCACCCAGTTGCGCTAACCACAAGGTGAAAAGTTCAGAGACACATTCTCATTTCATAAACACAAACGATGTGATCACAACGAGTTTCATTTGACGTTGTTTATCTAAAAGTTAACACCTTTGACAATTTTGAAGAAATCTTAAATTCGACAAAAACTCACGAATCCAAATAAATATTAATTCTATCAAATACATCATCTGAGCCACTCATTTCACATCAAACCAATTACGCAACCAAACATTGCAAATTGAAACCCAGTCACGAGATTAAATCAGATTTCACTAGAAACATACAAATTTCACTTCATCTGAAAAAACCACAAATCCTAAACCGCACAGATTGGAATCAAAGACCAACCCCGATCAAAAGACGCGATTTTTAACATCCAAACGAACAACAAATCACAGAAATGAAAACCCAAAATCTGAAATCAGAAAGAGAAATGAACAGATGAGCTTACTAGGCATCTCAGGCTTGCCATTGGCCCACTTGGAGACGGCGAAGTGGACCCTCTCGCGAGAAATGGCTTCGGTCTTGTAAGGCTCCTTGAGGCAATTCCGAACAAGATTCGCACAGATGTTGGAGTAGGTGATGTAAGTCATACCGGCTGCGCGCCAAAACGGTGCCGCTGCGTTCGACGCCATTGTCTTTCTCTGGTTTTCGTTCGCTCTGTGTGTGTCAGTCAATGTGACCTAGACGAAGCGCCCCTCTAATTTGCAGTGGTAGTTAATCCCGAAAGGGCTTTGTCTATGGGCCTGATCCAGTTTAATTTTTTGTGAGGCCATTAGAGAAGGCCCAATGACCTATCAAAAGCCCAAAACGATATAAGTATCTGTCAGTTCGACCGCTTAGTCACTCACTCATAAAAGATAATATAAAGTGAGAAGGCAAAAATTGTGAAGCTTTTAATATTTCTATAATGCCTTCACTTGATAGAGAATAACAATGGACAATTACCCAAACAAAATAGGAACAAAATGGTAATTTTATTTGTTTTAATATGAATCTTCAAACCCACGTTGTGGTTGGGTACATAATTAAAACTTAATTTTTAAATTCAAAAAAAGGTCAAGTGCCACACGAGTACGTGTGTGGCTAGAAGCTAGTAAAAAATAATGTACATAAGAGAATTTTTATTTTCAATTCTAGTAGGGGTGGTTGAGGTCCGGTTTGGTTTGATTTATCCTCAAACAAGCAGCATAGAAGAACCAAACCAATCGTTTTAGCGATCACTTTTTGGTTCGCTTATTTCATTTCATGTAATCGATCAAAGATTATAGGGCTAACTATATTTTGCATTTTCCATATTTTGAGTGATTTTTAAAATGAGCCACAAAATTTCAATTTTCTCACATTGTCTCCTAAGGTTTTGAAATTTTATTGATTTGTACCTTTTGTCTAATGAATTTTTTAATCTTCATTAAATTGATGACACAGTGAGCATGAAACCTGTAATTGGGTTGACATGTAAGTCACCTTTGCACCACATAGCCTAAAAACTCATCAACTTAATGGATAATTAGATGCTCAAATGTACAAAATTGATGACACAATGAGCATGAAACCCGTAATTGGGTTGACATGTAAGTCACATTTGCACCACATAGCCTAAAAAACTCATCAATTTAATGGATAATTAGATGCTCAAATATACAAAAGGTGTAAATTGATACAGTTTCAAAACCGTAGGGGGCAATGTGAGAAAATTGAAACATCATGGTCCAATTTAAAAATCATCTCAAATCTTGAGGGTGTTAAATGTAATTAGTCCAAGATTATATTATCAAATGGGATTTTGCAACGTAAATGAACAATAGTTGCAAAAATTGCTTAACATTGAAGATGGAGAAATCGTGAGAGAGATATGACGTTAAATTAATTAAGTTTTTTTGTTTTTGGTATTAAATGATTGATGTCAATGTAAGAGTTAAATAACCATTCAGAGAATTTCATTCATGTACCAAATAAATAGAATAAATTAGGTGGTATGGTACAGTTTATTAGTCATGGACCGAGACCTCTTGAGTTAAAATCTCATGCCTAGAGGTTTATTCGGATCTACGTGGGGACAATATCAGTGCATATGTCACTCTACCAACTAGCACTACTATCTATTGGTATTTATATATGCTTGTGAGAGGTTCACAAGTAATAACAACTTAATACATGTGGTGAGCTTAATACCTAATCCATATATTATGTAAGAGGTATCTATCATAAGGGAAAATCAATCCTTAAGAAGTGGGGAATAAACTTTTTACACTACCAATAATTAGTTAATTATAGATGAATTCTTTAAGATTATCTTCTTCTTTCCTTTTCATTTTATTCCTTCCCAAAATAAACCAAGGGCATAAAGACCCACTTCATAGTTGTAACAAAAAAGAAAAAGGCTTTGATCATAATTTATTTTGGAAAGTTTTATCAGTCAAAGATTTGGGTACAACTCAATTAGAAGTTACATATGGGAATAAAATTAGGGTTGCCCCATCTCTCTCTTTATTCATGGTAGTCATAGAGCGGGTTTACATGTTTGTAGGGTTTTCCCATCTCTTCTGTTTATTTATGGCACTCGTTATTTGGATCACAGTAACACATGTTTTGTCCATGGCTGTTTAGGTGGCAAAATCCACAAAATGTTCCGCCAGTCATATGGTGCTTGCAGTAATCGTCGCAAGGTGAGAACTTTTGACATGGTCCAATTTCATATGGGTCGATTTTTGCAAAATCGTAGCCTGTAAGTTCAAAACCAATCATTTATGTTATGACCAACGTTAATTACACTACATTTACTTATTATATTGTATTATTGTTCAGGCGATATCGTTAATATAAGCGTGACACAGACAATAAAAATGTGGTTATATCATAAAAGAATTTTCTTGTATACCTGAACTCAGAAGAAAGAAGGTAATGCAAAATAGCACCAAACAACGTCCGGCAAAGCTGATAGAAGCCATATTATCGAACAGATTCGTTAATATTGTTGTCTTCTCGGTCTTTTGCTATATATATAGATAATAATGTGATGGATGATTAAATCATGGAGTTCGAGCATTTGTATTTATAGTACATTAGATTTCATCTTCCAAGACTACTTTGGAAATAAATTCTAACTTTTAAAGTTATAAGTGAAAATTTAGAACAAGATTTCCTCCTAAGATTTTCATCTTGCACGAGTAATAAATGGAAATAAATTACATATAATCCGATCTATATGAGTAATAAATGGAAATAAATAAGATTTCCTCTTTTTTAGTGTTGATTTTTTTACCAGTAATAGAGCATTAAGATCTAGATCCCCATGATCTTCTAAATGAAGTGGCAGCCGGCACTTGTTTGGTAGGGTAGGTAGGTGAGCAACTAACATGAAACAAGTCCATCGCCTATTGTGGTGTTTCAATTCAATAATACATTGTCATGTGGAGAAAAACTCTACTACAAGAAAAAACTTCACTAGCTACAGATGTGAAAGTGTCTCTAACTATAAGTTTGTTTATAGAGACAGAAGATTGTCTCCTTAATCGATAGAGACAAGTCAATGCATCATTAGATCAAGACGCCACATTATAATGAACTTATTCTATATAAGTTATTGATCGTGTATCTTGATAGGTGGTTTCCCATCAAACTACAAGCATCGAGGTAGAGAAAATATATTGTCTAAAGGCCATTGCAACTCTACAAGTCTCTGTCACAAATTCAATTACCATTTCAGAACTGTTCGCAATAAAAAAGAAAGAGCAACTTCGATCCCAATCAGTCTGCAAATTTTTATTTATTAAACATCTGTGTACAACTCAATTAAACTTTAAAGTTATGAAATTAGGGTTTCTCCCATCTCGATCGATTTATTTATTACAAAATTAGATTTTAATGATTAAATAAAATCAAATTAAGATTAATGTCGGTATAAGATTAAAAATTGAATTTAGTCCCTTGAATCTATTTAATTGCCATAATTTATATTCCATGTCATTTTTTTTTTGTTGGTAATTTCATGATTTTTCTTTTTCTAAGTTACCCTTGTATCCATTAATTTTCATTTATTTGTTGACATTTTGTATCAATAATATATGGTTATAAGTCACTTATTTGTTGACATTGTACAAGACAATCAAATTTCTACATCAATTCATTATAATATATTTCAGTAAAGATATTTAAGTACACTAACTTATTATAAATATATTTCAGTACAAAAAGTTAGGTACACTAATTCATTATAATATAGTCCGGTACAGACATTTTGGTTCAAACATTTAGGTACACTAATTCGTTATAATGTATTTCAGTACAGTCATTTAGGTACTCTGACTCATTATTATAATATATTATGGTACCGATATTTTGATACAAAAATTTAGGTACGCTAATTCTTTTTTTTAGGTACACTAATTCATTGTAATATTTTTTTATTGTCTCACTCAAATATTTTTCAGAATGTTTTCTTATTTAATGTCGGGTCATTTTTAGAATAAAAAGATACATTAAATAATAAAACAAAAGAAGAATATGAATTTTAATATTTATGATGATGTGGATATCTAGTCAAAGGACTAGAATTGATTTGTAATCTAACACCAAATTTTTATTGAATTCTAATCTTATTTAAGGACTAAACTTCAAAGTCCCATTATTTATTCATGCAAGGCATGTACTCTCAACTAAAGTGACAGTAACATGTGTTAACTACTGCATCGTTCACTTTGCAATATCCACCACCATAAATATGCGGCACACATGATCAAGGACCAAGGGGACATCTTCAACTCTGCAAATTCAAGACCAAAAGAATGAGAATTAAATCTTCATTCTCTGCTGTTGTTTTCTCTAGAAGTTGTTTGAACCAATATTTGTCATTCTTGTTCGAGTCAAGTGAGCATCACAGCTCACTTACAAGTTGGCTCATTCGAGGTCCAACACCCCAAACACAATTTTATGTTCGAGGTAGAACACCTACAAGTCAGCCCATTCAAGGTCGAACACCCCGAAAGCAATTCCCCATTCGAGGTAGAACACCTACAAGTTGACCCATTCGTGGTCGAACACCCTGAACCCACTTTTCTGTTCAAGGTAGATCACTTCCAAATCAACCCGTTCGAGTACAAACACCCCAAACGTCTTAATCCAGATGGCCCAATTCCACTTTCTCACCGTTCGTGGTCAGAAAGAGATTTACAAGGTAAGTAAAATCAATGCTCGTGATAAAGCTGTCAAGAGGGAATAAAGTTTCAAATTTGTAAATCAGCGTGAATTGTGGAGAAACGTATAAAAGGTCAGACACTGATGGAGGCAATCAAGAACGAAAGATTGTACGGGCGTTGACTAGAATCTCAATAGTATAAATAGGATCCTCTAAGCCATTTGTTACAGGTTCTGCACCAAACACACTTTTGCATTCTATCGCTATAGCGTTCCATTCTACTCTAGGTAGAATTTATCTTTTTAATTATTTTTTGTTCTTCAATTTCATGTTTACCCAGCACTTCAATTCAGTAATTTAAAAGTTTATTTCAGCATTTAAGTTTTGTAAGTTAGATTTATTTTCTGTTTCGCACTTTATTTTATTTTTATTTAGATTAATTTAGTTTATAATCGAGTTTCTTATCAAATCAATCCCCACGACCGGTTCGTACGGATTGATCTGATTCATCGTGCATACCCACATCACCTATCACACCGGCGATAACCAAATCCACTACACATTCATCATATTCATCACGTGCGAGTACCTCGACCCAATCGATTTCTCACCCATCACTAGAATATTTGAATTCACCCATCACATCACAAGACCCATAGTCGAAGATTAATTACACCTTCCAAAGTCCTTGCACATAAGGCATAGAGAACCTACAACTGAGACACGTTCCTTCCTTAGTCACAATTGTTTTTGAAAGAAGTCAGACAAGCACAAATCACATTTTACTCGCCCCAGCCTCCAGGCCACGAGTTGGTACGCCCACAACACAAATCAAGAAAGACCAAGAGATCCCGAAGTCCTCGGCTTGTGGCCGAGACCGATTTTGAGACCAACAAAAGTATAAAATGTGCGTTACGTGAGAAAAGTTAAGGTTCCACCATAAAACCAATTGACAATATAGAGAGTAGCCTAACTTACTTATAAGCTCATACAAGGTCTCTCCTCCCATCAATGTGAGATTCATTCTCAACACGTTCCCTCACGTGTGACAAATTTTCAAGCTTAACATGCGGACAAGATAAATTGGGTGATGTGGAGCATGTGTGACCGTTGGGCTTCACATGTGCGACAACCTACTTTGATACAATGAAGAAAGTTGAGGTTCCACCATAAAACCAATTGACAATATGAGAAGTAGCCCAACTTACTTATAAGCTCATGCTAGGTCCCTCATCCCATCAATTACTCTAAGGAGAGAGGAGAGGGTTTGAACGCAGAACGTAATGACTGGAAAATGAAAACCCTAACCACCAGGACAATCCACTACTTGCATTATCTCTAATATATTATTTAATAGGCGCCGAGAAGAGGTTCCTTGCTCTGCCACACATCGTTTGATTAGAATCAAATTCAAGGCGCAAACACAATTCACATTCACATTTTTTCTACGTTGGCCATTTTTTGGCCACGTGGTGGCATGCCTGCGCATTCAAACCAAAGAAGGACCAAAACTCCTTCTAGGCCACCTGGTCTGGCCAAAAAAAGGGAAGCAATATCATACATACAATAATGGCTTCTCATCTCATAGTCGAATCATAAGCACCATGTATCGGAAAATTATTAATTTATATATTACGTGAGACTTATATGAATTTTTTATAATATATTATCTTACAAGTTTAGCGAATTATTAATTTAGCACGTTAAGTCAAGATTGACCACAAATATTATTTAACTGAGGTTATAAATTTATCGAGTGTTAAATTATCAAGGTTATACTGGGCAATAAATCATTGCATTAAAAATGGGATTATATCCTCTTAATTGCAGATTTGTTACCAACAATACCCACGATCTTGGTTTGAAGTGATGAGGGTGTAGCCTAATTCTTGTATTTTTAAGAACACCCATTCACAGTCTAAATCCTCTCTATGCATGCCTTTCTTCTTCTTCTTTTTTTTTTTTTTATAAAAAAATTTCTTCAATAATATTAAGAATCAACAGTTACATCATATAAAAGGAACGAAGAGAGCCAGCTTGGCTCTTCCTCAATCCAAGTCTGAAAAATACAATTTCGAATAGAAAATTGAGCAAGTTCATGTGCCACTCTATGCATGCCTTTCTACTTTGCTGCACTCTTCGTTTGAAATGATGAGGCTTGAACTGGTTTCGGTATTGCAACAATACCCACTTCGTAATTTTAACAAACAAAAAAACTATCCAATCAGTCAGTTTAATTTGTTTTATTAACTAAACAATTGGGTTCGTAAAATTCAATATTATAAAGTTGTAAAAATGAAATTAGCTAGGGTTTTCCCAACTCCTCTCAAATTCGACAGTAACACATGTTGATTCCATCGTCATTCACTTTGCAATATCCACCATATATACGGTTTTCATGATCCAGGCACCATTGGTTGCAGTCAGGCTTAAAATCTCGGCACGGCCCCACGGCAAGTTCATTTACCCATCCAGCAGGTGCTTCTGCAGGGACTTCTTCTGCAACTTTGTAGCCTGAAAATTCACAGCCCCATACACAAATTAAAATTTTTACAACCTATTCTTTTCTCTATAAGTATTAGTAAGTGTGAGTACAATCTACGTTATCGCTAAATGTTATTTGAGCTACATTTACTATGAAATTGTAGAGACTAATATCTTCAAGATACGTAGTGGAAACCACTTATAAATCTCACCTTCATCGCGTATATGATCGTAAAAATGTGGATGTATAGGGCGCAACGTTTGTAAAATGACCTTAGTACATACCTGAGCTAACACGAAGTAAGGCAATGCAAAGAAACACCATGAAAAGGCCTCTTGTTAGAACATCAAAGTTGATGGAAGTCATATTGTCGAGGATATTATTAGTTGTTGTTCTTCTCTCTTTTGCTGTGTGCGATGGATGATTGAATCATGTGGTGAGAGCATGTGTATTTATATTACAATTTGCATTGAATTCCTATCTTTGCAAGACCCTTTTTAGAAATGAAATTTTGGCGTGTGCAATAAACGAAAAATATGGTTGTGTGTGATTCTCTTAAACATTTCTGATTTGTTGCCAAAAAAGTTCTCTTTTATTTTAGTTTGCAGTGGCCACCTGTGTTGGCGAATAGGCCTGCTTGTTCAACCCAATTCAAACTCTCCCCCTTCTTGGTGAATATGGCCTTAGTCTAATTTAGCTTGTAATGAAATAAACAAAATCCGGCCATCTTTGCTCACCCTAAACCCTAAACCCTAACAAGAAAAAAAATTAACGTATAGCACTGTATTTTAAAAAATGAAAGTCGTCTTCTTCTTTTCAGCCTAGGGCTTATCCTCCAACTCCGCTTCTCCATCCCTTTGTGTATGTTTTCGTTTAGGGTAGTGCCATCAGAATGGTGCTTTATTTTGTAAACCCATTTGCATCCAATGGGCTCCTTGCCGGGAGGTAGAGAAGTGAGAGTCCAAGTATGGTTGGCTTCCAAAGCTCGAAGTTCAGAGACCATGGCCTCTTGCCATTTGGGGTCTTTGATAGCTTCTGCATAAGTGTTAGGTTCAACAGACCGAGTAATATTGGCAATAAAAGATTGATAGGAGAAAGAGAGATTATGACAAGAAATATAGTTACATAGTGGGTGTCGAGTTCCTAAAGAAGGAGAACATGTCGAAGACAATGATGAAGCCTTTGGAGGGGTAACGCAACAGCCGAGCAAACATAATCTTGGAGATAAACATGTGACTGTTTTGTTCTGATGGATTGTCGCAAAAATGGTTGTGACGTAGGTGGAGGAATGGGCTCAACTGCAGGAGCAGCAATAGGTTGCTCTACTGTAGAAGCAGCAGCAGAAAGGCTACTGTGGTGGTCAGTTTCGAGAGGCTTAGATGAGGTTGCGACATGTGAAGGTACAGAGATAGGAATGGGCTGACTAGATGTAATGAGAGTATCTGGTGCTGCAATGGGAATAGGTGGACCATCAGGGGTGATGTTGGCTGGTTCATTAGAGTTGGTGATAAAGGGAAATATGGATTCATAGAATACGACATCTCGACTAGTGAAAACTTGTCGGGTGGTAAGATCATATAATTTATATGCCTTTTGTCCAAGAGGATAACCAAGAAAAACACATCTACGAGCTCGCATATCAAATTTGTGTGAGGGATGAACGTTTGTAGCATAAGCTAAGCAACCAAAGGTGCGTAAGTGTTTATATGAAAGTGGGTGATGGAAAAGCTTCTCGTATGGTGTTTGATTAGAAAAAAGAGAAGTGGGCAACCTATTGATAAGGTAAACAACAATAAGAACACAATCCCCCAAAAAACGTAGAGATACTTGGCTTTGAAAGCAAAGCGCTCTAGCTACTTGTAAAATATGACGATGTTTTCTCTCTACAAATTCATTTTGTTGTGGAGTGTAAGTGCATGAACGTTAAAAAAGCACACCATTCTCTCATAAAAAATCATGTAACGACAAGAACTCACCCCCATTATCAATACAAATTTTTTGAACTTTGTGGTGAAATTGTGTTTGAACATAAGCAAAAAAAGAGCCTAATAAAGATTGAGTTTTTTATTTAGTTTTCATGAGGTACACCCAAGTAGAGTGAGAGTAATCATCAACAATAGTCAAGAAATAACGAGCACCAGTATAAGATGCAATTTTGTGTGGCCCCTCAATGTCACAATGAATGAGTTCAAAATTATGCGTACTACTAATATTACTAAAAGAAAAAGGCATTCTTGTTTGCTTAGCCAACGGACAAACATCACAAGATTTATTGGAATGAAAATTAACATCTAAAGATTGCTTAGCTAACAACTGGAGTCTTTGAGGCGATGGATGGCCTAGGCATTGATGCCAACAAACAGAAAAAACACTGGGACATGTAGATGGATGAGTACGGCTTGTGGGGTTGGTAAGGCAGTAAAGTCCATTGCGTTGTTTACCCCATCCAATCATCGTTCTCGTCTCCAAGTCATGTAAGATACAAAAATCAGGAAAAAAAGTTATGGAACATCGAAGTGATTTAGTTAATCTACTAACGAAAATGAGATTAACTAAGAAAGAAGCAATCCGTAAAACGTTAGTTAAGGAAAGCTTGGAATAAAAATTAAAATTGCCAATATTACTAATCGAAACCCTTTCACCAGTTGAAGAGAGTGGCTGCATGAGAAGGATTTGACCAAAAATTGCAACATAGGAGTCGTCCAAGCCCATCAACAATTGCATAACCTTGGTTCTTACTGTGAGATTTCATGGCTTCACAAGAGCATGCATGTGTAGTGGTGTAAGAATCCATCTCACCCCACATCCCCTTCAGTTTTGTGAAATAGGATGAAACAAATTCTTGATTTTGGGTAAGCCACGCAATGTCGCACTGAATCTCAAAAAAGCGAGGAATGTTTGCTGTGAAAAAAGTTCCTTAAGATCATCCCATACGTCTTTGGCAATTCGATTATAAACGATACTGTTAGACAATTTCGATGAGACACAGTTCAGGATCCAAGAGAGGATCATGTCATTACACCGTTGCCATAGTGCAAGTTCACTAGGCTTTGTCTCATCCGGTGCTGTCATTGAGCCATCTACAAAACCAAGTTTGTTTTAGGCGTTGAGTGCAATTGTCATGGAGCGAGACCAAGTGTTGTAATTATCGCCCGTAAGGGGTTTTGAAACAAGCATCATCCCTGGGTGATTGGAATGATGAACAAAATAAGGACTAGAGGGATCGCTGGAAGGTTTGAGATCACTCAAAGTCTTTGACTCACTAGAGTCATTGGTGGGCCTTAGGGTATCTGCCATCGCCAAAAAAAGGATTTGCTTCTAAACAAACTGGAAAAAAAAGGAAAAGAAAGGATCTTTAAGCTCCTGGTACCATCTAAAAAAAATGATACTGCAGAATTATTTCTTCTGTATTGAAAAGAGAATTGTACAGGGGTTTACAACCAATGAAAGAATCACTCCTCTAATTATTACGCTATTCTATAATCAAATCCAATATACAAGTAAGTAAATTTCTTCCTTTATTCTTGGATATCAGACAATCCCAATTTGTTAGAGAATCGTTGACTATTGTATCATTTACTGCCGCCAACATTGCTTCGATTTGATCGATAAAAAATTCCTCCACGACCTCCACAAAAACAAATCTAGCCTAAACCCTAAATCCTAAGTCTCTTTGAATCTATATTAGGTAAACAAAACTAAACGCTAAATTAACAACTCTCTTTTCTATCAATCTCTTAAATCTTCATTAGATGAATGAGTGCATCTTAAACTGGGGAAAGGGGTTTGAATTTGACATGGTTGAATCAATTCAATTTTTAACACAACACCCCCATTATCAGACTCTTAAATGAGGTATGGATTTCTTTGGCCAAGCAAGCCCCTTTTATCTACCATGGTCTATTCATTAATCAGTAAAGTTCAATAACATCAAGAAAGAAAATGATTTAAAGCACATGGAATCACTTCTTAAACATTGAGCATCTTGGGTGCTGGTTGTTGGCGGAAACGGATGGTTCTGTTTCTTCCTCTCTCACGTTTATAGAATTTTTTTTCATCTTCATGTTTTTATTTTATTTTATTTAATTAATTCCATGTAAGTATCCATGTCATTTAATAATTAAAGAGATTTAAAACACTCTTAATTAGGACCCTTGAATGTATAAGTAGATATCCCGTCCATCACATATATGGTCGTGAACATGTGGATTTACGACACAAAATTCGTAAAATAATTTTAGTACGTACCTGAACTCAAACGAAATAAGACAATGCTGAAAAACGCCATAAAAATCAAAAAGGCCTCTTGCCAGAACAACAAACTTGATGGAAGCCATATTCTCAAGTATATTGATTATTAGTTGTTGCTCCTCTTTTGCTGTATGTGATAGGTATATAATTATGTGGTAGGAGCATGCCTATTTATATTACATCGAAAATCTATCTTGCAAAACTACTTTTAGAAATGATAATTTTTGTATGAGCAATAAACGAAAATATGCGTGTGCATGATCTTCTTAGTTCACTACCAAATATTCAAGCTTTAACATTGGCAAGATTATATTTGGAAAGTCATTAGACCAGATACATGAATGATCCTACAAAAACAAATCTATCTGCCGGCCATATGGTATTAAAACTACAATTACAACAAATCCTTATACGAGTATTAATATAGAAATAAACAAGACAGTACAGACAATAAAAAAGGAAATTCAAATTTCGTGGCAAATTTCATCTCTCATCAAAGATATTTGGTTTCTTTTGGAGCAAATTCCCGAATATACGATCACTCACATTTATAGATAAGCTAATATGACAGTTGATGGTTTCGCGAGTATAGCACATATTTATAGTTAATCTTGTATTTCGTTCTATAATTTTCCACCGGCAATAATTCCTGTAGATTATTATTGGGTTAAATACAAATAACTACCTAATCTTTAAAGGTGATTTCAAATTGGTCTCAACCTTCTAAAACATTCCAAATAACTATCTAACGTTTTGAAAAATAGATATTCGTTAGGTTATCGGTGTTAAGTGATGACATCACTACTGTTAATTGACAATGTCATTAATGTTAAGTGATGGTATGGATAAATATTGAAGCTAATTATCACTAACATGTCATTTTAGAGTTCTAAATTCTCAAGTTGACTCTTTTTAGCCAAGTTAAACGCTAACTCTATTTAGTTAAAAAGGATCGGTTTGAGAATTTAGAACTTTACAAATGAAGTGAGAGTGAAATCTCACTTCAATAATTGTCAAGGCCATCACTTAATGCTGGTGACCTAATGGATGTTCAATTTTTAAAACGTTAGATGTAGTTATTTAGAATATTTTAAAAGATTGAGACCAATTTGGAATTACCCTTAAAGGTTGGGTAGTTATATGGACAAAATCCATTATTATTTGATTTGTATGGTAATAGGATCGGATCCTTCCTGTAATGTTTTTTAATCTTAAAAAAATTGAAATAAACAAGATATATATCCTCTTATTTGCTGATTTATTGCCAATAACATATACAACTTTAAGAAAATACAAGAAGCCGATTAAGAGCTTTTAGTTCAGGTCACAATAGTGGGGTTGGTAGACATTCTTTTCTTTCCTTCTTTCTCGAATAATGGAGACCACATTTTTGTATCAAATTGGTATACCTGATGTGGCAAGTGATATGTATGTATGCACCATATGGTCTAAATAGGTGGTCTCTCTAACATTACTCATAAAGAATATTGGTTGATCAGGTAAATCGAATATGAGTAATGCTAGCTAGGAAGACCACATATTTATACTATATTTGTGTATCATCTCATGTGACAAGTGATGCATATACAATCAATATCCAATAAGATAAATTCATTAATTGATGTGCATGACATGTACACATTACTTACCACATAAGATAGTACACAAATATGATACAAAAATGTAATCTCCCTAATTTTTTCCATTAAATAATGATTTCCGTTGTGTAGATAAATATTTTTAGTTATTTACGCAACAAACCTATTGAAGGAGTAGATAGACATCTTAAGTATTACTATGAAATATTGGAATTGGGTTTAAACGATATTTTCTTCTGAAGTTTTTTGTTTGCCACAAAACTACTCAACATATCAGAAAATTTTTGGGTGGTACGTATCATTCAATGGTCCGGTCATTGAATGGTTCTAGATTAATTTGTTGCGTGCTCCAAAATGGTACGTACCATTGAAGTTTGACCCCAACATATGTTCTCATTTTAAACCTTTTTTCTTTCTAAATTTCTCACACAATTTGCCTTCATTTCACTTCGCTTATTTTTTTCTTTGTCATTCTTCCAAACTTAAAAATCATAAGAAAAAACAATGTCCAGCCATGATTGGTTTAACCATAGTAATTTAAAAAAAAAAATAGTAGTAGGTAGTAATAGTCATGGTTGACAATAGCTATTTCATCGATATCATTTTTTACACGAGATCTTTTTATTTTTGGTCAATTTTTCACGTGCGATTTCAAATCAAATTTCCTTTTATAAATTACAAGAGGTTTTATATATTTTAACAAAACTTTGTTCTCAGACCCCTGTCGGCCAGACTCTGTGTGCTGATCATGTTGACCAAACGTTTACCATCCAGGTAAAATTTGGACGTCAACATCTTTACAAGCAACTGGAAACCCAACAGCAATGCACCGACTCAAAGGAATGATGAGTGCAGTTTCAAATTACAAATTTGCCCACATAGAATGCCTTCAAAGAGTAGGGTTAACCAGTTAAGAGATTGTTAACAAGAAGGTGTAACGTCAGCAAACCGATCTCAATAGAGAAGGACGCGCATGCATTTCGAAAGACAAGTTTTCATGCCACTCGCCACGAAGAATAGGCCATGGTGATTTCCAAATTCTCTAGCTACATGATTTCCTCAAAATTTACACCTATCATGCTGCCATGGGCATGCATGCAAAGGTATACTTATGTCCTCCATTTTTTACTCCACCAAGGAAAAGAGAGTTTCACAATGGATTGATGAACTTGTTACGCCTATTGTATATCACACGGGGGTCAAATAGTTGAGCACCTCTTTAGGTCCCAAAGAGCTTTTATATCATCTCACATGTTGTCGTACAATACGAACTCATCCAGATAACGTAAAAGCTCCTGAAAATCACTTATTTCTCCACTTGCACCAAGATGATCATAACTTAATCCTACTTGTAAGCATAAAAGCTAAGTACTAAAAAACAAGGAAATGAAAATTCTAATTGAAAGGGAAAATCCTAACTAGGAAGGAAAAACATTATTGTTAATTTCAAGACCGCCGACGTAATGTGCGCATATGTGGGAAAGAGAGAGTGGGTTATGAGGCTCGAGCTTGTTTTGTTCAGTTGTTGCAGTGATGAATCTGATTCTTTTCTAACCGGCCTCAATTTGGTGTTGTGAGTTTGATGTCTCCTGCTAAAAGTTTCTACGACTATACGACTATAAGTACTTTCAAGTTTTTCTATCAAACGTAATCAGAAGTGTTTTTAATTGTTATAAAATACTTTTATTAGGCCTCTCAAAAATAATTCCGAACATACCCTTTAAATTGCAACAATACCCACTTCATAATTGTAACAAACAAAAAAAAGAAAATATTCGATCACAATAGTTATGTTTTAATTATTAGTTAAACATTTGGGTCCGTACAACTCAATCAATAAGTTGCGAAATTGATATTAGCTAGGGTTTTCCCAACGCTGTTTATTCATGACATGCACTCTCAAGCTCGACAGTAACATCTATTGTATCCACCTGAATTCACTTCACAAAATCCACCATATAAACGGCTTATATGTTCGAGGCAGTATTGGTTGCAGTCAGGGTTCACATATTTTTCGCATGGTCCCATGTCAAGTTTAGTTTGCCCTGGAGGGACTTCTGCAACTTTGTAAGCTGCAAATTCAAAACCGAAAGACAAAATAAAATTAACCTCCCGCTATTTTCTCGGCTTGTTTGTTGCATTTTGTTTGGTTTGAATAACTCACTAGATTTAATAAATATTAAATAAAAGTATGAATGCCAACTTTCATATTTTGTCCAAATGAAGTTAACATATTTCTCTCAATCTTATCATTTTTGTGGGAATAATTATGAAGAATAAGTTTTATTCATGATTTCTTCATCTTCTATCTTCGCTTGGACAAGATTTGCAAGTTGGCATCGATACTTTCTTTCAATATTCATTGAATCTAGTGAATTATCCAAACTCAAACTAATTCTAGACAACAAACGAGGCCTATAAGTATTAATAAGCTTGCGTACATTGACGTTATCTCCAACATTATTTGAGCTCCATTTAACTTCTCATGAAATTGTACAAACTAATATCTTTAATATGTAAGTGATACCCACTTTTATACGTAAGACTCACTTTCATCACATATATATGGTCGTGAAAATTTGAACGTACAATGTACCATTAATAAAATAACCTTAGTACGTACCTGAGCTCAAACAAAATAAGGCAATGCAAAAAAACGCCATAAAAAGGCCTCTTGTTAGAACAACAAAGTTGATGGAAGTCATATTGTTGAGAGGATATTGGCTATTAATTAGTTGTTGCTGTTCTCGTTTACTGTATACGATGGATGATCGTCATGTGGTGGCAACATGTCTATATATGTTATGGAAGCAATAAATTGTGCACGATCTTCTTAGTTCGCTACTAAATCATCTAGGATTATATAAGGGAGCTGATATTTGTACCCCGTTACTACTATTTGTACTTCCTTTTTATTATGCAATTCAATTTTTAAATGGGGGTATAAATAGTAGTTTAATAAGAAAATGGGGTACAAATATCATTTTTCATTTTTAAAAAGTAACCAAACAATGATTACAAAGAAGATCTCCAGAGATTCTAAAACCATGCTAAAGTAATCAACCATCTAGGATTATGTAAAATAGCAAATCCATGTTGATTTGTTGCTATAATATACAATCTTACGAAAATAAGAAGCCAATTATGAGCTTTTTAGTCCAGGTTGCATTGGTGGGGCGTAGTAATATTTCAATGGTGATTGTCTCCACTTGGTTGGAGAGGTTCGACTAGTATAAATGTGAGTACGACACATATATTTATGATGATGAGTACAATAAACCAATATTAGTTGCGTAATTTTGTCAAAAAAATATCTTTATAAACATTTCATCATTTGTTAATTAACAATAATCAAAATGAAAATTTGAGATTATAGTCTTTTTCCTTTAGCAACCTAAAGAACATCAATACAATTTAGAAATGGAAACAAACTTACTAGTACCGGTTGTACAACTTAACCATTGTATTAATTTTCTTTCTCTAGTTGCACGAGGAGAGAGACAAGGAAAAAAAAAAATATGCACTCAAACATAGCTGTCCAATACAAGCTGAGACTTAAAGACAAAAATACAATGAGGTCTTCTTAATTTAGTATATTAATATAATTTTTCTAATAAACTAGTGAAATCAGAATATTATTATCCAATATATCCACTATCTTTATAACAGTATGATTTGAGACACATCATATTAGATTTTGAAAATTAAAATAAATTTTTGGATTTTCTTCTCTTTTTCAGAGAATACATGATCTAATATATCTATCTAATATATAAACATGATCTAATATATCTATCTAATGTATAAACATGATCTAATATATCTATCTAATATATAAACATGATCTAATATATCTATCTAATTTATACATTACAGCCTAAAAAACAATCTTTTTATTGCTTTACATGAAAAAGATGATGTTGTATAAAAGGTTTTTTCTTACATTTTTTTAAGACCACCGACATAATGTGTGCGTGTGTGTGTGTGCGTGTGTGGGGGTTGTCAACAAATTTAGGTTAATTTTAAGACTAGGAACGAGGCCAGATAAGACTTGGGATCTGCATTGTCCGTGGCCATTCTCCTCTATCCATTTTCTTGTCTTTTTATCATACTATTCTGATCAAAGTTATAATTATTTTAATCATAGGGCTCATCTTCCTCATTTTCTGCAACTCTAATACAAATTCCAAACACCAATACCAACAAAGTGCTCTCTTTCTTTAACAAGATGATTGCAGTCCTCGATTTTCTAGTAGATTTCGCAGTATTATATACACAGAGTGTTTTAATTGTTAGATCTTTATTTTAATATATAATAATTAAAATCTAACGATTAAAATTCAGAATATACAATACTCTGAAACACTATAGAAGTTTTGTGAGTCTTCACTTCCATTCTCACATGGTCTGCTGCTACATCTTAGTGAGGGATTTCGTATATTTTTTCTTTTCTTTTTAGAATCAATATTCTAAAATACTCTAAAGCATATCAAAAGAAATTCAAACTGTATAAGAGCTGAATACACTGTTTTGACCAACTTAATACATTGTTAACAAGGGATTAGTTAATGTCTCGTTATAAGCTTGATCATCACTTTATTGTATTTACATAATTTTCTATAATCATTTGTCTGATTTTTAGAAACTATTTAATTCCAGTCCAGTAATGGTAATTATGTGGAAAGGCAACATGGGGTCTCTGTTTAAATTCTATATTGGATTAATCAAGCGACTAATGCCCCCACATGGATTAAACGTTTAACAAATGCTGAACAAACATTTCCCCACAAAGGTAAGTTCCCATTTTTGGTACCTTGTGGAGCTTTATGTTAGTGTTCAAAGAGAAACCACACACTCTCTCACACCTCATATCTCACTCCTCTCTTTCTCTCTCTGCTTTTCTACTTTGCTGCATTTGGTTTGAACTGGTGTTTGTCAAGTTGTTGCAGTGTTGGATCTGATTCTTTTTGACCAGTCCTCAAATGGGTTTGTGAGTTTTCTCACTTTTGGTTTCTGGGTTTGAATATTTAGTGCCAAAGTTTCAGTCTTTAGTGTTGGTTCTGCTTTATGTGCTCAGTTCTGAAATGGGTTTTTGAGATTTTCAATGTTGGGATCTGGTTTCTGTAGATATACTGTTCATAGTTGGACTTGAATTCTGTTTTTTTTACTACTTCAGAACAGTAAAAATTTGAAGCTTAGAGAGCAAAAAATGGCTCCAAGCTTAGATTTTTCAAGGTGGTGGGGAAAGGAGAGTACAAGCAAGGGAAATCCAGTGGTGGTAACCATGGAGAACCCTAACTACTCAGTGCTGGAGATAAACGGTCCAGATGAAGTTTTCAGGCCAGTTGATAAGGACAGAGGGAAGAATGCTAAGCAATTTACATGGGTTTTGCTTCTCAAGGCCCATAAAGCAGTTGGCTTTGTTTCTTGGATTGGAAACATTCTTTGGTCATTGTTTGGTTCCATAAAAAAAAGATTGATTTTTGGGACTGTGGAGACTGAGAAATCTGGGAAAGGGAGGATTTTGTATAGGGTAATTATGGTGTTCTTAGTGATGGCTTTGGCTTTTCTGGCTTTTGAATTGATGGCTCACTTGAAAGGTTGGCATTTGCATATCCCACAAAGTTTGGAGATTAGAGGATGGCTTCACTCGGTTTATTTTTCGTGGTTGGAGTTCCGGGCCGGCTACATTGCTCCTGCAATTCAGGGTTTGACTAATTTCTGTGTTGCTCTCTTCTTAATCCAGTCCGCCGACCGGATGCTGCTGTGTTTAGGTTGCTTCTGGATCAAGTTTAAGAAGATTAAGCCAAAGTTCAAAGAGGTTCCATTGAAATCAGATGATTTGGAAGGTCCAGGATGCAATTATCCGAAAGTTCTTGTTCAAATTCCTATGTGCAATGAGAGAGAGGTAACAATCTCAATGCTTTTTCGGGTTAATGTTCTACAAAATTACTAATTTGGTTTGATCCTTTTAGTTCAAATTTGAGTAACTTTATAATTGGAAAGGTTACTAACTATATATATATGACTGTAGAAATTAATTTTAGGCACTTTTTACTAGTTTTCGTAAAGATTATTCATTCACTCGGTGACAATGACTGTAACATAAAATGTATATTTAGGTATATGAACAATCTATTTCAGCAGTCTGCCAACTCGATTGGCCGAAAGAACGCTTGCTGATTCAAGTTCTGGATGACTCTGATGATGAGAGTATACAATGGTTGATTAAGGGGGAGGTAGCCAAGTGGAACCAAAGGGGTGTCAATATTCTATATCGGCATCGTTTGGTTAGAACCGGTTACAAAGCTGGGAATCTCAAGTCTGCAATGAATTGTGATTATGTGAAGGACTATGAGTTTGTTGCAATCTTTGATGCCGATTTCCAGCCAAACCCTGACTACCTCAAGCTCACAGTTCCCCATTTTAAGGTGGCTAGATCTCGTTTAGCTCTTTCTCTACGGTTTCTAGCTATCTCTGCTTTAGGTGACTGATTTTGGTTTGTGATTCTTACTTGTGTGGTAGGACAATCCTGAGCTCGGGTTGGTTCAGGCTAGGTGGTCTTTTGTTAACACGGACGAGAACTTGTTGACACGCCTCCAGAACATCAATTTGTGCTTCCACTTTGAGGTTGAACAGCAGGTTAATGGGGTTTTCCTTAATTTCTTTGGTTTCAATGGTACTGCTGGAGTTTGGAGAATCAAGGCACTTGAAGAATCTGGAGGCTGGCTCGAGCGTACAACAGTAGAAGACATGGATATAGCAGTTCGTGCCCATCTTTGTGGTTGGAAGTTCATATTCCTCAATGATGTCAAGGTACCTTTAATCAATTCAAATCCCAATCCAACCTTACCTGATCCTATGTTTAGTTTCCAACTGTCTGGAATCTTTGTAAACTTTTTTGTATATAATCAAAAGCGATTTTCCATGTTGTGAATAAAATTCAAATGATGTCTCAAGTTTAAGAAACTGGTTTTTCAGGTCCTTTGTGAGCTTCCGGAGTCTTATGAAGCTTACAAAAAGCAACAACATCGTTGGCATTCTGGTCCGATGCATCTTTTCCGTTTGTGCCTTCCAGCAATCATTAGTTCTAAGGTAATGTTACAATTTGGTTCTTCTCTTTGATCAATGTATTGTCCTGAATGGTACCGTTCTGAGAATAACTCTACTAAATGCCATATTGCAGATGAAGTTCTGGAAGAAAGCAAACTTGATATTACTATTCTTTCTTCTTAGGAAGTTAATTCTCCCATTTTATTCTTTCACATTGTTCTGCATAATTCTTCCTCTGACAATGTTTGTCCCCGAAGCCGAGCTATCCATGTGGGTTATCTGCTACGTGCCTGTATTTATGTCATTCATGAACATTCTTCCTTCCCTTAGATCTTTCCCCTTCATTGTCCCTTACCTCCTGTTCGAAAACACAATGTCCGTGACCAAATTCAACGCTATGGTTTCCGGTTTGTTCAAGTTGGGGAGCTCGTACGAATGGGTTGTCACCAAGAAGGCAGGTCGGTCATCAGAGCCGGACCTGCTAGAATTAGAGGAGAGGGAAACAAAGGCCATGATTCACCCACAACTCTACCGAGGAACATCCGATAGCGGGCTCTCTGAGCTCAACAAATTAAAAGAGCATCAAGAAGCTGCTCCAAAACCTCCTCCTGTAAAGAAGTTGAACAAGATATACAAGAAAGAACTAGCTCTGGCTTTTTTACTGCTTACTGCTGCAGTTAGGAGCCTTCTATCAGCACAGGGAGTACACTTTTACTTCCTCCTATTCCAAGGTGTGTCATTTTTACTGGTGGGTCTTGATCTAATTGGTGAGCAGATGAGCTAAAGATTTGAGGTAAAAAAATCTCATGGTAAAAGATAAAAATAAAGGGTGAATAAGAGAATTCTTGGTGTCCAAAATTGGCACAGGTAGGTGCAAAAATAGCTCCTTCTCATTAAAATTGCCCATATAGAAATAGATATTTTTTTTTCTTGTCCTTGTATTGCTGCAATCATTTTTTTTTCTTGGTTTATTTGTGACATAGGAAAATTATTGGAGATTTTTATTTACATATAAGAATTTAGGACTTTTTCAATTTTGGCCTTTGTATTGCTGCTTCTGTGTGGAGTGTTCTTAGAGGAGCCAATATTGTATTCCAACACCAGATAGGTTTGTTAATTATTTGAATTTTCAGATTTTACACATGTAAAACTCTCTGTATATTGCTTTAGTTGAATTGGTACCACATTGTCTCTAAGAGCAAAAAAATAGTGTCGGCAGGCAATGGGGATGCCCTAAACTATGCCCTACAATGGACGGACATTCAACCCCACATATATCTATACTAATTATCTTGCCACTTGTACTAATAAAGGGTTTGTGGTTGTGGGTGTGTGCCAATCGTTGGTCCAATAAAGGGATGCATGATGGTGGTAGTAGATGCACCCAAAAAAAAGAAACCCTACCTCATGGAACTCATGTGGATCTCTCTCATCACCCACTTCCAAAGCATTCACTTTCTTTTGCTTTTGAGTTGAACACTTTTGAAGCGAAATTTTAGTATGTTCTGGTGTATGCTATACATCTGAATCTTTTGTCGTTAAATTTTAGTTATTAAATTTTAAATTATGGACATAATGATAAAAACTTTTAATATATAAGACACAACGGAGCATATTAGAAAATTTCCGCTTTGCATCCAACTGAACTTTTGCATTTTTTGCCTCAACTCTGGTACAAGTTTGATTGATGTTTTGCTTTGCTAAAATGACTAAACCACCCCTCTCATCATAAATAGATTATGGGGTTGCAACTGCCCAAGGCTTATGTGTTACATGATGATGAGAGGCAAGAGATCCTAAAGCAAAAGCATGAAAGGATCCCAAATAAATGCATATGTAAAGTTGGTTGATGGGTTGTCATGCTTGTATCTTTTAATTCTTTTTCTATGCTAAGAGGGAAAGTTATAAGGAAAGGGAGGGTTTTAATTCTTTGCTTTAGTTAAAGACAGTTAGAAATGAATTTGCAAAAACCGTCAATCTTTTTTAGTCACATTAGAGAAAATCAAACCCTAAACCTTGAACTCTTCTAACCACTTAAGCTTTTGCATTTTGTTTGTTTTATGTCAAAAGAAAGCTTTGGATTTGCTTGCCTTCCTCTATTCACATTATTTTTCTTCTTTTGGATCCAACATGAATTGGTAAAAAGCATGTCATTCAAGTCGCATGTGAATCTCTTTTTCCTTTCATCCTCACAAACTATAAACTTTATTATTCTCTCATTGAAGTAAAAATGTCACTTTTTTTTTACCATTTGACAAGACCAAGTACCTACTTCATGCGTACCTTTCATTGTCGTTGATAACATCTATAAATGATGTATAGTGCCACTAGTACTATACCATTACCATCCTTGTGCTATGATTCTTCGAAATCGAAAGCATCAAAAGCAATCAAGACACGAAAATGCTAGCATCAGTTGCATACGCTCCCAGACTGATCTTAGCCGTTCATTAAAGCACTCCCCATTACGAAGAGGATGTGGTCAGCTTCCCTCCCAATTTTTGGTGTAGAGACAAAGCTGGCGGACCTGCAAAACAAGCTAAATAACAAAATGAGGATTCAGATTTAATTCATTCTTGTAAGTTGCAGAATAATGGGTCCGTTTAACTCTTGTAAATGATATATAGAAAAAAACATTATAAACTTTTCACAAAAGGTGACAAAATAACAGGTCGTTTGATAACCATTTAATTTACAGTTTTCAATTTTCAATTTTGTTCTTACTTTTTTTTTAACTAAAAACCAACAATTGAAAGATGCTTGTCTGAGTTTTTAAAATTTATCTTTCAATTTTCGTTTAAAAACAGTCACTAAAATAATGAAAAACTGAAATGGTTACCATTCTAAATAAATAAATAATAGAGAAATACAGATCCACCAATCAAGTACATGGAGGCATTAAAGAAGAATGTCTTGTAGCATGCATGAATAGATGAAGGAGAAAACCAAGTGAGGCCTACTGGTTTGGAAGATTCTGGCCTACTAGCACGCTCCATGTTTTTGGCTGAATCACACCATAATATGCATGCAAATCGAGAGAAGTTGACAACCCATTCGGCCTATTTGCATACTTATCAACGCAAATTATTGCAATACATATTTTGTATTTTTTTTTAAATAAAAACGGATATATATGGTTTTTCTTATGCAAGCGATATTAGAGTAGAGAAGAGGAGATTTGAATTCGGAACTTCAAGTGCTAGAGTGAATGCTCTTACCAACCGAGCTACAAATTCTTTACAAAAACGAATATATATGTGAGGCATAAAAAGTGACGCATTTTGTTTGACTTGTCTATTTATGAACAGTCAATAGATGTAAACATATGTGTAATTCTTCTAAGGTACTGTCACATCCTTTTTCATCTTTCATCCAATTGCCACACCAAAAATTCTAGCATGAATTCTCTTTGCCAAAAGTCACTTTTCAACTTGTGTGTAAACGCCTTTCATCAAAGCCTCTCTAGTCATATGTTACTTTCAGTTGGTGTGCTCTTTAGGGCAAATAATTTCCATGCAACAGTGTGTGAAATGACGAAATAAACTTACATGCAACTCAGTGCAGTAAGTTTAATTATGCGCTTAGTTGCATGTAAGTAAAGTTTCTCTCGTCCTTTGCTGCAACTCAATATAACATGTGAGTTTTGGTGTACACTGAGTTACAAGTTAATTCCACTCGTCCTTTTGTTTATTGTGCATTTATCACGTACCCTATTGCTCTCATGTGATTATTGATTTGATGATCAACATAATCACATGCTCCTTGATGTTGAGCTAGCTAGCTACTTGCTACAAGGAATTTATAACTCGAGGCATCATCCTTGCAATTAGTTGGTAGGAATACAATTATTCTGCTGGCTTTGGTTAAATGAAAGTCCATTATTGTAGCCCTCGTGTTCTACAAAACCTTCTACGCAATTAGACCATAAGACATCGATCGTTCCTCAATGTTGGCGTTGTATTCATTTTAGTAGAAAGTTTTCATGTGCTGCATGTCCTCTAATTAATGTCCTGCCCAACCCTAGCTATACATGTACACATACAACCACGGGATTTTCTACTATGCTCCGAGGCATTCTATACACCGGAGTTTTTGGCCGTTTGATATTTGGTCAAGGATTCAGTGACCGAAATCTAACAGCAAACAATCCTGGTGTATAAGGTACACCAGAGCATAGTAGAATTTTCGTATAATCACACTAATTTGACAGGTATGGAATATGCTGAACTGAATGTTCCCAGTTGATGCTTCTATTTCCAGCCAGCATCAACCATTTTTAACGTTGAAAGTAACATTTACCTTAATTCAATCATTGAATCATTTTCTGCCGGAGCAACAAAAAGGCGTCGTATACCTGAATTCATCGAAAATAAATGCAGTTGAATACGAAAACAAACGCTTTAGAAACTCTACTTGTAAGTTTCAAATCAATGCGAATCACTCACTGTTGGCATAAACAAACAGGAATTGATATGTCTTTCTATCCCTACCTCTGTCCTCTGTACTAGTTTTCTCAACACCTTACAACATGAGATCCCGAGGTAAAATTGATTGCAGCGTAATCTTTCCTCCTTTCTTTTTTAACTTCACGAGAAGCATTACTGATTTTCTCTAAGAACAGAATAATCTTTCACCATCAGAATATCGGAGCACAACTTCTGCGGCACCTGTTGTAGTTTCTTTCCTTCTTGCCATGCTTGCCCAACCGAAACACCTGGCCCCAGATGGCGAACATACACAACCACCTGATCGTTGAAAGGATATGGATGTTTGACTGAAAAACCAAAATGAAAACAGTGCAAAATTACTTGCCATGTACAGCAGTTCAGCTACTGTTATTAATGGATTTAATACAGATGTTACAAACCAAAAGCCAACTTCTGATACGGCAAATACACATGACCCTTGGGTGATTAATGGCCCTACTCCTAGGCTTGAGCAAGCAGGCAACTTAATGGTAAACAGCCGGTACCACACCTATTCCCCTTAATGGATAACACAGCTCATTGGCAGTTGCTATGAACATGCAGTTTCGGTACTAGCTAAAAGGAAGTAGAAATGATACAGCCGGTACCACACCGAAATCATAAATACTGTACTTATAATGTATTCAACGTATCGGTAAGAATGGTTATTGTATCCAAAAAAGAAAAGGTTAGAATGGTCAGGTATATACAATGTGTCTGTTGTGTATACACCACATATGTATAATTGTATATGCACAATGCTCCTCTGTCTTCAGTGGTTAAAACAAAGCTCTCTTCAGCATATAATTATTCATGAAATCATAGTTTAGTTCCACGATGTGTTCACCAAACGTTCCAATTACTCTACAAATCTTTTAGAGACATCATTGAGATGATCTATCCTGTCCAAATTTGTCATTTGCTTATTTATATGCTAGGATATATAGATCAAAACATCTCTTCTCTCTCTTGCATTTCTTAGCTTTACCATGGTAAAAAAGATGGGGGTAATTTCATTGGAACGATTAAAATACAAAAGCAAATCAAGTAAAGAGTGACCAATACTAATAGTATCACATTGCATTGGATATATGGAAAATATGTACCTGGTCTTGGAAAACCTTCTGGGTATTCTTGGAGGTCAAACAGTCCATCCCCAAACTCATATGCTAGATCACAAGGTTGTTCAGTTGGCATTACTTCCTTAAGCTGTCTCACCACGAAGTACAGCGGACTAAAGGAATTCGCAAGTCCGGTTAAAAATGATCCACCTGATTCATTACGATAATTGTTAAGAGTTATATCAACAAACTTGATAAGTTGTAGCAAATCAACATTTAGTCTTGGAACTGCAAACCATGCAACGACAGAGTAGATAGAAACTGTACATTATAATCACATTCTAGAACTTTCAACTCAAACATGAAATTTTGGAGGACTATAAGAAACCTCAAGGAACATGTTAAATTTCAGTAGTTTCAAAGTTCTATTTGGGTTCCTATATTAAAATAAATAAAAATAGAGACGTTAAAAGATAGTTCTTCTAATGGATTCTTCCCTGAGATGTGGATTAACTTTCCTCTAGTTACATCACTGCCATATACCATTTACCAAACTTTAACGTGTCAGAGCAATTCACTCCCTCTTCGATGCCTCCTAATCAATCTACAATGTTGTCTGTTTTTATTACATCATCCCATCTGTTGTTGGACCATCCTCTACTTTTTTCCAAACCTCTTAGGTTGCTAAGGTCTCCATTTCTCCCATCGCAAAGGATGCTGGATAGTCCTTGCATCTTCTACTATCCATTGAGAGTTCCCCTCACATGATAAGCCCTCCATCTACACTCGGTAGGAATTTCCTTCACAACTTGTTCTCTCTGTAACTTTAACCTCACCACCCTAGAACTAATAATCAACATCCAGTAAGAACAATGTCTGTAGTATCCTGAAGTGTTTACTAAATGTTTGTAACTCACTCTTGCACCTCCTCTCATTACCACTGAAATAGTTCCCCGTTAACATTGGAATATCACTCAAGCATTCAAATCTAAGAATTGGAGAAAAGATTACTACTCTGATTTTTGCACTAGATAACTGCATATTCAATATCAAGACTGACGAATTACATGATGATTTTCGTAATCACCTTCGATGGACATGCCATTGAATCACATTTAAAAGGATTATCAGTGACAAGGAAAAGGCTGTCAATATGTATACTTCATGTACTTTAATCCCACACTATAGCTCTAAGTTATGCCCATAATGCTATAGAAACAAACTATACGTTCTACATAATGGACCAATATATATCTAATTTAGTAACCAACAAAGTTTATGGCAAGGTACGCCTGTCATCACTTGTCTTAACTAATGAAACATGAGACTCAGGCATTAAACAAATCCATCAAACTACATTTCTTCATACAACTCTAATTTCAGCCTTAATAGTTGAACCGCCAATTAGACCTACTATCTATATTATAAATGATAGATGTAAATGGGTAAGTAAAGATTACAAGAGCTCATCCTTGCCAACCCCCATGACTTTTACGAAGCAAAGGACTGTATTCAAACGTAAGCTTCAATTTAATTTTAACTTTCAATTAGATGTATAATAAAAATATAATAAATTGAATAAGAATAAAAAAATTCATGGAGGATAAAGAAATTACCAATAAATCGTCCATAAATATTCCCGTCTGTGCTAGAAAATATTGCCTGAGGTTTGCAGAACATTCAATTACGCAGTCCCAACAGTACATGCATGATGCATATACAAACAGGAAGACGAAGGGGAAAATCAATAGAAATAGAGGAGTTACCTTCTGGAAAGAGTTTATCCAAGAAATAGGCAATGGTCCTATTAAAGAAACCAGTGTCAAACTTTTCACAAGGTAACATGATAAGATTCAGATTAAAGGGGAGGGGCCACTCAATATATACTTCTCCACAGGTTATTGCTAAGAGGTGGCATTTGCAGCAACTACAACCCAGCTTATATAAGAAAAGAACCGGTTAAAATAAAAGTTTGAGAAATGCCTTTTTCAACAGAAAATAATCATCCAAATGTGACCAGAAATGGGCTATTTCCTATTTTCAAACTAAAAGAGGAAACTTTTGCTCATATAAATCAATAGGTAGATTTTTATTGTCATATAATAAGAAGATTTCATGTTTTTAACATCTTTAGTTTGATAAAGAGTAAACTAATAAACTACTCCATGGAACAAATTACAGTCATTTTCAAAAAACACTAATGGGGGACATTAGAACTTCCTGTATAAATGAGCTTTATTTACGTGACCTACCTCCACTTGTTCGGCAATTGTAATATTCAAGAGATGTTACACCATCATCATTAGACAACAATTTAGATGCACTTCTCTTGGCTAAGTTGGGATCCCCGTATCGTGTGCCAGCTATCTCCCAAGCTCTTGATATGAGGCTGCATTACAATTGCCCAAGCATCAATGACTCTAAATTCCACCTATTAATTTCATATAGAAAAATGCTATGCAAAATATAGATCCATGCATGAAGTCCCTTATTTCAACATAACTTAGTAAGGCTACTATAGTAAGGTGATATTTAATGGATATCATTACCTTGAATCTAGCAAGCGCAGAAGTCGATAACGCCTTTCTGGGGGAATATCATCAATTTTTTTCCTAACAAAACCAGACAAACATTTTTAAACAGTAATAGATTAAGTCATCGAATTGGAAATCACATCTACTAAATATCAATTAGAATTAGGGACAATTGATGTTTCACCAACCACTCAACCAGTTACTAGTCAAATTCAAAATTGATAAACCAACTTAAACACGACCTTTCTAGAAGAATTTCTATATATCAACTAGAAATTCCGCTAGGCTAGTGGCGCTAAAACCATTAAGGATTTCTTATCTTTCTCATTCAATGTATGAAATTAACTTACAACTGAGCTTATATAATTAGCTGAAAACACTTCAGCTAATCAAAACAGAATCTACCTAATCAAAACTGTAATGATAACAATTCTAACAATCCCAACTAATTTGGCTACTGTTGACTCTATTGACTTGCTGGCTAGGATCCAATCTGTGATGACTAGTATTCTTTGACTCTGGGACTTTCTCTTCAGGTTATACGTCAAGTTTTAAGCTTTCCACAGGCATAGGGTCAACAACCTTCAAACTGAATCCATTTGCATGATTCTCGAGCCGAATAAAAAACCTCTGCATAACAAGCCTACACACAGCTCGACCAAAACTCTACGTAAATGTACATAATGTCAGACCAACACTATACAAAATGTAATAAAATGGACTTTCTTATATTAGTCAAATGAGCCACAGCCTATGCTGTAGACTCAAAGAAGTTAAAAACTTCAGTCAAGCCTAATCTTACTTAGTTCCTCAATTACATTGTTTTTCGTGTTACAGGATAGTACTATATCACATATACACACAAGTCAATATGTGCAAGTTTTTAATTTTACGTCATTAATCCTTTAACTGTGTGATGAAGTCAACTTGATCAACGGTGTCCATAATCGTCATGCATTGATGTCATGCAAGTAAAAGTGGCACACCCTATACATGTGTGTCTATATGTACAACACTTGTTCTTTTTCTCGGCAATTTCACAACGAAAGGGAACAACTTGAAATTAGCGTTGAAACATTACATATAAGAAAATAATAAGTCAATCAAGCGACGGAGAAAATAACCCAAACAGAACTTCTAAAATAAATGGTCATAAAACTGAAAACTAACCAAAGATATGCAGCAGGATTGTACGAAGCCGAATCCAAAGGAATCAACTCCTTCGGAGGATCAAGAAACGTGACAATATCTTGCTCATCCAAGTAAGCTTTTTTCCCACTTGGAAGATATTCATATGGTTTCTCGTCCCACGAAGATACATACCCTCTCCCGCCTCCATTGACAGCACAAATCACACCACAAGTATAGTGCAAAGACCCATTTCCGTACAATCGAAAACCTACACACCCAATTAAAGACCATAATCACATATCCGTACATGTACATACAATTTTTGCACAACTAGATACCAACAAGGCAAAACCAAAGAAGCATAATTTGCAGTCATATGGTTTCCGAGAAAATGCGAGAAAACAAAAGGAAAATAGAAAATTTGAGCTTTACTTTTTGCAATTACTTCGGACGCAGTGAAAACGAATAACTGAAACTTTAGCTAAACCGAACAGGGAGCTGGTTGTTCGCTGAGTTAGCATTTCATTGAAGTTCTGGGTTATCCACTTACTGAGCTAACGTATCTCCGCAACCAAACAGGAGGAAAAGAGCTTTCAATTTTTTGAATTTTTTTGGGGAAATTGAGCTGTGGAGTTTAGATTACGAGTGAGTAAAGAAGTCACCTTCGACGGAATTATAGCGAAGGAGCGGAGACCGTTGGCGGGGAAAGTTGATTTGGCGGGAAATAGGTGATGCGAAGGGACGAACGGGATTGTTGAAGGTTGCTGCCGCCGCCTCTGCCGCCATTAGCTTCTCATTAAAGTGGAAAAGTTTTGGAGGGGGAAAATGAAATAAAAGAAAAGGTTTACCTTATTTCATTTTTGTCTTATTTTTCGAAATGCTCCAGAATTATATCTTAAATATCACTTTACCCCTGCTTTTGAAGTTGAACCACTCTCTCTCTTTTTGATCAGAGGATATTTGGAAATTTTTGTGGTGCTATTTGATATGTTGTCATCTCTGCCATCTATATTATTGTTTGAATATCGATAACATAGAACAAAAGTTAACAATTACTATGAAGTTAACGGAAATTGCTCTATTTTTATTAGAAAATATTTAATGTGTCATCTATATTATTGTTAGCATATCGATAATGTGGATCAAAAGTTGACAATTATTATGAACTTAACCAACTAAAAGTAATGTGAGACACTAAATCTTTGCTACGTGTGCAGAGTGACCACTAACCCAAGTAGCTTATGACGTGTTTAATGTGACTTCACACATCAAATGGTGGTGAACAACTTTCAAAAATCAATACTCACTTAACATAGGGGTATAGTCAATTTGGATTTCATAGAATTTTAACAGACTTTTTTTAAGTGACAAATTTCACAGGATTTTAATAGACTCCACAATTGTATATGGATTTTGGCATATTTAAATGGAATTCTATTATAGATTTTTATGGATTTGTATGAACTTCTTTCACAAATTTCTTAAGATTTAAGTTGACTCGTACAACATAATCAATTTTGGTTCATCCAAATATATATATTGATATGACAATACTAATCAATCAAATATGTCTTTTCTTTTCTCATTTGAACTGGGGTTGTGATCTCCTTCGTTCTTTCTTTTTTTAACTAATCAAAACAAAGATCATTGACCTAGTAACAATTAGATTGCAAGAGCTCATCAGTAGGTTACAGATGGATTTAATTGGGCACATGAACAAAAGGTGGTTACTAGTGCACTTAATTATTGCTATCCTTGTGGGAACATGACTTCTGTTTTAGAAGTTGATGACTACAGGGGCCATACCTTCATTTTGCTCCATCGGCCTTTGGATGGTGCTTCTAGCAGTCACAACACTAGCATTATTCATGACTCATTATCCTTCGTTCACATTGTTATTATTCTGGGCATCTCTCCACATGTCCAAAGCTATATTATATCTCCATTCATTAGCAATATTTCGTTGTTGTTCTTGTGTTTGAAAATCTTGCTCAATATCCCCTTCTAAAATTGATAATGGTGGAGTAAAAGAAGATTCGTTATCTGGATCAACAGGAAACTCGTTCGATCTACACTCCTTGCGAAGAAAATTGTGTACTCCCGCACAAGCTAATAATAGCTCTGCTTGTGTTGCATATGAAAATGGATGTGCAATATTAAAAATTGGGAATCATGATTTAAATATACCAAATATCCTCTTGACGACATTTCTTAAGTGAGCATGACGAATATTGAACAACTCTTTTTTGTTTCTAGGCTCACGACCTAGACCACCATACTCTAGGAGATTATATTGGATTCCTCGATAAGGAGCTAAGAACTGTCGTTTATTTGGAAATCTACAATCTACTAAGAAAAATTTACCTGATAATATATATTTTAGTATGCAACTCAATGACTTAATGAGAAATTTTTATAAATAAATAAATAATAATAATAATTTGATACTTTGTGGCATTTTGTAACATCCCGTAAAAAGTTTGTTATAAAATAATTCTTGAGGGGATATTTTGGACACGTGCGTGTTATTTTGTACATGGGACCGTGTAATTTTACTGTTTTGGTGGGTGCACAATACCCCCAAAACCCAAAATATCTCATTTCCTTCTCTTCTTCCCCGTCATTTTTCCTTATAATTTTCATTTCTCTTTTACTCTCTCTCTCTCTCATTCTCACCGTCTGTGCACAGTGCACATCGACGAAAACCCGTCGAACCGAGGCGAACTAAAATCACTACCATCTTCGTCTTGACACCTTGGACTCAACAGTGCAAACCGTTCGTCCAAACTTCCGACTGTTTGACGGGAAAAGCACATGGGAAAATCATACCTTCTCGGAGATTTTCTCGCCATTCTAGACCGATGTGAGGTTTCTAACTACCACCATTGGATTCCTCTCGTTGAGTAGATGAATTTTCATATGTCGTTTGCTTGATTTGGTTGAGTTTTGACATAGATTGACAAAGCTACAGTAGCCGCAGCTTTTCGAGGCAAATACATGTCATTTCCCGAGCTTGTATGGCCAAACGAAAGGTATACCGTCATTCTACTCCTCTCTAGCTTCATTTTGATATAAAGAACGTGAAATTTGGCCAAGAAATGAATAAGTTTTGGAGATTTGAAAATTCTCTAGAAAACCGGCCAAATTTCGGGCGACCGGAGCCAGTTGCAGCGGTGACCAGGCGGACATGCCAGTGACGTCAACGATGACATCAACAACCGGTCCATACCGGGAATATTCTTGGGAATATTTATTTTAACGCCGTTAGGAATATTTTGTTAGATTTAACAGAGATGCTGGAATATTATGTTAGATCTAACGGCATCAACTGACGCTGTCAGTTGACTGGTGCGTTGACCCAGCACGTGAGCCGCACTTGTGCCACACATGAGCTTGGCGTGGGGGCGCGTGGGGCATTATTTTCGACTTCCGTTGACGCGAGGCGACTCGTGACGACGCGTACTACCTATGGGCAGTACGTATGGTATTTTTCGGAATGTTTCGGACCTCCGTGTTGAGAAAACAAGGGATAGGTTTTATTAATTAGTTTAATTAGTAACCTTTATGAGTTTAATCATTAGTATAGTGATATCTCATATAGGTGAGACTTATCCAGATGACTACCGGGGCTACCCAGGACATGGGGGCTATGACCCGGCTACTTACAAGTGAGTGAGTGGGTCTTTGTTTTGATAAATGTATTATTATGTATGGTTTTTCAACGCTCTCTTTAAACTGTTAGCACAACTTATATAATATGTGTTTGTTGGAGGTAGAACACCCGTATTATATTTGCCATACATTTTTATATATTGTTTCTCATCAATAGTTGTCGAACACCCAGGTATCAGTACTCAGTCCTATGGCCAGGACTAGCCTTGACGTTTGGAGGTATCACACCCAATACCGCTACACAACTTTGGATCCATTGTAGGTACTAGCATGTTCTAGGTTGCACTAGGCAACTCGAACTTGTGTGTGACGCGCTTTGCGCACAACGATTAGCGTTAGACTCGCGTCATTGTAGTACTCATCTTATTTCTCATATACCTAGCCTGTCCTCGTAGCTTATCTACTTGGGCTTGTGTGTTTACATATGGATCAACAGTCAGTTTGATTTTCGGGGAGTACCCATGATTTGTGCATTCATTTTTGTTTTCGAGCAATCCATAATTGTTTTACCATTGGTTTTCGGGGAGTACCCGTCTTACTATTATAGTATTTTGAGGATCATACCGGGGAGTATGGCATATTTTCAAAAACTATACATGTTTTCCAGCGAGGGGATAGTATGCTCTTGAAAACAAAGGTTTTATCAAACTTTACTTTTTGACCCACTCACCCTTTTATGTTTTGCGCCTCTCAAAGACCTAGTGGCGGATTCGATTACTAGTGACACAAGGGCTTACTTTAGCTATGGTTGGTGGTTCTAACAGTTTCTCCAAACTATGTAGGATTTGTTCCTACTTTTAGTTAATTTCTACTTATCCATCCTCATGAGGATGTGAATTTTTTATTGTATGCACTATTTACTATGCTCTGACTGTTATGCACCTGTAATATTGAGTTTTACCCATCATCGCACTCTTACTTCCGCTTCCAACTCTATATCTACTCACTTTTTCACTTATACATGCATAATTGGCTTTCGTCACTTAAAAAGTGTGCCAGCACTTCCAGACACCTGGCGTGTCAGGATCGGGATGTGTCAATTTTAAGTCCATTCCTCCTCGTCAAAGCATCATTTAGTACTCTTGAATCATAAGCTGATCCTTCCCACCTGCTAAGGACGTACGTGAATTCCAAATCAAAGTTACAAGCGACTAATACATTTTGTGATATGACTCCCTTCCGATTGCGATAATTGCTTACATCACATCCAGCTACTGATGCTGGGATAGGTGTGCCGTCAATAGCTCTAATACAATCCTGAAAGAGTGTTCTTAAGTTTATCTTTTCAAAAAAATTAGAATGATACAAAATAAAAAATAAAAAGAATAACATTATTCGTACCATTAAGTAAGGGTAAAACCTCGTACTTTCTCTTATTTTAGATGGCACTGCTATTCCAAGTTTGGCCATCATCTCCGGTTCTATCGTGTTCAAGGCCTTCAAAACTTTGTTAAAATTTCTACTGATAGTCTAATGTAATTGGCCAAATGTCTCACGTATTAGACAATATCTATTATTGTGGTCGACAATGAGCAAAAATGTTGCAAGTACTTATTCTATGCAAATGAATCTCGTATCTCGTAAGAGTGTTTTTTCTCTAATAATAGTGAATAACTTCATAAACACATCAAGATACATTCTATACCTTTGCCAGAAATCCTCTGGACGGTTCTCTTTCAATATTTTATGTATATAATTGTATCATTCCATAGTAATTGGTCGCCGAGTTAATGGACGTTCAATAGATTGTTCAGTTGTGATTATTAATTCTTTTATCACGTGGACTACGGCTTGAACTGCCATCAATAAATACTTGATGGTTTCATAAAGTTCTTCTTCCTCAATTTCTTCTTCATCAATTTCTTCTTCTTCTGTTTCGTTCCCATCTTCTTCCTCCATTTGTTCCACTTCTACTTCTTCCTCCTCTTCGTCCACTTCCTTTTCTTCCCCATCTTGTTCCACTTCCTTTTCTTCCCCATCTTGTTCCACTTCCATGCTTGATTAAGACATTATATAAAATACCCAACCAAATAAACAAAATGATAGGCAAGTTAACAAACAAACGAAGAACCATATGTAATACCAAAGACTCGAACAAATATAACAAATAGTAATTAACAAAAAGTACGGATAAGTCAATTAAAAATAATCCAAAACAAAATGAACAACAAATAAAACTAATGTATCATAAGTCAAATCACATCTCATCTCATTTAAAATTATAGGTTATCCAATTTGAGTGCTCTTCAGGTGACATCTTCATAAATGCGTCTTTTTTGGTTTTGGTATCGAGCAAAGCAATCGCTTGATATCCAAATTTGGTGTTTCCTTAATAGTGTCTCATAAACAATTTTGTCTTTCTCTATCCTTTTCCATTTTCTCCAATAGGCTATTGACTCCTCGAAAGTCGGTGGCAATTGAACAGAGAGTAAGTGAAATATTTTTCATAATTCCAGCTTGATTGGTGGCCTCATATGATCTAGTATTCCCTTGGTATCCAATTCTAGTTCATTTCCTACGATTGGTGATTGGTGGGGGAAATTTCGAGTTAGTGGCCTGAGAATGTAAGGATGGAGATGATTGTTTGAATGATGGAGCTTGATTTGATGTTAGGTTTTGATTTGGTACAAAACCTCCATTTTCCTCATCATAGAACAACGTCTCTATTCCAATTTGTCCATCTTCCTCTATTCCAACTTGACTATCTTCAACCACAAACGTTCTTGCATCAGTTTCCTCACCCAATCCTACTAAGTGTCTCCCAGTAGCAGTTGCATTACCAAATACAATATGCAAATCTTCAAAGTCATCACAAGATTTGTTACACATGCTTCTTTGGCTTAGGTGAGCCTACAAAAGAAACAAGACAATCACAATTGTTTAATAAATTATAAGTATATACTCATGTTAAATATAATATTTTTAAATAGAAGCTGAAACTCACCTTAAAGTACTCTTCTCAAACTTCTTCCTCAGCAACAAATCTCTTTGTGCTTGCATCCCACCCAAAGCTAGAGTTGCTTCCTATAAGCTGAGTATACTTTCCATATTCTTTCTTTAAGTATTTCACTCGACTTGTGTAATGCTTATAAATTTTGTTACACTTCAATTTTTCATGAAGTACAGGAAGTATTCTTGTCGTCACAATATCTTTACTTAGCAGGCCATTAGCATCGCTCCATCCACGACATGTAGCATCAACAAGCAATTGTAACAACATTTTGCTCTCTTCCACAGTCCAAAAGCTACAATCATTGTTGGCCTTAATGTTTCTGTTTTCTTGTTCTTCATCTCCCATTTGTAATGTTAATAATATATATGTGCAAATTACTATTAGTGAAGTGATGTGATTGTTGCTGGATTTATGTAAGTGAAGTGATTATTGCTAAATTTATTATGTATAATTATATTAAGCAAAGAAATTGTATAAATATGAAAGAACTACTACATGCTATGACTATGTGTGTATAAACATGCTGAAAAGCTGGAGTAAAAACAAAAAAGAAATTATAACTAGATATGTATTATGTACATACCAAAAGCACCTTACTCAAATGACATGCATTGTAAAAAAGAAAACTATTAAGAACTTTGTATACACAAATATATCAAATCTTACTATTGACAATAAAACAAACAGCAAATAACCACACAATTAATCAAACATCAGTAAAAATGTAAATTGATAGCTAGGCAAGGCCAATAGTAAGCACATACATGAACAAGTGCTTTTATTTGGCTTATTCAAATGATTAATTAGAGGTACCAACACTATAAAATTTCAAGGGATGTTGTAAGTTCCTACTTACATATTATAATACCTTTAGTCTATCTATCTTAAAATATAATATAAGGTGATTAATTAGATTAATCATTAGGCTTGATTAGAATTGTTGTGATATGAATAATGATAAATCAGAGTTATTATCCCGTAAGCTAACCACAGGGTTGTAAATATGTTGGTCTAGTTGTATGTCAATCTCCCATAAATCAATCCACATGAAACATATATACCATCAAGAATGAATAATGAATAATAAAAACCGACTACCACCAAATATGTTGGATGAGGCTACCCATATACAAGTTCCATTTAGAGGAGTTCCAGCAAATATGAATAATGAATAATAAAAACTGATTGCCATCCATGCGAGTTCTACTATATGTTGGTCTTGTAATATTTTGAATATATATATGAGATACAAATCGACTGCAGCAAGAATGCATAATAAAAATATTCTGTAACTATGGACAAGGGCAAAAGCATGCACCTTGAAACACCATGAAAATAATGGAGAAAAATGATTCATAAGATACATGACCATACAAATTCAGAAGAGAAAACCAATACCTTGAGGGATGAAGGAAGACTATTCCTCTTCTGTTTGAGAGAGGAAGACTGTTCCTCTTCTGTCTGATGAGGGTGAAAAGAAATCAGAGGGGGGATGGTTGGATTCTTTATGGCATTTGGTATTTATACCATACACCCTTAAATCTATCAAAATCTCTTACCCATTAAAATCCTAGCAAATCTATGGTATTCTCACTACACCAAGACATGTGTGTACTTTTTTAAAATCCTAATTGACTACACTTGGATTTGAAAGTATTATTTTAAATCCTCTAAAATCCTAATTTGAGTATACCCTGATTCTAAAATATTTTAAAATCTTAATTTGACTACACTTCTCCCCCTCCCCGCGGTATAGTCATGTATCTCATGAACTATTCTTCTCCATTATATATTTTCATGGTGTTTTTGCCCTTGTCCATAGTTACAAAATATTTTTATTATTTATTCTTGCTGCAGTCGGTTTGTATCTCATATATATTCAAAATATTACTAGACCAACATATAGTAGAACTCGCATGGATGGCAATCGATTTTTATTATTCATTATTCATATTTCCTGGAACTCCACTAAATGGAACTTGTATATGGGTAGCCTAGTCCAACATATTTGCTGGCAGTCGATTTTTATTTTTCCTCATTCATTCCTGATGGTATATATGTTTCATGTGGATTGATTTATGGGAGACGAACACACAACTAGACCAACATATTTACAACCCTATGGTTAGCTTACAGGATAATAATTCAGATTTATCATTATTCAGATCACAACAATTTTAATCAAGCCTAATGATTAATCCAATTAATCACCTTATAATGTATTTTAAGATAGATAGATTAAAGGTATTATAATATGTAAGCGGGAACTTACTATTGGCCTTGCCTAGCTATCTGTTTACATTTTTATTGATGTTTGATTAATTGTGTGGTTATTTGTTGTTTGTTTTATTATCAATAGTAATATTTGATGTATTTGTGCGTACAAAGTTCTTAATAGTTTTCTTTTTACAATGCATGTCATTTGAATATAAGGTGCTTTTGGTATGTACATAATACATATCTAGTTATAATTTCTTTTTTGTTTTTACTCTAGCTTTTCAGCATGTTTATACACACATAGTCATATCATGTAGTTGTTCTTTCATATTTATACAATTTCTTTGCTTAATATAATTATACATAATAAATTTAGCAATAATCACTTCACTTACATAAATCCAGCAACAATCACATCACTTCACTAATGGTAATTTGCACATATATATTAGTAACATTACAAATGGAAGATGAACAACAAGAAAACAGAAACGTGAAGGCCTAGAATGATTATAGCTTTTAGACTGTGGAAGAGAGCAAAATATTGTTACAATTGCTTGTTAATGTTACATGTCGTGGATGGCGTGAGCTAATGGCCTGCTAAGCAGAGATAATGTGACGACAAGAATACTTCCGGTACTTAATGAAAAAATGAAGTATAACAAAACTTATAAGCATTACACAAGTCGAGTAAAATACTTTAAGAAAGAATATGGAAAGTATACTCAGCTTACAGGAAGCCACTCTGGCTTTGGGTGAGATGCAAGTACAAAGAGATTTGTTGCTGAGGAAGAAGTTTGAGAAGAGTACTTTAAGGTGAGTTTCAACTTTTATTTAAAATATTATATTTAACATGAGTATATACTTATAGTTTATTAAACAATTGTGATTGTCTTGTTTCTTTTGTAGGCTCACCCAAGCCAAAGAAGCATGTGTAACAAATCTTGTGATGACTTTGAAGATTTGCAAATTGTACTTTATAATGCAAATGCTACTAGGAGACACTCAATAGGATTGGGTGAGGATGCTGATTCAAGAACTTTTGTGGTGGAAGATAGTCAAGTTGGAATAGAATAAGATGGACAAATTGGAATAGAGAACATGTTCTATGAAGAGGAAAATGGGGGTTTTGTACCAAATCAAAACCCAACATTAAATCAAGCTCCATCATTCAACCAATCATCTCCATATATGCTTAAATTCTCATGCACTAGCTCAAAAGGTCCCCCACCAATCACCAATCGTAGAAAACGAACTAGAACCAAATACCAAGGGAATACTAGATCATCTGAGGCCACCAATCAAGCTAGAATTATGGAAAATATTTCACTTACTTTCGGTTCAATTGCCACCGACTTTCTAGGAGTCCACAGCCTATTGGAGAAAATGGAAAAGGATAGAGAGAGACAAAATTGTTTATGGGATACTATTAAAGAAACACCAAATTTGGATGAACCTGCTCGCTACCAAGGGATTGCTTTGCTCGATACTAAAACCAAAAAGGACTCATTTATGAAGATGTCACTTGAAGAGCGCTCAAATTGGATAACCTATAATTTGAGATGAGATGTGATTTGACTTATGATACATTAGTTTTTATTTGTTGTTCGTTTTGCTTTGGATTATTTTTAATTGACTTATCCGTACTTTTTGTTAATTACTATTATTTAAATTTGTTTATGTCTTTGGTATTACATATGGTTCTTTGTTTGTTTGTTAACTTGCTTATCATTTTGTTTATTTAGTTGGGTAGATTGTATAATGTCTCAATCAAGCATGGAAGTGGAAGAAGATGGGGAAGAAATGGAAGAAGAAGAAACTGATGAAGAAAAAATTGAGGAAGAATAACTTTATGAAACCATCAAGTATTTATTGTTAGCAATTCAAGCCGTAGTCCACATGATAAAATAATTTACAATCACAACTTGACAACCTATGGAACGTCCGTTAACTAGGCGACCAATTACTATAGAAGGATACAATTATATACATAAAGTATTGAAAGAGGACCGTCCAGAGGATTTCTGGCAAATGTATATAATGTATCCTAATGTGTTTATGAAGTTATGAACTATTATTAGAGAAAAAACACTCATACGAGATACGAGATTCATTTATGTAGAAGAAATGCTTGCAACATTTTTGCTCATTGTCGGCCACAATAATAGATATTGTCTAATATGTGAGCCATTTGGCCGATCACATTGGACTATTAGTAGAAATTTTAACAAAGTTTTGAAGGCCTTGAACACGATAGCACTGGAGTTGATGGCCAAACCTGAAATAGCAGTGCCATCTAAAATAAGGGAAAGTACGAGGTTTTACCCTTACTTAACGGTATGAATAGTGTGTTGTTCTTTTTCTTTTTTATTTTGTATCATTCAAATTTGTTTCAAAAGATAACTTACGAACACTCTTTCAGGATTGTATTGGAGCTATTGGTGGCACACCTATCCCAGCATCAGTAGCCAAATGCGATGTAAGCAGTTATCACAATCGAAAGAGTCATATCACAAAATGTATTCGCCGCTTGTAACTTTAATTTGGAATTGATGAACGTCCTTAGCGGGTGGGAAGGATTGGCTCATGATTCAAGAGTACTAAATGATGCTTTGAAAATGAGGAATGGACTTAAAGTGCCACAAGGTATCAAATTATCTTTTTTATTTATATTATTATTATTATTATTTAATAAATGTTGTTGAGAGGATATTTAGTATTTTTAAATCACGATTCCCAATTTTTAATATTGCACCTCCATTTCCATATGCAACACAAGCAAAGCTAGTATTAGCTTGTGCGGGAGTACACAATTATCTTCGCAAGGAGTGTAGATCGGACGAATTTCCTGTTGAACCAGATAATGAATCTTCTTCGTCTCCACCATTACCAGTTTTAGAAGGGGATCTTGAACAAGATTTTCAAACACAAGAACAACAACGAAATATTACTAATGAATGGAGATATAATATAGCTTTGGGCATATGAAGAGATGCCCAGAATAATAAAAATGTGAATGAAGGATAATGAGTCGTGAATAATACTGGTGTTGTGACTGCTAGGAGCACATTTCGAAGGCCAATCGAGCAAAATGAGAGTTAAAGTAACATTATTATTTTGTTTTTGTTGAAACCATCTATCATTTCCTTAAAGTTTGATTTATGTTATGTTATGTGCTTGTATTAGTTTTGGCCATAAGTGGAGTAATCTTTTTTTCTAAACCAAAAAGAATATCCACATATCTACTGCTGACTCAGAGTGAATGAAAGTATGGCCTCTGCAGTCATCAACTTCTAAAACAGAAGCCATGTTCCCACAAGGATAGCAATAATTAAGTGCACTAGTAACCACTTTTTGTTCATGTGCTCAGTTAAATCCATCTATAACCAACTCATGAGCTCTTGCAATCTAATTGTTATTGGGTCAATGATCTTTGTTTTGATTAGTTAAAAAAAGAAAGAAAGAAAGAAAGAAAGAAATAGATCACAACCCCCAGTTCAATGAGAAAGGAAAAGATATATTTGATTGTTGTCATATCAATATATATAGTTGGATGAACGCAAAAATGATTATGTGGTAGGAGTTAATGGAAATCCTAAGAAATCTGTGAAAAAAGTCCATACAAATCCATAATAGAATTCTATTTCAATCTATCAAAATCCATATAGAATTGTGGAGTCTATTAAAATCCTGTGAAATCTGTCACTTAAAACAATTCTGTTAAAATCCTTTGAAATCCAAATTAACTACACCCGCTACAAATTCAGAAGAGAAAACCAATACCTTGAGGGATGGAGGAAGGCAGTTCCTCTTCTATATGAGAGAGGAAGACTCTTCCTCTTTCTATCTGATGAGCATGAAAAGAAATTAGAAGGGGGAGGGTTGGATTCTTTAAATCCATCAAAATCTCTCACCCATTAAAATCCTAGCAAATCTATGGTATTCTCACGACAACTAGACATGTGTGTAGTTTTTTAAAATCCTAATTTAGTACACTTAGATTTGAAAGTATTATTTTAAATCCTCTAAAATCCTAATTTGACTACACTCTGATTCTAAAATCTTTTAAAATTCTAATTGACTACACCCTCATTTTAAAGTTTTTAAAAATCCTTTCAAATCCTAATTGTACTATATGCTCCACCACCAACCAATCATTATAATACCCTATTTAATTACAAACACATACAGTTAAATAGTACTTTCATAATTTCGTGTTACTTTTCAAAGAACCTGAAAGGCATAAACACCTTTAGGCTGTATTGTGTCTATTAGGGGTGCAACTCGGGCGGGTTGGGCGAGTTAGATGGTCAACCCAACCCTAACCCAACATTCACAATTTGGATTTGGGTTGGGTTTGTGCGGGTTTATTCAAGTTCGGGTTTCAATGGGTTGGGTTAGGGTTTGTCCAACTTTATTGAGTTCAATATTCTAACATCTTATTTTGCAAGATTTTTTTTAAATTTACAACTGAACAATGCTAATACTAGTTAAAATTCAATATTGCACATCATCCACACAAAAGTAAACCAAATTCAAATAGTGTGGAGACCAAATCTAATGTTTCAACCATGTGAAGTTGAAATAAAATTACAAAAGAATACCAAAATTTCAACTAAAAGAAACATAAAAGCAACGTCATCATCATTGTTCAAATAAAAAAATAACAAACCCTTATTTATAGTCATCCCATAACTTGTACCTAGCTTATAATACAAAGCGAGATGGGTAATATGTGCATGAGAGAATTCCAGTTGGAAATCGGGTTTTGTTTGGGTTGATATGGGTGGACAAGAGATCAACCCAACCCAACCCAATAAATGATCGGGTTGAGATCAGGTTGAGTTTCGGCGGACTTTTATTTCATTCTAACCCACCCGATAGAATTTAAAATTGAGTTGGACATGGGCGGATTCGGATTGACCCAACCCAAGTTCCACCCCTAGTGTCTATCATGCAGCTGCACACACTTGATTTCTGCCTTTATTCTCTCACATATTTCTGATCCCTTTCCCAACTTATCATCACCACCTCCAAGGCTCCAATCTCAAGTCACTTTTCTTCAAGTCCGCAGCTCTCTCCACCCCATTGACCGCCAAAACAATTTCCACACCATTTCTCTCCCACTCCCCACAAATAAAAAACCCAATTGAATCAACAAACCCTAAACCCCAAATTTTCCCTCCAATGCTTCTCCAAACTCAATCTCTCGCAACCCATTTGTCCCTTCCATTCCCTCCCTCAAAACCCACCCCAAAAATCCAATCTTTCACTCCCATAAAACAAAACACATTTCGCAGAACTCGGTTCAGAACCCTAAAATGCTCGCTTTCGGCGGTTTCGGAGCCGACCCAGTTGGAAGCGAAGACCCACAGGCCGGTTCCAGCTGAGGTTTCCAGGACAATTATGGAGTTGGTGTCTGTGGGCACGCTTTCTACTCTGACCCAAGAGGGTTGGCCTTTGGGGATTGGCGTTCGGTTTGCGGTCGACCCAGAAGGGACTCCGGTATTGTGCTTGAATGCCTCTAATCGGCAGTTTTCTATTGACAGGAGGTCGAGTTTCCATGTCCAGGTGCTTTAAGGGGGTCTTAAGTTTTTTATTTTGTATGATTGATTGTAAAGTTTAAGGTGATTTTTGAGGGTTTTAAGGTGGTGTTGTTGTTGTTTTTTGGTGCACAGTTGGAGCAAGGCGGGCTGCGGACGCCTCAGTGCACGATTTTAGGCAGCATTGACAAACCAGAAGACAGGGCAATGTTGAGGGTAAATCGTTTTGGCTCATCTGGAATAAGGTTTACTATAAAGTGGTTTGTTACCTATGGCTTCATCGTGTGTGTTAGAAAGCAATTAGCTCGATGTTTGTGTGTTGCTTGAGTTGTAAGGAAGCATCTTGAAAGCATAACTATTGCTGATTTATGGGGACTAAAGATGGAATGGAATTCACTATGAGGGATGCAGAATTAGAAACGTAACATATTTATGATGCTTCATATTTGTCAAACTTGCGTAGTCTTCAACTAACTGTAACTAGTCCATTTCTGATTGCATTGTTTGCAGTGGGATAGAATACTGGATGATTATGGCAGACTGCCATGGCTTTTGTCAAGTAAATGTTAGAGCTATCATTTCAATGTCTGGCTTGCGTAACCTTTAAACAGTTTGATTTGTGATTGGCCATGTGTCGTATCATGGTTTTGGATGTTGTATGCTTGACATTAGGATTGGGTTGGATTAGTGTTCGTGTGTGATGTTAGAACTTGGATTTCCATCCAGTTTTTGTACAGACATGAGTTCCAGCATATGTGGCTGGATTTATTTACTGGACTCAGTTCTCCGACAGAAGCATACACAGGCCCATGTAGGTATTACGTGTAGTGGCCTTTTGATTTGATCCATTCTTAAAAGGAAAACGGAAAACCTTATGATCCATTTAAAGCTCATAAACAGCATTAGCGTATGATCTGTTTTAGTTTTTGCTAGTATGTATTTGTGAGGTGAGATGTTATATAGTTTTAATCAGTATTTCATCTGGATTTCAATGCCGTTTCTTTCAGTACCTTCATTCAGTATGGAAAAAGAGGTTTGGAGAAGAAGTTGATGAAGATCTTATATATGTTGTTTCTGTGGAACGGGTACTTCAGTTGGAGGACTTTAAAGAGGTATTATGGTATTTTATTTGCCCCTGTGCTGGGCTTAGTAGTCATAAGCAATAGTTATTTGCTATACTGGTAGTCTGGTAAGACTGGTGTGGGCCAATCCTACCAAGTTTTACCCGTAGTTCTTAAGTCAGCACTTATGTGAGATGGATTATTCAAAAGCAGTTCTGTTTTCTAACTTTTCTGATACTCTCACAGGTTGGTATGTGGGTTACATCTTCAGATTATAAAAATGCACAACCTGATCCTCTTAGGGACTTTGCGGAAAAGTTAGTGAATGAGATAAACACCAACAACATTGAAGATATTAATCGTTTCTGCAACATCTATGCTGATTTGAACTTCCAGGTTTGTGCCAACCCACTTTTTGTGATTGTTATGTTAGTTGCGTCGTATATTGTATGTTTGACACCTTGCTAAGTTGGTACCAGAAACTCTGAATATATACAGAATTGCTAACTTAAACTACACAACGCCAAGCATAGTTGCAAGTCAAAATGTACAGTTGAACAATAAATGTCTTTGTTAACCAAAAATGAAAATAAGAAACCAAGCAACCAATGAATGAGCTTACATATTTTCGGGGGTGGGGCGGGGGTGTGGTTCATGCAATTTGATGAAATAAATGGCATTCCCAACTAAACTGTCGTGTTACCTTTCAATCACGCGAACCATAATTTGGACGCTTGCATGTTCAACTGTACGTACCTGTTGGAAAAATTAGAGCACCTTTCATTTTTTATTTACAGGATTTCCATAAACCAAATAATCATTATACAAGAAGCTTAAATACATTTTAGCCTGAATTATTGAATCCTTTATTGACATTCCGTGAGGACTTGGTTATACATCACTTCACTTATATCAGTGAATCTGCTTTATACTGTGTTTTTCTGTTGCAATCTGGTCATGGTAGTTTCCTTTTGCAGGTTTCTGAAGCAAAATTGGTTTGGGTTGATCGGTTAGGCTTTGACTTGCGTCTTTGGTCTCCTCAGGAAGGTATATTTGAGGTTCGCATTCCCTTCCCCAGGGAGGTGACGGATGAGAAGGGTGCAAAGTCAATGTTTAACTGCATGTCTCAATTAGCTTGGGAGGTGGAAAAGAATTTCCATGCCCCAGATTTCGAAAGGGTGAAACAAGTTAAGCAGATAGCCTAAGGGTAAACTTTGTGCGTGTCGTGTTTATAAAATGTACGGATATGCTACTTGTTTAGATGCAAAAAGGGCAACTTGGTTGAGCTTCGTTATCTTCCGAGGTTGTGACGGCCATCCCCCAAATTGAGCTTGTTGATTTTGTACATGGCTGCCATATGCCCTTATTACTAACTTCCACAGATGTCAAAAATTCAAAATTTTGAGATTGTTTTTGAGTTCGATATAATTCGAGAAATTTTTTTTCTTCTTCTTATTCTTGCAAAGGTTAACTCTTTTCGTCCTAAAAGTATTTATCAAAATATTCAAGATACTGGTTTTTTTTTTCATCCTTATAGTTTCGTTTTGTTCACCTTAGTCAATCCACCAATTTAGTTAGTTTTGTTTCCATCCATTGTTGTGAACATCTTTTTCATTTAAATTAGAGGCTCGTTGCAAATGGCGGTGCGGGTTCGATCCCCACTGATCTCCCTCCCCTCTAACAATTAACTATTTAACTCACTAACGCTATTATTTTACCAAAAAAATTAAAATTAGGAGCTCGTCAAATCCAGTTTCTATATCATTTAGGATACGAAGGCAGACTTGCTTCGGAGCACTGGAGATGGTTTTACCCATATTTGTCGATAAGCCAACGACGTCGCTCATCGTCTTGCAAGCTTTGCAGTTAACATATGAGGCGGCAGAACTTGGTTTGAAGAGCCCCTAATTTTATTTCTGATATTTCGTTTGAGGACTGTAACTCTCAGTAGTTCGAGTTGGAGTTGATGTTGTGCCAAACTAGTAGTTGGAGCTGACGATAACAAAACGAAAGTATAAAGGACCAAAATGCAATAAAAAAACCACAAAGATAAATGTGAAAGTACAAGTAAAATACAGGGACTAGTATTGCAGTTTAGCCAAAAGAAAATGTCGCGGCAAAACATAAAGAAAAACGAAGCGAAAATAAAAAGATTCTCCTTTCAGTGTCCATCCATCTCTTCATAGAAAGGTCAAAAACCCTAGACCCTCTTTCTCTCATTGAAGCAGGTAAAGCTTAAATTAGGGTTTTTTTTTAAATAAGTATCTTTTGTATTTAAATTAGGGTTTTTTTTTTCTTATACGGGGCTCTCTAATACCCTCGATGGATTGCTGGCATTTGGCGTTTGGTGCAGTGCTTATCTCGCAGTTGAATTCGTAGCCCTAGCAAGAAAACCCAGATTTCTGAAATGGGTTACGCGCAGCTCGTTATTGGCCCTGCCGGCAGTGGCAAGGTAAATTTCACTACACAAATTTACTGTAACACTCACTTACTTGCAGCACAATCACATGGGCAATCAGTAAAAGTTAGTATTTTTTGATGTTTTTGTGTACCCATTACTAGTTTTGATGAGTTTGTTTGCTTGCCGGTCTATTTTTTGCTCTAATTTGCACCAACTGTTTGAGTTGGGATTCTTCATAAGCACATGGGAATTATTATACTTGTATTTTTTATGTTATTATGCACCCTTTTCTAGTTTTGATGAGTTTGCTTTGCTTTTCGGGACCATTCGGCTTATGGATGTAATTTGCGGCAACACTTTGTATGTGGGATGCATCATAATCACATGGGCAATCACTATGATTAACATTTCTTGATGTTTCGGTGTGCCCATTACTAGTTTTGATGAGTTTGTTTACTTCTTGTAACCTGTCAACTTATTGCTCTAATTTGCCCCAATAGTGTTTGAATGAGGAATACATTATAACCACATCAAGATTGCTATGATTGCATTTTTTTGGTGGTTTTTATATACCCATTACTAGTTTTGATAAGTTCGTTTGCTTCTTGAAACCAGTCGACTTACTGCTCTAGCTTGCACGAACACTGTACGACTATTGGGAGGAGTATCAATATTGTCAATTTGGATCCTGCTGCAGAAAATTTTGACTACCCTGTAGCCATGGGTAAGTAGTCAATTGATTTATTTGCTCGCTTGTTTGGTTTCATGAACCGCACTTAACTTGTTTTTTGTTCTTTCCCTCGTGCAGATATTAGGGATCTTGTTTCCTTGGAGAATGTTATGGAGGAACTTGGTTTGGGTCCCAATGGTGGACTTTTATACTGCATGGAGTATCCTTTTTCCAAATTGTTCTCTAATTTTCTTATGTTTGTTTCCTTCTTTTACTGGGAATGCTTGCCATTCTTTTGAAGGGCTCAGGCATGGAATGTTTGCGTGGGATAACAGCAGCAAATCATTTTGTACCACTTCTGGGTGTACTCCTTCTCTCTCTAAGTCTTGTTATTTCTTTGGTGAATGTCCTTAATCTTGATTTCTAGACACCTGGAAGACAATCTGGATGAATGGCTCACAGAGGAATTGGACAATTACACGGATGATGACTACTTAGTTTTTGACTGCCCAGGTATCCATACTAATTCAAATGTTTTGTTGTCATTATATTTTGTCATGCATTGTGGTTGAGATCTATTGATGGAAAAATGGACTAAAATAAGGTTAAAGTTTTTCATGAGTGATATTATTATTACATTACGAGGAAAAAACTATAGTACTAGCTAGGTGACATGTTTTCTGAGTTGACAGTAAGTCTCATACTGGTAAAAGCAAAATTATGTCAAGGCTCCTAGTTCTCTGTGCGTGGGTGTTTGGAGGAATTTCTGTGAAACATAATAATTTGAGGCTTCCACTTGTGTTATAGGCCAGATAGAACTTTTCTCGCATGTGCCTGTGCTTCGGAACTTCGTGGAGCATCTGCAGCGTAAAAATTTCAAAGTGTGCGTCGTCTACTTGCTTGATTCTCAGGTCTGTGATAAGTTTTTGTAGTTCTATCATGTTATCTTTATTCAAATATTCTCTTCCTTCCTTGGAATGACTGTTTATTCTGTTTGTTCCCCCAAATAAATATGTGTATTCTTCTATCAAAACAGTTCATTACGGATGTGACAAAGTTTATTAGTGGGTGCATGGCATCTCTTTCTGCCATGATTCAACTTGAATTACCACATGTTAATATCCTCTCCAAAATGGACCTTGCACCAAGAAAAAAGGATATTGAAGAGTGAGTTACTGTATCCTCTGCTAATTCTATCAACGCATCTGTATTGATCTGTTTAGCTTGTTAAATAGCTCAATTTTGTTTTGTATCTTTAATGTTTCAGCTTCTTGTATCCGGAGCCTCAAGTTTTATTATCAGAGTTGAATCAACGCATGGCTCCTCAGTTTGCAAAGTTAAATAAAGCTTTGATTGAACTGGTGAGTTACAGTGTGCATCTTTCTTATTTTAATTGTATCCATTTGAGTTTGTGAATTGGAGATAGCTGTTTAGCGAAGCATACTTCCTTCCGGATGAGATTTTCCTTTATGGTTGTTCTGTATGGTTTGATTTGGTCCCTTGGTTGTATTATCTGTATCAGTTATCCTGTCAGTTGAGAAGCCATGTAACCTTCACTTGACTTCTGCTGCGGGTTACATAGTAGAAGTTATATATTGTTTAGGGTTGTACCATGTCCTCAAACGACTAACATCAAGTTTAATTATAGGTGTTGTTTTGTGAAACGAATTACACAGAATCTTACTGGCCACAATTATTTAATTTAAAATAGTGCTTTAGTTAAGGAGGAACTATCTTGTTGGTTTGTCAGGTTGATGATTATAGCATGGTGAGTTTTCTGCCACTAGACTTGAGGAAGTCAAGCAGGTAAACACTCTCTCCCTATGCACATTTTCCTGTATCTATCTATCTATCTATATATATATATGCACGTTTTCCTGTATCTATCTATCTATGAACGGGTTTCCTGTATGTCATTGCATGCATGTATGACTTTAGTCTTATCTGGTGATCGCCCTTTTGGTCATCAGTCTCTGTTAAGCTGGTCCTGTGAGATTTTCACTTTAAATAAAGATGTTCGACATGGAAAGTTTTGGTGTTGGAAATCCTTGGATGATGACATTCTTTTTAAGAGTCGGTAGTTATACGCTCAGGGTAATAGGTTTCTTAGGTTTAACTAGGAAGGAGCTTGTTATTTTGGTCTGAAACTGTGATTTTCATTACCGTACATGGTTTATTACCCATCGTTGGATTAAGCAGAGAACATGGCTTGGGATTGATTTGATAAAAGCCTGAATGGGGGTGGTAAAAAAGTCATTGGATTCGGTGTTGCTTCATATTTTTTTTCTTCTATTCACAATTTCTATTGTTATTTTTCTTTGTTTTCATTTCTTTATATTTGACTGTTCGATTAACAGGCAAGTATGATCTTCAGTTGCTTCGTTTTCATTTTTTATTATGATCAGAGAGAGTAATGTTGGGTATTTTTTTTTCCTACAAATGTCTTTATGGCAGCATGAGCTATGTCTTGGCCCAAATCGATACCTGCATTCAGTTCGGAGAAGATGCTGACGTGAAGGTTAAGGAATTTGATCAGGAAGAAGGTGAATAAACTTTTTACCTCTTGATCTTGAAATTACTGTTGCGGCCCCTGCTGTAGCTGTTATGAATTGCGAGGAGTGAAAACAGTGACCAGGGTAGTATTGTCAATATACACGACCAAATTATTAACTTAGAACTTTTGAATTATCAGAATTATATGAAAGATGATAGCGCATTTGTGATTTTTGCCTCTGCATGATGAATTAGTGTAATTGTTATTTCAGAGAATTTGTTCTATTTTATGAGAGCAAAAAACTACACAAGACTACATTTTGTTCAGACGTACAACAACGAGACGATGTAAACGCATTTCTGTGCGTATAGATTGATCTCATATCATTCAATCTCGTATCATTCAACGGTTGATGTAAACGCATTTCTGTGCATATAGATTGATCTCGTATCATTCAACGGTTGAGAATTGTGTCATCCGTTTACGCTTGAGTGAGTGATGAATGCAAAACTTAGATCAACTGGGGGGAAAAAAATCATATCATGGTCAAAGAAAGTTGTGAAATTAGGTAAATCATCATAAATGAAATTCAGTTGTTGAACTAATCAAGATTAAATATGGACGATATATGAATCAAAGATTAATGATTGAGCGATAAGATTAAATATTGACGACATATGAATAAAAAAATAATGATAGAACGATCAAATATCGTTGAGATATTGGAAAACGATCATTTCAGCCAATATACTGAAAAATAATCAGTTTGGCCAATTTTACAAGAAACTTTAGAATTTTATTTCCTTTTGGTTGCAATGAGGGATTTGATCAGCTCATCTAATTTCTTGTCCGATGATCCACCTTTCTCCACCGCACGCCTCGCCGCAGTCCCCAGTACCCTTGCCCTTTCCCTAGCCCTCCTCCCTTTCTCCCCTCCCATCAACTCCTTCACTCCATCACAAATCACATGGCGATCAACGGTCTTGATCTTCTCTTGTGAAACCATCAACCCTGCCTTCAGTCCCATTGCAACATACTTGGCATTCAGTGGCTGCTCTGCTCCCATTGGCCAAGCCAACAGTGGGACCCCCAGTGACAAGCTCTCCATCACTGAGTTCCACCCACAGTGGCTCAAAAACCCACTCACCGTTGGATGCGCCAGGATGCTCCGCTGGTCCACCCAATCACGTACAACCAACCCTCTCCCTTCCACCCTTCTCTCCCACCCTTCATCCGGTCTCCACGTCTTCGGTCGAACGGCCCATATAAACCGATACCCCGCCATCTCCAACCCGTAAGCTATCTCGTCCATCTGATCATCTGACAATCGCGCTTGTGTACCGAACGACACGTAGATCACCACACCGGATTCGTCCTGCTCATCGAGCCACTTGATGTACGGACACGATCCATTCTGCTTGCGGGACCCATCGTCGCTCCCTTCATAGAGTAGAACAGGCCCCACACACCATGCTTTGGCATTCTTGTGCAAACCTTCCAAAGCAGCCACGTAATCATATTCAAGCTCTTGGAAGCTATTGACAATCACACCCCAACTATTCTTATCCGCCTCCTCGACTTCCGAAATGACACGTGTAAACGGGTCATTCGGATAAAAGGATCGATGAGGTAAGTCGGATATATCCAACGTGAAAGGAAGTGCCAAATTTGGCAATAAATCTGTTGACTCCAAATCCAACGCCTTTTGGTAGTGGCCATGGCCGTACATAGATGCGGTTTTAAGAACAAGCATGGGCAGCACACCCATTCCGTGTGACACGACACGTGGAATGTCGAATGACCGACACGTGTCCAACGTCCAACTGAGGAAGAAGTCTGAGATTACACAAAGTGGGCGGGAACCATTGTCGACCATCTCATGTAGAAGGGCTTCGAATTGTGGTTTCATTTTTTTGGTGGCGGTGACGAAGGGAACCCACGAGTCCATTGAAGGAAGGTCGGCGGTGTTTTCACAGCCCTCCGGAAGGTCCGGGACGTGTGGAAACGGCACAACGGAGACGGCGACGGACGTGTGGTTTGAGAGTTTGGAGTGGATGAACGGTGCGTTTAGAGGGGTGGTAACGATGGTGACTTTTAGGCCACGGTTTGATAGTGCCTTGGATATGTCTAGCAATGGGATGGTGTGGCCTTGAGCCATGAAAGGGAATATCACGACCTGGGGTGGCAGTGGCAACGGCGGCGGTGGCAACGGCGGCGGTGAGGGTGAGGAAGTAGCCATGATTTCACTACAACTATCAGAATTCGAATGAGTGGGAAAAAATATTTAGTTGGGTTTTATTTATAGAGTTTAGAAGTGTTCATTGTACGTAGGATTTTCTAGAGAGTTTAATAGTTTTTCTAAATACAGAGATTTTGTGAGGCGCCGCCGTTTTATTTCAATGTATTTACAATTAATCTATGGTTGTATATGCCTCCAATTCCTTGTATTTTGCCCTATTTTTGCCTAGTGAGTAGATTTTCTTTGCAAATGTGATTATAAGGATAATGAAACAAGAAGGAAATGTGACAAATAATTAAGGATAATTTTTAACTGGAATTTTCGTGGATTTGAATTTGAAATTTTTTGCAACAAAGTATAGGAAAATACCGTTAAGTTGATAGTTTATAAGATGTATGGCGCGCTAATAAAATTAAAAAAAAAACGAAAGTAAACATACGAGAATTCTCCACTTTTTATTATGCAATTTTTCGGTGTATTCAGAATAAGGTCACGTGACGTTACTATTCTACTCACATTATAATATGTGATTTTTTTTGTTAAGCAAATCGAATATGATCAACAAAATATGACAAATAGTTTTAGTGACAAAACAAAAAGTAGCGAACGAAGAAGGTTCACTTTTTTATTCGTTTACGTACTAAATTTGCAGGTCATGCAGCAGAAAGAGCGTTTAGTTTAATTTGGCGGGACTATACATGCTCATTGCTCACAGTTCTCTAAGAGCACTTTCACTTGTTCATGGAGGGCAAGGGCAAGGAAAAATATTATTTTTTATGCTTTGTTGGCCTTATCCGGGGCTTGTGATTATTCCCAGATATTTTTGATGACATTTTCAACCACTCTTGTCACGACACGTGTCATTATCTTTTAAAAAATAATTGAACAGATTTTTGATGAGATTTTCAACCAATCATGTAGTGACACGTGTCATTATCTATTAAAAATATCAAAGCAGATTTTTGATGAGATTCTCAACCAAGCATGTAGTGACACGTGTCATTATCTATTAAAAATATCAGAGCAGATTTTTGATGAGATTCTCAATCAATCATATAGTGCCACGTGTCATTATCCGATCTCTTCAGTTCCTCAAATTTCTCCATAAAAACCCTTCAAACCCCCCACAACTACTCACACCAATCTTCTGCATACTCCCCACTCAGCTCAATTCATAGTTTTTTTTACAGAGAAAAGTTCTTTCAACAATGTCTAACTGGAGGAGGTCCGAAGACAGTGATAAAGAAGAACAGAAGCGAGAAGATGAAGTACGAAGAATGCAAGAAGACGACTACCGAAGGCGGAGAAATGCCTTAAACAGTAGCATGATTCAAGCGGTGGCAGCAATCGATGCAAGCAACCAACAAGCAAGTGGTTCAAGAACCGGTCGTCGGCCCAACATTAACCGAAAGAGGGGAGTTCGAGGTGAGAATCTCTTAGAAGATTACTTTATCCCAAATTCTTTATACCCGGAAGGTTATGTTCGAACAAGATTTAGAATGCGACCACAATTGTTCAACAAAGTCATGGTTGCTATTTGCAACCATGATAATTATTTTGTTCAAAAGAAGGACGCTGCCAATGTTGTAGGTCTTCTTCCTGAGCAAAAAATTACGACAGCCTTGCGGATGCTTGCTTATGGTGCATTTGCGGACTCGGTTGATGAGATATGCAGGATGGCAAAGTCCACTTTGCTGGAGGCCCTTGGTAGGTTCTGCTCAGCAGTCGAGGAGCTATACACCGCGGAGTACCTTCGCCGACCCACCCCAACTCACTTCCAAAGGCTTCTTTAGAAAGGTGAGAGACGAGGATTTCCTAGCATGATTGGAAGTATTGACTGTATGCATTGGCAGTGGAAAAATTGCCCAACTGCATGGTGGAGCTTAAGGGAATCGAAAAGGTACGAAGAGTATTTTTTTGGAGGAGGTTGCATCATTTGATACATGGATTTGGCATGCATTCTTCGGTGTACGGGGAGCTCAAAATGACCTTAACGTTCTTGGTCAATCCCCTGTTTTTGACGACTTGTTAAGAGGAGAGTCACCACAAATCACTTATGAAATCAACAACAGAGTGTACTCGGGAGCGTACTATCTAGCTGACGGAATTTATCCGAGGTGGAACACATTTGTCAAAACAGCTCCAAATCCACACACAGAGAAGCAAAAATATTTTGCAGCGATGCAAGAAAGGTATAGGAAGGATGTGTAGAGGTGTTTTGGTATCCTCCAAGCTCGTTAGGGTATTATTAGAGGAGCTGCTCGCTTGTTTGATGATGGCGTGCTTCGAAGCATCATGATGACATGCATCATCTTACATAATATGATTGTGGAAGATGAGTATGATTATGACATTGAAGAAGCCTTGGACGAAGACCCGATCAACAATTCAAGAACTAGAGTTTATACTGCTCATGAAAACAATGATGAACCCGCCCATCACGACCCATTAGAAAGGGATCGACGTTACCATGAGATGGTCATTCAACGTTACAATACAATCCGTTCGTCTTTCCTCCACAAAGAGTGTTAGCGTGATTTGATGGAGCACTTGTGGGCAAGGAAGGATGCTATTAATGAATGAATCTCATTTTTATGTTTTCAAGTATGCTTTGTAAGTGTGGTTTTTTTTTTTCTTTAATGTTTTTGGTGTGTTTAATTAATTATTGTTGTAAGTGTGTTATGTGTAAGTTTGTTGAACTTTATTGACGTATGTTTAAGTGTGGACTTTGTTTAACTTTGAACTTCGTAAGTGTGAACTTTGGAAGTTTGTTCGTTGCAAATAAAACGATTGTCCAATTCAAATAATTTATTAAAAATAAACAAAGAAAACCATAATTAAAAATAAATAAACAAAGCAAACAATAGCATTACAACATAATAATTAATTAAAAATAAACAACAATAATTAATTTAAAAAAAAAAAACATTATTCGTCATCCCTTGGAATCCAATTGGTGGTGCTAGGTCCGTCATCCCTTGGAAAGTATGGGACTTCCTCGTCTTGCTCGGGAAAATGTCTTCTCATGACGGCATCTCGTTGTTTTGTCCAAAAACGTTTTGAATTATGAGTCATTTGACACATCCCGATCCCGGACACGCCAGGTGTCGGGAAGTGCTGGCCGACATGTGTTAGGTGACGAAAGCCATTTAGAAAGATTTAAGAATAATTAAGGAAAATTGAATTAAATAAAGGTCAGAGTGCACGGAGTGTGCGGGCGGAAGAATAGTAATAAAATAATGAGTTGTGAACAGAGTAGAGGATACAAATTTATTTACAAGAGTAGAGAACCCCTACATTGTCATACCACCGCGTCTCGACGTCACAAGCTCCAAGCCAACTAATCCTGGAGGGGCGCAAAACATAAAACGGTGAGTGGGTCAAAAAACAAAGTTTGATAAAACCGTTGTTTTCAAAAGTCTACTAACTCCTCGCTGAAAACAAGTATAGTTTGAGAAAATACGTCATACCCTCAGGCATGAACCTTAAAATACTATAAGAAAATACACGGGTACTCCCCGATAATGATTTACTGACATGCTCACTCATATGTAAACACACAAGTCCAAGTGGCTAAACCACAAGGAACAGGCTAGGTATAAAAGTAATACGCTGAGTACTACAATGACGCGAGTCTAACGCTAAGCGCTGGTGCACAAAGTGTAGTCACACAAGTTCGAGTTGCCTAGTGCAACCTAGAACAGGCTAGTACCTACAATGGATCCAAAGCCGCGTAATGGTATTGGTAGTGACTACTCCAAACCTCAAGGCTAGTCCTGGCCACAAGACTGAGTACTAATACCTGGGGTGTTATACATCTACTGATGAGCAACAGTATAAAACATGTATGGCAATATAATACGAATGTTCTACCTCCAACAAACGTATATGATATAAATTATGCTAACCGCTTGAAGAAAGCATTGAAAAACCATACGTACATATACATTTATCAAAACAAAGACCCACTCACTCACCTGTAGGTAGCCGGGTCGTAGCACCCCGGTCCTGGGTAGCCCCGGTAATCCTCTGGATAGGTCTCACCTATATGAGATATCACCGTAATAATGATTAAACTCATAAAGGTTACTAATTAATTAAACCTATCCCTTGTTTGCTCAACACGGAGGTCCAAAACACCTCGAAAAAATATCATACGTACTGCCCCTAGGTAGTACGCGTCGCCTCGCGAAGACGGAATCGAAAAAGGAGTCCCCACGCGCCCCCACGCGCAGCTCAGCCGAGCCGGTCAGCGCCGGTCAGAACCGGTTTGCTAACGTCAGCAAGGCCGGTTTGACCTGGTTTGCTGACGTCAGCGCCGGTCACCCCTACCAAAACTCCGGTTGCCGTCGCCAGAATCTGGGAAATTTTGGCCGGAATTTCTGGGTAATTTTCAAAGCTTCATAACTTCTTCATTTCAAGGCCAAATTGCACAATTCAAGTACCAAAATGAAGCTAGGAACAAGGAGAATAATATTTCAAGGCCAAAAACTGGCCAGAAGTGGTCTGAAATTGAGGAAGAAGCCACGGTGCAAAAAGGCCGATCTCCCGATCGTCGTTTCACATCCAAAACAGGCCATCCAAGGCTTGAACAAGGTCCAAGGGACTTCAAGGAGTTGAATGGTGCAGGTTTTGACAAGTTTTGGGCTCGGTATCACCGGCAAAGTCGACGGGAAAATTCTCGGGTTTCGCCGACGGTTTCGAAACTTTGGATTCTGGGTTTTTCCTGGGATTGTAGGGTGCTGGGGTTCAGTTTTGCTTTGATTTGAGAGTGACTGAGATGAGAGCTTGCCGAGCAAAACTCGGGGAAGAGGCCATGGGTGTCCAAATGAATTTGTGTGTGTGTGTGTGTGACGAGTTGCAGAGAAGAAGAGAGGGAGAACACGGGTCAAAGGAAAAGACAAAGGCCCTGACAAAATCCCAGATTTTCAGGGATAAGCCCACATGGGCCTGCAGACATTTGGGCCCCAGCCCAACAACCAGACAGTCCCAAAATTAAAAATACGGGTAACGTCGGTAATCCAACGCCCGTAAAATATTCGTTCGGAGTCCGAACGACGTCCCGCTCGTGTCTACGCGTTCGTAACGACGAGCACGACAAGAAAATACAAAGGGAAACATCGTACGAGTTACGATGCAAAAGTCAACCGAAAGGTCAACCAAGGGCAAATTCGTCATTTCCCGCTTCCGGGAATAAAATAATTCTAATTTTTGAAACGGGCTGTAACACATTTGCTCGGGGCGTCGGGATATGATTTCCCGATCCAATTCCTCTTGTCTTTCTTGCCTTTTCAACTCCCTTTCTCTTGCATTTGCTTCATCTCTAGCCCTGTTTAACTCAAGCACTTGCCGTTCGTGCTCCCGATTCAGTACATGTTGCCGAGCAAATTCTTCAACTATTTTTGAATATTCATTATTCGAAGAACTACCTTTTGCGGCTCTTTTCTTAGCAGCTTTCCTACCAATAGGGCTCTGGGTTGCTTCGGTCGGTGGTACCGGTTCACTTGGGGTCCCCGATGCTTCCTCCAACGACAATTCTTGCGTAGTTGATTCGTGTAAGGGAGACTCATTTAAGACAACTTCTGGACCACCATGCACAATTTTGTATTTCGGAGTATGCTTGACAAGGTCCCATAACTCGTGCCTTCTGAATGATCTGTTGTTGTTAGCATGATTGAACCACATTTGTGCTTGTAGTTTCGTAAAACATTGTACGTGAAAAGATATAATAAATTACATATTCAAATGCTTATTTTTAATTAGCTTAAAGAATTGTTAAACAACATAATAAATTGCAATTACCTCATTGGCTCGATTATCACCACTTCGATATAGGGTTTCCGCTTTTGTGATGGCTTCTTTCCAAGATTTCAATTCTTTATGTAGATGTCAGTACCTACTGGACATAGATTGCTCGGTCCGAGGCGTGCCTTGCATCTTCTCCACGAAAAATGCATGAATCTTCTTCCACATTTTGTCGACCCTCATCTCATTTCCGTTGATCGGGTCATGAGTCACACGCACCCAAGCCTCCAGTAATGCAATATCTTCGGCGATCGACCAATTTGCCTTCTCACTCATAATTTTTTTTTTTGTAAAACAAGGATTTGGAAGGTGAAAAACAAATATAGTTGATGTAGGAAAAAAAATATTGAGTTGTAGTGTGAGGAATGAAGAAGATGATTGGGGGTATTTATAAAAAAAAAAAAAAATTTAACGGTCAGATTAATCCTGGCTGTCCATTTAAAAAAAAAAATAATCCAACGCACTAGATTGTGCCACGTGGGCAACGGTAAGAAATTTTTTTTTTTACCGTTGGAAATCCAACGGTCCAAATTAACTAGCTGTTGGAAATCCAACGGCCAGCAGAGCGCCACGTCACAGAGTCGTTGGCTCTCGCTGGCGTCACCGACACGCATGGGTCCCATCGACAGTTTTCTGTCAGCCACGCTCCCCCACTCGCACGTGTTGTGCACGCGCCTGAGTAAAAAAAAATTAAAACAGTTGCTGACGTCAGCATGACATCAGCAAGCCCGCTGGCACCAGCTCGGGCACAAATTGCCCGAGGTTGGGCATGGTTGGGCCCACCTCTTGCCCTTTGCAAAATGCACCGGTGGAGTGTGTTTTTTGGTTTTGGAGGGCAACCCAACCCAATTGCAAGGGCAATTGGGCATGGGTGGAGATGCTCTAACTGCAACAAGTATTGCCCTCAAAATATTCGGGGCAGTTGCAAGGTTGCACCCAGATGCATGCCTGAATAAATATCATAGCTTATAAGTTGAGTTCTACTAGCTATATATGTCATATCAGATGGTACATTAATGTAGTATAAATAAGTAATTTCTCTAACAATTACTCATTGTTAAATTCAAAATTCGACTTAAGGTTTGAGTATGCCATACCTGTTATTTAACGTCCAAGCCTTCTCCCATCGGTAGTTGGAAGCAGAACTGAGACTGGATGTAACAGAAGGAAAGGGGATATAGGTCTGATAGGAGGGCACGATTAAGAAGCAGGTCAGCAAAGGCTCCCTCTCTCCCGCTCTGCGGTCTTGTGTAAAGTCCTTATGCAAATAGATGATATTTGAGCAAAAATGAGTTGATCTTTTTTCAATTTTACAAAGTTTTCTAGAAATGAAAAATGTAAATGACTTAATCCTATTTTCTCAATGTTATATTATTGTATATAAGAAAAACCATATATTATTGGCAACAAATTAGCAATTAAAAGAAATGTATTTTGTTAATTTCTATTTCAATCTGAAGCTAGGATTTAGCAGCTAACTAAGCAGATCTAGGACATACATAATTTCCATTTATTCCTATTAAGTGTAAACATAAATAGAGACATGCTCTTTGGTGATTCATACCATTGACAATTTTCTGGTTCCGCCCTTGACACTATGGCTTCCATCAACTTTGCAGGTCTTTTTTGCATTGCTTTAATTCTTCTGAGCTCATCAGGTATATATTACATCTTCATTGTAATTACTGTAATGTCCCACACATTTGGATTTGATGATCATGTTGATCATCTTCTTGATGAGCTTTATTAGCTACAGGTTGCCAGGGACGACGTGTAGTTGAAGAGCACCAGCGGCACCACCAGGACCAAGCCATGCACAATCGATATGCTGTATCGTACGACAAACGTCTTTTGCATTATCCCAAGGTGGAATTGGGTTCTTCTCTTAGAGACTCACCAGGGGGACCAGACCCTATACATCATGATGGTCTGAGTGATGGTAATGGCGGCGGTGGTGGAGAGCATCAGCTGCACCACCAAGACCAAGCCATGCACAAGCAACATGTCGTATCGGGCAAAAAACGTCTTTTGCATTATCCCAATGTGGAATTGGGTTCTTCTCTTAGAAACTCACCAGGGGGACCAGACCCTATACATCATGATGGTCTGAGTGATGGTAATGGCGGCGGTGGTGCAGAGCATCAACTGTACCACCAAGACCAAGCCATGCACAAGCAACATGTCGTATTGGGCAAAAAACGTCTTTTGCATTATCCCAATGTGGAATTGGGTTCTTCTCTTAGAAACTCACCAGGGGGACCAGACCCTGTACATCATGGTGGTCCGAGTGATGGTAATGGCGGCGGTGGTGCAGAGCATCAGCTGCACCACCAGGACCAAGCCATGCACAAGCAACATGTCGTATCTGGCAAAAAATGTCTTTTGCATTATCCCAATGTGGAATTGGGTTCTTCTCTTAGAAACTCACCAGGAGGACCAGACCCTGTACATCATGGTGTTTAGGGTGATGGTAATGGTGGTGGGGGATTATAAATTATTCTTACGATAAGTTAAGAGGCGTTCGATCCCCTCCAATGTAACAACAATAAAATAAAATAAATGTATGCCAATTTGCATGGTATGGCAAAAAATTACCACCTATATTCAATTGGTGGACGAAAATTATCTATCTGGTTGGGAATTAATGAATACTATACCATTGTCTATTTTTCATAACAAAAGTCAATCTTAACAAAGATTTGTATGATGAGAGAAAGTAATTAAAAAAATCAAGTTTAATTCTTGAGTTAACTTTTCTTTTTTCGGTGAATTGGAGGCGTAGACAAGAAAGTTTCATTCTGCCCTGCTATAAGATTGTAGAATTTGTTGGGAAATTTAAAAGACTGATTAGGGATTGCAATTTTCTCTATGGGTTTAGGTCTTTATGGAGCTTCGTCCTTAATGGGTTAGCTACAAGAGATTTTTTTTTTTTTTTGGGTATGAGAGATAACAAGCGGGGACAATGATGAGTTTGGAGAATTTTTCGCGTGTGGTGGTCAGGGTTGAGCAAGGATTGTATTTTGGAAAATTCTATTTACATCCAATTACCTCTCTCGCGGCTCCAACTGCACAGCTGCACCACACGCGACTCCAAGTCTGCACAGCCTCCAACCTTCTCTCTTGTGGCCCAGCTCACCAAATTAAATACTGCCATGCGACATCGATAACAGCAAAAAGAGAAAAAATACGTATTTTCTTACCTAATGAGTCAACACAATGGGGGCATAGCATACGAGCAACACCTTGTGGAACATGCAAAAAAAAAAAAAAAGTTGGGGGAGAGGGGGAGCCAAAAATTCTCCCTAGTTTTCTCTCTTTCTCACTTAGAAGTCAATTGCTCGCTAGGTTTATTTAATCCTCTATTTATAGTAGAGTTAAATAAATCCTACGGGCTTTTGGATTCCATATCCCATAAGACTTATATTGCAAGTTAAGGCTCAAAATTCAATGTAGTCAAGAAATTTATTTTCGGCAAGTCTACCCAACTTGGGATCTCTACATCTCATGCACTCCCTACAAGCAACACAGCAGATGTGGGGGCATTTGTGAAGCCAAAATTAATTCAGAATAGTGTGGAGCTGACATGTGGATTTTCATCCATTGTTGACGATAATGCCCTCACTAATTGGCAAGGCCCATATTCATTGAAACCCTAGTCCAAGGAGCATGAAGGACTAGTGGCCCCATTTAATGAGATCCACGAGTAGAAGACACGTTTTATTACCCAGCAGTTCAATCAAGCTAGAAGCCTTGAGATGCTGACTATAACTACTCCAATCTCAACTGCACATGGCGAAAAAGACATATTCCTTTAATTAAGGAAACACAATAAAATCTAATCAATGATTCTCCAAAGATAATTCTTAGAATATTATTAATTAACTTAATAATATCTTCAAGGATTAATAGTATCTTCAAAGATTAATCTCAAGCATCTCAGTATCTTAAAGATACTTACCAACTTCATCCAACAGATGACACACTTTGGCCAATCGAACGCCAAAACATGGCATGAGATCCCTTACACATGTGGCCGGTCTTAACTCCTATAAATACCCCTTCACCAGTCCATCCTCAAGTAAGTTGATTCAACCCTAAATAACCCACGCTTTTTAGAGATACTGACTTTGGCATCGGAGGTTCATTGGCCAAACCTCCCCTCTGGGCTTGAGGTTTGGTCTTTTAACCTATAGTATTTATTTGTTTTGTAGGTACGATTTGGTCAAATCGAAGGCGGCAAAATTCTACTACTACAAAAGAGACGCAATTTGAAAATGCAATTGTATAAAACAATGGTTGGATGAGAAGAAGAAAGAATTTGGACGGGAGGCCGTTTATTAGGTTTATTTGTGTTGGAAATAAATCAACAATCAATGACAAGTTTATTTATGCTAATAAATAAATACAACGAACAAATACAGTATATAAACAAAACGAAATTAACTTAATAAAAACGAAGATCGAGGCTTGCGTACCGCAATGTCCTTGAAACAGAATTTCGTCCCTACTCTGTGCTTGTAGTTCGTTGAACGTCTGCTTCACCAGGATTCAACGATCTAAGTCAAATTCCAGCACCGGAAAATTGAATTCTGGCGAATATCAAATGTGGTTCTCTCAATTGGATGGTTTTGGTTTTCAGAAAGGTTAATGCGAATTTTCTTAATTCTAAATGGTATGCAAATGGATGAATATATAGAATATGGATACCTGTTCGCAACAGGTATGAGGATGAGATGTGTCTGTTGGGAGGCAAGGTGCTTTGCCTTTCTAGTGCTCCTTCTTCAATTCAGACTTCATCTGAAAAGATGAGTCTGTTGGAAGAAAAACTTAAATCCGAAATTAAAAAATTAATTAATTAATTAATTAACGGATTTAATTATTAGAGCCCAAGGCCCATCTTTGACAATTAATTAATATTAATATTAATTTATTAATTATTAATTAATTTTCACACCCCCAAAGCCCAAACCCAAGGTTGAGTCCAATTTTCCTCTCCATGGTTCCATTACTCCAATCACTTTGTACGAGGTACAAAGCCTTATAAAGAGTAGGAACTTTTTGGTGGTGACCAATGTGGGACAAAGTTTGGAATGGTATTACTACTCAAACATCTCCAACAATTAGACACGTTAAAGACCAAGATATATGTATATCTTCCTTGCTGGCATATGAATCTGCAACGAGGACAAGTTTACAAAAACATTATTCTTCTTGGAGTGCTAATACAATTGCAGGTGTTAGTGTCTTTTTTCCACGAAAAGGGCTTCTATATATTAAGAGTTTGACAGTGAGATGATTAGAAGATATAAAATGACGCCTTAGTGATTTGTTGTGTTATAGCTTGACATGTTTTGGGATGTTGGATTTGTTTGTACAGAGGAATATTTCAATCAAGTGACGAACTTGGTTTTACTGTTGGTCTGAATCAATGTGCTTTTCTAAATTATCTGGTGTGCCACCATTTGTTTTTCATACGAAGTTGGAATTCAATGTGAACTAATTAAATTCCAGTTGGCTCAGTTTACAGTTGTTATGAAAGAGAATTTTGATCCTGAATGCACAAATCGAAATTCCATGAAAAAGTTATGATTCTATTTACTTTTCTCTCTTTAAATGGCGAGACCCACCTCCTTCATGTAAGTTTTTTTAATCCTAAACTAAGAGAGGCTTGTCCCCCTTATATAGGCCTTGTGTGAGTTCACTACTCATGCACCCTTGAATACATCGCCCTCTCCGCATTAAATGAGTTTTAACACGTAAGCATAGCATGTAGGCTACTCTTTAATTGGTTGGGCAACACTTGGAGGAGTGGGAGTCATCTTGGGTTGATGACATAGAGCTTTGTGCTAACACCGCCCCACCCTTGTGCTCGGCCTATGAGTGGTTGAAAAGTCTTCCGCCAAGCACTGGGACTAACAAACTTTATGTCTTCTCATAGACCTCTACACTCGCCTGATTGTTGGCGCGTGGCTCGAAGCTGGTGCCTAGGGGGTTTCCCTTTTGGGGTTTTGTGCTCTACAGTTGTCAGGGCCACCAACTTGCCATAGGTGGTCGAGATTGCTTTTTTATAAGCGCTCGTGTTCTTTGTGTGTAGTTAATCCCGAGCAGTAAGCAATTGGTCTCAATGGGCTGTCTCTCCTATTTCTTTGTTGGGCTCTTGCTTAGGCTATACCAGTGAGTCCACTCACCACTGTATACTACTTGAAGGGTCTAAAAAGTACACTACGTTAACAACAACGAAAAAATTGACGACAACAAAAATTGAAGAGGAAGGGAATGGATTTGCATATGTTGCTTGAGATGTGCAGGTTTTCTGAAAGTAGCACCACATTCTTCGCAAGTATTGGATTTTTCCTTCTTTCTTTCCCCTTCCTCTTCCCCCAACCTCTTTCTCTATCCATCTCATCCTACAGCAAAAAATAACCAAAAAATAAATACAAAATAACACAATCAATAAGATAAAACCCAAAACTTCAAATTTCGTTTAAAATACAAAATCATATCAACCCACAACAGCAAATCCCTCAAATTCAAAACTCAATTTGTTAAAATTCATAATTCAATCATTAAAAAGCAAAATTTAATAGAAGGGGATGAAAACCTTGTGGTGAGCGAGGATATGAGAAGCGATCCCGCAAAATTCACAGTAACATCGCCTTATGTCTTTAAAAATTGGCACTTTCTAATCTCCTTCTCCGTTATCCATTGATTTGTTGACTCCAAACTCCACCGCCAAGATCTCCCTCGGCACCAAGCCCGCCAAAAACTCTGCCTTTCGCCGCCCACTAAACACCAGACCACACAGCTATAAGAATTAGATAGTCAAATAAAGCCCAAGAGAAGTAAAATCGAAACACACGTATGGTTTGGTGCTTGGATGACCATGAGGGCCTGAAAAAGGCTGGGAAGCTTGCAAATTCACTGGAAAACCTCGTCGAAATCTGGGTTTTCGGATTCAGCTTCAATCTCCTTCAAACCTTCACCAAATTGTACATGCAAGGCATGAATCTTGACCTATGGAGTGAGATTGGGCTTGGACTTCAGTTCATGAGGCTAAAAGGATGAGAATGGTGGTGGTTTGAGGAGTTTCTAGGTTTGTGTGCGGAAGAATGAATTGAATTCGAGCAGGAGCTTTTTGTTTGGTTTGAATCGAAGTCGAGCAGGAAGGAAGAAGTGGAGGAGGAAACGGTGAGTGCGATCCATGATATAATTTTTAACGTCTATGCAAATAGGCTCAAAATCACATGAAATACTTGTAAGAATACAAGGATGTTGTAATATAGATGCTTATGCAAGATCGTTCTCCTCAAGGACTATTTGGATAATTTATGTAGAAACAATTCCTAGCTAACTACTTAGAATTGAAATTTGAGAAAAGAGATTTTGATTTTAAGTAATATTAAAAAAAGGAATTTTAATTAAAAACAAATATGATAAAAGAAAAGAGTTTTAAATACCAATTTATAAAAGCACTAGGGTTCCACCATCACCTAGCAATCTTATGAATTTCTACCAATTACTTATGATCTACACATGCTACTTTGAAGGTTAGGTTTTCCTAACATATATTCTCCTCGTGATATTCAAGCAAGAACGTATATCTAACATGCAATCCGTCTGTGATATTCAGATCAAATATGAACATGTAAGACTCATTAAGTTATATGAAAACCTTTTGAAAAATCATGCAAACCCTAAGAGCGTGATATTCACCTTAGGTGAAATTACAATTATCAATCACAAGAAGCAATACTCAATCCTCCGGTGATATTCCGACCGAATTGCATCCAATTACTTATCTAAACATCCTAATGGTGGCCAGTCATCAAGACAATTAGATAGTTTAAAACAATTATCAATAATTCAAAGCATGCATGCAATCAATCATAAGCAATTAAATAAAAATTACATATTCATGCTAAGGCTTAAGGTTTCGCCCTAGCCAATGGAATTTAGTTACGCATGTTCATAATTGAAATCATAGAAAATATTATTAAGAAGAAAAAGAATGAGAACACCTCAAGGTAGAAAGTCTCAAGAACCCTAGCAAAGTTCTCTCTGTTCCAAAGTTGAATAAAAATAATCGTCCTAAAAATTGTGAACAGCAAAACAATATATGTTGGTATGCCATCGCACAAACCCTAAATAATAGTCTTTTTTCCAACTAGGAAACTAAATAATAATAAAATAACTTAGAAATTAGAGTCCTAATTAATCTAGAAGAATCTGCACAGAAACTGTCCAGCCACGTTTTAGCCTCAAATCTCCTCCAAATCCGGCCCAAGATAGTTTGTTTTAAAGATACAAACGTTCTGAACACATCTCCAGAAGGCCATGAATCCATCTGAAGTCATCTTGGGCTCCAAAAACGCAATTTAAGCCCAAAAACGTGATTTCTCAAGACCGCGCACTGCTACTTTATTTTATTGACAGAAGGTAACTACTTGGTGGGAAAATATGATATTTTGATACGATCAAGTTAAGCGACTCACGAACGTCCTCCAATTGAAATTACTCCAAAATTCGTTCATTTGATTATGTTTTGCATTGTAACTAAATCAAAACTTTGTGTATGTCATTATAACGTTTTGAAGATGATGTATGAGATTGTAATTGTACCCAAACTTGAATATGCAAACTGTAATTTTTCCAAAATAAGCTACAACTAATTTTCCTACAAAGATCCAGAGTATCAAGTGCTCCAAAAATAGACGGTCGTCGTTACTCCTTGAGATCTAATGGCTGATGGAATTAAAGAATTTAATTAATTTAAAACCGTAGCACTCATTGTAAAAACTAAAAAGCAATCTGCATGTGATGAATGATTCACATTCAGCATCAGGTGGTGGGGCCCTCAATTAACTTACTTTTGTTTTTCGCTTTTTGTCTTCTTTTTTTGTCTGACTAGGATTGGTGCATTAACTTGTTATCCTTTCTAGATCAAACTTTAGTGGTACGTATCATTGAATGATACTTACTGTTAAATGGTTAAGATTCATTTGGGGTCCACTGCAAATTAATCTAGACCATTCAATAACCGTACCATTAAATAGTACGTACCACTGAAGATTTTTCTATCCTTTCTCCTATTACTTAACTTTTAGGCGTATCCACTACACTGTCATGCGGTTATTTCATTCAAATTATAATACATGTATTTATTTAATGTGACATATAAATACACATTAACTCTGTCGTTTATTCATTTTATAACACACGCAAGTGATGTATACATATTCTGTCAATTATTAAATTTATTTTATTGGATGTTGGTTATGTGCATCATTTACCACATCATGTGGTACAAAAATATGGTCTCCCTAATATTTTTCCATTGAAAAAGAAGTATAACTATCAACCGCCATATCGTGTGGTTTACAAAATATGATCTAAAAAGATGGTATCTCTAATGCCACCCAAATTTCTGAAATTGAACGATAAAAGTACAGCTCATACCAGTATAAAAGCTTAATTTTGGTGTTTTGTTCATGCCTCCGTCAGAGAAATTGATATTTGAAAAATTAGAAGCTAAATACAATGGACATATACTTTTAAAAGAACCATAAATATTACTATCTAGTGTTATTCCTCTATATTTAAAAGTATGAACATTCAAGTTCGACTCACATAAATGACAAAGACAATCAATTTATATTGGAAAATTAGCCAAAATTGACACATAGACACCAACTATAATATAGACAGCATATTAATAGGAAAAATGTCTAAATTACCCCTTTATATATAGCATATATATCATCACATAATTGTATTGAGATAATTTTGTTACAATATCGATAATGTTGAAATGATGTATATATTATTGATATGACGTCTACAGTGTGAGAATATTATCTCTATGTCGTATATATAATCTAGATAGGGTTTTTATCACCCACGGGCCCTGAACTTTCACTCACCAGACTGATTGATGCCTGAACTTTGAAACCGATCACAGAGATGCCCAGACTTATAAAAACAAAACTTTGTGATACTTCCGTCCCAATTCCGTTATCTCTTCGTCAATCTAAATGGGTTTTTATCACCCACGGGCCCTGAAATTTCACTCACCAGACTAATTGATGCCCGAACTTTAAAACCGATCACAGAGATGCCCAGACTTATAAAAACAAGACTTTGTGATACTTCCGTCCCAATTCCGTTATCTCTTCGTCAATTAAGAGGGTAAATATGTCATTTCGCACCATATGTTTGATGAAATGACATTTAAGGCCTTTATTACATGGTCTGATTCTTTCCCTCCTTCTCTTTCCGATTTTTCCTCCCAAATTGGTTGAAATTTCCCTCCTTTTCTTATCATTTCCGTCCAAATTGGTTGACCCAACCTCTTAATATTCTTCCGTATAGAACATTCAATTGATAAAAGGCTACGCCCAAGTAAATTAATTTGATGAATCAATAATTGAAATATTGAATGAAATATTGTTCTTAGATGCAAGTAAATTAATTCAATGAATCAATAATTGAAATATTGAATGAAACAAAATTGTCAATGTGATTTGCATGTTGGTATAAAATTGAATAAAAAGACAAAAAAATAAAAATGAGAACATAAGAAACATAACAAAATTAACATCCATAAGAAAATCCATAATAGTCATAACATCCATAATATCATTAAAATATCATAATAGTCATAATACCAACTAATCATACTATCTTAGTCTTAAGAATTCATAGACCTAAGTCAAATGAAGGCTGAAATAGACAAAATAAAGCAAAAGCAATATGTGTTCTTAGATAAAATAGACCTAAATCAATTATTGATTCATCGAATTAATTTACTTGGGCGTAGCCTTTTATCAATTGAATGTTCTATACAGAAGAATATTAAAAGGTTGGGTCAACCAATTTGGACAAAAATGATAAGAAAAGGAGGGAAATTTCAACCAATTTGGGTGGGAAAATCGGAAAGAGAATGAGGGAAAGGATCAGACCATATAATCAAGGCCTTAAAGGTCATTTCATCAAACATATGGTGCGAAATGACATATTTACCCTCTTAATTGACGGAGAGATAACGGAATTGGGACGGAAGTATCAAAAAGTCTTGTTTTTATAAGTCTGGGCATCTCTGTGATCGGTTTTAAAGTTCAGGCATCAATCAGTCTGGTGAGTGAAAGTTCAGAGCCCGTGGGTGATAAAAACCCATCTAGATATTGTTCATCCACGCAGTCGTTCAGAACTTCCTGCTTGAGTCACACCCACTTGCATCTACAGCCACCATCGTTCCGCACCTGTCATCGAACCACCACATCACACCTGTCTTCTCTGCATTGAACCATGAACCCACATCACGCTAGAGAATGTGACCCACACGCTGCACTTGCACCATTGACACGCTGCCTAACCCGTTCATTTCTAGATTCGACTAGAACTTTGACCCACCACCACCCACGATCTGCATTCGTACCAGACCATCACCATCTCGCCGCCATCCCATGATCGAGAGGGTGATAACCCACCACCACCCACGATCCGCATTCGTACCAGATCATCACCAGACCATCACATAATAATCGCCCGCCTCATCTCCATCACCATCTCTCCTTTGTCCTTGGCTGCTTCCATAAAATTCATAGATGCTATCCATAAACCCATATCTGGATCTGCTACTGTTGCCTTCCCCCATCGAATCACTTGCACCCTGCCGTAATCTCGGAGTCCTGCTGCCTACAACCCTAACCTGACTCTCGATCTGACGAAGGAAACAAAAGCACAGAATGACTTGGGACTTGCAATCAACCTGGGCATTCCATAGAGATTCCAAAAAAGATTTCAGAAGCATGGCCAAATTTCAAGGGAAATTTGGAAAAATAACCAAAATTTGAACCCCATATAGAATTATAGCCACTTTTTTAAGTTTATGATAATTATAACCAAAAGTTAATATAAAAGTACTAATATACCTTTAAAATGAGGTTTTCTCAATAAAGCCAAAAAGCAAAATTAAAATGAGAATCTAGTGTTTTTGCATTTTATAAATCACCCACAAGGTTTGGGGGTGATTTTCAAAATGAGCCATTTCAATTTTTGCATTTTACACCACATGATTTTTGAATTGCACCAATTTAACATCTCCATCAATTTCACCGTCTAATTAGACGTTACGTGGTGATATGGCATAGACTTGGCCCACATTTTAAGCACTTGTTGACCGTCAATTTCAATATTTAGTACTTTACTTTTTTAATCATTTTAAGAAATTGATGGTCAACGTGTGGTTAAAATGTGTGGGCCAAGTCTATGTCACGTCACCACTTAACATCTAATTAGAAGGTGAAATTGACGAAGACATTAAATTGGTGCAATTTGGAAACTACATAGTGTAAAATGCAAAAATTGAAACTTTGTGGCTCATTTTTGCAAATCACCTCCAAACCTTGTAGTGTAAATAGCAGTTTATCCAAGTTTTTAATCATTAAGGGTATTTCAGTACTTTTATATCAACTTTTGGTTATAATTATCATAAACTAAAAAAAGTGGCTATAATTCTATATGAGGTTCAAAATTTGGTTATTTTTCCAAATTTCCCGAATTTCAGAGAGAGGGAAAGACAAAATTAAAGAAAATTGTTAGAGATGACTTATAAGCAAGGGCTTTTCAAGTCTTTTCGCACTCTCAAATGCATTTTGCTTAGTTCAGCACAAGCTTTTGTTTTCTGTCTATAATGGCTTATTGCCCTTTTATATTTTATATTTGTGTTGGGTTTGATGCCTAATCATGGCTGTGCCACTGGACAGGGTAGCCTAAATGTACCACGCACCATGTTATCTTTTATTTTGTATCAGAACAAATAGAGATAAGAGCTTATTTTGTGCTCAATCAACTTTATGTAATTCAAGCACGGATGGAAGAGGACATTTATGAAAAATGGGGCCGAGGTGTGTAAGCATCTCCTCACGTTGGGCTTTTAATTTGGTCCATGTGCAGTCCATTTATCCCTGTAAAATTTCCGAAACTGAAACCCGTAAAAAGTAAAAGGAAGAAACGCGTACAAAGAAAAAGCTAAAAGGAATCTTGGAAAATTCTTCAGTGGTACGTATCATTTAATGGTACGGCCATTGAATGGTCCAGATTAATTTGCAGCGGGTCCCAAATAAATCTTAGACCATTCAACAGTACGTATCATTGAATGGTACGTACCACTGAATGGTACGTACCACGTACCACTGAAGTTAAACCCAGGAATCTTTGCCATATATTCATTTAAAACTTTCGCGGGGTTTTTGTAGTAAGACTTGCTACTGGCATGAAAAAATTTACTCGCGTCCCAAAATAGCAGCTTCTCCGACTTCTATCTGACTCACTTCAACCCCTCTCTCTCTATCTGTCTCAGAAGCAGAGAAAAACCAATTTCCAGACCCACCTAAACAGGTGGGTTTTGAGTATCCAGCTTTCTCAGTATTCCTCTCTCGCCGTCTCGCGTCTCTATTTCCATCGTCTCCCCCTCTCGTCTTTCTCTCTCAACTCCCTGCTCAGATCTTACCGTCTCAACTGACAATCTCAGATCCGTTTGACGTCGCTGTCGTCTCCTCCGACAGACAAAGGTCTTCTCCATATCTACGCCGACTTCTCCTGATAATGTCATATATGGCGTCGCTTTTGGTATTCGCCACTTTGGCGGTGCTCAGGATCTCCACCGTCATTTGTGGCCCCGCCGTGGTTTTTCCTCTGCGGCCTGCAGTCTCCCCTATTTATCCTGTCCAGTTACACCAGGTTCAACTACGGGATCGAGTAAGGCACGCGCGAGTATTCAAACACGTAGTCGGTGGCGGCGTAAACATATCGGTGTCCTATGATTTTGTTTTCGGGTATGTCAATCTTTTCTTCTGAGAATTTCATACTTTAGCTAGTACTATTATTGTAATGATTCAGTAAAATATGTTTAGGGAGCTGAGAAAATAGAAAAGGGGAGAAATTTCAGTCGAAAATATTTTCATTAACCTTATAATTACAAGAGCTTTACACATAAATATACACAAAGCTTTCCAGAAACTTCATAGCTAACATTGCTAACTCATCTAACTAATTGACAGATGGCCTATAGGTAAAGCTTCAGATTTCCTGTGATTAGGCTCACTAGTCTTACTGTGAGCTTGCTAACACGCCCCCCGCCCCCCCTGTTGGAACCAGAAAGAAAGGCTTCAAGAGTTTATGTAAAATCAAAGGAGCGTGATATTCACCTTAGGTGAAACACAATTATCAATCACAAGAAGCAATACTCAATCCTCCCATGATATTCCGACCGACCTGCATCCAATTACTTATTCAAACATCCTAATGGTGGCCACTATCAAGACAATTAGATAGTTTAAAAAGCCAATTATCAATAATTCAAAGTGGCATGCAATCAATCATAAGCAATTAAATAAAAATTACATATTCATGCTAAGGCTTTAAGGTTTCATTTCCTAGCCAATGGAATTTAGTTACGAGATGTTCATAATTGAAATCATAGAAAATATTATTATGAAGAAAAAGAATGAGAACACCTCAAGGTAGAAAGTCCAAGAACCCTAGCAGTTCTCCTGCTCCAAAGTTGAATAAAAATAATCGTCCTAAAAATTGTGAACAAGAAACAATATATGTTGGTATGCCATCGCACAAACCCTAAATAATAGTCTTTTTTCCAACTAGGAAACTAAATAATAATAAAATAACTTAGAAATTGGAGTCCTAATTAATCTAGAAGAATTCGTGACTTAAACTATCCAGCCAATTTTTTAGCCTTCAAATCTCCTCCAAATCCGGCCCAAGATAGTTTGTTTTAAAAAGATACGAACGTTTCTAACATGACTTTCGTAAGGCCATGAATCCATCTCGAAGTCATCTTGGCTCCAAAAACGCAATTTAAGCCCAAAAACGTGATTTTCTCAAGACCGCACTCGCTACTTTATTTAGCTGATGTATAAAATCTACTTGGTGGGAAAATATGATATTTTGATAATATCAAGTTAAGCGACTCACGAACGTCCTCCAATTGAAATTACCCAAAATTGCTCATTTGATTATAGCTTTGCATTGTAACAAACTCAAAACTTGTGTAGCGTCAGCTATAACATTTTCAACACGGCCATAAGTAGATTGTAATTTGTAATTCAAACTTCAATGATGTAATCGTAATTTTTCCAAATAAGCTACAACTAATTTTCCACAGGATCCAGGAGAACAAGTGCTCCGTGGCTGACGGTCATGTTACTCCTTGAGATCTAATGGCTGATGGAATTAAAGAATTTAATTAATTTAAAACCGCAGCACTCACAAAACTAAAAAGGTCTGTGCCGTATGAACATCACATTCAGTACTGTGGTGGTGGGGCCCTCAATTAACTTACTTTGTTTTTCAGTTTTTGTCTTCTTTTTTTTGTCTGACTAGGATTGGCATTAACTTGTTGTCCTTTCTAGATAACTAGCTGCATTTATCAGTCAACGATACTACGTTAAATCTGCTAAAATTACTCCCACCGCAAATTAATCTGTGATCATCTAACAACCGGTGGCCATTGGGAATGTAATTACCCAACATTTTTCATCCTTTCTCCTATTACTTAATCCTTTAGGCGTATCCACTAAGACCGCATGTTATTTCATTCAAATGTAACATGACATGTAATGTGACATATAAATACACATTAACTCTTGTCATTATTCATTTATAACACACGCAAGTGATGTATATATTCGTCAATTATTAAATTTATTTTAATGGATGTTGGTTATGTGCATCATTTACCATACTGCGCATAAAAATATATTCTCAAGATTTTTTCCATTGAAAAGAAGTATAACTAATAACCGCCATCGTGTGGTTTACAAAATATGCAGATCTAAAAGATGGTACTCCCACTTTTCACCCAAAGCGAAATGAACGATATAGGCACAAACACCATAAACAAGATAAAAGCTACACTTTGGTGTTTGCTCATGCCTCCATCGTAGAAATTGATATTTAGAAAAATTAGAAGCTAAATATTAATTATTATATACTTTTAAAAGAACCATGTTATTACTATCTAGTGTTATTCTATATTTAAAAGTATGAACATTCAAGTTCGACTCACATAAATGACATGGTAAAGACAATCAATTTATATTGGAAAATTACTAAAATTACACATAGACAATCTCAACTATAATATAGACAAGATATTAATAGGAAAAATGTCTAAATTACCCCTTTATATATACAGCATATACTACCTGCTATTAAATTGTATTGAGAGATAATTTTGTTACAATATCGATAATGGTTTGTATTTAGATGATATATTATCGATCGCGACGTCTACAAAGGCGAGGAATATTATCTCTATGTCAGATATATAATCTAGATAGGGTTTTATCACCCACCTGCTCGAACTTTCACTCACCGTAGAGACCGATTTGATGCCCGAACTTTTGAAACCGATCACGTAGATGCCCATTCTATAAAAACAAAACTTTTGCGACATACTCTCCGTCCCAGTCTCCCCGTTATCTCTCTGTTGAGCGCAAATGGGTTTTTATCATCCACGAGTCTGAAATTTCACTCGCCTCAGACCACTGATGCCCGAGAATCGAGATGCCTGCACTTATAAAAACAAGACCCACCCCTATCTCGTCAATTAGCAGGGTGTAAATATGGTGTATTACATCAGCATGCCGACGAACACATTTAAGCGTCTTTTGATTACATGGTTCGATTCTTTCCCTTCCTTCTCTTCCGATTTCTGAATTGGTTGAAATTTCTCCTTTTCTTATCATTTCCGTCCAAATTACCGACCCAACCCCAATATTCTTCCGTATAGAAGATTCAATTGATGCTAAAAGGCTACGCCCAAGTAAATCTAATTTTATGAATCAATAATTGAAATATTGAATGAAATATTGTTCTTAGATGTAAGTAAATTAATTCATTTAATCAATAATTGAAATATTGAATGAAACAAAATTGTCAGCTGTGATTTGGTGTTGGTATAAAATTGAATAAAAGACAAAAAAATAAAAATGGAAACATAAGAAATGAGCAAATAAAATTAATATCCATAAGAAAATCCATAATAGTCATAACATCCATAATATCATTAAAATATCATAATACCATAATACCAACTAATCATACTATCTTAGTCTTAAGAATTACAGACCTAAGTCAATAGAAGGCTGAAATAGACAAAATAAAGCAAAGCAATATGTAAGCCTCTGGGATAGCAATCTAAATCAATTATTGATTCATTTAATTAATTTACTTGGGCGTAGCCTTTTATCAATTGAATGTTCTATACGTAAGAATATTAAAAGGTTGGGTCAACAATTTGGACAAAAATGATAAGAAAATGAGGGAAATTTCAACCAATTTGGGTGGGAAAATCGAAAGAGAATGAGGGAAAGGATCGCACTATATAATCAAGGCCTTAAAGCGTCATTTCATCAAACATATAGTTTAAATGATACATTTACCCTCTTAACCGACTGGTAGATAACGGAATTGGGACTAAGTATCAAAAGTCTTGTTTTTATAAGTCTCCGGGCATCTCCGTGATCCAGCTTTAAAGTTCAGTGCATCAATCACCCGTGAGTGAAAACAGCCGTGGGTGATAAAAACCCATCTAGATATTGTTCATCCACGCAAATGCTCGAACTTCCCCTCTCGCTTGAGTCACACCAACTCGCATCTGGCCGTGCTCACCCACTGTTCCGCGCACTCCGTTTCATCAACCACCACATCACACCCCTGCCTTTCCGCATTGAACCATGAACCCACATCACGCTAGAGAATGTGACCCACATCGCCGCACTGTACCCATTGACACGCCGCCTAACCTGCTCATTTCTAGATTCGACTAGAACTTTGGACTCACCACCACCCACGATCCGAGATTGCACTGCATCACCATTCCCGCCGCCATCCTATGAACGTAGAGGGTGATAACCCACCACCACCCACGATCCGCATTCGTACTGCATCATCACCGCACCATCACATAATAACCGCCCGCCCTCATCTCCATCACCTCATCTCCTTTGTCCTTGGTCGTTCCATAAAATTCATGATGCTATCCATAAAACCCATATCTGGATCTGCTACTCAAGCCTTCCCCATCGAATCACTTTGCACCCTCGCCGTAACTCGGAGTCCTACGCCACAACCCTAACTCCGACTCTGCATCTCGACGAAGGAAACAAAGTACGTAATGACTCGGGACTTGCAATCAAACCGGGCATTCCATGTGAGTCCCAAAAAAGATTTCAAGCATGGCCAGTTTTGGGAAATTTGAAAATATCCACTTGAACTCATAGAAGAGGCCACTTTTTTAAGTTTATGATAATATAACCAAAAGTTAATATAAAAGTACTAATATACCTTTAAAATGAGGTTTTCTCAATAAAGCCAAAAGCAAAATTAAATGAATCTAGTGTTTTTGTATTTTATCAATTAATAAGTAGCTAGGGTGATTTTCAAATGAATATTTCAATTTTTGCATTTTACACCACATGATTTCGCACTACCTCTACATTCCATCATTTTCACCGTCTAATTAGGACGCCACTGGCAGATATGGCATGGAGCTTGGCCCACATTTGCTAATTTGTCAATCGGGTCAATTTCAATATTTAGTACTTTACTTTTTTAATCATTTTAAGAAATTGATGGCTAACGTGTGGTTAAAATGTGTGGGCTAAGTCTATGTCACGTCACCACTTAACATCTAATTAAGGTACCTGACGAAGACATTAAATTGGTGCAATTTGGAAACTAAGATAGTGTAAAATGCAAAAATTGGAAACTTTGTGGCTCATTTTTGCAAATCACCTCCAAACCTTGTAGTGTAAATAGCAGCTATCCAAGTTTTTAATCATTAAGGGTATTTTACATTTTTATATCAACTTTTGGTTATAATTATCATAAACTAAAAAAAGTGGCTATAATTCTATATGAGGTTCAAAATTTGGTTATTTTTCCAAATTTCCGAATTCTGTGAGAGAGGGAAAGACAAAACAAGAAAATTGTCTGCTAGAGATGACTTATAAGCAAGGGCTTTTCAAGTCTTTTCGCACTCTCAAATGCATTTTGCTTAGTTCGACACAAGCTTTTGTTTTCTGCCTATACGGCTTGCCACCCTTTTATATTTCTTTATATTTGTGTTGGGTTTGGATACCTAATCATGGTCGTGTTACACGGACAGTGTTTGAAATGTACCACTCACCATGTTATCTTTTATTTTGTATCGTAATTAAATAGAGATAAGAGCTTATTTGTGCTCAATCAACTTTATGTAATTCAAGACGATGGAAGAGGACATTTTATGAAAAATCAGGGCCGAGGTGGGGCATCTCCTCACGCTGGGCTTTAATTTGGTCCATGTGGGCAAAATTCTATTTATCCCCTCAGAAATTTCCAAACCCGAAACCCGTAAAGTAAAAGGAAGAAACGCGTACAAAGAAAAAGCTAAAAGGAATTGGAAAATTCTTCTGGTAATGATTATTAATGAGACGGTTATCAATGGTCCAGACACTTGCGCCGGGTCCCAAATAAATCTAGACCATCTAGCAAAGACGTATCATTGAATGGTACGTACCACCGAATGGTACGTACACGAATGGTACGCACTCACGTACCACCGGGTTAAACCCAGAATCTTTGCCATATATTCATTTAAAACTTTCATGGTTTTTGTAGTAAGACTTGCCACTGCATGAAAACTTTACTCGCGTCCCAAAATAGCGCCTTCCTCCGACTTCTATCTCGACTCCACTTCAACCCCTCTATCCGCCTCGTAAGGAGAGAAAACCAATTTCCTGCACCCACCTGGAACATGGGTTTATATCCAAACTTTCGCATTCTCTCTCGCCGCCTCGCGTCTCTATTTCCATCGTTCCCCCCCTCTCGTCTTTTCCTCAACTCCCGTCAGCCCACTGGGCCTCAACCGACAATCTCAGATCCGTTTGACGTCGCTGTCGGCCTCCTCCAACAGACAAAGGTCTTCTCCATATCTATGCGACTTCTCCCGATAATGTCATATATGGCGTCGCTTGCACTGGGCCACTTTGGCTAAGCTCAGATCTTCACTGCCATTTGTGGCCCGCCGTGGTTTTTCCTCCGCGCCTCAGCTTCCCTATTTATCCCGCCCTCAGCTATACCCAGTTCAACTACGGATCGAGTGCAAGGCACGCGCGAGTATCCAAACACGTATCTGTGGCTGTAAACATATTCTGTCCTATGATTTTTTTCTGGGTATGTCAATCTTTTCTTCTGAGAATTTCATACTAGCTGGTACTATTATTGTAATGATTCAAGAAATATGTTTAAGGAGCCGAGAAAAAATAGAAAAGGAGAAATTTCGCCGAAAATATTTTCACAACCTTTATAATTACAAGAGCTTTACACATAAATATACACAAAGCTTTCCGTAAACTTCATAGCTAACATTGCTAACTCATCTAACTAATTGACGATGGCCTAGTAGGTAAAGCTTCGCATTTCCTCGTGATTGGGCTCACTAGTCTTACCGTGAGCTTGCTAACGCCCCCGCCGCTGGAAACCGTAAAGAAAGGCTTCAACAGTTTATGTAAAATCAAAGTTTAGTTAATCGGAAGATGTTAATCTTATTAATGAAAAATGTAAGAGGCTATTAAATAGCCTTACAAATTTGAACGTAACAAAACGTAAACAAAGCAAACAACCCACGACGGAAAAACCCTAGGATCGGGTACGTAATTAGGTCAAACAGAACAAACTGTCCCTTAAGTATGTGGATTATTAAGCATGACTCTAAACAACCTATAACTAAGGAATCTCTCTAACCCTAACGGCTAGAATATCCTAACAACTTTAACATCCTCCCTTAAACTCGATTACCTAACAATCAGTTTATTCCGGGGTGTTCAGAAATCCCCATCAAATCCTGCATCTTCAAGAATGCTTCGAGCTTCACTGGTTTTGTTAAAGGATCTGCAACTTGCTCCTGGGTGGTGCACTGGATTAAATCCACAACTTCTTCCTTGATCAGATCTCGAAGAAAATGAAAACGAACATCTATATGCTTGCTTCGTCCATGCATTACAGGATTCTTCGAAAGTTTAATTGCTGAGACATTATCGCAATACACCACTGTAGCCTGATTTTGAGCACATTTAAGTTCTTGTAGGATTCTTCTTAACCATGGATGTGGGAATCCACATCTGCAAAAGGCTGCGCGAACATATTTTTGCCAAGTTGGGAGTTTCATCATTGGTTTCATGTTCCTTCTCAGCTTCATGACCCGCTTGTCTGGCCTCATTGTCAGTGGTTAAGCTCCTCAGCCACTGCTCTGATTCTTCTTCTTCGATGGCCCTTTGGAACGCTTCCTCATTATCTTGGATTGGAAGCATCTCGTCGGGATCGGAGCCATAGTCCAATAATTGTTCAGGTTCAGTAGTGACTTCATCAATCATGTCTACTGACCCAAAATGGATTCCCACATCCATGGCTCCCGATTGTGAAGACTCTCCAGTCTCTACTTCCATCGGTTTCGTCCCGATCGTGTCGACATGGACGTCATTCACTGGTTTCTCATGCTCCATCGGGTTGGACTTCTGCCCCTTAACAGGGACATAAGTCTGTACTACCCTTGCCTTCTGGGTAGTCACTACTTTAGCCTTGGCCTTCTGATCTGCTGTCGGTTTGGCCTTGGCTGTCGGAACCGTTGTCATCGATTTAGCATTGGCCTTGCTGGTGGAGGCCTCTGAGGTATCAGTCTGGGATCGCATGTGTGCCCCGTACCTTCTCTGTATTTTCCTCTTAGCTGTTCTAGACAGCTCTTCTTCAGCCCGGCCGTTCTTTCCGGCCCTGTACCATCTTCCGTCCACCTCGACTAGCTTTTCTACCTTGGTCGGGATGGGGGTTTTCACCGCCTCCTTAGGGATTTTCACCCTTAGGACTTCTTTCGGGCGCGTGAGTCGTTCTTTCATTGGCCTTGGAACCCATCGTTTGGTTTCTGAGGTTGATGGCAGTCTGCTTGATGATTGGGGAACTTCCTGTTGAGCTCTTCTCTTGATGCCCCCAATCCGCTCAAAAATGCTGCTCCGGGGAGGTGCTCCTCGAGGGCTATGCGGACCATAATTTCTAGCTGGACTCCTCATTTCTTTGAGTCTCAGCCCTTCTTGTTTTCGGACCAAGTCCTGGTCTATCACTGCCCTAGGAACAGGAATTTGGAGTTCGCACTCGCATTTACACTTGCTGCACAGTACAACTCCTCCTTTGATAAACGCCTTAGGTCTGTCGGGTTGAGATTCAATTCTCACATCCCAACTGGCGCTTGTTGAGCTCTTCCCCTTACCGAGGTCTAAAGTTTCCTTCCTTTGGCCACTTCTTGGCCAATTTAGGTTTACCATATTTACTGGAACCTCTGGAAAGGGCTCAGTGTCTACCATCATAGTGGCTTGGGGCTTCTCCAAGACCAACTTCCCCTTATTGATCATCTCTTGGATCCAATCCCGGAACGACACGCAGTTCACGGTACTGTGATTCCAAGAGCCATGGGGCTTGCAGTATTTCTTCCCTTTTAGTTCCTCAGGCTTGGGTATCCTTTTTGATGGATCCAACCTGATGCACCTGTTCTTTACTAATTCGTCAAAGATCTCTGACGTTTTAGTAAGGTCAAATGTATAGCTCTGGAACTTAGGGGGCTTGTTGGGAATATAGCCTCCCGCTTCTAAGGCAGCCCTTTGGTCTTTTACTGGTTTCACCAACCCTTTGATGATCATTGGGGTGGTTGGCGGAACCATCTCGACCGCAGATATCTCCAGTTCTTCAAAAACATCACCAAAACCATCGGATTGCTCGATGAATTCAAAATCCAGGTGATTTACAGAGGGTTTCCTGAAGAAAGGCACTTTGGAGGAGTGCTTATGCTGGGATTCTTCTGCCAACAGCCTCTCATATTTGGTGGCAGCCATCACGATTTTCTGCAGGTCGTTGAACTTGACATCTCCAAACTTTTTACGTAAGGAGATTTTCAACGCCCTTTGAGCTATGACCACAGCTTGGTCATTGCTTATGGGGAACTTACACTTCATCTTGGTCTGTTTGAACCTCATGACGAAGTCTTCTGTGGTTTCGTGATCAGACTGCTTGACTTCCACCAGGTCATTAATTGTGACTTCTGGTTCCATCCTGTAAAATTGATCATGGAAGGCTGCTTCCATCTGGTCCCAACTTCGAATAGAGTTGGGAGTCAAATGGGAATACCAATGCGACGCCATCCCGACTAATGAATTCCCGAATAAACGGAGTTTGAAGTTGGGATTGTCTTCGAATGCCATGCATTGGTTGGAGTACTTCTTAATGTGCTCCAAAGACGATGCCGATGAATCTTCCCCATTGTAAGTAGGGAAGTTAGGAACCTTGAAGTTCATCGGGAAGGGGTTTTGTTCGTCGATATAGGCTGGATACGGTTTTTGATACACCGGCCTTTGATTGGTGGCCACTTCTGGCCTAACACCCCTAAGAATTAGCCGTCTCAACTCGGCTATCTCATTTCTCAACCCCGCATTATCGCCTTCTTCAGGCAATAATACCAGGTCGGGATCTTTTTGTCCGTAGTGGAGACCTCCCTGACTTCCATCTGAACTTTGCTCAATGTCAGGATTTCTCCACGCATTGGGGTTAAAGCCTCCCCTTCCAGCCATATGTGGCTTTTGTGGTTGTGCTCTTCCCCATCCTGCTCTCGGAGTGAAAGCAGGTCTTCCCTTCTGAAGGAAACCGCCAGGGAACTTTTCAGGCTCTGTCTTCTTAGGAATATATTTCCCCGGCTTTCCCTTCTAGGCTCCGCTAGTTGTACCGTCTACAGGATTCAGAAACAAGCTTTCCCCGGCCACTAGCGAAGTATTGGGCATTTCTAACCTTTCCTCAGATGAAAGGTCTTGTGCCATCGGGTTGGGGGTGACGAATCCCTTGCTCCCTTCTTCCAACCTGCCCTTGAGATGTAGACTCTCTGCTGGAAGTACGAATGGCTTGAACGACTCCATTCCGCCCATGTTCAATATTGGCTTCTCAGACGATCCTTTCAATCCAGTCAGTTGATTAGAAAGGAATGAAAAACCCTGGTCGATCTTGCTCTGGACATTATTGAATGATGTGCACAGATTTCTGATATATGTTCTGTTGTCCAAAGCGATTCTTTCCATGGTCTTCATCATCTGGATCATGGAGGACTGGAGTTCCTCCATGCTACTTCTGGGCGTCTGGCTGGAGGCTTGGGTCTCTGGTGAAGTTTGACCCAAGTCTGTCGGGATGGACGTGGCGTCTTTTCCCGTCATCTGAAGCTGTGTTTGAGAAAATAAGCTTCTTCTGTCCTTTCTTTTATGCTTGGGCATAAACGTCAAGAAAGGTATCCCACTGGGCGTGCCAAAAATATGTTCGCGCAGCCTTTTGCAGAGGTGCAGGCTCGGAATATATCGAGTCGGCCCGGTCGCTGGTCCCGAACCTTTCTATTTGGCTACTGATCCAACAGGCTCAGCTCCTATCCCTTTGGAGGGATGTTCGCGAGGCCTTGTGTTGTTTTTGATATTTGTCAGGCGTGCCACTATTGGCTCTGCCAATAGAAAGATATAGTGTTTATTAGATACTTGCACCACAAGTAATATGACTTCCGTTCATCGGATTGGCGTCTTATATATAGATATATATATATGAACTGTTAGGTTCGTTGTTTGCCTTGCTCGTTAAGGACTTTTATTCTCTCTTGATGTTATACCAGAGATAGTTTGAGATGGGATTTAGGTATAACTTGTTATAGCCAAGAACCTCCCACGCTCAAACGTACATAAAAGTAAAGACAGATAAGTAAAAGCTGTATGTAAAAACTGAATGTAAAGACTGAAAGTAAAAGACTGAAAGTAAAGACTTTAAGTAAAGACTTTTAGTAAAGGCAGTTAATCAGAACTGAATGTAAAAGACATCAAATAAAGATAAGATCCATTTTATTACATTTCAAGTTCATCAAAGCCTGAGTAATAGCCTGTCGGGATAGGTATTGTTCCATCGGGATGGTCTATTGAGTCTATCGGGAAGGGTTTAGGATACTGGTTCCTAAGGAAAACAAATCAAAGACCCTCTGGTCCAAGATTCTAATCGATACTATCGCCAAGTTGGTTAGATAGCAGAGCAAAACACTACTCCGCGTGGGGAGTTTGGATGTATGATCCTGGGTAACTGGTCTTTGAACTTCTCAGAGTCGCGATCTACACAGGTAGTGCGAACGAGAGTTTCAGATAAAGATAAAGATCTTTTATCTGTGAAAGAGCTTGAGGGGTTTCCTCAGAGGTTTCTTCCTGTTGGTTTGAACGTGTGAGTTCTGTTTTTGTTTGGTTTGAGTGTCTATATTTCTGGATCTTCTCCTTGTTTATATAGGCCAGCAAGGAGTCCACGTCATTGCCGGTACTGCCCTCTGCTCCTAAAGACTTAGTGAAGGAGAACATCCTCTGGTCTGATCAGTCTACTCCCACTGAGAAAGAGTTCTTTATTCGTAGTCTGTTTCCCTCCAATTTGCCCAGTGATTTGCATTAAATGTTGTTCAGACTCCTTTCTGTCTTGTTTTACTAGTTTGGGTTGGGCCTTTGGGTCAGGCCCAATCCAATACTCAGTTATAAGTCATGGCTCAAAAGATATATGGACAGCTGGATGCCTTACGTGGCTCATGTCGCTTCAATTGGCCATCATCATCTGGATTTAGTCATCCTCTGAATGCCTTTTCCCATGCCGCCAATATCTTTGCATTGAATGTTCTTTATCAAGGTAGGCATAGGTACTTGAGCACTCTAGCAGAAGCAGATATTTCCTTCCTTCTTCAGTTTCTTCGGATTTGGGCTGGGCCTTTCACTTTAGGCTCAGCCCATTAATTTGTATGTCCCACTTTAAGCTTGATAAATCCAAAAGGTATTTTTCAGTGTAAACACCACCATTCACCTTGTTGAGTGAGTGGCCATATCAACAACTCACATTTTTCACAAAAAATCACCTCAAGAAAATTGATCTAATTCCAAACAGATGATACAAAGAAATCAATAGAAAACTGAACATCTGAAGAACAAGCCTCAAGCATGAGCTGAGCATTTCGTCGAACACATTGATTGCATGAAAAACTTAGGAAAAATCGGGTTTGTATTAGGAGTGGGCATTGGGTGGTTTGGTTCGTGTTGAACACCAACCCATTAGCCAGTTAATGAGCTTGGGTTGATAATATTTAAACCCATGACCACCCAATCAAATGAGCAAACCAACTCACCCAACCTATTTTCGAATTGGTCGGGTTGGGTGGGTTTAGTGGGTTTGGCTTAATATTTTCTTTCATTATCTTTAGCGGTGACTCTACGCTTCGAAGTTCACAAAACTTATCACCTACAAACTTGCACTAAATTCAGATTTCCTAATTAACTAAGTAGTTTAACCACCTAATTAACCTACTAGATTAACCAATATATACATGCTTTAGTGAGATCGTTGGATAACCATTTCGTTTTTAATTTTTTTTTTTTTTCTAAAAATTTGTTTGATAACTACTTTCAGTTTTTAATTTTAAAAAAATAAAAAGTGAAAACTACGAGTCTAGATCTGCTATGCCCATAAATCCTCTGCCTACCCTCTGCCTCCACCCTCCTTGCGACACCTATCTTTCTCCACTTAACTCTGTTAAGGCTCCTACTTTTTTGTAAAATAATATTATAACAATGAAAACTCCCTATTTTTTCTTCGCATTTCATCTCTTTCGCAAACACAGGATCTATCGCTCTCAGAAATCGTCGTCTCCCCTCATATGCCTTCTTTCTTCCTCAATTCTTTCACCAGAAATCGTTCATCATCTTTTGTTCTTTCTGAGTCCTAATGCTTTTCAATAGAATTCTCATGTGCAAAGGGTTGTGGATGTTGAATTTGGTCATCTTGAGACATTGCAGCAATGAATGAAGAATATAGATGGATAATTTTTAATTTATTTGTTTGCAAATGAAAATATGTAATCAGTGGTTGTAATGGTATGGTATGTCAACTGGTGTTTTTGTTGTACTCCTTTAATGATATTTTATGGAGTGAATAATAGTTTGAAGATGAAGCGCACATCAGATGTTTGAGAAAATGTCAAAGAGATCATTCTAGTGTTAACTGGTGTAGTTGTTGCACACCAAATGTAAATTTTTCTGCAGTTAACAAGAACAATATATGTTTGTCTCAAGATAACAAAGCCATAGATCATTAATTTCTTTTGGCCGAAATAGAATTATATAACAAAAAGCCCCAAAAGCAAGGGAGCGGAAGAAAGAAGAGAGGATACAACCCAGTCACTTGCAAAAGGAAAATAGACTCACCCAGCAAAGCAAAGCAAGCAACACCAAAACCCCGTAAGCATACAAAATAAGGATTGGTGAAGTACCACCATACCCACTAGATCTCCCTATGCGGGCATGGAAGCCATAGATCATTCTAAGTTATAAAAATATTAAATTAACTATCTAAAAAAGCTCAACACAAAGTGGCAATCCTTCAAATTCTTCTTATCCAGCATCTTGAACTTCAACATCATCACTACGAGTAAGACTTGTCAATTGTAAGCCAAACAATCCAAATTTTCCTTCTAGTGGTAGTTGTGCCTATACTCATACAAAATATATTGAACAAAATCAGTAACAACTAACCAAAGCAAACAATAATTATTAAAAACTTCAATTCAGTACAATTAGTTACATGCAACCAGTTGACCATGCTAATTAAACCTTGTTGATAATTTGTTATAGTATGACAGGTTCCTAAGTAGAGTTGCTAGTATAAACATAAACACATACACATATATTTAAGAAGATACTAATCTCCACGTTGAAGTATGATTGAAATGAAATAAAAAAACCTGTGGAAACTGAACTAATTGACCAAAGTGCATCTGTGGAGGCAAAGGCATCTGTTGTGTTGTACCATCCATGATTGGTTGACATTGATATTTTCATTTCAAGATATTATCAATGTATGCAAATGAAAGTTAATTTACTAGGAAATTACTAAATAAACATACTAAAGGAATATATAAAAATAACTAAATACATAAATTTGGAAGAGAAACCATGATACCTGCATATAGAGTGGTGGATGAGGTAATACTTTCTCTTTTGGCATGCCCATGGTTATATTTTGATCATTCAATTCCTATAATTTCAACAACAAGAAGGAAAACATAATTAAAATTGATTTCTTTTTATAAATGCAACTAAACAATAACTAGTAGGATCATCATTATAAATGATTTATTTACCAACACAATTAGTATCGTACCAGATCCAATAGAAGTGTCTGAGGCCTTCTCTTCCTACATGTAGGAGGAACACATATTGAATCAACACTTGAACTTTCTGATTCTTTATTATTTCGAGACCTTCTTTTGTTTGTGAGCTTTTTCAAAGCAATTTTTGGCCTTTTAGAACTACCAATAACCCTTTCTTTCGTTTTAATTCCTCTAACTTTAATTATATCATCATCAACAATAATACACTCGTTACGCTCAGATTTATTACTCATGGTTGGCAAAATCCCTACTTGAACAGATTCTGCACTTGAGTTTCCTTTCAAATGTGCGTCCACCTCTGCCAAAGTGTTGTTAAGTCTCACTTAAGCAATTTCAAATGTCTTTTCACACTCTACTGCCCGTGTTGCTATTTGACATTGCAATTGACACAACTCTCTATAGCGTCTTGCAGTTACTGCCTTAGGGTTATGTGAGGTGCAAGTAACTTTGGCGATGCTAGCCTTAATGTTTTTTGTCCATCTTTTCAATGTGTAAAGACTGGGAATGCTCTTAACATTTCTTGTGGAAAAAACCTTCAAGGCCTGTGCACACAAGATACCTGCAAACTGAAGCTTCTTACAACTGCATAAAACTTCATTAGTTGTTGAGTCAAATGTAACTATGTGATGCCAATTCTTTCCATGAGGGATAACTTGATATTTGCTGGTTGTTCCAATCTCAAAATTTAAGCTTAAAGCACAATCATGAGCCCTACATAGTTCATTTTGAAACCACTTGAACACTTTTGGTGTATATACCTTTGCTGCATGCTTCAATATTTCTACTGGAAATGACAATGAAGGGAAACTTTGACTTGCTTAAAATTCAACTCTTAATTCTTCGTAACGGTGATCTTCAACCAACCTTTGGAAGTGGTGAAAAAATTGTAGCAAATCATATTTGTAACGGACATACTTCTTGACATAACTATTCATACTTTCACTTCGTTGGGTTGTAGTAATATCTGCACAGAAAGTTTCTCGCCCATAAACTAGCGCCCATTTCTCTTTTAATTTAAACAATTTTGTCAACCAATCATTTCCCTGGAGATTGTAATTGTCAAGCATCCTATCCCAAGAACTTAGAAAATCATCTTCATCCTCATAATCATAAATGCAACTACTGAAGTCCTTGCTGAAATCTGTGAACTTATCAAAAACACTGCTGAGGTGTTTGACTACATTTTGGTATATGTGCCATTTACATAAATGGTGAGTTGTTTCTGGCCATTTAACTGCTAATACATTAGACATTGCTGCATCTTGACCTGTAAGAATGGTTTTTGGCTTTTTTCCAACCATAGCCTTGACAAAAGTATCAAACAACCACTTGAAAGTTAGAATCGTCTCAGCATACAATAAGGCAACACCAAATATCATTGTTTGCTTATGATGGTTCACACCAACAAACATAGCAAATGGTCTTCCTTCTTTATTTTTTCTACATGTAGCATCAAAACACACTATATCTCCAAAATAATCATAAACCACCATCATCCTTGAATCAGCCCAAAAGATATTTGTGATCAAATCATCCTCATCCACTTGTATAGCATAAAAAAAATTGGGATCATCCAATTGCATTTGTCGCAAATATTCTAACACACCACATGTATCACCTACCTTCATTTCCCTTGTTTGCTTAGAACGCAAGTAATTCTTATAATCTTCATGAAAAAATCCAAGATTCTCACAACCACCATATTGTCTACTTAAAAATTCAAGAGTTGCTTTTGGTGCAATTTCAGAACTATCAACCATATCACATTCAACCACTTGTGCCGCAGTCATGTTCCTATGGGACCTAAAAAATTGGGTTTTAGAAGGAGTTGTAGTCACATGATTATTATGCTCGAGAATAAACTAAGTAACACGAAACTTATTACTTGACCCATGTTTAATTTTCATTCTTGCTAGACAACAAAATCTTGTTTCAGCACGAGAATTTTGCACAATATCAACTCGTTTATCTATTGCACGCTTACCGAATTTTGCACAATATCAACTCGTTTATCTATTGCACGCTTACCTTCGACAAAACAAAGAAAAAGTTTGTCTTTCAATTCACCACTTTCTGTTGTATGAAAACTTCCTTTTCTAGCACTAAAGCCAACACTATAAGCATATGCATTGTAAAAATGATATGCTTCATCTTCTGTTTCAAACTCCATGTTAAGAACTGGAATTAGTTCTTTTCGAATACTAGAATGAAGCAAATTTGTTTCTTCATTACCTTCTATAGCTTGCGGTGACTCTTTATCTAGCTTCTGTCAATGCCACCATCCAAGCAATTATCTTTCATATCCATGTCCTAAAATCTAAAACAAAAAAAAAATATATATATATATATATATATAAAACTTTTAAAACTAAAATTGTTGTTTTAGTAATAATCACAATTTAACTTCATGTACATATATAACTTTTCATTCAGTGCAATCAAATAATTGAAATTCATACAAGCCCAAGACATATGCAAATACATATAGTTGTTTAAATTACACTATGCAAAATTCATTGAAAATTTATGGACCATACAAAATTCGAAGCACATATTTGCAACCATGATCAAAAAAGCAACGTTACATCACACAAACTACTAAAAAAAATCCATTTATAACATTCAAATTCCAATAGAAACTTAAATTAGTGTGTATAAAAGGAAAAGAAGAACCTGAAATGAATAAAGCATCATTTACCTGAACGAGTAGCGACCAAAAAGATAAAAGGATGATCAAAGGTTGTTGTTGAAAGAAATAGAGGAAGAGGACGACAATGAAAGGGAAGAGATCCAATTTTTAAAAAGTTTGCTTTAGATGGGTTGGGAACAGAGCAGAGAACAACAAATATGAGGGCACAATATTCAAGAAGAGAGCGCGAAAGATGAAACGTTAAGAAGAAAAATAGAAATATAATATTATTATAATATTATTTTACAAAAAATAGAAGCCTTAACAGAGTTAACCTCTGTTAAGTGAGACAGACACGTGTTCCAAGAAGAGTGGAGCGAGAGGGTGGGTATTGGCATAGCAGATCTGAACTCGAAAACTACGAGTTTTCAAAATAAAAAGTGAAAATGTTGGGAATGCTCTTATTATAAGCTTCAGTGGCTCTTCTTACTTGAGTGGTATGGGCTGTGAAAAGAATTGATCAGAGCGAGCGAGAGCGATCCTAACCAAACTACGAAATTTTCCGATGGATATTTTCTCGGCGAACCCTAAGACCTTCAAGCTCCACAGGAAATCGCCTTTCGCTCGGAAGCTCAAATCCTCCATTGCCGTCAAGCTTCCTCAATTTCTCGTTGAGTACACAGACGACGTTCTCGCTGTAATTTTTCTCATCCTTTCCGATTCCTCCGATTTTCCTTTGTTTATTTCCATCTTTTGAGTCTAATTAACGATAGAAATTGATGTTTTTGGGAAAATTTACGAGCGTTTCTCTTTCGTAACTCGTTTGTTTGGATGCTGAGAAAATGTAGGCAGAGAAATTAACGTTTACGCTGATGCTTTTTCTTTCGGTGGATTGAGAGTGAAAATTTTTGTGTGTTGACTAATCAGCATAATAACTGTATGTTTGGTTGCTGAGAAAATGTTCGCAATGAAATTAACAATCCATGCTACATTTCGTGATGATTTCGCTGTCTACTTACTAATCAATGCAAGGAATTTGAATAGTCTCGGGGTTATATGCACGTCTCTGAAGATGCTATGAATGTGTAATCTTAGATAGGGATAGAGGCTTGAGCTTAGTTAACATCTTCTATAATCGAAGGCATTTGAGTGGACAACAAGAAATGAGTGGCCTGAAAAAATGATTCGGGATTGTTATCCAACACTGAATAGTATTCAATTTCATGAAACACACATGCGTGATTTGAAATTTTATGTTGACACGCACATTCATGATTTGCACTGTTCGCATTAACAAGTTTTCATTGCTTCATGGACGAATTACTTCTTCAAATTTCACTGAGAGTAATATGTTCATTACTTTAGGAGTATGTAACAGTGCTGGTTTGTAATGGAAAGCATCAATATCAGGCAAAAGAGGATTTAGAGGCATTTCTTGGCGACATGACTGTAGATTTTGTATCCTGGTATCCTTACTATCAGACTCTCTTGATTAGCTGCAATTTCTTCTTTACATGCTAACTCAGTTTCAAATAGTGGATGCTAATCCCTTTGCACCGCTTATGTAGGTTATGGAATCTTATGTTGGAATATGCTGGTCAATCTTCTGCAGACACTGGCTTATTGTATGTAGATGAAGTTGCTGCTGTTAATTCCCAAGAGGGTGAGAGATGCAAGGGTGCAAGCACCGACAGATGTGCAAAATTCCAGAATCATTCTACTAGACAGGCTGATGAACTTTTGGTAATATGAGTTATCCGAATTTATTTCTTTATGTATAATAGAGTGTTTGGAGGAGTTTGTAATGTAACTTTCCCGTGGCAGATGAAAGATGATAAGGCATACCACATGTCAACTTGTGATCCTGTTTCTTCTGAGGAAGTGAAACTTGCTAAAGGTTTTCAATCTGTCCCTTTTAGTGAGGTGGATACCAAGAAAACATTGTCACAGACATGCATAAATGAAATTCTGAGAAGACCTATTGCAACTGATAATATCAATCGTGAGGTAGTTCGAAGAACTCAGTGTATAAATAAAATTAACCAGGTTGGCCAATTAAACAGTTTAATCCAGCTCACAGTGATTTTAAACACATTTTTCTTTTTGTAAAATTCAGAATTTTCTTATTGTAGAGCAGATTCTCAAGCATGAATCAAGTGAGTTGCCTAAGGAGCTTTTACATTTACCAAAAAGAGAGGCAGAGTCTAAGATTACGCAATCTGTCATATCAGGTACCATGTTCGATTACCTCAATGGATGCTTGAAAAAATTATAAATAAACAATTATGTGCCTTTCTACAGACGTTGTATAAATTTACTTTGCTCATGGGCCAATAATGATGACTCTTTTTATGCTTTCTTCCTGCAGGACGTCCTTGTCCTAAAGAGATCTATGCCAGTAACCCATTAGGAAGCAGTCTGTCACCAAGATTTGTAGGTACAGGATTCGTACATAGTAAAAAACCTCGGGGCAGTGTTTGGGATAGACTGGGCAAGCCATGTGAGGACATATCTGTAGGGCACAAAAATGTTGATTTTTATGGTGTTGGCCATAAGATGCAAATTGGAGAAGTCCATAACCAGCTCCCATTAATACCTCTGAAGTGGAATCCTGAAGTTCCTGCTCTTGGGACGAGGTCTTATGGTCACCCTGTTGAGACAAGGAAACTGGAGCATGGCGCAAACAATATTGGACGGAAGAGGCTCTTTGGTGAAATCAGGGCAGGCCCTGGTACTGGTTCAGCTTCTTTGGTGCATGAGAGAAACATGGATCTTCAAGACAAAGATATCTCACAGGATTTCAAGAAGTCAAACTTGACCAAAAATGGTTCGAGGACTACTCAGAAACTGGCATCAGTATGTCCTTTTCCTGATAGATCATAGTTAATTATAAAATAAAGTTAGTGCTAATCTCAAGTCTGGGGCAGCTGTGAGGAATGAATTACGGGATAGATTTGATTTTAAGAATCAACTTAGTTTTCCCTCCTTGACTGAATTGATAAGAATACTGAAGTTTTCAAATTCTTTTGCCCCAGGAAGTGCTTGAAGTAAAAGAAAGATTGCATCAAATTGAAATGGAAATGTCAAAGCTTCAGTCAAAGCAGGTGGTGAAAGTCGATCATTTGTCAAAATCTGGTAAAGCCTCTATATAACGCGGACCAATTTTCCAAAGTATGAAATTTGTTTCAACTTATAAATGCTTTCAATTTTGTTCAGAACTAGAAACAGACGTCTGTGTGTGGAAATGTAGGGAGGGGGGAAGGTGGTTTTGGGTGGATGTGTTCTAATGCACTTGTTCATTTATAGGTATACCAAAGGATTCAGAGAACAACAATGAGATTGAGTCAAGAACTGTATTGGTGACAAATGTAAGCTCCTTCTGTATGATATTCTTTCTTCTTTTCATTGTATTAGAGAAATTAAGTTCACAGTAGTGTGATGAGAAATGGCTGACTTTGCGAACACAAAATTGTTAAGGGAAAGTATTAACTGGATTGAAATCCTAGGTAAACAGTAGATAATAAAAGATGGAAACCTGAGGGGTGTGCCACTGCCTTTGAGATGATTATAGAAACAGACTTTTGTTGAGACTTGAGAGCGTAGACTGTAGAACTTTTGTTCTGCCAAATGATAACAATTCAGCTGTCGTGATACATATTTGATATTTCTTAAAGTTATTTTTAATAATACACATTGTTAGGTTATCGTTGCAAGTATTGTTACATGGGCAAGGAATGCTATGCATTGTATCATAAATTTCAAGTCTGTATTTTAACCGACATTGGTAATTGGAGGCAGTATCAGTTCCAGTTCTCTTCTTTCGCATCTAGGAATTTAGGCTCGCTTTCTGTTCACTTCTTAGTTAATCTAACCAGTACCTGAGGATTGCAAAACACATTTGTTTAACTAAAGTGCAAATTGTTGTGATTAATTTCCATGGAAATTGCTATTATTCCTTCTAATTTTTAATTTAATTGTTGTAAATTTTGCATTTATCTAAAATATCTCATAAGCATACCTTTATTGTTTGAAAAAATAAAACAGATACATTTTTCAGCAACTAGAGAAGCTTTGTCATTGTTCTTTGCCAAGTGTGGAGGGGTTTCCAATGTGGTGATGCTGACAGACATTGTAACTGCTAAACCAAGAGGGTAACGCTTATTTAGTCGTCTGTTCTATTATGATCTGAGAAGTACAATTGCTGTTTGTGCGTTTTATCCTGGGTCCGGGACAGGTTTATGACAGTTCTGTTATTAGGTCTGCTTATGTTACCTTTCATAGCAAGGAATCTCTTGACAAAGCCTTGGCATTGAGTGGGACGACATTTTATTCAAGAATTGTGAAGGTGAGCAATTCCTTATGTCTCAAAGGATCAATTAGGATGTGGTATTACAAGAGAAAAGTGTGAAACCCAAAACAAACAAAAAAAACAAAACAGATTGAAAGAATGAAAGAATTGAAAAAGACGAGGGTAGGCCTTACGTAGATTGATTTGGTTGAGAGTAGTAAACCTGATACTCAACTGTTATAACTTTTACCATGTTCATTAGGCAGTGGATGCATGTTAAAAATGCTACATAATTGCTCTTATCTGCCTTCCGAGACTAAAGAACGAACCAAGTTGGGAAAAATATTATAAATTGAATAGTTTGATAATATTGAGCTTGTTGGACTGTACGAATTTCTATTTCTTATCAGTTCTTTCACGAGCTCTGTTATACCTATGTGCATCCCTCATGTTTCACACGCACACACACACACAAGGATCGTAGATTTGAGATTCACTTTTGGAGACTGACAATCATATTATAGAGACTATAATTTTAATATTGGCCCTTGTTTTTTAACTTTTGATGTATGTTTTTTGTATAGGTTCTAAGGACGGCAGAAGCAGCTTCTGCGGCATCAGCGCCAAACCACATCTCTGCAAAGACTTTCCACGCACATGTACCACATGGCAACAAAAACGCTATCCCCAATAAACCACGTTTTGTGAGCTCTAGTCTACAATGGCGGAGAGAACCTAGCACTGATCCATCAGAACCATCAGCAGCAGCCCCCAAACATCTTTCTGATTCAGACAAAGAAGGGAATGCTTCATCAACAGAGCCCGCCGCAACTGCAGGCACTTAATTCGTAGAATCATCGTTGGAATGGTGTACAGTTGATGGAACTTTACCATACCAGGGATCCGCGAGTCATGAGGAGATTAGGTTGATCTATAAAATCCACTTCTAAACTTTTGAAGGCTGTTTTCTATTTTGTTTTCTGGGTGGAACCAGCTAGGAAACCTCCGCACTAATTTCACGCATAGCATCCGTGTTCTTCTTCTTGAAGATCATAGAAACTCTTTTAGCATATATATAGTTTTCACAGCAGCATATATAGCATGAAAGTGCACTTGTGTTGGTTTGTAAAATGTGATTTGACGGTTTTACTTCTGCAATTACTTCGTACATCATATGGTTACGGATTATCAGATGAGCGAATTTTGGATGAGAAAGTAAACTTTTGTTCATCACATTTGCATAGCAGAAGTTTCCGAATCAAGAACATCAATACGAATGAAGAACTTAACAGGAAATCCAAGAATAATAATTTAAATCAATACATATTAATTAGTATGTGTAGATCTGTACAAATAAATTACTAAAAAAAAACCTTAAAATGTGGTCTCCTAGCGTTACCCTATGAATTCACATTGCTGTAAGCGTTACACGAAGCTGATTGGTCACGACGTTTTTCAGTTTACCGATGAAGCGAATATGTTTGGTGCTGCAATACTTGCTAAGCTGGGGCTGAAACAGTGAATTCAACATCTTCTCCAAGCTTTGTGTTGTGTGCTTCACATACTTTCTAGCACTTGCATCTTGTTGCACCAAAACTCCATACTTCTGCATGTAACTTTTATAAACAGGTACAACTGCCTGCACCAAGAGTTGACATACCTTCTGCCTCAAGCAATCGTCCGAAATGACCCAATTCGAGTGCTTCTTGTACCTTTCGTCGAAAGCCTCGTTGAATGCCTTGAGCCTCTTCTTATCGTCGAAGCCCTGATGATGATCGGCTGCTTCCCCAACAGGAGGCGAAATCCAACCCTTTTGGGTTAGAAGAATCAGAAGCTTTCCCCAACTCTCTCTCAAGTAGAGAGCTGCATAGTAGTCCTTGTATTGCTCATGTGCTCCTAACCAAGAATTTCCCATCATGTCCCCAAGCTTTGTGCCTTCCAATTGGCTGAAATGGCAGTGATTGTTCATCATGAAAAGGTAGGAGAGGGAGATGTCTTCGTAGGTCTTCGACCACGCGTCTAAATTTAGCCCGATTTCCTTCATCGTGCTAAAAATTTGTTTCGAAAGAAGATCATCATCTTCGTCTTCATGTATATCGGTTTTCCAGCTTTGATGGATCTGCAAGACCTGGATCAAGATTGGCTTGTAGTCTTCCCCTAGAAGTTGATTGCAGTAAATAGTTATAAAGGTTACTAGCTCGGGAATGCCACCATCCGAAGGAGGAGAAAACTGCCTTTGCAACTCCACTTGACTAGGAAGTTCCCAGAAAATCTCACAAGCACCATTGACAACCCTCTTGATTAAATCCCTTGTGAGGTTTTGGATTTCAGCGCAGGCCTCCCCGCCAAAAAGCCGGTTAAAATTCAACCTTAGATTTTCCAAAACCGCGAAGATATCTAAGAGCTTCAAGAGCTTTATGGGGCCCTTCTTTATCATGGTGACACTCCTGCCAAATTGGAGGAAAGAAGCAAGTCTAAACTCTTCAGCGAATCTCGCAATGCAGCGCTTCCACACGTCCAATCCTGTCTTCTCAAAGACATTGTTGCAGAGTTTGTACTCGAGCTCGAGAAAATGCTTCACAACCAACTCCAAATGCTCGCCCCATTGGTCAATGTAAGGGTCGATGCTCTGCATATCTTCAAACTCTGAGACTTCTATCTCAAGGTAGTCGAGATGGAGAGCCTGCAAGCGCAAGCTTCTTCTAGCATTCAAACTCCGTGTGTCAGCGTACAGCAATACGCACTTTTCAAGCCGATCAGCAGCGTTCAGCCTCTCAACTATGGCTTGAAGCTTTTGAATTAGCGGCACTGGTAATTCTGATGAAGCAATGCAGGTTGTAGCATTGTTCTCCATTAGTAAGCATCTGAATTCAGTTTCGAGCTTGTTGAATGCAGCATTGAGAACCCCTCCATCAAGGCGAGTGCAAATCTCGATTGCGCGCAACTCCCATAGAATTCTCAGAGCTTTCTTCACATTCAAGAGGCTTTGAGCACTGGCAAATGTGTCGCTTTCCAAAAACTCAACAATGTCTTGCAGCCACTGAATGGCCAGCCCACAATTGCCAGCAAGAAACCTCAATGCCTCTTCGAGCCTTTTGATAACCGAAAGATAAGCCGGGAGATCAGAACATGATTCGAAAGAGAGCGAATTCTCAAGCTCCCGAACGACATCATACACTTTGAGAACAGCAGCAGCAGGGCCAATGGCACCATTGATTTGGTCCCTCATTGCAAAATATCCACACTTTGGCGTCGCAACCGGCCTAATTGCAGCCTCCAAAGATGGCAATCTCTGCTTCATGGCTTCCAACCTCAAACCAGCTTCATCGATTTTCGAAGAAAGAGCTGTAGATTGCTCTAAACTAGCCCTCAACAATTTCTGGGCAGCTTTTAGATTCTCAAAACTTTCAACATCAGCCATTTTCCACAAAAAGCACTTTTCAATCTCAGAATCCCCAACCAATTTGACTGAACCAAAACTTTTGTGACATTTTTATAGTGCACCAAAAGATTTCAGAAGAGTGCAGTAAACATTAGTGTCATGGTTTCTTCCACACTACTCAAAAAAAAAAAATTTACTTTCCACCAAACAATACCAAATCAAAATAAAGAAAACAACCAGATTCAAACCAACCTTGAACCTGCAAGATAAACACCCCACAAGAAGCCTCAACCACCATGCCATGAATTTCCTTGATTTTATACACTTGCAAACAAACAAACATTTAACATCTTAGGATCCCCAACCACCTAGTTATAACTTACATGCATACATACATACATATATATATATGTGTGTGTAAGTGTTGCACATAAACACACAAAAGTTAAATCAGATTCTGGCTACCTGCCTACTAGGTTCTGTTGAATTCTGTTGAACTTAAAGTTGTCTGCCCATAAATTAACTTTCTAAATATTTTGTTAGAACATCACTAATACTAAATATAATAAGGATGGTTAAGGTGGTCAAATTGGTTAGAGCAGTGTGCTCCACCCTCTGCACCCAAAGTTTGAATCCGCCCTCTCCTTGTGATGTTAATGAATTAAGTATAATATCCTATTGTTTGTAAAATAAAATTAAGAATATTTAAGGTTCATGGAAGTTTATTTATTCTTATTTTTGTTTTTTGGTTTATGTTTCTTGGAGTAAATTGCTTCTTTTGCGTAACGAGAATGCTGGCTGTTGCCTAATTTGCTTTTAAGACTAATTTGCTTGCTTTTAAGGTACCATAACAGACTAATTTGCTTGCTTTTAAGACACCATAAGGTGTCAATTTTAGAGATTATGTGTGTGTGCACACCTTCACCTTTATCCTTTATTCCGGAAAGGGAAACAAGAAAATATTGTTAACTTTTTTTCTTCTTGTACTAACTTTTCTGGACATTAAAAAAGGGTAAGTAAAAAAGGGATGGCAACCCTACATGCGGTAATTATTTTTCACCTACTGCTAGTATGCGAGCTTGATCAAATTACTCCAACCTCCTAATAGTAATACCTCGTTTACAAGAGAAAATCACTCTTGACAACGGGAGTTTGGAAAATTAATCCTGAAAGTCAAAGAACACGATGCTTCTCTTTCTTGGTCGATGAAAATGAAAAGGAGAGCAACTTATATGGCACGGGATGCCAGAGTGGTGGTGTAACCGAGTCCTCGATGGGAAAACACAAAACATTACATTTGACAATAGAAATGTGTAAGGTGGACATCACTACAAATTTACTTTGAATATATTGTGGATAGCAATATGTCCTATATATCCACTTGCTGCGAAAAAAGCAAAGGAACAGAGCTAAATGTAACATCCAAGGCAATGACAAAAGAAACCGAAAAATTCCTATAACAAACTCGATCCTCAGGAAAAACATGAATATAAGAGCAAGATGAATAGAGATAGGCCTCGAGCTGCAAGCGTACTTGTACTCACAATGTTGAAGAAGGAAAAACAGCTGTAAAATTAGGGTCAATGTCCGATCAAGAGCCGCCTTTCTGCTTCAAGGTGATTTTGTCCCCAAGACTGAGGGCAATGCCTTGAGTCTTGCTTCTAATTCTGATGTATCCACTTAGCTTACCATCTGCTTGTTTCTCAACGCTCACATTCACCAAAGCATCCTCCCCGAAAACACTCTTTGCATACAAATTAGCAGCGAGGACTCCACACTCTCCTTCTAGTGCCGATCTAATTCCCAATTAGCAAGATGGAATTAATGACCATCAATCATCCACCGAGAAAGCATAGAAATTAAAAGGAATTGTTCCATATCTTAGATGCATGTTACATGTATGTGTATCACACTTGTAAAAATGACCAACGTCGCACTAAAATAGGCAACTATGTCAACTACTTAAATGATTGTTGTATAATTATATATGCATATGTTATAGTTTGTATGCTTGCATAAGTAAATAGCTAGGTATGATTTGGTGCATCTATTTAAGGAATAATTTCACATGTAACAAAGTAAACTATAAACATAGTTAATAGTCTAAAACTTACGGTGGAGTCAGGCACTTCATGTTAGTCGCTTTTACAACATGGTTCAGAAATTCCTTTTCGTCTTGAATAATAGTATTTACGGCAACCTGGGGAAACACAAATGTGTTAATGCGTAGTAGAATCCAAATCCATCTATCAAGGAACAAAACTAAATAAGGACATATAAGATGCACATTGCCTTTTGATGTGAGAATGGAAAACAAATCCATGAGAACTGTATTATTCATAAAATGAGCAGCACATCTATGAAATGATGATTCATGAGCTAGCACCCAACGACGATTCAGAAACACAATCTAAATTATCCTCCTTTATGAGATAGGAAACATAAGCCAAATTTGATGTCCAACAGTGATTAAATAACATGAAAGAAATTAATAAATTTGCATCATTTAGGGTGCAACAACCACACAACATAAAATTGCAAATGTATCTACTAGAACGAGAAAAGTGATTTCTGAGGCTTGACGACTGTCCTATTAACTCAGACCAATGCATGTGACCTGGCAAAATGAAAGAGTTGTCCATAATGCATCATATCTTTGTGGGTTGGAGACAATCCTACAACATTCAAAAATAAGGATAACTGCCAGCACATGCTGCAGTAATCATCACCAAAACTGACCACCCATTGACATACAACAACCACCACAAACATTATATTACTGCCTTTACTAGTTTACTACCAGCACAATATCATCATAATATTCATAAGCCTTATCTCAACATCAATATCCATTCACATAAAATATCAAATGATTGTTTAACGAAATCAGATCCTTTAGAGTCAGTGTGAAGCCATTTCTCAAAGAAGCACCTAATGATCATATCAATGAAGCACAGAAAATAATGCAAAAACATATCAAATCAGTGTACCTTATTTTCCCACTCAAACTCTGCCCACATTGCCCTAAATGCTACATCAGCACATGATGCAGGAGAGATGTAATCCATTATATCGATATGGATATCATTGAGGACAATAACTGTTCTCTCAAGCACATTTGAAGAAGTCTCATACACAATGTTACCAAATATAACTCCTGTTTCAGTTGAAGAGACTTTAATGTTTGCCTTTATCTGTTTGCTTGATTCCGGAGCTAGTGTATAGTTTTGCGGACGCTCAACAAGTTTGAGATCACCCATTGTGGCCAACTCCAGGCACAAATTCTGAAGGGTTTCCTTTGTTCGATTGATGACGGTAACATCAAGAACAATGTCATAATGATTAACTGTAACATAGGCTTCAGCATAAACAGGATCACTGAATCCTGTGAGCTGAAGAATGCGGTTGAGCTTGTTTGCGTCATCGTTATCCTTTGTGAACTCTCCAGTAGCACGTTTGAGATCATCTTGGACCTCATCTTCCAACTCAAGCTGGCTCATGCCCTGAAAAATATATGCATACAAGAAAAACATCCATAAGTATATGATACAAATGATGGTTTTGGTGGTCGATCTGAATTCAACATTATAAACTGTATTGCACTAGGTTGTTTGTACCACAATTTTATAAACTGCTAATTATAATTAAATAATTAAGAAAAATATTCTGCCTCAACATCTAAAGCAAGTCAGAACATGAACAAAAGTCCATCACAAACTGAAACAGAAAGAATACACATAAAGAAACAATATCAAACCCTTGATAGGCTATTAACTTTACTGAATGCAAAAGACGAGAAGCATAATTCTTCCTTACCTTTCTGCTCTTGAGATGGTAGAAATCAATAAGGTCATCGGGCTGTGCATTCAATATCTGGGCCTTAGCTTTACTTTCCTCTGTTTCCCGGAGCTGCTTATCTGCAAGCATTTTCACAAAGCTCTGTCTACATGACTCTAGCCATATCTTCCTTACCTCTTCACCTTTATGGCATAGTAATCGGATGCAAAGAACAATTCTATCTTGAGAATCATTATCAATCGGATGCGGAAGCACTGAGGATTGACCCAGTTGCAGCATAGAGACCATGATCAACAATGCCTGTGTGGTTGCCTTGTTCACTTCAACCTTTGAAGGCTGAATCTCTTCCAATCTCAAAACAAGCTTCGTTAATGTGCAAGCCACAACTGACTCAAGGAAAAAATCACCCGAGAGAACCAATGATCTCAAGTTCCCCACAGAAGTCAGGGATCCTTGAACAAGGACAGGTGCAGACATAGCAGTTTCCAGGGCAGCAGACTGGGTGGCATAGGTCCCGTCTGCAAGGATCACAGGCCTCCTAGAAGACACAGTACTCGAGCTTACCACCTGAGAGTTCTTTGAAGCATCTTGTGCCTCCCTTTCCTCAGAAGCAGTGTAGAATGGAAGCTCCCCAAGACACTGCTTAATGGTTGCAATCCCACTCTCAACCTCAGAAAGCGAGAGAGCATACTCACCAATAATCCACAGAGCATGAGTACACACCCTGGAATTACGGATCTGGTAGAAAGTATCCAGCAGCCTCATTATTATAGAAACACGCAACTTGGGGTTGGTTTCAATGATCTCACGCACAAAAACAGCCACATCCAGAGCTGAAGCCACATTCGAATCGCCCAAGAAATCCATCAAAGGATGCACCACTGTGCTTGCCACTTCAGGAAACTTAACTGCACATGCGTATATCGCTTGCACTAACATCTGCCTATACTCTCCATTCTTCTCAAGTTCTCCACTCTGAGTCTTCACGACCTCCTTCTTCAACATCATCACAACCTCATCAACATTCGCAGGCGAAATCAAATCAAGCACAATGTCAAGAGTCTTCCTCCTAATATCAACATTCGGACTCGACAATGCCCTGAGCACATCCATAACCAACTCAACCATAATCTCCCTATGTGAAGCCTTAAGTTCGCTAATCCTATCCAGCACAATCAACTTTACATTGTTATCACTCTGCGACAACAACAACTGACAATACGTGTTGGCAGCTGCCCGAATCGCAGTAGGCGCCGAGGACAGCGACACAAGGGTTCCAGCACACTCATAAACAACGGCACTCGACGGGGCATTAAGCAACGAGATTATAACCTTAATGTACTTTCCTTTCTCACCCTTATTAACCCTACACACCTTCTTAATCAATTCCAACACAACCATCTGTAATTGTTCCCCCCAATCAATAATCCTATCGATATGCGTAAACAAGTAATTCACAGCCCTATCCTGCGCGCAATTAAACAGCATAAGGAAAGCGTTTCGCTTACTCGAAGGGTCCTGCTCCGATGCCAAGAACCGATCTATGATCTCCGGCGCGCTGTCCAGCAACATCTCCCCCTGCGGCAGCCGGTACACCGACATGATTGCCAGGACCGCATTCCGCCGCACGAACGGGTGGCGGTGCTCCAAATTGGCGAGAATAGAGGGGATCAGCGGCTCGATGATCTCGGACTCGTTCAAGCGGCAGAGAAACCGGAGCGTGACGCCGCGGATGTACTCGTTGGGGGACTGGAGGTTGTTGCGGAGATTCTGGCAGATGAGGATCATCTCCGGCAGGACCTTGCCGTTGGAGTCGGTCTTGTCGATGATCTCGAGGTAGAGGAGGAGGAGCTTCTGGATGGTGTGGTCCTCGGAGGGGAGGACGTAGCGGATGATGGTGATGAAGAGGTGGGGGATGGTGTCGCCGTTGAGGAGGAGCATGATGGCCTTCTTGAGGGCTTCGATCTTCAATTCGGTGTCGTTTCCTTCGAGGGCTTCCTTGATCTCGTTGGCGAGGGCGGGGGTGCCCTTGTCGAAGTGGACCAGGAGAGTGCAGGACTTCTCCATCATTGTGGGGGGATCCGAAATTGGGAGTGGATCTCGGCGGATCCGAAAAGGGGAATGTCGGATCTGAATCGGAGAAATGTGGAGGAGGAGATCTGGGTGTTTGTTTTGATGGTGGGGGATTTGGAGTTTTGATTTTGGTGTGTTGGTGGTGGCTTGGATTGGAATTTGGAAGTGACTGATGAGAGAGAGTGAGGTGAGGGAGGGACGAGGGAGTGAGAGGAACAATTGGGTTGAGCCGAAGGAAATTGGGTCGGATTGGGTTGGGTTTAAGGAAATTGGGTTGGGTTGGTTTAGGTTGAGTTGGATCATTTCAGTTGGGTTGTAAACCTTACCAAACCAAATAAGTTGGATCACATCAGACTAAAATAAAAAAAATGAGTTACAACAAACAAGTTTTCAATTTTGAATTTTGAATCGTCTCACTTTCATATCTAAAATTTGGGACTGGCTACAGTGCTCGCAAGCATTGAATGCTCACACCAATCTCACCCTCCTTTTCCCCCTCTCTCCTCTCTCCTCCCTCATTTTAATGGTGAGATTAGTGTAAGCATTCAATGCTTGCAAGCATTGTAGCCTACTCCCTAAAATTTGACTTTTTTAACACTTTTATACTTCTGTTAGTCTATCCATCAAGTGCTCTGTTAACTAATGACGTGATAGATCTGTGACCCACCAAATTTGTGTCACATGGACAATAAACATTAAAAATTATTTAATCAATAAATAAAAAGAAAATCATCTCCATTTTCTCTTCCCCTCCCTCTTCGACTCCACTACACATCCACCCCACCCCTTCCACTTTAAGTCCCATCCGCATCAAACTCCTTTTTAATTTTGAATTTTTCAGTTTATTTGGATTTGGTGGCCCGTAGAGTTAGTTGTTTGGAGAATGAGAGTTTATTTTCTTTTTTATTGTTTTATTGTTCTTTTTTTTCCTTTAGTTTTTTAATAATTTTATATTTTTTAGTGGACCAAAGTCTTGTCACGTCATCAGTTAACGGAAAACTTGACAGATAAACTAATGGATGTATGAAAATTAAACTTTAGGTATGAAAGTGAGACGAAAAAAAAGTAAGTGTAACAAAGTTCGAATTTCACGATACTTGAAGATAGTAAAGTGAGAATTACCTTAGAATTTTAGAAATGTTACTCTCACTAATTATTATTTTATACATATATACTTATACACACACAATGATATTGAGGAGGGAATTTGAGCTAAATCAAATGGTTCAAACTATAATTAGATATTAAACTTGTCATTCAAGTGAATCGAACTTGATAAACCCTCTTATCAAACGTAATAGAAACTTGGCACTTGTTTATTGTGGAGTTCCAACAACAGCTCTATCACATTAAGGGGGGTGTAGTGTATTAAGATTTGTATGAACTTTTGTTGAGTTTTTAAAGTGATGTTCTTTTACTGACTATTATAAACTCCATAAAATTACATAGACATTTATTGATATACTTTTAGGAAAAGAAATCAGTTAAATGATAGACCTTTGCAGAATTTTAAAGAGTTCAATGATAGAATGTTTTAGAATTCTATGGATTGTCATAGACTTTTTAATGACCAATTGAGTAATAAGCATTACTATTTTTAAGTTTTTATTATTGAAATAGTGATGATGACCATGAAAAAGTGGTCTTATGAGGTGGTGGCGGCAATGACGGTGGTGGAAGTGTCACGTGGTGATTGTCAGCAAGATGGTGGTAGTAAAGCTGGTGTCTTTAGTGGCGCGGTGATAATAGTAGGGTGGTGATTGTGGTGGCAGAGTGTTGTTGGGGTGGTAAATGAGGAGTATGGATGGAGGTGATGGTGATAGGGTGGTGATGATGGTGGTAGAGGTGGCGGTTACGATGATGGTGGTGTCGGTGGTGGTCATAATAGGGTTGACGATGATACTCATGACAGTGACAGTGGTGGTGAAGATGGTGATAATGGTGGTTATAGGGGTGGATGAGTGGTCATGGTAAGCCGATGGTAGCGACATGGTGGTGGAAATGGTAATAATAATAGTCAATGCATTATGGTGGATGGTGGATGGTGGATGGTGGAATTTATCATTAGAGAATTGAAAAACAATAAAATCCATCAAAATCTTAGGGGGTGAGGTTGAATCTGATATGACAAAAAACTTACTATAAAAGCACTTAAAAGTCCATCAAAATCTATGACTTTTTAAAATCCTTTAAAATCAATGAAATTTTGAATACACCTGGATTTTTGTAAATTCACAAAAAGTCATAATTAAATACCACAAGAATGTCATAGACTTTTTAGAAGTCATAAAAAGTCTTTATTCAATACAAGGTGATTTTTATTGACTCATTAAAAGTCTATATTAAATACACTTGAATTTTAGAGTCACGCAAAGTCCATCAAACTTCATACACAATACACACCTCTAAGGGCCAGTTTGGAATTGCTATGCTTTAAAAAAATGCTTATAAAAGCAGTTTTTAAAAGCAACATCCATGCTACATTTAAAAGTTGCTGTTTAATTGCCATAACTTTTAAAATAAGCAGTATATTTCATTTTTACCAAACACTTTTTATCTGCTTAACTTTGAAGTGAAGCAGTTTTTAGTGAAAAAAAACAATACTAAATGAGGCCTAAGTTTGTTATATAAACTCCATGTCATCTCTAATTACAAATCCGTTTTTTAGCGTAAGTTTTATCCCATAAGTGTTACAGTCCATCCTGGGATTTATAGTATTTTATTTCTCAAAGGTGTGAATTGACCAAAATGTCCTTAGAAGGCAATGGTTGACTTATTGTTGACTTTCGTGTCGTGACACGTACGACCTTTTCTCTTGTTATTTTCTTGTTGTGCTCGTCGATACGAACACGTGGACACAAGCGGAACGGAATTCGGGAGTTGAAATGAAGATTCTACGGAACTTTAAGTTCAAGGGCATTCTCTTAATTTTACGAGAATAGTGTTTTCTGATTGGGCTTAAGGTCCAGTGAGACCCACATTCTGTCTCACTCACTCTCTCCTACTCTGCAACTCTATCACTCTCTTTCCCTCTCCCGTCTCTTTTTCCCCAAGCTTCAGACATAAAGCCCCGGAGAACCGCACCACCCAACCACCACCATTAGAACCCCCTCTCCTTGGTGAACCCATCCCTGGCCTCTACTTTCGCAAAATCCATCTGGAAATCGACAAACTAAGAAGCTCTGAAACGGAGCAAATTTCTCCGCTAGTTTTTCGGCGTTTCAAGCCACAGTCGACCTCGTGGTGGTCACATTTCAACTTCCCATCATCCACTAAGCTTGATTCGAGCATTGCATGCTCGAATTTGTCATGAAATTGAAGAAGCCAAGAACCCATTTTCAGGTCGAGGCTTTCAAGCCATTTTTCGAGCCATTTTTTGACCATCTCCGGCCACCAATCAAACTTCTTTTAGGTAAATTTGTGTTCCTCGTCTCCTAAGCTTCATTTTGACATATCATACGTGTAAAATGGTTGAGATTTGAAGCTTTTATGGCCTTATGAAGAATACCGGCAAAAAACCCAGAATTTGGGGAGTTTTTGGCTGGCGGGCAGTCGACATAAGTTGCAGCGGTTAGCCAGTTTAGACCGGTCTGAACCCAGTCCAGATCCGGTTGGACCGGGAATATTCCAAGGTATATTCCTTCCTCTGATTAATGGCGTTAACGAAATATTCTCTAACGTCGTTAGCATATTCCGTTAAATCCTTAGAATATTCAATTAAAGTTAACGGCACGCCGTTAACTTTAATGGCGCGTGGTGACCATCCGTCAGCGCGTGGCGGCGGTGCATTTGGGTTTTCGAACACCAAAACTCTTAATTTGAGTTTCATTTTCTGTATTCTTCGTAGTTTTCGATTATTTTAATAAGTTTGGTTGTTTTACTTTATGAGTGACAACCTGAGGACTACGGAGAGCATGCAAGCAAAGGAATTACGACTACAGTCACTGTGAGTGGGCTTTTCTTTCTAAATTATATATTTACATATGCTTCGAAACGAGTTTTATGTTATGCTTTATTATCTTGCTTATTTTAGAAATTCAAATGTTTTAGCGAATTATCGGTATTTCGACTTACGATATTTGTGAATACCACTTTAGAATATTTTACTACTCGCCTTACTTTTAGAAACGCAACGCTTGGTGCGTTACCCCGTTTTAAGTTACAAGATTTGAGATATTATCCAGGGCATGTTTTCGTTTTGTGTACTCTCGCTCATTTAGGATTGCTTACACGATGTCTAGTATTGTCCGAGCCCAAAACCAGCTTCACGTGTATGCTCACATGCACCAATACGTTCATTTTGAATCCATTGTAGGCGCCAGCCTATTCTAGTTGTTTTTACTTCTAGAACTTGTTGTGATGTGCTTAGTGCCAGCTTCCATTGTATGTAGTACTTGAGCGTAAATTAATAGTCTCAGCCTATTCATGTCAGAATATCTCTGCATGAACTTGTGTGTCTGCATTATCTAATGAGCAGACCGTATTTGTTTACCTGAAATTTTGTGATTTACCTGCTTTCACTGATGCTATGGAACTTTGTGATACTTTTGGATTTCACTTGTTGAATTTCACTTGTTGGTTTCTCCTGAAAGATTTTATATTGAAGTTTTATTGTTATCTACCCGTTTTGCAAAATAATTGACCTTCTACTTTTACGTTGGTTTTCATACTTACTATGTAGTATGATTTTGAGATTATTACGGGTTTTTACAGCGAGGATTACTACTTTTGGAAAAAGAAAGGTTTTAGAAAACTATTGTTTTTTCCCACTCACGCTTTTATGTTTTTGTGCCCCTCTAGATTTTAGTAGATTTTGGAGCTCTTGACGTCAAGACGTGATGGCATAGTTCCCTCTTCAGTGTAGGGAATCTTTCTTAGTAATTGTAGTTACCACCTTTAGGTGATCTGCTTTAGTGTACTTTCCACTTTTTAAAGTTTGATGCTTTGATATTTTTATTGGTTCATACACACTTCTGCATACTCAATCTTTATTTTATTCAAAATTTCTTTTTTTACTTTAAATTACACTTCTTCCTTCAAATGACTTTCGTCACCTTACGGAGTAGTCGGCCAGCACACCTTGATTTTTGGGTGTCTACTTGGACATCCGGGTTGGGGCGTGACAATAAGTCATGGCAATTTTTTTCTGTTTTTGTTACAAAGAAGGTTGGACTTTGCACAAGTTATGTCCTTTTTTTTTTTTTGGGCAAAAGCGATAGAGTTTCATTACCACGAATAAGAAGTTATGATCATTGTTCGTATCATATTTACTGAATTTCGTTAGCTTAAGAGATGCGATCAACAGTAGAATCAATAAACGTGTTACATTTAGCTTAAAAGATTAGTTGAGCAATCTTGCTCTTGTTCATTCAAACCAAGCTTTCCTCAAATTAAAAATTGAAAACAATTGCCCAGCTAATTAAACCAAAAACCACTTGAAATAACTTATAATTGCATTCACGTCAGGAAGAATAAACATCTTAAACTTATTGCAAACGTACCACCTTAGTTATTTGATTAATTAATTTAAAGGGCTAACTACATTTTACACTCTCCAAGTTTGAGATAATTTTTAAATTAAGCCATGAGGTTTCAATTTTCTCACATTGCCCCTTAAGGTTTTAAAATTGTATCAATTTACACCTTTTGTAAATTTGAATGTCTAATTATCTATTAAATTGATAAGTTTTTTAAGCTATATGGTATAAATGTGGCTTACATGTCAATCCAGTTCCGGATTTTATGCTTACCATGTCATCAATTTAATAAAAATTTAATAATTTATTAGACAAAAGATATAAATTGATACAATTTCAAAACCTTAGGGAGCAATGTGAGAAAATTGAAATCTCGTGGCCTATTTTGAAAATCACCTCAAACCTTAAAAGTATAAAATGTAGTTAACCCTAATTTAAATGTCAATACAACATTTCCCACCCATGGGTGGCTTTTTTTTTTTTTTTGGTGATAAACGGGGCTAAAGCCTACAAAACTACAAGATGGCACGAGGCCTAGAAACACCTAAAACATCATCTTCCAAAATAAACCTAATACAATCAGGGGGATCACGATAAACAGTAAGGCCCAACTCAAGGCCACTTCCTAGATTAGCAAGGTTGTCCGCCTCCATATTACACTCCTTGTAGATATGAAGTGTACTGCAGTTCCATCTGCTATTGATAAACTCTTGACAACCCAATATAATAGTAGCCAGAGGGTGGAACTCTTCGATTTTATTCTTAATAACACGCACAACTATGTGAGAGTCAGATTCAAGAATAATGGTCTCGGTACCTATTTCCCATGCCATCTTAAGTTTGTCCAACGCCCAAATTAATAGCAAAAACCACGATCCAATATCCACTATTATTTCGAAGGACTCCACCTGCTGCAATAACCTCATTTTGCGTCTTTCTACAACCTTCAGTATTAATCTTAATGGCATTTCCATTAGGGGCTTGCCAAGCCAAATCAGCCAACATTCTTGTTGGCTTAGCCGACTTCACCATGTTTGCCTGTTGTCATTCTTTTTGCAGCCATAATAATAATTCGGGTAGGATCATGAAGGTAACCAAACTCTGACTCAAAAATTTTCTTATTACGCCATTTCCATAGGAACCAACAAGTAAAGCAAAAATAGTAAACTAATATATGAACGCTCAAGAATCAAAAACTTATTCTAAACATGACTTATATATGAACGCTCAAGCGCTAAGCGGTTAGTAAACTAATACAAGAAGACTCATTAAAAGTAAAACAAAAAATGAACCAAAATACTAGTACATAATTATACTGTTTCGGCAAAATAAATACATGATGATAATTTGGTCTAGTGACGTCTAGTCTTTATTGATGGAGGTCTTCATTTCAAATCTCATGAACTACAGTTGTTAATCAAAAACAAAATATAATATACTTGAATATTGTACTATGTCATTCATTGTTATAATCCCGGCAATCAAACTCTTAACCTATCGAATTTTTGGACTCATTTTTGCATCCTCCCTACCACAAGAGCTATGTTTTTCTATGGCTTATACTATGCGATTTTGAGAAGACATTTTATTTTGATCATATACTTAGGTTATCAAATGGTATCGATTTGAATATAGGAGGTATCTCACTATACATTGATGACACACTAATCCCCCTTTTCATGCAGTTCCGATATTACATGAAACAACATTGTACTTTTGACTCCTAAAATAAAAAATGGTATCTATTTGAATAATAGGAATGAATTCAATCATAGAAGGTAACACTACAAGATTGATCCAAAATTGTGCTAGTATAGTGTTTGTTGTCTTTTCTTAAAGAGGAATCCCTCTTTGTATAGGAAGACTTAAGTGTCTAACTTAAGTATCTAACCAAAAAGAAAAGAAAAAAAGCATCTAATTTAAATAAGTAGATCTCGGATCCAGTCTGATTTGATTTTCTTTTTCTTAGAAGATCTAGATTAATTTTAAAAAAAATATATTGGCATTAAGATGGGAAAAATCTTGAGTGGTACGTACCATTCAATGGTACGACTATTGAATGGTTCAGATTAATTTGCAGTGGGCCCCAAATGAATCATAACCATTTAACAGTACGTATCATTTAATGGTACGTACCACTGAAGTTAGACCCATTAAGATGTTGAAGTTTTAATTTAATAAAATATTTTAACCGATTATTATAAATTTATTTATTATATAATCCCTACAAACACTGGAGCCAAAATTCATGGACATGTTTGTCCTGGGACGTGGTTGACTCACACTCCCGCTGTCTCAGGCGGATGATTGCCATTTGACAGTTCCTTATCAGTTTTGGCCACTTCTACTTTTTCCTTAATATTATTAGTTTATTAGTAAAGCTCAAGTGCAAAAGTCTAACTTATTACAATCAATTAGTTATAAATGATGTGATCATAAGTATAATATTTGGCATTAAGGAGTAGAAATTGCAAAGTTTGTACTTTGGTTTGTTAAGTGTGTGCATCATTACATACAAATACAAATTTGTGTGTTTGATTCCTCTTTTCGATTATCGCTTGTATGTATGAGGTAAACAACCATACATCTCATGTAACTGAAAATAGTGAAAAAGACTATAAAATCATATTAATCTGGAAGAAAAGTTATGATATTGTCATACTCATACAAATAATAGGGAAATTAACAAAGACTTTTACAATTCACTCACAGTGCCGCAATAAAACTATGTTACGTCAATTAGGCTAGCAACAATTAGGTATCGAACTCATCATAAGTTAATATATATCGTCATCTCCAATTATATGAGTCGAATTTGAAATCTCCTCTAACAAAGTAAAAAATACCACTAAACTAAAAACTAGCTAATTAAGTTGTGCTGCCATATTACAAAGTTTGTACGTAAAATGGTTATAAACGCTAAAATTCCACTTACTTACAAAGAGAGATGTTATGGTCAATAAAAAATTAAAGAATATGAAAGCAGTGATGCAACTTGATGATGCATCACCCGGAGAAAAATGGAATTAGTATTTTTATAGTTGAACACGCAATTTTATGCTACAACTACATTTTTTAATGATTTCAATAAATATTTTATTATCAAAATTTCCTCAGAACAAGTCACTTTAGTATATTGCTTTACCTTTTCTCAATTTGCATCTCTTATTTCACATCTATGAAAAGAAAATTATTTTCTCATCTCATTCTTGATTTAAATTTAAATTTAAATTTTTCTTTATAAATCAATCAGATATGTTATGTTATCAGATAATCAATTCAAAATTTTTATTTGTCAAATTTTACTTAAATGTGTGATCCAAATTAATAACCTTAAAACAATAGCACAATCAATAGTATTTTTTTCAATATTAAATTTGTGCACTTCAATTTTTTTAACCTTTTTCTTTCCATCTAAAAAAAAAACCGTTTTCTTTTCCAACCACTTCATGAAAATACAAAAAGAAAAGAGGAAAAATAAAAAAGATTTTTGAAAAAAAAGGAGAAAGAAAATGAGGGAGTTGTAAGGTTTAGGCAAGGTGTCATTATCCCAAAGGAAAGTGTCGGTGCTGTAAGAAGGAAGACTTTACAATTACACATTGCATTTCTGAGTAACATATGATCTGATACATTTCCTGCGCTGGACATTTGCCTTCAAAGTTTTCCATTTTATATTGAAATTATACAATCTCACACTCTCCTTTTTCTCAACTATTTATTACCCAAGTGCCTTGCTTGATTTTCTTCTAGTGCTCCAATCCATCACTACCCACTAGGGTTTCATCATTCTTCTCTCTCTCTCTCCTCTCTCTCTCTCTCTTCATTCAGCAGCAGAGTTAGTGAGAGAGAGTGTTTTTGCAGTGAGTAGGATCTGTGAGTGGGAAAGGAGAGTTCTTTTGTTGTAGAGAGAGAAAGAGAGAGATGGGTGTGGATTTGAGGCAGGTAGTGGCAGGGATACTGACACTGGCAATGTTTGTGATGCTTGGGAACATGATTAAGAGAGACCATTTTGATTCTGTTGAAGTAAGTCCACTAAACCCACCATTAATCTCTCTCCACAATGCTAAAGATCATTACTTTGCTGTTTTTTGTTTGATTTTTTGCAGAATAATCAAATTTTATGTCATTGTGCAATAGCATTTTCTCTGCTTCTGGGTTTTCTGTTTCATTTGTTTTGTTATCTTTGATGGGGTTTCATTGATTTGTTGTAATTGAAGTTTAATCACAGCAAGTTCCAATCTTTTTTGTTTTTTGGGTCACAGTAGATTTGTTGATTTAGATTTAGCCCATTTTGTTAGAAATTGAGAAGCAAAATGGATTCAGAATTTGAGTTTTGTAATAGTTGAAGAAAGATTTTTCTGGTCAGTGACATTTTTGGGTTCAAAATATTCAAAACATTTCTAATAGTTGAAGAATTTGATTTGTTATCCAAGACTTTTTTGTTTCCCCTCAGCCATTTGGCACACTTCACTTTTCAGCGTTTTTGCTCTAGAAGAGTTGTATAGAGTTCAAGTCTCATGTAGATTTTTTATGAAGTTTACATTGTTTAATTTCAGCAAATAGATTTGAGCATTGATTTACAGGGATATTGTGTGATTTTCTTCTCTTTTGCTTTATATAGGAGAAATTTCCTGGAGGAGGAGGAAGAGATACCTTAGAAACTTCCAAGTATTCAAAGGAGGGCCTCGTTAGCTTCGCTAAGAAGAATGGTGGACCTTGGAAAGATGATGGCGAGGAGCTAAAGCAGTGTTGGTCTAAGCCATCTGGTAAGCTTTTGCAGTATGAAATCATTGGTAATTTCATATACTGTTTATTGCAATGATGTGTTGCCTAATTACTTTTCATAAATTCTTATCTTGTTACTTGGTTAGCAGATGATGTAGAGCAGACGGAGGGGTACGTCCTGTTCTCATTAACAAATGGCCCTGAATACCATGTTTCACAGGTATTTAATGAACAGTTGATTTAGCTGAAGAGTTATTTGTTTGGGTCCCTAAAATTGATATAACATTTCCTAAATATAATTTTTCAAAATATCTATAAATTCAGTCATTTCGTCCTTTTATCAATTGTGAGAGCATGCAACGTTATGTGTGCATCTCTGTTCTCTATTATGTCTGTTTCCTTGAAATCTTTAGTATTGATTCTCTAACATTCTCTGCGTAGAGTGTTCATAACTTCATATACATCATACTTATGATCGGACACATGTATTGCTACTTTATGGAATGATGAAAATCCTGGGTCTTTTTGTACAGATTTTATGTTGTACAGTCTTAAATTAGCCATTTCATTTGTAAACCAATTCGCTATTCTCTCAGTAATCTGTTCCTCGGCATTCTTCAGGTCGCGGATGCCATTGTCGTGGCAAGGTATCTAGGGGCAACTCTTGTACTTCCTGATATTAGAGGGACCAAACCAGGGGATGAAAGGTCAGTTGCTATTGCTCTATTAAAAGCCTGTTTTCCTTTGATTATTTAAAGTTTTAGAATTAGTAATACTCTTTCCCGTGTTGCTGCTGTCTTTGTGCTTGTGTTGGTTGTTGACAGTAAAAAATATACTGCATTACTTTGTCTGAACTTTTGCTGATATCTTCTCTACTAATACCATAAAGGAAATTCTTTGGTTCAATTTAGATAAAAGATTTAGCAGGCAACTAATTTAACTGAAATTACAGGAAATTTGATGAGATTTATGATGCCGAGAAGTTTATAAGTAGCCTGGATGGTGTGGTCAGAGTAGTAAAAGAACGACCCGGTAAATTATCCACAAGGAATCTTGCCGCTGTTAAGGTTCCCAATCGGGTTACAGAAGATTACATTGTTGAACACGTGGAACCAATTTATAGATCGAAGGGAAACATAAGACTGGCTACTTACTTTCCTTCAGTTAATATGAAGAAGACAGAAGGAAAGAGTTCTAGCGATTCAGTTGCATGTTTGGGAATGTTCGGAACATTAGAGTTGCAACAAGAGATCAGTGAAGTGGTCGAATCAATGGTTGAGCGTCTGAAAACTTTGAGCCGCAAGTCAGATGGTCAATTTGTAGCAGTGGATTTGAGGGTTGAGATATTGGAAAAGAACGGTTGCCAAGGAGGAGATGAAACCGGAACAAAAAGTTGCTATAATGCACAAGAGATTGCTTTATTTCTGAGGAAACTTGGATTCGCAAAGGATACCACAATCTATTTGACCGAATCAAAATGGGACAGCAGTCTTGATGCTCTGAAAGACATCTTCCCGAAAACGTATATAAAGGTGCACACTTCTTCTGTTATGCCTTGATTTTTTACTATGTTTCAGTTTCTTTCCGAAACCCATATCATTGCTATTTCAGATGTAGATCTTGTACTTAATGAGTCTGGAATTCATTGCAGGACGGCATTATCCCGGCAGACAAGAAGTCAAAGTACCTGGATTCAGAGGGGTCTGAATTCGAGAAAATCATTGACTTCTACGTGTGTGCGCAGAGTGATGTATTTGTACCAGCCATTTCGGGCTTGTTCTATGCAAATGTGGCGGGTAAGAGAATCGCTTCCAGTAAAACTCAAATACTTGTCCCCGCTGACATCCCCGATTCCTCTGCATCTGCCTCCAAATTCATCACACATTATGTGTCGAAGAAGAACCATTTGGCTTATTCATGCTACTGCTAGTGTCTGTCCGTGAGAAGAAACCCGGGAAAAGAAAGGCGTGGCAGATGTATCGAAGCCTTCAAATAGGGTGTTAGCTTTTGCTATTTACCTCAATCGAGGTTTATATGGTTACGCAGATTGGACAGGCTAGTTTGTATAATGTATACTTAATCTGGGTTACAAGAACCTTAAACAGAAATTTGTCTGTTAAAAATGATGTTTTGAAGACACTGTTTGATAGGGCAGGAAGTTTTGAACCTTTAAATGGTTCATATCATGTGTTGTTTGATTATATATTCCATAACATTCTTCCTATATTCATTGTAATATTATTGTTGTCATATTTTCCAAATTTGGTTAAAATGATCTTTTTATCGGGTATACAACCATGTGTCCATCTCTCTCATCACGTGTTCATTACACCTAAGAATCTCACTATTAAAACAAAGACATGTATACAATTTGTGACTAGTAAAAAGATTAATTAGGGAAATGATTTTCACATTGCTCTTTTCGCCTTTTGCACTTCTTCTACTGTTTTTGACAGTTGATTCGTTCATCCAAAGGTCGTAACCAAAAAGGGGAGTGAGAAAGGAAAAAATGAGAGTGCGAAAATCATTTCCTGTTAATTAAACTATATATGCATGCAAGAAGGTCAACAGATAAAACAAACTTCATATGAGTTTGGATCTTGGATCTTAGAACAAAAAGAAAATAAGAAAAGGAGAGTTGGATCAAGATCCAAGGTAGTTTTGTCCATAGAGAACCATAGTAAATCTGACACAATTCGTATGCATAATTCATATGTATAAGCATGAGGATGATACTAGAGATATCATCTAATTGAATCATATTTTATAAACCACATAATGTGGAGGTTGATGTTTAGTTTCTTATTTTAATAATTTAACGAATGAATCTAATCATCAACCGCCCCATCATGTGGTCTATAAAATATGATCTCCTTAATATTTTCTTAAGTATAATATAATTATGTAATTACATGTCCTTAAAAAAGGAAAAAAAAAGAAGAGTAAAATGTGTATAAGATTATTGGAATCTAATAATGTGTCACGTTTTTTCTTCCACTTAGACTTTGTCTTTGACAGAATGGTATACCCTACTCCCCACGAGCTCCTTCTGAAACTTGTCTACCATTTTTAGCAGTAAATTCCAAACCTTAAAAAAAAAAAAATCAATCAGTATCTGATGCCTCCCAAACCAATTGGATAGCAGAAAAAGAAATGTCATCTTATTTGGAAGTCTGTCATTCTTTTTCTTTCATCAAGAAAAATTTAGAAGAAAACGATTTCCACACATTTTTGTGTACTTTATTTGTTTTCGTTGTTTCTTATTTGATTTATCTAGTTCAAAGGTCATAAATAAATATGAGTGGGTAACGAAAAAAAAAAGTATGCAAGAATTACTTTCTTTTTCAAATTTAACTATTAGAAACAAAAAAGGAGAAATATACCAGTTTTTTTTTTTTGGTGTACAACGGGGCTAAGTCCAAAAAAGGAAAACAAACTCAAGAACCAACAACAACTCGAGGCGTAGAGAATCCATTTAAATCATCTAAAGAAGGAGGAAGGGTATCAAAAAATAAACTACCGAAGGAATATATCAGTTTTGTAGTTCAGCTATGCATATTCTAAGGAATATATCTGTTTTTTTTAAGGGGGTTAAATTGATGTGTGGCTTGAACTTTTGGTTTTGGTGGCTTGACTATATTTAGTACAGTTTGAGTGCTCAACTAGTTTTAATTTTTTTGTTTTTGTTTGTCAGGTTGGAATTCACCTTCTTCCTTGTGAGATTTTGTCGTGTTTGATATCTTATTCAAACAACATATCTTTTTAAGTGACAACTTTTGTTCCTGATAGTCATATTTGGGTTTTGGATAACTTTTTATTGGGGTTTGAATAAAACATATTTTTCAAAAAAAAAAAAAAATTTCAATTGCAGAAAGTCTTCCTGAATGCCGATTAAAATTGACTCTGAGATCTTATTGGTAAATGCTTTAAAACGACTGCAACCAACATGTGAGCCGTCTTAGCTCAGCTGGTAGAGCGCGTGGCTTTTAACCACGTGGTCGTGGGTTCGATTCCCACAGACGGCGATGTAATTTTTCTTTTTCGTCCAATGTTGTTTAACTTGTTTTTTGGCTTCTCTCTTCCGGAGTGAAGTATGGAGCTGGGTCGGAGCCAAGACTTGAACCCGAGAGCCTTCCGGGTCGAGTCGAACTCGACTTGGCCTGGCTCGTGGGATTTTTGGGTCCAGCACTATTTCGTCAAACACTGCACTGAAGCGTAAGGCTTTCTTCCATTAGAATTTTAATAAAATGCAACTACTTGCACCCGTTAGGAAATGCATTTAGAAAACAGTTTTGCTTTGAAGCATAAAAGCGCTTCTATTAATAAAAATGTAAGTGCTTTTAGAAAAAACCTTAAGTGATTTTTCGAATAAGCACTTTTAAATTTTTCTGTCAAACATGATCGACACATCTGAAAACGCTTTTAGTTATTTTAGAAGTGTTTCCGAAGAGACTTTATATTTAAATTTAATTAATTTCTAAACATCCACTGTAGTAACGGGTAAATCTGCCCTTAACGTGTGTTTAAATCCAAGTTTAATTAGTTTAAACTACAATACTGATCGAATTCTTTCTTCTGATTATAGAGGAAGCAGGAACAAACACTTTTGGCATCACATCAGGTATGTTTTCTGATCGAATGGTTTCCCGGTGAAGGGAGTGGCGGAAGGAGAGATTCGCAAGGGGTGGGAGATGTGAGCAGGAATGAAAAAGGCAAATTCATGACTTGTTGCACAAGAAATTATACAATCCTCGATCGTGTAATGGAATTCCTTGCTGCGAAGAGGGGGTTGTACTTTGCTTAATTTGGAGCTCGGCTTTAGGGACATTGTTTTCGAGCTGGATTGCAAGGAGTTCTGTACAAAGCCCTTTTCGAGCTCATTTTCGCGTGATCGGTTGTCAATGGCAGCAACGTAGGGATATTCGGGCTGCCCGCTCGTTGGCGAGACATGCTCTTACCAGCATATATGCAAGAAGATTAAAGAGACTCATAGCAATGGCGAAATACAAAATCATTCGGTCAATTTTGGTGTTTTCATCTCCAAAGTTATTTCCACATAAATGAAAACATCGGTTTTAAGCTAATATGGTCTCAAATCAAAACGCGCTTAGTAACTCAGCATCAACACACTTTGTTATCCCTCTTCTGAAATCTCTTCTTCACCAGGCAACGGACCTCCTCCAATCGTCAATTGTCAGTGCACGTCAGCAGCGCAGCCTTGTCTCCATCAATATTTTTACTAGTGTGTGTATTGTCGATCCTTGCCCTCTAAGTTTCTGCCAAACTGCAAAACACAATAACTGCATTATATATCAAGAAGCCATGAATATACAGCATAAACAGAGGAAAATCGGGCATTAGTGTTGAAATGAGTGAACCGTACCTGACCCGTTTGGGGTCTGAGGCTTAGTCGAGTCCTGTCCCATAGAGTTCCACCCTTGGGGACGAGCGGAGGGGACTTGATGTCCCTAATATGTAGGACAGTTAGGGCAGTTTAATCGTCCAAGTAGTAATAGGTCCCCCCAGCTTTTTGTTCCCTATCTTTGGTTGAGTTCAATTTGTTGATTCTTGGTCGATAATTAGTAGGATCGCGTCTGAATGTGATATCGAGTTGCTGCATACACCAAATTACAATAACTACTCAGACTTCTTCTAATTTAAGTAAAAAAAATTCAAGATAAAAAGGTTGCAAGACTTACAGATAAGAACAGGTTCATCCCGGTTAACAACGATTGAGGAGAATTGGCAGTACAATCAACTCCTGGCTTCCCGTCATACACGATCACTCTATCCGCCAGGTACGTAGCCATAATGAAATCGTGCTCAACCACAAACGCGGTTTTCTTGGCATGGAGGATAAACCTCTTTATGACTTTTGCAGCGACGATGCGCTGCTCAGAATCAAGGTACGCGCTTGGTTCATCAATCAGATAGATATCTGCAGGCTGTAATGTCAAGCGAAAAATAAAGACATACGTTATAAGACTTCATAAGTAAAAGCAGATGACACATCGTAAACTTGGTTATTCCTGGAACATTAATTAAAACCGGTTACCTGTCCAAGGCATAGACATAAAGCAACCCTTTGCAACTCTCCGCCGGAGAGTTTCTTAACTTCTTGATCTTTTAATTCTTCGATTTGGAGAGGCTTCATCACGTCTGTCACAAACTGCTGATGAGTATAGGAACTGCGAATTTTGTTTTGAAGCAAGTCCTTGACAGTTAGTTCGGTCTTTGGACTAATTTTCTGAGGCTTGTAAGAAACTTGAAGCTTAGGTATCTCCAAATCAGCATCGGGTTTCAGTATACCGGCCTACAAATTGAACGAATACAATGACTCTAACATAACAAAAAGCAACTGAAAATCTGATCGAACAGCAAGAAAATGAAAAGAAAGCGTACCAGCATACGGATAAATGTGGTCTTCCCTGTTCCATTCTCACCGAGCATCACAATAATCTGAGAATCGGTAAATTCACCCTCAATCACTTGAAGCTTGAACTCTCCCAAATTTTTCGTCATTGAGGGGTATCTGTATAGCGCATACGTCTCAGTTTCCTCACCAATTTCGCGTGGAGTCTCAGAAACCTAGAAAAGATCACAACTTAATCACAAGATACTGATAAAGTAAAAATATCAGCATTTACATTGACATAACTTATAACCTTACCTTAAAAGTCAAAGATTCATCCCGGAAACGTAGATTTTCTGTAGGAACAAACCCAGACAAGAAGATGTTGATTCCTTCTCTAACTGAGAAAGGTAGAGTTATGACTCCATATGCGCCCGGTTTACCATATAAACAGCATATGTGATCAGATAAGTAATCTAGGACGCTCAAATCGTGCTCCACAACAATTACATAGCTGAAAAATACGAGGAAAATGCCTATTACCTTAACATGCACAATGAAAATATAAAAGGAAAAAGATCCTGCAGATATATAATCAATGAAAATTTGAGGCAACAAGATGGATACGAAAACAAACCTGTCAGGCCTGATCAAAGAACGGATAACTCTTGCTGCTTTAAGCCTTTGCTTCACGTCAAGATAACTTGACGGTTCATCAAACATATATATATCTGCGCTCTTAATGGCAGAAACAGCAATGGCGAACCTCTGAAGCTCCCCACCAGATAATTCGCCAACATTACGATCCAGAACCATGTATAGCTCAAGATCAATGCAGAGTTCTTCCATCATCCCCCTCTCGTCTGTCTGTTTTAGAATCTCCCCTACATTGCCTTCAATTACTTTTGGAACGTGGTCCACATATTGGGGTTTTATAACAGCCTGTTAAAAGGAAAAGACGAGATTTATGATTTTTGAAGAAACATTATTTCGCAGCGTTATAACGATTGCAGGAAACAAGACAACCTAGAACATTCAGTTCAACCTAGAAAAACACAAACAAAATTTAGGCAAAAGAACCGCTGAGCACGATTGCTGTACTTGATTGCGTATCATGCTATACTATATTCTATCTCATTATCTGAAACACATCAGATCAAGCTAAACACGTCTGCAGTTCATTAAGACAGGACATCACAAGAGCATGGATATCGAAAGTCACCTTCAACTCTTCCAAGAGACGAATAAAATAACTTTGCAGCTCCGATCCTCGAAAGTAAGTCAAGATTTCTTGCCAATCTGGAGGATTCTGCAAAAGGGCCAAAGATATATAGTCTTTAACTAAACTTGAGAAAAATTATCATATACTAAGCAGAAAACGATAAGCGAAGAGTATTACATTGAAACGACCCAAATTTGGTTTCAAATTGCCTGACAAAATTTTGAGGGCAGTTGACTTCCCAATGCCATTAGTTCCGACCAAACCAAGAACTTCCCCTGGCCTAGGGACCGGTAACCTGCAAATTGCAATTGAGTATGATTTAGATTCTACCATCTTAAAACACTAAAACCTGAAACTGATCGAAGTTCCCGACAAAGTTATAAGGAATCAACTGACTGAGACTGACCTGTGTAACTTAAAATGGTTAGGCCCGTAACGGTGGGTTGTTTCTTTGTCCAATGCCATTGGCAAGTTGATGATTTGAATTGCTTTAAACGGGCATTTCTACATCATCACATGATAAGCCAAAGTCAAAAGAATGCCTCTTCAACACAAACAGAGAAGATAAAAAACAAACAGGAAATTACAACCAAACCGAATACAATCATTACGTACCTTAACGCAGATACCGCAACCAGTGCACAATTCTTCGGAGATAAAAGCGCTCTTGGACGTCGGTTTAACCTCAATACACTTTTTGCCTGCAAATTTGAGGGGCATGAAAAATGTAAAGCAGCTCAGGTAAATAGCATTCAGAAAGTCACTACATATGATGCAGATAAAGGGGGAAAAAAAGTGGCAGTACCAATTTGTACGGGCGGACAATTCCTCTTGCATTCTTGGTTGCATTTGTTGGGCTTGCATTTGTCAGTGTTCAGGATTGCTATGCGAGTCGACCGATTTGCCATCTAAAATTTCGAACAAATTGTTTATGACTGGCCACATATGTATAAATCAAATAATACCAACAGTAACAGACTCATCAAATTCCTGAAATACTCATTAAGGGGCTGCTTGGTATCGTTCTTGGATCCGATTTTTTGTTTTTGAAACTAATGGTTACTAAGTAATTTTGAAAATATAACATCCAATAATCGAAACTACTAGATTTGCAGCACAATTTAAATCTCAACATGTAAAAGGATTAGATCATAAACAACAATCGTAACTGGAATTGCAACCAAACACCCGTTTTTTAAAATTTCAAACCGACCCAAACAACCAAACAGTGGTTTTCAATGCCTGAAGCACTAGAAACATACAAATATACAGAAAAAGATGGAATATTAAATCGATTAAACACAAATCTTTGAGAGAGAGAGAGAGAGGGAGCTTGAAGAGGAGTTTACCGTGTCTTGTCACGTACAGTGGACGAAGTTGGAGAGTTGCTTCGGTGGCCGATCGAGCTCCGACGGCGCAGTTCAACCAAGGAAGCTCAGGGATGACTGAATGAGAGAGGGGAGGAGGAGGAGGACTGGACTAAGTATTTATTTGGTCAATATCTTGGCGCACAAGTTTTGTACAATCTTCTCCTTATTCAACCTGAATTTAGCCCCTTTTCTGTTTGGGATTTTGTTGGGTTAGTAAATTACGAATAGAAACCTGCTGACCAAGGATACATTTTTATCCGCTCTTGGATTTAATATTAATGGCTGAGATTAAAACTTTAAAAATACATTCGTTTATTTTTCACTTTCGATATCAAATCAAACAGCAAGAGATCATGCATTTTTTGATCGCTAGGTGACCAAGAAAATATTTCTGGATAAATTAATAGGCTGAATTATAGCAATGTCTTTAGATTATAGCCCAAGTTGCCTTTTTGTCTTTTTGATGCAACGATATTGGAGGTGGAATTCAGGTTAAACCACACAATATATCAACTAAAATTAGGTATTGACACAATCATTCATAAAAGTCGAACTTGAAATTTTTTACTTTATATTGTTAAACTGTAGTACTGGTGGCAAGTTACAATTTCATGTTTGGAGTCCCGTTCTATTAAGGATAGATGGTGAGCGGTCACCCACCCTTGAATTTGATATTAGGGTTGAAATATAATTTAGGCTTTTGTTAAATGTAGGGGAGAAATTATGGGTATTTTATCAAAGTCAATATTGTAATTGGGGTATTTATATAACCACCAAAATTAGATGTAGGATAATAAATAAAATTGGATAATATACCCAACATAGCATAAAAGTCGAGTCCCATGTCGAAGTAACATGTCATTTGGTGAAAATTTAAACGTTCGAATCTAAACTGATATTAACCACCCCAAAAAATAACATCCACCGCAGTACATTTGGATTCCCTCGTCCAACGACAATTTTACCGAAACTGGATAACTGCAAGCACATTATATATGTGCATATTTGACTCAAGTAGCAACAATATCTAAAGGCCTGGAACCAAACATCAACCTCTTCAACACCAAACATCAACCTCTTCATCAGACGAAGGACCTCCGATCAAACGTCAGCATGCTGCAACTCCGCCGAGATTCCATTATAAGATCATACTAATACCCTCCATATTCATATTCGGCCAAAAATGCAAAGGGGATCTGGAACACCAGTGAAATTATCAAGGCGCCGAAGAAACATGAACTAAACAGAATAATGAATGAAGCGTTGTAACATACCATCATATGGGTTAATCAATCATCCAGGTAATAATAGGACCCAGCAGCTTTTTGTTCCCTATCCTTCGTCGACTCCAATTTGTTGATTCTTGGGCGATAGTTAGTCGGGTCACGCCTAAATGTGATATCAAGATGCTGCATGCATGCATCATTTTAAAAAATCAATGAAGAGAGAGATTAAAATTAAATTCTTATTAGTGTGTAGGGTTTAGTTGGAGGCCAAAACAATCGAGTGAAACAAAGAAGTTGCAACACTTACAGATAAGAAGAGATTCATCCCAGTCAACAATGACTGTGGAGCATTTGCAGTACAATCAATTGATGCCTGCCCCTCGTAGACAATAACTCTATCTGCCAAGTAGGTAGCCATGATAAAGTCATGTTCAACGATGAATGCCGTTTTCTTAGCATGTAGAATAAACCTCTTTATGACTTTGGACGCAACAATACGCTGCTCAGAATCAAGATACGCACTCGGTTCATCTATAAGATATATATCTGCAGGCTGCATTAAGTAAATAGAAATGTAGATTAGAATGTGTCCATGACAGCTGATTTGCATGCATTTTCACCAGTTAGAACAATGAAAAACAATAACTCATAGCCTCCCCAGTGTCAAACAATTAAAATAAAAATCTAATCACTCAATTTACAATGTTACTCTGAAGGCAAAGGATAAACAAATGTATGGCAACGAAAAAAATATTTTATTTCAAGATTTTAGAGCAGAAGCCTAGGAATGATGGTCATGATATATGCCAAACGTGTTCAAGGAGAAGGACGGAACAATCTCAAACATAATGGCAGATACTTTCTTTTTAGTCTGCTTGCAGGGACCACGCTTAGCAGACTGCAACACAAGCCTGATTCCTGTATATCGTCCTTTTTTTCAAAAATTTGCAAGGGCCATGGCGCTCCCCCCTCCCTTGTGGTAGATAAAAAATCATAATAACATTTTTTTTCCCCTCATCCCCAACTTCCAAACACAGATAGACAACTCCCGCCTGCTTAGATGCATCCAAGGCAACAAATAGAAGGGAAACTTAAAGTGTTGAAAAGGATTCATTCGGACAACACAAAGCCCCGTTTTATTAACCACATGGGAACCCTATCTCTCCCTTCCTACTCTATACTTGCAAGGCTAATAATAAGGAAAAAGTAAAAACAACTTCTAATTTTCAAAAGCAGGAAACGAAAAGAAATATATAGCCAGTTGAACCTTGTGACCTTTCACCAAGAAATTCAACTAAACTACTAAATCATCTGTTGAAAATCAAGAATCTACGAAAACAATCAATGCTCATGGAAAATATTCAGGCTTCTAAAATTCATAACCAAGACATATAAAGAAGCTTAACGCATCAACGTGACGAAGCAACCCAGCTGAACAACAACATTATTTTTACTAATCTAATGATTTATGAAAAGACAGATAACAATAATTTACCTTCCCGAGGCATAGGCATAATGCAACCCTTTGCAACTCTCCACCAGAGAGATTCAGAACTTCTTGATCCATTAATTGTTCAATAAGAAGAGGCTTCATCACATCTGACATGAATTGGGGATGAGTATATGAATCGCGAATTTTTGAATGCAACAAGGCTCTGACAGTGGATGGAAACTTTGGACTGATTTTCTGGGGCTTGTAAGAAACATTGAATTCAGGTATCTCCACATCGGAATCTTCTACAGTATCAGGTTTCAATAGACCGGCCTGAAAATTGGGCAATATGCTAACTCAACATCTGAAGCCACAAAATAATTATGACTGAAGAAAAAGAAGATGAAAAATAAAGAATACCAGCATACGGATGAATGTTGTCTTCCCTGTTCCATTCTCTCCCAGCATTACAATAATCTGAGAATCAGTAAATTCACCTTCAACCGCACGAAGCCTGAAGTTTCCCTGAGTTTTAGTCATTGATGGGTATTTATATCGTGCATATGTCTCGATTTCCTCAGCACTTTCCTGTGGAGTCTCAGCAACCTGGTAAAGACAACAAAGTAAATCACAAAGCAATGATGAGTCAAAGGAGTATTTCTTTTTTTCCAGTAAGAAGTCAAAAGAGCATTTCACGGACAAAATTTATAATATTGCCTTGAAGGTCAGAGATTCATCCCGGAACCTAAGATTTTCTGTAGGAACAAATCCAGCCAAGAAGATGTTGATTCCTTCTCTAACTGAGAAAGGAAGAGTAACAACTCCATATGCACCCGGTTTCCCATATAAACAGCAAATGAAGTCTGATAAGTAATCCAAGACACTAAGATCATGCTCCACAACAATTACATAGCTGAAAATATAAGAAAATATGACTATTAGCTAAATATGCAGTAAGACAATCAAGAAATGGAATCCAACAAAACCATGCAATTCAATTTTGAGAAAAAAGAAAAAGAGAAAATACAAAACTAAACCTATTAGGCCTGAGCAAAGATCGGACAACTTGGGCAGCTTTAAGCCTCTGTTTGACATCAAGATAACTTGAAGGTTCGTCAAACATATATATCTCTGCATTCTGTATGGCAACGACAGCAATGGCAAATCTTTGAAGCTCCCCACCTGATAAATCCCCTACCTTACGCTCTATAACCTGGTTCAGCTCAAGATCAGCACATAATTTTTCCTTCATATCCCTCTCATCTTTCTGACTGAGCACCTCCCCAACATTCCCTTGAACTGCTTTTGGAATGTGATCAACATACTGGGGCTTTATAATGGCCTGTTAAGTAAAAAGAATATTATGTAAATTAGCAAGAAGAACAAATATAACATAAGACAATATAATGGTTAGAGACAACAAAAGATGGCCAAAATATACCCATGATAGAACAGACACAATTATATTCATTTAAAAGCTAAACTCATTTCCAATTTAGTACGAAATGTTATGGGCATCAAATAAAATGGTACCTTCAAATTATCTTCCAGGATACGGGTAAAAAAATTCTGCAACTCAGATCCTCGAAAGTAGGTCAAGATTTCCTGCCAATCTGGAGGATTCTGCAAAAAGAAAAAAAAAACATCAAGATAAGATAATCGAAGAATGCACCAAACAAGTTTGAAAACATTATAAACTTGTCAAAGAAGGGGAAGTTTTGTAAGTAGTATTACTTTGAAACGACCTAAATTTGGTTTCAACTTTCCACCCAAAACTTTGAGGGCGGTTGACTTCCCAATGCCGTTCGTTCCAACCAAACCAAGAACTTGACCTGGCCTTGGGACTGGTAACCTGAAATTGCAAAATTTATGTTATCCCAAACCACATAAATGCTAAAGCGATCACTTCCCAATCATGTGGTAAGGAGCTAACCTGTGTAGCTTGAAAGTGTTAGGCCCATAGCGATGGGTTGTATCTTTGTCTAAATCCTTTGGCAAGTTAATGATTTGGATTGCTTCAAATGGGCATTTCTGCATCATCAGATGGTATAGAGTCCAATGAATGCCTTTAGAACACAACTATTGCAGATAAAAAGACAAATGACAGTAACAGCACTTCTTACAGACCTTAACACAAATACCACACCCAATGCACAATTCTTCTGAGATGAAAGCAATCTTGGATGCTGGGGTAACCTCGACACATAGTTTACCTGCATATAGACTGATTAGTAGTGTGTATGTTTGTAGCACTATAGGACAACAACATAAATCTATCAAGTCCGGTTAAAGACAATGATAATTTAAAAAGCGCTCATTCACAGAAAAGCAAATATAGTTGCTATGATAATGCATAACAGGAACTCGCCAACAGAAACATTAAAACTATTTGGAGCCATCTCATTATATGCAAGAGCTCATGCCTGTATTTTTAGTAACCTTTAATAGAAGCTTTCCTTGATTTTATATACCAATCTCTTTGAATGGCAAGCTTTGAGCATAATTAAAATTTCTGGGTATTTCTCCTTGCAGGAGGCATTCCTTCCTTTATCTCCTTTTAGTTACTTAATATAATCATCAAGCCATTCTCCCATCACAAGTAGCTTCCATGACCATTTGAACACAAATAATACGTTTCAAGATAAATACCAATTCACAATATAAAAAATTGGCTGACAAATCCAAGTAATACCAAGATCATAATTCAAGAAAAAAGAAAAGATTTTACTGTTTTTGAAAAAACAATAAAAAACCATTATCTGAGTAATTCAATTGATCCTGATATTTATTTCCTTTATGATATCAAAAGACATATATACACATATTATTACATAAACAAAAAGGAAATGATAAAAGTAAGAAGGAGTAACTATAATATACCAGTGATGACAACAGGACAGCTCCTCTTGCATTCCTGGCGGCACTTCTTGGGTTTGCATCTGTCGGAGCTCACAATCGCGATACGGGTCAAACGGTCTGTCATCTCCTAATCTTCTTCTATCCACAACATAACCAAGGATCAAATTAAGCAAAGATCAAATGCACACAGACTGAGCAAGAATCAAACTAGGGGTGCTGACGGGCTGAAAACTATCTAAATTTGGGCAAAACTAAATCCAATGCAAGCTGGCTAGTTTGTTAATTTTGCAATCCAATCCAACCTAACCCAAAGCTCAGAAGCAATTCAACAGCTAAAACCAAACGCCTGAATATGTTTACAGGTATAAGAAAATAATCCCCAACAGCATGAATTTCAACATTACTAAAAAGCAAATCCCTAATTTCACCAAAATCCCCAATAATCACTATCAAGTCTCCTCCTTTTCATATGAAAAAAAATACACAAATATCACAATCAAAATCTGATTCTTTTACACAATCAGAAGCTCAAAAGCTGATTCTTTTACTCAAATCTCAATCGCAAGCTAAAGAAAGTACCTTGTTCGACAAGAGAAGGGAAAATGGAGGAGAAACTTGAGTCGGATCAGCTGGCGGCTGCAAGCAGAGGAGGAGGAGTAGAAAATACACTGAACAGTTACGGAGAACAACGAAGTGGATCAAATTGCGGTGGTGACAGAGACTGAGAGTGAAAAATGGATGAGAGAGAGAGAGGATTGATGATAGAGGGTGAGCCACCGTTAAGTGTAGGGAGGGGCAGGCTCGGGAATTGCGCGAGAGTTGGAGAGGGGTGGGGGAAGGGTTCTCTGTTCATACCCAACTATTGACTCTCCACACCCAGAAGTTAATAAAATTTTAACTTTTCAGTTATTTATATTTAAACGTTAAAAAATAAAAAAATAAAAATTCATTAGAACTCATGTAACTTTACTCTCCACTCAACTTAAAATTTAATTGTGAATTGTCTTTTTTACACATTATTGCATAATTACCATCAAATACAAAATAAAATTAACAATAAAACTCAAATTTATTAATAAACTCACACCCAATAATCAAACCATCACGGAAACTTTATCCTACTTTTATTTTGGTTAAAACCCTAAGACGCTCTCATAGAGAAAAACAAGCTCTTTTTGAGAAAAATCTTGGGTGGTACGTGTTATTCAATGGTACAGTTATTGAATGGTCTCATATTAATTTGTGGTGAGCCCCAAATGATTCTTAAATCATTCAAAGTACGTACCATTAAAGTTTAACCCCTCTTTTTGACCGATTGATAGTGATTTTGAAGTTTTTAATTCTCCAACTAAGGTATGAATCGATTTATACAAGTTTTTTGTTTTATTTCAAATTTTTTTAGGGTTTAGAAGTGTATTGATTGCAACAAAGGACTTTGTTGCGAAACAAAAGAAAGGAAAAAGGGATTTATGTCAATAAAGTTTTTTATTCGTTTGATTTCAAGTTTTTTTTAAGGTTTAAGGGTGTAAGGTTGCAGCCATATACGATTTTTCATGGACTGTGCAGGCGTGCGATTTTGTAAGGTAGCCATGCGATTTTCCATGGTTGCAGCCGTGGGTTTTTGTATTTATAATGCCTGCAAAACTGTTCAGTCAGCAACTACTGAACAACTTCAAAATTTGAAGCTATAAATTAGAATAATACTTAGGTACTCATAGTGAGTACTCCATATACTCACTTTAATAATTTGGCCCAATAATATTTTAACACATATTTTATTGTTTTAAAAAATAAAATATATACTATTTAATGGTTATACATTAATTGTTGAGCAGGAAACGATACTAAAAAAATGTGCCTCTCATTTTTTAGACTCCATAATGTAATTCTCAGCCCAAATAGTCTTAGAAGTGCTAAATTGTGAGGGTGTTGTTTGGCTAATTAAGTCAAGCTTATTATTTAATGAAGGATAATTTTCTATTAATTTTATAAATGGGTGTAAAGATAAATTTACATATTGAATTGAGTTTGTGAGGGTAGTTTAGGTAATATATTTGGGTTTAAAGAGATATTGATAGTTTAATTAAAAATAATACGAGTATAGAGAGTAAGTTGGGTGTAGAAAGAGTAATGGGTTCAAATAAAATTTTTCAAAATAAAATATCAATTGTAACCCTAACACACTCATTAGTATCTCCAAACCTTATTGCACCTATACAGTAAAACCTCTGTGAGTCTTCCCGGTCTCTAGAAGGGTGGACTGTCGTGGCTTAGCCACCAGCTGGTCTCTCTTTTTTTTTTTTTTTTTAAATTTATAACTTTAAAAAAGTTATTATGAGATGCAGTTAAAAAATATTATTTATTAACTTATATATTTTTAATGAATGTTGTATTTCCTAAATAGGATTTCTAACAATGTGTAAATATCAAAAGTTTTATGCTAAGAAGCTGTAAACATGGGAGTAGGCTACAATGCTCGCAAGCATTGAATGCTTATACCAATCTCATCATTAAAATGAGGGAGGAGAGAGGAGAGAGGGGGGAAAGGAGGGTGAGATTGGTGTGAGCATTTAATGCTTGCGAGCACTGTAGCCAGTCCCGTAAACATGTTTGAGAAGTTAGAAACATTTTAGCTTTGTTTGTTCCATACTTCACCAATCCTGAAACTACCAAGCACAGGTCAACTTTGTACCTTCAGAGACCTACTGAAGGGTTCGCGCTGAGGCGCCCCTGCCGAAGCACATGAGTTTCTCTCCAACCAAGAGGCCAATCACAACATGACAAGTGTCAACACCATAGAAAGCTCCTAGTCCCATATCGACCATGATCAAAACATGAGACCCTTCTAAACTATAAAAGAAGATCATTCTCCCACAATTAAGCTCATGATCTTAGACCCTCTAATCCCTTATTAGAACTCACTAATGATGATTATATCTAATCTCATGTATCATGTAAACTCTACATTATTAATGAGAACTCCTCTACTCATGGACGTAACCCAACTTAGGGTGAACCAAGTACATCTTGTGTTTGCTTCTTATCTCTATCATATCATATTATCTTCACTGATGACCCGAACAATCTAGCGAAGGTCATCTCACCTTAACACTTTACGTTGTTCCAAAGTCCACCTCGATTTTGTGCATCAACATTCTGGGCGCCGTCTCGTGGGAAGCGACACCGATTTCTACTCTCCTCACCACCTTGACCAAGCTCCGCCTTATCTTTCATACCTTCTCATTTGACCGAGTACCCATTTCTAGCTTAGAAGTGAGGGAGGATCCTTAGCACCCTCTCCAAGCAAAGACCTAAAACAAAAGCTTGGCTTACAAGCTGTATACGAAAAATAAGATCCAATTGAACACCTTAACCTTTTCGAGTCTACTATGACGTATCGTATGCATAGTGATGAGGAGCGATGTCTTCCCTCCACTCTCTCCTCGTGGAGCCCTTTAATTGGTATTGTCGCCTTCAACCCGAGATCAGTGGATTCCTTCGACTAACTGAGGAAACTCTTTTCGTGGCTTAACATATCTTCCAAACTCCGATCGCCTCAGACTCTACGTATGACTTGTACACCATCCGCCGTAAGTTTGACGAGTCATTACGAATATGTCGGCCGCTAGCCACAAGTACCTGCGCCCGGCCGATGAAAGATGTTCTCAAAGCCTTCACAATGGCATGTGAGTGTTTCTTCAAATACATGATCAATGCCAATACTGGGAAGACTTACTCCGATAAGGATGACTAAAGCTATTAAATCATGCCTTGGGTCAAGTAAGATGTATACATCAAGGGAGCCCCTTTATGACCCTTTTCCTCCAAAGAAGTAGGAAGTGAAAGTCCACCTCTACCAAGTGAGAAGGTTTTGACCATCCGTACATGTACGATACTATATACTCTAACTCGTAGCTTCAACATGCATATTTTACTCAAGGTAAATAAAACTAAGTGGTACAACCAACATGACACAAAAGCAATATTCCGATGCATATTCATATATTTCATTAAGCTCAAACCTTGGGTCATATCATCTAAACAATGGATTCCAGTAGCAAAACATTCATAAGCAACATGTACATGATCATCACTCATGTCATAAGCATCACCATGTCATTCATCATAAACATCATACCTCCAACACATTCATACATAAGCCAACCTGAGCTCATGGGGTGGTGTCAACATATATTTTTGCCCTTCGACATGTGTTACGCGCTGCACCTTGGCAACTCGGGCCACTCTTCCCACCCATCTAGGGTGATGAAGTGAACTTCACCTTCACATCACCAACTAGGTGGACAGGCGGTGCAACTCGCCATTCTTTCCACCAACAAGGTGATGAAGGGTGCAACTCTCATTCTTTCCACCAACTAGGTGATGAATGGCATTGAATTTTGTACCAAATCAATATTTTTTATCTTTCTGATGAACTCTATTATCCATTCACCAACCATTTGATAAAGGAACTTCACGTTCTTCCCATGAATCTGAAAAGTAGAAATGGCATTAACTCCAGATTTTAAGGAACTCTTAGCTTTCACAAACAATGGAAACCCCAAGCCCTACAATTCAAAAGGTCAAATGTCTAACTCAACTCAACTAGGGGGCATTTAAGCTCAACAAAGGTAATAGTCAACAACAAAGAGTATTATTACAAGCCAACAAGGGCTTCAATGCAGGGTGATGTTTCTGAACAAGCCAACAAGGTTTCAATGTATGTAATACAGCCAACAAGTCCAACGTGGCTTCAACGCATACATGATGTGTCAACTTAATATTGCCTACAATTTCTGGACAAGTTATAAGCTTTACTAACCTAAAAGCTACACATGGTATACAATGGCCAAAGTTTTACAAGATTAATGTCATCGACATGTCTATCGCAATATCATGGTGGTCACTTCTACAAAGCTCTTTGACCATTTTGCATTCGCTTCAAGGCACTCAACAAGTACTTCAATTCAAGCTCTTCAAAGAAGCTTTAGACACCATCAAGGTTCAACGCACCGTAACGAGCTCAAACCTTCACCGGGTTTAGCAAGGGACCAAATAAAGAAAATTAAATTTATATGGTCTCAAGGGAACTTCGTACATTTCCTTCTTTAACAATGCAAACACATCAACCTTGGTATGGGTTCCCAAAAGGGGCATCATTGAAAGGGGTATGGTGCGAATGAAGCCAATTTATGGGTTTTTCGAAGTCGCAAGCACTTTCTACTCTAACAAGAACTCGCCAAGGCAAATGCTTCAACATTACTTCTTGCTTCAAAGAAGTGCGAAGGGAAGCTAACAAGAGCTCAAGGTGTGTGATACTTTGTGGCCAACGAAGGCTTCAAGCTATGTCTAGCATTTCAATTCAAGTAGAGAACTACAATGTCAATCAAGGGGTAGCTTCGCACACCGATGATCACAAGTGTGCAAAGCAAAATGTATTTATATGATTCTCTAACCCTTTAAATTGGAAAATAACCCAACATGGAAAAGCTTCGCACATTGATGATCACAAGTGCGAAGCAAAACCAATTTATATGGTTCTACAAGAGCTTTCCACATGTGAAGGCCTAGGAGCTTCCCACATGCGAATGTCCAAATCTCTCACACATGCGAAGGTCCAAAACTTCCCACATGCGAAGGTCCAACTTCCCACATGTGAAGGCCCGTGAGCTTCCCACATGTGAAGGTCCGTAGCTTCCCACATGCGAAGATCCAAAGCTTCCCACATATAAAGGCCTAGAGCTTAACAATTGGAAAAATAACCCAACAAGGGAAAAGCTTCGCACACCGATGATCACAAGTGTGCGAAGCAAACCAATTTATATGGTTCTACAGAGCTCCCCACATGTGAAGGCCTAGAGCTTCCCCACATGTGTGGATGCCTAGAGCTTCCCACATGCGACGGTCCAAAGCTTCACACATGCAAAGGTCCAAAGCTTCCCACATGCGAAGGTCCAAAGCTTCCCACATGTGAGTGCCTGAGCTTCCCACATGCGGTGGTCCAAAGCTTCCCACATTCGAAGGTCCAAAGCTTCCCACATGTGAAGGCCTAGAGCTTCTCACATGCGAAGGTCTAAAGCTTCCCACATGTAAAGGCCTAGAGCTTAACAATTGGAAAATAACCCAACAAGGGAAAAGCTTCTCGCACACGATGATCACAAGTGTGCGAAGCAAACCAATTTATATGGTTCTACAAGAGCCTCCCACATGTGAAGGCCTAGAGCTTCCACATGCGAAGGTCCAAAGCTTCCCACATGCTAAGGCCTAGAGCTTCCCACATGCAAGCAACTAAAGCTTCCCACATGTAAAAGCCAGAGCCTTCCCACATGCTAAGGTCCAAACTTCCCACATGAGAAGGGCCTGGGAGCTTCCCACATGCAAAGGTCTAAAAGCTTCACACATGCGAAGGTCAAAAATCTTCAACTATAAGCTTCCAACAAGGGGCCACTCATGGAAGGAAAACTACAAATCTTTCAAGGATGATACTCAATATTTTGGTACTTGGCGCCGTAAAGATCAAGACCCTTCACTCGGCAATCTCCTCGATCGGGAGACTCGGGGGGACTTCCATATATGTTACTGACCCCGGTACTCAAAAGTTTCGTGATTACCGGTCACTTGAATGTTATAAGTCCCCAACTGAGAAGGTTTTCCTTACCAGAACTGAGAGCACCGTTTGTACCATACTTCACCAATCCCGAAACTACCAAGCACAAGTCAACTTTGTACCTTTTCGTAGACCTACCGAAGGGTTCGCTAAGGCGCCCCTCGTCGAAACACATGAGTTTCTCCAACCAAGAGGTCAATCACAACATGACATGTGCTCCCAACACCAGAAAGCTCCTAGAGTCCCACATCGATCGCGACGAAACATGAGACTCTTCTAAACTATAAAAGAATATCATTCTCCCACAATTAAGCTCATGATCTTAGACCCTCTAATCCCTTATTAGAACTCACTAATGATGATTATATCTAATCTCATGTATCATGTAAACTCTACATTATTAATGAGAACTCCTCTACCTTCGTGGACGTAACCCAACTTAGGGTGAACCACGTACATCTCGTGTTTGCTTCCTTATCTCTATCATATCATACATTATCTTCACTCGATGACCTGAACAATCTAGCGAATGTCATCTCACCTTAACACTTTACGTTGTTCCAAAGTCCACTCGATTTTGTGCATCAACAAGCTTTAACAAAAAGGTGTTCATGTTGACGAAGTATAAGCTATCCACAAGCTCGTAAACATGTTTGAGAAGTTGGAAACATTTTAGCTTCAACAAGAAGGTGTCCATGTTGACGAAGTATAAGCTATCCACAAGCTCAAAGGCTTGGCATAAACTCTAAAAATTAAAGAATGGTCTCAAGCAAAAATTTTTATTTATGATATTATAAAAGCCAGCAAACTGCCAAGCAAAGGAGCAAGAAATACAATAGAGAACTGCTAACAAAGAACACAGGGAACACCTCCCACGGAGAATTGTTAACAATCTCAAACCTAAGCCTCAAAGGAGCAAAAAAAAAAAGGGTGGAGTAAAGCTCTAACCTATCCTTGTACGTACTCAGTTAGAGGAGAACAATTTACATAAAACAGGTTCACCGCCACGTGACGTCCTAATCTAATAACACATTGTCATGAGAAGAAAAATTTGCACATAGCAATGCATTATTGGACAAGGGACACCACATGGCGGTGAACCCATTCTATGTAAGTCCAAACAACTTACATGGAACAAGTTCACTGCCACATGGCATCCCAATCTAATAACACATTGTCATATGGAGAAAAACTTGCACATGACAATGCATTATTGGACAAAGGATACCACACGGCAGTGAACCCATTCCATATAAGTCCGAACAACTTATACAGAACGAGTTCACTACCACGTGGCTTCCCAATTTAATAACACATTGTCACGTGGAGAAAATTTGTATTAGCATCCCCTTCTTTGAGCCAAGAGACTGTCGATCTTTACTTCCAATATTGCTCTTCCTTGTTCCAAAGATCCGACAAAAGGGAGCTGACATTGATTGTCTTTCAAATTCTCCAAGAGCTCTGAGATTTTTTGCCTACAATTTGGAAACTTGTCCTTGCTCCATGATCGAAGACGAGACCTACACGCAGCCCATGCCAGACTAGAGCTCCATCTTGACTGACTCGTGTGCCCTCCTCCTTCTTCCCATCCACTCTCAACCACCTTAGTTCACTCCGGATCATCCGCCCAAAAAGACTTCGCCTTTTAAAAGTGTTGTGTCTAATACAACGAGAATGACTTACATGAAACGAGTTCACCGCCATATGACATTTCGTATCCAATAAGCAAGTGCAAGTTTTTCTCCACATGACAATGTATTACTGGATTGAGGCCCCGTTTGGTATTACTTTTTTTAACTAAAAATTGTTTCACTTTAAAGTTAAGCAGATAAAAAGTGTTTGGTAAAAATGAAATATACTGCTTATTTTAAAAGTTATGGCATTAAAACATCAACTTTTAAAAGCAGCATGGAGGTTGCTTTTAAAAGCTGTTTTTATAAGCAATTTTTTTTAAAGCACAACAACCCCAAACTGACCCTAAAACACCACATGCCGGTGAACTTGTTCCATGTAAGTTGCTCTCATTACAGGATTATCCCAATCGCGCACAATGCACCACATGTGAATTGTAAACTCCCATAGTTCAGGTATGTAGCACAAAAGCATTTGCTAAGATGGTGTGCTATAAACCAAATGCAAGTTTTATATTTTGTCATGTAACAAAGGGTCAAACTTCAGTGGTACGTACCATTCAATGGTACGTACTGTTAAATGGTTAAGATCCATTTGGGGCCCACTGCAAATGATTCTGGACCATTCAATAGCCGTACCATTAAATGGTACGTACCACTCAAGATTTTTCCTATAACAAATGCAATGTTGAGATTTTTGTTTGTTTTATGAGATCAAACATCAATCAAGAATAATTCCTCGAAATAGTTTCTTTTCTTTGGTCAAGAATAATTCCTCGAAATAGTCTTGTTCAAGGATAATTACTCGAAATAGTTTTGTACTAGATTCAAAAAACAAAACGTAAGATATAATAATACCCTAGTTACCACAATTATCAACATTGGAATGGTTAGTTTCACTCCTTTCATTAATACTCCAAGTGTGCCTCTTGATCATGTTCACTGCAAAGCATTCGATCGACTCTCGGGTTGTTGACTACCTTTGACCACATTGAACTCTACCGTCATATCACCAACTGTCATAGTCAAAATCATACCATATGGTCTTAGATGATCTTGTTACACTTTAATAAATTGGTCATGCGTTATTTTTCTTTACAAATTCATCGAAATAGTTTAGTACAAGAGTAATTCCTCTAGGATGATGATCATTAAGGTTGTCCTTCTACCTTTTTTTTTTTTTCATTTCAAAATTAGTTTTGAAGCTGATTGGAATTTTTTTTTGTTATTAAATTATTTACTTGCACAAATTATGAATAAGTCGGTCACTTAGTATTACGGTCTAGTGGTATTCTTCTTCATTTGTAAGTGAGAGGTCTTAGGTTTGATTCTCGGCAAAGGCGAATTTGAACCACATTATTATGGCTAGTCCATTGTGAGGCTTAGCCCACTCCCCCACTCCTTAGTGTAAATAATATCGTATGTATTAAAAAAAATTATGAATAAGTTGAAATAATTAAGAAAAAATTTGTTAGAGCGGTTACGCCACTTTCATAAACGGTGAGACCTTGTACATTGAGAGATTATACGAGTGAGACCTATTCTGCCTGACTATTTAGTTGGTTACACTACTCTACCCAAGTTTCTCTCTATTGTATGGGCATTAGGCACGCGTTTCATTTGCTAAAAACTCAAAAGAGGTTAATCGAATACAAAATAGGGTTGTAGTTCTAGCACTTAATACGAGATATTGTGTTGATTCTCCTTCTCCAAAATCGCTTACATAAAAATGCGCAGTCTTCTAAGTTCGTGGTCCTTTATTGTCAATGCCATCAATTATAAATTTTTGTTCTGATCGGAGTTATAACCATGGGCACATAAGTCCAAAAATCGTCTTGGCCGAAGTCAGGGCCTGGGCCAATTCCTCAGTTGTTCTATGTTTATGTGTTGAAGTAGATGTTTACATTTTTTCAGATGCTTATTTGGGCATGGTTAGCCAAGGCACTAAAAGGAAGATTATGTCAGATGTACCAACTCGACCATATAATCCAAGTCCCAAATACTAAATAAATCTCATGAACATGGATAATATAACAAGACAATCACTGACCTGCCAAACCTGCACGAGCTGAAGAGAATACAATCACAGGCGGAGCCTACGTACAGTTGCAAAAGGAAGATTTAGCAGATACAAATAGTGCAACAAAGAAAACTCAGAAACAACCCAATCCTTCCAAAGTTTTAGGAACATGGATTGAAATATTCTGAGACACAAAACACACGCATGCACGCACATACACAAAATCCAATCCATGTCCAACTGATAAAATATAGGCTTCCCAAAGTATAATATGTTTGCATTCCCATAAGATATCCGTCCTGAAGAAAAGCATTACATTCACCCACTGAACACCAGCAAAAAACTTTGTCCTCAACTTATAGTCGTAATGGTTTGGCAAAAGAAACCAGAAAAAATTCATGCCATGCGAGCACACTGTTTCACACTCTGCATGCATATGTTTATCATGGACGTACAATTTTATGACACTGGTATCTTCGTTTGATGCATCAATAACTGGTTTAGCATTTTCTAAAGTTTAATTTAAAAATGAGTAGCCTAAGTTTGTGGTACTTTAATAGGAGCCAATGCCATCAACTACAAATTTTTGTATGGCTGTATCGTGAATCCATGATAATATGAGATATTTGGGTCGACCTTTGTTGCCATAACATAAAAGCTTTGAGATTTTATTTTAATAGAGATATTAAAATTAATATAATAGTAAGTTAGAAAAAAAATGTAGGCTTTGAGAAAAAATAATAGTAAATTAGAAAAGGGAAAACACCCTAACAATCCATATGGAATATCTTCAAAATTAATTTAATTTATTCTTTCCATTGCCTTCAATCAAATCTTTCCTTAAATTTTTGAAGCATTGACAAAAGAAAGTAGCCGTTATATTGTGTTTTTTTTTCCCAAACTATATTGTTTCCAATCTTAGACAAATTTACCACCCTAAGCATTCGTGATTGAATTCAAAATATTCAAACGGATCTATGAACACCCTAATATATATTGGAAACAAAATCTTTGACATGTAACAAAATCCCTCAGAAAAATTTGATTTCCTCGAAAACTTTTAGAAGCAAAATCTTTTGGTTAGATTCTAAAGAATCTGTGGTAATATCTAATGATGTCCAATAATCCAACAAGATGTGCAGCTTGCAGATTTTTGAGAAGAAGATGCCCTCACGATTGTGTTTTGGCCCCCTATTTTCCCTCCTCCAATCCAGACAGATTTGCTTGTGTTCATAAGATCTTTGGTGCCAGCAACATTACCAAAATGCTAGAGGTAATAAACAATTAATTAAGATATTGCTCATCATTGATTAAGTAGCATTTTTTTTATACAAGCGATATTCCACATTGAACTAGAGGTTGGGAATTCGAACTCGGATGCATAAGTGGGAGCGCATTTGCTCTAGCCGATGTCACTACGCCCACATCTGCTTTATTTTTTATCTTTAGTTGGTCTCAACTATTATTAATCATTTGTCCACACAAAACTAAATCCACACTAAGCACTACAAATGGTTCAGCATGTGGAGAAAGACTTCCTTATTGCCAGTTGTATACAACCTTCTTCTTTTTTCCGATCCGATTAGTGGGAGAAAGCATATTCGAACTTGGGACCTTTCTAAACATGTTTTTCTCACTACTTTAACCCCAAATGTTTTGTAGAAAAATTGAGAAATAATTGAAAACCATGTTTGTTATTTGCAGATATATGAGTACTGAATTTGTTACTAATCTTAATTAATCGTATAATTATGTTGTAAATGCAGCAACTTCCAGTCCATTTGAGAGAAGCAGCTGCAGACTCCATGTTTTACGAGGCATCGTTACGTGTTGAAGATCCAATTTATGGATGTGTCAGAATTATTTCTCAGCTGCAACACCATATATTGGAGGCTCAATCCGAGATACTCGAGACAAACGGTCAAATAGCATCCTACATTGCACAACAGCAACTGCACCAGCATCAGCAGCACCAGCAGCAAAATGTTGCTCATGGTGCAAGTTACCAGCAAGACCTGGAGATCAGTGAATCTTCAGGACTCGGCTCGGACGTGCAAACTTTAGCAGATGACTCTTACTTTCATCCATAAACATGTGCAAATTTTTGCAAACGTGGATTAGGCCAGATAGCAGGGCAGTGCTCCGGCCTTGCATTTAAGTTCAAATTCTTCTCCCCAGAAATTAGAATAGCATAGAGTATCGTCTTTTTGTTAGAACAAATAAATGAGATTAATTTGTTAAGTCCAATAATTTTAATTTTAATTTTAATTCTTCATTTGATTGATAAAATTGTTATAGGTAACAAAGAAAGAATTTATTATTGTAGTTTTATTTTTCAAGTACGAATAGAAACGTTTACATCAGATCCCTAGGTATTAGTGATGCATAATGTGAAGGTGGCATTGGGAGTAAAGTAGTTTATACTAACTAATCATTCTCAAGGTATTTGATCCACAATTCCTTGTATACTCGACATAAAATTCACAAGTGCACAATATTGCCCTAGAAAATTCGAAAATTGTCGATAAATTAGTTTTCTAATCGCGTTTATTAAGTAAACCAAAAATTACTATCTTGAGTTGAATGGAAGTTTCTTCCGAGTGTAAAAGCAATTTCGATAGAGTAAGATTTTGAAGTGAATATCCAAAAAAATTTACTCCAGACTTGGACAGTAACAGCTTTCTATTTACACTTGGCTATAACATTACATAGCAATTTACTAATTGGATATACAAATCTGTGACGAGTCAACTCTTACACAGAAAAGCTATAGAAAATAGTGGTAAGGTCATGCCATACTATAACCATCCATATACGCCGGAATATAGACGTTCAGGCAAAAAAATGAGAGATCTCTACTGTCGTGTGGCCGGAGAAACGAGGAGGGGGAAAATCCAAAAGGGCATTTCCGTGGAGAAGAAGGATTTAGGCCCCGTTTGGTATTGCTTTTTTTTCACTAAAAACTATCACTTTAAAATTAAGCAGATAAAAAGTGTTTAGTAAAAATGAAATATACTGCTTATTTTAAAGGTTATGGCATTAAAACATCAACTTTTAAAAGCAATATATAAGTTGCTTTTAAAAGCTGCTTTTATAAGCAGTTTTTTTTTAAAGCACAGCAACCCCAAACTGGCCCTTAATCCGTCTTAGCCAAATGCCAATCCTCCTAGTTTGTAAGATCAAAAGAGTTGAGTTTTGAGAGCGAGAATCATCGATTTCCTCATTTATTTCTTGTAGTAAGAAGAAACTCGGACGACTAGCGTGATCCTTCTTCCAAGTTCCAAAGATCTTCTGAAAACTGATGGTTTAATGGCATGTGTACAGAACATAACTAGGGAGATGAGCATTAGGTACTACGATTACGAGAATTTCTGCACCTCTGAATTGGCCGACTGAAGTACTGGGAAAACGGAGTCTTTGGCACTGGAATTAGTTTTCCGATAATAGCAAGAGGCCAACTGTCGGAAAACAAAGGCGAGTTAAGTTACTGCGATTAGGCCTCGCTACAAATTTCGAAACAAAAATAACTGGCATATATCATCAAACGTTAGCCAAACATTGTCCAGTTAGAAAAACATAAGCAATCATCAAGTTAACGTACCTGACAATGGCAATTCCCAAGCATATGAGCCATTGCTGCCATGATAGTCTCACCGTTTTTGTAAATTTTCCGAGGAACATAATGATGATTATCTGAAAATAGAGTTATACGCAATAATTATATATAGTAAGAACCCGAAACCAGAATATAAATGCAGTGGCCTCTCACCTGAAGGGCAAACGTAATTCCTATTATTCCCATGAAGAGGTAGTTCTTGGTCACTCCACTGAAGACATTCATTTCTTCAGGCTTTCGAGCGTTGAACTCATTGAAAATCTGTACAAAGCCAAGATAGGCGTTGGAACAACTAATAAATCAAGCTTAACTAAACAATTGAAACGCAACTCCTAATCGCAATTCACATAACTATTCTCAAGTCCTAAACTTACTTGGCAAAAGACGAATGCATTGAATATGATAGTATTCTTCACACCAACGGCATGCGTTTGGACATCCTGCTGCAGACCAAGAATGCTATTTCCCAAAAAGTTGAGGATAAGGAGGACGATAACTTGATACATAGCCTGTGCCAAGTAAAAATGACGAAATTAGAGAGCAGAGTTATCCAATGTTAATTTATGCTTCTTCTACTGCGATGTTAGTAAAAGTGCCAACGATAATCCAAAAGAGATGAGGTACCTGAATGAGCAGGTTCCTCCACATGATGTTCGTTATAAGAGGTTCCCTGAGAAACATATATCAGACTATTACTTTACTTCATCGAAATTTAGAATATAAAAAAAATTTAACTTTGATAGTATCAAATTCGATTGTTATGAGTATGTCATTGCTAGCTAATCTCACAATCTCACACCTTCGGCCAACAGGTGTTCTGTGCATCAGGTTGTCTGTAGGTGGTTCGGTAGCCAATGCAAGTGCTCCTAGAGTATCCATGATCAAGTTAACCCACAGAAGCTGTACGAAGAACATGAAATAAATTATTAGAACCACAATGTAAGAAGAAAGATGCCAGAGAAAAGTAAAGAGTTGTAACACTCTACAGAGAGAGAGAGACAGAGAGAGAGAGAGAGAGAGATACCTGTACTGCATTTAACGGAACACGACCAGACGAGATTGCAGCCACAACATTAATTACAAGAGCGGCAACATTTACAGTAAGTTGGAATTGGATAAATTTCTGAATATTTGCATACACAGAACGTCCCCAGCGAACAACCTACAGAAAGCACAAAGAAAAACATTCAGAACAGACAAAAACCACCACCCCAACCCTATTATTGTTTTACATTAAGTATACTTACTCACCTTTACAACAGACGCAAAATTATCATCCAAGATAATGATATCTGAACTTTCTTTCGCAACTTCAGTTCCTTGAATGCCCATAGAAAGACCAATATCTGCCTAAAATACAAAATGGTAAAGATCTGATCAACTATAACTAGGAAAAAAGCATGACCTATAAGAAGGGGATGTTATCAAGGGGAGAACTTTGCTAAAAGGACAGGTTATTAGGTGTTTAAAACTAAAAAGACATGAAATCGCCAACTACATGAACTTATTAAATTCACAAAGATGACAAACCTCATGAAGTGCCGGAGCATCATTAGTGCCATCCCCTGTTACTGCAACAACTTCACCCCCCTTACGTAATGCTTGCACAAGCAACAACTTGTCATTAGGGGAAGATCTGCCCATTACCTATTCAACACCGTAATAAAAAGTTCATTAACATTAGGTACAATCAGAGACATGCAATCTAGAAATGACAGTATTAGCAAGGTGGAACAGACTGAAGATATCAAGCTAATACGCGTTATAAGAATTTCCATAATGTAGGAACCATACTGTTATTTTCTTGGCAAGTTGTTCCCTTTCCCTTTCAGACAATTCACGGAATGTTTTTCCTTCGATGATGGTAGGCTCAGTAGCATCTTCAAGTGAAAGTAGTATTCCACACTCTAACGCGATGGCTTTTGCAGTTTGAAGATTGTCTCCAGTGACCATGCGTACCTATATGTTCACAAAAATGTGATGCGTATGGTCATTTTCCAGACGAGAGAATCATAATATAAAACAGTTTATCATGAAAATAAGTATACATCATTCTGTTTGCAGAAGTGTAACATAAATCAAGATGTTATAAAACCAATGAGAAAAGTTACCTTAACACCAGCTTCAGTGCATAGTTTCACTGCATCTTTGACACCAGGACGACAAGGATCCTACTCACCGACATACATATTAGCTCAAAATGAAGTAAGTTAAAACTTTATATTAAAAGCAAGGCCTAAGAATATGGTACTGTCGATGCCATAGACTATCAAAAAGATATGCAACGCATGCAGTAAATAAATAACTGCAATAGTTGAGAGACTTGTTCTTGAACGCACCTTTATACCAACAATAGCAAGCAGGACGAGGTTATCTTCCGGTAAAGCCCATTGACTTAATTGCTCTTCATCAGTAGGAACTTTGTCCAATTCATATGGTCTGTATGCAATGGCAACACACCGCAAACTGCTTTCTGCCATGTCATTGATAGCTGTCTTGAAAAATTCCTGCAAAAAGATATAATAAGACATCATATCGAAATTTCACAGGATAATTTCAAGAGATCAAAGAATATTTATCATCTTTCTAAGAAAAGCCTAATTATCCAATGATACTAAGGGCCCATCTGGATTGAACGAAAATCATACGGGTGTTCATTTTTACGCCCAAGGGGGTAACATGTGGATATTATGAACATAAGAGCTATTTCTCAAAGTATAACTAAGCAATTTACATTCAAATCCAAAACCCTTATTTCGAATCTTCCTTCCAAATGGACCCTAAGAGTTTTGTGCGTATTAATTCTCATCATTACCAAAAGTAGAAGTGTCAGATATAGTGCTTACTCATATACATAAAATGTTACAATAGATTCTTCATCCATAACTTCCTGGAGTATGTTCATTTAAATGCATGAGAAATTCCACTTGTTCGTTGTTCCTAGATTTTATTTTCTTCAAGATCTTTCACAATATGTGTTTTTTTTCTTTCTCTATGTTAAGACTTTCTGATTATGTTTTTATGGATCGTGTTCCCAACCTTGTCATCTTTAATACTCTGCGAGCAACCATCTGAGTCAAGATACTCTGTGCATGAGGCTAAAACTATCTCCGCTGCTCCTTTCCAATGTATATGAACTTTAGAGCCAGCCTGTCATGAAAAGAAAAAAGGTGAAGAAATAACATTAGCATGGGATTAATCAGGGAAACGAGAGAGAAGCTTCGCACAGAAAAGGCTAAAGTAGCTCTATCTATTGCTTCCTTGTCTGTTTTTATCTATGCAGGTATTATCATGTATGTCTCGCTATGTAAGTATACTAATATTGCATTCAAGACATGTACATGGTGATATTTTCCAGATGAAAAATGCAGAGGGTTACGGTTATGTAAGATATCCACAATGCAGTACAATTGACAGGATCTATATGTTTTTGCTCACATTCCACATGATAAATTAAGCATATATTCAACAAGATGACATACCGTCAAGAGAGAAATGATAAGTTAATGGAGCATATATTCAACGATATGCCATAACATCTGAATCACTTTAACTAGTTTCGGAAAAAAGAACGGTTCATTAAGTTGGGTTGATGCCAGCCAATTTGGATTGAGAAATCCATTATAGTGATTTTTCTCCACGGAACAACTCAATTATGTTAGGAGAACATGACATAGTCGATTTACTTCAAGCTCATCTATAATGTTATGCACCATGTGAGGCTTTCTAGATGGACCAAAAGACATCTCACTATGCAAATCCCACTGGGTCTTAATCCTGTGATTCAAAAATTGAAAATATACACCTTTAATTAATCAAGTACCTGTTTTAGTGCAACACCACCTCGCTTTTTCTCTGAGTTGAAAGGGAAAACATGAAGGACTGTAGACTCCGATCTGATAACATCAAACTTCATCCCCAACTGCAATGCAGAATTTGATAACTAAGAAAATCTTCAAATATTGGAGAAACAAGAGACCAGAGTACACTAAAACACATTTAAAACGAACCTTGAATGTCCATGAAAGTATAGCCTTTTCCGTAGGAGATCCAGTAATCTCTACTTCACCACCCTGCTAAAAGAATTTTGTGTTTAAATATTAACATATTAAATTGAGAATACCATCAAAGCTCAACAGCTAAGGAAAACAATGTCATCCCTCCCTCGATGATGCCGTGACAACTAAAGAAAAATATTACCGTTGGCTCAAATACATTGCCAGTGGTATTCTGCGCAACGCCCTCACTTAGCAGAGTGGAAACCAGTGGATGCAACTGTGAAGGATCATCTGGAGGATTTATCTTCTTTCTCCCAACATATGCCTCAACCACAGTCATCTGCATCATCATATATTTTCGTCAGTATTTCTATTTTACCAATATAGTTTTCATATCGAAACAACTACATGATACCCAAGTTCCACATGCTGCCCGGTACCCTGCGTTTATAAATTGATGGAAAAAAAAAATTCAGTTTTGAGCATAGAACACACCTCATTTAAAGTCAATGTCCCAGTTTTATCACTGCAAATCGTTGTTGCTGAGCCCATAGTTTCACAGGCTGACAGTCTACGCACCTGCACATATTTACTGTGAGAAACTAGTTTCACAAGATTTTTACAAATACATTTCCTAGTGGAAGCAAAAATGTCACAAAAATGAAAACAGAATGATGGTTGACCAGTGAAAGCCAAAGGGCAAAAAGACAAGAAAAATACTTTTTTACATTTAAGAAACCGAAAAACTTTTAATTAAAAAGAGCAAAGACACTTACCAATGCCTTATCTGCCATCATTTTCTTCATCGAGTACGCTAGCCTGTCACGGAATTGAAGAACAGATGCAAAATTGATAACACAAATGAGAACTATATTGGTACATTAGACTTAGATCCTTGTAATTGCAATGCAACTTGACGCAAAAGTGGTGGATGCTACTTACGTCAAGGTAACAGCCAAGGGTAGCCCTTCAGGCACTGCAACAACCACAATGGTGACCTGCACGGTTCTATAGTTTGTCAAAGAAAGGACAACATATAAACCTTAAACTGAAATGCATCCAGAAGCTTCACTTACAGCAATGGTGAAAATTTTTACTGCTCCGTCAAAAGCTTTGCCAATGCTAGTCTGACCAGCTATAAACTGGACACTTCCATCTAGATCTCTTGTATTTCCGGTAAAGTATCTAAAATTTTAAATAAAAGTGAGGCTGATAAGATGTTAAACAACTCATATAATTTAAAATTATTCAATGATCACAATGTTACCTGCCCCAAAGGACGGCAAGCACCAAAACAGCTACTGAAAGCCCAACTATGCCTATAAAAGTTGCAACTCCATTCAAGCGCACCTATCACAGATCACCGAAAGATAACCTTGAGCTGTAAATAATGGATTTTCTATAGATTAAACAACCATACTAGCAGAGAAATGCAAAAAACCTGTAAAGGAGTTTCTTCACCAGTATCCTCTGAGATGCTTGCCATCAACAATCCCCATTCAGTATTGATTCCAACACCAGTTACCTACAGATAGCCAAAAAGGTGAAGCAACCTGGTGGTACTGTTAGACCCGTCTTACTTTAAGAAAAAAAGGAGACTAGAAACATAGCATTATAGGGATAATCCCAGCATCAAAACAAATAGACATGAAATGTAGTTATGAAAAGTGCAGCACAATAAATTAATTGAAATTACTTTACCAGCATAGTACCCACTCCATCCGCCACTTTGCAACCTGACATTAAGAAAGGTGCTTTCTGATCCTTGTGAACCTGAAAGAGATGGCGCTTAAGAATTATATTGGTAACAGTGATAATTAAACTACTGTAGGGTACTGTATAAGCACTCACAATCTTGCTTTCACCAGTCATGCTAGATTCATCAATAGCAAGTGAATGACCAGTGATTAAAATTCCATCAGCAGGGACCTAAGTACGAACAAAATAATTTGGTTACACGCTATCAAATTAATATCCAGTAGAACAAATAAAACATTAAGTACACTCACTTGATCACCTATTCTGAGAGGTACAACATCACCAACCACAATATCAAATATTGAAATCTTTACTGATCTACCGCCTTTCAGGACCTGTAGAAATTTTCAAATATATAGTCAATTTAGCATCCAAAGTGTGAATGTTAATATTCCAATGATGTAAGAGTGCACACCTCCAGTTGTATATTTTGCTTTTCAGCGTTTAGATTTTGGAACTGAAGAGATTGCCGATAATCACTAACAGCTGGCAAACAAAAAAAAATGTTAAAGAAAATGAGAAAATTAGTCTCGTGCTTCCAAGACGAGTCTAATCGAAACAAGATCAAATCACAATTACAATATCAATTCCAATACCTGTAACAATTATAACAAGAAACACAGCAAAGAAAATGCTTCCTCCATCATACCATCCTTCCTCCAGACCCTATGAGGATATCAAAGGAAAAAAGGTAGATGAAAATGTTTAAAAAAACCATAGAAACAAAAAGAAAGGAAATACAAACCACGCCCAGATAATTAGACAAACAGGCATCATTCAGTTATAGATAAATGCGAGAATAGAGGATGCAAAATGATCAAGAATACCTCAGTTTTTATTCCGAGTGCCAATGACACCACTGCAGCTATGATCAAGATTATAAGAGTTAAGTCTTGCCAAGCTTCCCAAAGGAACCTCTGCAGGACAAAACATAAGAATGAATTTCAGTTATTGGAACATGTTCCTAACTAAAAACATAAAATAACAAAAAAGTAACACCTTGTAATTAGATAATATACCAAGAAACTCCGCCCTTTTTTTCGAGGATATGTATTTGATCCAAACACTTCCTTTCGTTTTACTACATCCGTTTCATCCCCATCAATTCCCTTCTCCACATTCGATTTTAGCAACGCTGATATTCCTTTAACCTAATGAAATGATGATTGTATTATGTATGCAGAGCACACAAAACATTACGAAAACAAGGAGAAACACATTTGCGGTTGACTTACCCCTCCATATTGCTGTAAAGTGGTAATATTGTTCTCCCTGGTCAATGTAACCAGTTGGTCAAGTGCAATTCCATAATCACCACTGGGAGTTGGGGGCGCAACTGCTGTGCCTATCCCTATATCATCCAGGACAAAAGCAAATCATGCAAATAAGCAACTAGAATGGAATCTTCCGACAAGAATGAAAAATTGAAAATACAGCTAGAATTATGTTTAAAGAAATTCTGTACTGCCCAACAATATAACACTAAAGTTATGGACCCAATGTATATCGAGCCTGACAGAACACAACATGCAATAATCCTTCCCCTTCACTGTAACCCTACCTAATAACCTAAACCGAACATGAGCCTACAGAAATAAGGTAAGTAATCAGCATCATTTAGACAGCGGACCAGTATACAAGGTGAGTTTGAGTACTGTATTAACTTAAGTGACCATAGAATGCAAAAGCTTCAGTTTCAATGAAATAAGCCCAATAATGTCTATGAAGTCTAACACAACAAACATTGACAAACTAAATTCTGAAAAACCATTTCAACTTGGACAACAAATTAAGACTGATGCTGCAATGAAAGACATTACAGAAATGGTCAAAATTGCTAAATGACATGAAAATTTGGAATAAAACTAAAGAAAAACGCTAAACAAACCAATAATACGGGATGAAATACGAAAGCTACATAAAATAGCATTGTAATTATAAATAACTGGAAACTAGAGTGAACATACCAAGTTCCCGTTCTCCTGCCAATCTGAAAAGCAATGCTGCCTAATATGACAAGTGATCATCAGTCGAACGGACAAAAATAGTTCCAACTACTGAAAAGTTCGTTATTGTTTGAAACATTACTCTTATGACTTGTGCATGGGATCTAATCATCCGCCTCCTATTTTCTTTTTCTTCTTCCGCTTTCAAGTCCATAGTGTACCTGAACCGTCTGGAAGCATTTAACACTAGTGCCGCTTGCTGCCAAGAAAGTGATCAGAAGTAAATGTAATTAGAGAGATGATACAAATACAATTATCCACCAAAAAAAAGTTATTGTCCCATTTCGAAACCTTGTAAAGTTTTTTTTTGGTTACATTGGAGGGAATCGAACCCGAACCCATCCTACCACTTGAGCTAACCCGAAGGGCTTCCAAATCTTGTACAACATTACATTACATTACATTACAACAATAGCATTTGACATTATTTTCTGGGATTGAAAAAAATTTGATTCGATTCGAATTCCAATACGAAATCGACAATGCCGAATCGTTTCCACTTTGAATGAACCAAAAGCAATGCTAGCAAGCACGACATTGCATATTACACACACAATTTCAATGGCATTGCAAGAATTAAAATGTGATTCAATTCAAATCCCAGAAACACAAACGACATTGCGCATTGCAATGCAGGCAGTGGAATGTCGTATAAAATTATACATAACAATACGTACCCTCCATCTTCTGAGCGTCTCGGGAGGCGCGTTCTTGGTGTGGGCAATGTCGAAGGGATCGGTCGGCATGTCGTTCGCCGCGGCAGCGTCGTCGTCGTCGAACTCGGTCTCCAGTCCCACCCTTGCTCCTCCTCCTCCTGCCCCGGACTCCATGTCGTGGTGGTTCCGCTCCGACAACGACGTCGGCAACAACCCGTTCGTGGAAGACGACGAACCACGTGACGCGGCCATCTCTCAATCGTGTGCGCTACGAAAAAAAGAGTTTTGGTTTCTCTCTCTCTCCTCCTCCCCCCTTTTAGCTCGGCCCCGGGAGCGTTTCAAACCTGTGCTGGGGCCCACCCACCTCCTTTCCCAAAAAAAAACACCAAACAAAAAATAAAAACGAAACAAAATTCCTAAATAAAAAAACACAGAAACCAAAGCTAATTAACAACAACAACCGTACAACAAAAGAATTAATGTTTTTTTTTGTTTTTGCCCTTTACTGGCGATGTGTATACTGTTTCTATTTTCGTGGGTTTTATTTACTAAAAATCGGGATTTTTTTAATTTTTCCGGCAAACAGCTATGTAAATTTTACCGCGAATTTAGGAGGATAAATCGGAAACGAGAGCTTACCTGTACACGACTCGCACGTCGCATTGTAGCTTGGAGGATAATGAGAGCCAGAGAAGGAGGAGAGCTTTCTCATTTTATTTTTATTTTTATTTTTATTTTTATTTTTATTTTTTTGAGATTAGATGAGAGGGAAAGTTCGACGAAGCTTCCTGCTGCATGTGATGTGCATGAGCACGACAAGCAGAGAGGGACTTATTACTTGTTTTCGTGTATATTGCGCGGTTCAAAAATCCGCTAGGGTATGTTTGGCGAGAAAAAGAATAATTTTTTAGCGCAACTATTACAATGACACGTGTAATGTTATAAATTTATTTATGGGTAATTATCATTTTACTATTTTTAAATATCGTGAAATTTGCATTTTGATACTTTTAGTTTTTTTCATCTCGCTTTCAAACCTAAAATTTGATTTTTCTTACACTTTTATATTTCCGTTAGTCTATCCATCAAATGCTTCGTTAACTAATGACGTGGCAGATCTGTAGCCCATCAAATTTGTGTTGTGTGGACAATAGACACTAAAAATTAATTAATAAAAAAATAAAAATAAAAAACATCTCGCTTTTCTCTCCCCCCCTCTTCAACTACATTGCACATCCACCCCACATCTTCCGCTTCAAGGCCCTCCGTACCAAACTCCTTTTTAACTTTGAATTTTTCAATTTTTTTATATTTGTTGTGCTTAATTTGGATTTGGTGGCTTGTGGAGTTGGTTGTTTGAAAAAAAAGAGTTTATTTTCTTTTTTATTATTTATTTATTTTTTAGTTTTTAAATAATTTTATATTTTTTAGTGAGCCAAAGTCTTGCCACATAATCAGTTAACGAAAAAATTGACGGATAAACTAACGGATGTCTAAAGTGTCAAGAAAATTAAACTTTAGGTATGAAAGTGAGACAAAAAAAGTCAATGTAGCAAAATGCAAAATTCACGATACTGTAAGATAGTAAAGTGAGAATAATTTTTTATTTATTTAACAATGATTTTTTTTTATAAGAAAAATAAATTACACAGAGAATTCCTTAGGGCAAATACCATCACTACTATCACACAACTAAGCTAATTGGGCATCAAAAGGAAGAGAGAACATCCAAATATGAGAATCTATGACCAAACTTAGAAAGAGCATCAACAATGAACTTCGCTTCACGGGAAACATGTTAAAACTCCACATCTTGAAATTGGCAAGCATTCCTCTAGATATTCTTGACGATAGTATTGAGCCTCCATGGGCAAGAAGCGCCACCATTTATGGCATTAATAAGGGCTTTAAAAGTTATGGCATTAAAACAGCAACTTTTAAAAGCAGCATGAAGGTTGCTTTTAAAAGCTGCTTTTATAAGCAGTTTTTTTTTAAAACATAGCAACCCCAAACTGGCCCTTAAACTCTTCATTTTAACAATGTTAATTAAGTCGTTAATAATTTCTCATTTACAAAGTAGACAATTATGCTCATCAAGCAACATTTTAAGATGAGAAGGTTACTAGCATTCCCTCCATATAAATCACATTTATTAATAATGTCACGAGGGGATGTAACCATCACACTAAAAAAAAATTGAGGGAGGAAAAGAACAAACAATACAGCTTTTGGCCGCTAGTACTACAATGTACATGTAGTGATATATTTTTCCTCCTGCAAGTGAGTTTTAAGTTCAACTTCCATATTTGATACCAAATTAATATTTATCTATTGTATGGCTTAGTTCAATCACCTCCTTGATATTTTTGTATAAAAAAAATAAAGTAAAATTAGCAGGATTCTTTATTCTTATTTTGAATGGAAAATTTGTCCACAATTAGGTTTATTTTTGTTGCTTATAATTAGTCCTTTGATTGAATGTGGAAAATACTTCCATCCTAAATACAGTCTAAGAGCACCGACCAAAAAGTATGCGTTGCAAGAGTTCTGTTTTATAGATAGTGATATGGTACAAGATTTTCCATAAGAAGCAAAATGCGCAACACATTGATTGAGATATCTCATAATCTTAAGTCTAATATATATTAGATTAAAGCCACATGATGCGAAGAGTTTTTTAAAACACATTTTAGAAAAAAATGTGGAATTAAGTTTGAATAATATTTGCATTCCCTTTTGAGTGGAAGAGTGAGCTCATTCTCTCACTTGTAAATAATGTATATTCACCGTAGAAATTTCACAATCGAAACTGTTCAATGTCTTAATCTTCATTTGAAGATCATTCCTACAAAAATTCATTTGAAACATAGATTGTTTAGTCATTCAAATATATTAAATATATCAAACAAATCAACGGTAGGTACCAAGTAACATATTAATGATAAACCGTCCATTTATTTGATACTTTTAGATGACTAAATGATATCCGTTTAGATTGATTTTTTTGTAAGAAAGAGATTGAACGGTTTCGATTATGAAATTTTTATGATAAAAATACGTTATTTGCAAGTGGAGAAATGCAAGTATTATTTGTTAGGTTTTATGATGCTTTCAATTTAATGAAAGTTGATGGAATTTATGACACATCCCGACCCGGATGTACACGTGGACACCCAAGAGTCGGATGTGCTGGCCGACACCACGTAGGGTGACGAAAGCCAATTTGAATAAAATAAGGAATAAATTGAACAATTGAATACAATAACAGTCGTACCAGGTATAGAATACTGGAAATTTACAATTACAAGGAGATTCTAACGATCTTCATACCACCGGGTCTCGATGTCGATAACTTCAAGCCGCTAAACCTGGAGGGGCGCAAAACAAAAGGGTGAGTGGGCCATAGCTAGTTATTTTGTGAAAACCTTACCTTTTTGAAAATACTAACCCCTCGCCGTAAAACAGGTATTAAGTTTTGTAAAACCTTCCTTGAAAACATAATATACTAATAGGTAGAAAATCAAGGTAAGTACGGAAATGTACTTACCGTCCGAAACGGGCAGAAAGCCACCGTTCGGCGTAGAATACTTTATCAAAAGGTTCATAAATAAAGCTATACGAAGAAACTATAAATCAAATACAAGTATCCGTGGCATCTGTGAAAATCCGAGATAATACCACAATCCAACTACAAGATAAATGCTCGGTTAGGCAAGGCAGACACACGAGTTCATACAGATATATTCTGTCATGAACAGGCTGGGTGTATAAATAAAGTTACGCTCATGTACTACGATCACGTGAAGCTGGCGCTAATCGCATCACAACGAGTTCGGGCGCCCATGCGTCCTCGAACAGGCTGGCACCTTACTATGGATCCATAGTGAGCGTATCGGTGCGTGTGAACAATCACGTGAAGGCTGGTCCTGGCCCGGACAGTACAATAACACCGTGTAAGCCTCCCAAGTTGAGCGTATAAAAACATGCCACGGAGTATTCTTAAATTAAACAGCATAAGGTAATTTCCCTTTTTGGGATAACCTTTAAAACTACCACTAAATAAAGTATTCTCGGGTACCGTACCCGAAATACCAAGTAATTAACCACAATACGTAAAATACCAAGAATACACCCTACGGGTATCAAGGTATAGAAATACCAACTTAATGGTAGATTAGGTGAACCCAAAATATGACAGGAAATTATCGTTTCCAAAGTTCACCCAAATACAGCCCAAGGCCCGTCACGCAAATATAAGATCCAAACGCATAAATAGGGAATTAAAATAATTAATTCCCTAAACCCTCAAAAATAGGGTTGGTACGATAATTGTAATACGCATACAAGATAATACATAATTCACCAATTTAATGGCATAAATCCAAATGGAAATATGGGTCGAGGCCCACTAATTTCCATGGCTTAATACATTACCGAGTCGGTCTACAAACATCAAGTCTATCCGATAAACCAAGTAAATACTACGAAGTACAAGGTTTACCGAAATACGGAACAAATACTAAACTACAGTCATTAAAAGTGTAGACACAAATTAAGTTTGCCAACAAGTGTGATAATAGTCAATTTAAGTCATAGGCAAAACCATTTTAATAACTAAAACATAATAAACAATTATTTTAAGTAAGGAAGGGGCCCACTCACAAATACCGAAGCCGGGAGTCAAAATGCACGTCCTCCGAACGCCACGGGTCGCCAAAACCTATTTTAGAAACCCACAAATTAGTAAAGTATACGAAATTACAAGAAAAACGGCGTTCGGTTACCCGAAAACGGAGTTTCGGGGTCGGAAACCCCAAAACCGCCGCCGTGGGCCGCCGTGCGCCGTCGCACGCGCCGCCACACGCTGCCGTTTGGCCTCACGCGCCGCCACGCGCGGCTGTGAGGTCACATGCGCCCTCACGCGCCGCCACGCGCGGCTGGAAGGTTCCCACGCGCGGCCACGCGCCCCACGCGCGTGACACGTGTCGGTTACTGTACAGTTACTGTTCCGTTAACGCCGTTAAAGTTAACGGACGAAATATTCCTTGGAATATTCCCGGTCCGACCGGGTTGAACCGGTTTGCTGACATCAGCAAGACCGGTCTGACCGGTTTGCTGACGTCAGCGCCGGTCGTCTTCAACAATTCTCCGGTCGCCGGCGCCGCCGCCGGCCGCCGTCTGCCGGCCGGGGCTTCGCCGGAAACTGGGTTCTTTGCCGAAAAATTTCAAACTTCAATATCTCAATCAAATCACAACCAAATTTCATGATTCAAAAGCCAAATCAAAGCTGGAAGTGAGGAGGGTTCGATTTTTACCTGAGTTGGACCTAACTCGGTCGGAGTCGGCCGGAATTGGCCTCGAGAGTCTCGGCCCATTTTTGAACTTCGAAGAACTCGAGTCGATCTTCACATGCAGGGCCTGGGTTTGAATCCCAGGACTCCAAGAAGTTCAATGATGTCACTCACAGGTTAGATCGAGGCCGGGAAGGCCGTGATTGGTCGAGGTGACCTCGCCGAAAAAATGGCAGGTCCTGGGTCTTCTGTTCTTTCGAGTTTTCTGGGTTTCCAGAGGCTCCAACTGGTAAGGATGATGATGGTGATGCTTGGGAGTCGAACCAAGTCGAAGGGAAGCCACAGGTTCAAAGGCAGGGACCGTGGGTGCCCAGAGTAATTTCTGGGTTTCCATTTCTGGGCTCAAAACGTGCTGCTGGGTTTGACTTGAAGATGGTGAAGGTGTACAGAAGGTGACAGTGATGAAGGCTCGGCAGTGTGAGGTCGAGTGATTGAGGATGGTGCCCTCATGGGTGTCTAAAGTAATTTTCTATATTTTGGTTTTTCTGCAAGTGCATGCAGATTTGAGTGGATGTTCTCGGGGAGGAAAGGCAGAGAATACAAGGGTAGGTAGTTTGCTTGGTTTGCAGTGTGAGTGGTATCGAGACAGAGACAAAGACAAGGCACAGAGAGTGAGGGGAAATGCTGAGTGACAGAGAGGCACAGTGGGCTGGTCCCACAGAAATCACTGGGCCCAAGGCCCAAATACGAAACACAACCTCATTACGTCCGTAGAACGTTCATTTGAACTCCGAATGACGTTTCGTTCGCGTCTACGCGCTCGTAGCGACGAGCACGTCACGAAAGTACAAGTGAATGCGTCGTACGAGGTACGGCGCAAAAGTCAACCGAAAGGTCAACCAAGGGCAAAATCGTCATTTTGCACCTCCGGGAATAAAATAATATTATTCTCCGGTACGGGCTGTAACAATTTATGTGATGCACATGCCATTAGTTGCCTCGACAAGTCTTATTTCTTTTTCTCTTTTTGGTATGGGAATCCCTTTCTTTTCACTTTCGACACGTATTCTCCCTTTCTTATTTAAAACATGGTACAAACTATTCATACATTAATTTGCCTAAGCAAAAAAGCATTGACGATTAAGTAAATTGATTTAACAATATCTATTTTATTTTTTTTGTAAGAGTGACAATTGTTTTGGACTCTAGGAGATTGAAATTATGAGGATTCCTATAATTTGATAACCTTGTGTTTGAGTTCAATGAGTAGGGTTTGGCCCGAAGAAATACACGAGTGAGAGAAGACTGAGAAAAAGACAATACTTGGTAGAAAGAAGGGAAATAAAGTTTAAAATGACAATTTTCACATTAAAATCCATTTAATTGGTTTTTTTTTTTTGGGTGATTGGAAATTTTCATAACAAAGTTCAAAAGGACATTGTACAAAGACCCTTAGATGTAGGTGACACAATCGCTCCATAAAATGAGAGAGAGTATACAAACGAGACTCCACTTATGCATTCAATGCATGATTAAAGGTTTCCGTCTATAATCAATGGAAATGGAAATTTCACATGTAGATGTACGTAATTGAGGTTGGACAAAGAGAATATCAATGTTTGTTGAGTGGGGTGGAACCGTGGAAGGCAGTGGTACACGTGGGCTATCAAGCTCGGTGTACTAGGGTTAAGATAATAGGTTAAGAATCTTAACATAATAAGTTGAGGTGATATAGATTAATATAGGACAATACATGAGTATTGATTGATTAGTATCGAATTATATTGATTGGTCAGTACCCAATTATATTGATTGATCACATCTCTAATGTAGCTCAATATATGAGAGAGTTTGGAGAGGATGTGTTAATGATGAGGGATGAGAGAAATATGGATGGTCGGCTGACGAAGAGGCCATGTTAGATATGCCCTGACATCAACGGATGGGTAAGGAAGATAGCAAGTATTAGAATAATTTTTTTTTAAAATATCACTTTATTCCCTAAAATTTAATTTTTTAAACTAAAATTTTACATAGTTTATTTTCTTAACTAAAATCCAATGACTAAACTCCACCTAAGCAACATTTTTTTTATTGCTTGATGACTGATATAATATATTTTTTTTCATCCTAAAGTGCCCCTCATTATGTTCAAACAAATTTGGTGGAATTTATTGCAAAACTGGCTACATTGTCATTTTTTTTAGCATCTGGCTACACTGTCATTAATTGTTCCGAAATTTTAAATTAATTGGCATGTTTAATCAGTGAGGATGGGATTGATTGTCAGTTTTTCCCTTTTTCTTTAACACATTTTTGTAACACAATAACACAAGCTGGTACTCTCAAGAATTTTTCAAATTTCTAATATGTTCTTGCTCCTTATATTTTTTTTTGTTTGCTATTGCTCCTTATATTATTGTATGACATTAACTTACCTATATTATTGTGCATGAAAATATATTTAAATTAATATACAAATGTAGGTGCATTACTGTACATGTAAATTAAGGTAATCCTCAACCATTTATAAGCAAATAATTTTATATACAGGTAAATTAGTGAATTTTCAAAATATAGACCAATTATTTTACATGTAGGTAAATTAATATAATAATGTAAAATATTAGTAGGTAAATTAGATTACTACAATTCTTTATCAATTAATTAACTATATATAAATTTTGTCCATGGTACATATTCTTAAGTAATTTGAAAAATCAACGATTAAATCTTGCATATAAGATCTAATAAATTTTTACAACGGTTAATAAATCATTGCATAAAATGCATCCCAATGAGTGGTACGTATTATTATAACCGGACCCAATAATATGACAGAAAATGAAGTATATATAGAAAAAGAGAAGCAATTTTTTATGAGCAGACATGGCAACTATCTAGCCATTGGCAATATGCATACAGACATTAGGTCAAATGAACAAGAATTTGCATGCACATATGCATGGACGGCGGCAGCTGCATGCATCACGCTGTATATCTTTCTTAGCACGGCACGGCGCGCGCAAGTGATGATGAGACAATACGTATACGATTTTCTAGTCATATGATTCATATCTATAGGCCGGTGCTTAATTTAGTGATATCTTGATCGTGGTAGCTCTGCATGCGGCTCTGCCTCTCACGCATGCAAGAGGCATGCATTCCATAAATATTATATATATATTTACAGCAACTTATTAAATATATATAATATTCGAATGCACCGTCCAAAGGGTTGGAGCCGAGTAACTTACATGCTGAGCGCTTGGACAGAATATAATTTTTTTATTACAAGCAATACTACTCTTACTTTAAATTAAACTAAAATGAGAGAGAGTCTAAACTCGAAATAGAGTAGATTAAAAAGAAAAATCATATCTGCCTGGGATGCAGTTGGTTTTGCGACCTTTTCGTCACGCATTGCTGCATTGCCATGCCAATTCCATGCACGCCCGCCTACTTTTTAGACATAAAACTGAGGATAAATTACAATACCTACAAGCATGAAAGCATTTTAGTCGGATCCATAAAACTGCCCTTTTGTTTATTTCTTAGAAAGTAATTGTGTAGACCCAGCAAAATGCGTAAAGAACCAACGCAAAATTTTTTTTTTATTGAAATTTCAAATTAAGGAGACAGAATGTGATTGATGATCAGTGTTGAGGCAAGGTAAATGCGATGCAACTACTTGCATCTTTTCTGCATGAAAAAAAGGTCCTAAACCAAAAGTGTCAATGTTAATAGTCTTGGTCCCCTTCTAAGTTCCACCTCCAAAGTAAATCAACAAACAAAGTCTTGGTCTTTTGCATATATCAAACGACTCAGATGGTACTGACCATAAAGGACAACGTACAAAAGTTCTTTTTTTCTAATTTATTTTTATAATACGTATCATTGAATAGTTGGAAAAAATTAATGATTAAGTTTTATAAATTAAGATTTAATATATCTTTATAAAAGTTAAATTTTGTATAAAATTCGTATCAATGATGAATACCATTATAGTCATATCCATTTTTTTTAGATAAGTATTAAGTATTGCACTTACACTCTGGATACTGCCCAATTTTTTAGACACAAAACTAACACATTGTCGGAACACTCTCAAAGCAAGTACATAAATTTGATGTGTTCAAATAGGATTATTGTTTTATTCACCTCCCTTAATTGGCAATGAATGTTTACCTAATATTACGCCATTAGACGCAATCCATGATCCATAATGTTGGAACTCCATGATTTTCACAATACCTTAAAAAGGGGATTCGTAAATTACATACCTACCTTTGACAAATAATCATCAAGTTCATCAACGATCCATAGGTGTGGAGGAGATAGTTTTTCTGACGTTAGAACTCTAATCCGTGTTCAAACGACTAGGGGTGGTTTCGGTTCGGTAACCGAACCGAACTCCCACTCCCGAATACCGAAACCGAAACTTCGGGGAGGAGGTTTTTAATACCGAAACCGAACCGAAAGGTTCGGGATACCGAAATTTCGGGATACCGAACCTTTCGGTTCGGTTTCGGTATTAAAAACCCCCGAAACCAGGGCTTCTGGGACAAACCCCACGACGGAAATATCCCAAACCTGCTTCAAACCAAACAGACGAATTTAGCGTGAGTGTCCACGAATTTAGCTCCTTTAGCCGCGACGATGATATCGCAGGCGAGGGCGATCTCGAACCCGGCGGTGACCGCGAACCCGTTAATGGCTCCGATGATAGGCTTTCGACACTGCTCCATCTGGGCAACCGGATCGGACTCCACGTCCTTCACGTCGCCTTTGAAAACGTCCTCGGCGGAGGTGAGATCGACGCCGGAACAAAACGCGCGACCCGACCCAGACAAAACGATTACCCGGACCGATTCGTCTTGATTTAGGGCCTTGAAGGCCTGGGCGAGGTCCGTCATCATGGGCGGGGTCAGCGAGTTGACTCAGTTGAGCGACTTGGGACGGTTGAATGCGGATCGCGACGTTTTTGCGTTGGAATGCACAGAAACTGCGGATCGCGACGATTTGAATGGACTGGGGACCTGGGGTGGCTTCGAATGGACTGGGGTGGCTTCGAATCTTGCAGAAACTGAGTTTTAACGAATGGTTGAGATCGAATCTCAACCAAATCAACGGCTAAGATTATTAGAATTATATATATTATCTAATAAAAATTTTAATATATATATAGTTTCGGTTCGGTTCGGTATTACCGAAAATATGGTAAGACCATCCCGATCCCCGTACCGAAATTTCGGTATTTTTTCGGTATCGGTTACCGAATCGTTCGGGACTTTTCGGTTTCGGGAATTTCGGTATTCCGTTCGGTATTTTTCGGTTCGGTTTCGGTATTTCGGTACAAAATTCCCAGCCCTACAAACGACCCTTAAAAGTTCTTGTAGCTTTATAGAAGAAAGCAACTGCCAAATGCTTTTTCAAGATGGACTTCCAAATACGTTTTAGAAAACAATTACGAACAGAAGTAGTCTGAGAGAAACAAACACAAATGAGCTAACAAATCTATACAATTTCGATTTTCGAAACAAACGTCCTGATCTATGTTTGATGGGCCTAAATGCATATCCATGGAGTCTTTGATCCAAGCTCAGACATGGTTTACAATTGACAAAACTCAAAGCTCAATGTTCATGCCCCAACCATTTCTATCCAACACAATACTCAAAGTCCAGTCCAATAATATTCAAGCCGACCCACCGAATAAGCCCCAACAAAGTAAGGACCATTAAAAGCAATTACATCTTCAAGTCTCGTGTTCAGTTCATAAGTGAGGAAGAATACTACTAAACAATATGATTTGTTGGAGATTTAAAAAATAATTTAACAAAGAAAAGAAACCATGAAACTTGTCTACAATATATACATATACTTGGTAAAATTACCGAATAACGGTCATATATATTGTAATGACTTACAATGACTATATCTAACCGTCAATGAGTGATTTTATTAATTGCTTCAATGTACCCTAGCCAGTCCCGAAACTATAAGTAGAATTCTAGAATTCCCCATTGCAATTAAATTTGGGCCAACATTCTTAACGAAACTCATATATCCTCCTTCCCAAATGACTCAAGCCCAATTCGTCTTTGCTCCCAAGTAGCGACTAAACCAGCCCAACTCAACTTACATAACCCTTAAATCAACGGTCAAGATCTACCTCACCTCATAAGCCAATAAGGACCGTCCGCCATGCCATCCCGAAGCACACATAAAAGTGCTATAAAACCCTAATCTTTCACTCCTCACCATCTTCTTAGTAGCCCGCCGAGAAACCCCTAACCCTAGTTCATCGTCCCCCAAGACACAGCGGCAACAACTCGGTGAGTAATCTCTCAGATCCCAACCCCATCTCAGTTTCATTCGCATTTCCATTTTATGTGATTTGATCTGTAAATTTCGAGCATCGAACGAGCTGTTTGATTGTTTGTTTTCGTAATTTGGATTGATTTATGCTTCTGTGTGCTGTTATTTGATTGTTGGGTTGCGTTTCTGTTTGTTTCCTGAGAAAATGGAGCACTAGGATAGCATTTTGGTTTGATTAACTCTGTTTGGTTGCTGGGAAAGGGATTGCTGGGAAAGGGATCACTTTTGGACGAAGAATGTTTGGCTTTGTTTGGGTAGCTGATTTTTAGTCTAATTATTGAGCAAATTAGTTGCTTTTTTGTAATTATTTTCTTAAAATGCATGTTGTGTACATGTTTTTGTTACTTTGGGTTTCAGCTCGATTTTTTTACTGTTACTGGTAAAAATCGTAAAATTTGGAATTGGGTTTTTTAGTCTTGTATGTTTATGTTATCAGAATGTATTCAGTGTTGTGAATGAAATATGAGAAAATTGGTTTTACTGTATCGTTGTTAGAGGTATGGAATCGGTATGTTAATTTCTTTGTATTGTGCTTTTATGTATTCCTGGTGTTTTTTATTTCCATTACGAGTCTTAAATCTGTCCTTGTATAATTTTTAGCTAGAACATTTTCCGAATTTTGGTAACATTATTTTTTTAAGTTACCATTGCTCTATTGAAGTGAAGTAGAACTCCTAATTTGTTGTCTTTTGTATATCTGAATACGCCTTTGTCTACGTGTGTGACGTGAATAATTGCTTGAGAAGATATTACTTAAGCTGCCATTTTCATGTATCTGTTAAATTTGGTGTTTGTTGAATGTACTTGTCCTCTAAATGTTCTTCACTTTGTAATGTTATAGAGATGGGTGAAGTCAAGGTAGTGGTTCCAGAGTCCGTGTTGAAAAAGAGAAAGAGGGAAGAGGAGTGGGCCTTGGCCAAGGAACAGGAGCGTGTAGCTGCCAACAAGAAGAAGGCTGAGAACCGGAAGCTCATTTACAACAGAGCAAAGCAGTATTCTAAGGAGTACGAGCAGCAGGTACATGTTGTCACTTTTCACGGGATTCATTTCTATTTGTCTGTTGTGTTTATTTATATTTGCCTAATTATGCATTGTTAAAGTAGGTTTGTTTCCTGTGTATAGGAGAAAGAGTTGATCCAGTTGAAGCGTGAGGCTAAGTTGCAAGGTGGATTTTATGTTGACCCAGAGGCTAAGCTCTTGTTCATTATTCGTATCCGTGGGTATGTTTTTAGTGTTTAACTAAATTGGGAACAGAAGTCTCATGACAAATGTCCTCTGTCGTATACTTAATCTCTTTAATTTTCAGTATCAATGCCATTGACCCAAAGACCAAGAAGATTTTGCAACTCTTGAGGTTGAGACAGGTAGCACCCCTAACCTGTTAACCTATTGATACAAAATGTTAACCTTTCTATTAAGGTCCTGTTATTTTCTTTTGGTTTATTTTTTTACGGTTGTCTGATGTTTTCACTGATTCAGGTGAGATGGTTTTCAATCTATCTGCTTGTTTCATTATGTAGCTGATAATATCTTCAACACAGTGGATTCTAATCATAGAGAGTTTCTTACTCTCTTGTAGTATAGTCGTGTCTTTATGTGCTTACCCTCAGTCTTCATTGCCGGAGTTATGAGGTGTGTTAATTGGTGTCCACATATTTTTTTACGCATGTGTAAGTTTAATTTTGTTTTATCTTCTGAAACAGATCTTCAATGGAGTCTTCCTGAAAGTCAACAAGGCCACCCTCAATATGCTTCACAGGGTTGAACCATATGTTACTTACGGGTGTGTGAACATCTTTCACGTTCCCTTTTCCTTTTTTTTTTCTTAGCTGTAAAAGTCTGGAAATGTATGATTAATATGAGTTGCATGATTTCAGATACCCCAACTTGAAGAGCGTTAAGGAATTGATATACAAGAGAGGCTATGGAAAGCTAAACAAGCAGAGGATTGCCTTGACTGACAATGCCATTGTTGAGGAGGTTTGTGCCTCACTGCTATTGCTGTATGTAATGGGATCTCAGTAATTGCTGCATCTTTCTAACATGTGGTATTGTCACAGGCTCTCGGCAAGTTTGGCATTATCTGCACGGAAGATCTTATTCACGAGATCTTGACCGTTGGTCCTCATTTCAAGGAGGCCAATAACTTTCTGTGGCCATTTAAGCTGAAGGCACCACTGGGTGGTCTTAAGAAGAAGAGGAACCACTACGTTGAAGGAGGAGATGCCGGAAACCGTGAGAACTACATCAACGAGCTTATTAGGAGAATGAATTAGGTCTATGCAGTATTTAATCATTCCAGTTATTCGAGGTTTTTCTGTCGCTAGAGGGGATCTGATACTTGCTCCTCTATTTAAGTTGAACACAGTTTTCGCTTTAAGGTTCAAGACTTGTTTTGGCGTCGGAAAATTTTATTCACTTCTCTTTGAAGACTCAATGCTAGAAAGTTTTGTTGCCCTTTATAAATGTCTTGCTGTCGATGCCGTCTGCTTGTTTACTTTTGTTTCATCCAAGGTTTTAAATTTGGCTAGAGTTTCATATGTTTTGTTGCCCTCCCTTTTGTTTTCGTTTCGATGGGAATTAGATGAAGAGTTTGTCCTCAAAACGAAGTACGAATGCATTTGGAGCCTTGATATTCTCGTGTGAAGAGTTAAATCACCGTTGGGATTTAATAAATAAATTGCTTGTGAAGTATTTGTTTGTTACCGTTCTGAATGTGATAAATGTAGAAGCATGTGTTCGAGTGTGTCCTATGCATCTGCCTCCTGTTGGTTAGAATTCGGAAACAAATATTCGCAAAGAAAACGATTGCCGGCAATTGTGGCCGGAAGTTTCGTAACTTAGTCCATGGGCCTCATTTGATATAAATGATTGAATATGATATAAATGATTGAATTTGAATGGATAAGGCGTAATTTTTAAGGTAGGAGATTGATTATCGAAGAAAGACTTGTTCCGGTTGTCCCTTTAAATGGTAGAATTAGAAGGGAGAATATGCCGTGAACTTCATCCGAAGGCTTGAGGTTAGGTTTTAGGTCGGATGTGAGGAGGGTGCTTGTATGGTTGTTTCCTTGGCAGTCTAAGAGATTGACTTTGACTTGGCGAATTGTCTTTGGAATTAGGCAAATCTTGTGGTCCTTTTTTAATTATAATTGTGACTCGGAAGGAAGGTACCACGCCCATATTTATTCTCAAACTTGGTCCTTTCTAACCCTAAACCCTTAATTCCTGGTTCTTTCCTTTTGCCCCACTCATACACCACCTAATACATTCTCAAACAAGGAATTGACATTTAGTTAAATGTTACACTCATTACATTTGTAAATCTGCAATGTCATCCATTTTTCTCTTTTCTGTTATACGGGATTCGGGAAGGGAATCAAACTTTTGACTTAATTTAATCCTAACTCACTTTTCCGCCGACTCTTGAACTAATCTCAAGGGCAGGTACCCAATCTCCTGCTCCGTCAATGGCTTCGGCCTGGAGGAGGCTCCAATTAGGATGACTATATCTATTTTGGTCCGGCAGAGCTTAAATAACCAAGTGAATGTGAAAAATCAGCTTGCACGCACACGATATTGACCACTTCTGCTACTTTGTTAAACACTTGAAGTTAGGATATTTTAGACCAACTAAATTTATATCTCGGTTTGAAAGTTTAGTCGATCATCCCTACGAATGAGACTTCCTGTATTTTGGTCCCATCCAACCCAGTGCGAGAACTGTCATAATCAAACAACCTTATATAACATTATTTTTCCTCGCATTCATGTTTTGCTCAAACCTTAATGTAAGTTGAAAACTAGTGGTTGATATCTCTGTAGTATTACATATGATTGCTTTCCAGCAAAAGGCCCTCCTTCCATAGGATTTGGCCATATATCTAGAGTGTTTACATAATCAATATTGTTGACGCAAACTAATTACTCGCGATCAGAGTTCGACTCTCGTCTTTCTTCTTCTCCAAAAACACAATTAAATAACAATAAAAATTCGTACACTTACACAATGACACACACACGCACACACACGTGTATATCATTCCCATTCCGTTGAGGGATCAAGAGGCTGCAGGAACAAGGCGAGTGGAGCAAATGGTGCAGTAGAACTTCCTCTTGGTTTTGTGGGAAATGGGGATGAAACAAAAGAGCAAGTGAGCGTCAATGTCCCATTCCATAACTGGCCCTCCGCAGTAAGGGCAAGCAGCTGCTGCTGCTCCTTTTTTTCCCACCACCTTTTCTCGCAGATCAAACACCGATAATACACTCATTTTTTTCATATCCATCTATCAATCTCTCTGTCTGTCTTCCCTCTCTTTATATATATCATGTGTTTATAGTTCCAGCATTTGCATCTGTCAATGTTTGTGGTTTCAAAGTTTATATTTTTCTAGGAAAATGCTGCTTGTTTTCTTGTGTGTTTGGTTGTTTGTGTTGCTGGGAACAGCTACCAGGGAAAGTTAATTAATATGTTATTTTCCAGGAAGGATGTAGAAAGTTCCACGGAGTATGAAAACATTGACTCGGTCCAAAGTACGTGTGGGAACCGAAACCGAATCGGGTCCGAACTGGAAAAAAATTAGTCAGTTTGGTTTTTTTTCTGTTTCAGTACAAAATTGAACCGGTGAAAAAATTTTCGGTTCGGTACCGGTTCTTTATTGGTCCGAACCGAACTAGACCAATTTTTTATTTTTTTATTTTTTATATAAACCCTTTACCACGTGGCTATGGCTAGGTTCTATAGAGTGATAGCCGAGTCCATACAATTCGCATGGACTCTACCACACCTGATTCCCGACCCAACCTATTCCTTCCTTCAGTTAGGCCTTCTTCTCGACTTCGAGTCTTCGACAGTTCGATCGATTGACTCAGTCCTCAACTCACTCACTCGCTCTCGCTCAATCACTCGACGCTCTCTCTCTCTCTCTCTCATTGTCTCACAATCACTCTCCTTCCTTCAGACCTTCTCTCTCTCACTCGATCTAATCTTCATTTCTTCTCCTTCCTATAGAATTTCTCCCTCGCCAAGAACTAGTGCCTCACCGCTGCTGCTCACTTGAGTCGCCTCGTTCCTACAGCCCTAAACCTTCGAAGAATGGTAAGACTCCAATCGAATTTCACCCAATTCAATAAATTCACTATGTGACTAATTTAATTAAACTAAATTAGGGTTTGAGTTTTAAAAATTTGGAAAATTTTGAATTAGGGTTATAAATTTGAAATTAGGTAAGATTAATTTGGGTTCTTACAGATTATTTGTGTGTGTGTGTGTGTGTATGCTGTGTGTCCGTGTGTGTGTGTGTTGGGTTTCAAATTTTTGAAATTAAGAAAAATTAATTTGGGTTCTTGCAGATTATGCGTGTGTTGTGTGTGTGGATGCAGAATCGCAGATTATGTGTGTGCATGTGCAATATGTGTGTGTGTGTGTGTGTGTGTACGTATGTGTGCGCAGTACGTATGTGTGTGTTTGGAGTATGTGAATGTTTAATTGAATGTCTGAACTTTGATTGATGTTGTTGGATGAATCAAAGAAAAAGAAATTCCAATTTTCGAATAAGAAAAATGGTTTGTAGAGTGTTGCAATCTGTTTAGGCCAAAACCAAACAAATAGGCCTGTTTTTATCACAATTTAAAAAAATAAAAATAAAGCCTAAAAAAGTGGGCCTATAAACCTAAGCCCATAACCAAAATGGCCCTATATCGTACCGAAATCGAATTGGCACTGAAGAATTCGGTACATCTTTGGTTCCACCTACATACCGTACCAAATTGGTACCAAATACTTTTTTTCGGTTTCAATTTCAATTCCATTTTCATACCGAACCGAACCAAATTGTACCCACTCCTAGTCCAAAGCCACCAAAACTTAGTCTTAGGGTCACGCGGTTTCTTTTTTTCCCTTCTAAAATAAAATGTCAATCAAAATATTATCCACTCATAAAATGTCACTACCAAATTCCAACTAGTTATTAGGAAATCAAAGTTCACATTATACAATACTTATGAGTTAGAGGTTCATTTGGAATTACGTCTAGAGGAAGCACATTTTGCTATAAGAGCTTTTACCAGACGTTAAGTTAAGTGCTTATTGAAAAAGCATTTGAATGTGTTACTCAAAAAAACACTAAAAAGTCATTTTAGAATTCATAATCACTTTTAGTTATTTATGCTTAATGCTGTCAAGAACAATTTTTATTTATTTAGAAGCATTTGAAGTCTTTCCAAAAAGCATGTGGTTCAATATCTTAGTGAATAGAGTGTTGAGTTTCCACCCATGCGTCCCGAGTTCGAAACTCTCCTCTCCCCTAAATTATTATAATAATTTCGAACTCTCCCCTCCCTTTAATAGTAATTTTTTTTTTAAAAAAAAAGGTCTTTCCAAAAGGGTTCTTAAACTAAAGAATATTTTTCAATTATTATAAACTTTTTATTTTTATACAATGATATTGGAGAGAGAGATTTATGCGAAACCACACAATGAGTTATTATATATCAAACTTGTCATCTATGAGAACATGTAAGTCGAATATGAGATTACAAGTGAAAATGAATACTAGTAGTCCGCAATGTATAAGTAGCACTTGCTATGCAACTTCTTTGGAAGAAGATTCAAGGTATATGGGCGTAGATATTGTTTTCACATGTGAACATCCAACAGGATACCAACGCGAGCTCTATGAAAGCAACATATATAACTTATGCAGCTCTTGCCCAAATGCCCATGTGCTTGATCATTACATAAACTGCACGTTCACCTTACGACTACGAGAGAGCAGCCGTCCGGCCACCAATACCAGCACTCGTCTCCAACCCGGCTCAAAGCCCAGACCATACTCGACCCATGCTGCCACCCAAAGTGGCAAATCCCGCCTCAAAGTCAATCCCTACCGCCGTCTTTCGAGCAGTTTTTCAGACACTATTTCGATGGCAACCGTGGTTCGAAGATCTATAGAATGACCTGCATGAATTTAAGGAAGCTTGTGCTGTGGCTAAAGTTCCATGAAAATAGGTTTTATGACAATTTTTAAACGATTTTGCATAACCGATTAAAAACCGTAGGTAAAATTTCTTATTTGGCTAAAGTTCCAAGAACTGACAGACCGCGTGCAAGAAAATTTCGACAGAAACAATTATGTGCGGTATCTCTAAGTTAACTATCGACAGTTCGTTTATACGTTTTTATATCCTGCCTAAAAGAAGCAAGAAGCCGTTCATGTCATTAAACACTAAACGAATGGTCGCACAACAGATTCTCGGAAAAGAATCATCAAACATTACCACATAAATAGACAGATTTGTGAATCATGGGGATACTTCTATTGGATTGTGTGCCTCGATATCAACATGCCGTATACCGGGAACAAGTTCTTGGATCTCCTTTTCCAATCTATCAACTTCACTTCCTAAGGCTGTCACTACCTCTTCACCTGCAATGGGAGATATAGTTCATAGTATATTGCACGTTGAACTAGGTCACCAAAACAATTTAAAAAAAATACATAAAAATAAACGCATAACACATACCATAGTTTGACATCATTTTAAGCAATGCAGTATCATCCTTCTCCTTTGCAGCTTCACGAAACTGCATCGCATCCACATAACACACAGAAATCAGCACGTACGCCAAGAATATGAGTAAAACATTTTGAATCAAACTACAGGTCCAAAAAAGTTTCAAAAATTATCGAGATGATTAACCTGTCTTGCCCATTCTTCACGCCCAGTCCTATAGAGATAATTTTGAACTACCACCACTCCATTGAAATCTGTCCCATGCAGATATAGCGACCAATGCCATTATATCACATTGATATCCCAATAATGCCAAATGAAAAATAATGGAAAGAGAGTACCTCTAAAGATAAAGAACAAAGAGTTGAAGTAATAATTTTCAGTTTTAGCGGTAATCAAATTACAAAAGAAATATGTCATTGTAGAACTTAAAATGCTGCAACATCTGCATGTTGATAGTTTCAATACATTCCTAACAATACTGATAATGATTCACTTTTTATTTACGGTTCCTAAACCCAACAGTGGTTTGTTAGATAACGTGTTTAACTGAAAACCTACCCCAAGAAGAATCAAGAAAATAAAGAAGATGAGATGAAAGAAAGTCACCTATTTCAGCCTTAAATCTGAAGAACCCAGGACCAATCACCTCACTTTTGCAATCATATAGAGAATCCACAACCTATAACACAATCAGTGATATTTAGTAACCTTAAAAGTGAAGGTATATTATCAATTACCAAAAAGGATATCATTTAGAATTAATTATACCGGGTCATTTTTCAAAAACTGGAGAACCTTCTCCATATCATGGTCATCCATTGCCCTGCCAATCAAAGCATGTCGATTCCTTTGGATCAGAAAAATAGCCACCTGCATGGTAGATTCATCTCGGTTGTATAATCATAGTTTAACTGTGTGTCTGAGTCGCAATCTGTTGTGTTACTTGGGTTTCTTTTTTTGGATACCCAGCATTTGGTAATCAGACAACTCCAAAATTAGCATTGTATTGCATATAGTCACTTCATTTTTTAGACAGCAATGTGGTACTCTATTGCAGTTTCTGCATAACTTTTTATGGAAAGAAGCATCACATACCATTCCAAGTAGGTTGCCAACTACAATCGATCCTATGGGATCATAAATTGCATTTCCTGTTCTATTCACTGCAACCAATGATGCCGCAGCAATAGCAAGACCAGTTACAGCTGCGCCATCCTGCATATATAAGATAATTTACAAAGGGATAATAGCTTGTTATTATACCAGAATAAATGTATTCAATCACCCACTGAAAAGTAATTTGACAACTGCTAATGTGTGGAGAATGAAACTATGAAATACTAAAATATATGTGTGGCTTCATCATTCTCAATTAACACTAGGCTTATCTTCGGTTAATGAAGGGTTTCAATGGCATTACATGTTGAGTTTGGCTGCTTGAGATAGTTTCTAGCTCCAATGCCATAGCATGGAACACAACTAGAAATCTAGATAGACCATTATCAGATAAGAGGTCTACAAGGCTCAAGTAGATGAGCTCATTTTCATTGCTTAGCAATTAACTAGACTCTAATATACTCATTGGTGTTACTGAAGCTTTCATTCTTCCCCTTTTTTGTACCTAATCATTTCTTCCTTTGCAATCACAGAAACAAAAAATTTCCAACAACCAAAGGAGAATAAAGAAACAAAACCCAGTGTATTACCTCCGTCATGACTGCAACAGATGTGGGATCATGTCCGCGCCATATAAAGTCTCTCAATTTCATGCCCTCAGCAGCTGCACCTTTCTTGACAGCTTGTATGGCAACAAGAAGAGAAGCACCTACGGAATGGAAGCAAAGGTTAAAATGGGGAACACGAGAAATAAATAAACTAATTATATGACTTGGGCATCATCATATTGAAAGATAATGCATTGAGTTGTACCTTCAATAATAAATGAGCCACCAATCACAAGAGCTGCATACTGAATGTTTGGAGGGGGCTGAGGAAGAGGCAGGCAAATTCAATAAAACCGCAATAGAATTTACAAACACAACAAATAAGCTAAGAAATTAAAGGTAAGACATTAGAAAGAAAAAAAGTACACATAGGTTTGGGTAACAAAAATTTGCTTAAGGAAAAACTCAATTACTCAATAACCTGTGAATTCCACAAGTTTTGAACTCCATGAACGATAGTCGCACCAGAACCAAGACAAAAGATACCAACAGCAGATATCAAAGACCAAACAAATCTTTCCTTGGAGTATCCATAACTGCCAGAATCAAAGACATAGCATGATAATTAAAACTAATTCTTAGTGCGAGCAGATAATAATATATATGCATGTAGTTAACTTCTATTCACAGCTCTTGACTTCTATATTATGCACTTGCAACATCCAATTCCACTCGAGCGAGTATTCTAGAATCATAAAAGTGCTTAAACCAGTCTAACTAATGGCTAGGCCATAAATTTCTTCCTTCTGAAGCTTTTCTTAAGACTGTTGCATAATGCAAAACTTGTGTTGATAAAAAGACAAATGAAACAATGAAAGCTAATGAAGGTTTTATCAATGATGCGAAAATTTGGTCACGGTATAGAAAGACTCACGGGTGGAGAGCATCCGGTGCACGCCTTGAGCTACTCAAACCATAAGCAAGAAGCGCCTACAATGCCAACAGGGATTAGTTTCTCTGCATCAATGAATCGATTCAATTGTGAAATGCAAAATCACAACAACATTGACTTCGAATAGACATCCGCCAGCAAGAACCCAATACCTGATTTGCAAAATCCGCAACCGAGTGCACAACTTCAGCAAACATAACATGGCTAGAGGTCGATAACCACACACCAAACTTGAGAGAAAACACAAGGAAGTTGCACCACAATGCAGTTGTGACTGCCCTTTGACTAGCATACAGAATTAATGAAAAAATCATAAGAATTTAATGCAATTCCTAGCAATTAAAGAAACAAACAATAAAAATGTACAAAATCGAAAATTTTCAAACATTTTCGGGCTCAGTACCTGTGCTGGTCATTGAATTCAATCTTCACCTGCTTAGCTCTAGTGAAAAAATCTGCAAATAAATACATACTCAATTACCCAAACGCACAAAATTTTCAGCTAAATTGAATAATTTCACACTTTCCCAATAAAAAATCATAAATTCCAAAATCGAAAAAGGAACCTACTGCGATGGAGCAAGTGCTGCTGCTGATGAACAACACTACCCGAGGAAACCAAGTCGAGCAAAACGACCCGTTTCGAGCAGGCAGCTGAGGAAACCAGGCCGCGCAGCAGAGTGTGAGCAGAGGAGCTAAACGGAGCCTTTTGGGGGACGCTGCGATCGTCTTTCTTGGGGTCTGAGTAGTGAAAGAGCAGAATTTGGGAGGAGCAGCGAGGACTGAGGCGCTGGGTGCGGCGGAGGCGGGAGACGAGAGTGTAGGAGGACGTTCTCATCTCATCTGCATGGAAATGTTCATGGATTCTCGGAAAGCTACTGCATTTCGATTCTTTTTAGGGTTTTGAGGTTGAGATTGGTTTAGGGTTTTCTGGGTTGTCGAAGAGAGTGAAGAATCAGAGACGCAGAGAGAGGTTGAAGAAGGGAAGAGATGCTTTTGCTTGTAGAGAAGCATTAACCGATTCCGCCCCCCAAAAATTAAAAGTTAAAATTAAAATTAAAATTAAAATTTTCCCACATGCAACAAGTCAAAGTGGAGTAAAAATGGCGAACCAAATTAGGCCCACGAAAGCCCGTTTAGAGCTATTTCCGTAGGAAGTACTTTTGTTTTATGTGGGAATTCGCTGATATTTGTTTCAAAAAGCATTTAAGTGCTTTACAAACAAAGCACCTACGTGCTTGTATCATGAAGCACTTCAAGTATGTCTTTGAGGAAGCTATTTCATATTTCTTTAAAATTTTCATGTGCTTTTAAAACGCTGTTATTAAAAGTGTTTTTGAACAAAAATATTTTCTAAAAAAGCATTTTCAAACGAGCATGTTGAAATTGTTATTAAAGATAAAAGTGATTTGCGGACTAAACTCACATTGTGCAATACTTGGTTGCCATATGTGAGTGTACATATTGAAACACACATAAAAATTATTGTTGATTATTGGGAAGTCAGATATAATGTGTATAACGATTGACACCCATTATCGATAAATCACATCATATAGATCTATCCATATAATAAAAGCTTTATCAGTCAACCAACCTCTAGTAGACGTTTTGTGTATGTATAAACCATAATCTACTCTAAATTAATCAAAATTTTGATTCACTTAGACTAATAACCTTAATGTAGACCAAGACTTAACAAAATTCTTTGCTATTCTTGCAAACAAAACTAATGGCTCGTTTGGAAGTGCTTTTAAAATGGTTAAAAATGTTTTTAGTGAAAATATTTTTAGAACCAATCCTTAGCAAAAATGCAATTGAATTGTAAAACAACATTTAAAGTGTTTTATACAAGAAGCACATAACTTTTCAAATACTTTCAAAACTTAAAAACATTTCTTTTAAAATCACTCTCAATCATTTCAAAAGAATTTTCAAATGATTACTTTCTTTTTGGTTGCTAACAACAAACTTTTCTTTTTTTAGTTTTAGATTCAAATTTGCATGGTACATATTATTTGATAATCTGACCATTAAATTTTAACGTTGAAGATTCATTTTTATTTTCTTTAAACAGTTACACAAACCAATTTATTTATTTGTTTTTATTTTCTTTAAACAGACAACAAAATTCTTTTCTTAGTCTTTGAGTCTCCACTTCCACAATCTCTCTCTCTCTCTCTCTCTCTCTCTCCATATTTACAAACAGATCGACGACAGACGGACGACCCCCTCCTGAAATTTCAAAGTCCTCACCCATCTTCGTCCCCTTCCCCTCTCTCTCTCCCGTTTCTTCCCCCGTACCTAAACGCGCATCTCATTTGACGAGGAGATCGCATCGCAGCTCGAAACGTTTGCAATTACACTCACTCCCGATTTCATTTCCGGCCTTTCGATCCTGCAAAACACTTTGAGCGCCGTTTCGTTGTTTTCAGATCGAAGAAAAACGTATTCCTTGTTCCTCTGCGTCTTCCATGCTGTATCTCTGAATCGGAGGGTCAGTGTTTGTTTTGGGCGATGGCCAGGGTCAGATCGTCGTCGTCGAGCGGATTGAGGTACTGCAACCCGGCGTATTACTTGAAGCGACCGAAACGCCTGGCTTTGCTCTTCATAGCATTCGTTTGCGTTAGTCTGGTTGTTTGGGACCGTCAGACTCTTCTCAGAGAGCACGAGGTTGGTCTCCCTCTCGGTTATTTTACTTTCTGTGATTTGGGTTTTGAGTGTTGTATGCTCTGATTGATTGCTGAGAAAGTCTGGGAAAATGGAGATGAAAATTTGAATTATGGATTAGCGGTTTACATTTTTAGGGTCTTTAACTGTGGGTGAAAAATGTGTTGATCGCATTAGGGGGGGAATTTGAAGCTCAGAAACTGCTATTGCAAAATGTTTAATGTGTTTGTTTACCTTCAATGTGTATTTGTTTTGGATAAGATTTCAAATTTCGGAGAAAGTGTTAAATTATGCATGTGGAAAATGGTAGTTTGATTGTTCTAACTATGAGAGGAGGAGCATCTGGTCTAATGGAATTTATCATAAAATGTTATGGATGGCAGAAGACTTTCATATTTAAAGTACAATCCCGGTTATACGGAATTGGAAAAATGATGAATAAATTTCATGTGATGCTGCGTTCAGGAGTAACTTGATTCCCTAGATGTTTCTTGGCTACCTGTAGAACTCCATCTTTATTTGACTGTTTATCAAACTTTTTTGCATTAGAAGTTGAACCTCTGTTGCATACCTCAGGTGTAAGAGTTTCACTTTTTATGTTTTTTATTTTCTGCATCTAATGATCTATTTTATGAATTGCAGGAAGAAGTTGCCAAGTTAAGTGAACAATTGAGCCATTTGAGAAGTTTGGTAAGCACCTCAGGCCTTGAGCTACTTCTTGTCTGTGGCCTTCAGTCGCCATCTTTTTCATCCATTTATTTGGGATGGGGCGGTACTGTTGCTGCCATAGCTATCAATCACTGAATTTTTAACTGATAACACTTAGATTTAATCTGACATTTCCCCCACCCCCACCGGCTGTTTGAAATCACTATAAAAAATTACATAGAAACTTTATAAATTGATAAAGAGCTTTAAGTTCTTCTTATTCCACCTCATCTGTTCTTTGAAATTAAACAAATTATGTCCTCTATGGTTTGTTTGCAATCTGATTTGATTAGATATTTGTGCCTGGAGATTAACACATATATCTCAGAATACCCTGAAGCAATATTTAATCCATTTTTAAGGGGTAGATATGTGTCAAGTGTCAACTAATGGTATATTGTACACTCAGGTGGAAGACTCGCAAAATGTGCAAGGTGATGGCACTAAAAAGAATACGTTCAAGGGCAGAAATGGTGAGAAAGACGTTGACCTGGACCCAATTGAGATTCAAAGAAGAGAAAAAGTCAAAGAAGCTATGATTCACGCATGGAGTTCATATGAGAAGTATGCATGGGGCCAAGATGAACTTCAGGTATAATGAACCTTTCAGTTTACCATTATCTATTTCATTTTTAAATGTTATATCTAAACTATTTAAGTTTTAGTTTAAAGACGTAGGAGTTCACACTGCATTATGGCCTTTTTTTCTACCAACGTGTTCCTTTTGTGCTATGTGACGAATTCTGTTACAAGGTTTTAGTTTTCTTTTGGTGTATCTTTAGTTGATCGTTGGCATAGCTTGCTGAAGTTGTGACTTTTGTCAAGGCTTTCAAGCTTTGGACTAACTTTTAGCCAGTATGTAACTAATTAGAAAAGTGATCACATATTAAGTTTCTTAAATTGTACTATACTAAGCGTTATTAAGTGGATGACACTGTACATCCTCCCTTTAAGGCTTAAGCTATGCTTCTTTTTTATCCCAGTAAGTAATCAAAAACTGTTTGTCTCTAAATCTCTTGACCCTAAAGCTTGTACTGATCTATCTCTATCATCTCTTTTTAAGGAGCTTGTCCTACGATGCTGTTGTATCTGGTTCGATTTGTTGTGTTTTTTGACTTTCCATGTTATTGATGATGTTATTCTCTTTGTACAAATTTCTAACACCAAAGCTGTTTTGCATGTACCAGCCGCAATCAAAGAATGGTGTTAATAGCTTTGGTGGTCTTGGAGCAACACTAGTAGACTCTCTTGATACGTTGTATATAATGGGTCTTCACGAGCAGTTCCAAAAAGCTAGAGAGTGAGTTGAAGTTTCTATTTTGATTTTCTTTGGTAGCATACTCAGTGGACCAAATTAATCTTTGGCTATTTGGCCCTGTGTAGGGTCATATATCTGTTAATTATCACGTCCTATGCTGGGGCTTTTTTCTATGCATGCCATTTTAGCTTCTTGTCCTTTTGATCTTTCAACTTGAACCCAAATTAATCTTTGCAACAATGCTTTGACAGATTTTCATTGCACTGTGCAAACCATCTTAGATGACCTTGTCTTTTGTTAATGCTTGCTTGTTATTCCCCTTTTGATTTTTACTTTGTTGTATCCTTGTATCTTGATGTCCTCAACTCTAGTACGCACTAAAGTGTATTGTTTATTCTTGCTTATCCCTCTTACTATGACTTTCATTTATTTTCTCATTTTCTCTCTTTAACATCTTTGTTTTTTTCTTTTTGCCCAAACCTCATTCTACAGCGTTACATGTTACATCTTGTAATAAATGTTTTATAATTATTATGTTATTCTTGGCAGGTGGGTTGCAACCTCATTGGATTTTGACAAGGATTATGATGCTAGTGTTTTTGAGACAACCATAAGGTTGCATTATAAGGTTTAATATATGGTTGATTTTAATTATTTTCTCCCCCTTCCATAACAAATTGTTTTGGGCTTTCACTTTATTTTGTTCTTTTGGTTTCTGAAAGCAGATTTTCTGACGTGTCATGTCATTTGTTTTTCTGAAATTTCCAGAGTTGTAGGTGGACTTCTCAGTGCATATGATCTCTCAGAAGATAAACTTTTCCTTGATAAGGCTAGAGAGATTGCAGATAGATTGCTGCCTGCATGGGATACACCTAGTGGGATACCTTACAACATTATCAACTTGGCACATGGAAAGCCGCACAATCCTTCATGGACTGGAGTAAGTAGTGAAAAAGAGCTAACATTTTCAGATAGTCTCTTGTTATTATATAACATTAGCCTAAGTTGAGTTTATTTATTAAAAGTGTTGCATGCTTAGCTCTCTTTCATGATTTCTCTGAAACATTTGAACATTTACAAGTAGTGTTTTGAAATTTAATTAGATAGATTTTTGATATTTGAGTTCATTGTGTCTTTAGGGTGAAAGCATCTTGGCAGATTCTGGCACAGAGCAGGTGGAGTTTATTGCTCTTTCTCAGAGGACAGGAGACCCGAAATACCAGCAGAAGGTACATATACTATCATGTTTTTACTAGTTTTGTTCTTTCCCTGGTCAAATAGCACATTTACAGGAAATTCTATCTGATTTAACGCAACTCATGAAGTCAGTCATATTATGAACTGTTGCCCATATTAACATGTATACAAGGTGTAGATCAGTGACTTGTCATTTCATTGGTGTGAGAAACTAATTGCTTGTATGTTGATTTCTAGGCTGAGAAAGTTATAGTGGAGCTTAACAAAACTTTCCCTGATGACGGCTTGCTTCCTATTTATATTGATCCTGAAAGAGGAACGTCAGGATACTCCACTATAACCTTCGGTGCCATGGGTGACAGGTAAGCATAAAGTTTTGATATGAATTATGTAGGTTTCTGACTTTCAAGTTTTATAAGGTATACTGGTGTGAGTGGCTTAAAACAATGGTGGAATTAACACGAGACAATTGTTTGCAGCTTCTATGAATATTTACTCAAAGTCTGGATACTGGGGAATAAAACTTCAGCTGTAAAGCCTTATAGGTAAGAAGCTTGTCTTTGTCTTTAGATGATTATAACCACTTTTCCACAATGTTCTGTTTGGTTTCAAAAGCTATGAGAAACATATCTGCTTGAAAGACCCAATTTGTCATAGAGCTTATCAATAGAAATACAAAAAAGGCATCATGCGGCTTTGGCTCTGGTACTATGACCTGTATTCTTTAAGGGCAAAAAATCCTGTATTTGGGTAAAAAAGTCTTGTAGTTTTTCAATTTTAATTTATTTTTGAACCTTTTCTTTTCTAAAACTCTTGTTTTTGAAGTGGATATGTGGTCATGGTTTTTTTAATTTTGGCTTGATGTCAAAATTCTTGTGGAATGTTGGAAGCAGAGATATGTGGGAGAAATCAATGATAGGTCTGCAGAGCTTGATTCGGAGAACAACACCATCATCTTTTGCATATCTATGTGAGAAGAATGGAAACTCTCTGACAAACAAGGTAAACTATTGTTTGCAGTTGCAGTATCATTAAATGTCACGGTGATATTTACTTTGTTACATTTTGAGTAGCATTTCCATTGTATATGTAAATGCAGATGGACGAACTAGCGTGCTTTGCTCCAGGAATGCTGGCTTTAGGGTCATCTGGTTATGGTCCTGATGAATCTAAGAAATTCTTGTCACTTGCAGAAGAGGTATTACTTCCTTGAAAGATTTGAGCTTCACCTTTGGAGATTTTAAGGCCTATTTTGAACGCATATTCCATATCAGTTGGACAAGCTGTATTGATTGAGATAGTATGTGTGTGGGTTACTTTTTTTCTTATTAGCAAAATAGTACAAATAAAGTTTGTAAATTTGTGTTGCCATTTGAACTTTTGACTGATTCTGTAAGCCTATTTTTCAGCTTGCTTGGACATGCTATAACTTCTACCAGTCAACACCAACAAAATTAGCTGGAGAGAATTATTTCTTTCGTGATGGGCAGGTTAGTTATCCTGATTTTTGTTTAGACTATGAAATATAGTTAATATTTGCTCAGAGGGTGGTCTGTGTTTGAAATTTCCAGGACTTGAGCGTGGGTACGTCATGGAATATATTGAGACCAGAGACAGTTGAATCACTCTTTTACCTCTGGCGTTTGACTGGCAACAAGACATACCAAGAGTGGGGCTGGAATATATTTCAAGCATTTGAAAAGAACTCCCGCATAGAGTCGGGATATGTTGGACTGAAAGATGTATGCACCTCTTAAAACCATAACTAACATTGTATCTGCATTCAAGTTCTCTTTTACGTTACCTTTTATTCATGGTTGACTAGTAATCTCTCGGGGCTGCAATATTTTCTATTGTATTTCATGGCTTTAATCTCATGATTATTTGACTAATGAAAGCTACTTGCTCCTTAATAAACTGAGGCTTCAAGCAGGTGGAATAACTTTTTATGTTATTACTGATTTCGTGTGGCTTTTCATTTATGCCGGTTGTTGCTTGTTTCAGGTTAACACTGGCGACAAAGACAACATGATGCAAAGCTTCTTTCTTGCGGAGACTCTGAAATATCTCTATCTTCTTTTTTCGCCCTCCTCAGTCATCTCCCTAGACGAATGGGTTTTCAACACGGAAGCTCACCCACTAAAAATTGTGGCCAGGCATGATGCAGACACTTCTGGAAGAGCGAAAAGGAACGATAGAGCAAAGATTAGATTGCGCGGCAGGAAGGAAGGCCGATCACGATAGTCCCAGCGTAATTCTAGGGTCCAAGTAGATGAAGGTGCCAAAATAGTAAAATACATTAGTCCTCAAGATTCGATGCCCGCTTTTGTACTAGGAGGAAACGATTCGGCTCTACAAATTTCACCCGCTGCCGGGAGTTGTATTCTATGGTAACTTATGTGTGCCCTTCTTTCACTGTGATGGATTTGTAACATGGGAGGATATACAGAGATTATTCGTCCGTCGTCACCTCACACAGGCAAATGAGGCATATGGAATATGAACATCATCTGTAATTTCATGGAGGAATGTTTTGGTTTGAATTTACCCCTCCATTTGACATGTCAATGGCACTTGTGATTGTAAGCTCAATTGAATAAATTACTTTATATGGGCAAATATTACTTACTCCGATATTTCCAAATCATCTCTCTCTCTCTCTCTGCACTAATTTGTTTGGGTGAAATTATTTTTGTGCTACTCTCCAACGAAAAGAGGATTTTTCTAATTTTTAATTTAATTTATTGTCTGGTGTGTTTGTAATTTTTGCTGAAGGATGAAGGGCTTAGATCTCAAGCTCCCGACAAGAAAACTGTCAAAATTCAACAAGAAAACTGTCAAAATTCAATGGATTAACAAAACAGCTAAATACTCCTTCCATTCTCACAAAAGGATAATACCATTATGACGGTATTCTTGTCGCATGAAAGTTCTTTTCGTTTCCATATAAGTGACATGAGATGAATGGGATGACACTAGAACTTGCACAAGCCTTTCTCATTTTTCTAAATATTTTGGAAACCAAAGTGAGGTAAAGATGTGAATAATTACACAAGTCGAGATCTCGTGTCGCCATCTCATCTCCAATATTAACTTGGCATTCGTTTGAGAGTGATTACAAATTTACAAGTCTTAACGCTGACTCTTAGTGTCGCTAGAATTACGGTTTAGTAATATTTTCTTCAAAGTGAGAAATCTTATATAAATGGGAATAAAAAAAATATATATAACTATTGGTACATTCTTAAATTTAATATCTTTCTTTTATAAGGAAAAAGGACAGGTCAGGTAATTTTATTTGGAAATAGGTAACTTTCTTTTACTTTTTTTTTTTTTTGGGGGGGGAAATAGATTATTTTCTAATTCCCCTTATATAAACAAACAGGTTATTTTCAAAGAAACCCTAAATCCTATGGATTGAGGAGTGAGGACCAATCTTCAATTCTCCAAACACCTTAAATCAGAAGAGCTCCCCTCCGAGATCGCCATCTCACCGTTAATCACAAAAAAGCTCTTCCCTGGATCCAACGGCCACGCATCTTCGTCTCTCATCATCTCCACCCAAATTTCAAGTTTCTCCTCCTCTGTTCTTTCTACTGTACATCGTTCCAAATCAGCAAAAGGGAACCGGAATTAGATATTCCAGTCTCGGATACCGCTATTCCGGTTCTGAATTATCTTATCCCCCAACGGTAACTTCAACGATCCAAAATTTTCTTCCATTTATTGTTGAAATTTGAGTAAAAATTATGGAAAACGAGCTCAATTGCTAACTTCAGCTAAGAAAATTACCCGTACGGATACATGCAAGTATATTAGCACAATTATTTGAATATTTCTGATATTTTTCTCTAATTTTCTTGCATTTTCTAGGCAATCAAACACATGAATGCTGCCGTCAGCTAACTACACTGACGTGAAGGTGATTTTCCTGCATTTTGTTTTAATTTTCCTACATTATCCTGGAAACCCAGATGGGTTACTAATTCATTTGACTTTTGAATTTATAGATTTTCCTGCATTTTTCGCGACGGTGGATGCGAAAAACAGTAAATTTACACAAGTTTGTAGAAAAAAGTAGTGATATTGGAACAGTGGCGGTGGTAATTTAGGAGTGAAGAATGGATGACATCAGTGGCGGCGATGCGCCGATGCATATGAGTGATGAAGTGCATTTGCAATACATGCAAGAGCATGAGCATCATCAGGGGTTGCAGCATATGAGCAATGGGAATGGGGCCGCTGATGATCATGATGATGGAAGTGGTGCTGGTGCTGGTGTTGCTGAGCTTTCCGAAGTTGATGTCCAGTCCGACCCGGTGAATCTTTCTGATACGCGTGGTGAGTTGGTGGGCCATGACGGCAATAATGGGGAACAGCTCACATTGTCATTTCAGGGTCAGGTTTTTGTGTTCGACTCTGTGTCACCCGAGAAGGTAATTTAAATGATTCTCTCGAAGTGTTATGCTTCAAACTGTTATTGTTTTCACTACATTATGTGTGGTTTGTGGGAGTCTGTGTTTAAAGCATTGATTAGTAATGGTTATGCGCGAACGAATAAGTTCAAGGTATTTGGTTTGATGCACATTTTCTGATCTGTTTTGATTGTTTAATAGAATGTGCACATGAATACGAGGTATAACATGACTCATGGAAATATTTGATTTAGCATGGTAAGATGGGAGCCTATTGGCGGACATTGCCAGACATAATAAATGTAGTCTTACTAGTTTTCTATGTAAAACCAGATTGTTCATTGAATGAACACTTATGAAGCATGGTACCACAAACTTAAATGGACTTATGTTGATACAGAAGTTCAGCGAGCTATCTACTTTTACGATTGCCATGTTTTTTTACTTTCTGGTAAATGTTTCAGGATTTTGCATATGGAAATCTGCGATCTTTTGAATATTCTTTTAGTAATTTGAAATATATAATCTGTTTCGTTGCGGCTAAAGAGAAAGCCTTTGAGTTGTTTTGAAATACCTTCCTCAGGTTCAAGCTGTGTTGCTACTATTGGGGGGCCGTGAAGTACCTCCAGGCATGCCTGCCATTCCAGAAACCACCCAGCATGATAATAGGGTATTTGTACTTATCAAAAGTGATTTCTTGAAAGCCATTTGTGTTTTAGTATCCTGCTAATAAAGAATTCAACCAGGCCTTTACTAGTACTCCACAACGGTTGAGTGTCCCTCAAAGACTGGCTTCACTTATTAGATTCCGTGAAAAACGAAAAGAAAGAAATTTCGACAAGAAGATTCGTTATACTGTTCGCAAAGAGGTAGCACTTAGGTAGGGCATCTGTGTTTTATTTTAATGTTCATTGAATTATGAGGGAAACTAGTACAAGTTTTGCAGACTTCTTGTTCTTTGTTGTACTTTTTTTTACTTCAATCTAATATCATTGGTGGAAAACCATTATATGGTTCCAATTATGTATAATTTCAAATAGTTGAAGCTATTCGTCAACCAATAGCTATTGCATGCTAAATGGCCTAAATACTACTAGAGATGCTAGGGTGTTGTTTATGTACACTAATTCCACGGACTGAATTGCGACTTAAATTTAGGCAGAATATATGTAACAACTAATAAGTAATAAGGCAGTTTCTCACTGTTAGTTTGTAGATTTGTGAATTTAAGTAGTACACGTGGAAAATGAAAGTTTTCAAGTTAAGTAGTTTCTTTGTTGTACTTTTCCCCTTCTTTTGTTGGAGAAATTTTTCCAAGTGCCCAGTATTCAAACAGGTACTCTACGTGTTACAAAATGTAAGTGGAAGGACACTGAAAAACATATCATTTCCTCCACTTGTATTATGACATGTGGAGTACGGTACTTGGAAAAATCTCTCCTTTTGTGTTGCCCTGTTTTCACCTTGTTTGTTGTTCTCTCATTTCTAAATAGTTGTCATTAATGAATCAATTATGATGCTAAGAAGAATTTTAGTGCTCGTAATGATTACTATTGTTGTGACTGTTGTAGAATGCAACGAAAGAAAGGTCAATTTACATCTTCTAAGCCCAACAATGATGATTCTGCATCAGCTGTCACAAGTTGGGGCTCAAACGAGAACTATGGTCAGGATGGTAATGGATCCATACTTCAAGAGGCTGTGTAAGTTAACATGTTTTATTCAAATTTCTTAATGTCTGCAATCGTTAGATTTAAACAGGGAAAGGATATAGCTTTAACAAATTGAGCTCGTGGAAACCTGCTGAAGTGCAGTTCTTATGATATGCTAGCAGGCGCAAATAGTCTTGAAAAGCATCTAGATGCTTATGCATCACCAGCGCAATGAAAATTGCATGCTGTTGCCTTCAATGTTATAAGCTTTAGTGGTTAAGAGCATTTACCCCTCCATCCGAGGTCCTGAGTTTGAATCTCCCCTCCCCAAATATTGTTTCATGAAAAATTACATAGCATTAGGATCTTTGTTGTCAATAATTCATTAAAACCTCTCTTTGAACTCATTTTTTGTGATCTTTTTGCCATGTACTGCGGATTTATTGCCAGCTGTCGACACTGTGGCACCAATGAGAAGTGTACACCAATGATGCGACGTGGACCCGATGGACCAAGAACACTTTGCAATGCATGTGGACTTATGTGGGCAAACAAGGTGACGACCACTACCAGTAGCTTGTTTATTTACCATATGCTGGTGTTCGTTTATCTATATAAATATAATAATTGTGCTTGGAAGCATATTGCACATTATACAGTTCTATCATGGTAATTGTGAAGATAATTACCGAGGTTCCATAACATAGTACATACACCCAATATGCAATTTCATTTAAGGTCAACACACAGTTTCCGTTTGTATTACTTTCTTAGTGGGAGGGAGGGGAGGTTTTCTGGGGTGTATGGTCTTTATTAGGCTCGTGATAGGGATGATTTCTGGAATGGATAGGCTGGGTTTTTTGGATTATATAGTCCTGGGTGGTGTATGCTCGATTTTGAACACGTTTGGTTTTGCTTTAAAAACAATTGAATGAGTAGGATGAATGAGTAGGAGTATGTAGGATGTTGATAGGTTTAGGGAAACACAAGGTATTAAACTGCAAACCGCTCAGTTAACTTGGTCTAATTTTGGGGATAGATTGGTGTGCTCTAAGATGGATAGATTTCTTTTCTCACCAAATTGGGGAGGAATCTAGAATGTAGAAATGTTAGAGAAGAAGCCCGTTTGCAGCTATGTCAAACCGTTGTCCTATTATTTGGTTAGTAATCCTTTTACTTTAGGTGTAGTCTCTACCCTTTACGATTTAGAATTTGTGGTCTCCTCATATCGGTCCTTCAGCAACAATTTTGAGCAGTAGTGGAAGGGGTAAACAAAAAGTTAAAAGTGTGGAGTGTGGAACATAGAAATTTTTTGTGATATGAGAGTGATTAAAAGTCCAATTTTGAGTCGAATTGAGGAAGGAAAGAAATGAGTTGTGAAATTGTTTCGAGGAGGTGGTTTTAACAGAAGAAATTTATTTGGGGCAAAAAAACAAAGTGAAGTGGATAAAGGAGTGAGATAATATATGGAGGCCTTTGTTAAGGGTTTAGGGCTTAGGGTTTAGTTAGTCCTTTCGGTGTTCCGGATGTATTTTGTTGATGATTTAAATAAACAATTTCACTTGGAAAAAATGGAATGTATCTATGGATGTTAAGTATTCTGTCAACATTAATACGAAGACCTTTGTTATGTTAAGCATTTTTTAACATTTACAAGGAAATATCTGTCATGAAAGCAGTGTGTATTTTCCTATTAATTGCATATAAACTTCCACTGCTGTATTTAACTGTTCTTGTCGTTCCCCCTGTGAACCATAGGGAACTCTGAGGGACCTCTCCAAGGCAGCACTCCAAGCAGTACAAAACCCTTCCGCGAGCAGGAACGAAGACGCCAAACCTGATTTATAAAACGTATGCTTTGTTCCTATGAAGATTTTGAAACATATATATGATGGTATTCTATTCCACCATTTCTTGACTTTTTTTCCCTTCTCTTCTACTTTTGCTTGTTTACAGAATTGAAATTTGGAGGCCAACCGGGTCCTTAGAATTCCGGGAAGGGAAACGGCAGTGGGAATCCATCAGAAAGTGGAGCCTTGCGTTCCAAGTAAATTTGAGTCTGTCTCGCCGCACTGCACAATGTGCCCATAGGATTTTCCTGATCGTAAAATTAAACTATACATTTCGACATCGGTTTCCATCTTCTTGCTGCTTGACGACATTGCTTGAACAAAGTAATTATGTCTGTAAAACTGAGGTTGGAACTTTTTATCTGATCATGAAACAGCTGTTTTCGTTTCTTATATAAGAAAGAGTAAAAGGCTTTTGTTGTGATTTATTGTTACAGAGTAAACGTTACAGAGTCCTCGATTTTGATTTTCCCAATCTGGAAAGTTTTCGGTATGGTTTTGAACCAATTAAGTTGGTTACTAATTATGAAGATAGCATTGTCCGCTTAAAGTGAGAGGACGTTGTAGTAGTTGCCCTAGAGATATTGTTTCGTTCTCCAAGCTCACTCGAATTAATGATTATTTTTCCTTTTTGTTGAAGTTAATTGTGCTTTTTATTGTAGCCGTAATTAGATTAACAGAAATTAACCCAATTAAGTCCAAATTTAAATGCTCGCAAGTGTACGGATCATAGTATAGTATAGTAGGCAAGCACAAGATCGTTCCAACTGAGATTGAAATAATTCTAATTATCTAACCTAATTTAAATTGCACTTGAATTGAAATCGAATAATGTTTGACAAGTTGGTATAGTTAAGAATGAACAGTTAATATCCGAGTAGTTTACTAAATTAGTATACGTGTACAATTTAGCCCGCTTAGCTTAAAGGTTAGAGCATCGCATTTGTAATGCGATGGTCATCGGTTCGATTCCGATAGCCGGCTTTTCTCCGTTTGTTTTATTTTTTATTTTTTACAGATCAATTGAGATCGATTAATAAAATTGGACATAAATAATTAAATAAATATTTAATTTTTTATTTATTATAGTTTAATTTTTTATTTATTATAGTATATATATATGCAAGATGAATTGGGATTCTAAACAGTAAGTAAATAAGATTAATAACTGATTGAGAATGACGAATAACAAGAAAACAAAATTATAAATCAGTTGGGAAAGACACTAGAGCGTCTGATTCACCATAACTAATCCAACCTAATTTCGGCAATTAATTATTTATGTATAATCATCCAAATTGATGGTCAAGTTCCTCTAATTCATATAATATCCATGGCATCTGGACTATTACGTATATTCTTATGTGCTAGCAATCTATGGCATCTAGATTACTAAACAAATAAGAATTCATTAATGATTTGGGAACTAACTAAAAGACCGCATGAAACTTAGTGCATGGCATCTACATCAATGATTTCATGGCATCATTTGCAAGAAGCTAGAACTTGAATTAACAACATGGCATCTGTGATAATTCGCATCAAATACACGCAATCCAAACCTAAGCGGTGGTCAATCACCAAGATTAAAATCAAGCTCATATGCACAGCAAAATGATACTCAAAGTGAATGAAAATTCATAAATAACTAAACTGAGATTTTAAGAATTCATGGTTAGGTTACATCGTAGCCCTAGCGAAAAGAAATTAGTTCCGAAACATAATCGAAAACGAAACTGAATCAGTCATGAAAAATGTAAAAAAAACAATTGAAGTTTTTAGAAAATCTTGAATTTCTCTTGCTCTACCGTGCCTCTGCTCTGCAGTTCCCCACCTCAATAATGACCTCTTGTCCACTTCTTTTCCTTCTGCTGTTTCATTTCCCTCTTCTTCATAACCGACAACGGCTTAAAGCCCATTCATTGACAACAATGAAAGAAAAAGAAACATAACAAACATACCCTGGAGCCACTCTTTGTTCATTAAACACCTTCATTGATTTCTCTATGGAAAAACGCCAATTCTCTTGGTCTATTTGCTGTAGACAGTCCATTTTGCCTTCTTCAATTCTCCACTTGATTTGCAATGGCAATTTCGTCTCCTAATTCGACTTCCAACAAATGAATTCAAAATTGAAATGCAAATTTGGGTGCCCACTTTCTGAATCCTTCATAGCTTAATTTCTTCTTGAGTTGGTGTTGTCGACTGCTCCTGGAAGATGGGGGATAGAAAAGATGTCTTTCTTTCTTCTGTCGGTTCAAGTGAATGGATAAGAACAACCCTTATTTGTTGTAGTCACTCACATGCTTTTGTTCTTTAATTTATCATCCTGCATAAAATTCAAACGGTAGAAATGTAATACACTTAAATCTCATGTCATATAGGCCTATTTTTAAAAATGCCAAATACACAAATAATTTATTAATTAAGACAATAAATCAATAACATTCAAACCGTTTCCCAAGATCCACTTGACTAGAAATTAAAGAATTTTAATATGAACTTTTCCATCTCATTAATCAAGCCACAGAAACACAAAACATGCAATTCCTTTAATTTAAATCCAATATATCACAAAAAAAATATAATTTTCGGGCAAAATAAGTAATAAATTATATGCTCAACACTTATATATCCAAAAGAAAGGATTATTTTGTACTTTGGGTAACAAAATAATAGATATTTGGTGTTTCTCAACCATTATGTTTAGTCCTATAATTTCTATGCTCTCTAGTTCTCTTGGCCTTTTGATATTTGCTATAAAATTGATTGAGAAGTACATGCATATGATTTTGAAAAATGCTAGGGAGACCACATTTCGGGAGTTCACATTGTTGCCCATCATTGGAAAAGATAAGGATCTCTTGCCCATCTAATTTGGAGAGTTTTTCCCTCCTAGTAGTTTGCTAGGTTTTTGGTTTTCCATGTTTTTGCAAGGGTTTTGGGCTTCCCCTAGTTTGATTTTAGGGTTTTCATGCCGGATTTGTGGGGATCACTTCATTCGTGTCGTTAATGTTGTCGTCTTCTCCATATATCTGGTGATTATTTCGTCGGAGTTGGATTTGTCAGGGCTGCAATCTTCAGTGGTTGATTCCAAGTTGTTGTTTGGGAGGAGGTGGATCTTCTTTATTGGTGCCCATGGGCCTGGTGGTGACCGGAGTATGTTGATCCTCTTCCTGGGAAGATGAGCTCTTGGATCTCGTGGACACCACAGAAGCAAGGGCACAACGCATGTTGCTGAAATTATGAATTCTACATCGAAAAAAAGAATGAATTTTACATGTGCTTATAAATAGTTGAGTTGCTTTATATATTGTCAATTCATTAATTTTATGATGAAACCTCAGCTTCCATCGCATGCCTTTGTAATCATACCGTAGCTCCATCTATGAAGTGGATAAAGGAGTGGAGACAATCCCTTTAGTTAGTCATTTTGATGTATCCAGATGTATTTTGCTAATGAAATTAAATATATAAATTCACTCACTTGAGAAATTAAATCAGTACCAAACTAATTTAATTGATGTTGAGTTTTCTGTCCTATGGGCGGAGCCTTTAATTTGTTATGTTGTTTAACATTTTTTAACTTTTACGTTTACGTTGGCATCCAAAATGATCTATTTGACACGTGTTTTATTAATTTATGTTAAATCTATCAAGAGAGTCTGTTTAGTTTGTTTATGCGACATGTGTTTTACTCATTTATTTTTTATCTATGCAAAGAAATTAACGTTCACCTCCTTAAATTACAAATCCGTTAAATTTTTTGATGTGTGAAAAGCATTCACAACTTGCACTCGAAGTCTGCAGTTCATTGATCGGCAAGACGAACATAGACACACATACACTCTTTGAAAATGTATGACTTCGGGAATTCCAACTTTGTCCCCACTCTCTAATATCACTTGTGTGAAAATTTTAAGCCACACTGAAAAAAAAGGGTACAGCTCACCTTCCGTTACGTTTGCTTATATGGCAGCGTTATCCTTTTGCCTGCATGTAAGCCACATAGGATCCAGCTGGAAAACAAAATAAGAAAAATCCACCTCATTTCCCCCCGGTTTCTAATTAAAACAGGGAATATCCATGTCAGATTCTAATTCGCCCTCATTCTGCTCTTTACTATATGAGCTTTTTCGTCTTCGAATCTTCATCTCGCTCACGACCAAAATCCCTAATTCAATTCCGCCGCCATGTCGACCGTCCAAATCAACCGCTCCTCCGCCAATTCCAATGCCCAATTTTCGGAGCAACCAACCGCCCTCGCCAAACCCGTGATCCACGAAACCCCAAACCCTCCCGCAAACCCGACCCGAATCCAACCAAAGCTTGTCCGGATCATACACGCTGACGCCGACGCCACCGAGTCCTCCAGCGACGACAACGAGGACAGCGTCGTGCCGACGGTGAAACGGCGCGTCAGAGAGATCAACCTTGAGGTCTCTTCGCCTTCCTCTGCTTCGTCTTCTCCGCCTTGCTCCGGTCGTCCTAAGCTGTCCAAGCGAGCCAAGCTGCCCACGCCGAAATCGGTTCCGGTCTGCCGGAAAAGGTTCGTCGGCATCCGGCAGCGACCGTGGGGCAAGTGGGCTGCGGAGATTCGAGACCCGAATCAGAGAAAACGGATTTGGCTCGGAACCTTCGACACGGCGGAGGAAGCTGCGGCGGCGTACGACAGAGCTTCGCTGATGCTCAGGGGTCCTCGTGCCGTCACTAACTTTCCTGCAGCTGTGGAGATGGTGGTTGCTGATGAGGTGGTCGCCGCTGCCGGTGTGGGCCATGGGGAAGGAGGAGGAGCAGTTGCCGCCGTGGGTGGAGGAGAGGAGGCTGCTGATTGTCTTTAATCTTATTCCCTCCGTTTTAAAATTAGAATAAATTATTAAAAATATAATTAGAATTTTCTATTATATTGTGCTTCATTTGGCGCCAAACTAATTTGATGATCATCTTATCCAAAAAAAAACTAATTTGATGATCATCTTATCCAAAAAAAAAACTAATTTGATGATCATCTTATCCAAAAAGAAAAAATTAACAAATCTTTGACGGAGTTGACCGAAATGGAAAAAGCGAGACACGAATTGAGTAACCTAACAAGCGACTTAGGGCTTTGACCGGAAAAAAAAAAAAAAAAACAAGCGACTAAGTGAGACAAAACAAGTTTTAGAGGATAATGTGGTTAAGGAAAACCTTGAAGTGAGACAAAGTGAGTTTATGTTATGTGATATACAAACCATAGTTTGAAGAGAGAAACAATAATTAAATCTTAAATTAATTAATTACATGACTAATTATTCGCGCGTTAAACCTTGAACATGGGATATTTATATACGTACTTATCATACTATCGTATACCTAATACGTACTTTTTCTCCGAACAATGAGGATTTGAACTTGGACCTTTTTTCGATATTATTCCCTAGTTTACAGGTTTTGATTCTTCTAGTATCAGTACTCGTAAGGAGTTTGTAACTAAGTTGTTCAGAGTTGTTACCTGGTACCCACGGCCGTGTTGAGCCCTCGTTTCGCACAATATCGCTTGTAATTGAACAGAAAAAAAAAAACTTAATACCGCTGATGGAAAACTGAACTAAATTAGATGTTGAATTTACAATGTAAATTGCACAAGCTTTTCTGTGATGAATTCATCTAAACTCTTAAAGGGAGAATTCTATCCACACTTCCCATTCTTCATTCAAATGGGTTGCTACCAAGACAGGTCAACAGATTGTCAATGTTGTGTCTGCCCACAAAGGATGAAACCATGAATAAGGCTCTGAGCAGCACGCGTTTTGTCTGGAGTTCCGGACACGACAACTAGGGTTTCCAACGATCCAGGTTTCGAATCATGAACAATCAAATTTGCGCCTGAGATCTGGGATGAATTATATCCATGAAAGCGGACCCGTTAGAACAAAATTCAGTACCACTTTATTACCAATTTTGACTGCAATAATATCAAACTAAAAAGCGGGAATGTAACCCACCTGCCGGATCTGATTCAGATTACTGTTGTTCTCTCCATAAACGTGAGTTATCAACGTCTGAGGAATCGTGATCTCAACTGTTGTGCTGGTTAAGTAAGGCGGTTGACTTCCACTGCTTAAATAACATTTGCACAAAAAGTTAGAATGCACAGGAGTAGCAGTATCGCATGCTTTTATCTTCTTTGTTAGCAATTAGCATGGATAAAAATTACAGAGATATAAGAGTATTTATTTTCAGTACAAATTCAAATCAATTTATGTGTCCAGTCAAGTCTACCCAAATTTTATTACTCACAGGAGGTGGATAATGTCGCAAATGTACAATGATCCATTTATCACAATCGTAATAACTGAATTCCCCAAGGTAAAATAACATGACGAGTATTGACAACATGTAGTGCACTTTAGTAATAAAATTTACCTCTATCTAATCACAAACACTTGAACTTCAATAGCATACAACAAAATGTGGATTCCAGAGGATAAGAAATATTACCTTCGTCGAGACCCATTTCTTGGAGCCAAGCCCGAACCAACATCAGCAGCTCCCCTAGGGGTCCCACAGCTTACTCCCTAGAAGTATTGCACCCAAGTTGGTTTAACAATAATATTAAAGATCAATGGTGATAGATTGAAATTCCCTCCATTATTGATAAAAATAAAAATAAATCAAACTATTACGTTGTTCAAAGTGTAAGACACCAACCTGGGGAGTCCACGCTCTTGGAGAAGGACTCTCAAACGTTGGACCATGTCCTGGTCGCTCATTACCAAAAGAATAGGGAACTCGGTCCATGTGAGATGGACCATTGTGATCCATACCATGAGAAAATGAAGGCTGATGATCAGGAGTTTGTGATGGATAAGCAGAATGATCAATTCCATGATGGAATCCAGGTGAAGGATAGGGACCCGGGGAGGCTGGGTTATGCCTTGGTCTAAAGGAGGGGGGAGGCATATCGGGAAATGGAGATATATAGGGCGGGCCACTGAAATTAGAATAAGGGGGTCTCACAGGGAAAATTGTTTCCCGAATCCTACTTGTTATATGAAAGAGTGCATCCTGTACAGACGGCAAGCTTCCAATAACCTGCCATAAAGCACCAAGAGATTATTCTCACTGTATTTAGCAAGAATAGGATACTCACGTTCATAAAAGAAAACCTGTGGACCAAAAACAATAGACAGAGAGAAGAAGAATGATATTTATGGATTTAGATCAAAACACATAAACTATGTTACTAGTTATACTTCTGAACCAAACAAGTGTATCAAATCCAGTAAATCAATCGCTGTTAATGCAAGTCTAACAGCCAATCACTTTATCCGGCACAGATACATCATAATGGGCTCAGACAAAATTCAATCAAGAAACTAAGTAAGTTTTTAACGTTTAATATTGTCTGCAGATATCTTCCTGCAGAAATATTCAATATACTTAACTAATCTAATTATAATTAAATATCATATTTCTAATGATGTGTTTACCCAGTCTACACAAAGGATGGCAGACTGGGAATCTAAACAGACATTGACCTAGGCAGATTTAACCTCCTACCAGCTCTGATCTTCAACTTCTCCAAAGCTCATTTAATAACAAATTAAACTTTCGTATTGCATGATGCGTTTTCTCTATTACGTCAACGGCCCACAAGCTTTTCTTAGTAAATGCAAAAAAGTTTACCTTCTTAGTTGTTTGCAGATAAAGCACAAAAGTTAATTCCAATTATACTCTAACAAAATATAAATGAGTATCAAGTACCACTTGGATTAGTTTAAGACTTCCAATCTCCCAACACTTTCATAAATATTTTACCTAAACCAGAAATATCTGGTAGAAATTTTCTGAGGGAAACAAATTGAAGATTAAGCATCGTGAAAAACGGAAGGATTGTGCGTTATAATAATGTCAGCAGCTAATATAAGCTTAATATACCTGTACAACTTCATCATTTTGGTAGCTACCCTTCTGAACTTGTTCCTTTGGAAAAATCCGTATACTAGCACCAGTAGCTCTTCTCATTTCTGTAATAATGAAACCTCCTTTACCCAATAAACAACCTATCTGCTGTGGATGTACAAGAAGCCTAGCAACCACTGCAGCACCAGGTTCAAACCCAATCTCTGCAATTCGATGATGAGCACGAATAACAGCTTCCTGTGCCGGGGAATATTTTTGCTCTGGATTCTGCAATGAACTTTCAACATTAAACTTGAAATCCTTTCGTTTTGTTTTATTTTAATTTTTATGGTATCAGGAACCAAACACAAAAAGTACAAAATGTTTCCAGCAAGTAATCATAAAATGGCAAGGCAAATACAGTTGGCCTCTAGTACCTCTTGTGCAGATATGATAACAACCCGCTCATCTGAATCAGGTGCACAATCAGCTATCTTGATTGATGCACCAGTTTCACTTTGCATATTCCGAATAATGGAGCCACCCTTCCCTATCAGACTACCAACCTTATCAACATGGCATAGCAACTTGAAAACCACCTCTTCTTCCATAGCCATCCTGTGACCGCTTCCAATATTTTCAGGGCCGGGATTAGAAGAATAATTCTTTGAGTGATAATCTGACGCATTAAAGCCAGGCCCAAAGCCCCGATGAGCAATAGGATCAACTTGTGCAGGCATACCAGTTCCATGAATCAATCCCCCTGAAATTTTGGTAGCACCAGAGTTAGCTACATCTACCTTAGGGTTATCCTGAAGACAACCTGAAACAGACAGAAGCGCTTTCTTCACAGCTGAAAAGTCTCCTGTTATCTGCATATCAAACCAACACGAATATACCCCTAAGAAATACATTAGCACAACAAAAACCAAACATGTTGTTTGCACCCCCACAGTAGGTGAAGCATGCTTTCCTTTTAGTGTTAGCAAGTATTATCCTGTTTGTCTTTATTTACCCTTTTATCTGCCCTTGGGCAGGTTTTGAGTTAAAGTCCTACCATCTTTGCCTGGATGAAAATGTCCTAGAAATTGAAATTATGTCTCTGTAGTTGTACCAAAAATTCATAATGTGGTCTTCCTCATTTGTGCAAATGTTTAATAAGAAATGAATAACACTCGGGGACATTTATGAAACATATACTTAGCAAAAGAAAGAAAATCAATCAATCAATCACATTTTAGAAACTTAACATATAAATCATGAAATACAGAACTTCTTGCACTTGTGTGTCACAACAACACATAATATGCATGGGCATGTGGTTTAGGTCTAGCCATGAATATCTAGTACATCATTGTGTTGGGAAAAACATCGGTGGGACTATCATACCGTGTCGTTATGCAGACATGATGAGTCTAATCATTCAAAGAAAGTCATTTCTTCATATAAAGATAATAAAGCAATAAAGTTTGAAGTCTTGTTCATAAGTTATAATACTGAGAAACTACTTTTCCTTCTCAACACAGAAAGATGTTTGAGTGGTTAATCATACCATATTAGCATTATGACGTGGTATGAGCCGCTCTACATAAGTTTTTCCGGTGTTAATGCAGTTCCTCATAACTGTTATATACCATTTTAAGAAACCACACAATATTACTACTTGCATCATTAAAAAACTCGGTAATCGCAACGAATAAACAACTACAAGAATCTCAAATGATTGTGCATTGATCACCATATCAAAGCAGTCGGAGTACATAAAAAAGGTAATGAACTACATAAACCGCACAACAACTACAAAGCATGTCAAATGCAAGTGAACCGAAAGCAATCGAAAACGAAAACAAGAAGCATTCATTACCTGAATCAACTCGTCTGCAGGGGATGCACACGGCGGAATCTGGTCTCTGGGCAAAATCCTAACGTGGGCTCTACTCTCCTGCCTAATCTTCTCCACAATCTTTCCCCCTCTCCCAAGCACACACCCAACCTGGCTGCTCGCCACCAGCAACCTACAGCACACCGAGCCGCCGCCACCACTATTACCCTTTTCTGCTTCACCGGCGTCGTCCACCGCCGCCTTCCTGAAAACCCTAACCAGGGCCTGCTGGGCGGGTGAACCTTCGGCCTTGTCTAGGGTTTGGGCGGCGCTATTTGGCGATTGGGCATTTGGGTCGGCGAAGACGAGGACGACGCACTCGTCGCCGCCATGGGTTGGGTGTTCGATGCGGACCTTGGCGCCCGGGGTGGGACCCAGTTTGGGAATGAGGGCGGCGGTTTTGGAGGATGGGCAGAGCAGGCGGAAGAGGGCGGCGGGTTCCATGACTTCCATCGATGATCGAGCTGCTTTCCAGTCTGTAGTCAGCAAGCTGCTGCCAGCATCACTCTCTCACTACACTATAACTTGGGATTAGTCCAAACAAAGGACGATTAAAGCTTATATATTTCAACCCAGAAATTTAGTGGGTAATAATTTAATTAAAATAAATTATTTTATTTGTTCTTTAAAAAAATACAAACTTTATGGCTTTGGCGCCAGGAGGCAACCCCTGCTTGCTCCATGGGCATATGGATTCTGGGGTGGGAGAAAATTTGGGTCATACCGTTTGATAAACTGTCAATTACATGTTACAAACATACCAACAGACGGATATGTGAGTGAAATATTGGTAAAATCTGGTATTGATTTCGTGTTAATAGTCAATAATGTGTCGATATGCTTGTTTATATTGAATTCTCGAACCACTCAAATGTTTAGTTAGTGTGACGCACTGGCGAAGCTACTACGGAGCGAAGGGGGGCGGTCGCCCCTCCGCTCGCTCGGAAAAGAAGGTACTGAAGCCCCCGAACCCCCGTGGAGACCCTGGTTCAACCGGAAATTGAGCAGCACCGAAATATGCTATCAGGCTATCAACTACCATTGTTTTTGTTTCTTCTCTCTGGTCTTACTTTTTTGTGTTTGCTGTGAACAATTTTGAAGCAGGCTGTTTGGGAGTTCGATCCCAAGCTCGGCACCCCCGAAGAGCTCCTCGAGATCGAGAAAGCTCGCGAGAACTACCACAACAATCGGTTCGCTAAGAAGCACAGCTCCGATTTGCTCATGCGCATTCAGGTAATTCTGTTCTTCTGAATGTTTGCTTCATAAAACGTTATCCATTCTGAAACTGGGTACACCGTAAAGTTTGCATCACTAAATTAAGCTAATATAGCAGTAAGCACCCTGCACAAAATTATCTACTTGTAGTCAATGATAAATCTTGTAAACCTTATACCTTTCATCTGTTTTATTTTTAAATGTGAAGGGCATATTGTGTAATGGCCCCTTTCATAAGCACTTTTGCTGAAAGTGTTTTTGTTAGAAACATAACAAAGTTCACCCTTCTCCCGAGAAATCTTGGCTTCGCCAGTGGTGTGACACAGATGAATATGTTTTCTTCTCTTTTCACAAAAGTTTAAAAGAATGGCTGATTTTTTTTTACTTCTGTGATTTTGGACCATTAACATTTTGGTCCTTATCTTTTAAAAATTGGCAAACGTCATACTATTGGTCTCTCGGGACGTCTAACTAGTAACTATTAAGTTATTTATTTATTTTTCAACATGACAATAGGTGACTCTGTTTTTGCTTACATGGACGCTGGGTTGTTGTCAAGTGTGTTAAAATAGGGATCCGTAAGTCTTTTATTTTTTTTTGGAGAAAAAGTTCTTATTTATTGTTTTTATGAATCATGTGAACATATATAACAGCGGTGTAGAGTTCATGATATATAAGTACAAGATGAGCTTAGAAAGCGTCACGTCAAAAAATAACAGTTAACTTGATAGTCACATCAAAGTAATAAATATAAAAACTTTCACTTTTAGCATACTCTTGCATATTGAGGTCTCGAGTTTGTTTTTTCCCTCATCTTTTATATAAAAAAAAAAAAGAAACACGTATATGTCCATGCACGTAGAGTCTCGTTTCCCAAGCTTACATCAGGTTGGTTTCAATTTTTATCGATCTCTATTTTTGAGTATTTTTACAAGTTTGGAAACAAGAATAAATGAAAAGCTTCTAATACATTTGAACTTTGTTTCCTTTTCTTACAGATCCCTATTTTTCTTTGTACATTGTCATCTCTAAAACATTGAACGATCATCAAGTACATTGTATTTGGTCCACCAAATAGCAGGATTAAAATTTAATTACCTTGCCAAACAGTCACAAACAAAATCTCACCCAGAAAAGGAAAACAAAAAGAAAGGAAACAAAAGGGGCAAAAATTGCATAATTGAGAATTCCAAAACCCAAACCTAACCCTAACCCTAACCTTATACCCCTATCCTTCACCAACCCTCCACCCTCCCTATAAATTGACCCAAAGACTGACTGTTTGTGCACAAACGAAAAAGTAAGTAGTCTTCTAGTGTGTAATCGGAGTTAATTTAGACATAGTTGGAATGTTAATGGTAACTTCAGAAATTCTAGATGATGGTGAAGATGAGGTTGATGAAGAATACCTTATGGTTCTCAACTAAACTATCGAATCGCTGATTTACCAAAGAGGTATTATATAAAGGATTTTTAGCACGTCTCCTAAGGAATTGTACCACCTCTCTATTTATAATTTGTTTTTTATTCATGACCATTTGTTTGATTATGTTATCATAATTTGGGGACTGGCTACAGTGCTCGCAAGCATTGAATGCTCACACCTATCTCACCATCTTTCCCCCCCTCTCTCCTCCCTTCTCCCTCCTTTTAATGGTGAGATCGGTGTGAGCATTCAATGCTTGCGAGCACTGTAGCCTACTCCCATAATTTGATCCTTGGATCTAGTTCCATAGTTTTCAATTTTGCAGATTCCATTTTCAACTTCTAATATATATCTTGGTGTCTTTTATTTGTCGTTAATTATAATCCAAAAACAAAGTAAATATGACTTATAAATATATTATTTTGTTTGTTCTTGATGGTGTCTTGAATATATATTCATCCGTATGACAAAATCAACTCTTCTGTTGCAGAAGAGGAGCTGTAGGGGTTGTCCTCGTGTTTCGACATGCCAGGGTTGCAACTGCCGCTACTCAGACTGCAACTGCCGCACTTGTGTCGACTTCATGCGGAACCAAAATGTTAAACCCTAGAAGCCCCCAACCCCAAAAGTCACCCTCTCCTTGTTTTGGCTTCGCTCCTTCTGCCCGATAAATGAAGATTTAGGGCTCGTTTGGTGGACCGGTGGACCGGACGCGCATAATCTAAAACTGGACACTTGAGGCACATGCAATACTTTTAGAGATAATAGAAACACCATGACCTTCAAGTATCGTTAATTAAGTCCTTGGATTCAAATGAATTTTCTTTCAAAATACCAACTGAGATGTGTAATTGAGAATCGCGGTACATTCGTACGCAGCATTTGCCCTTAGATTGAAGGAGAGGTTCTGTCTAGTGACAATATAAATTACCCTTGAAATTATTAGTTTGTAAATATTTGTAAACTTGTATAGTATTGTATAATGTCTTTATCTGAAAATAAACAGTGAATTCTTGAATTCTTGATTAATATCGAGTTCATAACTTCATACTAAAGATTGAGTTGAGGCATACTAAAATGTTTTGATATTACGCCAAGTAGTTCTATATCCCACGGATCAACTGATCAAGCTAAAATATCCAGCTTTCGGATTAGGGCTGATAAAAAATTTTAAAAAAAATTCCTTGGGGGAATTCAAGTTTGGGAAATTTTTCAACATTAGGAAGAAAAGTGTATTTCTTGTGTAAATTGGGTTTGCTGAGAGGAGGTTTTCTCTATTGCACATTTAAATTACACATCTAAACAATAATTGTTATATTATTTAACCTAACAAAATTTAACGACTCTTAGTCATATGCATAACGTAAATATGCACATTTGTGCACTAGAGAAAATTTATTGCTCAAAGAATATTTGGGTTTTGGGTAGAATCATTCCATAAAGTAAATATCAAATGTGGGCTTGTTTAAGCCCAATTTCTCTCGTTTGGACCAAAACTAATAAACTGCAAGTTCTCTCCAAGTCCACAACATACATTTCATTTCAATTTTTTGATTATGATATCAGAATTTTTATTTCTTTTAACAACTTGAGACAGGTTGTAAGATTTTTATTTTCTTGTTCGTGAAATATATGCGGATTAGATAGCTTAAATGCGATGCAAAAATAAATAGGGTTAAGTAAAGATAACTACCCAACCTTTTGAAGTGATTTCAAATTAGTCTCAACCTTTTTAAACATTCTAAATAACTACCTAACGTTTTAAAAATTAGACATTTATTAGGTCACCATCGTTAAGTGCAGAAGTTACCAACATTAAGTGATTTTGTTACTAGTGTAAAATGATGAGGTGGACAAATTCTAAAGCTGATTTTCACTAATCGTAGTCTTTGGAGCTCTAAATTCCCAAATCGACCTCTATTAGCCAAGTTAAATTGTAAATTTACTTGGCTAAAGTGTGTCAATATGGAGATTTAAACCTCCATAGATGACATAAGAATTAAAATCCTCTTTGATATTTGTTCATGTTATCACTTAACATTAGCGAATCTAACAAATGTCCAAATTTCAAAATTTTAGGTAGTTATTTGGAATGTATTAAAAGGTTATGACCAATTTGGAATCACTCCTAAATGTCGGGTAGTTATCTGAACTTAACCCAAAAAAATATAAATAAATAAAAAACACATCTAGAAAATGTCAATTTAAAGGCTTGTAACCAGAGGCGGATCCATAGTGGGTCAGCAACCCCCTGAACTTATAAAAACCTCCATTGAAGACTTGGTATTGACCTTTTGTAGTTGTGAAGTTTCCTTTGAAGGTTGCCCTGTACATGCTTGATGAAATGCACAATGAGGTTGTTTGTGTCTAGGTGTTGTCCTTGCCTGTGCGCTCGCGTAAGGTTGTGCAACTTTGTTGTGCCTACAATCTGCGTGCATGCTTCTGCCTCCCTTTTATTGACTTCTAAAAGAGGAAATGCTTAGGCAATCGTATATTTTGCTCAACTTACTTAAAACTCCTAAGCTCATGAATACGTATATATTTTTTTAAACTTATTAAAAATCATTTATTTGAATCTAGTCCACATAATACAAAATTACAAATCCTTGCTGCAAGTCTGCCAATGAGTTTGATTTTAATTTTCTTTCAAAAATCTAAACAATAGTAATTTTCAATTATTTGATAAACAACTTGTAGAATCAAACATCACTTTGATCAGTTATATATTTAGAGAGATGTTTTACTTGTATTCATAATGAAATTATAATGCAATGTTATTAGAATACAAAAAAATCGTCGTCAAAATTTGTTGATTGTGATGTTGTTTCTCACATGAATTATGAATAATAATACTACCCTTTAATTTTGAGGATATTTTTTGTCTAAAAAAAGTTGACAAACTTTTACACCTTGACCCCCAATGAAAAAATCTTGAATATGTCATTGCTTGTAGCTCAAGTAGTAAGATTGTAAGAGCATTTATACATGTACCTGAGTTTTTAGGTTTGACTCTTCGTACTATTACATGTATCAAAATAAGTAATGATTACGCACACTATACCTTGTTAGATTTTAACATGTTGTTTTATGTTTATAAACTGTCAATCTTTGTTTAGCGATATTTTTCTTTATAAAACTTGAAAAAAAAATTGAATTTAAATTTCCCATCCGAACCCATAGTTTTAAAAAAATAATCTGATAGTACTATTTGATTAAAACACATGTAAAATGTGTTTGTATACAACTGTATGTTGGGCAAGGATAAACGCCATGTGATAAAAAGTAGTACTGCTTTTCAGTTAGGTTTTTGATAACACATGACATGGTAGAGATCGATGGTTATCATTGGCATGGGGTGATCAAATCAAACACATGTTTTAAAGTCCTAGCTAGAACCCTAAACCCAACCACATGTTCATGTTTGTCTCACAAGTCACAACCTCGTTGTACTTTCTTTCTTTGCATTCGTTCCTGTATTCTGCTCGTGAAACTTATGGCATAATCGAAGAAATGCAAAACCACACGTCAAAACTAATGATGAATCAAGTTTATAATATAAGGAGTGTTAGAGCAAATCGCGCACACAATGGGTAAATCAACTTAAGCCGGCCGGACGTTTGTTTTGATAGTTTCTGTTTGGATCTTCTATTTTTTCGGTCACACCATGGGGCATAGGTCTCTTGCGTGAGAAACATTATTGTACGATGTCTTAATTAGTTTCACAGTTAATTAGGGGATTATGGTGTATTGATACACTTATGTTGGATTTGCATAAAGAGATAGTGAGATGAACTTTAAATTAATCGTATATGTTGCTTAAGTAACGGGATTTTCATTTTTATACAAGTGGGACTAATTTTGGTGCCTATTTCGCATTCTTTGACACAAACTGAACTGGTTATTTTTAATGTCTACATTGATAGGTCATATTTTGCAAAAAATAATTCAATCCGAAACTATTTATCAATTTTATTCTCATAATGAAATTTCAGTTTTGCTTAGAACATTATGTTCGTCAATTTATTTGGTCACAATTAGACGTCTCAATTATTTTTCGACTTAAATAATATTTTGCAATGATGATCTACGAAGTAAAGCTTGATAAATACAAGGTTCATATCATTAAAACTCAATGCAAAATGGTATAAATGTCTAATGTAGTAATGTTGTATCTTTTATGTCCCAATAGCACGATATTGAAGTCACATATTACGAGTAAGAAAGATGACATTATCAATTGTGGAGACACTCGTAAATACATTAACAGCTAAAATCAGCCAACACGTGACATCAAAACAACTTTTTTTTTAAGAAACATATAGACTGAAATTTATAAACCACCAACACATACAACTTGTGTGGCTCTCGTTGCCCATTACTCCTCAACAAAATCTCAACCGTTCTCAACCTAGTGTTTGTTACGTTGTAAAAACGAGAATGATACCTTTCATGCAATTGCTTTTTGTACCATTGATTTTGTGCACACAAAACGTCTTGAATGATTAATTTGAGTTACAAAAAAAACAGAGAGACAAAGATAGCTCCACATGTCGGTCCCACCTACAAGTCATTCCCATTCCAATCACGCCAAACTTGCGCGCAACCACCACTCCCTAGTCCCTACTGCGTGGTTGTGTGTCAGCCGTCACCTTTCGCCGCACACGTGGCGCTCATCCGCTGGGCCGCTGCCTGATTCAATTTTCTTTTTCTTTTTTTTTAAATTTTCTGTGCTGTCACTTGCTGTAGTTGATTCATTTGTGTGGTTGAAATTGGAATTGGAAAGTAACGGTCCGCTGAGATTCCTCCACGCGGAGAGTTACCGTATGGTGAGGGGGTCACGCTTCACGGAGGAGCGTTCTCTACGCAATGAAGCCTTGAAGCAGCTCCGCCGTGGCCCCACCACCCTCTTCTCAATAAACATAAACAAGACAATGGGATGCCTCTATTTATTCCACTATAAAATATCTTAATAAACTTACTTCAATAAAATTTTTTTCCATTTTATGGTCTTTAATTATTTCTAAATTATTATTTTAAAAATAAGTCACGAGGTTTCAATTTTTCTCACATTGCACTTTGATGTTTTGAAATTTTATCAATTTACACATTTTGTCTCTTTGAATGTCTAATAATCCATTAAATTAAAAAGATTTTTTTATTAATATGGTACAAATGTGGATTACAAGTTAACATATATACAGGTCTCACGCTCACATTGTCATTAGTTTAATGAATTATCATACAAACAATCAAGCTGAAGGTATAAATTGATATAATTCAATACATTTAGGTGCAATATGAGAAAATTGAAACTTTGTGATCCATTTTCAAAATCACTCCAAACTTATAGGGTACAAAATATAATTAACCATTTTCTTTATAAAGGGAACATAGGGTCAAAAAAAAAAAGAAAACAATATCAGTTCTAGCTCATGCTATTCAATCCATTGGAAATCATTTATTTTCTTATTTTAACTTTTTTTTCAATGCTACTATTTCTTTTTTACTAACATGCCAAATAGTTGTGATACAAAATACTACGTAATATATAATTGATATTATTATGGCAAAAGACTTTATGGTTAAACATTCAAATAATTCTAAAAATACTATTCATTTACAAGCCATAAAAAAACAATCAAATAAAAAGAGTGGGGACAAGATGGTAAAAGAGTGGAAATAAGCGGGAAAAGGAGGGGGAGTAGAGAGAGAGATAAAAGAAAAAAAAAACAAATAAAAAACAAAAAAGAAAGGACGGAAGAGGAATAGGCACAACAATGGGAGGAGAGAGAGAGATAAAAAAAAATAAAAACAAAAACAAAAAAGGAAGGAAAGAAAGGACAGGAGGATTTAAAATAAAAAAAATTGAAATAATACAGAAAATTTAAAAGAGCAGTTGGAGTCAATCACTTTAGTTACAGGCAGTTCACCAAAAGATAAAAACCAACGAAAAAAAATTGAAACCCACAACTTCAAAATCTCATATTCCAGAATTTTGGATGAGAAGCTTGCAGCATCTCTTACCATCTCAGTGCTCCTCAGGTAATCCTCTTTCTATTTCTTCTGCAATTTATTCATTTTGGGTTTTTTACACTAAGTATTTATTAATACACCTACCTATATTTGTAAGTCGCGCGTAGTGCACCGTGATAAGAAAAAAGACCTTCCGCATGCGCTAGTTCGCATGCTGGAAGGCTAGTAATATATAATATTATATATTTTAGTATACTAAACATCTTGAAGTTATGAGATTAGAAGTTTGAAACTTTTAGTTGTAATATAAAATTAAGTATTTTGAACTGTAGGGTTTAGTATGTGATTTTGATAGTAAATTTAAGTTACAACGTTGATAGTTTGATGATGATTTTTTTATTAATTGAGAGGTTTACAATTTTTTTCTAATATTTATAGCTCTGGAATTTTCATTTGGTAATAGATGCTTGTTAAACCGCAAATCGAACCAAACCAAATCGCAACATTGGTGAACCGATTATATCGATTTTAAGCATCGGTTTTAAGTCATTGGGGTTTGGTTGTGGTTTGAAAGTTAGATAAATCGAAGAGTGCAGTTTGGTTTGTGGTTTGGACCCAAAATCAAACCAACCCCAAACCGCGCCCATCCCTAGTTGCACTTAAGGTTTTAGCGTTTGCGCATTTTATTATATTTTTTAAAATTTAATTTATATATATATTTTTAAAGGAAAAATGTTTTAACATTTTTAAAACACTAGTCTCTTGCCACAAGCATACGCGTACGCGTGTGACAATTGACTCTTTTTATTTTATTATTTATTATTTTATTTGATGATATATTAATGTTTTATTTTTTTTATTTTACTTATTTTAATTATTATTGTTTTAAAAAAAATATATTTAAAAAATAATAATGAATTTATTAACCACCCACAGTCCCACTGCATAGGTTTTTTTTTTATTTTTTAAATTCTAATAAAAAAAGGACAAATTAAGTATTATAAAAGCTTCACTCTTTTTGTCTTCTCCCTTTATATTTTTAAATCATGTAAAAGGTTATTTATTTCAACATAAAAATTTCTTTTAGTTTTAAAATGAAATTGTCAAAAGGAAAAAATCTTGAGTGTTGAATGGTACGGCTATTGAATGATTCAGATTAATTTACAGTGAGCTTCAAATAAATCTTAAACTATTCAAAAGTACGTACCATTAAATAATGCTTATTATTCAATGGTACGTAACATTGAAGTTTGATCCGTCAAAAGGTTCAAAAATACTTCCAAAAATTTGCAAGGTGTTTGGAGGTTGTGATTTTCAATGATGGTGACGTAGTCAAATAGTGACACGCGGTGTTCTCCGAAATGCCGCTCCAACTTCTGGTGGAGAATTAGTTGCCATTGCGGGGCTCACTTCGCGCCACAGGTGGTAGCAGCCAGATATTTTTCAGAAGAACCTCACATTTAATATTTAATATTACAAAGGCCACAGAACTATTCTGACCCAAAAAAATCTTGTTCAATAAGAAAACACCATTTTCCCTTTTGCCCATTTTTGTTATCGTTTTACTGAATTCACCCTCAACACCAAATAATATGTTTGATAATACCCTCACCTAGGGATGCAACTTGGGCGGGTTAAATGGTCAACCCAATCCTAACCCAACATTCATAATTCAGATTTGGGTTGGATTCAATTTCATTTGCCCAATGTTACTAAGTTCAATTTTATAACACCTCATTTTGTAAAAATTTTCAAATTTTGAACCAAATATAGTCAATACTATTCAATTTTACAAATCATCGTCCATACAAAAATTTAACCAAATAGTGTGGAGACTATTTATAGTGTTTAAATCATGCAATATTGAAATAAAATTATAAGAGAATACTAAAGTTTCAACCAAAAGAAACATAAAAGCAACATTATCGTTCATTGTTCAAATAAAAACCATAAAAAACTTCAACCCAACCCAATAAATGATGGGTTGAGGTTAGGTGGGTTTGGGCGGTTTTTATTTTATTCTAATCCGCCCGATCGGGTTTGAAATTGAGTTGGGCATGAGCAAATTTGGGTTGACTCAACCCAAGTTGCAACCCTATCAACACGAAATAATGCCACAATGTGCACAAATATAATTGCTTTTTGCCAATGCAGTCATCTGCAATAGTGCCACTATGTTTAGTTTTTCTTAATATGTTTTAATAGGACAATAATGTCTTTATAAATGGGGGAAATATTACAAACTCATAGTGATTATATACATAAAATACTGCAATGAAATCAAGTTTGATTCCTTCCTAATGCAATTAGTTTTTGAGGGCATTTCTCTACGCATTCAAATTCAGAAATGAGCAATATTCATGAATTTAAAAACCATGCGAGTTTGAAAATGGTAATCATATACAATCACATGTAAATCCAATTTATAAATTCTAAATGCTTCATGACCTTTGAATACATGGAAGTTATTTTCGCAAGCTCTTTTATCTTCTTGCACCTCTTGATTTTTTTACCTTTATGATTGGATAATTAAAAGTGATTGAATTGACATAAGCAGTGAAAATTGAGAATGTGAAAATCGCTATCCTAAATGTAACGCAACACAACAATATAGATAATAAAGGGGATAGACAAAGAAAAAGCAAAAACCTTCTAAGTCGTCCTTGTAACTTTGAGTGATTGCACGAATTGGAAATTCACTTTAGGAGTAGGTGTGCTAAGAAAAAATTGAGTTGGGGGCATACACATGAACTAATCAAAAGTAAGAGGAGTGAAGGTTGCAAAACCCAAAAGTTGGAATGATAATATTTTAATATAAGAGCATGTGTGGGCAAATTTCGAGGGGGACGAGGTTTATTATGTGGACAGAGACTGAGTTGTGAGGTGTGGGTTGTGAGTTGTGTGTTAGAGGAGAAGTCTTAAAGCCAAAATACAGACAGACACTCTTCCTTTCCTTCTCCTCCATAATTTCTCTTCCTCCACTCAAACACTCCCAACATTTTCAGCCATAATTTTTTTTTGAAAAAACCAACTCTCTCTCTCTCTCTCTCTCTCTAACCTCTCTCTCACTCCCCACACCATTTCATTCCCCCACACCGCCTTTCTCTCCATATAATCCCCCTCGCCACACCCACATATCCTCTCACCGCACCACCTCTCCGAACTCCCAAATCGTCTCGAAACTTGGACTCCTCTTTCTCTTCGCCGGAAATCGAGAGATGAAGAAAGTGTTTAGGGCTTGCGAGCTCTGCGACCAGGAAGCCTGTATCTACTGCCCCTCCGACTCCGCCTTCCTCTGCTCCCGCTGCGACGCCCGCGTCCACCAGGCCAACTTCCTAGTAGCCCGCCACGTCCGCCAGCCTCTCTGCTCCAATTGCAAATCCGTCGCCGGAACCCCCGATCTCCACTCTCTCTGCTCCTCCTGCTCGCCTGAATTTTTTTCCGGTGACTGCGACGGGGACACCATGTCGTCATCGTCGTCGGATTGTTCCGCCTGCATCTCCAGTACTGAAACGGGGACCACAAAGGCTGGGTATGAGAACCGGAAATCCGAGAGCTCCGTGACGGATGTTTCGGGAAACATTCCGTCCAGATTCTCCGGCGCGAAGAGGAATATTCCGTCCAGATTCTCAGGTGAGAAGAGGAATAATCACGTACGGAGGGTGCGAGCGCGAACTTTAAGGAGTGTGGATGCGAAAGCGGAGGGCAGTTTCGTAAATTGGTGTAAGAAGCTTGGGGTGAATAGTAATTTGGCGGCTGCGGTTGTTTCGACGGCGTCAAATGCGTTGGGATTCTGCCTGGAGCGGTTGGCGGGTGTGCCTCTGAGAGTGTGCCTTGCGGCGTCGTTTTGGTTCGGGTTGAGATTCTGTGAGGACAGGTCGGTTTCCACGTGTCAGAATCTGCAATGGGTCGAGGAGCTCTCCGGAGTGCCGGCTAAGCTGATCCTGGCCGTCGAAGCTAAGCTCGGGAGTGAGCTGAGAATTAGGCGCGCACGGCGGGACGATCTGGAGGAGGGCTGGGCAGAGTGTTGAGACTTGAGAGTGTGGAGTCTTTTCGCACGTGCGAGTGCAATGTACGCGTGTGAACTCAAGTGTCAATTATGATGGTGATTAATTAGTCAGTAGAACATTTAATTAGGCTCCAGCTGAGGGGGAAAGGATTAAATTAACTTTGTAATTTCGTTTGTTTGTTTTTTTTAAAAATTTTTTAAGATCACAACCAGAAATTCTTGAAAATCGATCGATCTTGGCCACATTTTCATCATTAATTTTGGTTCATATGTGACTTGATTCTTGACCATTATATGTTTATTAATGCTCTACAATTCGGAGGGCTTAGAGTTTTATGGTCGAGTTACGACATGACAAGAGTTTGACTCTCCGAGGGACCTCTTGTCCACATTTTTAGATGTGAGAGCAGAAAATTAGCACCACATGGTAAATTGATCTTGGGTGAGATGTGTTAAAATGAGTTTTAAACGTGGACCAAATCTTTGGTAGGTGATGGTTGTGGATGTCCTTCAACGGATCCAACAAGTAATTAACCCTAATTTTGAAAAGAAAGATCCATGTTACTAAAATGATGGGATTCCGCCAATTACTAATTAGTCTGGTAAAATTAAGTCCTTTTACTTACTTAGATCTCAAATTTCATGGACGCAAGTTTGTTAAATTAAATTATGATTAAATAAATAAATTTAAGTCCTTTTACTTACTTACTTATACCCACATTGTCTAGTGTGAAAATTTTTAGGGAGTTTTAGATTTTGGCCCTTACAATTCATGATTCTTAGATAAAAACCCATCTATTTTTAAACATCCAATAAAAACCCAAATTTAAAATGTGCAGCCACACTGAAACATTATTGACCTACTAATACAACTTATTTACACCCATGCCACTAATACAACTGATTTTGTTCATGTAGGTACATTATTATTTTTTAAATATAAATATATATATATTACAAAAAAATAATTTTTCCTAAACATTGTATACACAACACTTTAGTATTTTATATATTGAATAAAATACAACCTTTTATTGACCAAAAAAAAAAAAAATCGGAAATGCAGTCTTCCTTTTTGTAGGTGAATTTTTTCATGTATTATTACATATGTTATGCACATTTTGTTTTTGTTTATTTACCAATGTTAGGTAAGTTATTGTTCATGTAGGTAAATTATTGTCCATTTGTAGGTGAATTATTTTTCATGTAGTATTACATATGTTATGCCGTTTTGTTTTTATTTATTTTTACCATATGTTAGGTAAATTATTGTTCATGTAAATTAAATTATTTTTGTAATATAAACAAAAAAAAATAATTTACCTCGCTGTGTATACCATGACACCCATGTTTTATATATTGAATCAAATACGAACTTTTATTGTGAAAAAAAATATCGAAATGCGGTCTTGTTAAAAGCTGTAGGTGAATTATTTTAAATGTATAACATATGTTATGCACATTTTGTTTTTTATTTATTTTACCATATGTTAGGTAAATACAGATTGCACACGAATTTATATAGAGGCCAGAAATGTCTGTTTAATTTTGGGAGAAGCAGCATCTATTAAACGCTAGAAACCCCGAAAATCGGTGCCTTTTCATATTTCCAATTTGGTAAGAAAATGAAAAATAAATTACAAATGCCTAATTTTTATGCAAAAATTTGAAAAGAATAACCAAAACATGATAATGCATTTGAATACAATTACATATATACGATCTTTTAATTTTTTTTTGTTTAAATTGAGATAATAAGCATTAATATTCAAGATTTATTGTAATCGTTGAAATTAATGATATTGTTCAATAAAAAAATGTAATTCGTATAGTTTTCTTAGGACATTAATTCGTATTTGACATTAGTATGCAATGAATTTATAACATTAATGTTTTAAATTTTTTTAATTTTTACAAAATCATTAAGCTACCACTTCCTGATACTGCTGTGGGAGTGGTATTGTGTCTGACAAACGTACAAAAAGGGTATATTAGGCATCAGAAAAATGTAAAAAGTGTAAGTAACGTATAATTAATGAATTTGCTTATGTGTGGATCCTAGTCAGCACAGGTTATTTTCCAGTAAAAAAATCGTATCGGGTTTTATATGGAGAAAAATGAATGTGAGGGTTAAGTCATATTTTTATAAATTTTCTTATGCGAGGTGTATAAACATCTTCCTCATGTCTCTTTTTTTGTCAAACGATAGTAGATTAATTAGATTCTTTGATTAATGTTTACATCATATCGTAATCAAAGAGGATTGAATGTCAGATTTGGGGGGATAACAAACTTCATTTATGCGTACCTCCACTTCTTATTACACACAAAGCTATCAAATGCGGGGAACTTTATTACAATGGTGTGGTGCAAGGGAAAACACAACTAACAAAAAACCTTGCCAATTGCCAAATATCTTGGAGCAATCCTTCAATGCTAGTATCTATACTCATTTCTTCCCGTAGCATATGAATGAGATTAGATGAATCTGACTCAATTGCCAAAATATCTTCTTCATGTCTCTGTCATCACTATATGCAACCAATTTTTTTCCCTGTTTTTGATAGGAAAGGAGAATATAACAAAAAAACACCCTCTTGGTAACTAAAACTACAAAATCCTCATAACCACGCTAATCTCTCCTCATTAGGTAGGGTTTGCAACTAAACAATATTAGTAGGAAAAGAGTGACCCGCATTTGCCACAAAATTAATTACGCTAATAGACAATACGCGACTAAACTTTTGTCCTTACCAACATGGTATTTTTAGCATTTCTTGCTATAAAAGAAATACTCTCTCATAACCGTTATCATATGTGGCACAAGATAAGATGTGTTACCACATAATAAGATGCATTGTGTGTGGTGGGTGCAAATTTGTTGACATTTTCTTAAAATACACTCAACACTTCTCTTCAAAGTTATCACTCATCAAGTTAACTTGCTCATCTGACCAAGTAAACTTTCAAATCTTGAGAGATTCCTTCTTTTAGATAGTGTGGTGGTAAATTTGCCCATGTCTCATGCATAAAAGCAACCAGAAGGCATAGGAATACTAAATAGGCAAGTTGGATCACATAATAATGGAATTGATAAAATAGGTTGGTACCTTGAGTACAAAGAATAAAATAACTTTTAGAAATCAAATTCTTGACATGTCGTGTCGGTCAGGTTATGTAATATTATGTGAAAAAAATTTATACATAACATTGTATTGTTATACCAAAACGTCGCAATGATGGTGAAGATGTTCCGTGTGAGTCATTCTCTACAAAGAGAGGTCAATAATAAAGTAAAGCAGATATTAAAAGTTAATAATTATAAATGTGAGGGCTAAAATGTGGCGATTCTGATTTTTGGGTTTGGTGGAGGAGAAAGAAACATTCAATAAGTTTGGTTGTGGCCGCAGTTAGAAGTTGTTGTTGCAAGAATCCAATGAAAAGAGAGATTGGTGGGGGGCTTAATTAATTAATTTCTTAATTAGTGGTAATTAATGATTGTCACTTCAACGGCTCCATCTATAATTATCTGTCCAGACTAATTAGGTATAGGTGTAAAGATGCTGACCCTGAATCTCATCTCTGGTTGGTGTTGGATATCAATTATTTTCTGCATCCATTGGCCAATGAGATTTGTAGGTTTTTTTCTAGGCCAGTAGAGAGAGAAGAAATGCATGCATGACCACATATCAAGCATATATATATGTAATTATATATGAATATATAATTTGACAATGTTAAAAGATGTTCAAGGTACATAATATGGATGTTGAAGGAAATAGTGAAAGCCTAAACATAAAAAAAGTATACGAAAATATCGATTATAGGATTGTGTGCATTTTAGTACATAGTAAAATGAATATTTTGACAAGAAGATCACCTAATTATTATAATCTAATCTAGAGTACGATTGAGGAAGAGAGAAATTCGAACTTCAGTATAAAGGGATAGACACACTGTCTTGGCCACCCACATTTGCACATAGTTAAATGATTTTGAAATATAGCTATCACTAGTAATATGGTCTAAATGTATTTTCTTCACTTGTAAGTGAGATGTCTTAGGTTTGACTCCCGTAGTGAATGGAGAGTTCGATACCAAATTATTGTTCGTTCATTGTGGGACTTAACTCAATCCTCTGCCTCCAATATTGTTGTATCTAAAAAAGAAATGGTTATCACCTAGCGACTTTCACAGCCTTTTCAAATTCAGGCTAAAAACGTTTAGAATTTGGAAGATCCAAACCAGAATTTGTCATCAAACGCATTGGGGGAGATAATGCAGATGTAATCTTCCTATTTCACTAACCATACATGCTTAGTTCAAGTCGAAAGCCAAGCTTCTACTCAAACGTAGTTTGAAGTGTTATTTGTTAAAAAAAAATGTCATCATCATCGTTTGATTTTAGAAAAATTCCTAATGCAAGCTTGGAAAAATATCAGTGTTCTTGGCAGTGACTGGTTGTAAATCTTCCTTCTACAGCAAGCTTAGGCAAAATTTCTCGGAGAATAATACCGCGAGGACCCGGCGTGACACGGTTAATGTTGCCCCAAGTTGAACACAAGTCTACCTGATCAGGTGTTGAGTTCTGTAGGCTCTTACTTCTCCCTATGCCAGGGCACCATTCACCCGGAACCAACCCTTTTGAAGTCCGTTTCAAGACACTCTCATCGATCTTGTTTAGCACCGGATCATCTTCTGCTCGAAACGGTCTTGCAAAGGCTGCTCCACTTGCCAGCATTTGATCATAGTGTGACATGTTTAGGACTTGCGCTTCTCCGAGCGCATTCGAGTCCCAAACAATGTACCTTAGGTCATTGTTCACTACAGAGTTTTGGAACTCAGGTGAGCTGCAGATGATTGTGTGGAAGTAGGATTCAAGAGGGTAGGGCACATTGCTGAGGTACATCAGTAACTTCCTGGGAAAGTTTTCCCATCCTTTGACACAGTAGTCCATGAAATCTCGGGTTAAAATCGTCCAAGGCGAACCTATATATTTCACAAAATTATAATGAAACTTAGAATTTTGCCAACTTGCAGCTATTCTAATAGCACAACATGTTGAATACGAGAAGTTTTTCAGTAACACTGAATGTGACACTCAAAAGTTTCTCGTTAAATGTTCTTTAAGAGCAACTTACCTCCAAAGATTTTGAAAGCATCTGGCATGGTTCTTTTCTCTACAACATACAAAAGTGGAGCAACATTTTGCAGGTATAAGCTAGGATCATCAACGATTCGATCCGTATGCCTGCAGACAATCATCTTCCATTTAGAAAATTCAGGACATGGTAAATGGTGAGTGAAAAACTCAAGGTGCCTAATTTCTTTGAAGAAAAAAGAGAAGAGAGAAACTAAAATGTATAAAAAGGCTATTTTTCTTACTCTTTCCAGCCAGTCTTGTTTGTAAAATGTACAAAATTGGTATTCCTTGGCAATAAAGTGAAAGCATGGAGCAAATCTGATGAACAAAATAAATTCCTAGTCAGTAAATCAAATAACCAAGATGGTTTTCCAAACTAAAGTCATAAAGTTCCTAAGTATACATGTGTTTTATGAAATAAAAACGAAATGGTTATCAAACGCGCCTAGAGGATACTGAAACCCGAGTATAAGTGATGTTCAGCATTAAGTGAATCTGCCAATAATATAAGTGCTTTTGATGTGAAAGCACTTACCATCCTGATTCATGAGTGGATAGTCAGAAGCACTTAAGGTTATGAACCAGTCCCAATCTGCACTGAGCTTTAGAAGCAATGCTGCAGCATGAAGTGTGGCAGCAAGAGCAGAAGACCCCATCTGGTTGAGAGCATAACTTTTCCCAACAACATAAACATTTCCGAAAGATCGAAAAACTTTTTCGGATTGAACGGAGAGAGCTAGCTGCCCTCTATCATAATCCGACGAACCCGAATCAAGCTGCAGCAAATACCGATTTCTTGGATGATATATTGCCTTCAAAAGCCTCAAAATCTTCTCACTTTCTCCTTTAGTTCCACATATCCAATAAGCAAAGATAGGGGGGTTGCCATTCCCTTTCAATGGCACTATCATTGAGAGCTGGTTTTTGTTGCCATATCTAGAAAACACATTGGGAGATGATCTTGAAATTGCTCCCAACAAGACTAAAGTAACCGAAAGTGCTAGGATCCATAGACGATAACCCGAACACCACCAAGAAGTGTTTGATATTCTCATTGGGGGAAGCTTTAAAACCATTCAAATGCAAAGACCTGAGCGTAACCAAGTTGACTAGACTGTGGGGTTCCTCTCTGCACTGAAGTTCGAATCCTCCTCTCTGCAATAATAAAATTAAATTAGACTATCGCTCGAATGAAGAAGAGAAACCATTCAAATCCAAAAATTTGGACAAGACCTTAAAAATGGAAGTAGCTTTAGTGCTCTTGAGAAGAGCAAAAATGTATCCATGAACTTGAAAGAAAAGGTTGAGTTTGGTGAAGGGTTCATGGGTTTCAGTTGGACCAAAACAAATGAAAAAGGCAGCTGTGGAAACAAGGTGAGAGGTTGGGGAGATTGGTTTTGAAGAAAACAAGGAGAGATTTTGTCAAATTGGAAGACGTTCAACACAAGGAAACGAATTGTCCATGATGGCAGGCCTTTTGAAAGGGACTTGGAGAAAAAGAGAGAGAGTTGAGAGGTGGCTTTTTTATACTGGTTAAGATGCTCGTTTCATCATAATCTTTTTAATCGCTTTAATTGTGTCATTTTTGTAACACTACGTGTCAGTGTAATGCTGAACGTTTGGTGTTTGGTTGAAAACTCTGAAATGCAAGTATTTGAAAAACTAAACTATATTCTTGGTGTAGTGGTTTTTATGAGGGACGAAAAAGAAAGCGGACAATGAGCACCTATTCATTTCAAACGGGCGAGACCAAACTCATTGGGTGTGTGAATAAGAAATACAGGGGATGCTGACCTTGTTGGATTCAAAGTTGCACACAGTTACTCATGTTTTTGTCGCTCGTTCGAGTAAAACCAACTCTTTTTGTGCTGGTTTTCTAGTTTCAGAGATAGAGCATTGCAAAAGTTTGACTCTCGCCTTCCTCGTTCCTCCTATATATTTACTACTTTTTGTATTTTAGGAAAGATGATGTTATTGATACTTCAATAATGTTGTCGTGCACTTCTACTTACACAAATTTTCTCGTCTTTTTATAAATTTGGAGTAGATTATGATCTTTGCTCCCTATGAAATATGAGTTTTTTTTTTGTTGGTAAATCCTATGAAATATGAGTTAAAAAAGTTTCATACTAATGGCCAGTAATTTGGGCCAATCAAGTTTCTGTTATGAAGCCCATTATGTGGGCGGGTCGAAATGCACCCGACCCGGTTGCATCATATCTCACTTTCAAAAATGAAACAAGGAAATGCTTAGTGAAAAGATTGTAACAAGAGGTTTCAATAACATTGCTCTCTAGACAAGTAACTGCGAAAAATCCTTAGTGTTACTCATCATCAGGTACTACGAGATGATGGACGGCTGAGATTGATTCATATTTAATCTAACGGTTGACATTAATTATAAAAATAATAAAAAGTGGTTGTATTTAATAGTACGTATTACTAAGGCAGTATCCAAGCAACTGCTAAATAACACGCATTTTTGCATTCCCTCAACCTTTACACATAAGTAACTGAAGAACTCTCAAGAGGAACCTGCATCGTGGCGTTTGCTGACAAATCGAAAACCCTTTGCCTCTCGATAAATCACGCAATCCCGTTTCTCAAATTCAAATCCAGCTGAAAAAAGAAGAAGACGTAAATTGGCAAATGCAGACAGTAGGAGCACCTTAAATAGTTCAAGAAAACAGAAATGGAGATAAGATGTATGAGCCATGACAACTCACAGTGGAACTTACGGCTCTAGGGCAGCAACAGCTTGCCAAATGACCGTAAAAAACGGCTTGCCAGGTTTCTTACTGCTGTCCAACGTGTCAGCCTTCTTCCAAAACCGCCGTGTATTCTACAAAATCATAGATGAGCCTTAACCATAAGCTTCAACATGATTTTGATTAATGTAGCATCACAAAGTGGCAAACATATTTTCGAATAATCATGTATCGTTTCAAATGCGTAATAAAAAAAACCGTTACATAAATCTGTCTCGAATCAATATCCGAAGCTGACCTCATATCAAGATCATTAAAGTGTTTTGAGTATTCTCAGAGATCAATGACGAGAGTTTTAGTCCAAAAGTGTTGGACACCATAATCTTTCATAACCCACATGTCAAACTGGCCAGACTTATCCGAAGTAGCTAGGCGGGGGTAATGGTCGGAACTCTTGTGTCGAAAGAATATATAAACTCGGAACTCTTCATAGGCGAGGTAATGCGCCAGTGAAGAGCTCTGTGCAGAAAGGAATTGAAAGCTAACTGAACCAGATCCTGTTCGACAAATAAATTCACACGGCGCTTAGTTGTAGGCCTAGTGATTTATATGAACACTGATTGGGAGATTGCGAGCGTGCCACTACTAGATACCGCTAGCAGACGGTGTATGTGTGTGATTTGAGATTGCGCTATTTAACTTATAACCAAAAGATTGTGCCTTTAAGTGAGAGGCTCAACTTAGGTTCTTTATTTGCCTTGCATGTTAAGGACTTTAATTGTTATGTAGATATATATAACAAGGCTTATATGTTTGAAATATAGATTGGATATAAATTGGTTATATTCAATCCGAATGCTTTAATAATAAAGACAGTAAGCAGTAAATAAAGAAAATACAGTTTGCATCAAAGTAAACATATATAAACTGAATTGAAAGTTTACGAATAAGTAAATACAATAAGTAAACAAAGCTGTAAACATCAACCAAAGTGTGGTTGGATTGCATATAAAGCCATCGAATTGGCTTTTATGCCCATCGGATTGGAGACAAAGCCATCGACAAAGCCATCGGATTGGCTTTTATGCCCATCGGATTGGAAATAAAGCCATCGAAAAAGCCATCGGGATGGCTTTTATGTCCATCGGATTGAAGACAAAGCCATCGACAAAGCCATCGAAATGGCTTTTATGCCCATCGACTCTTTGGGAAGAAGAGAATAGCCTAAATGAGATTCTTTCTCAGGCTTAATCGATACCACAGAGAGAAGTGGCAGAGCTAATTCTAAGATCGGAGGTTTCCTGATCTAAAAGTTTTAACACAAGTTGTCGAAGCTTTGTGAATGATTGGTTGCTTAAAGCCTTATATAGGCTTATGAAAGCTTGTTGTTGGGTTGTATGAACTGATGAATGCCACTTCTTGGCTTTCAAGAGAGAGAGGTTTTCCTCTTTGGTGTTTGAAAGGTTGGCTTTCCTTAGAACATGTATGTTCTGAATTTTGTTTGATTGGTTGAGTGTCCCCAGCTCTCTGTCTTTGCTTCTAATATATAGAGAGCAAAACCAATGTGAAAGCAACCCAACTTGATGCACGCACCTCAACCTAATTCCACTTGCAAAAAGATAGATAACATTAATTAACTATCCACTTGCAGATACCCAAAATATCTTGGTGCAAGTTTGGCCTAATTTCACAATAACCCCCACATAATGACATAATTTGGCTTTAGACCAAAATAGGGGTAAACATGACAATTTTGAGTGTAAACAGATCCTTAGTAGGAGCATTTCCAATGCTTCTCCAAGCACCGGTTCCGGTTCCAATGGTACATATCTCAGCCTCCCACTCCCAGTCATCGTTAAGTCATCGTCATTCGATGTAAAGGTTCTAAAACTAACTCCACAAAAGTAGCCAAATCGACACCAAGCTTTACCAGTAGGCGGAATTGCAATGCACTCCCCAAACATTGGATTGCAAACATATACGGAGCCATATTCCGACAAGCAAAGTAAACCATTGCACGAGTTTATCAATTCAAAGTCTGAAATGGGCAGGGCATTTTCTCAAGTAAACCTCATTTTTTTCTCAACCCGCCAACAACCCATTTCGGAATCTTCAGCACCACGTTCCTCCTCCTCCTCTATTACCTGGTTAAATACAAGTTCCCTACGATGGGGCTCCTTCTGGATCAAGATCATCCCAAAGGGAATGGTGATCTTGAAGAGTGGAGAAGATGAGTAAATTGAGGGTCGGAAATTAGAGAGAGCCAGGCTTTGCAAACGCACCTGCAGTTGAAGAGGGTGTTGATGGACAGCCGTGAGAGAATCTCCATGACTAATGCTTCTGGAAGTTGATGGAATTTGTAGGCACGTTTGGTTCCCATTCTTCTTCTTCTCGCTCGCTCCTTAGCTGCTGCCACCGATTTCTACTGTTTTTATTGCTTTTGATTCGTTTGAGGGCTTCCTTACTTTACGAGTACTTAGAAAAATCCACTTTTAGCTTCTCACACGTATTTTATTTTTGTGGCGATCTGAATAAATTAAAAAGAAATAATGATCATAATTAAACATAAGTATATGAAAGATTAAAAAATGTGTGTTTATCTTTTTTTTTATCAAGTTTCTCCACGGTCCTCGTGACTTGTAATTCCATGTGATTAACAACATTTTTCTTTGGTTACACAGAAAATTTTGAATACTTAACATATTCTTATCCCTCACCTTACCTACTTTCACTATATTACTGGGCTAACCCCAATGATTTAGATGATTAACAACATTTATTTTTCTATTCAATATTACAATTTAGTAGTATTTAACTATAGTTATAAGTGTGAGACTTTATATTCAACTCTCTTAGAATTTGTAAGACGCTTTTTAGCCGACTTTGGATGTGATAGAATCACTAAAAGAAACATAAAAAGAATAAAAAAAACCTTTCTCAAATGCTAATTAATTGGTACAATTCAACTCCAACACCAACCCATAATCCTTTTTATCATTAAATTACTAATTACATATATATTTTTATTAAGACTCTTACCCTATAAAATTATTTATGGTTGAGCTTTATTTGTTATTAGGTCATAATTTAGGAACCAAAATTATCACTTTCCTCCATTGCATGCCACTACCAAAAACACCAAAAACACCAAAAACACCAATTTTGGGGGCACACAACGTAAGACAAACCCAAGACAATCACCATCTCCAACCCCAAAATCTCTCACTCAGTTTTCGCCTCCGCAGTTTACAGTACACCCAACCAAACACTAAATCCACCCTCTTTCTCTCTCTCTGTGTATTCTCCATGGAAGCCCTCGCAAGCTCTGCCTTCGTCCCGGAGGCGCACCCAGTTCTAAACAACCCGAGTTCAATCAGAACGCTGAATAATCGAAGTGGGTTTCTGAAAGTCAGTCAAAGTTGTCGTTTTTCGGGGCTTCGGGTTCGAGCTCTCTCCGGGGAGGCCTCTGGATCCGGCGAAAGCGAGGAGCTGAGGCCTCTGAATAATGGGTTCGGTTTGCTTTCTGAGGACACTCTCTCTTTCTCTCAGGTATCTGATTTTGCAGCTCTCTGTGTATTTTTGTTTGAATGTTAATTTTGCAAACTTCTCAGCAATTGTGTGTGTGTTTTTATTAATTTAAATTTTTGATTAAACCGTATTTTGTTGTTAAGTAGTTGTGGGAAGTGGAAATAAGTGGAAATTGGAGTGTTAGTTGTTGGTATTGGTTTAGTTTTTTGATTTGTAAGACTTGTAAACTTTTGTGATCGGAGAAAAAACGAAGAATTTGACATGTATTGGTATCAACATATTGGTTTTGCTGAAAAATCAACAATCTTTATCAAGAAAGCAATCTGTCAAGTATTACAGATATCTAAGTTTTGATTTGAATACTTGATATTAAAAAACATTGCTCAGCAATGATATCGACAAGGGCTATTCCAGAAATACGCTCCCCGGTGCTGGAGCAATATTCAATCATTGTCTGATTCCTTCTAACCATAGTTGATACAGCAAATTGGCCCAAAACAGGCAGACAATTTAGTAGAGAGAAACTTTTTGCGAAGCACATTTAGCTAATTCACAATGTCTCTTCATGAATGGGACTGAATATTCAACTTAAAACATTCAATTGCATGCCTCCATAGCCTGCTATTAAAACTGCAAGTGGGTGAGTTCGGGACATCATAGAGCATTGCCTCCCTTGCCAACTTGCAACCCTTTGTTTTGTGGTTAAGTGATTTTTAACAGCTAACCAAGCTCTAAACGATGCTTAGGAATAGTCTCTTCAGCACAACATAGTCTTTGACATGTAGTTCTTTTACTTATAGTTTTGGTGTGGAATTATAATTGTATGGAAAAACTTTAAGAATTGGCAATTGGGTCTCACATTTGTTTTGCACGCGCGTCATTTCTGTCATATCTGTTTTGTAGCTCTCTGATTTTATAAATTGTATCTGGTCATATTCTAGTTTCTGTTTTCTTGTTCTGAAGGGTGATTTAAATCACTTCGAAAGTTGTGAGAAGGATGTGGATGAGGCATTAAAAGTAGACATGTCTCTTACATCCCCTTCTGCAAGTGGAGCAGGAGGCGGAACAAGAGCTGGGCTCTTTAGAACTCCAATTTCTGGCGGCGTGCAGAGTGCAACTTCAGCTCATGGTTTACCTCGTCCTGCCTTAGCTGTACGAAATCTTATGGAGCAGGTAAAGACATTTACTTTTGTTATTTTTGTTCAACTTTTTAAAATGCATAATTTCTCTTCACTTGGAGAGGATTTATTATGCTAGTTGATTGTTTGTTTTTAAGCTGCTAAATACGTCTTGCTTCCTAATTCAAGGCCAGATTTGCTCATTTGTGCACCGTAATGTCTCGCATGCACCACCGGCGACAAGGATATCCATTTGGTTCTCTAGTTGATTTTGCACCTGATTCATCAGGGCGTAAGTTATTGAACTTTCACATTTAGTTAAGCAGTTTTTTTGTCATTCCTCAATAAAAAAGAATTTGCATATTAAAGTCTAGGTGGTCTAAAAGTCCTCTTACTATGTTCTTTTTATTTGTACAACTTGAACAATCGTATGGAGGCTGTTTAATAGTGTATTTTGTATTTGTTTATGTTGGTTGACAATTTGAACTGTCATCCTCTATATTGGACCATTTTGTTTTCTTTGGTCTGTATTTTGGACCCCTGACTGATCAATCTATTATTCATTGATGAAATGCAGATCCTATATTTTCGTTTTCACCATTGGCCATCCACACGCGGAATTTGCTAGCTGATCCAAGATGCACACTTGTTGTGCAGGTTAGTGATTTGATTGTTTCTCTGTCTTTATTTAGTCTATTTTTTCTCCATTTGGATTTTTGTTAAGAGTTAGCCCTTGTAGATTCCTGGATGGAGTGGCTTGTCAAATGCAAGGGTAACCATTTTTGGTGATGTCTACCCACTTCCAGAGCATCGACAGGTGATTTTCTAACTTATTTGCCGGCTAGGATATGCTAGGGTTACCTGGTCATGAGTTCATTTTTTTCCCTCTAGCCACAATGGTGGTGTAAAAGTGACGCTCTACCGTGTAAGAAATGCAAAAATGTGAAATAATTGATTTGGCAAATAGTAGTTAAAGATTAGGTGTTTGTTTCCTCAAGCTCATAGTCGGGGTCAATTCTTCAGTTGTTGGATTAATTGTATAGTTTTGGCTTGCAGCTGGCCCTTTGAATGTGGTCTTGAATAGTTTGAGTGTAAGAATAACTATTATTGCAGCCATTGCTTCTGCGTATGTAACTTAAATATATACAATATTGCTAGACAATATATAGTGTGGTTGCAAGCTGTCAGTTCATTGCATTTGGCTGTGTTTGTAGGAATGGGCTCATAAGCAATACATAGCAAAGCATCAGCAGGGGCCTTCTCAACAATGGGGAAACTTCTACTATTTCAGGATGCAGAACATAAGGTTGGTTGGTTGTTAATTTTGGTTTTGCACAATTGGTGTATGTTGATTTTGGCAACTAGAAAAGTTTTCGTGCTACATGTTTTCTTTGCATTGTGTCTGTAATTGGATTTTGACTGCTAGGCTCTCGTGAACTATTAAGTCTGATTTCATTTTATAAATTATAATAGTCATCAAGTTGCCAAAACCAATTTGGGACGGGGAACCTTTTATGGACTCCTGAAAGTATACTCCTAGTGTCAAGGGCCTTGTAAAAGCTTTGGTCCATTTTCATCCATTTCCAACAGGGGCAATGCCACATTTCTTACTAGGCGGTTAAGGTGTTGACTATGAACCACTAGGTAGAATCCATGGTGCCGCATGCTGTGTTTCTCTTTTGATTGTTCTTACCGAATGGAACTCTCGGGGAACAATAGTAATGCGTATTGGAGAGGGAATTTATTCCTAAAGATGAATTAGGTGATGTCTTGACAACGTTGAAGAAAAACTCCTTGGCCGGATCATTTTTATGTTTTCTGAGACGATCATGAGTAGTAACCTCATTTCTTGACATGCTGGAACACTGGAACTTATATCCTTTTTATTTCTTGCAGTGACATATATTTCATTGGTGGCTTCGGCACTGTTGCTTGGGTTGATGTCAAAGAATATGAGGCCCTGCAGCCTGATAGGATTGCAGTTAATGGAGGAGAGCAGAACCTGAAGGTGAATACCCTGAATTCTTGATGTAAAGAGGCAAAGAGAGGAAATTTTGAATTTTCATTAATCTTAATCACATTCACACACACGCACATGCATGCTCTATGTAGAGATTGTCCCTGTTTTGCCCTTTCGTTTGCTCTTTTAATTGACTTACATGTAAGGCTGTAAGGGATATTTCATTCATGCTTTGAATATGCTCTCAATAGATCTTAGTCAACTTGTATGGGGCCTTTAAGTTCATTGTTGTTTTCCGTCAGTAGGTTTTGCAACTTTGCATCTCACTTTTAACAGGTGAAGTTTGGTGCTGTGTTTATGTATTTATGTAGGAACTTAATGCTATATTTTCGAAGCCCCTAAAAGAGCTTTTATCTGCCGAGTCTGAGGTGGATGATGCTGCTCTCATATCCATAGACAGCAAAGGAACAGATATTCGGGTGCGCCAAGGTGCACAGGTAGGTTTCTAAAGTAACGACCTTCTAAATCTCTAACATTACCGGGTTTCTTATGATTTAAAAATGATCTTTCGCTCCATTTGCAGTTCAACATACAGAGGATATCATTTGACGAAGGCCATTCTGTCGAGACACTGGAGGAAGCGAAGATTGCTCTCCGAAAACTGATAAACAAAGGCCGAGTATTTAAGTTGTAAAAGTGATGACAGGGATTTGCTCATGATGCATTTCCTTGTGAGAGATTGGACAGATCGGCATGGATGGACCATAAAACAAGTCGCTGTTGTTTCGAACTGGAGAAAAAAAATAACCGCAGTCGTTTCGTCTAGTTACATATAATGCTGTTAGCCTATAGGAATTGTAGTAGCTCCATTATTTAGTTTGGAATTGCTCACAAGCTTGTGTCTTATTCTTCGACGTCTGGTGGCCCTTGTGCTACTGACTCGGATAACTCTGCCTCCTCTTAGTTACTCTCATCTTACTTTTTTATTAGTTTTATTTTCAAATAATATTTTTGTGCTTCAATAAATTACTGGCCCAAGTAATTTTCATGAATCCTTTCACAATGTTTAATGATCCCTAATGTACCTCATCAATTGTTGTCACCAGGGCGTTTTTCTTTCTTTTGTATGTTTGTGCGGAGAGATTCTTGGGCAAGGCTATCCGTCCTGCTTCACTTGTACGCCCAAGAGTCACACAAGACGACCTCTTGAATCCAGCTTCAACACGGGCCCATTTTGTTAAACCGAATGCAGAGCAGAGGTCTCGCTCGTGCGTGTTCTAGGCGAACTTGTGACGTGACACAAAAGTTCTTACACAAGAATTTTTCCATCATAGGGAAGAGACTTTTTTGTGCTTGAGATGTCATGTTAATTAACAGGATCTCAGATCAACCACGCGTTATCATTTGAGAAAGTTAAAACGTTGTAACAGTTTTTTTGGTATAGATACAATAATTTTTTGGACTCATATGGGAGGGGGGAAGACATTGAACTTTTCTCATCTCATCTTGTCAATAATGTGGATAATCTCTCTCTTTGAAGATTTTAATAATAATAATAATATTAGATAATATTGCCGTGGGTTTACCAACTTCATCTTGTTGGAGCTTTTCAGTAGTCTATTCGATGCCTTTGAGAGAATCCAAATTTCAGATCCAACGGTTCAAACTTTGCCACCTGTTTGATCTGGGGATTGCATTGCTCCACGTCATGACACAATCTTAATGTCGGAACAATATTCTCAGGTAGCATCAAAATTCCATGAGCTCGCGGCTTGTGCCTAGCATACTCTCAATTTATAACTTTACCTACTACTTCAATGGTCCTCTTGAGGTTTTAAGTCCCTCATGCGTTCTTGATTTGCCTACAAAAAGAATAAACCATCCCACATTCATAGCTGGATGTCAGAAAATTAAATAAGGATAGGAAGGATTGTCAAATTAGGCTATCTGTCACACGGTGGGCCTAGCGTGAGATCGGTTGAAACTAAAATACAGATGCTTTATGTTTTTGTGAGAGTTGTTTTACATATGGTGTGGTCTCTAGTACGGGAGCATCTACACATGTTTGAAATGGAGACATGAAACTATTTGAGCTTTATGTGACAATCACTTGAAACCCTATGTTTGATGCTTCATATATCTAGACAGACATGTCAAAATATATGACGCTCGGATTCGAACACAACACTTTTTGTAACGTTGGAAAGAAGAATACTACTAAATTGGTAACTAGGTGATTAGTCATATTGACATGATATTAGGTAGGCCCATTGCGCTTGACATTGATCATATTTGAGTTGTATTATGATCGTTTAATTAGTTTGATGCTTACACTGTAGTTGTGTGTCGACCCAATTCAAACAATATGTATCAAGGAGGGAAGAATCGAATACAAGACTTCAAGTGCAAGAATAAGTGTTCTTTTAACTACTTTAGCTACAACTACAAGTCTAGCTCTTGCTCTAGGTGCTTATAATAAGTATTTGAGTTTCAGTCCCTTGGCTCACCATCCGTACAGAGAGAGAGAGAGAGAGAGAGAGAGAGAGAGAGCGAGAGAGTGGAGACGAGAGAGAAGACTTGGATTGGGATATCTTGTCTCATAACCAATAACTTTAGTTTCTGGCTAAATTCAAAGTTAACTCACCAAAACAACTCGAGAAAAAATGAACCATGTTTTGTTGGAGTGAAATTCGAAATTGAAAAGCTCATAATTTTCATAAAACAAGACAAAAAACAACAGGGGCACTCCAATCCAATCCTCCTCTCTCTCTCTTTTCCCAAACAAAAATTTACCATCTTCTTCCAAACCAACAATGAAAAGGAGGAGAAAGAACGAAAGAAAATAGAAAACATTTACCTTTCCTTTTCCCAATTGCCATGAACAATAATCTGAGCAAATAAAAAAACCCCATTTTTGTATCCCTCTAAAATTCCCACTTCCCCAGCAATCACAGCCATAAAACCCCAAAAACCCAAGCTTTCATCAATGGCAGAAACCAGTACTAGCAGCAGAAGCAGCAGCTCCAGTTACTCCTCCAATGGCTCACCAATTTCCAACATAGCCCAAGACCACCTCTTTACAATCCTGCTGCTCCTCCCTGTGGATTCAATTCTTTGCTTTGCCATGACCTGCAAAAAGTTCAGAGCTTTGGTAGCATCTGACAGTCTCTGGGAGTCCATATGCAGGAGGGACTGGGGACCCAAATCAGTGGAGGCCCTCAAAGCTTCAAACTTTGGCCATCAGCAGCTGCCATGGATGAGGCTCTACAAGCAAGTCTCTGGGGTTGACTCTGTTTATGGCCATAAGTTTTCTGACCCAGACGGCGAATTGGGGTTCCCAAGTCCCAGGGCTTCTCATTCCCTCAATTTTGTGTCTGGTTGCTTGGTGTTGTATGGTGGTGGATGTGAGGGAGGTCAGTCAGTTATTCTTGCTTAAAATAAATCCCATCTCTAATTTTGTTTTGCTTGTGATTTATTTCCTTTTATTATAAGCGATACTACTACTCTAGCTAGACTAAGGGGAGGGGAGGGTTTGAACGCGATATGTAGGGGGTTGAAGAGGAAGACCCTATCGCCAATCTAGCACTTGCATGAATACCTCGTCGTGTTCTTGGTTTTGATGATTTGTTGTTAATTTTGTTGGGTTTAGTTATTATACTGCATACTTTATTGAAGTTTATGATCTGTTGGCTAGATGGAAGCCACTGCTCATGCATTGTTGAAAATAATATAGAATTAGTCATGAAGTGTACATGTTCATAGCGAGTTTATGTGCCTAATTGGGCTTGGAGTCTGCTGGTTTTTCATGCCCCCTGGTACTTGTTCCATGTCAATTCTACTGGCTCTCTTAGGTTTTGGAGGCTTGCTGATCTTGCAAAAATGAGTAGAGATCAACGAGATGCCTAATTGGTAATAATGCTGAAGATTTTGTATCTTATAACTGATTTCTAGCTATGAAATGTGTGTAGGAATAAGCTTTTTAGAAGTCTGACCAACCCGAAATTGATCAGATACTGAAGGTGTCTACATTAGAAACACTGGCCTTACAAATATTTGGCAACCTGCTCAACTTCTAAACCCCCTCCCCCTCCTGATTTCTTATCTTAGAAAAACCAATTTTTTTGGATTTTTTTGTTGTTAACAGATCTTGGTTTGAACCGAGTACATGATGTAACTTGGAAGCACATATTTTTCTTAATCAGAGAGGTTAAAGTAGTACTAGTGTGAATGCCAAGGTTGTCATGATTCTGATATATGCGTAAACCTAGCATTTTTCTTAATCTATGGATGATGAAAGCATTCAAGGCTACTTTTATCATGTAGACCACCCCAAAGCTGTTGCTTGGTTTGGTCTGTGTATCTGCCTGCCTGCTAGGAAACCTATATGTTTGCAGGACTGCAGAATATTAAAAGAACATTCTGAAAAAATTACTCGTGTTTTCGTTTCTGATATTCTGAAAGTTTAATCTAATAGGGATCTAAAACCCCATTCAAGTGCCTCTCTTTTGTAGATTGCCTGTTTCCAACTTGTAAGCCGGCAATAAAATTGTTTAAGAAACAATATAAACAGTTGAAGATGCTTGAGGCTGCCTTTCTATAACTGTATTCTACTTTGAATATTTTCATGGTCACTAAGTAAGAGAGTCAGACCTTCCCCTGGAAAATTCAGGTCGCGTATAGATTCTTGGATGTGTACCGGTTGGTCCCCTTGCTAGGGGGATTCGAATTACTGCAGATATTTAGAAATTAAATATATGAAAATTGTCTTCTGAGTTTGTTCCTAGTTGGGGCATGCTTGTATTTCTTTGATATGTACTTCAAATTTCAATATCTGATTATTCTGTTTCTGGTTGTTTGTTATTTTAGGACGCCATCTAGACGACACATGGGTGGCATACATTGGTAATGATTTTCGGAGAATGTTGAAGTGGCAGAAGATAAATTCTGGCATTCCAAGTGGTAGGTTCGGGCATTCGTGTGTTGTAATTGATGATTTTCTTGTTATGTTTGGAGGAATAAATGACAATGGGGGACGTCACAATGATACATGGGTGGGGCAAGTAGCATGCCATGAGAGTCTTGGTGTCACACTCTCATGGAAGCTGCTTGTTGTGGGATCTGACGCACCTTCCCAGCGAGGGGCTCATGCTGCGTGTTGCATTGATGGAAGAAAGATGGTTATCCATGGAGGAATTGGTCTCCACGGTGTGAGATTGTGTGACACATGGGTGTTGGAACTCTCAGAAAATTTTCGGTTTGGAACTTGGTACGAAATTGGGACTCATCCATGTCCCCCGGCTCGTTCGGGACACACACTGACTTGCATTGGAGGAACACGAACGGTTTTATTTGGCGGGAGAGGATTAGGCTACGACGTGCTTAATGATGTCTGGTTCTTGGACATTTGTGATGGTAATCCGAAATGGGTACAAGTACTCTATGAGCTACAAAATGTTCCAGGAGGAGTTTCTCTTCCACGAGTTGGTCACTCAGCCACACTCATGTTAGGCGGCCATCTGCTGATCTGTGGGGGAGAGGATTCATACAGACACCGGAAAAATGACTTCTGGGTTTTAGACATAAATGCAGTTCCATCCGTTACAATACAGTCGCCAACTACACTGAACTCTATGCAGGTATTGGCAAAAATGTGGAAGAGGTTGAAGGCAAATGGTTACAAGCCCAAATGCCGGTCATTCCATCGTGCCTGCGCAGATAATTCGGGGCGGTACTTGTTTGTGTTTGGCGGAATGGTGGATGGGTTGCTTCAGCCGGCTGATGCTGCCGGGCTGAGGTTTGACGGCGAGCTCCTGCTTGTGGAGCTTGTGCTGATGTGAAAGTGTTTTCATGGATGCTAGTGCATTGCTCCATGAGCTTGGGCTCATTACTTGCGTTGTACATCTCTTTTGAATTGAGATTATGTTTTGCTCAAGGAAAAAGAAAAAAGAACTGAGATTATCTGAATAAATGGCCCTTCTCTTTTGAGAGTATTTCTTTATTTTTTGGTCAATTTCTCGTTTAAGAGTGTACATTGTAATTTTTCAGTGAGACCGTCCACTTAAATGTTTTCAATTCACTAATGTTATAATGTGCATATATGTTTATCAATAATAAAAAGTTGTCGCCCACTCATATTACAACATGTGAGAGACATACTAAAAATATTGTGTAGTTTGGTATCCCGACGGTAAATTTTTTCAACATGATAAATGAAATTTATTGAAAGAACTTGAATTAAATTTTGCCCTATGTGTTTAAGTGCGTTTTTTGTTTTGGAAAGTGATCTTCACACTCTTTTTAACTTTTCACACACCTCTATTTATTTATGGCTGGTAGATTGAATAAATCAAACAGAATCAACACAGCTAAGATTAAACAAATGTGTGTAAGAGGCTAAAAAAAGTGTGAAAATCACTTCCCTTTCACTTTTCCAAAACATCAGCGATAATAGCCAGCAATACAGAAAAAAACCATAAGAAAAATAGTAAATTCATATTAGATACCAAGTTGGGTATAGGTTTTAAGGAAAAATACCATATTTAAGGAAAAATACCAAGTCTAATTAAATATTTTATGATAAGCCACAAACTTTATTGCAAGTGATCCTATGACTAAATAAAAGATATGAGAAATTACCATATTGTCCTCAAGTTTATTTCTTTCATAATTTTATAAGGCCTTTAGAGTAACTTTGAAGGTTTAGGGTTTTAAAAGGTCGGTCAAGGTTTGGGGTTGATCATTTTGGGTTTAGGGTTTTAGAATGTCCTTGGGAGGAGCTTAGGGCTTAGGGTGTAGGTCTCGGGTTTTGGGCGAAGCCCAAAATCCGGGAACTAGACCCTACGCCCTAAGCAATTAACGTAATAAAAAAAAATTTCTTCTAAAAAAATTCTACTCATGCTTGTTAATTACAATTCATTGGGAAAATTAATGGCTATAACTTTGTGATGGTAGGGTTGGACATTATTGTCATTTTACCTAACAAATTAGTTTGACTTTTCAATTAGTACCTAAACTAAAACTATGGTATTTTAACTTAAAGTTATTTTGAATTTAGTATTTAAACTAAAAACTCCCTATGGATTAGGCTATTCCGTTCTGTAAGGGATTAGTATCCTATTGTACTTGTACTTCTATTACTATAAATAAAGGCACCTGGTATGTGGAATATATGAACTACATATTCCACATACACTACAGTTTCACCAAATTCTCTCTCTATTCTTCTCTTGCCGCACCCTTCCCTAAAAACTGTCCACAACACGTTATCAGCACGCTCTTTCCGTTGTGCTAAAGAGAATTATACCGGAGTTTTGGCCATCTTCAATCATGGGGAGTATTAATTTCAATAGTTTTTACTTTGATTTATTTATTTTTATTGAATTAATATATTGCTATTGATTCAATTTTCCCCTGTTATTTTGAACAAGATTCAACGCATTGACGATGGAAATCCGGAGTTGAAAGCAATCCTGCAAACAAATTGTTCAACCATCATCATCAGCAATCCAGGTTCTTCTAAAACACGGTCTCGATTGTCGATATTTTGTCAGACCTGATTGCATGAACCTTCACCATGATGCATAACCCAATTTTCTGCGTTTAAAGAATTATTGATCTTCTGCAAATATTGTGATAACATCGACATTTAATATATCTGAAATATATTAAGTGAATTGATGATTGTGTGAACGAAGGAAAAATTAAGGGTTTTTTCTTATTTTTTTTTCGCTTTTCTACAAAAAACATCAAATTTCGTTTTTCTGAAAAAAACTGGACATTCTTTACCGAAATTTTTTTTTTCGTTTTTTTGAAAAATAAAGAAAAAAAAAAAAAAACCCTACCGAGCCGAGCCGGACCTGAGCCGGATTCGTTGAGCCGAGCCGCTGGCCTGTAGCCAAGCCGCTGACTCAAGCCTAGCCGACCCGCTCCAGCCGAGCCGGATTACCAAGCTGAGCCAGCAGCCCACCAGGCTTCCCTCGGCCCGCGCCCAGTTGGCGCCCAGCAGGCCCAGCCCGCCTTTTTTCCTCTCGCCTGGCCCAGCAGTCCAGCCCGCGCCTTTCTCTTCTTTCCCCAGCCAGCAGTCTGAGCCCTAAGGCCTATATCTAAAGCAGCCCAGCTGCTCCTTTTCTTTCCTTCACACAGCCCGTATGGGCTTTGGACCCCAGCCCCTGTTGGGCTCACTTCTGTCCAAAATTTTTTTTTATTTTCTTGCTGCCAGCAGCCCAGAAAATAAAAGTTGGGCCTGTCGCTCCAACCACGACCCACCAAAAATTATTTGGGTCATATTTGCAAACCCCGAAGGTCCCGTAGACCTATATTTCACTACCCATCCCCAATATATGTTCAAATTTCTTATTTGTATTATTTTTGTTCTATATATATTGCGTTTGATTGCAGGTATATATGAACTTGAAGTTCATAAATTCGAACCCGAAGCTTCGAATAAGTGCCATGAAACCTGAAGTTTCCTTAAAAACTAAATACCCATGAAACCTGTAGTTTTCATGAAAATTTAAACCAAACCATGTCTTAGAACCCGAATGTTCTAACTTTTATGATTATGGAGATTTTATTCCCCATAAGCACCAACCACAATCTTGTTCCCTCCATCCAGTGGATTTTCGAACCGTAACAAGTTCAATTTCACTAACATGGAAGTTTCTAGAAGAAACTACTTTATGTGGGCACAAGTTGTGAAGCTCCACTTGACTACTGAGAAGTTGAGAAACATTGAAGCTAACAATGACGTGGATAGAGCTAAATAAGCCTCCGTCATGATCTTCATCCGAAGACTTATGCCTGAAGCATTGTAAATGGAAGCACCTCAATGACGAGGATTCCATGGCTCTTTGACTCACTCTACGGATCGTTCTAATCATGCAAAGATGATCTTGCCCGAAGCAAGACACACCTTGCCTGAAGCAAGACATAACTTGCCCGACGCAAGACACACCTTGCCCGAAGCAAGACATACTTTGTCAAAAGCAAGACACACCTTGCCCGAAGCAAGACATATCTTGCCCTGACACAAGGCATGATTGAACTCCATCCGTGAATAGGTACAAATTCTGAAGTTTATAGAATCCGATTGAATTTTGACTGGAGAATATTTTTCTCGTCCTTCCATACCTCTAAAATGCTCCTGAAGAAGCACCTTAGAGAGTGGAGGTTCACTAAATTCTCGGATCTGATACTACCACTTTGCTCACTGAAAAGCACAACAGTGAAAGCGGCACCCCAGTGATTCGGCTGGAAGGTACCGAACGGTGTGATCCAGCTTAGGCTGGAGCCTACCGAATGGTATAGACTCAGCTTCGGCAGAGTCTACCGAACGGTATAGACAGTTTCGGCTGAAGTCTACCGAACGGCATGCCCTACTTCGGTAGGGATGTACCGAAGGTCTTGCTCTGTTTCGACAGAGGTGTACCGAACTTAAGGCTCTGCTTCAGCAAAGGCCTACCGAATCTACTCTTCATTCTTCGGCTGGAGAGTACTGAATAGTGGTAGAATCAGGGTCAACCAAGGGGGTGGCATCACGACCAAACATGTGATCCCTTGGCAACTAAGACCCAAAACTTCAAGAATAAGGGACAGTATTCCCGAACCTCAACTGTGCAAAATCTACCTCCATTTTGATGGAATAGATCATTGGCTATGCACTTATTTATGCCTCTACCAATGTTGTTGAGGAGTACCATTCCTGTAATCAATTTGTGAGACTAATTTTGCTTCACCTAACACATATGGAAAAGCAAAATTTTGACATGGAAGGCCCTGTTGGCCGAAACCCCCTATCTTTTGGTTTAAGTTTTGAACAATTTTTTCCTTTTTGTTTGGATGATTGTTTTGGTATTTGCTTTAAATTTTTTGGATATTATTATGGATATTGTCCTCGAATATGAGTTAATTGAATCATGTTTCTTATACATGTGACCGAATTCAATTAACATGTGATAAGGTATAAATGTGGGGAAGTTAGTTGTCTGGATGAACGTGCGACTATGCACACTAACTTCATACCTAAATCACCCCTCTAGCAACGAATTCAGGTTTACCTAACCTGATTAAGGGCAATGGCACTGCACCTCGTTGTATTAATGGTACTGAATTACTATTAAGGGGCCTTATATTCTCCGTTCCAGAAGAACGTCATTGAGTTATAAGGATATTCGAGCGAACAATGATCCTAAAAACCACTGTAGAAAATAGAGTGACGTATCTTTGCATCACCTTCCAAAATATGAAGCCTGAAGCTATGTTTTGGGGCCAATGGGCTACCTCCCAACTGGGACATGCCACATATAGGCTGGCTTGAAGCCGGGTGATTCGAGCAGTTTACTTGCTTTGGCACGACCGTTTGGAACATTCAGGTCGAAACACGATGCAATATGTTACACAACGCATCACCTTACCCGAAGTAAGGATTTTGTGCCTACAAGCACACTTTGCCAAGCCTGCTCGTTGGGGAAATTGGATTTTTACATCATCCCTAGCAAAGTTACTACATAACCCTCTTTTCACAGTGGATCAAAGGGAATAATGTGGACTCTTCCAACCAAAAATGCGGACCATGTAAATATGGTTTTTGGTTGATATATCGACACAATGGTCACATGTCTGTCCACATACACATTGCTGCTAAACTCCTGGCCAATTTCTTACTTAAGGGCTCACCACCCTAATTATCCCATAAAGTCTAGAAGACTGGATAATGCCGGAGAGTTTATATCGAACAGTATTCGATAAGTATTGCATGTTTTTTGGGTTTGAAATTGAACATTGAATTCCCCATGTTCAACCCCTAAAACAGCCTCGCAGAAGCGATCATAAAGCGCATTATCAATTGATCGCCCGGACCTTGGTGAACGCACCAAGCTTTCGGTTTCTGCCTAGGGCTATGCAATCTTGTATGCAGCTATGTTGGTCCGCCTGAGGCCCATTGCTACCCGATACTTTATAGCGTTACAATTGGTTACTGGGTACGAACCTGATGTTTCGTATTTACGCATTTTTGGGTATGCACATTCTGCCATATTGCGCCGCCGCAATGTACCAATATGGGTCCTCAAAGAAGGATGTGAATCTTTGTCGATTGTGATTCTCCTTCGAATTAGCTCTTTAGAGCCCTTGCACGCGATCTCTTTACCGCCATTTTGCGGATTATCACTTCGATGAGACAGTCTTCCCGCCGTTAGGGGGAGATAAGAACGTCAACGTTCCTGAAGAACGGCGCGAATTATCGTGGACGTCCCCACTATGTCTCATCTTGATCCCCATATTTTAGATTCCAGAGTATTGCCCCAGACGCTCTCTCTGATCTAGATTAAGTGACGAGATCACATATACCAGCTGCAAACATGCCTGCAAGGATAGACGTACCTAACGGACGTCGAGTCAACATCCCTGAAGGGTGTGCCGCCCCTGAAGGACGGTTTGGCCGCCCCTGTTGGACGGCCTGGTACGCCGACGGCTAGCCAATCAATCTGTTCTCGGCCTGAAGCGCGACAGATCACTCGGTTCGAAGGATTCACCTCCCTAGAAGTGGAGAAGTATGGCACAAAATGAATCCCTTCCTCGTTCGCTATCTCAACCATTCCACCTCATGAAATTAATCCGGATTATCCCGAGACCTGTAGTCTTGGTCCATTATGCATGCATGGATGAGTTAATGGAATTGGAATGAGATTATCATCGATGATATTCACGTATATGGTAGCTACCCGAAATAGTGAAAAGCGACGATATCGAACTGCGTTCCGTTGATGAATGTCGACGTAGAACTGATTGGTCAAATTGGAAACTAGCAATCCAGGTCGAACTTGATTCACTTGAGAAACGTAAAGTGTTTGGGCCTGTAGTTCCTACACTTCCACATGTGAAGCCCGTTGGCTACAAGTGGGTTTTCGTAAGAAAGCGTAATGAGAAGAATGAAATAGTGTAATACGAAGCACGCCTTGTGGCGCAAGGTTTCTCTCAACGCCCTGGGATTGATTACGAGGAGACTTATTCCCCTGTAATGGACGTCATAACGTTCCGCTACCTTATCAGTTTGGTAGTTTTTCCGAAAAACTGAATATGCAGCTTATTTACGTGGTTGTAACGTATCTATAGGGATCTTGATACGGAAATATATGTGAAAGTTCCCGAAGAACTTATAGACTGATCCAAATAGTTCTAGACCACAGAACACCCTCTCTATTGAATTGAGGCTTTCACTTTACGGATTGGAACAATCCGAGCGGATGTGGTATACCCGTTTAAGTGAATATTTGATCAGTTAGGGATATGTGAATAAACTATGCCCATGCGTGTACAAAACCGAATTCGCAAGAGTTGCAGTCTATGTCGATGACATAAATCTCACTTAGACTCTGGAAGAGCTTGAGAAAACTGCCTCCCACCTGAAGTCGGAATTTGAGATGAAAGATCTTGGGAAAACTCGTTTATGTCTCGACCCGAAGTTTCGAGCAAAGTTCAGATGGTATTCTGGTCCACCAATCGAACTACACCCAGAAGGTGTTGCCTTTGAGTACTCCCATGACCGTTCATACGCTAGATGCAAATGAGATCCTTGAAAAGGTTGTGGAACTTGAAGTTCTATATCTAAGTTCAATTAGCGCTTTATTGTACTTAGCTCATTGCATTATGCATGACATCTCATTCGTTGTTGATCTTTTGGTAAGATACAACACTGCGCCTACACGCTACCACCAAATAGGTGTTAAAGACGTTTTTCCGTTACTACGGATTTGGGCTTATTCTATCCCTGCGCATCTCAGAATTAACCACAACCCCTTGGTTATCAGAATGATGCCTACCTTGTGGGATACGCTGACACAGATTATCCGTCTGTTCCGCACAAGGCACGTTTCCAAACGGATTATGTCTTTACCGTTAGGAACATCGCAATATCTTGGAGGTCAACCAAATAGACCTTAGTTGCGACGTCTTCGAGCTCATCGCCATACACGAAGCCACCCGTGTACATGGGAGCATATTCGAAGCACTTGTAATTCTTCATCCTTCGTTGAGTTCCAACAACGATCTATGAAGACAACGCCGCATGTATCGACCAGACCATGATACATCCAAGAAGTCAACACCAAGCATATTGCGTCTACATTACATCAGCATGAGCATCAGAAGATTGAAGTCAAGCATATCTGATCCGAAGACAACCTTGCCGACCTCTTCACGAAGTAATTGCCGAAGAAGCTTGTTCGAGGATTTGGTATGTGCAAATTTTCTCATTTGCTACGCTTGTAGTTCTCAGGGGGAGTTTCGTCGAACTCAGGGGGAGTATCCTGAAGTATACTCGCTTGACCTTAATGTACTCTTTTTCCCTACGATCAGGATCATTTTTCCCATTGGGTTGTTGTTGCCTGACTAGGTTTTAACGAGGCACCCATTCTGGGCTGGTCATACCCTTGTGTGTTTTCCTACTACTTACGTCTTGAAGATGTTAAGTATCGACATTGCATTAACTCACTTTTTCTCCTAGACTATGGGTTTTGTCCCGTCTTGGGTTTTACCATAGCCAGGTTTTGTGAGAGTTTTTATTCTTTTTATATGCAAGTTCCCTATATGAGACTCGAGTGTTCTCTACTGTGCCTACGAGACGACTTCATCAACTATCATCCTGAAGATCTGATGCGATATCTACTTGAGTATTTGCACACTCAAGGGGGAGTGTTGTAGATAATTTATAACATGTGTTAAATGTGATTGTGTAAATCCTAGGTAGATATGAATTAGGCTATTCCGTTCTGTAAGGGATTAGTATCCTATTGTACTTGTACTTCTATTACTATAAATAAAGGCACCTGGTATGTGGAATATATGAACTACATATTCCACATACACTACAGTTTCACCAAATTCTCTCTCTATTCTTCTCTTGCCGCACCCTTCCCTAAAAACTGTCCACAACAAATGAGAAATTCTTGGATGTCAGCAGTTGTATCAAACGTCTCGTCAGTAATTACGTGACTCATATGCGAGAGACGGACACATTAGGGAATATTTACTCAACATCAACAGATTCAACACCATATTAAAATTCGTTGCGATAAACACTGTTGTTCCGCTAATGATCATTCACGTGAAACTCAAGTTAATATACAAAGTTACATGACGAGGAACAACAACGCGAATTACAGTAATTGAATCTGTCCACAAGATTGCCCGTAAGTAGGTGACTTCTCTATTACATTCCCTTTACTGCAACAGGGAAGACCATTTCTAATCGATGAAAGAATAATTGGTACGAGATGACGAATGGTTAGACTGGCAGAGAACAATTGTGCCAAAGAATCAACAGGAAGGAACCAATCACGAGTTCAGTTTTAATTTCGTTCTCCACAGCTCTCCGATGACCTTCTTTGGTTGGGGATTATCTGGTCCTTTGTCTCGCTGTCCCGATGTAAAATACAACCACCCATTCCAGAAACCAACTAGTGTGGTTTTAACTCGAAATGGCAATTTCCCAAGAACTGACCACTTCTGCAATTATCGAAAATCAGAAATAAGAGTAGAAACAAACATTAGAGCCCGACCCCTTATGACATAAGGAGCACAGGGGTGATAAGTATCACTACAAATTAGAAAAATTGCCAAGATTTCTATACCAAACGAAACTTATGATCCGTTATCCAAGCTACAGCTTGTTTGTAGCAATATAGCGCTTGCATTTATATCAATGACTACGTACAAGCTACCATCCTACTTCCAAAAGTTGAGCAACTAAAAGAAAAAGGAAGAGGTAGTTGAACACACTGTGGTACTATAACCTCCATACGGACCATACCAACAGTGACTGCCTTGCTGTTTGCATGGTTTTTTGTTCATTTGTGTGTGTAAACAATTAAGCATATATATTGGTGTTGTAAAAGTATAACGAGGAGAACAGAAATACCAGTGTATTCAAGTTGAACTGGAATATTTCACCAACCAAAGTCATCTTCTTAGTTACAGGGTGCTTCTCGGTTGTGCCTCCAACAATAACAATAGAGTTGTTAACAACAGCCCAAGCGAATTCAATATGGGAATCTGGCTTAGGCATAGGAGGTAACTCTTTCCACTTCATTTCATCATCCATCATGTAAACATCACTATATACAACCTGAAACAATCGAAAATAATAAAATGAAACTTATATAAGAGTACAAGTCCAGATTTCTCCTCTGGTTTCTTGGATTTTTCACTGAACTCATTCTATGTTTGGGCAGGGATCTGAAGCTTCTTTTAAGTAATTGAGTGGTTCCTTTGTAAATAGTGCATGGTTCTAACTGGGTGAGTAAAATGTGTTAAGAGTGTGTGTATTAAAAAGCCTAAAAGATCCATCGTAGATCCTTTTTCATCTGAACTAATGATAATCCATAAAAAAGAACATATGGTCCATAAAAACTCCGTAATAACTGTTCCAACAAAAGAATAATAAATTTATTAACTTCTTACCTCATTCCTACGAGAGCACTTGAAAATAGGTGATCCGGGTTTGGCCATGAAATCACCCTCTTGACCACCGATAAGATAAAGACGATCATCAACAACTACACAAGCCCTACAAGAAAATACCAATCATAGAGAACACTGGTGAATTTTAGTTGATGGGATATGCCATAGATAAAGCAAGATTGGCAAATAAAAGGTCACATGTAGCTCATGCACCCTTGGCCAACGAGACAAAGCAGTGGGAAGGTTGGGCGAAGAGGTCTTAAATTCAAAAAATATAATGTCAGAAAGGACCACCCAAGGCAGCACAAATATTATAGAAAGTAATTACTCCACTAGTTTTCATATTTCACTTGCATTTACCATTTACCACTCCAGGATAGCCAAATTTTGATACATTGGTATCCGGTAACAACAAGCCCTTTCTCTTCTCCCTCTATCTACTGACTCTAGAATTTCGAAGCAGAGCTTTGAAAAATGCTACAATGAGATAAAGACCCATTTGACAACAAACTCTTGGAGAAGTTACTACATACGCACTCTTCAGGTCTGACAGAAATCAAGTACTTCTATCATCAACCCTTAGTATTGAAGTTAGCTCATAAAGCATTCTGAGCAGGGATTGTGTATGACTGTCTTCATGTTATTGCCCTAGACACCACAGTGATCATCCTCACTGCTAAGTATAAGACAAAATCTGGAATTGATGAGTCCCAAGTGTAAATATGGACCTACTAAATGACCAAGAGAATACTTGTACTAACAGATTGACCAGAACTTTTAGTTACGGCTATTGGTATAAAAGTTCAAAAATTATGATTTAATCTTACGTGATCATTTTCAGAGCAAATTATACAAAAATGCAGCAAGAATAAGACAGTCAACAGACCTGTGAGGTCCTCCCCGGGGAATAGGAATTTCTGTCCTCCATTCCTTTTCTAATACTTTCCCATCTTTTACAGCAAGACTCCAATGGTCCACTTCAGGTGTATATCGGTTCTCCCCACTACCACCCATTACATGTAGTCTACCTCTCCAAAGTTGAGTTGCCGGTGCATACCTTAAAAATACCAAGTTAAAATCATTCAATCTAAGCATGAGCTACAGAAGAAATAATATGTATAAGTTACTTTTGGACTAAAAAGACCTGGTAATGCAAATTTTAAACTGAGAAAATTTCCCGTCTGCTAGTATCAACCATATGTGGGGACTCATGCGAGAACACAAATATATGCGCGTGTGTGCAGGTTTTTGCACCAATAGAATAAAAATCTAAAAACCATACAAAGATTAACTCGGAGCTACCAGTTCTGATCGCTAATTAACATTCAGTTAATAATAGTTTTAGCAAGAATAAGACAGTGTTTAACAACAGAAAAGGCAAAAAACAAACCTAGGAACTGGTAGAGGGGGCATGTCCCGCCACTGCTTTGTCTCACTATCAAGCACAAACGTATGAGCTATGGGCCCTCTGCACTGTGGCCCATACTGTCCTGTGACAATGTATATGTACCTTCCGTCCGTTACCATTCCTAGATGTGAATGTGCCATTTCTTTTGGCATATCAAATCGTTCTCCCCATGTATTATCACTGAAATTGTAGATATCAACATGTGAATGTACCTAAAGAAAACAATAAACAGAAAACGTTACAGACTTTTCTAGTCTTGGACCATTTGGTGAACAAGTGAATATATAGCTAATCTACCCCAACAGCAGCAGTTGGTGATGGTAATCCCCAGTAGTTGCGTTGAGGCTAGCAGTTTGCAGTTTTCGTTGCTTTTTGTTGGTAATAAATATTAAAATCTAATTTACAATGGATATGGGGATAACGTGTCCCTCTATAATAGGGGAAAAAAGCAGAGAATTACAGAATAAACTTGCAACTATTTTGTAACGACCGCACAATCAAGATGAATTAAACTAAAAGCAATCCCTACAATGCTTTTATGGTAGAGAAGCATAAATTACCAGGAAAGGGGAAGAAAGCCAAAGTCTTATGGGGTTGTATAGTTTCAGCTATCTTCTGTGCCATTTAGATGGAAAGAAACAGGCTGATTTTTGAGGACTACGCAGTCAGAAGAAGGGAGAATCTTTGGGATAAAGTTCAGTTATGGTCATCTCTATGGGCATCGATTACTTCAGAATTTAGAGATTTTTCTTTTTCAGAAATTTGGCGTAATTGGAATGCTGCAATTAGTTTGTTTTGTGGCGTTTTCGTAGTTTCTAAGTGTCAGGGTGATGTTGCTATTTATCCTGTTTTTGTTTGTGCGTTGCGGACTTCTTGTCTGCTCTTGTATTTTTATTATTTCTTTGCAATAAAAATTTGTTTCTTCTTCAAAAAAAAACAATGCTTTGACCTAGATGCCCATAAAGACACCACAGTTCTACTCAATACCAATTAAGTCAAAGTATGTCTCCCCCGACAAAAATACCCTTTTTCACCCCATCTGATCTTACTTTTTCACCACTCCTAGAAATCCCTAATCCACTTGCAACATGTAAATATTGTGCTAAATCTTGAGATACCTATCAATTCCTTTAGATCTATAGAAACCGTTCTCTCTCATTAAGCAGATTGTGCTAAATCCCTAATCCACTTGCAACACGAAAATATTGGGCTCCATCTTGAGATACCAATCAAATTTCTTTATGTCTATAGAAACCCTTCTCTCTCATTAAGCAGACTGCTGCAAATTATTGCTAGTTTCTACATGATTGCATTGCTTCATTTTCTATCTTTTAAGTCTTTATTTACATCCACTTAATACATTGTGAAATATTCCCATTGAGTACTTCTGAGTTATACTAATAAATCTTCACTTCTAAAAGTCATGTAATCCATAAATAGTGCTCAAAAGTATTCTTTATTTATTTTAAAAGTTGTATCCAGAAAAGCATAAAAAGGTTATTTCATTAAGGGACTGCAACAAGATCTCAAGAAAACGTAAGAGCAATCTCTACAATAGTCAGTGGGGAGAAGTTAAGTTAAAAATAATCTGCTAAAGTATGACTATTTGAATCACAAAAAAGGACATAGCCTGAACCAAGTAGTAGAGATAGGATGAACAATAAAAAAGAATTTAGTAAAGGAGCAATTCAATGTTCTCACATAATCAATTGTACCGTATCCAGCAAACACGAATAGAAGATTCTTTATCTGTATAGCAGCCCCATCCAAACGAGGTACGGGTGCCTCAGCCATACTTTCCCATTTTAATTCTGGTCCAGGCAAATCAGCAAAGGTCGCTGATAAAACTCTCCCAGGAGCAGTATCGTTTTTGTAATTGATGCTTCCCTGTAGGTAACATAAACAATGGTCAATATTCACAGCTGAAACAAGGATTGATTAGAACTTTAATTGTCATTGAATTCACATAACAAGAAAGAATTCTACAAGAGAGTAAAAAAGGGACAATGCAATGGTTTCACAAAAGTGGAAATTCATGATATCTTCTCCTTGCTTTTATTTTTCCTACATTTTCAAGTGGAACCGGAAAAGCATTCCATTTCTCATGAACCGAACAATATGGGTAAGAATTCACACAAGCAGACAAAAATCAGCAACAATGGGAATGAATGAGCTCGTCAAAATCCAGAGAAACACTAATCATAGTTTACAATTACCATCAACGAGCTTCAATAATCAACCAACTCTCACATCAAGTACGAAAAGCACACTTACTCGCAATCTAAACAAATCCTGGATGAAAACATTCACACAAACTGAGTGGCAACAATGTCAATGAGCTTCAATAGAGCAACCAAACAAACTAAACAGGCACACTTCCTCCCAAATCACACAACACTAAGATCAAATTCACACGAAAAAACCTAAACCAGCACGAATAAGCTTCAACAAAACAACCAAACAAAGAAAAGCAATCAACTTTCCCTCATTTTCCCACATTCCAAACAAAACCCAGATCAAAAATCAAGAATTCAACAACTAGAAAGCAAACCCAATACCTTGGTGGGGGTTTCATGGCTAATTTTTTTGGGGGAGGGGATGATAGTGGGTTTTGAGATATCGACAAGAGGAGCCCAATTGTCGGCAATGTCGTTATAAGAACGGATAAAGCGAGGAGAGGAAGCCCACAGAAAATCGGCAATCAGAGCAATCCCCAGCAGACCAACGCATATCAAAAGCAGCCGAGCCGATGTGTGCTTCGCGGAGGGCCTAACCATCTCATATCATATGTGAGAGTCACCGCCAACGGAGGAGGGGAGGGTTGGAGCTGCTACGCGTACCGACACTGATTAGTGATTATTGCAGTGTGGCTGGGGGTACTTTTGCAATTATTGGTTTTCTCCGGGGTCAGAAAACATTTACTTATTTTTCTAGGATTTTATTTAAAAGTGAAACAAACGTAAATTGAAAAGCGATGCATTGCCTTTGTGTTAGGGCTCTACACACTCCGTCCCAAGTTTAAATCGTCATCCGTCCTCTTAATATAAATTAGTGTAGAGAATATCGCTTGTAATTAAAAAAAACAACGTAAATTGAAAATAAATTTAATTCTAAGTTTCTTTTTGCAAGTAGGAGTTGATTTACTTGATTGTACGATGCGTTTTTGCTTTTGGTCTTTAGTCATAATAGGCACGTGCCTTATACCATATATTTAGACTCAAATCGAACTTGCTTCAAATCGATGTTCACAATGTATATTATGCACGAATATCTTATTGACGAAGTTTATATTAGGCAGCCTCGATTTATTGATGCTCAACGCACTAATTATGTATGAAAACTTCGTCAAATCGGGGGTTATATGGCCTCAAACAAGCATATGAGAAATTCTAATTAGTTTACAAGCATGGCTCCTTCATATTAGACTTCCTTTTCTGACGCGGCATATGTGCCGGAGATGCTGGCTGAGCCCAGCAGGGAACAAACTACAAACAAAAGGAAAAGCACAAACTACAACAGTCATCAAGCAGGCAGCCAACACGGGACAGAAGAGAAACAAGGCTAGCTAGGTGTTTGTCTGTTCGACCAAGTAGGTGAACCAACCTCCAAAAAACAAAGCTTTGCCACACAATCTGCTGCGCCATTAGGGATCGATGAAGCCAGCTTTAAACCAGATATTACAGCTGAGGCTTCAGTTTCAATGCCGCAAGAAAAGAACCATTGCTATCACGAATAATAACACCAATCCCCTGCAGAACCATTCTTCCAAGCACCATCCACATTCACTTTTGCAAATTTTCCCCACCTGCTCTGCTCCTGACTAAGTAAAGGGGCCGTTGAAGTGCCTTTGCATTGAGGAACTCAGTAGTCTTTTTTTTTTTTTTTAGCGCTTCTTACGACAGAATCGCCATGAGGTCCAGATCCCTTGTAAATAGCCAGACACCTACCTAGCCTTCCAAGTTTCCCAAAAGCAGAAACATTTGACAGCAAATACACCAACTCAGACATCTTCTAAAGTGAGTATTCCCTCAACTATAGAGAAAATGGCACTGTCAGTTGTGATGATTGACGTACATCCATTCCATGTGTCCTTTTGGTACGAGCGAGTTATACACAAGTCATTGTAGATTGTCTCCCATACTCCTCCTTTTTGAAAGTGGTTAGTTTCGCGAACCTCCGTACAGACCTGCACGCACATATGCATTGTGAAGGAATGAGGATGAGCATGGGATAACGAGGCTCGTACCTTATTTTTCAATATGTATGCCATACCCAAATTCAATGTAAAAATCATTTGTTGTAAGTAAATATGCTATGAGGTATCAAATGTGTTCAATTTCCTATATGTATATACAGATAAAATCACTACTTACAGTGTTGTCCCATTTAACCCTGTCCGCGGGGTTGCTCCAAGACAGCATCCAGTCGCAGTAGGTACCTGCGGCATTCTTGCCTCGATACACAACAGCGGCAGTAGAGCCATAAGAATAAACCGGGTTCTTGACGTGCAGAAACGCAGCCCACTGGCCATTTGCAATCAGTGGTGAGTATTCGCCCTCGAGGCCAATCCAATCTTTTTGATCAGCATATCTAATGGTGTCTCCTGTTGCATTGTAAACAAGGATGAGATTGGCGAGTCCTGCACCGGATTCTGCCTTCAAATTCTCGACATGTGCTCGCGCCTTCACGTCCTTTCCCCCTGCGTTTTTCGTATTCATTGCCACGCGTGCCCTGTCGATTCTTCCTATTTTCCCACACTTAGATCTATACTCTGGCATACCCTCCAATGTTGAGGTTGTGATGGGATTGCCAAACACGTTATTATTCGTCATCTCTCCGAGACTCACTACTCAGCTGATTAATTCTCTCTCTCTCTCTCTCTAAAAGGACAATTCAATACTTTTAATTCAATTTCATTTTTAAGGATTTCAAATCAGTTTATATATAATCCAACAGAGATTCTTTTGAAATTGAAACTGAAAATTAAAGGAAACCCTAACTCATATTATATCAGACATGAATTGAAATTGAAATTGGAATGTAAACTAAACCCTAACTCATCAATCATACCTAGCAAAGCCTTCAGTCTGGAGGCAGTGCCGCCGTCAGCGGAGCTCAACGACGGTGGAATCTCGCAAGATTGAAATCTCGTAGCCTCATGTTTTGAGTTGACTTGAGATGAGACGATGAAGTCGCGCGGATGACTTTTGGAGAGAGAGAGTCACGTGGCTTTTCTCTCTTTTTTTGCCTCCCTTGGGTTTGGCCTTTTTTTTCTTCTGAAACATGGGGTATCCAACACTCGTAGGGTAGGACTAATCTCCGGAGTGGTATGAAAAGGCTAAAGATATTTCAATTTATTTTTGGCCATACTCAAATGACACAGGTCCTTCCAAAACTTTCAATCAAGGAATAACTTATGTTTTTGCCAGTTTCGTATCTCGAACCTAAGATCAAGGAGCATACCTGACTTGAAATTCTACTACATTTCCACTGGATCACTTGCACTAATTTGGATTTGGCCTTTACTAGAGACTTTTATGAACTCAGCCCATCCCACTCTCCGTCATCCCAAATCCATATGGGCCATATCGTTTAATTGCTCAAATGCATGGAACAAATTGACGATATGAGTATTAAGTAACATATTTATAATAAATTGTCTATTTATTTAATTCATTTGGATGACTAAAAAAAAGGAGAAAAAAGTTTGAATGGAAAGAAACTAATTGTTTAAACGGGATAAGGAGTTCTGACCTCTCCATGAGCTACAAAGCTCGGGTTGTCGCCAATGTCTTATTAACAAGAAGGGGTTGATTTTATAGTGAAGCACTTTATTATATGGTGGCATGTACCTCAACTGAAGTTTTTCTTTTATACAACGATATTGTGGAGGGGACACTTAGGGTTAGCTGCATAATAAATCAACTATAATTGGGTATCAAACTCGTCTCAAATGGTTGTTCACATTGTACATTATGCATGTACATGTTATTGAGGAAGTTTATATTAAGCTGCCTATTAAATTTATTGATTCTCAACGTACTAGTTATGTATGAAAACTTCGTCAAATCGGTGGTTATATGGCCTTAGATGAGCATATGACAAATTCTAATTAGTTTACAAGCACGATTCATTCACATTAGACAGTCTTTTCTGGAACATCCCCTAAAAAGTTTGTTATAAAATAATTTTGGGGGGATATTTGGACACGTGCGTGATTATTTTGGACGGTTCATTCACATTAGACAGTCTTTTCTGGAACATCCCGTAAAAAGTTTGTTATAAAATAATTCTCGGGGGATATTTTGGACACGTGCGTGATTATTTTGTACACGAGATCGTGTGATCTTACTGTTTTGGTGGGTGCACAATACCCCAAAAACCCAAAATATATATTTTTCTTCTTCTTCTTCCTCGTCTGTTTTTCTTATCTTTCTCCCTTATCCTTATTTTTATTTTATTTTTTTCATTTCTCTTTTTCTCCCTGTCTCTCTCTTTCTCACCGTATGTGCATAGTGCACGTCGACGAAAACCCGTCAAACTAGGGCGAACTAAAATCACCACCTTCTTCGTCTCGACACCTTGAACTCAACGGTGCAAACCCGTTCATCCAAACTCCCAACCGTTTGATGGGAAAAGCTCACGGAAGAACCGGACTTTCTCGGCGATTTTCTCGCCATTCTAGACCGAGGTGAGGTTTCTAACTACCACCATTGGGTTCCTCTCGTTGAGTAGATGAATTTTCATATGTGGTTCGTTTGATTTGGTTGAGTTTTGACGTAGATCGACGAAGCTACAGTACCCGCGGCCTTTCGAGGCAATTACAGGCCATTTCCTGAGCTTGTACAGCCAAACCAAAGGTACACCGTCATTCTACTCCTCTGTAGCTTCATTTTTGTATAAAGAACGTGAAATTTGGCCAAGAAATGAAGAAGTTAGAAATTTTAGAAAATTTCCCAGGTTTTTGGCGAGTTGGACGGCGGCCGGAAAAAGTTGCAGCGGCGACTGGCGATGATGTTAGCGATGACGTCAGCAGACCGGAGAATATTCTAAGGAATATTCCTTTTAACGGTGTTAGGAATATTCCGTTAGATTTAACGGAGATGCTGGAATATTCAGTTAGATCTAACGTCGTCAGTTGACCGGCGAGTTGACTGGCGCGTTGACCGGCGCATTGACCAGTGCGTGAGCAGCGACTGGGCCGCATGTGAGGGCGCGTGGGAGCTTATTTTTCAATTCGGTCGACGTGAGGCGACTCGTGACGACGTGTACTACCTAGGGGCAGTACGTATGATATTTTACGGAGTGTTTCGGACCTCCGTATTGAGCAAACAAGGGATAAGTTTAATTAATTAGTTTAATTATAACCTTTATGAGTTTAATCATTACTATAGTGATATCTCATACATGTGAGTGAGTGGGTCTTTGTTTTGATAAATATATTATTATTTATGGTTTTCACTGCTTTCTTTTAGTTGTTAGCATGACTCATATCATATACGATTGTTGGAGGTAGAACATTTGTATTATATTGCCATACATGTTTTTATACTGTTGCTCATCAGTAGATGTATAGTACCCCGGGTATCAGTACTCAGCCTTGTGGCTAAGACTAGCCTTGACGTTTGGAGATGTCACTACCCGTACCGCTACGCAAATTTGGATCTATTGTAGGTACTAGCCTGTTCTAGGTTGCACTAGGCAACTCGAACTTGTGTGACGCACTTTGTGCACATCGATTAGCGTTAGACTCGCGTCATTGTAGTACTCAGCGTATTACTTATATACCTAGCCTGTTCCTCGTAGCTTATCTACTTGGGCTTGTGTGTTTACATACGGGTGAGAAGTCAATCGTGATTTTTGGGGAGTACCCGTGTTTTGAGCATTCAGTTTGATGAACGGGGAGTACCCGTATTACTATTATAGTATTTTGAGGATCATACTAGGGAGTATGACGTATTTTCAAAAACTATACATGTTTTCCAGCGAGGGGATAGTATGCTCTTGAAAACAAAGGTTTTATCAAACTTTGCTTTTTGACCCACTCACCTTTTTATGTTTTACGCTCCTCCAGGACTTAGTCACGGATTCGATTACCAGTGAGACGTGGGCTTACTTCGGCTGTGGTTGGTGGTTCTGACACTTCCTCCAGATTATGTAGGATTCACTCTTACTTTTAGTTAATTTCTACTTATCCATCCTCACGAGGATGTGAATGTTTATACTCTATGCACTATTTACTTTGCTCTGACAATTATGCACCTATAATAATGGGTTTTACCCATCACCGCACTCCGACTTCCGCTTCCTACTCTAAATCTATTCACTTTTTCACTTATATATGCATAATTGGCTTTCATCACTTTATACGTGTCGGTCAACACTTCGTGACACCTAGCGTGTCATGATCGAGATGTGTCATTTTCTGATGTAGACTATGCTAGAGATCCTAACAAAATTCAACTTTCTTAAGCTTAGAATTGCATATAAGAAGATTGAAAATAATGCAGCCCTATAACACGGGGATGGTATTAATTCATCCATCCCAAGTTAATTGAAAGGCCTCATCACCCATGCACGCAGACGATAAATTAAAGTAGGCTATTGGGAACATAGCACTATCAGTTGAGATGATTGACACACATCCATTCCATGTGTTCTTATTGTACAAGCCACTTTCACACAAGCAATTATAGTTTGTGTTCCAAGCTCCTCCTTTTTCAAAATGGCCGGCTTCGTGGATCTCCGTAAAAACGTGCACGAACGCATGCATTGTAAATAGCTTTTTCAACCTAATTAAATTGAAAACGAAATGATTATTAGATCATTCGTAAGAAATGTCAAATGTGTTTAATTTTTAATATATATAATATGATAGAGTCACTACGTACCAAGTTGTCCCATCTAGGCTTACTCTCCGGCACTAGGTTGCTCCAAGCCAGCACACAATTGCAGTCGGTACCCGCAGTGTTCTTGCCGTGATACACAACGGCCGCAGTAGACCCAGCACCAGCTTGATTTGGTCTTTTGACTTGCAGAAACGCAGCCCACTGGCCATTTGCAATCAAGGTTTGAAAAAACGCGCGACATCGCGCGATATGTAGCGTAACGGAAGGAATTTTGCGACATAACGCAAAAATTTCACTGAAGTCTCACAAAACGTACACTATTTACGCGATGCATTATATCATACGCTATTTACGCGAAATTAACCTATCGCGGCGCTATTTGTAACTTTTTTTTAAAAAAAATTGAGCCCAAAACAACTTCGTTTTGAGAAATCCCTAGGTTTTCTCTACCCAAAATGATACCCAATTCTCCCTTCTCACTCATTCTCTCCTCTCGTGGGCCTCCTTCCTCCACGATACCTCACTCCCTCCACGATCGGCCTTCCTCCACGCCCAACCTTCCTCCATGACTGATGCCTCTCTCCTTCGCGCCTTCGTCAGCCAGAGGTAAAAAAAGTTTTTACGTTTGCAAGTATTTGTTATTGAGATTGAAATTTGAATCATTGATCATCATCACCTTCACAGCTTGTTGCTTTGGTTGTTCACTCATATTTGTGTATATATATTTTAATTTTTAACAAATTAACTGGAATGCAATTAGTTGAAAATTATTCGACTGTTTCAAGTTTTAACTTTAAGTTCTGCGTTTGTTTTGCCCCCTTCCATGTATATGTTTAGCTTATAATGTGATATGTTGTGATGTGATATATGATTGCTCAAAAAAAAAATTTCTTTTTTTGGCAGTGAAATATTTTGTTGTCTTCCACTGTGTTGTTGTTTGTGTGTTGTGCTACTACTGGGTTGTTTATTTTATGAGGAAATTTGTCAGATTTTGCTCACAAGTGGGCTAAGATTACACTATGCAAGTCTCAAATAGTTTATGCGAAACCGCTATATAACTCGAGATTGCATAACGAAACTTCCCATCGACGCCTTACACGACGCGATTTCAAACCTTGTTTGCAATCAGTGGGGGATATTCGCCCTCGAGGCCAATCCAATCTTTTTGATCAACATATCTAATGGTGTCTCCTGTTGCATTGTAAACAAGGATGAGATTGGCATGTTCTGCACCGGATTCCGTCTTCAAATTCTCGACATGTGCTCGCTCCTTCACGTCCTTTCCCCCTGCGTTTTTCGTATTCATTGCCATGCGCTTCTTATTTTACCACACTTAGATCTATACTCTGGCTTACATACCCTCCAAAGCTGCGGTTGTGATGGGGTTGCCAAACACGTCTTTCACCATCTCTCTCTCTCTCTCCCTCTCCCTCCTCAAATCAGCATCTTCAACCTTTGACGCTCAATTCCCCCATTTGAGCTGAATGGAGTTTTGACATAAATCACAACTACTGGAAAAGGACTAATCAATACTTCAATTAAATTTCAATTTTAAGGATTTCCAATCATTTTATATATGATCCAACAACGATTCTTTTGAAATTGAAATTGAAATTAAACTAATTCCTAAATCAAATTATAACTCTAACAGACATGAATTGAAATTGGATATTAAACTATTTCAATGTTATTATTCTGTATCTTTCCTATCATGTACACATATTACATATATATAATATATATTCAAAGACCATATAGCTAGACTACTTCATATTAGAAGACTGTGATTGACTGGCAAATTTTTATGTCTTTTTGTTGTGAAGGCTATAGTGTTTTATCTTTTCTTTTAACCTTTTTAATACCCACAACCTATTTAATTCTCATGTTCTCACGACACCTAGCTACCTACCAAAGGTGCATGCACAAATTAAGTCTATATATAAGAAGACTAGTCTTACAATACTGAAGCAATTGTAGCACACAATGTTGGAAAATTAGTATTGTTATTTTTATTGGTTTTCTTGTGGACCAAGTATTACAATTTACAATTGTAGCACACAATGTTGGAAAATTAATTAGCTTTTATTATTATTGTTATTTTTATTGGTTTTCTTGTGGACCAAGGATTACAATTTACAATTGTAGCACACAATGTTGGAAAATTAGTTTTTATTAGAGTTTGCTTTAGTTTTCTCTATTTATAGGAGTGTTTGTATTCGTTATTGATAACAAGTTTGACAGGATGTAGTCTCTTCGGATTATGTAGCATTCTTCGGATTACGTTGAAGTACAAAAACCTGATGATGTAATAGAACGTCCACAATGTAACTACTAATCTTGTTATTGTAATAACCACGTCAATTTTTGTCATTAACTTGAACCTTATCATAATTATGTAACATTAAAGTGTAATTTTAAACCATCATATTGTATCTTAAATGGTATCGATACCTTATATTTTTAAAAAGGTATCGTAGAATCTCCCTTTACTTAAGCTCCCCTACCTCCGCTCGTTGTATTTATGGCATATGAAGTTTACAAATTATCATGAATTAGTTTACAAGCTTGCTTTCTTGGATATTAGATCGCATTATGTGGACTATGCCAAAAATCTTGAGAATTGAAATTGGGTGCTGTTATTGACACTCTAAATTTTCTATATTTAGAAAGAAAAATACACATATAAGAAATACATAATGAAAAAGTGCCAAAATTCTACTTTATTAAGATTAGAATTATATATAAAGAAAATTCAAATACAAGCCCATTATTGAACTAGAATTAACATGAGACAGTATTGGTTCATCACATCCACAATACCATTTTATTATGCATCCCAAGTTAATTGAAAGGCCCCATGCACGCATATGAGAAATTATCGTAGGCTATTACAAATGCACTAACTCAGGCATTTTCTAAAGTGAGTATTCCTTCAACTATTGGGAAAATGCCACTGCCAGTTGAGATCATTGAAGCACATCCGTTCCATGTGTCTTTTTTGTACGAGCGAGTTTCACACAAGTATTTATATATTATGTCCCAAACTCCTCCTTTTCCAAAGTGGTTATTTTCGCGGATCTCTGTATAGACCTGCACGCACGTATGTATAATGCATTGTAAATAATTATGTCATGTTTACTTAATTGAAGAATTCACTAATCGGTATGAGAAAGAATGAGTATGAGAGGAATAGGTATGGGATAAATAAGTTTCCCATATTCATTTACTTTTTTACTCATTAATTATTAGTAAATGATATGACATGAATTAGAATGGTACCCATTTCTTACAAATTCATTCCTGACACAAATCGGTGGAGTCACTACTTACCGTGTTGTCCCATTTAACTCTGTCAGCCGGGGTGCTCCAAGACAGCATCCAGTCGCAGTCGGTACCGGCGGCGTTCTTACCGCGATACACAACAGACGCAGTAGACCCATAAGAAGAAGCCGGGTTTTTGACGTGCAGAAACGCAGCCCACTGGCCATTCGCAATCAGTGGTGGGTATGGGGCCTTTCCCATGAGGCCAATCCAATCTTTCTTATCAACATATTCTACAGTGTCTCCAGTTGCATTGTAAACAAGGCAGAGAGTGGCGATTCCGGCACCAGATTCCGCCTTCAATCTCTCAACATGTGTTCGCGCGTTCTCGTCCTTCGCCGCCGTGTTTTTCATGTTCAATGCCACGCGTGCCCTGTCGATTCTCTCTATTTTCCCACACCTGCATGCATACTCTCGCATGCACTCCAAAGTGGCGTTTGTGATGGGGTCGCCAAACACGTTATTTGCCATCTCTCTCAGAATCAAAACTCAAGTCACTCAACTGATTAACGATCTCTTTCTCCTTCTCTCTCTCTCTGCTCATTATTATCACCCTATCTACATGCATATACACTATCATATACACATATATTATACACACACAAAGACCATATATGCATATATATAATATTCAAAGACCATATATATATATATATATCCAACAAAAAAAAGACCATAATATAGACTCATTTAAATTAGGGAAAAATTTTAGGTGATACGTACCATTTAATGGTACGGTCATTGAATGGTCCAGATTAATTTGCGGTGGGTTCCAAATGAATCTTAAATCATTCAATGGTACGTACCATTGAAGTTTGACCATTAAATTAGAAGACTGACTAGAATATTCTTATATGTTTTTCGTTAAGACGATAGTGTTTTGAATTTTCTTTTAACCTTTTTAATACCCACAACTGTTATAAAATATGGTGGATAGGCCACCAACCTACAATATATGTCATCCCTTACGTCATTTACCACCATCTCACTTGCCTATAAAATCAAGGTAGAAAGCACATCAAATACACACACACAAAAAAAAAAAAAAAAAAGAGAAGAAGGAAGGAAAGAAAAGAGAGATAAAGGGAAATCTTGTACTCCGATCATTTCGAATATATAATGGAAATATTGCTGCTCCGAGGATGTAGGCAATTGCCGAACCTCATTAATATCGCATTTCATTTACTTTCCACTGCACGCTAATATGCTCGTATTTTACAACAACAACCTATTTAATTCTCATGTTCTCACGACACCCTAGCCACCTACCAAAGGTGCACGCACAAATTATAATTAAGAAGACTATAGCCTTTCAATACTGAAACAATTGTATTGCACACAATATTGGAAAATTAGCTTTTTGTCGAAGGAAAACTTAGAGAGTGAAAGTAGGAGAGGGATGGCAAGAGAGAGAGAACATGGAGCTCATCAGGTATATTTTCACTTATGCTCCTTGGTGCCTTATGTCTTTATTTATACTAGTGCCTTATGCCTTTATTTATACTAATCACATATGGTTGAATTGTCTTGCAAGTAATACAAGTCATAAAGGATTAGATATCCCAAATTCTATTGGAATTCTACTTCTAGATTTACACAATCACATTCCTAAACAATATTAACTACATCACTCTCCCTTGAGTGTGTAAAGTTTAAGAAGTAGTTGCATTAGGTCTTCTTGGATGATTGTTGAAGTCTTCAAACGACATAGGCAATTAAACACGCGATATAAATGTAAGGATAATATAAACTCACAAAAACCTGACCGTGGTAAAATTCAAGGTAAGACAAAACCCAAAGTCTCGGAGAAAATGTGAGAGGTTGCAAAGTCGAAACTTGAAAGAAAACAAGTGGCGATAAACACTCATCTTCAGGGTATGATCAACCTAGAATAGGTGCCTCATTTAAAACCTTGTCAGGTTAGCAAAAACCCAGTGGAAAAAGTGCTCCTGAACTAAGGAAAAAGAGTACATTAAGATCAATTAGGTATCTTCCAGATACTCCCCCTGAATTCGAAAAAACTCCCTAATAAGATCTCAAGCGGTTTAATTCAGACAGTTTACACATTACAATTCCTCTGTCAAGCTTCTAAAAACTAGAATTCGGTAATGACTTAGTGAAGGGATTGGCGAGATTGTCTGGGAAATGATTTATTTTGACTTCGATCTTCTGATACTCTTGTTGATGATGAGAAAAGAAAAACTTCATTGCAATGTACTTAGTATGGTCTCTCTTGATGTATTCTTTTCGAATATGGTCTATACATGCAGAATTATCCTTAAATATTGTTGTTGGGATGTTAACGATAGATGACAATCCACAAGTACTTCGACTATGCTCGACAACGGCTCTAAACCATGTACACTCATGAGCGCTCTCATAAAGGGCGAGTATCTCAGCATGGTTCAAAGACGTAGAAACTAAAGTATGCCTAGTAGAAGTCCAAGAAATTGCAGTCCCACCAACGGTAAAGACATAACCCGTTTGGGATCTTTCCTTGTGCGGTTCGGATAAGTACCCAACATCAGCATAACTAACAAGACAAGAATCAACCGGAGGATATAATAAACTCAAATCCACAGTACCCCTAAGGTAACATAGAATGTCTTTAACACTTTCTCAGTGTCTGTGTGTAGGCGCATGGTTGTATCTTTCTAAAAGATTCACAATGAATGAGATGTCTGGCCTTGTATATTGAGCTAAGTACAACAAAGCGCCAATTGCACTTAAGTGTGGAACTTCGAGTTCCACAATCTCCTCATCATTCTTCTTAGGACAATATGGATCTCGAGGTGCATCAAGCATGCGAACGATCATGGGTGTACTTGAAGGCAACACTTTATCTTCATTAAAACGGCAGAACACATTCTTGGTGTAGTTTGATTGGTGAACCAAAATACCATCAAAACAACGTTTGATCTCAAGACCAAGATACAAGAGTTTTCATAAGATCTTTCATCCCAAATTCTGACTTAAGGTGCACAACAGTTTTCTCAAGCTCCTAAGGAGTCTCAATGAGATTCAAGTCATCGACATAGACTGGAACAATCACAAATCTGAAACTAGACTTCTTAATAAACACACAAGGGCATAGTTCATTGTTCACATATCCCTGACTAGTCAAATACTCGCTTAAACGGTTATACCACATCCGTCCAGATTGTTTCAATCCATAAAGCGAACATCTCAATCGAATATAGAGAGTATTTCGTGGTTTAGAACTATTTGAACCAGTCAATTTAAGTCCCATATAGATACGAGGGTACCACATCCATAAGTTGCATATCAAGTCTTTCGGAAACTATTAGACTGATAAGGTAGTGAAACGTTATAACATCCATTACGGGAAAATACGTCTCCTCACAGTCAATCCCATGGCGTTGAGAGAAACCCTGTGCCACAAGGCGTGTTTTATGTCGCATTATTTCATTCTTCTCATTACGCTTCCTTACGAAGACCCATTTATAACAAACGGGTTTTACATTAGACAGCGTGGACCCCACGACACCAAACACCTTTCGCTTTGCTAAGGAATCAAGTTCAACATGGATTGTTTCTTTCCATTTTGGCCAATCCGTTCTATGATGACATTAGTCTACGGAATGTGGTTCAATGTCATCGTTTTGCATAAGTTCAATAGCTACAGTATACGTAAATACATCGTCGACGATCATCACATTCCTATTCCAAAGTGCATCCAAACAAGCATAGTGAACCAAAATCTCTTGATTCTCAGGGGGCGGCTATGTCTCTTCAAGCACACTACCGTAATCTAAAACACCCTCATGTGTTGGAAAAGAAGAGATAACGATTTGACTTGGATTCGGTTGTGCTCTGTTCTTTCTCTTTCGAGGGTGCGAATCCTGTGAACTGACTGGTCTGCCTCTGTTTGGGCTATAAAAAAAAAAAGCCAACTATGGGGCCTGCGCATATTTATTTAAGCAAAAGTCAAGCGACTTCGGCCCACAAACCTCAGAGCCCAAAACTGGGGCTCGAACGACTCGCTTATTTCTCTCCAAATCTTTCCGAAGCTTCGGACAGAAGGCCATTGGAGGCGCGTCTCCCACGCAGATGACGAGGTCCGATAATATCTCACTCTTTAAATGCCAGCGTCCACATCATCTGGTAAGCTGACGTCACTCAAGAGATGCACAGACTGCCTCTAATAGATAACTAAGGGCTACCTACCAGGAATTATAGTTACTGCTAAGGTTAAATGACTGATCTACCCTCACAATACGATCGAAGTTGCTCTCCCCACTATCTATAAATAGAGCAAAAGGCCTTTAAGTTCAGGACCTTAGTCAAATTCAATTTCTTCAGATTATACAAACCTATGAGTGATTATTCAATTAACCCAAACTTGTTTTTCAGCACAAAACTAGCTTCTCTTCAGCAAACAAAGCCTTCAGCTACCGAATACAAAAGCCTTCATTCCAAGCAAACCAAACTCTCAGCTCTTCAGTTACTAAACCAAAAGCCTTCCTACAAAGCAAAACCCTGTGCACGATCCCTGAGATCTAAAACAGTTTTCTCTCTGCCATCACATGGTATGATTCTTGGTTGACGTACAATTCCAGCCACCCTAGAGAATCTGTCTGTGGCAATATTTTGTAATCAGTCCAGTCTGAAAACAACGATCTTGGTGGACTTCTCTGGCATTATCTCGCCATTCATGGCCTGAATCTTGCTAAGAGCTTTACTACTTTCATTTACCACTTTCTTTATGTTTCAAGTCATTTACATTTCCAGTTATGTAGATTGGCCCACTCGCTTTACTTTTACTTTTATGAACGTTTATAATTTTGACTCAATCATGAAATGATTACATTCTGTTTCTCGCTTTAGTTTTTTTTCATCGTTTATTTATCTTTAGGCATAACTCACGATTAAATACTGAATTTTAAGTCCTCGTTCACTTGAGGCACATAAAAGAACCTAGCCGAACCAGCGTCCCACTCAGTGCTCAATCATTTGTTCTGAAGTCATTTTCACGTGCACCCTCACAATCACTCCCGAGAACAAACACTGTTTGTTGGCAGCCTTCAATAATGGCATGCCTATACTTTTCCTTTCTCTCGAGCCATCTCGTGGGACTGAGACCGAAAGCAATACCGCTGGGCAAATACATGTTGAACACTTTGTGTCCGAACCTCTTTAAATTTTTTTGGCACCAACAACCTTGCTTCTGAGCTAGGGTAGCTGATTCGTTAGCCACTAAAGTACTATCATGTCTATTAGGTGCAGTCGACCTCGTAAATGAAGTATAGACTGGCACGCTACTTTGATGCCCATTTGGAACGTCAATCTTTGTAGGCACCATTGCAGCTGGTAAATGAGATCTTGTCACTCTTGCTAGATCAGTAAAAGTGTATGACATGTTTTGAGCTACGCTCTGAAGATTTAGAATGCATTACACTTCAGTTTCACATTGTGTGGTACGAGATCGAGATGAGACATAGTGGGGACACACCATGCTAATTAACGCCGTTCATCATGAACGTTTGCGTTCTTTCCTCCCCTTAACGGCGGGAAAATTATCTCATTGAAGTGACAATCCTCAAATCTAGCAGTAAAGAGATCGCATGTCAAGGGCTCTAAATAGTTTATAATCGAAGGTGAATTATAACTGACATACATTCCTAACATTCTTTGTGGACCAATTTTGGTACGTTGCAGGGGCGGTATAGGCACATAAATAGCACACCCAAAAACGCGTAAGTGCAAAATATTTGGCTTTTGTCTAGTAACCATCTAGAACGCAGAGTATGGTTGGGTGGCGATGGGTTGCAGGCGAACAAGCATTGCTGCATGTAAAATTGCATAACCCCACACAAAAATCGGAAGTTTGGTGTGCATGATCAAGGTCCTAGCAATCAATTGAAGGTGTTTTATTAAATTTTTTGAGAGACCATTTTGGATGTGAACATGGGGAACAAGATGTTCAACTTTAATACCCTAAGACATGCAATGGTAGTCAAATGTCTTTGACGTAAATTCTCTGGCATTATCCAGTCGAATCGACTAAATCAGATAATCAGGGTGCTGAGCCCTCAGTTTAATAATTTGTGCCAGGAGTTTTACAAAGGCAGCATTGCGTGTGGACATTAAACAAACATTTGACTATCGTGTCGATCCATCAACCAACACCATAAAGTATCTAAATGATCAGCATGGTGGTTGAATATGTCAACAAATATCCCCTTGGATTTTTTGAAGGAAAGCATAAGGGTCCTTTACTATCTTTGTGGGAGATGGTCTAATGATTAACTTTCCCAAGGAGCAGGCTTGGCATGGTATGTTTTATTGTACTATTTTACTATGAGTAAGAGGATGTTCGTTAGTAGAAGATAATATACGGCGTATCATGTCTCGACCAGGATGTCCCAAATGGTCGTGCCAAAGCATCACAACTCCAGGGTTTTCTTCCTTACGGCTAGCCACATTGTGGGCCTCAGCAATGCAAATGGTTGTTAAGTACAACCCATTTGGGAGTTGATCAATCTTCTCTAGAATACGCTTAGTGCCAAATTCATAGGAAGTAATACAAAGATATTCCACTCCTCTTTCTTTAGTGGTTTCAACGTGAAAACCATTCTCTCAGATATCTTTAAAGATCAACAACGTTCTTCCAGAATGCAAGAATACAATGCCTCGTGAATGGTAAATACCGTACCATTGGACAACATTAAACAGGCTTTGTCATGCCTCTCGATCAGGTTGCATGGGCTTGAGAGAGTTGTCAGAGACGAGATTTTAGGTATGAAGTTAGTGAAGTACTTACGGTTACGCAAGATGGTATGCATCGTAGCACTATCAACTAAACAACTAACTTCCTCACTAGACATACCTAAATAAAATTTAATTAAATCGGTCACATGTATAAAATAAATTCTCATTCAATTAAATCATTCGAAAAAATCCAGAACAATATCCAATTTGTTAAAACTGAAATACAAACACCAAACTTAGAAATCAGGAAACATAAAAAAATTTCACAAACTTAGACCAAAACACTAGCAATTTCCACCCAACATAGGCCACATATCTAAAATCTAATTTTCTATAGGTGCAATGGCCTATTGGAAATTAGAAATCTCCAACATCGTATCTCCAGGATTCTCTACTTGGGCGAAATTCTTCTCTTAAGCGAAATTGGCCTCCCTAGCTTGCCCCTTGGTGTGGTATTCTTTTGCGACCTGTGCAAGGGCTTTGCAAACCTTAAACCAATGATCAGGTGAACCACAACGGTAACACATATCAAGGTCGGCATAATACTCTTTCACTTTACCCTTATTCTTAAAGTTCTAAGACTTTGGAGCCAAAGAGTCGTGCTTAGGGCCGCAATTCATATTCTTTGCTTGGCCTTTGGTTTGTCTCCCCCTATTCGCGGACTTGAGCGACTTGGCCCTGCTGCAACTCCTACGCCTCTTTTTGCGTTTTGGGCCTCGATGCGCGCTTGTATTTGCTTCTCGCAAAGGAACAACGTTTGAGCCAGTAGGGCTGACACATCCCGAATCCTGACACGCCAGGTGTCAGGAAGTGCTGGCCGACACGTGTTAGGTGACAAAAGCCAATTATGCATGAGTAGGTGAAAAGTAAGAATATAAAAAGTTGAGTGCGGAAATAGAAGTGTGGTGAGGGTTAAAAACCCATAAATACATAAGGTACTGTGATGTATGCTCTCAACTTTTTATTGTGTTTTATTGCAAGGAAATGTTTACTATTTCTTTGTGGGCAATTTATAACTTTAGTTTGTCCCTCCATGCAATGCTCCCTTACAATATGTTACATTATTCTGAAATATTACTATATTAAGCTTAGTATCACATATATAAGATTCAAATTCAAACTAGAGGCCTATTATTGAAAAAGAATTAACATGGGATAGTATTTGGTTGACACCATTTTATTATGCATCCCAGGTTACTTGAAAGGCCCCACACATATGAGAAAATAGAGTATTAAAAACACAAACAAATTTAGGCATGTTCTAAGGTGAGTATTGCTTCAACAATTGGGGAAGGGTCACTGCCAGTTGACATGATTGGCACGCATCCATCCCATGTGTCCTTTTTGTACGCGTTAGTTTGATTGTTCATGTAACCATAGATTACGTTCCAAACAGTTTCAAAGTGGTCAGGAGTGCGAATCTCTGTGTAGACCTGCACTTACGTACATATCAAATGTTGTTTAAATTTTTTGATTCTCTAGTGTAAATATATTATTATATTAAAAAAAAACATTAATACTCACCGTGTTGTCATATCTATTCCTGTTCCATGGGTTGCTCCAGGACAACATCCAGTCGCATTTGCGGCCAGCATCATTCAGGCCTCGGTACACAACAGCAGCATTGGATCCAGAAGCCGCTCCGGCAGTTTTGGTGTGCAGAAACGCACCCCACTGACCATTTGCAATCTGTGGTGGGTATGGTGCCTTTCCGATGTGCCCAGTCCAATCCTTCTTACCAGAATATGTTATGGTGTCACCAGTTGCATTGTAAACAAGGCAGAGTGTGGAGACTCCGTCGCCGTATTGCTCCTTCAATTTCTCCACATGGGTTCGAGCGTTGAAGTCCTTCTCTGCAGCATTTTTCATAATCAATGCCACGTGTGCCCTGTCTAATCTTCCTATTTGCTGGCCGGCATACTCTGGCATCCCCTTCAAAGTTTCATCCTTGATGGGATTGCCAAAAACGTTATACGCCATCTCTAAACTGGACAACTTGAAACGTTATACACCATCTCTAAACTGGACAACTTGATTAATTCTCTCTCTGTCTATGTCTTGTAGAAAAAGATATGTAGGCTAAGAAGTATATTTGTTATTGATACGTATCTATATAATCTCATGAGCAGGCATGTTGACCAAAAGGGAAAGTCAAAAATGTCCCTTTAAGAAAAGAAAAAGAAAAAAAAAGGTCACGCTCTCATGATGCAGCTAGCTTTGGAAGGAATGCGTTGCTGTCCCTATATATGATATGGAAGCAATCGCATGCTGGAAGTAGTGGATGCATTGCAAGGACTGCATGCATGGAAATTGGAATCACTATTACAAAAGGTGAGGGATGCATGCAGCATGCATGGACTCACTCTATCACGTGAACAACTATTTTCAAGGTTATATCGGATCTGTACCACCAGATAGTGAAAGTTGGATTGACCCATCCTCCAAAAATACGACTTCCTTCTACATGAGTCGCGTGACTTTATTTTCTTCAATGGTGTAAGCAAATGAAATAAGTAAAACCATATTACAATTACCGATCATGATGTTGCCTACTCAATCGCTTTCATTTAAAGGTGTCACTCCAACGCGAGTAGGCAAACCAAGTAGACAATTTTTTTTTCTTTCATCTTTAACGGAAAAATCTCGAAATACATGTACCATTTAATTGGCATTGGCCATTAAACGATCCTGACACTTGCGCTTTTGCCCAAAATAAATTTTAAAACCATTAAACAATACGTATCATCAAGTTTGACCCATCTTAACATCCGCTTTTATCTTTTATTTTTGTATTCTTCCTCCCCATGGAATATTTTATTTTTATCTTTTAATTGAACATTCACAACCTTATTCATGAATAGTCACAACCCATCAAATATAACTTTCATTCGAAACACTTAATTCATTTTGAATTAGGCCGCATGGGAACAAATTTCAAACCACATCGAAATGTACTCTCACTTCATGTATCACACTCGAGAATACAGGTAAATACACGACAAATAAATATGAGACTCCTGATATCCCTAAATATACATAATTTTTAGCTTTTCACACACTTTTAAAGTTGTTATCTAAAAAAGCAAGAAACATATATCATTTTTATCTTCTCACATATTTCTCTATTTTTTTTGTCATTAGGATCGAATTAATCAAATTAAACAACAAACATCATTAAACAAGAATGTACTTGGGCGAGGCTAAAAGTATGTACCCACCACTTTCACTATAAAACAAAGAAGCTTGTCACCGTGAATTAAGCTAAGCAAGATCCACCTAGAAAGACTTACACTACTACTATCGGTTTCCACAAATAAATTCACGGCGCTTAGTCAGAAAGGCCTAGTGATTTATAAGTGAACACCGATTGGGAGATTGTGAGCGTGCCACTACTAGGTTCTCGCTAGCAGACTGCAGTATGTGTGTGATTTGAGATTGCGCTATTTAACTTATAACCAAAAGATCGCGCCTTGCTGGAGATGCCTAATTCAGTTCTTTATTTGCCTTGTCTCGTTAAGGACTTTAAATGTTATGTAGATATATATAACAAGGCCAATATGGTTAGAATATAGATTGAATATAACCGGTTATATTCAATTGAAATGCTTCAAGATTAAAGATAGTGTTATAAATAAAGAAAATACAAACTTTGCATCAAAGTAAATATATATAAACCGAATTGAAAGTTTACGAATAAGTAAATGCAAGAAGTAATAAAGCCGTAAACATCAACCAAAGTGTGGTTGGATTGCACATAAAGCCATCGATTGGCTTTTGGTGCCCACCTGATTGGAGACAAAGCCATCAACAAAGCCATCAACAAAGCCATCGGATTGGCTTCTTTATGCCCATCTGATTGGAGACAAAGCCATCAACAGCCATCAACAAAGCCATCTGATTGGCTTTTTATGCCCATCGAATCGGCTTTATGCCCATCGACTCTCTAAGAAGCAAAGAGAATAGCCTAAAGGAGATTCTTTCTCAAGCTTAATCGATACCACGTAGAGAAGTTGGCAAAGCTAATTCTAAGATCGGGGGTTTTCGACGAAAAGCTTTAACACAAGTTGTCGAAGCTTTGTGAATGGTTGCTTAAAGCCTTATGTAGGCTTATGAAAGCTTGTTGCCGGGGTTGTATGAACTGATGAATGCCACTTCTTGGCTTTCAAGAGAGAGGTTTTCCTCTTTGGTGTTTGAAAGGTTGGCTTTCCTTAAAACATGTATGTTCTAAATTTTGCTGATTGAGTGTCCTCACTCCGCCTTTGCTTCTAATATATAGAGAACAAAACCAATGTGAAAGCAACCCAACTTGATGCACGCACCTCAACCTAATCCACTTGCACAAAGATAGATAACATTAATAACTATCTACTCGTGCATACACCTCTTGCTTTACAGTTAAAAGTGTCATCCTTGCTGCCCAAAATATGTCAACTTGTAGATACCAAAATATTTTGGTGTAAGTTTGGTCTAACTTCACAATAACCCCCACATAATGCCATAATTTGATTTTTTTAATTAAAATAAAGCAAATAAATACGACACTTTGAATGTAAACAACTACTACCGTTGTTGTGTACCTCCTCCTCCTCCTCCTCCTTCTCCACTATATGGCTCACAGCGGACTTTAATCACTTCACCTATCTCAGTCATGAGCAGGCTGCGCAATAGCTCGTATACTTTACTACCAACATTTGAGGCCATTAATATCCAGTTCGAATACGAAGCCAAACTCGCGAAATACCTCCGGGATTCCAACAAAGCTTGTTACGAATCGGCGATAAGGCTTTTGGATAGTTCTAGTAAGTTGGAGCCTTGGTTTGATAACGACGACAAAGATCGGACTTCTATTGCTCACGACATCTACTGTTATATTGTAAACGCTGCCAACCATGCAATCCAGTCCGTGAAAACTTTCGGCGTGCGAAGGGATTACGTAAACAAGATTGAAAAGCATGTCGATGGCCTTCGTGCTGACCTGATGATGATCTGACCAATATGGAATAGTTGGCAAAGAAAGCTTCCAAATTCAGGGAACGACATGTTGGAGATCGCCAGGAGTAGTCAAAGTCCCGCAGCACGCCAATACTCCAGATGGATAAAGGAAACCGGCAAGACGCTTGAAGAACTAGTAGAAGTATGTATGTATGTTTGTTGTGTATATATTTAAATACATACGTAATATATATATATATATATATATATAATCACACAAACACACACATACAAACCCCTTCTACGAAGGACTTAATTACATGTAACGTCTAAGTATCACGCGCGACATCCCTCATCTAATAACGCATTGTAACGTGTAAGTTTTTTTTTCCACACGCATAAATATATTATCAATCGGAATACCACATGGCGATAAATTCCGTTACATATAAGTTGTTCTCTGCCTTAGCAGATCCCACTTTACAGTAGCAAAGCTATGTATTTATAATATAGGACCCGTATTCTTGAGTAAAAAAAAAAGTGAAATATATACAAGTGAATACGTAATTTTACAATGGCCCAGTACATAGCCCCTTTTGCAATAGTAAAACGCGGTACCTGTTATAAAGCTGGTCCTATATGAGTGTAGTTTAAAATTCAATAATAATTAATTTGTTCAAACAGTAGTTTGACCAAAAAAAAATTGTTTAAACAATATCTTTTTTTTTTTTTTTCTACAATTACTTTGATCTAACATTAGTGTCTCTTTTAATGGGTGCACCATTCATGCAGGTAATTGGGGACAGACCTTGAGATGGAGTGACGTGTCTTTCGCAGACCTGGAAGGTTTTGAAAAAGATACGGGTAAGGATTGCTATTCTGTGGTCAATTTATGGAACGCCATGCTTATGATTAGGAACCATTTATATTATAAATTACTATGTAAAAATAATATATATATATAGGGTCAAAATTTTGTACCGAAATACCGAAACCGAACCGAAAATACCGAACGCAATACCGAAAACTCAAACCGAACTATCCCAAATGGTTCGGTCCCCGATACCGAATAAATACCGGGGGCTCTGTACGGGGCTGGGACCATATTACCGTGTAATTCGTAATACCGAACCGAACCAATTGCCGAAATTCGATTCTAACACGAATCGATCGATCCCATTCCATTGATCCATTCCCCGATTCCCATCCCCATTCGATCGAGAAATCGAAGATTCGAACCGAACTAAGAAACAGAAAACATTCCTCCCAAATCCATACCGACCTCTCACTCCTCAAACACTATCAAACTCAATCAAATCCACTTCTCTTCTCCTCTCCGGTCCGTGCTTCGGAGCTCGCAGCCATTCTATTGCAAGTTCTTCTCCCTCCGTCTCGCTCTCCCCTTACTTAGGTTTGGGCTCTGCTTGCGGATTTGGGAATAATTTGGGTTTGGTTTTTGTTTGCGGGATTTGGATTTTCAATTTGCGATTTGGGTTTTCAATTTGGGATTTGGGCTTCCACCTGGGACGGCTCGTGCGTGTGTGTGTGTGCATTGTGCGTGTGTATGCAAAGAGTGTGCGTGTGTGTATGCAATGTAGTGTGCGTGTGTGTATAAAGTGAGTGTGTGTGTGTGTGTGTATGTGTGCGTGTGTGTGTATGCGCATGTGGTGTGTGTGTGTGTGCATTGTGCGTGTGTGTGCGCAGTATGTGCATGTGGTGTGTGTGTGTGCATTGTGCTTGTATGTGTAGAATGCAAGACGCAGGGTGTGTGTGTGTGCATTGTATGCTTAGGTGCAAAATGCGCATGTGTGGTGTGTGTGTGTATCAGGCGTGTGTGTGCTGCCAGTATGCGCATGCGTGGTGTGTGTGTGTGCATTGTGCGTTTGTGTGTAGAATGCGCATGTGGTGTGTGTGTGTGCATTGTGTGTTTTGTGGTGTGCAAAATGCAATATGTGGTGTGTGTGTGTGCATTGTGCGTTTGTGTGTGCGCCATGTTTGTAATCAGAGATAGGCAAGTATTTCATGGATTATAATTATATAGTAATGTTGCTCAATTCTTATTAATTTATGAAACCGAAATATACAGGATGGGAGAGATTGCATTCAACATTTCAAAATTCTCACAAATGCTTTCGAAGCCAAATGAAAACTCAAGATTTTTGAAATTCTTCCTCTATATATTGCGATCAATAGTATTGAGCTCTAATTGTTCGTATGCTTTATGACTATAGAGTGTGATGGTCAAAATTGTAGACTCCAAACATAGAAGATTGCTTTAAAGTTTGATAAAATTATTGAATGGTGGGTTTTCTCGCATGTCCCATTGAAATGGCAGTCATTCAAAGAATCAAATTAGCAAATACTTTCTCGGTTTTAATAGAAACTTCTCGTAATATTATCTCGGTATCTTGATATGGAAGCATAGGAATTTGAAGTGTCACATTTTTATCTCGGTATCTTTATATGTTTGTATCATGAGCATGCTATATTGAAGTGGGGCAGAATTTTCACTTACTATCGGTATATTTTCCTTCAAACACCGTTAGCCAATCGACTAAGTATCGAGAGTGAAACCGTACGCTTTATGCATCTAGAAATTATTGATGAGCTTGTTTCCTTCGTAGTGTATGCTCGTACCGATTTGCTGCCGCAGTTTGTTTCTTCGTAGTTTATTCATACTTGTGTTGGTTTGTCGCCGATTTGTCCAACATCGCACACGTCCACCTCCACATCCTCAACTTCAAGTGGAAGCGGGAGGTCAAACTTCTACAACAAGTACACGAGGAAGGGTTCAAGCTTCTACTTACTAGGGAAGGGGCCGAAAGAGAGGAAGGTCGGACCTTAGGTACTTATCTTAACTCATCATTTCTTTTGGATTTGGAACTTATTTTATTTGTAATATAACTTATTTGGATAACTTTATTTCATTTGGGTTGTAAACTTGTATTTGTGAATGGATTGAATGGATTGTATATTTTGTATTTGGGAACTTTATTTCTTTATCATTTATGATTGAATGGATTGATTTTGAAGGGGATTATGGATTGAATGGATCGAATGTATTGAATTTGAACTGACACACGAATTGATTGAATGTATTTAATTTTGAATCTGGAGCACGACATGCTGAATTATCGAATGGTTAATTCCGAGTGAATGGATTGAATGGATTGAATTTGAATGGATTATGAATATGTGAAATTGTGAATGGATTAGGCCAAAATGTTGAAATGCTTCATGTGGTTTCGGGGTTTATAATATCAACCAAACCGAGCTGCTTGAGACCCGAACCTTGCCTCGCCTTGCAGATTAAAACCTCCTCCCCCAAGTTTCGTTCGGTATTTGGAGTGGAGTTCGGTTTGGTTACCGAACCGAAACTACTCCCTAGCTGGCATAGCCGTTCTTATTTTTGCTGCAGGAATTTTGGTATGGGACATGTTTTCAACAGGCAACCCACTTGAAACGGCGGCGCGTGACGCTGTATCTCTGCAGCATCAGCTGGTGGTGCGATGATAGGAGAGGTTGTTGGAGTTGCTCGCATCCATGGTAACTGGCAATGCTTTGTTAGTGCTCATGGCAGGGAATAACAGCTGGCATTGCTGGAACTTCTTTTCTTATCGGAGAATTCACCACCAGGTTGATTAAAGTGATTTTTGGGTCCGGGAGGCAGTGCCCCATTGAGCACGATGGGGCACCGATGTTACGTCGCACAGTTGCCCGATATCAGTCCTGGCACGCCGAATTGCGCATCAGCAATCTTAGGGCGAGGGATGTACAGATCTACCGGTTATGAGCACTACTGCACCCAAGTCTACATATTATCCGTCTATATCACAGATGTGGTAAAATGTTATCCAAATAAGAAACCAAATCCATAAATAAAGGTAATGCCATGCAATGATTATCGAAACTTTCTTTATATTGAACATGAAGCCTTTGCTTGATGATGCCTTCACTGCAATGGCAAAGGCAATTATGGCTATGCACTACAAAGTATGGTTCCGATCCCCACCGATTCTCTTCTCCCTAACGACTAACTATTTAACCTACACTCTACTCAAAAAATTGAACATGAAGCCGCATATTTATTACAACATCAAGTAAACATCAAGCCAAAAGGGCAAATAGATGAACCATGAAGCTGCAGATTTATTACAGCATCAAGCCAAATGCATTTCAAATTAACATCGCTAATCCAGACCGCACCACATTTAAATAATAAAACTGAAATTACTATAATTATTGTAAACTGATAGACAAATGCACCAATAGGGGAGGTATTTCCCACCGTCTAGTATTCAAGCCGAACTCAACACGTCATAATACGCAAAGAAAATGATAAATATTTGCGTCCACTTATTTTATTTAAACGTGAGTACCCAATTAAATACCGGCACTGTAAAAATTTCTACACCAATAGGACGGATTGAACTTTCAGTGATGTTGAGACGGACAAACCAATGTAAGCATTGGGAAAAGATGATATAGGAAAAGATGATATACAAATAACTCAATTATTTCTTTTCTTTCTATTTCACATTCATCAACTCAATCTGATTAAACATGTAAATTCCTGCTTCATCATCAAAACCACCTCATTACAAAAGCTTTCAAACCCTAGAATAAAAGCAATTAAAGGGAAACGAAACCCTGGAAAACTATACACCATGTTAAAAGAAATAGACACCGCCAACCCTGTCTTAATCTGTTACGGACACAACTTCTTCACTCCTACCATCATCGCCAACATCGATAATAATAATAATAATAATTAATAATAACAGAGGGAAAGAATATACTCCCGAAAGAGCAATACCTAAAAGGGTAAGTCTGCAATTTACTTTACTGCTAAACTGGGATGACATCATTCTTTGATGCATCATCAGAACTCAACACAATGCCCTCGAGGCTGGCTGAAAGATACATTTGGCCCACTGGCATCCTGTCGTGATCGGCTCAGGTGGAGGAACAATCATCAGCACATTTTCATTTCTGTGGGACGACTCCCATTACACTAACTGTGCTTCCTTTAATGTACCTGCAAATACGACATTGCAGTTTAGATCTACAACCACATTAATTTGCATCTATCAAATTCAAAACCACTTGTACAGAAAAGTTAACAAATCTCATTCACATTACGTAAACAGTATCAGAAGTTGTCGGTTAACCACACACAGTTAAGTTCCTATACTAACTCCAATTTTATTGTCTTTAAATCTAAGTACTTATTTACTCAGATTTAGGTACCGGGTTGGTTGGCTGGGTGAACTATCTTAAGGGTAAACTTTAGGTTGTATAGGAAAGACTGACTATAAACAAATCCAGTACTTTTCAACCTAAAAAAAACAAAACCAAATCTGTACATTGGCCACCCAACTTCATGCTAATGCCTCCACTGAGAAAACCTAAAATCAGTAGAAAGTCCTACATCCCGGTTTACTCCAGAGAACATGAACACTGGCTTTTCAAAATTACACTGTAAAATCCATACAACGGGCATTTAAGTTTAACTCATCTACAAGAAATATAGATTATGAGGGAAATCTACTAGCTTTTTTACCATTATAGTAATTAAAAAAGAGCTACAAGGTAAATTAATTGTATAACTCCTCAAATTTACGCCAAAGAAATTAGAGCTATATTACCCTTTCTTCAACCGCATCATGCGGTCATCACTTGAAAGATTCCTCTCCCAACCACCTAATAAACTCTGGAGACAACTCTTCATTTTCAGGATTCACATCAATGACAATTGAATTCAACATAAGGAGTCACCCTGCCCCAGAGCCAGTCTTAACCAATGCTCTTAACCCAGATTGGAAATCAGAGATGTAGAAATCTACCACACGTCTCTGTCAAATGACATGAAATAGAAAATTTGGGTCATAAGTGAAATTCTAAAGCACAAGAATTTTCAAGCCTGGTAGCCAGTAGCCACAGAAGTCCCCTGGCATCATCATGTAATGGCTCCAAGCAACAATTGAACATTCAAAGCAAGAAGGCAAGTAATCCATGAAACGTATATATCAACAAAATTCAAATAGCAGCACTTAGTGGACTGGCAATTTAAAATTGTTTACTGTACGTCAACTTTAAAAACACATTAAAACTGTCACAATTTTTACCTGCATGCACGAGAATTAAAATTAGCCAACCACAGAGTCTTAAATCTTTGAGAAGTTAATGAAAAAAGAATCAGTTTGTTAATTTTGAAAATCCCAAATCCCCACCCCAATAAAGAAGGAAAGAAAACAGAAAGAGAAAGACTACATGTTGTCCATAAAATATTAAGCTGACTTTCAGTTACTCACTTCTATGGACCTGAGCCCCCAAGTAAAGCGAGCGACGATGTGTAGGGTTGGCAGCTTAGAATCCCATCCGATACTCATATAAACTTGTAGATGTATACACGCATCTAGGAATCTTTGAAAGGACGACCATAAGCAGATTGCCACAAGTGACCACCTTCAAAAACAGAACCAGATATAAATTGCCACATATACAGAACAATAACCAAGCCCAACAAAAACATCCAAAACCCAACCCATTTGTATTAGAACCTAGAAGATATATGTTATACAGAAATAGAATTTCCAGCAACTAAATGCCCCAATGTATTCCATCTCCCTCCATAGATCTTAATAACATTTATAAGCCACACTTTCAAATCCATCAAACTTACCCTGAGACCTTCACAAATTGCCCATTCTTTGCAGTCCTCAGCTCAGAATCCGAATAACTAGCAACATAACCTATAATAGCTTGTCTTCCCAGTAAGTATTCCATGTGAATAGTGTAGTAACTGCACTGAAAAGGATCACAACCACAATGAGGAGAATTGCATTGTGGACTGCAATCTCCAGAATAAAACCACCAGCTATGAACCCCATCACAAAAGAAGAATCAAAGACTACATAATTAGCTTTGGGAAGCTCTTCCTAAACGAAAACTCGTCATCTTGGCTAAGAGTAGTAATGGCCTGATTGTGAACAGTGGAGGAACCATGTACTTTCATTGAACCCATTGACTCCAAAGGACCAGATACCTTACGAGGGGCGCCAGAAGAATTTAGGGCCAGAAGAAATGGGTCCAGATGTAATGAGACCTGTTGCAGGGAGAACAGGAGGAAGAGGTCCAGAGTTTTGTCGGCCAGTTGGTGTTACTCGATGTGAAAATTATGTTGACACACAAATTAAACCCTATTTGTGACAATTGTAGTAATGATGTGGGTAGGGGATCGCTCTAACCGGGATTAACTGTGGGTGCTAATCTAATATAAATTGATTTAAAAACACAAAACTAAACTTAAAGACTCTAACAAGACTACTATGACTCAAAAACGCATTTGAAAACATTCAAACTGCCTAAAACAATCAAAATTGACTCAAAAGGAAACTAGAACTTGATTTGGACGAATTTGAAAATGTTATGACTCCAAATGCTTAAAATCACAAAATAAAACATTTGAATGACTAAGACTCAACAAAATATGGGGGGAATGTGTTTGGACGAAATTAAATTGAATGTTAGACAAAGAAACAACATCGTAAGACAAAATTGTGATGAATCAATGGATGATGGAATAGCTAAGGGGTTCTTCTCCACACATGAAATGAGTGCAACGTAAATCAATTTCCAGCTATCAATTTAATGTTATGAACCTCGACACTCCAAGTTAATTAGGTCCGCTTAAATTAACCTTCGCATTTCCCTAGAATCATTGAATTGATGAATATGCATCCCAAACAAATTATTCCTAACAAGTTCTCTATATGAACAAAGATGATAAAGACACAAATTAGAATCATTACTGCCCTTGGAAATCATAAGCACGACAATTGTAACTATGAAAAGCATTTATACTCTTGCCAGAATCTACTTAACACTTATCGTGACTAGCTTAAATTCACTACTTGCGAATATAAATTCATAACGATTAGGTGAAACAAACTTATATCCTAGCACCGTGATTCAAACATGCAAATCAAGCGTGCACTCAATCAACATACAAGAATAAGTTCTAAATCAAACTACACATTGTATTCACGACTTATGCAACGATAACTCGGAAGTAATCAACTTATTCATATATAATCATGGTTTGAATACACCCTTAGCCAAAACGAATTCAAAATTTCAATCATACTTAAAGCAAAAACAAGGATTACATGAATTAGACATTGAAATATAAGGATAGAGTACACCTAAAATTGTTCCACAACTCGTAATGAAAAGCCAAACAATTGAGTGAATCTGCCTTCTTCTTTTCGCTTACAGCATTGAGTGTTGACGGGTTCCTTGGATGTTTTGTTGATGTAGACTGGATTTTGGGGGTGTAGAGGCACTAAGGGGTGTAAAGTAAGGTGGGAAGAGTGTTTGATGGTTGGAAAGTGGTGGGAGAACTCATAGGTGGAAAGGGTGGAAGAAGGTGAGCTACCGTTTGTCTTTTCGGGTGCTAGAATGGTGTTTTTGGGGTGTTTTTCCGCCTAGGGTGTGTATGGACGAATTTCGTGATGAATGATGAATAATCCAGCCTCCTCCAAAATGCGGCTAAGGCATGATATTTAAAGGTCTTAGGTTAGCCAAAACCCTAACTTAATTTAGGTGACATAAATAAAATCAAAATAATCCTAGAATAGGGAAACAAAATCGAATCTAAGGGAAAAGGCTAATATAATCGCAAGGGAAAGAATTAAAAGAGGGATACTCGTTTTAAGGTAGGAAAGAGGAAAGAGAGCTGACCTCTTTGCACGGCAAGGAAGAGAAAATAAAGGGAAAGGGATTTTCCCATGGCAAAGGAGGGAACTTTCCTGTTTCGACCTTCAGTCACTAAAACAGCTATAAAATCTGCAATAAGTATCCGAATGCCAATCTGTAAAATCCTATGGAAACTAGACTTCCAGAGCTTTCCAATCCATATATGGCACGACATTTAATTCATCCTGAGGAAATCTGGGTGCTCTGTCGAAGTTGGCAGTCGTGCACAGCATAATCCCAAATTCACTCGGATTCCACTTCTTCTTCAATCCGCTTGTTTCCCTCGAACTTCTATTGTCACTCTTCAGCACATTCCTAGCCAATTATGAACTTCAAACACGTCACCATCATGCTCCAAACATGTGCTATCCTTTCCAAGCCCAATCTTGCTCCAAAAAGCTCCAAATGCACCTTTATGCGTACTCATCCTTAGAACCCGAAATTGCATGAAACTAACTCAAAACACTAAAATAAACAGAAACTAGCTCAATAAATGCAAGGAAAGAAGCTAACAAAGTCGCATAAATATGCTCCTATCAAATTCCCCCACACTTAGCTTTTGCTAGTCCTCGAGCAAAAACAAAGAAACAAAACAACTCTAAACCTTCCAACAATTGCCTCAGATTTCCAATGAACATGACATATTAAAAATCACTACTTACAACGATTTTAGCCATCTCATTTTGAGCACATACTTAATCATAGTTACCACTCACTAGCTCGCATTTAATCAATTAAAACAACATTTTGAATGTAGTAACATGCCTTAGAGAATTCTTCAATTCCTCACCGATATACTCTATTTTCACACAGATTTTCTCCTGACTAATTTTATACTAAGTATATGTGAGAAGATTGATAAACATGTAGACTAGTACTACATATGTATAGCAAAGAAAGCATTTTCTGAATTATTATAAAATACATAAGATCTCATGAATGGAATGCTACTACTTAGATGCAAGAACCAAAGGGATCCCATATGCTCATACCAAATTCAAACTCCACTAATTGAAACACATAACAATCAAGACAAAGGTCAAAGGTTGCACCCAAGCTTAAGGTAGGGGCTAACAAAGAAAGGATAAGGATAAACAGTTCTTAAAGAGATAGTAGAGCGATATGATGATGTTAAGACTTTGAATCCAACTTATGACCTCAAAACCCAACCGATGAAACGTAGAAGAGAGATAAAACACACCATAAAAATAAATTTCACATTATGGACCCTTCTTCAACACTCCAAACTTTACAACTTAACAAAAACAACCGAATAACCTCTTTACTTTTCTTTCTTTTTTCTTTTCTCTCTCGTTTTTTTTTTTTTTTTTTTTTTTTTTTTTTTTTTTTTTCAAATGGACTAAATACACAGAAAATTAAAATAAACAACCTCTCCCCACACTTGTTCTTCAATAACCATAGGTCAAAATGAATTTCAATGTTATGCTGCCCACTATTCTTTAAGAAAAGGGTATGGAATTTCCTATACTAGGCTAGGTAGGGATAATGTGGGTTAACAAAGAAAATAGGCTTATAAGGCTCAGTTAAACCTACAAAAGAAATATATAGAAGGGCAAAAGGCTATTTGGCTATGGTGTTTATCTAGACATCTTCATCTTGTTATATTTGTTATGCAACCAATTATAACGCTTTGAAAGAAAATGGCATGAGTTCTAGCATTTGGAACTAAGATGATGAAAAAGCATTCTAAGTAGTAACCAAAGAATGATGAGATCATGCAACGACTTTAGAAAACAAGAATCACAGACACAACTCCAAACAAGATTAAGCCTGTCCCACAGGTTGTAGCGTTAATTTGAGTTTCTTCCTTCAAGCATGTTACAAAAACTGATTTTTCTTTTTGTGATTACATGTGAATTGTAAACGATTACTATAACCAAGCATAAACCAAAGAACATATCAAACTTCCACCCATGTTTGTAACTTTCTTTAACAACCATGCAATTAAAACCAAATCCTCATCATTTGTGTTGGAAGGTACCCTAAGACACAAAACACACAAAACAACTTAAAACGACTCTTTCGGGGTTTTTCAAACAATTTTTCAAATTTTTATGGAATTTTCGGATTTGTAAATCAAAACACACTAAAAACAAATTTAAAAACACCAAAAACGCTAGTGAACACTAAGTTACGGGTGATAAAAACCTACGAATTTGAATCAAAAGCACTTAGTTACCCCCCACACTCAAATCAAACATTGTCCTCAATGTTTCAAGCATAGACTCACACAAAAACACATAAACAAACACACAAACAAAGAACTAACACACAGACTAAACAAGGCAGTAAACGAAAGAACAACAAAGGTAAGGTTTAGGAACGCAACTGAATTGATGACTCCCTAGGTCTTCCTTATTGGGCATGGTTGCCTCCCACGAAGCGTTTGCTTTAATCGTCTGTAGTCGACGATGCCACATTGATCAATCTTCATAGGATCCCACCTGCGCATAGTGGGTTGTCTCCTCCACATCATGTTCTACAAAAGCTTCCTGCACAAGTGCTTCAAGCGATGCCCATTCACTCAACTTCGACTGCTTTTGAAACTACGAACTGACTCCACCCATGAGGAAAAACATTAGTAATAACAAAGGGTCCAATCCAACGTGAACGTAATCTCTACCCGGAAATAGACGAAGACGAGAATTAAACAAAGAACACTTTTTGTCCAACAAAGAGAAGCGACTTGGTGCGAATCATCTTGTCATGAAAGGCCTTTGTCTTTTCCTTTGTAAAGTCGAGCATTCCGTAAGCTTCATTCCGTATTTCCTCAAGTTCATTCAATTGAAGCTACGATGAATTCTCCGCCTCATCTACATCCATGCTGAACTTCCTCATGCCCCAATGAGCCTTGTGCTCCAATCAATAGTGTACATGGTTTGGTTATACACAAGCCGAAAGTGACATCTGTGAAGCTGTAGGCGGTCCTATAAGCCCACAGATCTTCTAACCTCAAGCTCCACCTTTTCTTGTTGGCCCAACCGTCTTCTCAAGAATCTGCTTTATCTCCCGATTCGACACTTTGGCCTGCCCACTGTTCAGGATGATAGGTGTCGAAACCTCTATGTGTAACGTTGTACTTCTTGAGCAGTGCCTCTCGAATAAAAGGATTACAAAAATGTGAACCTCCATCACTTATAAATAGAACTCGTTGGCATTCCAAACCTAGTAAAAATGTTAGACTTCACAAAATCACAACCACTTTGGAATCGTTAGTCCCGTGGCTTTGCTTCCACCCATTTGGAAACATAATCCACCGCCAACAAGATATAAAGAAAACCATGGGATGAAGGAAAGGACCTATACAAAATCAATTTCACACATCAAATATTTCAACGTAAAGTAGGGGTTTTGTGGCATTTGGATCCTTAACACTTATATTACCCATTCTCGTTGGACAACGAATACATGTAAGGCAAAAATGTCCTAGCATCCCTAAAAATGGTCACAAGAAAACCACAGAAGCATTCCCAAGACTTTAAGTGGCGTTGCGTTGGGTGCCAAAATGTCCCCCACATGCATAAGGAATGACAGAATGTTAAATAGATTGAAACTCGATTCATTCACACAACGGCGACAACTGACGGACAAAATTTCCAAAGGTATGGATCATCCCAACATAAAACCTAGCATCCTTGTGTTTATCACGTTGATTCCTATTAAGTGTGCTAGTGGATATGTTTAGACACCAAAAGTTCACCAAATCTCGTACATACCAAGGTTCACTTACTCCGGATGGACAAGTGAATTGCTCATCTAGGGAAGTTGCCTTAAATTGGCGAGGCATCCTCATGCACCACCGACTTAGGTGGTCGCCCACCACATTCTCCACGCCCTTCTTATCCCTAATCACAAACTCGTAGTGCTAAATGCTCACTAATTGACCCAGGCTTGGCCTCCTTTTCGTGAACAAATACTTGAGTGCCGCATGACCGTAAAAATAATAACTTTAGTACCAAGTAAGTATGACGGGAACTTATCGAATGTGTGGCCCACGCATGTATTAGTAATTCTTTTTCATGGTGTAGAATTCAACTGAGCATCATTTGTGCGTCCTAGATGCATAATAAATAACATGAGGTTGTTTGTTCATTCACGCCCCAAACAAGACCACCGCATAACCAAGCATCGCACATCAACTCGAATGGAAGGCTCCAACTGGAGGTGTGATAATGGGAGTCAAGTGAGAGCTTCCTTAAGGTCGGGAATGCCGTGTGGAGCATGATCATCAAACTCGAAACCACCTCTTTTTTGAAGCAACCCGCATAGTGGTCAGTAATCTTGGAGAAATCCTTTATGAAACGCCTATAAAAACCGCGTGACCAAGAAAACGAACGAACCTCTCTAACCGAAGTTGAGAGGGTAAGTGACGAACAAGGTCTACCTTAGATTTATCCACTTCAATGCCTTTTTCAGAAATAATATGACCTAGAACAATACCTCTTGCTTAACCATGTAGAAGTGACATTTTCCCAATTAAGCACAAGGTCTGCTTCAACACAACGTCGTTCAAAATTAAGGCCGATTATTCAAGCAATGATCGAATGAATTAACAAACACGCTAAAATCATCCATGAATATCTCAATAATCTTCCACATAATCAGAAAATATACTCACCATGCACGTTGAAAATGTCAAGTAGGCATTTAATAAACCAAATGGCATGCTACTTATATGCAAAGGTGCCAAAAGGGCACGTGAAGGTGGTCTTTTTCTTGGTCCTCCTCGGAGCTATCACAATTTGGTTATATCCGGAATATCCATCAAGAAAGCAATAAAATTTATAAACCGGCTAACCTTTCTAACATTTGTCCAGAACCCGCAATGGAAAGTGATCCTTCCTTGTCAAGGCATTTAACTTCCCCGTAATCAATACAAATAATGCCTAACCTAATACAATACGAGTGGATACAAGCTCTTGTTCTTTATTCTTCACCACCGTGACTGACTTTGGAACAACCCGCATCGGTGACACCAACAATCATCGTAAATAGGATATATAACACCACAATCAAGCAATTTTATGATCTCCTTTACTACTCAACATGGGTGGATTAAGGCGACGTTGAGCCTCCCGAGACGGGGTTGCCCTCCTCCAAAAGGATGCGAGGCATGCACTGCAGGGACTAATGCCTTTGATATCCGCCTGTCCATCCAATGGCACATTTGTGTTCCTTTTTAACACCCTTATCAACTTGTCTTCTTCGCGTTGGAGTGAGCTAGATATGATGACGGGTAGTGTCTCGATCTTCTCCCAAGAAAACATATACTTCAAGTGACCTTAATGGCTTAACCCAAGTGTGTGTGGCTGCACAATTGATGGAAGTAACTTGTTAGCCAAAACTCAATCCGAATTCGTAGTGGAGACTTACCAGACAGGAGGGCAATGACTCGAGGGCAGCGACCATTTCAAGCACTTCACCACTAGGGTACGGCAATATGGTCGATCTCCATGCCATGGGTTGCGCGGATTCCCCCACCCTTATTTCTTGCTCCTATGCCGTGCACTAAGTGCTATTTCCAAGTGCATCGTCCTTCATTCGATCCAAATTGCAAAAGAATCAACAATGTCAACTCTAAAACAAGAATGATCCTCAATTGGATATTTAATGGTTTCGTAAAGATTAAAACGAATAATGTCCCCATCAAACTCCATGGTTAATATCTCTGCAGAACACATCTATCTTTGTTCTGCCGTTTTCATGAATGGTCGGCCTAGCAAGATTGGCAATGATGGAGCATGGCCGAATCCTCCATTTCTAAGACATAAAATCTGCAGGAAAGATAGCATGATTGACTCGCACTAAAACATCCTCAAGGACTCCCTTGGGATGTCATAACGATCGGCCAATTGAATTATAACACCATCTTGTTTCAATCATCACAGTTCATTGATGCATAAATGGAATATGGCATAACATTAATGGAAGATCTAAATCTAACATGCATTGTTCAAATCTAGTGTTTCCAATTATGCATGATAGTAAAACTCCCCTCGGGATCTCTAATTTGGAGGTAACTTTCGTTGCAAAAACCGCGGATACATTTTCACTTACCTTCACAACTTCTATGTGAAATTAAGCTCCTAGTCAGGCATAACTCTTTAAAAACTTTGCATACCCTCACACTTGCTTAATAGCATCAAGTTAGGAATACAACTACAATTAGGACTACAATTCCTTATTTGTCTAACATGTCTCTCTGTCTTTCTCGATTTTTCCTTAGAGCATTTCTATAAGAGGTAATGCATATCTATATAATCTCATGAGCAGGCATGTTGACCAAAAGGGAAAGTCAAAAATGTCCCTTAAGAAAAGAAAAAGAAAAAAAAAAGGTCACGCTCTCATGATGCAGCTAGCTTTGGAAGGAATGCGTTGCTGTCCCTATATATGATATGGAAGCAATCGCATGCTGGAAGTAAGTGAGGGATGCATTGCAAGGACTGCATGCATGGAAATTGGAATCACTATTACAAAAAAAGGTGAGGGATGCATGCAGCATGCATGGACTCACTCTATCACGTGAACAACTATTTTCAAGGTTATATCGATCTGTACCAATTGTGATAGTGAAAGTTACTGACCCATCCTCCAAAAATACGGACTTCTCCTTCTACATGAGTCGCGTGACTTTATTTTCTTCAATGGTGTAAGCAAATGAAATAAGTAAAACTATATTACAATGGCTGACGTGACAAGTTGTCTACTCAATTGCCTCATGAAAAAAGTGTGTCACTCCAATGGAGTAGGCAAACCAAGTAGACAATTTTTTTTTTCTTTCATCTTTAATGGAAAAATCTTGAGTGGTACGTACCATTTAATAGTATGGTCATTAAATGATCCTGATTAATTTGCGGCGGGCTCCAAATAAATTTTAAACCATTAAACAATACGTATCATTGAAGTTTGACCCATCTTTAACATCTGCTTTTATCTTTTATTTTTGTATTCTTCCTCCCCATGGAATATTTTATTTTTATCTTTTAATTGAACAATCACAACCTTATTCATGAATAGTCACAACCCATCAAATATAACTTTCATTCGAAACACTTAATTCATTTTGAATTAGGCCGCATGGGAACAGCTCAAACCACATCGAAACAGCTCACTTCATGTATCACACTCTGAGAATACGGGTAAATACACGACAAATAAATATAGAGACTCGGGATATCCCTAAATATACATAATTTTTAGCTTTTCACACACTTTTTAAAGTTGTTATCTAAAAAAGCAAGAAACATATATCATTTTTATCTTCTCACATATTTCTCTATTTTTTTTGTCATTAGATCGAATTAATCAAATTAAAACAACAAACATCATTAAACAAGAATGTACTTGGGCGAGGCTAAAAAGTATGTACCGACCACTTCTTCACTATAAACAGGCTAGCTTGTCACTGTGAACTAAGCTAAGCAGCATCCACCTAGAAAGACTTACACTACTACTACTGTTCGACAAATAAATTCACATGACGCTTAGTTGTAGGCCTAGTGATTTATATGAACACTGATTGGGAGATTGTGAGCGTGCCACTACTAGGTTCTGCTAGCAGACGGTGTATGTGTGTGATTTGAGATTGCGCTATTTAACTTATAACCAAAAGATTGTGCCTTTAAGTGAGAGGCTCAACTTAGGTTCTTTATTTGCCTTGCCTGTTAAGGACTTTAAATGTTATGTAGATATATATAACAAGGCCAATATGGTTAGAATATAGATTGAATATAAACTGGTTATATTCAATTGAAATGCTTCAGTATTAAAGATAGTAAGCGGTAAATAAAGAAAATACAGTTTGCATCAAAGTAAATATATATAAACTGAATTGAAAGTTTACGAATAAGTAAATGCAGTAAGTAAATAAAGCTGTAAACATCAACCAAAGTGTGGTTGGATTGCACATAAAGCCATCAGATTGGCTTTTATGCCCATCGGATTGGAGACAAAGCCATCAACAAAGCCATCAACAAAGCCATCGGATTGGCTTTTATGCCCATCGGATTGGAGACAAAGCCATCAACAAAGCCATCAACAAAGCCATCGGATTGGCTTTTATGCCCATCGAATTGGCTTTTATGCCCATCGACTCTTTGGGAAGAAGAGAATAGCCTAAAGGAGATTCTTTCTCAAGCTTAATCGATACCACAGAGAGAAGTGGCAAAGCTAATTCTAAGATCGGGGGTTTCTTGATCTAAAAGCTTTAACACAAGTTGTCGAAGCTTTGTGAATGGTTGCTTAAAGCCTTATGTAGGCTTATGAAAGCTTGTTGCTGGGTTGTATGAACTGATGAATGCCACTTCTTGGCTTTCAAGAGAGAGGTTTTCCTCTTTGGTGTTTGAAAGGTTGGCTTTCCTTAAAACATGTATGTTCTAAATTTTGGTTGATTGAGTGTCCCCAGCTCTCTGCCTTTGCTTCTAATATATAGAGAACAAAACCAATGTGAAAGCAACCCAACTTGATGCACGCACCTCAACCTAATTCCACTTGCACAAAGATAGATAACATTAATTAACTATCTACTTGCAGATACACCTCTTGCTTACAAGAAAAAGTGTCATCCTTGCTGCCCAAAATATGTCAACTTGTAGATACCCAAAATATTTTGGTGTAAGTTTGGTCTAACTTCACAATAACCCCCACATAATGCCATAATTTGGCTTTAGACCAAAATAGGTGTAAACATGACAATTTTGAATGTAAACAACTACTACCGTTGTTGTACCTCCTCCTCCTCCTCCTCCTTCTCCACTATATGGCTCAGGCGGACTTTAATCACTTCACCTATCTCAGTCATGAGCAGCTGCGCAAGCTAGCTCGTATACTTTACTACCAAGAAGCTGAGGCCATTAAGAATATCCAGTTCGAATACGAAGCCAAACTCGCGAAATACCTCCGGGATTCCAAAGCTTGTTACGAATCGGCGATAAGGCTTTTGGATAGTTCTAGTAAGTTGGAGCCTTGGTTTGATAACGACGACAAAGATCGGACTTCTATTGCTCACGACATCTACTGTTATATTGTAAACGCTGCCAACCATGCAATCCAGTCCGTGAAAAACTTTCATGTGCGAAGGGATTACGTAAACAAGATTGAAAAGCATGTCGATGGCCTTCGTGCTGACCTGGATGATGATCTGACCAATATGGAATAGCTGGCAAAGAAAGCTTCCAAATTCAGGAACGACATGTTGGAGATCGCCAGGAGTAGTCAAAGTCCCGCAGCACGCCAATACTCCAGATGGATAAAGGAAACCGGCAAGACGCTTGAAGAACTAGTGCAGAAGTATGTATGTATGTTTGTTGTGTATATATTTAAATACATACGTACATTATATATATATATATATAATCACACAAACACACACATACAAACCCCTTCTTAGCGAGAAGGACTTAATTACATAGAACGTGTTTACTGTCATGTGACATCCCTCATCTAATAACGCATTGTAATGTGCAAGTTTTTTTCCACATGACAATATATTATTGAATCGGAATACCACATGGCGATAAATTCGTTACATATAAGTTGTTCTCTGTCTTAGCAGAGATCCCACTTTACAGTAGCAAAAGCTATGTATTTATAATATAGGACCCTCGTATTCTTGAGTAAAAAAAAAAAAAAAGTGAAATATATAAGAAGTGAATACGTAATTTTTACAATGGCCCAGTACATAGCCCCTTTTTGCAATAGTAAAACGCGGTACCTGTTATAAAGCTGGTCCTATATGAGTGTAGTTTAAAAATTCAATAATAATTAATTTGTTCAAACAGTAGTTTGACCAAAAAAAATTGTTTAAACAATATCTTTTTTTTTTTTTTCTACAATTACTTTGATCTAACATTAGTGTCTCTTTTAATGGGTGCACCATTCATGCAGGTATCAGACAGACCTTGGAGATGGAGGACGTCTTTTCGCAGACCTGGAAGGTTTTGAAAAGATACGGGTAAGGATTGCTATTCTGTGGTCAATTTATGGAACGTCATGCTTATGATTAGAACCATTTATATTATAAATTACTATGTAAAAATAATATATATATATAGGGCTGGGAATTTTGTACCGAAATACCGAAACCGAACCGAAAAATACCGAACGCAATACCGAAAATCCCGAAACCGAACTATCCCAAATGGTTCGGTCCCCGATACCGAATAAATACCGAAATTTCGGTACGGGGTTCGGGACCATATTACCGTGTATTCGGTAATACCGAACCGAACCGAATTGCTGAAATTCGATTCTCGAATACCGAATCGATCGATCCCATTCCATTGATCCATTCCCTGATTCCCATCCCCATTCGATCGAGAAATCAGAAGATTCAGAACTGAACTAAGAAACAGAAAACATTCCTCCCAGCCATACTCTCTCGACCTCCTCAATTCTCAAACACCATCAAACTCAATCAAATCCACTTCTCTTCTCCTCTCTGGGTCCGTGCTTCTGGAGCTCTGCAGCAATTTATTGGTAAGTTCTTCTCCTCTCTGGCTCTGCTTCTCCTTACTTAGGGTTTGGGTTTGCTTGCGGGATTTGGGAATAATTTGGGTTTGGTTTTGCTTGCGGGATTTGGATTTTCAATTTGCGATTTGGGTTTTCAATTTGGAATTTGGGTTTCCAATTTGGGATTTGGGTTTTCTGTGCGTGTGTGTGTGTGTGCATTGTGCGTGTGTATGCAGTGAGTGTGCGTGTGTGTATGCAGCGAGTGTGCGTGTGTGTATGCAGTGAGTGTGTGTGTGTGTGTATGCAGGGTGTGTGTGTGTATGCAGTATGCAGGGTGTGTGTGTGTGTGCATTGTGCGTGTGTGTGCGCAGTATGCAGTATGCAGGGTGTGTGTGTGTGCATTGTGCGTTTGTATGTGTAGAATGCAGTATGCAGGGTGTGTGTGTGTGCATTGTGCGTTTGTGTGTGCAAAATGCAGTATGCAGGGTGTGTGTGTGTGCATTGTGCGTGTGTGTGCGCAGTATGCAGTATGCAGGGTGTGTGTGTGTGCATTGTGCGTTTGTGTGTGTAGAATGCAGTATGCAGGGTGTGTGTGTGTGCATTGTGCGTTTGTGTGTGCAAAATGCAATATGCAGGGTGTGTGTGTGTGCATTGTGCGTTTGTGTGTGCAGTCATGTTTGTAATTGTAGATAGGCAAGTATTTCATGGGATTATAATTATATATAATGGTTGCCCAATTCTTATTAATTTATGAAACTGAAATATAGAGGATGGGAGAGATTGCATTCAACATTTCAAAATTCTGTCAAATGCTTTCTGAGTTTCGAAATGAAAAACTCAGTATTTTTGAAATTCTTCCTCTATATATTGGTGATCAATAGCATTGAGCTCTAATTGTTCGTATGCTTTATGACTATAGAGTGTGATGGTCAAAATTGTAGACTCCAAACATAGAAGATTGCTTTAAAGTTTGATAAAATTATTGAATGGTGGGTTTTCTGCATGTCCCAGCAAATGGCAGGCATTCAAAGAATCAAATTAGCAACACTTTCTGGTTTTACCAGAAACTTCTGTAATATTATCTGGTATCTTGATATGGAAGCATAGGAATTTGAAGTGTCACATTTTTATCTGGTATCTTTATATGTTTGTATCATGAGCATGCTATATTGAAGTGGGGCAGAATTTTCACTTAATACTGGGTATATTTTCCTTCAAAACACTGTTAGCTAATCAGCGTTATCGAGAGTGAAACTGTATGTTTTATGCATCTAGAAATTATTGATGAGTTTGTTTCTTCAGAGTGTATGCTCTGCACTGATTTGCTGCCAGAGTTTGTTTCTTCAGAGTTTATTCATACTTGTGTTGGTTTTCTGCCAAATTTGTCCAACATCGCTACCACGTCCACCTCCACATCCTCTTTCAACTTCAAGTGGAAGGGGAGGTCAAACTTCTACAACAAGTACACGAGGAAGGGTTCAAGCTTCTACTTCTACTAGGGGAAGGGGCCGAAAGAGAGGAAGGGTTGAACCTTAGGTACTTATCTTAACTCATCATTTCTTTTGGATTTGGAACTTATTTTATTTGTAATATAACTTATTTGGATAACTTTATTTCATTTGGGTTGTAAACTTGTATTTGTGAATGGATTGAATGGATTGTATATTTGTATTTGGGAACTTTATTTCTTTATCATTTATGATTGAATGGATTGATTTTGAAGGGATTATGGATTGAATGGATCGAATGTATTGAATTTGAATGGATTATGGATTGAATGGATTGAATGTATTGAATTTTGAATGGATAATGAATATGTGAATGGATTGAATGAAGTGAATGGAGTGAATGGATTGAATGGATTGAATTTGAATGGATTATGAATATGTGAAATTGTGAATGGATTAGGCCAAAAATGTTGAAATGCTTCATGTGGTTTCGGGGGTTTATAATACCGAAACCAAACCGAAAGGTTCGGTATCCCGAACCTTTCGGTTCGGTTTCGGTATTAAAAACCTCCTCCCCGAAGTTTCGGTTTCGGTATTTGGGAGTGGGAGTTCGGTTTGGTTACCGAACTGAAACCACCCCTAGCTGGCATAGCCGTTCTTATTTTTGCTGCAGGAATTTTGGTATGGGACATGTTTTCAACAGGCAACCCACTTGAAACGGCGGCGCGTGACGCTGTATCTCTGCAGCATCAGCTGGTGGTGCGATGATAGGAGAGGTTGTTGGAGTTGCTCTCGCATCCATGGTAACTGGCAATGCTTTGTTAGTGCTCATGGCAGGAATAACAGCTGGCATTGCCGGAACTTTTCTTATCGGAGAATTCACCACCAGGTTGATTAAAGTGATTTTTGGGTCCGGAGGCAGTGCCCCATTGAGCACGATGGGGCACCGATGTTACGTCGCACAGTTGCCCGACGGCTCAGTTCTGGCACGCCGAATTGCGCATCAGCAATCTTAGGGCGAGGATGTACAGATCTTACCGGTTATGAGCACTACTGCACCCAAGTCTACATATTATCCGTCTATATCACAGATGTGGTAAATGTTATCCAAATAAGAAACCAAATCCATAAATAAAGGTAATGCCATGCAATGATTATCGAAACTTTCTTTATATTGAACATGAAGCCTTTGTTGATGACGCTTCACTGCAATGGCAAAAGGCAATTATGGCTATGCACTATGGTGCGGGTTCGATCCCCACCGATTCTCTTCTCCCCTAACGACTAACTATTTAACCCACACTCTACTCAAAAAAATTGAACATGAAGCCGCATATTTATTACAACATCAAGTAACATCAAGCCAAAAGGCAAATAGATGAACCATGAAGCTGCAGATTTATTACAGCATCAAGCCAAATGCATTTCAAATTAACATCAAGCAATCCAGACCGCACCACATTTAAATAATAAAACTGAAATTACTATAATTATTGTAAATCCGATAGACAAAATGCACCAATAGGGGAGGTATTTCCAATTGCCGGGTATTCAAGCGGAACTCAACATGTCATAATACAAGTAAAGAAAATGATAAATATTTTTTTGCGTCCACTTATTTTATGAAACGTGGAGTACCCAATTAAATACCGGGCACTAGAAAAAATTTCTACACCAATAGGACGGATTGAACTTTCTCCAGCATGTTGAGACGGACAAACCAATGTAAGCATTGGGAAAAGATGATATAGGAAAAGATGATATACAAATAACTCAATTATTTCTTTCTTTCTATTTCACATTCATCAACTCAATCTGATTAAACATGTAAATTCCCAGCTTCATCATCAAAACCACCCCCATTACAAAAGCTTTCAAACCCTAGAATAAAAGCAATTAAAGGGAAACGAAACCCTGGAAAAACTATACACCATGTTAAAAGAAATAGACACCGCCAACCCCGTCTTAATCTGTTACGGACACAACTTCTTCACTCCTACCATCATCGCCAACATCGATAATAATAATAATAATAATTAATAATAACAGAGGGAAAGAATATACTCCCGAAAGAGCAATACCTAAAAGGGTAAGTCTGCAATTTACTTTACTGCTAAACTGGGATGACATCATTCTTTGATGCATCATCAGAACTCAACACAATGCCCTCGAGGCTGGCTGGAAAGATACATTTGGCCCACTGGCATCCTGTCGTGATCGGCTCAGGTGGAGGAACAATCATCAGCACATTTTCATTTCTGTGGACGACTCCCATTACACTAACTGTGCTTCCCTCTTTAATGTACCTGCAAATACGACATTGCAGTTTAGATCTACAACCACATTAATTTGCATCTATCAAATTCAAACCACTTGTACAGAAAAGTTAACAAATCTCATTCACATTACGTAAACAGTATCAGTAGTTGTCGGTTAACCACACACAGTTAAGTTCCTATACTAACTCCAATTTTATTGTCTTTAAATCTAAGTACTTATTTACTCAGATTTAGTACCGGGTTGGTTGGCTGGGTGAACTATCTTAAGGGTAAACTTTAGGTTGCATAGGAAAGACTGACTATAAACAAATCCAGTACTTTTCAACCTAAAAAAAACAAACCAAATCTGTACATTGGCCACCCAACTTCATGCTAATGCCTCCACTGAGAAAACCTAAAATCAGTAGAAAGTCCTACATCCCGGTTTACTTCCAGAGAACATGAACACTGGCTTTTCAAAATTACACTGTAAAATCCATACAACGGGCATTTAAGTTTAACTCATCTACAAGAAATATAGATTATGAGGGGAAATCTCATTGAAGCTTACCATTATAGTAATTAAAAAAGAGCTACAAGGTAAATTAATTGCATAACTCTCAAATTTACGCCAAAGAAATTAGAGCTATATTACCCTTCTTTCAACCGCATCATGCGGTCATCACTTGAAAGATTCCTCTCTCCCAACCACCTAATAAACTCTGGAGACAACTCTTCATTTTCAGGATTCACATCAATGACAATTGAATCTTCAACATAAGGAGTCACCCTTGCCCCAGAGCCAGTCTTAACCAATGCTCTTAACCCAGATTGGAAATCAGAGATGTAGAAATCTACCACACGCCTCTGTCAAATGACATGAAATAGAAAATTTGGGTCATAAGTGTGAAATCTAAAGCACAAGAATTTTCAAGCCTGGTAGCCAGTAGCCACAGAAGTCCCCTGGCATCATCATGTAATGGCTCCAAGCAACAATTGAACATTCAAAGCAAGAAGGCAAGTAATCCAGAAACGTATATATCAACAAAATTCAAATAGCAGCACTTAGTGGACTGGCAATTTAAAATTGTTTACTGTACGTCAACTTTAAAAACACATTAAAAACTGTCACAATTTTACCTGCATGCACGAGAATTAAAATTAGCCAACCACAGAGTCTTAAATCTTTGAGAAGTTAATGAAAAAAAGGAATCAGTTTGTTAATTTGAAAATCCCAAATCCCCACCCCAATAAAGAAGGAAAGAAAAACAGAAAGAGAAAGACTACATGTTGTCCATAAAATATTAAGCTGACTTTCAGTTACTCACTTCTATGGACCTGAGCCCCCAAGTAAAGCGACGATGTGTAGGGTTGGCAGCTTTTGAATCCCATCCTCGATACTCATATAAACTTGTAGATGTATACACGCATCTAGGAATCTTTTGAAAGGACGACTCAAGGGGCAGATTGCCACAAGTGACCACCTTCAAAAACAGAACCAGATATAAATTGCCACATATACAGAACAATAACCAAGCCCAACAAAGAAAAAACATCCAAAAACCCAACCCATTTGTATTAGAACCTAGAAGATATATGTTATACAGAAATAGAATTTCCAGCAACTAAATGCCCCAATGTATCTCCATCTCTCCCTCCATAGATCTTAATAACATTTATAAGCCACACTTTCAAATCCATCAAACTTACCCCTGAGACCTTCACAAATTGCCCATTCTTTGCAGTCCTCAGCTCAGAATCCGAATAACTAGCAATATAACCTATAATAGCTTGTCTTCCCCAGTAAGTATTCCATGTGAATAGTGTAGTAACTGCACCGAAAAGGATCACAACCACAATGAGGAGAATTGCATTGTGGACTGCACCTAGAATAAAACCACCAGCTATGAACCCCATCACAAAAAGAAGAATCAAAGACCACATAATTAGCTTTGGGAAGCTCTTCCTAAACGAAAACTCGTCATCTTGGCTAAGAGTAGTAATGGCCTGATTGTGAACAGTGGAGGAACCATGTACTTTCATTGAACCCATTGACTCCAAAGGACCAGATACCTTACGAGGGGCGCCAGAAGAATTTAGTGGGCCAGAAGAAATGGGTCCAGATGTAATGAGACCTGTTGCAGGGAGAACAGGAGGAAGAGGTCCAGAGTTTTGTCGGCCAGTTGGTGTTACCCCACCAGATTGAGGACCAGACGATTTTTTTAGAGGCTCCCCATGCTTATTCAGTGGTCCAGAATTTGACTTCTTTAAGGAAGCAGAACCGGGCATGCCTCCAGATGATACGGGACCTGATGTGGTATAGCCAGCACGAACTGCTGCATTAGGGATCGGTCCTGAATGTGAAGCAGCACCTCCGAAAGATCCAGTCCTTGAAGGAGCACCAGTTATAGGTCCAGATTTTCTAGACTTCGAGCCGTCCGTAGGGATATCAAACATCTTCCCTAGTTCTCCTGACTTCTTGATATCTCCACCAGTATAGGGCATGGCAACCGAGCTCATAGTTGGAGTCCTTTCCTTTGGTTGCTCTGGCCGGCCTGATACGTAAAGGCCATTGCTGAGTTGATGAGAATTGAATCTGGAACCCATCTAGCTCCTTTGAAAGAACCCACAAGATATTACACAATAAACTCAACTCGCAGACTAGCAGTTCAGTGATGTGATCCTCCTAGGGAAGAAAAAGGCACTGCAAAATTAATATGATCACTTATTGATTATCTAAAAACCAAATAGTAACCCACAGCCACACACAATATAGTAACATATAAATGAATTGCAGATTGCAAGGGAACAAGTAGTAAATGGAGAAAATAAAGGTTAGAGTCACTAGCAAATAAAGAACGGTCACAAAAGAATTAGACTACGATGCCATCTCAGATCTCCAGTAAAGCTAAAACATTTAAAAATTTATATACTTCTTTCGTATGTCATGGAAAATTTATCACAATGCACTCCTAATTTATACACCACCACTGAAATAGTCAACACCCATGCCATGCTTTTTCTTCTATGTATACCCACACAACAACCTATAATTACTTCTACAAGTGTACAACCATATTCCTCTATTAAAATTTAAAAATACTAGCACTAAATATACAAGTAGAGTTTCAGAGAATATACAAGAAGTATCTTATTGAGTATAATGCTTATAATGTGGTTATGATTTGTGCCACTCATGAAACACCAACCATCCAAGGAACCAAAGTTCCATTATCAAAGTCAAGGAAACAAAACCAATCTCTGTGTGGATGAACGCGCATGCGCATGCATAACATCTTGTTTATGAAGATCAAAAAAGTAAAGACAAAGCAATACGCAAAAAATTGATTCACTGTAGTTTAGTTGAGTTTGAGTGGAGAGACTATTATATGCGTCGTTTCATATTAAGAATCCACGGTCCAAAAATCATATGCACATTTAACTTTATACATCGAAAGCAGTATATCAATTTGAAATGTCATCCAAACTCATAAGAACAAAATCATGGACCGAATGAATTGATTACAGGATCTGTAAGAAAACCATCTCAAACAAAATAATCATGCTTTAGAAGGTCAGAAGTAATAATTAGGAGAAAGTATCATAAATTCAGAATCTTCCATTTTTAGAAAGATGCAAAAACTAAACTTTCACCTCAAATCAGATTAACAAAGCATGCCCACATCAATATTTTGCACAAAAATCAAACACATGAAAAAGATCTAGAGTGCAAATTTCAAGTGCTGCAGAGTTCAATGGGGGTTTTAGCTATACCAAAATTCCAATGCAACAAAACGGAAAATTCAAGCATGTCGTTTCCAATTCCTCTACCCAAACTTCTCAGCGACCAAATACAACTCAAAGAAACAAAAACCAACCCAGATTTCAGGGAAGGTTAATAGCCAGCATAACCTTTCCATATATGGAAGATTTCATCAAAAGGACACAATCTTCAAGCACCAACCACCCAAATGTCCAATCTTTCGGCCCAAATCAACAAAATAAAGCATACCCAGATCACCATTTCGAACAAAAACTAAGAAAATCGAAAAGATCTAACAAAACAAGCAGAGATTGACTCTGGAAACTCTCACAGTCAAATAGTAGCTGACTAAAGAGAAAAAATTTCATACGGGCAGGGGCCAAATGGCCATTTAGGAAAAGTTATGCGCACACATACCTGAAGGAGAAGCAGGGGGAGCTGAAATCTGGAGATTTGGAGACATAATAGCTTCACTGATAAGGACAAACAGCAACCAGAAAACAAAAATCTCAGACTTTCTCTCTCTCTCTCTCTCTCTAAAATCTCTTTTGGGGTTTCTGTTTGTTTCTCTCACTAGCTAGAGAGAGAGAGTGAAAAGAGAGAGAGAGAGTGAAAAGAGAGAGAGAGAGAGAGAGAGGGGCGCAAGCAACAACTGGTGGGTGTTTGTCTCGTCCGGCCAAAAACCTCCGAAATTGTGATTGCTTAGTACGAAGGTATACACAAATTTTATATACCAATTATTATATAGCTCACTCTTACAGTGTATACACTGTCCATCTCTATTTTCCGAAAAATTTAAAAAAAAAATTGTACAATTTATGTGAAATGTCGGATGTGCCCCTGACTTTTGTGAGGTTACTTTGATTTTTTTCCTTTTTTTTTCTTAATTTTTGTCTTCCTATTTTGGTGTATTTTGTACCTTTTGGTTGTTACAATGGTTACTGATCAGTGGTCACAAGGTAGGATCTTTTTTATTTATTTTGTCCCAAGCTTTAATCTTTGTCTTATATTGGTTTAATTAATTGTTTATTTGTTAATTTTGTGTACAAAACAATAAAGATTTGATTTTTGAAGGAAGAAAATAAGTAGAGTTATCAAAGGCATAAAAGAGTTTGTACCTCACGGATATGTCCTCATGTCGCTTATCAAAACATGCCAAGTTCATGTCCCTTCTCTTAACATGCTTAAGGTAAGTTGGGTGAAAATAATTAAGTTTTATGTATTTTCCATATAACAAATTAATATTTGTAAAATTTTCAAGATTTGAGTTGATAAGTATGAACGATTCATTAATGAGTACATGTAAATTCGTTAGGGAAATTTTGCTTGCTAGATAGTATGATTTGTTTTGTTGCCAAATTATAAATATACGTACATTATGATAAGATGTCAAAGTGGCAGCTTAGTAACATAACGTGTCAAAGAAGTTCCATGTGATATGTGTAGAAAGGATCAGGTGTGTGCTTTACATGCCACATGCTTCATGAAAGTGTTTTATATCTGATGACCAACAATGCAAAAAACACGAGTTTGCCTTTGGAGACAACTCTTGAACCAGTGAGTAAACCGATTGAACTCCCTCACGATCGGCCTTAATTATAAGTGACATAAAAGTATGTTTGGAATTGGCAATGGAAGGGCAAAAAGTACTTTAGGGCATTTCCACCCATATGCCAATTGCCCTTGCAATTGGGTTGAATTGCCCTACCAAGCCCTTTTGCTTCCTCCAGCGGGCCTTTTTTCAAAAGGCAATTGGTGGGCCACAGCATGCCCAAGCAGCAGTCCGAGCAAAAATCGCCCTACCAGCCCACGCTCGGTTGCTGACGTCAGCGGCCTTTTTTTTAAATTTTTTTTTTTTTTTTAATAAATACCCCCAATCATCTTTTTCATTCCTCACATTACAACTCAATATTTTTTTTCCTACATCAACTATATTTGTTTTTCACCTTCCAAATCTTTGTTTTACAAAAAAAAAAAAAAATTTATTTTTTAAAAAATAATGACACGTGTCGTAACGAGATTGGTTGAAAATGTCGGTGCAAAATATATGGAGATAATCACAAGCCCCGATAAGGCCAACAAAAAATAATAATAATAATTTTTTTCCTTGCCCTTGCCCTCCACGAACGGGTGGAGTTGCACAAGGGCAAGCACTGTTCACGGAAGGCAATTGTTGCCCTTACCCTTGCCCTTGCCCTTGCCTTCCACCAACGGGTGGAAGTGCTCTTAGAACAACCTAAAGCATTTGTATCTACGTTTGACAAAATAACTTAAAAGGTGTTTTTAGGTCACATAGGAACTTTTTGAACAAACGCATGGTAGGCATTTCTTCAAGAAATACTTAGATTTTTAATGAAAATTTAAACGTAATGAATAGGGAAAAGGGTAAGATGAATTGGGATTTTTTACAGTGCCTCGGAGTGTAGAATATTCTGGTGTTTTAACCGTTAAATTTTTATTTAAAAATACAAAAATCAAAATTTAATGGTTAAAAAGTACGGATTATCCTATACTCCAGAGCACCATAGAACCGGCCGCAGTTGCCTCGTGCATCTCAAGAGAAACTACTTCATTTTGTTTTGACGGCACAAGCATTTGACATTGCAATGAAACACAGGTTGTGAAAAAAAATGAGAATTTGTATTGATCAACTTAAGTGGTGCATGCTAAAACTCAAAAGGGTGATAACTGCGCAGATTGTGAGAGAACAAAGCAAATTTGAGAGTGACAAAGAGATGAACAAAAATAAAAAATTAACTGATGAATTATATAACACTTTGCTTTATAACAGAGTCTTCTCAAACTTGTAAAATCCCCACTACAAGAAGCCACACCATTACAGAAACTTTCAAACCCTAGGAAAAACAATGGATAAGAAATTTCTAAAATCTATACACAAGGAGAGAAAAAAATCACGTCGTCTTAAACCATCAAGCTCATCACTGTTTATCACTACAACACCACCGCACTACCGCCACCCCCCGATCAATTTTGACATTGGGAACAAAACATTTCTCAAACGAGCAATAATACCCGAAAACATTTCATGGAGCACAAACAACTAAACAGGTATGACATCGTTTTTCAAGGAGTCTTCACATCTCAAAACAACCCCCTCAAGGCTAGCTGGAAAAATACAATTGCTCCATTGGCATCCAGTTGTCAATGGCTCAGGTGGAGGGACGATCATAAGCACATTGTCATTTCTCTGGACAACTCCCATCACACTTACCGTGCTACCTTCCTTGATGTACCTACACAACAAACATCACTTACCGTTATGCAAAGATTGACTCGGAGTAAACGATTCATGCATTTTTTACAAATACTTGCGAGAACCTACAATGAACTAAATAAGTGATAAGTTTTTACCCTTCTTTTAATCGCATTGTACGGTCATCACTTGAAAGATTCCTCTCTGCCAACCACCTGAGAAAGTCTGGAGACATGTCTTTGTTTTCTGGGTTAACGTCAATAATGACGGACTCATCGACGTAAGGAGTAACTCTTGCTCCATAGCCAGTCTTAACTAACGCTCTCAAACCAGACTGGAAATCAGAGATGTAAAAGTCCACTACATGCCTCTGTCAAGCAACATAGACAAATGAGAACACTTCAGCATTTAAGATCTTTAAACTCAAAGGCAACACCATCACTTCATGCACATCGGCCCTCCAGTTGTCAACTAAGGCATTTATGTGATACGGAAATCCTTTTTTGAGAAAGAAAAAGGATTAGCAGAAGAAGCTTTGTTGACAGAAAGCAGTAACTAAAATGTCTAGCGTATGCATCACAAAGGCAATCAACCACTTCACCTACACGCAAATCATTTGTAATTTTTTCCTTCTTTCTTATTTGTGAAAAGAAAAAGGTCCCTGATATGAAGATAAAAAAGAATATAACATTCTCTTAGCAATTGTTTTACTCAAAAACAGAAAAAATGTACCATTTCATTCGTAAAAGGCACTGAATTGAGAATTAAGAGATCAGTAGAATATGTGCCTACGAGGAAACATATTACAAGGCTAATAAAATTACAAGGCTTTAAGCATTAACATGAAGTTATGAAGACAACTTTTAAGCAATACGTACAAAATAACAATTCTCATGAGAAAAAATACGATGTGCCAAGGATATACTAATTGTATTTGTGTGTGCTATGTCTTTTGTTGTTCAGTTAAACTGATACATGTTTAATGCCATATACATGCCATTAAACTCTCAAGAAGTGCCTGATTATAACTTCAAGAAAAATTTGAATAACTACGAGAAGTCTAAATGCATATAATTACAATCAGATACATGTTGCGGAGTATTCATAAGTTACATATCCATATTCCATAGTGGGTATGGTTATCCAATAGAATTGTCCATGCTACATAATATTCCACAGGATTCAGTTACTAACCTCTGATGATCTAAGTCCCCATGTAAATCGACGATGTGTAGGGTTTGCTGGTTTGGAACCCCATCCTCGGTACTCATACAAACTTGTAGATGTGTAAACACATCTAGGAACTCTCCTGAAGGATGACTCAAGGGGCACATTACCACAGGTAACCACCTTCAAGAATTACAAAAAACATAACATCAAAACTTCGGCATACTAGTTATGCAGAAAAAGGTACATGACAATAGATGATGAACCACTTAGCAACAAGTACCAGCCAGGATATGTTAACAGTTGCATCACATCCATATCACTATTTGAGAGCACATACGAGAAGTTTTTCTCTTTTCAAGGTATTTCTCATAAAATATTTTCTACTCCACGTATGCTTATATTTGTATAAAATTCTAGTAATGAGGAAAGTTTACAAGAGCATTAAAACACATCACAAATGTACACATCAGCCACTACCTTGCAAGAGAAGATGCCCAAGGCTAAACATGATACTCATAGAAAATCTTTTGGCCCGCTGGAGTGCCTCCTTAGTAGTTTTGATTACTATCTTTGATTTCAGCATCTTTTGGAGTTGAAGTGTCTACTTATTTTTATTTTCAACTAGGGAAATAACAAGGTTTTAGCTTGGTAGTGTTCACGTTGCACCTACATGCTACTGCTTTATTCTAAAGGATGTTCTGGGTTTTGGCTTTGTTTTATTAGAGTTAGAGTAAAAGGTCATAATTAGTTAAAATTCAAAAGTTTATGACTTAATACATGTAAAGTTTTGTTACAATACAAATAGGCTCAACCTTACTTTCTAATGAATGGACTCTGACTAAGATACAACATAATTGTTTACCATCTCCAGGCTAGGTAGCTAATAAAAGACTCCCCATTTGACATCAACTTTGAACCGTAAATATTCCAATTTAGGGAAAGAAACAGCATATATTTTCTTGAATATACTGTATGACTATGACATATGCGTAAATATATATACAAACATGTAAAAGCACAGGCTTTTTTCCTTTAAAAAAGAAAAGAAACTCACTCAATTTACATAAATTTTCAGATTAGCATACAAAAAGACATTTTTATATATGCATTTGAATGTGAAAGTAGAAAATTTTCAAAATTTTGAAGGCTTATTTACACGGTTGCACTATGCCACATTAAAATGTTTAAAAAGTCCAACTTGTTCGTGTACTTTGTCATTTCCCACTTTTATGTAAACAGTAACTCATCCATACTTCCTTTGCTCACACCATTTCAGTTCTCAGTAAAATATGTCATCCCTTCTATCAAATCAGTGGAGAAACACTGATGGGTAATTGTGCAAAGTGCAATTTAATAACGTGAATCAAAGTAAATGTTCTAAATGTTCAGTTCCAAGTAAGGTGGAACAGACACGCACAAAGTGAGAAACAACTTAGTGATGGTATTTGAGATCTAAGGTGGGGAAGAAAAGTTTCGGCTAAAAGTTATAGACATCAATTGGCATATAAACCAACAAGATGAAATAGAACTATTAAGATACTTTATCAGAATTGGCTATGCTACATACCCCAGAGACTTTCACGTATTGCCCATTTTTAGCAGTTCTGAGCTCAGCATCAGGATACCGAGAAATGAAATTTACGATAGCGCTTCTTCCCCAACAAGTATTCCATGTGAACAAAGCAGCAACTGCAGCGAAAAGAATTCCCACAACAGCAAGGAGTATGGCATTGTGTACCGCTCCAAGAATAAAACCACCAGCTATGAACCCCATCACAAATATCAGTATCACAGACCACAATATTGTCTTCGGGAAGTTCCTTCTGAAAGAAAACTCATCTTGGGCAAGAGTAGTCACTGCTGGATTGTGAGCAACTGAGGAACCTTGTAATTTCATTGATCCCACAGACTCTAAAGGTCCAGATACCTTTCTAGGGGCTCCCGATGAATTTAGAGGACCTGAAGAAATGGGCCCAGATGTGATAAGACCTGTTGTGGGAAGAACAGGTGGAATATGGCCAGAGTTTTGACGTGTCACTCCACCAGATTGAGGGCCAGAAGACTTCTTTAATGGTTCACCATGCTTGTTGAGTGGCCCAGAATTAGTCTTCTTTACTGAAGCAGAACCTGCCATGCCTCCAGATGATACAGGACCTGATGTGGTATAACTCGCCCGAGCTGCCGCATTAGGCATGATAGGACCTGAATGTGAAGCCGCACCTCCAAATGATCCAGTCCTTGAAGGAGCACTAGTCAATTGTCCGGATTTCCTAGACTTGGATCCATCCATAGGGATATCAAACATTTTCCCCAGTTCTCCCGACTTCTTGATGTCACCACCAGTATAGGGCATAGCTGTTGAGCCCATCGTAGGGGCCCTTTCTTTTGGCTGCTCAGGCCTGCCTGATACATAGAGACCATTGCTGAGCTGATGAGAAGGGAATCTGGAACCCATCAAGCTTCTTTCAGAGGCACAGAATAAAGGCACGAGAATGGATGACCGAGAGATACTCAAATTCCTACTGAGAGAGAGATAGAGAGGCAATCAGGTCTTGTTCATAAATCATTAACTAGCATGAATACTTGAGACGATCAAGAAATAAATGTTAAAGGTATAATGATATGACCCAATCAACCACACCAGGATATAGAAAAGAAACTGAGGCACAGCATTACTAAATTGCGAAGACATGAACATGTCTCCAAGATCAAGTCTTGAGAACAACATTTTTGTTCTGGGGTGGCACACAAAGTCCTGTTCTTAATTTTTGCAACCTAAAAAACTAGACAACAATGCTTAAACTACAACATAATTGCAAGTAAAACAAATCATTTACTAATTACTAAGATTCCGGTCAGAAATCTGTCATCTTTACAACAAATTTCATTAAAGAAAGATCTGAAGCAACAAGTAGGGATTGCAGGACTTCCGGCTCTTTCTGGATCCCAAAAATAATTGATAGGCAGCCAAACAAAACTCCCAACATATCCTAAATGGCTTTGCTCCCATAAGCTTTCTGTCATCTTTTTTAACAAGAACTGACAAAACCCAGCATTCAAAAGTTGTTTCCTTTCCACATTTTCTCATCAACCAATCAGGGTACAGAAAAAGGAACTAAATTGATGACAGATATTCAATAAAGCAAGAAAAACAACACAAAATCCTCCAGTTTTAGCAAAGCTACAACAAAAACCATGACATTCCCAAATAAAATAATAATAAAAATAAATAAAAGGAACAACTTTCAGAGCCCAAATCAGAGAAACAAAGCATACCCAGATCACCATTTTGAACTATAACCATGGCAATGTGGAAGATCTACAGAAAAGAGCAAAAGTTTGATGTGGGTTCTTCAGAGCAGATTGGTGGCAATGGGGGAAGGGGCAAAATGGGAAGAAAAATGGGGGTAAAGAGTAAGAGTAATACCTGAAGAGGAAGAAGAAGAACGAAAAGATTTAGTTGCTGAAATGGATCAAACACAGTGGTTGAAGTGGTAATAATAGTAGTAATGATTCTGCTGGTGAGAGTGAGATCCCATCTCTAGAGCAGTCACAATCTCTCTCTCTCTCTCTCTCTCTGAAATGCTTTGTTTCTTTCTCTCTCTCTCTCTAAAAAAAGTCTCTCTCTTTCTCACTCTTCAAAGAGCCGCAACAACTGGTAGGTTGTCTCATCCGGCAAAAACCACCAAACTGAGTAAATGACTTTGGATAAACAAACATATATTGTTTCAAATTACCTCAAAAGTCACCTTCCACCTCCCACCCTCTCCCTATTTCTTTTGTATTTGTCCTTTTTTTTTTCTGTTAAACCCTTTTTTTTTCCATTTTATTTGGGGTTATATTTATTTTTGCAGCTTTTTCCTCCTAATTTATATTCACTAATTAGTCCTAGGTGTACTTTTTTAACATAAGATAAGAACCTACCATCCTTGAGAAATACAGTTGTCTTTATTTATTAAAACTTTATTAATCATTAGAGAGTAAACAGCGTAAGCTCAAATCCTACTACTCAAGCAAAACAAAAACAAACAAATATCGGTTAAGCTAGTTAGCTAAGACGGTGTGAATAAAATTTCAATTCCATTATTTGTAAATTAGATTAATATAAAATATAAAATAAGAAAACATGCACTCAAAGTTTTACAAAGACAAAAATATTACGAAGGGCACCCTCATCTTGAGATCTTTTCATTGTGAAAAAGAAACTGTGGAAGTGTTTGATATCCTTCAAAAAAATTTTTATCAGTTTCTAGTTGCTCATCTCATGTACTGTTTCAGTTGCTCCAATAATATTATATCGGTTTAAAAAAAAAGGAAATTAGATGTTACAGAAGCATTGATATAGTGAATTGTTTATAATATCCCTGCATAGATATATTATTAATATAGTATAGATGTTATTGATACGATGTTTGTAACGTGAATATTGTATTTATATGTACACAATATTGTTAATACTATGAGTATATATTGTTTATATGTTAACGATATTGTTGATATATTTCACCATATCCTACAACCTCCATGATTTTCTCAAAAACCTTGCAACTTTCATCAACTTCCATTATTGAATACACCAATTTAGTTCCCCAATTAATTACCATATTGTAAAATTAAAAAGAGACAATGTGAGATTTAAATAGAAAACCTATGCACTGCACAAATCCAACCAGATTAATCAAGAAAAATCAAATTATTTTTTCACACAAACTTTTCCATATCCATCCGCTCCACCAAATCAAACACCCTAAATCCCAACAATCCAATTCCCACAAGAAGCACCAAAAAGCTTCTAAATCAAATCCAAATAAGGAAGTTTTAGACCCAATTAGTTACATGAAAGAAACAATCGCAAAGAAAAAGATGAAGAACAAGGTGTGGTTGTAGTTGGAGGATTGGCAATTGTGGTTACATTCTTCTGTTTGTGTATATTGCAGTGGCGAGCAAGAGAGGGAGAGCTAGAGTGAACGAGAATTGCAGCGACGAGCATGAGAGGTGAGAGCTCGATTGCAGTAGCAAACGAGAGACAGACCCACAGTGGCTTATAACCACGGGTTGTTTAGTCTTTTCGCACTTCAAATACCAACTTCCTACTTCAGCATTTCTCTTTTATTTTTTGTCTATAATAGCTAAATTCCCAAAAGGCACACTACACCATTCCATTAATGTTGCGTTTAGTACGCTTGTGAAATAATTTCCATGTATTGTCTTAGGGTCTGTTTGGTTTGCAGAATGAACTTCTGAGGAATAAAACTTTCCTCTCAATCTTTAGAATCGGAAATGGGAATGACAGATTTCATCTCCCCTGTTCGAAAACGCTGGAAAATGGTGTTAAGGAAATATCATTTGTTTTCTATTCTCATGTTTGGTTTACAAAGTTACAAAAATCATGAGTGTTCAGGATAACACGCATAAATTGAGAAATATCATGAGTATTCAAATTTTCAATTATACGCTTGCATTAATTGCTCTAAATTGATATTTTAGGTTTCTAACAAGGGTAAATTAGTAAATACAAATGCATTAAATGTTTTCCAAGTGATTGGGAAAAAAAATTTCTGAAGTAGATATTGGGTATGAAACTCGGGATTGTCTACAGTTTTGGTTTATGTGTGTCATACATTCACCATCCAACGGTTATATATAATTTTCTCTTCACATCTGACCGTTAGATGGTGAATGTATGACATACATGCACCTACTGTAGAAATTTCCATGAAACTCCTCCTTCATGGTTTTCAATTCCCTAGTGCCATGTATTAAATTCCAAACAATGGTGTAGATGTCACATTACCGCAATGACAAAAAGCAATTATGTCTATCCACTATGGTGCGGGTTCAATCTTAATTGAGTATTCTCCTCCTAATAACTTCATATTTAACCCACTAACGTTATCACTTTACTCAAAAGAGAAATTTTCCAAACAATGATTTTGTAATTTACTTTTTTAGAAGTTAATGTGACTCTTGTCCGTGTTGGATTTATCTTTGTGGGCTTTTGTCGCATGTTTGTGTCTCATGGTGGCGCTGATGTTGTTTATCCTGATGCAACTTATAACTTCAAAAGCATAGCTAAAACTAAACCCTTAAAACTCGAAAATGGGATCAAAATCAAGTTACAAAGGCATAACTAAAAATAAGCCAAATAGTAATTAATGTTTGTCTTTGTTCCCCGTACAAAAGGAAAATGAAACCCATAGTGAATGGAGGGTTTTACTTTTTCCATTATTTTTTCATGAGTCAGGATGCCATTTCTCAAGAGAAAATGATTGCACACCCATTTTTTCTATCCACATTTCTGTGTTGTGTTATGTCTCTTGATTCGCTTTTAATTTATTTAAGGGTTTTTATCATAATTGGTCATTGAAATTGACTTAATTCATCATTTTTGTCTCCCAAATTGAAAATCAATCAATTTCGTCCCTGAAATTGATCTAACGCATCAATTTGGTTCCTACAGTCAATTTCGTTAAATTTTTCGTTAGTTGGTTGGTGTGGCATAACATGGGAGCTACATAACCAATGATATGACGCCATGTGGAGGATATATCATTTTTTAAAAACCATTAGAAACATAAAATAAATAAATCAACATTTTAACTCATCCACACCCCATCGATTTGCCATCTCATTCGCCTCATTTGCCATCTGCCACACTCTGTACTTAGAATTCTATTGCGACTTTAGTTGTTGTTTTTTTTTTTTTGGTTCTTACTTCTTCACTTTCATTTAGCAATTATGATATTTAAATTTAAAAACTGTTTAAAAATTGATTTTTTTTATTTATTTACTCTACGTGGCAATACATGAGTGGTATTGTGACCTCCACATCATGCCACATTAACCAATTAACGAAAAATTTAACGGAATTGGACTGCAGAGACCAAATTGATATGTTAGGTCAATTTCAGGACGAAATTGATCGATTTTCAATTTTAGAGACCAAAATTATAAGTTAGGTCAATTTCAAGTACCAGTTGTGATAAAAATCTTTTATTTAATTTAAGTACAGAAATAAACAAAAGTGTGCATATAAAGTAAAAAATGTGCGTAAAAACACTTTATTTTCAAACAAGCATGAGCAAGACAGCAATCCAATTCCAAGCGCAGTTTCCCACAAATCAAATGCAGGCAAACCATGTTGTATAATACAAGGTAATAGTGTCACATTGATTAGGAATAAACACCTGGAATATAACCTTCCACAGTTTAAGTGATTGCTTAGATTAGTACATCTTACGAAAAATGGAATTTGCTAATTGATCAAGAATATGACTCTATTAAAGTTAGTGGTTATACTTTTTGTGCTGACTTCAAGTGTTCTAGTTTCCTTTTTGTGCTGACTTGTTGTTCCATGAAGTTGGCATATTGTATTACAAACTTGTGATGGGTTGAGAGGAAGAGGGAGGGGAGGGGAGTAAATATCATTTACAATTAGGCTACATTTGGTACGTGGGAAAGAGAGTTTGGGAATGGTTGTTTTTTATATATTTGGTAATTCCGAACTTGGGAAATAATTTTCTAGCTCATAAGAAAATAGAGAGGAAAGTGAAGCCCTCCAGCTCCTCGTATTCACTTTGCTTCCCCTTAAATAAAAAAAACCATTGATTGCTATATTTCCCTTCCTCAGGAAAAGACATGAGAAATCATTTCTTATGAATTCTTTTTTGTGTACCAAACACAGCCTCAGGGTAGTGACTTCCGCATATATTTTTTCCCCACCTTTTATTAATTTCATCATTTGATTTTCTTTTAATTTGTTCACTTCAATGACTAAAAAAACAAAAAAAAAACCCCATAAGTGAAAAAATGGTGTACAAAAATCATTTCATGATAACTAAAATGTACAAAAATAATTTCATAATTACTAAAATATCGTTAAATGACATGATCAAAAACATGAGTTGGGTTAGGCAGTGTGTGGGGTATGGGATTGTAGAAGGTGACAACTTAATGAAGAGTTGGTTTGCAAGTCAATTCTTTGTTACAGAAAAATTATGAACTCTAAAACATCATCATTATTTTCGTGACAGTTTCATTTCACCATATTAATACATTTCATTCTCCATCTTTAATTTTAAACACAAAACTTTCTTGTACAATTTCATACGTCTCCAAAATTAGTCAACTTGTAATTTTCGAATTAATGGTCTCTCGACTATTTTTAGGCCAATGGTTCCATAGTTATTATACAAAATATCATTTATAAAGAAAAATTCAAAATTTCTTGACTAATCTCACTTTGTTAGTTATCTTTTTTTAAGTGGTTTCAATTTCTGTTTTAATTTCATCGTCTTGGCTAATGGTCTCTTGGATTAATGCTGTGGCTAAAATGTTAAAAAGATATTACTTGTATGCGATTGATTTGTTTAAAATTTAATAAATGTTAATTAAATTGGTGCAATAGGCATGGGGTGTGATATCTCTATCAGTTGCGAATAACTTATAACATTCTCTCATACAACTTTCAAAAAGTTGATCCACCATGCACAATAAAAATAGTTATTCAAGATTATCATAATCTACTCTACCTCCTACTCTAGCATCATCATCTATCGAAAAATTAAGGTCACTAAACATTGGAATTGATGAGGCATATATATATAAATTCACTCTTATGCTAAAATGTTTCAAATATATACACAAAAAGTAAGAAAAATAAAGACTCAATTCCCACAATAATGAGTTAAATATTCAATTCGTCCAAAATGGTTGATAACCAACTATTTGAAATTTGAAACGTACGTACACCAAAATCTTTTTGAAAAATGTCATCAACTTTGAGATCAAAGGCAAATTCAATTACATATTATTTACATACGTTGGCTCATGCATTTCAAATGGATTGGAGACGATGCCCATAATTATTTGGTCTACTTCAATCTTCACTTTGTTGAAGAAAATTTAAATTTAAATTTCATAGACGACAATATTAGATTAAGTTTGGTACGCGAAAACTAATTTATAGGAAATAATTTTCTATGACTTTTTCTAGGGTATGGGAAATGCATTTTTTCATTGTCATGTTTGGTGAAGGGAAATGAAATAGGAAAGAGAGAAACAATTTAGGGGCAGTTTGAGGTTGCTGTGCTTTAAAAAAAAACTGCTTATAAAAGCAGCTTTTAAAAGCAACCTCCATGTTGCTTTTAAAAGTTGATCTTTTAATGACATAACTTTTAAAATAAGCAGTATATTTCATTTTTACCAAACACTTTTTATCTGCTTAACTTTAAAGTGAAGCAATTTTTATTGAAAAAAAAAAAGCAATATCAAACCGGGCCTTAGGGCCAGTTTGGGTTGCTGTGCTTTAAAAAAAAACTGCTTATAAAAGTAGCTTTTAAAAGTAACCTCCGTGATGCTTTTAAAAGTTGATGTGTTAATGCTATAACTTTTAAAATAAGCAGTATATTTCATTTTTACCAAACACTTTTTATCTGCTTAATTTTAAAGTGAAGCAGTTTTTAGTGAAAAAAAAATAATACCAAATAGGGTCTTAGTCTTTTAGTTTAATGATGAGGATAAAGTAGAAAAATAAAAAATTGTATGAAGAGTTATTATGGATATAATTGGGTTTTCAATATTAAATAAGGGTATTATTGTTCTTAAAATTTGCAATTAATGTTAATTTGTTACAATAAATGTCGGGACAAAAAGGGGAAAAGAAAACTCATGAGGGTGGAGGGTTAGCTTTTTCCCTCTATTTTCCCACCATTAATTACAGTTTTTTTCAAGCATAGAATTACCAAACATGGGAAAATAAGTAATTTCTCATTCCCAAATCTCTTTCCCTAGCAGTAAAAAGGGATAGAGAAAGAATTGGAGCATTGGTCTCTGACCTTTGATATAATTGGAGTTTCTGTCATGAACTAAAAATTCGTGAATATTGAGCTAACCAAAATAACCATAACTTCACATTGTGACAAGTTTAATGGTCAATCCTCATGAATTTTTATTTCAAAACCAAAGCTCCAATTTGACCAAAATTTAGTGACCAATATTCTAATATTCCCTTTCTTTATTTTCAAGAATGATTATATAATAGTAGCTAGTTTCTATTGATTTTAATCAAGTTTCATTCCTGTGCCATGCGGAGTTCTGATTTCAGCGATAGAACACTCATTCCTTTGCATCCATGACAAGAGTTTGATTCTTGCCCTTTTTCAAATTGTAATCCTCTCTGATCATGCACGGAGTATACAAATATGTAGATGAGAGAATTAAGAGAAGAAAAAAAGTTAAAAAGATTCAAGAAGAACCCTAATTACAGTTTAACGGAAAAGTTTAAACATCTCAAATGCTAATGGATGGACCATAGCATAATTAGTCCTAGAGTAGTACTTGCCACACCATAAATATAATCATATGGACCCAATAAATCTGAATATCTGTTAATGCAGGGAGCTACCACTATGCAGCGACAGCCTAACACCCAAAAAAATTAACATAATCCTATTTGAAATTTTGCACACCCACTGTCATCTAGATTCAAACCCGCCTCCTCCTCGTAATTTAGATGAACAATAATAATGAGAAAATGAATGAATAAGAGAACTTATAAAAAAGAAAAGTAAGGAAAAGCAAGGAAAGGGAATTTGATTCTCGATTTTTTATGTATTTGATTACAAATTTCAAGAAAACTTACACTTTTCTAATTTATTACGTGTAAGTAAACACAAGGGAAAATTAATGAGTAAAATGATTCTCACACTCATATTTTAATAAAATATTCCTATTCCTTGTAAGTAAAATGCCCTTAATGTAGATTATCCTATCGTTTGCCATTAAAAACAAAATAGTAGCAACTAAGATCTTTATTACCATTAACCTTTAATTTAGGGAACTTTCTAGTATATTCCAGTGTATAATGTTTAGACCCTATACATAGAGGCCCTATACACTGGAACACAATAGAATTTTCATTAATTTAGACCCTTTTAAAATATTTTTTATCATGTTATAGCAAGTAAGTTTGATGCGTAAAAGGTGACGTGAGAAGTATTCAATTTATGCAGGACATGGAGTTCAGTAAGTAGAAAAGTAAACGTCGGTGCTTGAAATTGGGATAACAAAAGAATTTAAACACATTTACTTTTGCAGTTGCAAAAAACCAGAACTCCACACAGCTGAAATACATAACTAAACAAGCACATATCAATCTTGGCATAAAGAGAGGAGAGAGAGATCTAACAAACCCAAAGCCTGTAACAAAGTGGTATTTCAGTCACTCCGTATGGTTTTCGAAATGTGCAAAAAGTTGAGAATGTCGTCCATTAGATTTGAACCTAAGACCACGTTGATATTCAAGTACGGAGAATCTATGTTCCTCATATAGTCATACTGGATGATTCTTGAAAAGTACAAAATTAAAGGAGGAAGGGTGATGATTTTTACACACGTCATTTTACCTCTCACACACCCTTTTAATTGTTTAATAGATTTTTAGGGCGTGAGAAGTAAAACGAGAGGGTGACAATCACCACCCTAAAAAAAAACTATTAAACCATCGAAAGGGTGCGTGTGATGTAAAAGGGTAAACTGCCGTTTGACCCCCTGAACTATCACCCTAGTTGAAATTGACCCCCTGAACTATTTTTTTGGTAAATTAACCCCTTAAACTTTCCTAAATTAGTAGATTTACCCCCTACCGCTAGATTCCATCCAATTTGCTGTTAATTCGTTAGAATGTCAGCTAGATCTACCAATTAAAATACGACACGTGTTAGTATTTGACAGCAAAGTGGATAAAATTTCGTTGAATCTGACGGTGAGGGGTTAATTGGTTGATTTCAAATAGTTCAGGGGGTCAATTTACCAAAAAAATAGTTCAGGGGGTCAATTTCAACTGGAGTAATAGTTCAGGGAGTCAAACGGCAGTTTACCCATTGTTCAAAACCACCTGAACTATTTTTTTGAACAATGGGGTCCCAAGAAGGAATATTGAAGGAGGGTGAAACAAAACGGTGATCTCGTATAAATAGGTAAATGCTTTTAACCGTTTGAACAAAATGCTTTATGAATAGGTAAATGCTTTTAAAGGGAACATTGCTGCTGATGGTTGAGACCTACTGTGAACTGATTTCTTCATTTTTTTTCTGTTGAAGTTTGTTCTCAATCATTAGGCTGCTTTGGTAATCAGCAGAGACTTCCTTCTAATACAAGCAACATAAATCACCATCATTTGAGAAACAGCAATGCTTAAATATCCAAATTTTGGACATTCTAAATGAGAAGGTGGTTGTAGCATCCATATCATGCTTGTGCACTCAGACATGAATGACCAAACCCATTCATTGATGCATAAAACCCAAATTAAAAGATTGATCGATCGCTCGGGCACGTCTCTTCTTTATTTACCGATCATATGATGCGCCAAGGGCGTGTGACGGATCCTGCCTCAACATCAATACTTCGCCTTTATATAAATTAGGCTATCAACCAAACGGAGGATTGAAAGGAAAGGCCTCTGAAGATGGGTAATAGACTAAATGCTGATAACTTGATTGAAACTCTCTTAGAGAAGTTTCAAACATTAACTTTCGACACAACATAGAGAAACGGAAATCCACTTTTCAAACTAATCCCCATTTCTGGGAAAGAAAAACTAAATCGTGCTACCTATGCATACACTTTCATCAATGAGAAGATACATATTCCCATTGTTCAAAACCACCTGATATTAAGTAAGAAGCAAAGGATAATCACATTTCATAGTCATAGAATGCTCCTTCAAAGACCTATCTTTGTCAATCGAAATCTCAATCTTTATATGGTAGTTTTGAGATAACATAGTCAATTCAGATTCCCTAACAAAGGATTCTTGAAATCAGTACTGAACGCAACAGCTATAACATCACTTACTTCCACTTAAAATTGATCGAAATCAATTTGAAATAGCACCGAATCACAAAACTAGCATGCAAACTATATCTATTCTGCAAAATAAAGTACTGCTGACAAAATCATTTTAGAAGAAACATGAATAAGCAAACTACCCCACCCAGCTAACTCATTGCAACACACATGATCAGAAAATAACCTCTATTAAAACTAATTCATAGAAAGTAAGCCTTGATGGAAGTAGGTTAATTAATTTTTTAACTAGAAAAACTCGTCCTGCCAGCAGCGTGATCTATTAAGCAAACTGAGCCACTCAAATCACTTTCCTCATCAATTTGTAACTATAACATGCTTTCACCCTTCTCTATTTTCTTTCCTTTCCTTCTCTCTTCCGGCATGAGAAAGCACATTAGTTGTTGTCACAAATGTTGTTGCTTTATCAAAATTCATCATTAATCTCGAATAAACAACAAAGTGCCAAGCTTTATAATTTCTTTCCTATCCTCATTTTGCAACATTCACACATGATATAATCTCTAGAGTTTCACAACAAATTTCCATGTAAAAGCTGGGCAAATAAACAATGCTTAGCGCCTGCGATAAATACCAAACTGCAATAACACATACGAAAGACATATCGAAAATCTATTCCACAAAACCTGTCAAAATTTATATATTTCATACTGAATTTAAAGTTATTACAGTGTTATAACCCAACACATAACGAGTAACCCATAAAAATCAAAACTTTGAGCTACAACAAACAATTTTCCTTACCCAATTGATCAAAACCGCTCATTCACCAACAAAACCCGCCAATTTTCCTCTCGGAATCAATAACTTCCTCTACTGTTGTTGAGAATCGACCCGAGCGTGCCCAAAACTGCGAAAGCCAAGAGGGGACTAACATCCAAGGTATCGAAAATCGGCGGAATTATATTGCGAAAGAGGTTCAAATAAGGATCACAGAGGTCCCGAATCGCCGAAAGTGGCTGACGGTCCCAAGGAATATTGGGGAACCAGCTGAGCAAAACCCTAACCATCAAAACCCCACTGTAGATATCGAGCCATTTGGAGAGTCCGGCAGCGACCACCGTCAAAGGGGTATTCAAATAACCACTCGGGCGGTCCCTGAGAGCCGCGAAGAAGAGGGGTCCGGCGGCGGATCCGATGGAGGGTCCGAATTGGGAACCGAGTTTGACGAGCGAAATTGAGAGGCTGCGGACGGCGGCTAGGGTTAGGGCGAAGAGGGTGGTGAGGGTGCGAGTTGGGAGGCGGGTTAGGGGCGATGGGGTCTGAGATGGGTTTTGGGGGATTAGGGTTTGGGGGTCAGTGGTGAGAGTGGCGCAGAGGGGTCTAAGGGAGAGCTTGGGGATTGGATTGGGATTGGACTTGGGATTGAATTTGAGAGTGGGAGTGGGAGAGAAGAAGGGTTTGAATTTAGGGTTTGCTTTGATGGGGGTTGAGGTGGGGAAGAAGATAGCTTGAGAAGCCATGACCGACGCCATGGTTTGATTTGGGGATTATCCGTTGTGGTGAAAGAAGCAAAGTAGCCAAACACTGAACTACTGCTGTCTGTTGTATATACGCCTGTTTTGTTTTTCGACTGTAGAGATAAAGTGCAACACTAATTGCATATTAAAACATTTTTTTTTAATACGTAGGAAAATTGGTTTCCCCCTTAAACTTTGATTTAATTAGAACTTTCGTCTTTGGCACTAAAAATCTTGAATAATTTTGTTAAAAACTTTTGTCTCTTCTTTGCCTTTAAAACTAAAGATTGATCGATCGTTCGGCACGCTCTCTTCTTTATTTACCGTATCATATGATGCGCCAAGGGCGTGTGATGGATCCTGCCTCAACATCAATACTTCGCTTTTATATAAATTAGGCTATCAACCAAACGGAGTGACTGAAAGGAAAGGCCTCTGAAGATGGGTAATAGATTAAATGCTGATAACTTGATTGAAACTCTCTTAGAGAAGTTTCAAACATTAACTTTCGACACAACATAGAGAAACGGAAATCCACTTTTCAAACTAATCCCCCGATTTCTGGGAAAGAAAACTAAATCGCGCTACCTATGCATATTATTAATTCTCATCAATGAGAAGATACATATTCCCATTGTTCAAAACCACCTGATATTGCTAAGAAATGTAAGGATAATTACATTTCATGTCTCACAGAATGCTGCTCTATGTCTATCTTTATATACTGAAACTGCAATCTATATGGTAGTTTTGAGAAAACATGTTTCAATCCAGATTCCCAACAAAGGATTCTTGAAATCTCAGTACCGTAACGCAACGCTATAACATCATTTCATTTCCACTTAAAATTGATCGAAATCAATTTGAAATAGCACTGAATCACAACACTAGCATGCAAACTATATCTATTCTGCAAAATAAAGTACTGCTGACAGAAAATCTATTTTAGAAGAAACATGAATAAGCAAACTACTCCACCCAGCTAACTCATTGCAACACACATGATCAGAAAATAACCTCTATTAAAACTAATTCATAGAAAGTAAGCCTTGATGGAAGCAGGTTAATTAATTTTTTAACTAGAAAACTCATTCCTGCCAGCAGTGTGATCTATTAAGTTAAACTGAGCCACTCAAATCACTTTCCCCTCATCAATTTGTAACTATAACATGCTTCACCCTTCTCTATTTTCTTTTCCTTTCTTTCTCTCTCTTCCGGCATGAGAAAGCATTAGTTAAGTTGTCACAAATGTTGTTGCTTTATCAAAATTCATCATTAATCTCGAATAAACAATAAAGTGCCAAGCTTTTATAATTTCTTTCCTATCCTCATTTTGCAACATTCACACATGATATAATCTCCAGAGTTTCACAACAAATTTCCATGTAAAGGCAATAAAACAATGCTTAGCGCCTGCGAGAATACCAAACTGCAATAACACATACGAAAGACATATCGAAATCTATTCCACAAAACCTGTCAAAATTTATATATTTCTTATACTGAATTTAAAGTTATTGATAGTGTTATAACCCAACACATAATCATGAGTGAATCATGCGCTCCAAACTGAGCTACAACAAACAATTTTCCTACCCAATTGATCAAAACTGCTCATTCACCAAATAAAACCCGCTACACCTTCCTCTCGGAATCAAATAACTTCCTCTACTGTTGTTGAGAATCGACCCGAGCGTGCCCAAAACTGCGAAAATAAGAGGGGACTAACATCCAAGGTATCGAAAATCGGCGGAATTATATTGCGAAAGAGGTTCAAATAAGGATCACAGAGGTCCCGAATCGCCGAAAGTGGCTGACGGTCCCAAGGAATATTGGGGGAACCAGCTGGAGCGGAAACCTCCTAACCATCAAAACCCCACTGTAGATATCGAGCCATTTGGAGAGTCTGGCAGCGACCACCGTCAAAGGGTATTCAAATAACCACTCGGGCGTATCCCTGAGAGCCGCGAAGAAGAGGGGGTCCGGCGGCGGATCCGATGGAGGGTCCGAATTGGGAACCGGAGTTTGATGAGCGAAATTGAGAGGCTGCGGACGGCGGCTAGGTTAGGGGCGAAGAGGGTAAGGGTGAGGGTGCGAGTTGGGAGTGTGGGTTAGGGCGATGGGGTCTGAGATGGGCCAGTGATTAGGGTTTGGGGGTTTGTGGTGGAGAGTGGCGCAGAGGGGTCTAAGGGAGAGCTTGGGGATTGATTGGGATTGGACTTGGGATTGAATTTGAGAGTGGGAGTGGAGAGAAGAAGGGTTTGAATTTAGGGTTTGGTTTGATGGGGGTTGAGGTGGGGAAGAAGATAGTTTTGAGCCATGACCGACGCCATGGTTTGATTTGGGGATTATCCAAGTCAGGTGAAAGAAGCAAAGTAGCCAAACATCGAACTACACAAGGTTGTCTGTTGTATATACGCCTCGTTTTGTTTTTCGACTGTAGAGATAAAGTGCAACACTAATTGCATATTAAAATATTTTTTTAATACGTAGGAAAAATTGGTTCCCCCCTTAAACTTTGATTTAATTAGAACTTTCGCCTTTTGGCACTAAAAATCTTGGTCTGTTGTGGCCTATTTTTTAGAGGGGTGCGGTAAGCAAAGAGAAAGAGAGAAAATAGAGAAAGCTTGGTGAATTGCAGGTATTTTACATGCTGCGTGGCTCTTTATTTATAGTAATAAGTACAATTACATTAGAATTCTAGTCTTGCAGTAATGTAATATCACACAATTCATATCTACCTGTGATTTACACAATTACATTTAACACATGTTTATATTATCTACAACACTCCCTTGAGTGTGCAAATACCAAGTAGATATCGTGATCGGACTTTAGGATGATAATACTTAAGTCGCCTCCTCGAGTACACAGAGAAACACGCTAGTCTCAAGCGCGAGCTTGCATATAAAAAAGAAATAAAAACTCTCACAAAACCTGCTATGGTAAAACCCAAGATGGACAAAAAACTCATAGTCTAGAGAAAGTGAGTTAATGCAATGTCAATACTAAACATCTACCGGGGATGTCGTAAGAGGATGCACACAAGGTATAACTGCACCCTGCACGGAAGCTCATTAAAACCTAACAGTAACAAAACCCAATGGCAAAATGATCCCGATCGTAGGGAAAAAGAGCACATTAAGGTTAAGCCAGTATACTTGTGATACCCTCCCGAGTTTGACAAAATTCGACGAGAAACTAACAATGTCGAATCGTATAATTTACGATACCAATTCCTTAAACAAGCTTATGAAAAGTAGACTTCTAAGCAGCGACTCGCGAAGAGGCCTACTAAGTTGTCCTGGGAACGATTTGCTTAACTTCAATGTTCTCTCATGCTTCACACAGCCGGAGAAGAAGATCTTCTACGCAATATGCTTGGTGTCAGTTTCCTTTCGATATATCTCTTCGATCTCAAGTCAATACATGCGCATTATCTTCAAAGATCGTTGTGGTGGACATCAACGATCAAGAAAGCCCGCAATTGCTTCAATATGCTCACCACACCAACTTTCAAGCCAAAACACTCACGCCAGTAGCTTGGAAGAGCGAGAATCTCAAAGATGATCTTGAAGAGGTAAGAACTAAGCGTCCGCTTACCACTCAAGATATCGCGGCCTCCAACCAGAAGACATAACCCGTTTGAGAACGTGCCTTGAAGTGTCGACAAGTAACCTCACACAAAGATAACCAACAAGGCAAAGCATCATTCGAAGACCAATGGGGTGTGATCTATTCGGTATTTGGCTGGGTGGATGTAATAAAACCTAAATCCGTAGCACCCTTAAGGTAACGGCGGATGTCTTTAACACCATTCCAAAGAAACCCGCAGGGGCGCATTGCTATATCTTTCAAGAAGACAATGCAGAGAAGGAGATGTCCGGTCTAGCACCGAGCTAAGTACAATAAAGCGCCAATTGCACTCGTGACATGGAACTTCGTGCTCCAAAACCTCTTCCCTCATCGTCTTTAGGATCAAGGGTCTCGCTTTGCATCTAGCTCTGATGACCATAGAAGTACTCAAGGTTTCGCTTTATCCTCATTAAACGACGTGAACACCTTCTCTCTGGGTGTAGTTTGATTGGTGACCAAGATTCCAAATTTCGAACCATGCTCAAGCCCGTGCCTAGGCATGAATGAAGTTTTCCCAAGATCTTTCATCTCACCCGACTCAAAGCGGACGAATTTTCTCTCAAGCTCTTCTAGAGTCCTTAATGAGATTCATGTCATCGACATAAACTCGTAATTATCGCAACTGAATGTGACTTCTTAATAAACACGCATGCATAATTCATTATTCACATATCCCCCGACTAATCAAATACTCACCTGCATTTTGCTATACCACATCCGTCCCATTGCTTTAATCCGCAGAGTGAACGCCTCAATCTTATTGAGTAGGTACTGTGGTCTAGAACTATTTGATCCAAACAATGTAAGTCCTTCGGGAACTTACATAAATTTACGTATCAAGATCCCCATAAAGCCACGGTTACCACATCCATAAGTCGATATTCGCCGAAACTACCAAATCGATAAGGTAAACAGAACGTTATGACGCTCCATTACGAGAGAATAAGTCTCCTCGTAATCAATCCTGCATGCTGAGAGAAACTCCAGCTGGCCAAGGCGTGCTTTGTATCGCACTATTTCATTCTTCTCTCTCATTACGCTTCCTTACTTTAAAAACCCACTTGTAGCCACACCCAAGCCACACGTGGTGGTGGTAGAACCACATAAAGCAAACACCTTACGCTGCAGTTTCTAATCAAGTTCGACCGATTGCTTGTTTCCACTTGACCAATCGGTTCTACGCCGACATTCATCAACGGAACGCGGTTCAATATCATCGCCATCATGATATCGCGACACGCATATGCAAATGCATCAAGCCGATCATCATCTCATTCCTATTCCAAAGTACATCCAAGCTAGCATAATGGACCAAATCTCACGATTTTCGAGGTGGATTGGTTTCTTCAAGGACACTACCGTGAATCTAAAAATAACCTCATGCGTTTGGAAAGGATGAGTCATGATGGCAGACCAACTAGGCTCACTAGTTAGCGCCGTGGGGTTCCTCTTCCTCGGTTGTGAATCATCTGAATCAATCAACCGCCACGCCCGTGGTAAGAGCGTACACTGGCTGCCGCTGTACCGGCCGCACAACAAAGCGCCACACGCCCCTTCAAGGGCGTTTTGTCCTTCGGTGGGCAATGGTTCACGACGCTTGGTACATTTATCTTCACAGCATGTTTACAAATTCTGGTATATGTGATCTCAAGCTACTTTCGCTTAGATCGCAAAAAGCATCCCACATGCTTTGAGCACGCCTGTAGATCTAAGATCTTTTGCACTCTGGCCACCGAGCAAAGGGATCTAAATGAGACATAGTGGGGTTTGACCACAACAATTGCGGCGTTTCAGAACAACTATGTTCTTATCTCCCCTAACGACGGGAAGACTTCTCATTAAAGTGACTATCCGCAAATCTAGCGTAAAGAGATCGCCCGTCAGCGCTCTTAAGTAACGAATGATCGGCGGGGAGTCATAATCAAGCATAGATTCCCAATCTTCGATGAGGACCCATTTTGCACGTAGTGGCGGCGCACCGCACATGTAATCGCACAACCAAATATGCGCAAATGCGAGATGTCGGGCTCGTGATTCAGTGACCAACTCCGGAGCGAGAGGGCTGGGGCCAAGACGGTCTCGTGTGGGCCAACATTGCTGCGCAGGATGTATTGCATGGCTCCCATGCAGATCGGAAGTTTGCCTCGTGACACAAAGTCCGAACGATTATCAAGGCGCGACGTTCTTCACAAGGTCCTGCCTGGTGAACATGGGGTGCATGATGTTCAACATCAATCCCAACAGACATGCAATAATCATCGAAAGTTTTCAGGATGTAAATTCTCCACATTATCCAATAATCGACTTAATCGATAATCGTTGTGACGAGCCCTTTAGCTTAATAATTTGAGCTGCTTCTGGAGAATGCAAAAGATTTCTCGAAAGGGATTAAGGCACACGGGCGTATCAACGCGGTGGAAGCCGCCAACTAGTACCATAAAGTATCTAAATGGTCCTAAAGAGGTTGAATGGGTCCACAAATGTCCTCCTCAATCCTCGTAAGAAATTGGGAGATCCGCTTCGATTCGCTGGCCGATGGGTGAGTGGTTAACTTTACCTGGCAAAGAGCATGCTTGGCATGAGATAAAGGCGAAGAACGAAGTCTTTACTTCGAGTAAGGGGATGCCCGTGTGAAGTACCGAGATATGGCGCATCATAATTGGCCCAGGGTGTCCTAAACGGTCATGCCAAAGCAATGCATTGCAAGGCCACTATTAGGCCGCCACATGGTGGCTTTCACAGAGTGAATGGTTGTAGTGTACAAGCCATCTGGAAGGCGCTCCATCTTCTCATGAATACGCTTCTTGCGTGCTATTCATAAGAAGTGATGCAAAGGAATTCAACTCCATTTTCTTCATAAGTTTCAAATATGGTAATTATTGTTTTCAATATCTTAAACTCAACAACGTTTCTTCCTAACGAGGAGAATAAAGTGCCTCTTTAATGGTTAACTTTGTACCATTGGACAACATTAACGGGTGCTGCCATGCCCCTCAACTGCTGGATGAGCTTGAAAGCGGTTGTCGAGGTGATATTTAGGGTACGAAGTTAGTGAAATGTACGCGTCCACACAATATCGCAGCTTAGTCGCACTATCTCACAGGACAACCAACTTCCCATGGGATACGGGCCTAGAAATAATTTAATTGAATTGGTCACTTGGATAAAAATCATGACTATTCAATTAATTCGAGAAATATTTCCATAAAATAATATCCAAATTTAAAACAAATACCAAACAATCGCCCAAACAAAAGGAAAAATTGTTCAAAACTTAAACCAATACTAGGGGTTCACTTAGTGGTTTTAGGCCAATTAGTGGGGAATTCGGCCAACATATAGGCCTTATGTCTAAAATCTAATTTTCCATTGGTTATGCTTCTTGAAATCAGAAATCTCTAGGGTAGTATCTTCTTGATTCTCCACATGAGCAAGATTAGTTTGGCTGCTTTACGACTTGAATGGTACTGAAGAATGCTGTTAGTCAAGCTCTCTAAGTAAGGGGACCAATTTTGGTCTTGAGAACCATACCAGAATACGTGTTCACCGCTTCGCTCTTAGTCTTGAAGTTTGAGGCTTTGGGAGCTAAATTAGTGTGCTTCGGGCGTTATTTCTCCCTTTGACGGGCTCACGCTATGTCGAATTGGGCTTCAGGGCTTAGGCTTGTAACCCTTGCCTTTCCCACCACCACGCCTTCAAGGCCGATTTTGGCCCCGATTCTCACAGAGTGTGCTTCACACTGTCGAGCCATTAGGTCTAACTTGGATGATTTTTCATCATCACCGGTTTTGCTTTTCAAAGAAGTAGTAAGACAGAGATGAACCGCAAATTTGGTGAATTTTTCGCGCTCTCTATATTGTTGCCGGCAGGACAATATTGGTAGCATGGAAAGTTGAATAGGCCTTCTCCGTGAGATCCTGGCTCATCAAGTCTTCTTTACAAAACTTGAGAAGGATCTGGATTCGACAAACTTCGAGTCAGACTTCATTCACGACTTAAAGTCTGGAAGCCAGAATACTGCTACTTGTCTTGCTTAAGGCAAGAAAATATCTCTTTGATGGTCAAAGCGCCTTTCCGCAGCAAGCCATAAAGCTGGATCCTCTTCAACGAGGTATTTGGTTTGTGGTGGCCGCGGCATATGTCTTCGTGATGAAGATCATGGCAGCTTGCTTTGTTAGCTTCGGCCAACCGGTTATCCTCGCGCTCCTTCGCTTCAATGGTAGCCCGAGGCTCTTTGCAGCCGAGGTGGAGCCACATCTTGTACTCACTGAGGTAGTTCCTTCCGTGAGACCTCCGTGATGAAAGTCGAGTTTGTTCAAGTTCGGCATGTCGGGCCGTAATCGAAGGAACAAGATAGTGGTCACATTTATGAAAAAAAAAATGTTAAACATAGACTGGAAAATATTCGTGTTCTATTAGACATTGTTTGATTTAAATTTTCATGAAAAAACTAATGCAGTTTCATGGGTATTTAATTTTTAAGAAAACTTCAGTTTCATTGACACTTATTTGAAACTTCGGTTCGAATTTATGAACTTCAAGTCCATTATATACCGCAAACAAATGCAATATATATAGAACAAAAATAAAATTTTAACATATTTATGAACGGCAGTTAAATGTAGGTCTACAGGCCTACGTGGTTGTGAAAAATATGCACCCAAATAATTTTGTGGGTCGTGGGTTGGAGCCGTACTCCAACCAACATGGGCCGGACTACAAAGCCAAGAAGAGGGGCGGCTACAAGCCCTAGGCCAACAAAATAATGGTGGAAGGAACGGGTCGCAGCCCTGACCCAAGAATGGGTCTGGGGAAGAGGAGCAAAGGTCGAAAAAACCCGAGCCCAATTAATGAGGTGGAGCAAAGCCGAGGAAGTGCCTAACGTCGTAGCTAGGGCTAGCTGGTCAGAGCCTGGTCTGCCTTGCTTGAGCTGGGCTGGGTCGTCTCGCCTGGCTGACTCAGCTCTGCTCTACATGGCTTCAGCTTCGCCGTCCGATTAGGGTTTTTTTCTTTTATTTTTCAAAAAAACGGAAAAAAAATTCAAGAAGAATTTTGTTTTTGTTTCTAAAAAAACGAATTTTTGTGTTTTAAAAGCTAAAAAAAGAAGAAAAACCCTTACTCCTTTTTCCCTTCCTGCTCACACGATCATCAATTCACTTAATATGATGACAGATATATTAAATGTAGATGGAACACAATATTTGCGTATGATCAATAATTCTTTTAAACGTAGAAAATTGGTTCATGCATCATGGCGAAGGTTCACAAGCAGGTTCACAAAATATCGACAATCGACCGTATTTTAGAAGCAATTGATCGGGCTGGCGATGATTAAGTTGAACAATTTGTTTGGCGTAAAAGCTCCTTCGGATTCTTTTTTTAGCCAGTCATTAAGCGTGTCGATAACGTGGTTGTGGCCTATTTTCTCGAGGGGTGCGGCAAGCAAAGAGAAAGAGAGAAAATGTAGTAAAGCTTGGTGAATTGTGGTGTATATCATTCCACATGTCGTGCGCCTTTTTATTTATAAAAGAATAAAGTACAATTACATTAGATTCTAATCTTTACCGTAACAGAATATCCTAATCCATATCTACCTAGGATTTACACAATCACATTTAACACATGCTTATATTATCTACAATACTAATAATTTTGTTAAAATCTTTTGTCTCTTCTTTGCCTTTAAAACTCTATTTTAGATTGAAGTTTAATAGCGTTAATTAAAAGGAATCACTCATGCAGACGAAGTTCAAGTATCAATATTCAATAATTTTTAATTTATGAACCTAAACTCAACTAGGTCAAAGTTCAGAGAATGGCAACACAAAGCATTGAACGCCACACCAATCTCACCATTAAAAGGAAGCAGAGTGAGGAGAGTAGTGGAGGAGAGAAGGGGTGGAGACTGCGCCAGCATTCACGCTGCGAAGATCGTAGCTACCCCCAGTTCAAGGACAAATACAACAATTTTCTTTCTGTGACATGGTCACTTCCAGCTTTTAACATATCATTAGAAAATAATTTGCCTTCATTTCAAACTAAGGTTGATATCAATTTTACTATGGCCTTCTTTATTGACCTCATATAAAGACATTTGTCTCAGATATAAAGGGCATAAAATGTTAAGTGACTCAATCTCAATATTAAAATAGAATAATATTTGGCCACTCAAGAATGTAAAAATTCCTACTAAAACTCTTCGTGTGGTCAATCTACACAAGTTTGTGCTTATGGAAACTAGTTACATTATAAATCACTTTGTAAAAATTATATCGGTACAAAATTAATAAGATAAATAAACAGTTTGTAGTATTAGAATTTATTAACTAAACAAATGCCTATCTATTTGTTTACAATTAATTGATTAAATTGTTTTAAATATAAATTTACTCCCTCACGAGGAATGCTCTTTAGAAGATACCCAATATGTCCTAAACAATTCACAAGAATCACAACAAATTGAGTATTGCACGGAGGATGGGTTCAAGTTTTTTGCTGAATTGAAAACCAAACTGAATTTACGGTTCGATTCAGCTCTGGTTCAATTACGCTCGATTTAGATTCGTGGCTCAATTTGTGTTTGATTAGGTTTTTCTGCTCCTGGCCTAACAAATTTAATAAATAATAATTTTTTTCAGGTTTCTGTAAGTTAGACCGATTCCCCTGACCGACGTTGACGACGTACGGTACAACACCAACGAACCAACAAGCAACATGCATGCGCCACGTCCTCAAGGCCTTCACCGCTTTCATCCATCGTCCTCAGCGGCGCTGGCTAGACACGCGTCCACACACCGTGACAAATTAACGACTCCATATAACCCTACAGCACAAACATATTATTAGTTCTCTGATTCTCTGAATATTTAATCAATCATTTGCAGCAGTAACTGTAACAGCAATGAGCTTAAACCCAGAATTTGTTCTTCTTCTGGTATTCTGGTGATTCTCTGCATATTCTTCTTGATCAATACTTATGGGCTCACAGGAGTGCTGGGAGAAGGAGAGCAGCAGCAATATAAGATGGAGATGATTATTGAGTTAATGAACAACCCAGAAAACCATTCGTGGGAGATGACTACGAATTCTTTTTCTTTGTACAAATCTTCCTTTGGGGGCTCCAACATACTTGGAGAAGGCCAAACCCTATTTAATCAAGTTCGGTCTAACTTATACCCTCCTAATTTAGAGTAAGTGATATACTTCTTCAGTTTGTCAATTTTATTATTTGTTTGCATTTTTACTGTTTTTGGAGAAAAATAGTTGAAATTATTGATCAGGAGTTTGTGCTAATGAGATTAATTTGTGGCGAAAAATGATAACAGCACGCTAATTTTCTTTCCCTACACACTCTCTCATGTTTAATTTGTTTGTTGTTTCTATTTGATTTATTCAATCTGTTGCTCAAAAATAAAATATAGAGGGGTGTCCGTGAGCAGGTAAAGGGGTGATTATCATTTACTAATTTTGTGTTCATGGATGCACTTCAAATTTGTCTATTCATCATTTTTTTTGGGTAAAGGTAAAAGGAATTGGAAATTATTTGTTAGGAGTTGGTGCTAGTTTTATTTATTTTTGAAATTGGTTGTGTGTTTTTGGGTGGAAGTTTTAGGCAGTATGGGGAATATTAAAGTTGAGCCTGGTAGCGGTGGGGCGATGGAGGAGCTGAGAGAAGGTGAAAGAAGTGGTTGGGAAGAGTTTTGGGAAGAGCAAAGAGACGGTGGAGACTCGGCGAAATCAGCAGCCGAAATAGTTGGGGAGACGGTGCAGAAGACAAAGGAGAAAAGTGAAGAGGAGCTTTTCCACCGTGATAAAACAGAGAAAGTAAAGGACCTTTAATCTGAGCTCTAGCTATTAGCTATAGCCAAGTACGAGTGTAGAACATAAAATTTTGGGTTTTCTTATTTCCAATGTTTTCTTGTTTATTACTATTTGTATGAGTTTAAAGTAAGTTTGTTTTCACTATGATGGATGAGGATTGGAAAATTTTTGTGCAATTCTAGGTACTAATATCGATGGTAGTATCATCGATGTATTAGATGATTGTTATGTGTTCAAACATTATGCATATGTTCGATAGACTTTTGATTCACAGTCTCGTCTCACCATTGTAACAACCGTGAGTTTGAAATATTGTGCACACGCTTTGTCGCCAGTATCGGAATCAATTTCATGACATCGCAAGTAAAAATTTTCAATGAAGTCTAAAAAACGACGCTGATTTACGCCGATGAAAACGCTTATTTGTAACTTAAAAAATTTTAGCCTTAAAAGACAAATCCCTAAATTTTGTTTGATACCACAACACGATGAATACCACAAGACAAACACAGATGACCTCCCTAGTGTGCCTTCCTCCACGCATAACCTTCCTCTCTCCACGACCACCTCTTCCTCCACGACCTCCACGAGTCCGCATCCGGCCTCTTCCTCCTCCACGGCTCACGACCAGCCTTCCTCCCTCCCCTCTCTCCACGAGTCCACGATCGACCTTCTTTCACACGACGGCCTTCTCAACGCCTGCTAACCTTCTTGTGCCTCACACCAAGATAACAAAAAAGTCACCACTCACCTCTCCTCCTCACTGAGTAACCCACTCTAGACTCACCAAAGGTAATTTTGATTCTGGAACTAATTGGATATGTTTCTTTCCACAAAATAATTGAAATTCAATTTCTTTTTGATCTCAGATTTCAATTTTTGGAAACTTATAAAGTTCCTCCGTATTGAGTCTCCGTACTGGAGGGGAGTTAGAGTTTGAGCTAAATTTTTAAATTAATGCGCATTAATGATATAATGCTAAATGCGGTCATACTGCTAGCCATAAACTTGAACGCATAAGCATAGTGATTGTTATACCGCCGGGACATGGAATTGAAGCATCAAATGCTTTTTCTTTTTGTATGAGAAATGTCTCGCATCACAAATTGACTTTTGTTATAATCGGGTGTGGACATAATATGTATGCATCATAGCCGTTATACTTCGGTGGAGTGGACATAATAGATACTTGGGGTTTTGCAGATCAATGAATTTTTGGAACTAGTTCTTTGGTGTACTACCTGGCCTTTTCTTTTACTATTCTTTGTCATTTTAGAATTAAGTCGTTTCATGATTGCCGGCTGGGTCTTTGGTCGGATCGTGTATATTGCATATATGATTGCTCAATTTGCCATTTTTCTTGCTTTGCCTTGCTTTTTTTGGTATGTAGTTGTTTATTTTGTGAGGAAATATGTCGATTTTTGCTCACAAAATGGGTTAAGAAAGGTTGAAGGACACAAGACACACATAAGGTGTGTTTTTTGTGATCAACTATGCACCGGGAGGCATCACTAGGCTTAAGACCACTTAGCTCAAACCCGTAAAGATATGAAGCCTTGCAAAAAAATGTTCCACCTAATGTGAAAAAGTGTGTGTTGATGTTTTGACAAGATATGAAGAAACAAAATAGAGAAAAGTGAAATGCTTATTGAATGATGACTATCCACTAATGCCTTTCATGTTCCTTTAGCCAACGATGACTATCCATTGAATGAAAATGATTATACTCGCTTAATGATATTTTTGCAACAAATTGAAGAAGAGGAAAATGAAAGACGTGGGTTAGAGTCTAGTGACAATGATGATAGTTTGCTTGGTGATGATATTCTTGATGAGGATGATGATTTAAATGAGTAAAAGTTTAGTTTTTCTTTGTAATGAGTTTATGAATATTTTGTAATCTTTCAGGAATGATCTTTAACATAAGATCATCATTATGTTTAAATACTGATTTTTATTCAAGTGTTTTGTGTTGTTGAACTTGAACAATATGTATTTTGATAGTTTATTATGCATTAATGTAAAATTATATGTGTTTTGGTGCAAGTATATATATATATATATATATATGTTTATTCAATGTTCATTAATATTTTACGCTTATGCAAGTGTCAAATAGCTTTACGCGAAACCGCTACATAGCGACATTGCATAGTGAAACTTCACGCGACGCGATTTCAAATCTTGGTAACAACAACAAAGGAGTTTCTCTCAATTTGGACCAAAAATCAATTGAAGATTACTTATTTGTCGGTTGACTGGTGACAATACAAATCGATCCATTGGCAATTTTAGTATATAAAATGAAGAAACTTAACACAAAGTTTAAGAAAATAAATTACCGTGAAATTAATCCTCGACCATTCAATAAATTAACATCTATTACATAATATGTACCTTGGCTAATAAAATTTTTTCCTATTACTATATACTATACAAAATAGCATTGCTTCCTATCCCATTGAAAAGATATGTTGGGAACCATTAGAACTAGCAACAGGCTACAATTTTGACTTCATAGACACGTGCAAAAATAGCTCCAGTCATCATCATGAAGTAGCTTATTAGCTGGGTGGGAGGAGGTATTAGTAAGGGCTTATTAGTTGGGAGGAGGTATTAATAAGGGCGGCCCAATGCCATTTCTTTAGTGCACTCCACCTTTGCCGAAGGGGCAAAGGGCAAAGGGCCTTATGCCTTCCAAATCCAAAAATAAACTCCACCCGTCCAAAACAAAGTAGCACGGGCCAGCTGAATCTTGACCACACAAGCTCGAGCATCTTTTACCCGAGCACACGCCACATGGCTAACGTTTTTTTTTTTTTTTTTTGCATCAGCGTAGTGCAAATATGCTTTTCTGGAAATTCAAATTTCTAGTGGAGCCGATGGAAGGTTCGACGTGCTGAGCCCATCGCGTCACCGACGTGGCACTTGAGACTGGTTGGATTTCCAACGGCTAAATGATCCGGACTGCTGGATTTTCAACAAGAAAAATAAATAAATTTGTTACCGCTAGCCACTGGTATAATTTGGTGCGTTGAATTTAAAAATTAAAAAACAAATGGTTAGGATTAATTCGGCAATTTAAAAATGATTTTTTTTTTTTTAAAAAAGGAAATCATTATATTTTTTTCTATAAATACCCCAACCATCTTGTTCATTCCTCACACCACAACTCCAATATTTATTTTTGCTACAATCTCCTCATATTTGTTTTCCACTTTCTCAAATCCTTTTTACAAAAAAAAAATTGAGTGAGAAGGCAATGCGGTTGATTGTCAAGATATTGCATTAATGTGGGAAGAAGATTCATGACTTTTCAGGAGAAGATACAAGGCACGGCCCCGACTGAGTAATCTATGTCCAAGAGGCACGACATCTACAAAGAGATGAAATTGGAAAGTATTACTACAAAGTGATACCCTATATCAAGGTGATAATGGAGCTAATGAGGTAACTGCAATTTATTATATAAAATTGTGTTCCGTTGGTCCAGACGTTGACTTTAACAGAGACTCCCCTACAATGGCTCAACTACCTAAAAGTCGCCATTGCAGTGAGGCATCGAGACCTCAAATGAACCTAGCACCGACCTCCCAAGCAACCCCGAGGCCTATTGGTAAGAAAGATGCTAAGAAAAGAGCCTAAGCTTGTGAGTTCTTCGAATAATGATTTCATACGTGGTTTGTGGCGACTCTCCTCTTAACAAGTTGTTGAAAAACAAGTAGATTGAGCAAGAACATTTAGGTCATTTTGTGCTTTACTAAGACACCAAAAAAAGGCATGCCAAATCCATATCAAAATGATGCCACCGCTCCAAAATGATACTTTTTGTACCTTTTTGATTTCGTGAGTCTCCTTTCCATGCACCTGGTCAATTTTTCCACCGGCCAATGCATACAGCCAATGCTTCCAATCAGCCGTAAAAATCCTCGCTTCTCAGCCTTTTTGAATAAGCCTTTTGAGTCAACTGGGTGGTGGGCTTGGCCGGTTGGTGTCACTTTGCATAGGTCTCTATTGCTTTGCGTAACCCCATTAAGGGCCTCGAGCACGCAATTTCCGATCCCCAGAGATTCATCAACATATTTTGCAGCATGCACTATAAGCAAGCATCCGCAAGGCGTACCATCATTTTTGGCCGAGAATGTGTGACCAAAACATTGGCAACATCCCTATTCTCAACAAAGTAATTATCATGGTTGCAAATAGTCGCCATGATTTTGTTGAACAATTGTGGTCGCATCCTAAATCTTTGCACCGAAAAATAACCTTCCGCACAAAGAATTTGGGATAAAGTAATCTTTCAAGATATTCTCACCTCGCACTCTTCTGGCCGATGTTCAAATTTCACGCACCTGCCTCCGAACCACTTGCTTGTTGCAGTTTGCACGATTATTGCCACGCTGCACCACTCTTACTAGCTGATGCTCGCCTTCTGCTGGGCTTGTTGATTTTTCGTGCTTCATCTTCTCGCTTCCATTTCTTCATCTTGACTCTCTTGCAACCTCTTTTTAGGTTGTATATCATGGAAAGAACTTTCTTTTCTAAAAATCTATGAATTGAGATGAGCAGGAGGATGGAGGAGATTATGGGAGTAGGGACGTGGGTGGTTTGGAAGGGTTTTTATGGAGAAATATGAGGAATCTTGTGGAGATTGATAATGACACGGGGACTACGCGGATTGGTTGTGAATATTATCAAAAATCTTATCCTCGAGTTTTTTAATAAATAATGACACGGTCGCGGATTTAAAGTGATTGAAAATCTCATCGTAAAATTTTAAGACAATAATGACATGTGACTCGATAAGGCCAACAAAGCATAAATATATATATATATATATATATATATATATATATGGGGATTTCATCGTAGAGCTCACATTTATGAACCTATTGGTCATTGCTAAGGCCGAGGATTTGGTTTACCAAGAGAGTCCGCTTGACTCTTTTTGACTGTACTTTTTGAAAAGCTTCTTCAATTCATGGGATTGAATTAGCTTACTATCTCCGATCAACTAGCTTCGATCGAAGTTTCAATTGACTTAGAATAAATCAAAACATCATCAATGTAAATAATCAGAAAAATGACTATACTGATTAAATATTTCATTCATAATATTTCAAATTCACTTGGTGCATTCTAAGCCCAAAGGGCAATTTGGGCATTATGCCAATAAGTGTAGAGTTAAGAAAACTATTAGTCAATTGAAAATCTCTCGAGGAAGAGAGGAATCAATTAATCCAAGTCTTAGAATTAAGATATTTATGCTTTGTCTTTTGCTCTTGCCTTATCCTTGCTCTTCTCTAACATGTGGAAATACTTTAAGCAGTTGTAAGGCCGGCCCAATGCCATATTTTCGTATGACCTTAATTATACTTGATTTTTTTGGGTGAATTAGCACGTACACATCCATCAACCACAGTCTATAGCCAATTCTCTCATTGATTTACTGCAGCTATATTCTCTAGTGCGATTGGCAGGTGATATCTTGTCTCAAATTTTCATTTGTTGGTCAAAAGTTGTTTTATTACAAAATCCATATAATAAAGATACAAATTTTAAATCATACCAAAAGCAAAATTTATGGGATACAAAAGTATAAAGAGGGTAAGAATGTAAATATGTATGCATAAATTGGATGTGCTTTTTTTTTTGGTCAAATGGAAAAAGATTAGACGAGATTAGCTCTTCGACAATGGTCGCGCGTCCGAGACACTACCTCCACCTAATGGGGCGACCATTATACCGAAACTCCCACCCGCTTCGTCCCTTTCTCCACCAATTTCTTATTGATAATAAATGAAACCTAACGAAAAAGATACAAGCAGTGGACTATGCCAAGACCCGCAAAGACAAAAACAATCAATGAAAGCAATAATATGGAGAAAACAAACAAACCGACACATCCCATCCCTGACGGAGCCAGTGTTTAAGGTGATGGCCGTGCCACGCTAGCGTGACGGTAAAGCCAAAATAGAAAGTTAAGAATAAAGGATATTGAATTAAAACAAAGAAGGTCGAGCGCACGGAAAGTGCGCGGAAGAATAAAAATACACGTGAGCGAGGGATACAAATATATACAAACGTATAAAAATCCCTTACATCACACATACCACCGCGCCATCGACGCCGCAAAGGCTCCCTGTGTACTCAACTAACCCGGAGGGGCGCAAAACATAAAACTGAGTGGGTCAAAAAGCAAAGTTTGATAAAACCGTTGTTTTCAAAAGTCTAGTAACTCCCTCGTTTGAAAACAAGTATATAGTTTGAGAAAATACGTCATACCCGTAGGCATGAACCTCAAAATACTATCATTTAAAACACGTGCTGGTACTCCTCACATTTTTAATGATTTTTGCTCACCCATATGTAAACACACATGCCTAAGTGGCTAAATCCCACAAGGAACAAGCTAGGTATAAAGAAATACGCTAAGTACTACAATGACGCTGAGTCTAACGCTTGCGCTGCACAAAGTGCTTTCACACAAGTCCGAGTTGCCTAGTGCAACCTAAGACAAAGCAAGACTTACAATGGATCCAAAGTCGTGACAATGGGAATCGATAAAGGACTACTCCAAACGCTGCTTCTACCCTGGCCACAGACCGAGTACTAATACCGTGTATACATCTACCGACGAAAGCAACAAAAGATAAAACATGCATGGCAATATAATACTAATGTTCTACTCCAACAAAAATGTAATGATATGCAACCACGCTAACAGCTTAAAGAAAGCGTTGAAAACCATACTTATAAATATACATTTATCAAACAAAGACCTACCACTCACTCGTAGGCCGGTGTCGAAGTACCCTGCCCCGGGTAGCTCCAGTGAGTCCTCCCTCGGATAGGCCCCACTTATATGAGATGTCACTGCACAATGATTAAACTCATAAAGGTCACTAATTAACGAATTAATTAAACTCTATCCCTTTGCTTTCAAATCGTGAGGTCCAAAACACCTAAAATTATCGTGCGTACTACCCCTTCGAGGTAGTACACGGCTGTCACGCCCTGTGAAAATGGGGACTCAAAATTGACCTCCCACGCACCACGCGGCTCAAACGCACTTGCCGCGCTCCACGCGCGGCTCACTCTGCCTCACGCGCTCACGCGCTGCGCCCACTGGGCAATGTCACCGAGTTTCGGCTACCACGGTCAATCGCTCACGACGCCAAGAAGGCCGGGTCTCGACCCGTTTGTTGACGCTATCAGCCGACGCCGCCACTGTCACCTCCGGCCCGTAGGCCGGGCGCCGGCGCTGCCCGGCCGTCGCGAATTTTGGCCGGCTGGGTAATTTTAAACTCTATAACTTCTTCGTTTTTTTAAGTCCAAATTGGACGATTCAAGTACCAAAATGAAGCTAGAGATGAGGAGAACAAGATTGCACCATCAGGGGCCAAAAACTGGGCAGAAGTGGCCTGAAAATGGGGAGGAAGATTCGGCCAAAAACAAGCTTCCTCCATTCACTTTGCCATTTCGACTGTGCCTCGGGGTCTGGGTTCCCAAGGTCTCCAAAGCGTGGCTCTGGCTCAGCCTTCCGAGCTCCAAATCACGAGCCTTCAAAGTCGGGAACTTCGAGCTCCGCATTTAACAATTTCCTGTGTTTCGGGAATGAAGTTCAAGGCCTTCTCTCGGTTCAAGGATCTACACTCAAAGTGACTAGGATTGAACAATGATAAGTGGTTTGCACAAAGAAAACCGAAGGAAACCAAAGAGAGAGCCACGGGTGGCTTGATCAAATCACTTGGGCTTTGGGTTTGCCCAGGTTTCTCGGACACCCACGAGGTAGCAGTAGTTCCAGTGAGGATCACTGTACTTTTGGGTTTGTTTTGGCGAAGATTGGTGATGCCAAAATGGGCTGTTCCTGCCACTATTGCGATTTAAGTTTGGCAACAAAGAGGAAGAAGAAGAAGATGTGGCTCGGCCACAAAGAGCTAAAAACCAAGACAACATCCTGCATTTTTTGGGATTGGCCACATGGCTCGCAGTAAATGGGCCTCACCAAACAAGACAAACTCGCCCAATTTGAAATACGGAACGCCAAACTAACGTCGTAAAATATTCGCTCGGAGTCCGACCACGCACGGCTCGCCTTCACGACCTCGTATCGACGAGCACGCCAAGAAAATAATATGGATACGCCGTACGAGTTACGACGCAAAGTCAACCAAAAAGTCAACCCAGGTAAAACGCTATTTCCCACTTTCGGAATAAAATAAGTCAAATTTTTGAACGTGCTGTGACAATGTCACTGGCATGGGCAGAGGCTACAAAATTCGAACCCTAGACCACCAAGAATAAGCATAACTATCCGCCCCAAATAAAGTTAAAGCATTTGCAATCTAATTCTGATAAATATGTGTACAAATAAATCGCACTGACGGTCGCTTTTATAGTATAATTCTATGGTTATTCACAAATTTATAGATTTAAAAGTTATTTTCCTTAATAGTATACTCCTATCACCTAATAGATTGAAAGTACTTGCTATGATCTTTAGTTTCCCTCTAATATTTCAACGTACATACTAACAAAAGAGAGAGTAGAATTATTGTTTTTTTGGTCAAAGAGAATAGAATTGTTGTTAACATAGTACTAATCCAATTCTTTTTTAAAGGAAACGGCAGAATAGTACTAATTAATCCAACTCTACACGCCCATTATATAGGCACAACTGTTTATCGCATTCGATTGCTCATAATTGACGAGTGGTTTTTAATTTTGCTAGAAACTTTATTACTTGAGTTCTTTTTTTTTTGAAAACCTTAGAGAATTTTATTTATATGAAAAAACAAGTTACACTCTAGTCAAGGGGACATAAACCTTACCCTTAGAAATCAAGAACACAAAATACAATAAAATACAAATCTTTTTACTTGATCTTTCTTATATCATTATAGATATAACAAAAGGAAGGGGTAAGTAGTGGATTGTTTTGGTAGAACAAAGTCTTTCTCTTCAATTCATTACATCCCAAGTTCAAACCGGCTCCATCTCCTTAACCTAATAGTAATATCACTTTTGATAAAAATATTAAAAACATATTAAGGAAAGTAAAATAAAAAAATTGAAAAAATAATTGAGGAAGGGGCAAGGGGAGTTTGGACAGAAAGCATCGACTACAATGTGTATGTAATTGTGTGCTATCTGTGTGCATAGAACTTCAAACAAAACAATCCATGTACGTATATTGTTCTTCTCGCCAATCAAAGTTTAAAATAACAAAATACTTCTAAGAAAAATGATGCTCTTCTTTGGTGATCTTATACCTAATTTCCACTTCTAACCCTAATGCAGATGGTTTCGTAGTTTTTCTATTTCCTTTTCGGTTCATATAGAATCTCGAAGATAATAACATGATGGTCCATGACAAGTTCATCAATGCATGCATGTCTGTACCTTTCATTGCTTCACTTTTTCTTTTCTTTTCTTTTTTGATAAACCTTGCGAGCGACCGTCAGGGTCGACCAACGGTCTAAAAGCTTCACCACGTGAATGTTCTCAATTTCTAATGCATTTTGCCACTATTACTCAGGGACCGGCGGAAAGACATCAAAATTTGGCACCTGCAACACCTGCACAGAGATATGCAATGGATGAGATTGGTAACCATGGCGTCTGTTAAAGACAAGTTTAGAGATGATACATAAGGCACTTAATTAAAGAATTTGCTAAACCTTTCAATTAGAATCAAGATTCATCTACTAGAGATTTTAACTGTTGTCGGAACGTTGGGATCTGGCCATGACTAACCCCATTTGCTGATAGTTTCTTAGCTGCATGGTCAACAAGGGAAAATATAGAAATGGTTAGATTGTCATTAAGGCAACAAAATCACAAAAATGAAGCCGTACGTACATGCAACCATGCAATCAACCTTAATTGCATCACCAAAAGTTAGACATATTTGTGATAGAATTAGAATGTCTTCAGCATCAGGTACTTTAGTTGAAGTGTCGTAAAAATGCTATAACCTATTTGAGAGAAGTGTGGGGAGTGGACTTAATAGCAGTGATCCACGTAATTTTCAAAAGCTATTTTTGTCTGATTCTTGTTAACATATCATATAGTAACTTCAGAATATATTTTGAAATGTTCAATCCCTTTATTTCTTTAGTGGCGAGCTACTTATAGCGTTCGTGGATTAGGGCAAAGCGTTAACAGATTGCCAATACTACTACTTGCCTCAAGAGTTGACTGCTCAGTGTGCAAAGGAAATTCGAAGGACCAGGAGCTCAGCTGAAATGCATTTAAGAAAACAATTAGCGAATGAAACACAAAGGACATGAAACAAATGATCAGTACCTTGTGAAAAATTTCATCATCTTCTGGTTTTATATATATTTTTGGCTCCACCATGTCATCTGCCATCCAAACGTGATAGTGTCAAATTCCATTAATCTCTCCTAATTGTATCGTGTTAATATATACCAGATATTACTTACCTTTTATGTTGTACAAAAGTCAAACTTGTAATTACATAAATTTGTATGAATGAGAATGCCAAGACTATCGAGTCATTCTGCACAATCAATCCTTCTGCTTTTCTACTAGTTGTTCCTTTTCTATATGGTACAGCCTATACCAAAAGCTAACGCTCATACCCGAGTCAACTCTCAACTCCTCCTCAAATTCTTTGCTCTCTTCTAGCCGTACACCTCTACCATGGCCAACTCCACTCTCTCCCTACCCACCTGTTTCAATATTTCCCACATGATCAATACACCAATGGATCGCAACAATTACTTGTGTTGGCGATCTCACTTTGAAGACATTCTCGAACTCCATGGTCTGGAAGATACCGTAACTGATAACACCAAACCTTCCAAGAAGCTGCCAGACGGTTCTCTCAATCCGGCGTATTCCCGGGACAAGTTAGTCCTCAGCTGGATCAAAGCAACCTGCTCCTTCACGATCAAGTCTCTTCTGATCACCTGCACATATGCGTCTGAAGCATGGTCTCTCCTGGAAAAACGACTTTCTCCACTCTCCAAGCCCATGTCCGCACTCTCCGGGATCAAATTCGCAACTTCAAGCATGACTCTGAGCAGTCCATGACTGAGTATCTATTGAAGGCCAAAGGCCTCTTTGACTCCCTTGTCGCTGTTGGTGCTACCATCAAAGAGGATGAACTCATTGAATATATTCTTGATGGACTCGAACAAGGGTATAAGGAATTCAAGACATCTCTCCATCTTCGTTCTTCTCTTTCTTTTGACGAGTTTTATGACTTACTTCTTCAGGAGGAGCATCTCATCAAGAAAATGTCATCTCCTACGATGTCCGATAGCGTCTCCCCTCACCGCTGATCGTGGCCCCACCGGTCATCGCACTCGTTCCCACAGTGGCCACTGGTCCACCCACAACACAAATGGATATCATGGGCATGGCTGCAGTCGCGTGGCGCTAGTTGGCGTTCTCACCACCATTCGAACCGTACCACCAACTGGACTTCCAACCACTGCTCTCCTGGTCCTTCCACTGATCATCGTCCTCCTCTTCTTCCTACACCAACACAGCGGCCTACACAATCAAATTTTGAGAGTGCTCAAACTTGTCAATTATGTGGCATTTTCGGTCATAGTGCAAAAACATGTGCTGCACACGGTCATTTTGCATATCTTGCTAATCCTAATCTGGGCCAGCAACCACTTGGGTGGTTGACTCCGGGGCAACCCACCACACGACCAATGATCCTTCTTGTCTCTCAACCATATACAGGTACCGATTCCATCATTGTGGGCAATGGTAATCACTTAAGTATATCTCATATTGGCAAACCTCACGTATCTTGTGCCAATGGTTCTTTGTCACTTAATGATGTGTTATATGTTCCTACTATAAAGAAGAACTTGTTATCAATTCACCGTTTTTGTCGTCATAACAACTGCTACTTTGAGATGGATGATCAATGTTTTCGTGTGAAGGACAAGAGGATGGAATGTGTTGTTCTTATTGGACATAACCATGGTGACTTATACTATATTCAAGCTGCTCCTCAGGTTACACAAAAGATCGTTTTTTATGGCAAGCAAACAATTCGTGACGTGTGGCATGCTCGTTTGAGACATCCCTCTCCTGCTATTTTTCATGTACTTGCCAATAAGTACCACTTACCCATTAGTGGTACTGCCTCTTCCAGAACCAATTGTCACATTTGCCCGTTAGGCAAGGCTTGTATATTACCTTTTAATGCTCGTGATTATGTAGCACAACATCCCCTTGAACTATTACATCTTGATGTGTGGGGACCTGCTCCTATATATTCTCTTTAATTTTGGCTACAAGTTTTATCGATCTATTGTTGATGATTTTTCAAGATTTGTGTGGCTCTTTCTTCTTGCTAGAAAATCTGATGTTATCACCACTTTTGTGAATTTCAAAAGAATGGTTGAAAATTGGCTCAACCGTACTATTAAAATGTTGCAAATCGATGGAGGTGGTGAATTCACTCTCCGTGATCATGGTATAACTCAACAAATCTCTTGTCCTTACACACCACAACAAAATGGCATCATTGAACGAAAGCATAACCATATTGTCGAAATGGGACATTGTCTACTCACCCTATCTCACTTACCGTCAAGTTTTTGGGTGTGGAAGCCTTCACAACAGCTACCTTTCTCATTAACCGGTTGCCTTGGCACAATCTTGGGGATGTTTCTCCCCATGAGAAGTTATTTGACAGGAAACCGGATTATCGTTTCCTAAAAACATTTGGTTGCACATGTTTTGCTCACTTGGTTCCTTACAACAAACACAAGTTGATGCCCAAATTTGTTAAATGTGTATTCATTGGCTATGACAATAACTACAAAGGCTATCGATGCTTAGACCTTACCTCCGGTAATGTTTATATGTTGGTGTGTGTTGACATTCCCATATTAATTCCTTGTAATTAGAATATTTTGTTTCCTATTTAGTTCCTTGTAATTAGGATAGATTGATTCTCCCGATTTACCTTGTAAGTAATTTTTAATATATATATTCCTCCTTTGAGAGAAGAATAAACATTCAAGATATTCACAACACTAATTTCTGCCTGCAACCCTAAAAAAAAAAAAAATACAAAAACCCCTAGAACCCTCGCATAGAGACTTTGCCGCCGCACCCTACTGGCGACACCAGTTCTGATTCCGTCACCCCTACCATACCTACTACTACTACTACTACTGATTTAATTGTGAACCGAATCCCCAAATAATGACATAGATTGTTCATCATGATTCATACATTGCACCGATTGACATCAAACTCAATGGGGCCAATTAGGGAGTTTGGTCCCAAATTGTCGAGATGTTCGTTGTGGGCAAAGAAAAATTGGGATACTTGTTCGGAAGTAATCCACAACCCCTTACTACTGATCCAGCATTCACCAAATGGCGAACGAAGAATGCTATTGTGAAAGGTTGGTTGATCAACTCAACAACGGGGGAAACCTCGGTGAATTGGGTTCCCACTAATCTAGTCGCTTCTCGGGAGGAGGAAGATGATCCATCTAATCTGTCCCCCTCAATAGTCCCATTTCCGTATTAGCCATATGAAATTATGAAACCCAATTTAATTAGGTATTTTATTGGGATGCAATTTTCCTAACATACTATGATGGTTTTGATATTTCTCAGGTGTATGATCTCACCTATAAAGCCTTTCGAATAAGGTAGGATGGATGCTCTATTGAGACGTACTATAATGATCTCCAATTGTTGTGGAAAAAGATTGATTATAGACGTCCAAATTCGATGAAGTTTAGTGCCGATATTGAGAGTTACAACAACATTGTTCAAACTGATCGAGTTTATACCTTCCTTGCTGGCTTGGATGGTATGTTAGATAAAATTTGAAGCGATGTGCTTCGTACTGATCCTATTCCCTCTGTCAAACAGACCTTTGCTTATGTTTGACGGGAATCTATACAACACTCGGTGGCGATGGGCACGTTTTTTGGTGCTGCGATGGTGTCCCATCAGTCTGTAGTTCTACCGGTCAAACAGTCTCAGGCTACTGGTCACCCAACCAAGCCAACAACTGCCTTTTCTCTCCCACTACAGCCTACTGCACAGCCGGTTGCCAAACCTGTTCAAGCCTCGGTTCCATCCACTCGTGCTTCTCGGGTTAAGCCACATGTACCAGAAGGTGGGTGTACGTATTGTGGTAGTTAAAAACATGGTCGGGATCATTGCTTCCAAGTACATGGTTATCCAGATTGGTGTGGGAGCCTTTGAAGCTTCAGAAACAACGTGAACGTGAAGCAGCTGCAGGAAAGCAAGGACAAGCCTCTCCTGCGACTGCGATATCCTAACTATCCTTGGTCTCTCAAGTCGACTCTTTTAGTGCTCTTGGCTTGACTGACAACTCTTCCGAAACCTTAGGTAATTACGGATGGGCTTTATAAGTTTCTGGTGATTCTGATTCTTGTGATTGGAATATCGATTTAGGTGCTATAGATCATATAACTTATGATCCAAAGGATCTTGTTTGTAAGACTACTCCACAACGACGAAGTATCACAAATGCTAATGGTGTTGCCTCTCCCTTGGTAAGGGATGGCACAATTAATCTTACACCTACACTCTCTTTACCCAATACTTTACTTGTTCCTTCATTAAAACATAAATTAATGTCTCCTGGTCAAGCTACTGAACAATTGAACTGTTGTGTACCAATGTATCCTAAATTTTGTCTTATTCAGGATATTCTCATAAAAAAAATTATTGGTCATGGTACTAAGAGGGGGGACTTATATTTTGTGGATGATGTCAGCACGGGTCAAGTGAACTTGGTGAGTGGGGCTTCTAATGACAAGAAGCGACATATATGGTTGTGGCATCGCCTTTTGGGTCATCCATCTTTTAGTTATTTGAAGCATTTGTTACCAAAATTATTTGTTAGTTGTTCTGATTCAGACTTTAAATGTGATACTTGCATTTTGGCTAAGAGTCATCGTGTGCCTTATCCTTTAAGTTCTAATAAAAGTACTATTCCTTTTGGTTTGATACATTTTGATGTTTGAGGGCCATCCCTGATTTCTATTTTTTTTTGCATTCGGTGGTTTGTGACTTTTATGGATGACTGTACACGGATGACGTGGCTATATCTACTAAAAAATAAAAGTGATGTATTCACTGTTTTCTACACCTTTCATACTATGACTCAAACTCAAATTTTCAGCTAAGATTTGCATTTTGCGTTCTGACAATAGGGGGAGGATGGGGAGTATGTGAATCATGATTTTGTCCAATACTTTACTACTCATGGTATTCTTCATAAAACTTCTTGTCCTCAGACTTCACAACAAATCGGAGTTACGGAAAGGAAAAACAACATATCGTACTTGATGTTATGCCACAGTTGTCACCGCTATTTATCTTTTGAATCAAATGCCCTCTAAAGTGTTAAACTTTCAGACTTCGTTACAGTCTCTTTCTCGGTTTGGTCATTTTCGGTTTGGTCATTTACCATCAATCTTGTTGTTGCCACCATGGATGTGTCGCGTTTGTCCATCTTCGTAAGAACCAACGTGTAAAGATATTATCTTGTACATTCATTGCACATGTATAACTACATCCAACGAATGACACACTTTGGCCAACTGGACGTCGACACGTGACGTGGGCTTCCCCACCCTCATGGCTAACCATGCTCCTATAAGTAGTCCTTCAACAGTCAATTCTCTAGTAAGTTGATTCTACACAATTCAACCCTAAAACACCTACTGTCTATAGAGTTTCTGACTTGGGCATTAGAGGTTCATTGGCCAAGCCCCTCCTCTGGGCTTGTGGTTTGGTTTTTAACTAAAGGTGTTTCTTTGTTGTGTAGGTACAATTTCCTTAATCCGAAGACATCATAATTTTGCTACCACAACTGCATCGAGAGGAGACGACCCCTACCTGTTGTTGTGCGATGTTGAGAAGATACGGCGACGGGAATCGAGATCAACTCGTGGGCAGGGTTATGAGTTTAGAAAGGTGTATGCCATGTATTAGTTAGGGTTAAATGTAAACATGAAATGACGTTGTTTTAGGGTTTAAGTGCGGTTCAGTTCAGAAATGAACTTCTGAAACCAAAACTGAACCAATAGAATTCGGTTCGGTTCGATTTTTCTAATTCGGTTCAGTTTTTCTTCGGAATGGTGGTAGTAAAGAGGGTAATGGTAGTGCATATGGTGGTGGCAATGGTGAGGGTAATAGGGTGAAGAATGTTGTGATGGTGGTGGGAGGTGGCGGTGGTGGTGGCGGTGGTGAGACGTTGGAGGTGGTGATGGCTATAGCAGTGAGACGGTGGAGGTGGTGATGACCATGGTGGTAGGGGTGATGGCAGTGAATAATATGGTGGTCGTGGCAATGGTCATGGTGAGACGGTGACGATGGTGTTGGTTGTGGCAATGGTGAGATGGTGGAGGTGGTCATGGCCATGGTGGCAAGGGTGATGTTAGTATATGGTGGTGGCGGTGATGATGGTGGGAGGTGGTGGTGTCAAAGATGGTCATGGTCGTGGTGGTGATGGTGAAATGTTGTGGTGGTGTTTGTAGCGATGGTGATGGTAATGGTGGCATACATGATTTTATTTTTCATTAAACTCTAACTTTTTTAAAATTTTTTTTACTATTATTAAGAGGAGAGGGGAGAGTTCAAAACTATTACAATATTTAGGGAAGGGGAACTTTCGAATCCGGGATGCATGAGTAGAAACCCAACACCCTATCCACTAAAATATTAAACTCTAACTTTGTTTTATAATATATATCTTATTTTCTATTATGTTGAAAATTATTTTTGAAAAACAGAGGAAACATCAATTTGATGTTCTACAAAACTTAGACTAAATATTGTTTTCTGAGTTTATTTTCATAAAACAGTCTGCCAAACACATTTTTTTTCACTCGCTTTTATATCTGCAAAATGAAAAACTGTTTTGCAAAAAGTTAACGAATGGTAAGCACTCATAACTTTTTACACTACCACACAATTGGCCTTTCCACACAAACCTTCTAGACATAGATTATATATGTGACAATAAAGAAAAATATTGTCACTAAAAAATGAAGTGTGCATGTGGTTTATTCTACACGGAACACCCATGTGGACTTCATTTTTACATTTTTATGTCAGATGTATCTGCACCAACTCTCTCACCTCGCACACTGCATCAATTTCCACACGAATATTTGTCTCTATAGTAAACAAAGATTCCAACTGTTGGAAAAAATATAATTTTAAATTCTTTTTATTGGTTTTTGCTTGTTGGATAAATCCTTTTATTGTTTAAACTTATTATTTTAAGCCTTAAACCTAACCTTTCTATTAAAACTAATACTTTATAACTCTTTTATATGCCAACAAATAAAAAATAATTTTTTATTTATTTTAAAAACAGAACAAAAAGTTTAAAGCCTAAAAGTTGAAACCATATCAGATCATTTTTTTTCTCTCATCCCCTCTCTTCTCAGTCTTTCTCTATAATCATTTTTTTCTTTTCATCCTCTCTCTCTTCTCAGTCTCTCTCTTTTCAGTCTCTCTATCTTGGCTACAAGCCTACAACTTTCTCCTAGTCTCTCTTCCCTCTCCACCCACTTTCTCTGTCTCTCGGCACTCTACGCTCCCTCTTTCTTTCTCTTCTTTTAGCCATTTTTCCTCCTCTCAACTGCCTGTCCTCTTTCCTAAGGCCACTTATTTTTAGTCCCTCATATCCCGTAGCTCAACATGGAAGAACTCAAATTCCTCCGGTCCTCCGAGTAGCGTACGAACGATACAACTTTTGATGGCAACACAGAGACTCGCCTCAGACCCAGAGAATGGTCGGGAGATGACATCTTGGCCAAGTTGAATAGTTTAAGATTTGGTTCATTTGGCAAAGGTGTTACCGGTCCCAGGCCACCTACACATATGAACTGGACGCATAAGAGTATTTTGTTTGAGCTTCTGTACTTGTCGATGTTAAAGCTTAGACACAACCTTGATGTGATGCATATTGAGAAAAATGTGTGTGAGACATGGATGGGGACAATTCTAGACATTGAGGGAAAATCGAAGGACACGATCAAAGCTAGCCTCGATTTGTAACGAATGGGCATAAGGCGGCCCTTGTGGATGAAGAAAGTCGGCGGTGTACTAAGAAAGGGCCATCCATTTTTCACAGTTAAATCAGAGGGGAAGAAACAATTTTTCAATTTGCTTTCTTTTGTACAGTTTCCAGATGGATATGCTTCCAATATCTCGCGTTGTGTGAACGTGGAAACAAAAAAAATTTGGGGATTAAAGAGCCATAACTGTCATGTGCTAATCCAACTCCTTCTTCCGGTTGGTATTCGAAGGATGTTGCCTTCTGATGTGGTGAACTCGATACTAATGTTGTCGAGATTTTTTGCGCAGTTGACTGCAAGGTCGTTGCATGTGTCGGATGTAAAAAAGTTGGGAGACGAAATTGTACACATCCTATGCAAGTTTGAATAGATTTTTTCTCCAGCTTTTTTTACTAGTATGATTCACGTGATGATACACTTGGCGGATGAGGCATGTTGCTTGGTGGACAAGTCAACAAATGGTGGATGTATCCAATAGAAAGGTAATCCCACCCATGTTTTTTTTTTATTATTCTTAATCAATTAATGTTAAATAATATATATCATCACTTTTTCAATTTTGCAGATCTTGGCGAGTAAAAAAGTTTGTGCGAAACAAGGCAAAGCCGGAAGTGTCCATAGTGGAGGCATGGATAGCATATGGGTCACTTACTTTTTGTGCAATGTATCTGAGTGATATTGATATGACTTTCAATCGTCCTCAATGCAATAATGATGGTGGTGTTAGAATTGAGAAACTTTATGTTTTTGCCCAAATTGCATGGCCATTTGGCAAGTCACCAAGAGGCGAATCGTTTTCTGAAAAGACATGGAGGTAGCGCATTAGTTCATACTTAACAACTGTGACGAGATTGGGCAGCTTCTAGAGGAGCATGAACAGTTGGTCATGAGTGCATATCCTTCACATTTACATGCTGAGAAGCACCGTGCATTGTTTCCTCGTTGGTTTCGCGAACATGTAAGTTGCGTGTTTTTTTAATGACTATATTTTAGGTATTTCATCATCGTCTTTATATTTTATTTAACTAACAAGTAAATATTCTATGGCAAAATAATAGGTGTTGAAACTAAAGGAAGAGAATTTGCCGTCCTACGCCGAAGAATTATATAACTTGGCGGTTGGATTGTTTCACGCTAATTGTACTCAGGTTGTCATGTGAACGGCGTTAAGTTTTTGGATGCTCAATGTGATGACAAGTTGTTAACTCAAAATAGTGGGGTCTTTGTTCCGGGTGGCGGTGACAATGCTGATATTGAGTTTTATGGCAAACTAACAAGTGTTGTACACGTGCTTTACAAACCCAAATGGGAACGAGAGTATTAAGCGGGACGAAGGGTTAGTATCAGTGAACATTATCACACGTTGGTACGATGAAGACCCTTACATTTTGGCAATTATGGCAAAACAAATTTTCTATCTGTATGACCCTAAGGCCAGGAGTGGTTGGAAAGTTGTTTAGAAGATTCATCACAGGAACATATGTGATATTCCTGACCTAGATAATAATGACAACGACAACGTCGCTGACCAACAGCTTTCATCTTCGATCGAATTTGGTATGGAAACACCTCTGGATACTAATGTAATCGAAGAACCGCTTGAGGTAGCTGGTATGCCTGAAATTGAAATACCGATATATTCCATTACAATTGACCTCGGTGATCTGAGACGCTATGATCCACATGACGTGTCGCAGAACGAGGATAATGATGAGGATTCATATGCAAGCACCGAGGATGAACTACAAAGCGAAAATGATGATAGTGACGACTGTGATGTTTATTGTAGTTCTGATTCAGATTAAATTTGGATGTTGAGCAACTGTAAACTTGTAAAATTAAAAAATAAATGAAAGTTGAGATTGGTAATTCTTTTATTTTAGTTTAAAATCTGATTTGCTTAGAATTAATTACTTTATTCACAAATAAAAAAAGTTATTTTTTAAGCAGCTAAAAAATAAATAAATAAATAAACATTTGTGCGGCGGATCATTTTGTCTCCTAAACTTACATGGGAGACGGATAACTTTATTCGTTGCTCAAAACCCCAGAAAGTTGGGTGGGATCCACTAATGGCAGGGGTACATTGCGCGACGAAACAAGGGTCTTTAGGCGAAGAAATCTTGCGTGACGAACCTATTTCGTCACCCAAGATAACTTGCGCGACAAATTTGTTAAGCACTTCGTCGCTCAAAACCCCAAACTGTTGGGTGGGACAATAATGATAGGGTAAATTGGGCAACAAATTAGGGAGTTTAGGCTACGAATATCTTCGTTGCGCAAGAGTTCCCAAAACTTCCGTTAAGGAGGCATCTCCAAAATCGAACACCAGAAATCATGAATCCTAGATTATTTTTTAACCGTCAATTAAGGTTTACGTTTATCCTTCGTTATTCTAACCGGATTTCATTTTTTCAGACAGCTTCTTTTTTGAAAACATGATCTTTAATTGAATTAAAAAAGAAGAATGTTCGGATCGTTGATATCATGTCCTGATATTTACAGCTTCATGAATATTGTGTCGATGTTATATAGTTTCTATAAACTTTATAAACTCTGAGTTATATTTTCCCAAACTGTAATTATCAGGAGGTGATATCAACGATCCGAACAGTTAATCTTTCTGAATTCAATTAAAGATCATGTTTTCAAAAAAGAAGTCGTATGAAAAAACGAAATCTGGTTAGAATAACGGAGCATAAACGTAAACCTTAATCGATGGTTAAAAAATAATCTAGGGTTCATGGTTTCTGGTGTTCGATTTTGGAGATGTCCCCTTAACGGAAGTTGTAGAGCTTCTCGTTACGAGCGTTTGTATATTTTTTTTTAAATTTGCACGCTTGTGCATTAATTATTATGAATTTTTCATTGTAAGTTATTGTTTCCTACAAATGTTAATGTGTAAACACACATAGCTAATAATTATTTTTAAATCATAACTGTTCAATATGTAGAGCTCTTCTTCAAGATCATCCATGAAAAAAATTACTTCATTCAAAAATAAATAAGTTATTCTTTAGCAGCTCAAAAGAAGAATGCTTGAAAATAAATTTCTAATGTTTAGGAGACAACCACACTCTTCGTCGCCTCAAGTGTCTTCGCGCGACCAATTCCTGCAGGTTCTTCGTCTTCTAAAAGTTCAAAATTTTAGCAGCCTGCCCCAAATTCATGGGCCGCCTAAATTTTTAGGTTTTGCATGACGAAAGTTTATCACTTTTCATCGCACAAAATATAAAATTGGGCGGCCCACGAATTTTTTTTGCTTGGTTTGAAAATTTTAATTCACCTTGCGTGACGAAAGGCCCTTCCATCAAACCTTTTCTTTTTTCTTAAATCAGATTCGAGCCTTCTCTTTTTCTTTCTTCTTCTTTCTCTTCTTCCCTCGAACCTAGAAAAGGTGCAGACAGTGTGTTCTTCCCTCGATTTAAAATCTCCTTCTCCAGCCCTCTCTCTCTCACTCTAGCTATCTTTGTCCCTTTCTCACTCTACCTCCGACCTTCTCTCTCACTCTCCCTCCCTCCCTCCCTCTCTCCCTCCGTCCGGCTCAAATTCTCGAGAACCCGAGGAGTTCGACCTACTCCAAACCTCTTCAACCCTCTCTCACTCTCATTAAGGTAATTCCTTACCCCAAATTAAAAAAAAAATCATTAATTTTGTCGATGTTTGGCAGATTAATATTGGGGTTTAATATGGGTTTAGGGGATTAATTACAAATTGGGGTTTGTTTGATTAGATTAGGATGTTTGGCAGATTGGGGTTTGTTTGATTACATTAGGATACTTGCAAATTAATTCTAACTTACAATTTATTTACTAATTAATTAATTATTTAACTAATTTGTAACTGGGTCAATTTACAGATGTCGGGTTTGATTTCTACATACGACCACCGCTCATTTCGTAACTTTTCTCCCGCATAGCTGGTTACCTCTTAGGAGTCTGCAGCGGCTGCTCCAGTGACTTCCTAGGCACCTGTATCGTCGACTGCTTCGGTGACGTATCCTTCTATCAAGGCTCATCGGACTAACCAGCGACATCGTGCAGACGACCATGTAGCTCAAACTCCTGCGACTTCCACAGTCGAAGGAAATGGCTCGCAGACAGGTAATAAACTTCTCTAGCCAATCTCTTATTTTTTTCCCGTTTACTAGCATATTGAAAATATTTTTTTATGTTTATAATTGATTGCATGTTGTAAATATTGGTACGATGTGCATAATATATGAATACAATTGTTGAAAATGTTGTGTGGATGTGGATATGTGTTGTATGATTGTTTGCAGGTTATGGAAAATGTTACACTTTTAAGGGAGGTTCTGTTGATTTTTCTGTGGAATGATAAGTTTTTAACTTGTAAGTTAGTTTTAATTGTGAATTTGTTTTTTTTTGCAGGGAAGAAAAAGACTCGGGGCCCTTGCAGACAACTTAAGTTTGCGAAGGTCACACGTGTGTCTTTTGATCGGATCACCATCACATATGTTTCCTGACACCGTGCTGCTGCTAAGTCTGACCAGCACAACACCTTGGTCCACAACATAGGGTGCATACTTCGTGCCCATTGCCCTATGTAATGGGCAACATGAAGACAAGTGCCGGAAGAGACGAAGCAGCAAATGTTGCATGAGTTGTCTATGAGTGTATTCAATATTTACTGGTACTTTTTATAATTAAGTCAAATATTATTAATATTATTAATAATTCTTTTTTATATTTGGCAGGTGAACTATCATACTGACAACCTTGGTGCCGATTGGACCACGTACATCGAGAAGCTCTTCAGAAGTCGGTACGCTGAGTGGAAGAGCGACCTACACCACCATTTTCTGTCTTATTCGGACGCGGATACTGCTCTAGCTAAATGATGCCTTGAGGAGTTGGTGGCGCGGTTTGAGGATTGGGAGCGGTTATGTAAACACTTTTAGGACCCTACTTTTTGGTAAGTATAATCATTTTTTTTTAAATTTTATTCCAAATTAATATATGCACTAATAAATTTTGGGTTTAACAGAAGCGATCTCGAGCCACCAAGCTGAATAGGTTCAAGAAGAAACTTCTACACCACTCCGGTTCGAAGCCCTTCTCTTATAAATAGGAGAAGCGACGAGAGGTAAAACTATATAATATTTTTAAATTTTAATATAAATGTTAATATAAATTTAAATTTTTGAATTTTAAAATTTAACATTCTTTGATTATTTCTTTAACTTTTTTTTACGAAGGTACAAAATTTCCAGAGATCGACATGTTAAGTTTATGTTCGCTCCGAGGATGAGATGACTCAGTAGCTCTATGTAAGTTTCTCTAACTAGTTGTTGCTTTTGTTTATTTTATAATTATTAAAAAAATTAATATTTATTTTCTTATTACAAGCCACTATGGTGGAGAAGAGCAATGCTCTTCTCGAAGAAGTGGCGTCGTAGCTTCCCCCCGAGACCCCTATCGAGCAGGTGACTCCGACCGAGGATGCTAGTCTTCATATATTGACGGAGATGCTAGACTAGACCCTTGGTGGTAGGCCTGGTAAAGTTTACTTGGTGATGGGGAATGCGCGACACCGTGAGACGAGTGCCTCATTTTCTAAAAATAATTCGGGAGAGGTCCCCTCATTGAAGGAGGAAGTTCAGGACTTGAGGTGGCAGCTTGCGGCTCAAGGCAACCAAATGAGCCAAATCTTACACGCCCTCTAGTTGTCCAACATTACATTGAATATGCCCTTATCCGATTCCCAGCCGCCTTGCTTAGCAGATTTCCAGCCGCCACCTCAATAATTATTTTGTATAATATTTTTTAGTGTTAAGTTGTACGTACATTTCTATACATAATATAATTAGCTTTTCTACGTTGCTTATTATATATATATTTTGTTTTAAATACCACCTCATCAAATTAATTAAAATATCTAATTTAATGAAAAAATAATTCAATAATTCAATATAATTGTAAAAGAATTAATAAATATTTTGCACAACGAATTTCCTATCGCTGCCCAAAATTCACAGCTAGTACAACTTACATTCCCTAAAAGTTAGGACAACGATTTATTTTATAAATAAAATAAGCACAAAAAAAAAGAAAAATCTGTAACATCCTGTAAAAAGTTTGTTATAAAATAATTCCCGGGGGATATTTTGGACACATGCGTGATTATTTTGTACACGGGATCGTGTGATCTTACTGTTTTGGTGGGTGAACAATACCCCAAAACCCAAAATATCTCACTTCTCTCTCTTCTTCCCGTCACTTTCCGTCATAATTTTCCCTTATCCATTTTTTTTTATTTTTCTGTTTCTATCTCGTTCTCACCGTATGTGCACAGTGCTCGTCGAATAAAACCCGTCGAACCGGAGTGAACAAAAATCACCACCTTCTTCGTCTCGACGCCCTGGACTCAACCGTGCAAACCGTTCGTCCAAAGTCCCAACCGTTTGACGGGAAAAGCTCACGGAAGAACCGGACCTTCCCGACAATTTTCTAGCCATTCTAGAGCGAGGTGAGATTTCTAACTACCACCTTTGGGTTCCTCTAGTTGAGTAGATGAATTTTTATATGTGGTTTGCTTGATTTGGTTGAGTTTTGACATAGATCGGTGAAGCTACAGTACCCACGAACTTTCGAGGCAATTACAGGCCATTTTCTGAGCTTGTACGGCCAAACCAAAGGTACACGGTCTTTCTACTCGTCTCTAGCTTTATTTTGACATAAAGAACGTGAAATTTGGCTAAGAAATAAAAAAGTTATGGAGATTTGAAAATTTCTTCAGAAACTGGCCAAAATTCCAGCGACGGCGGCCGAAAAAAGTTGCAGCGGTGACCGGCGCTGACGTCAGCAACCGGTCCAGACCGGCTGATGACGTCAGCATACCGGAGAATATTCTAGGGAATATTCCTTTTAACGGCGTTAGGAATATTCCATTAGATCTAACGGCGTCAGTTGATGTCGTTAGTTTGACTGGCACGTTGACCAGTGCGTGAGCCGCGGCTGGGCCGCGTTTGAGCCTCGCGTGAGGGCACGTGGGGCACTATTTTTCAATTCCGTCTTTGCCAGGCGACTCGTGACAACGCGTACTACCTAGGGGCAGTACGTATGGTATTTTATGGAGTGTTTCGGACCTCTGTGTTGAGCAAACAAGGGATAGGTTTAATTAATTAGTTTAATTAGTAACCTTTATGAGTTTAATCATTATTATAGTGATATCTCATATAGGTGAGACTTATCCAGAGGACTATCGGGGCTACCCAGGATAGGGGCTACGACCCGACTACTTACAGGTGAGTGAGTGGGTCTTTGTTTTGATAAATGTATTATACGTATGGTTTTCAATGCTTTCTTTAATTTGTTAGCATGTTTCATATCATATGCGATTGTTGGAGGTAGAACATTCGTATTATATTGCCATACATGTTTTTATATTGTTGCTCATCAGTAGATGTATAACACCCCGGGTATCAGTACTCAGTCTTGTGGCCATGACTAGCCTTGACGTTTGAAGATGTCACTACTAGTATTGCTACGCAACTTTGGATCCATTGTAGGTACTAGTCTGTTTTGGGTTGCACTGGGCAACTCGAACTTGTGTGACTCACTTTGTGCACAACGCTTAGCGTTAGACTCGCTTCATTGTAGTACTCATCGTATTACTTATATACCTAACATGTTCCTCGTAGCTTATCTACTTGGGCTTGTGTGTTTACATATAGGTGAGCAGTCAATCGTGCATATCGGGGAGTACCCGTATGTTGAGCATTCAGTATGATTAACGGGGAGTACCCGTATTACTATTATAGTATTTTGAGAATCATACCGGGGAGTATGACGTATTTTCAAAAACTATACATGTTTTCCAACGAGGTGATAATGTGCTCTTGAAAACAAAGGTTTTATCAAACATTGCTTTTTGACCCACTCACCTTTTTATGTTTTGCGCCCCTCCAGGACTTAATAACGGTTTGAATTACCAGTGAGACGAGGGCTTGCTTCGGCTGTGGTTGGTGGTTCTGACGCTTCCTTCAGTTTATGTAGGATTCGCTCCTACTTTTAGTTAACTTTTACTTATCCATGCTCACGAGGACGTGAATGTTTATACTCTATGCATTATTTATTTTGCTCTGACTGTTATGCACATGTAATAATGGGTCTTTACCTATCACCACACTCTGACTTCTGCATCCAACTCTATTTCTATTTCACTTTTTTCTTATACATGCATAATTGACTTTCGTCACTTAACACGTGTCGGCCAGCACTTCCTGACACCTGTCGTGTCAGGATCAGGATGTGTCAAAATCAAATATGCGAGGTTAATTTTCGTCGCCTAAACTCTAGGGCAATTAACTCTTTAGTCGCTTAAACCTAAGGGCAATGAAGTCTTTTCGCCGCCTATACTTTAGGGCGACAAAGTATTTTGTCACTATATGTTTAGACAGACGGATTATTTCGTCTATTTTCATGCCCAAAATATGTCGCTCAAAGAACATTGCGACATGACTATATTTTGTTCGTCGCCCAAATGCTTGCTTCACGAGCTTTCGGTGATTAAATGTTGGCGACAAATATTTTGTCGCGCAACAGTTTAAGCGACGAAATTTGTCCTTGAGCGACGAATTACGTTTTGTCGCGCAAATATTTTTTTTCTACTAGTGACTAAATCTATATATATATATATATATATATATTTTTTTTTTTTTCAAAAATGCTCTCTGTTAGTTACCAAGTGAGTAAATAATGCATGACCACTCACTCACTATTGAATTTTTAACGAGGGTAAAGAATAAATGAATGTATTTTTAATGTTTTAATCTTAATCGTTCATATCAAATTCAATAGCGGGTAATAAAAATAATTGATCACCGAGATACCAAGAGAACAAGATTGATGTACTTTGAGGCCTAAAGCTTTTTTCTGCTTGGAAAACGTCCACTTTTCTTTTCTTTTTTCATATGCACTACATACATGTTGATAAAAACCAACTATTTTTCTTGTTTGAGTTATCTATATTTGGGGCATTTTTTCAATTCTCATCAAGGGCCTCCAGATTTTCAGGACCGACCTGGTGAATCACCCCTGTTTATTACCAAAAATAAGGGTGATGGGGCTACTAATTAAATCGTTGATGTCAAATTGACATCTAATTCCAGACAAGCAAAAGCTTAAGATCTGATATATTGCATCATGCTCCGATATATGATGGATTCATTTTTTATTTTGTGTTTTCTTATTGGTTGGATATAAACTTGAGGGTAAAGGATCAAGAATCTCAAGTTTATATATAGGTGCACCAAACCAATCCGGTGTAGCAATTTTCAATAACAATCCAAATCGAATTGGAAATGGCTACACCGAATTGCTTTGGTGTACCTAGATCTTTTTTTTGTCAAAATGGAATCGAACACAAATGTTTGTGATTTTTGGTTCAATTTCAGTTTGATGAGTGAACCAAACGGAACCAAACGGAACCAAACTGTGTCCACCTCAACTCGTCCTTAATGAAAAAAAAAATAGAAGAGAAAAACTGCAAATAATTAACAATCCCTTAAAATCTTAGTGGCCGTATTTTACAATGCTCAAGCAATACAATAGGAAAAACAAGCAATACCTCATCTCAATTGCAAAGACCAAACATGACGCGCAAATCAACTGATAGAATATTGAGTCAACCACTAAAACTCCACCTCCTCGAACCACCAATAAAGATTGACCTCTAGCGACTTAAAACGACAGCATATCGAAAGCAAACCAAAAACTCTCATAGAAAGACTTCAAAATGCACAACAAATTAAACGCCTGAAGAAGCGTGAAAATGTCTTGGAAACGCCTGCTTGCTGCGAACACAAAATCACCAGCATGGTCCCTTACAATAATTCCAGCTCCGCCCGTTTTCAGGTGAACTGATGGCGGTGTAGTCACTTGGCCGCAGAAATTCTGGAGGGAAGATCAGGGGGAGAGGAACTAACACTTACAAATTCCTGCCACCAAGAGAGAGCTCTGGAAACCAACACATCAGGGGAATCACATTTTCCAGTCCCTAATTTTCCATTCCTTGCCCCCCAAATTAACCAAAAAATCATCATGAGGACTTCAAAGCAGTTGGCAGGAACACTCTCTGCAAAATCCAGAACCCACTCTTTGAGGGTAAGCGAGCCGTCACTATTCTGTGGGGCGCCCAGTGGAGAAGATAACCGGGCACACTTAGAAAAATGACACTCCTTCATAAGATGAGTCACCGATTCCTCACTAGAATTGCAGAGAACACACGATAGTTCCGTATCAATATGGCGCCTTAATAGGTCAGACCTCGTGGGGATGATGTTGTTACATATCCGCCACATCCCAACTTTGACCTTAGACCATCTCGGGATAAAGCTTAAAATTTAACCTTTAAACACCCCCCCAAACACACTCCAATGGTTGGGCTAGTTTAAGCCATGAAAATTTAACCCAACAAAAAATTGGGCCAAATTCTGCCCAAGATTTTAAGCCAGCTAAATGATGGTGGAACCCTCGTGTGCGTAGACGCGCCAAGAGGAAGATTGAAGGCCCTTCCTTCACGCGTCCAATTTTGAGCCCACAGTGCGAAACCGACAAGAAATAGAGAGGTGGGACCCGAAAAAAAAGGGCCTTGTCGGCCACCAAAATCTGGGCCCAACGGCTCTTTGGCAATCCAACGATTGGCACAATGTGACCGTTGGTTCATCCAACGGTCACGATTCAAATTTTTTTTTTTTAAATGAAATTTATAAATATATTAAATCCAACGGTTGAGACCGATTGTGAGCTAATCTAACAGTAAAAAAAAATCTGACGGCCCAAAATTAAATCAAACGGCTAAAACAATTAAAAAAAAATTATTTAAATCAAAATTCACCCAAAAACTCTATAAATACCTATGTATTTGTTCAAACATCCACACATAATTCACTTTCCTCATACAATTCTTCCATTTTTTTTCCTCCCACTTCCAAAACTATTTCTTCCCATTTTCAATTTTTTTCAAGATGCCAAAAGATCATGTTAGAGGACGTAATTGGTTAAATGATGAAGATGTTGCTTTGTGCTTGGCATGGATTTCTATTAGCGATGGTGCCGTCGGCACAAACCAAAGAAAATCGAAATTGTGGGCTAAAATCCTTGAGATGTTCAATTCCAACTCCAACTCCAACACCAACCGAACCTACGAAGGTATTTACGATCGGTGGAAGGCTATCAACAAAGCATGCACCTTGTGGAGGGAAGCTTCGAAAGAGCCGTGGTTGGTGCCGTTAGTGGAAGGAGTCAAGAAGAAACGGTGAGTGCATGTCTCCCTCATAGTTTATTTTTTCATGCACACAATCTTATTTTGCAACTAATTGATCTTTATGTATTATTTCCATAGACCGAGAAAGCAATAGCGATTTACAAGACAAGGTCTCAACCCAAAAACTCCTCTTTTAGGTTGTTTCATGCTTGGGACATCCTCAAGGATTGTCCGAGGTGGTGAACCAATGCGGACGAACAATGGGCAAAATTAGTTGGTCATGAAGGCTCAAGCGTTAATGTTGGTGATGATGTTGACGAATCGGTGACCCCATCTTCTATGCCAAAGCTGCCGGGACGAGATAAGCAAAAGGAAGCAAAGAAAAAAGGGAAGATGCAAGATCCGATTGGTGCCGTGCTTTGTTTCGGAGTTGAAAAAATGATTGAAGGCTGAGGGGAGAGCAAGGAAGAAATGGTTCGAATGCGCTTACTCATTGAGAAGCAAATGGAAAAGGATGATGCAAGAGACTGTTTAGAGCAAGAAAGGTTCGACTTTGATGTAATGAGGGAGGACCCCAACAAATACACTCCAAAGAGGAAGAAGTTCTTCTGTGAAAAGCAAGCGGAAATTATAAGAAGGAATGCGGCAAGGAATGTCTTTGAGGATGATGCCCCATCTAATGTCTATATCCCAAGTCCACCACCAAGTCAACGACCAAATCAACCAAATCCCTACGAATATTATTAGTATTAGTAGTTATTGTAATTTTTATTTAGTGTTTTAATTATCGTTTATTAATCTTTATTTAGTGTTTTAATTAAATTTAAATCTTTATCTTTATAAAAAATAAACATATTTAATATGAAAGCGTAACACACAAACACACATAATTTATTACACATAGGGTAGGTTATGTGATTTTTCATTAATTATCGGAATTTAAATATTTTAAGGTTAAAATGTTCATAAAAATAAATTAGGATAACTAAATCAATTTTATTTTTTAAAAAGTTACCAAAGAAAAAAAATGGACTACAATCATTATTTAATAATCTTGGCGTAAAATTTTAAGCCTGAACCATTGGAGAAGAAAAACTGTTTCTGGGTTAAAGCTTAAAATTTTAGCCCTAAAATTTTAAGCTTTATCCCAAACCATTGGAGATGGTCAGGAGGAACTTTAGCCTTCCAAATTTTAGACCACAACCCCGAGAATGACTTAGCTGTTGAAGAGGAAGAGGTGTTTAGGGCGTTTGGTTTTCTCCCACTTATGTAGCGCAGGCTGTTAGGGGCTCAAATCCTGCTAGTAGAGATGGGCATAAAAATCGTCCAACCGGAAAACCGAATCGAATCGTGATAAAAAAAGGGTAAAAAACTGTGTTGATCAAAAAAGTCACAACCGTGTCAATAACCTAACCGGACCGCTCTGAATTGGTTTCGGTTCTGATTTTGTCTTTTACCTAACCGACTGAAGTAGTTTACATTGTAAAAAAATATATCTAATTAACTAGCCCAATTTATGTTTATTTGTCGTAAGCCCAATCGTTATTTAACTAAATATGAACTTAAAATAATTTTACCTAAAGCTAAGCCCAGCCCATAAGTAAACTAAACTAAACCATAAGCATCAGATCAGCTTTTTATCTCTCTTTCTTCTACCTGGGTGCACCGTTCTCTTCTCATCTTGTATTTCTTCCTTCTATTTTTTCTTTTTCTTTCTCTGCTGTGCTCTCTCTTCTTTCTCTACCACTCTCTTCCTATTTCTCTACTACTCTCTTTTATTTCTCTGGCTTATTCTTCTATTTTTCTATTCTTACCCTTCAAAACCTCGTAGATCAGCGTCTCAATGTTGTAGATCTCCAGTGGAAACTTACTTTTAGTTGAGTTTGTGGTTGAAATGCATGGATTTAGTATCGAAGTAGAATATTTAGAAAAAAAAACATATAAAATTTTGTTGGAATTGAAAACTGGTCAAACCGAATCGGAACCGACATGAACCAAACCGTACGGTTTTAATAATAATTTTAGGTAGAACCGGTCCGAATCGAGCCGGTCATCTTCTCCATTTCCAATTCCAGTTTAGAGAATGAATCGGACCGTGCCCACCCCTACCCGCTAGTATCCTCTTTTGTATGTTTTTTATTTTATTTTTCACTTAAAATATATGGAAATTGAGCCCGGCCTATTTTTGAATTCTAAGTCCGCCACTGTTTCCCACACTCCTCTTTATTTTTTTGGTTGTCAAAATTGTATAGTAATAAAATATCAATATATTATTTTGTTCTAAACATCATTAAAAAAATTCTGTCAAATCTAAAGTTCCATTTTTTCGTAATTTGAATGCATCAAGGAAAAAAGAATTTAAAGTCTTGGGTGTTCTAACTTGACCAACTCATCAATAAAGAAACAAAAATAAAAAAAAGACTTATTTACGGTTGTTCATTCTGAAACTCACGTTTGTTCTCACTTTGCCTCATGAAACTCATTTTTTCTCACTTTGAACTCACACTTACTATCACTTTGCCCCATTTTCATCCAAGTGTGTTAAATCTTGCACAACTGAGACCCACAATCTGCTGACTTGCCCAATTGTCTGTCCAACTGTGGATGAGTTTAGAGCTATGGGAATACCCAATTGTCCTGCTCCACCGCCGCCGACAGGACTTAAATTTCTACTGAGTTGCAGATGCAGAGAAAGAGGCTGTGAGAAAGAGACTATGAGTCCCAGTTGTGCAAGATTTAACATACTTGAGTTATATACTCTATAACATAGGCCTCCACTCAAGTAACGGAGAACATACAAAAGCTTTGGAATATTATTTAGGTAAAATGATAGCAAATGTGAGTTTCATAGAATAAAGCGAGAAAAAAAAGAGTTTTATAGGAACAAATGTGAATTTCAGGGCACAACCATAAATAAGCCTAAAAGAAATAGCAAAAAAATTAAGACAAAGAATTCACCAATAAAAAAAGGTTTTGACAATACGGTCGGTCGTGTATATAACTCCTTCGTTCCTCCTGCAACTCTCTCACACCATCGACCACTCTCTCTCTCTCTCTCTCGTATACACACACACGCCTAAATTTTCTCTCTATATTTTCCTCTTATCCAAACACCCCCTCAAAATCTCCCCTCTCTAGCAATTCCGTCATCAATGGCAGCAAGGTCGATTTCTCAAACCCTCACCCTAACCCGCCACCTCACGCCCAAATCATCGCCGTCCTCCTCCTCCCGCCTCATAACCCTGCGCGCCCAATCCACCCTCCCTTTTCACCATGACCCACCAACCGACTCGTCCGCCGACTCGCCTTCCGATCCCCTTCTGCGCAAGCTCGAGGACGCCATCCACCGGATCATCGTCCGCCGATCCGCGCCCGATTGGCTTCCCTTTCTGCCCGGTGCCTCCTACTGGGTCCCTCCCCCACGGTCGAGATCGCAAGGGCTGGCTCAGCTGGTCGATAAGTTGGCTAATCCTTTGAGTGAGGAGGAGACCATGTCTATGACCACCGTTAGAGGCTGGCCTTCTGCTTCTTATTTTATCGAAGGTTTGCTTCCGTTTTATGATTTTATTAATTGGGTTCTGTTCAAAATTTGGTATTTGTTCTTCAATCAATTGGGATTGGAAAGGTTTTGAATTTTGCGTTGTGGTTGAGTTAATTGGATCATCTAATTCGTTTCTGCATCTGGGTTTGATTCTGGAGTGTGCAATTTTCTCTCTTTAGGTGAGAATTGGAATATCGAAAATCGAAAGCGTTTATGGATCGATCATATGTTGAGGCATTGATCTTGATTTGTTCTATGATAAAAAGTTGCTGGAATGATTAAGATAAAGGAATTAGTCTGGTTTTTTATTTTTTTATAATGTGTTTTTTCGGGGCATTGGAGGGATTAAGAGCTTTTGTGATAAAAAAGTACTGAAATCTTTTGTATAATGGATGGTTTTCTAACAATTGTTGCTTATGCTATGCCTTCCTTTTCTTTGTAGGTACATCTCCACAACTGATGGAGCCTGTGGTTGTGGTTCAGAGTTCCGATGATGTGTTCAATCCCCAACCGACGGAGACCACAGATCAAAGTTCTGACAATGTGTCCAAGTCTGAGGATGAGGAGGGATGAACCATGTAGTTCTCATAAGTGGCATCTGAGGTGAGCTTTAAGAACAATTGGCTGAGTTCTGTATTGTTGACAAGAAATTTGTTTACTCAATTAGTAAAACTCAATGGCATTACATTGGGTTTCAACCGGTGGAACTTACTGGTTTTAACAACAATTAATCAAACTAATTTTGGGGTAAACTGGTTAACCTAGGCTTTTTGTGGAAGTTTAAGATTACTGAAGTTAAGCTGCTTCATATTCAAAGACCGAAGAGAAATGCTTTCATCTTTCCCAAAGTAGAAAATATATTTCTGAATACTAATTAGGTTGATCAATACTTCAATATATGGAGCATAATGAAATACAGTCTGTGCTGGTAACATCTGTTTTGACCTTGTTCATCCTGCTTTAAAGCTGGCGTTTAGGGCCGTGGTTAATTCACCGGCCTTTGTTAAATTTTTAGGAGAGTTTTGTGTAGGCTCTTAATATGGATTTTAATAAATCATTAATAGTTGAATTCATATGCATCTATGTGTGATAAAAGTTGGATTTGGAGAGTTCCAAACTTGATCTTTTAGTATAACGGTGATTTTAACCTGAAATGAGTTGATGCCATGGGGGCTGATCCTAAGACAAAAGACTTAAAATCTTGTTTCGAATGATACTGCTTTTTATGTTGCAGTATTGCCTTTGCTTTCCTGATAAGCAGTTTCTAGATTGGACTGTTCCTTGAATTCTACTATTTGTTAAGCAAACCTATTGCTTGCAAGCTAATTATGCCTTGGTTGCTGGGATAGGGAGGCTCATCTAGTCTTTGTAAATTTTATGTAGGACGACAAAAGATACATTGATGAAAGGCATTTTGTCAAGGTCAAGAGCTGTACAGATGCAACCTGGTTAGCGAGGTAGAATGACATCTATCCGAGTTCAAGATTACAACCAAAAAGGAGTTGACTGTAATTATCCATGAAGTATGTATAGTTGATAGTTGTAGTTTATTTTCAGTTGAATTGTATGTTATTTGTACCTACGCGCATGGTTAATTTGCTCAATTTGAGTTTTACAATCAACATTTCAGTTTTTTATCTGGATGTCCATGTAAATATACGAAAGAAGTACATCAATCCTTTTGTTCATTGATATTACATTTCTCGTTGTTCTCCGAATTCAATTTACTACAATGTTTCGGGTTGAGGCTTTATTTATTTTTGTGCGACCGTCATTTCTCTCTCAGACCGAGGAAAGGGATTTAAGAATGAATCCAGGTAGGTGTTTTGACAAAATTTTCTTTCTTTAATGTTTGATCGGGTTGTTTTCCATTCAAAAAAGGGGCATGGCTTATGTTTGTGATTGCTTAGATTGCTTGGTAGTAGTTGGTAGGCTGTTTCCAAATTGATAATTTAATTCAACGGCCTGCCTAATTCATAGGAAACATATTTGGTGTGTATAATATACATATTTTATATTTTGAGGGCACACCAATGTGTATACTTTTGAGGCCTACCAACGTGATACATGTGGCTAATATATAATCATGTATGTAATGATCGATTTTTAGTGTTGCCCATCAACTGAGACTGCGATCGTAAGACCTATCAATTTGACCAAAAAAAGTATAAAACCAAAATAATCTATTGAAGTCGAAGTCGCAACAAGTGCATAAGGATAAAACAGGAGTGCAGAAATCGTATTTATTTGTCCCAAGGTTTCTTCGTTGTAAAAATCCATAATAACTAATGTATAAGTGTGAAAAATGCAAAGAAATTATACAAACGCTTGTAATGACAAGCTCTACAATATTCGTGAAGGGGTCAACTACAAAATTCGACACCATAATCCATGAACAGTAGAATAATAGTGAACCGTCGATTGTGGTTTATGTTTACACTCTACTATTCTCACCGGATTTCTTTTTTTCAAATTTTCTTTTTTGAAAACATGATCTTTTAGTAGATGCAAAAAGATGAACGGTTCAGATCTTTGATATCACGTGCATAATTTTAGAGTTAGTGAAAATATAGCTTGTAGTTTATAAAGTTTCTAGAAACTATATAACATCAACTCACATTTAAGCTAATTGTAAATATCGGAACATATAATCAACGATATAAACTGTTCATCTTTTTGCATCTAGTAAAAGATCAAGCTTTCAAAAAACAAAATCAGGAAAAACGAAATTCGGTGAGAAGAATGAGCATAAATGTAAACGACAATCAACGGTTAAATATAAATCAAGGGTTCATAGATTATGGTTTCGAATTTCGGAGTTGACCCCTTCACAGAAGTTGTAGAGTTTGTCATTACATTTTTCACACTTGTAAATTAATTATTATTAATTTTGAACTCACCGAAAATTTACTATTCATAAGAGTTTGGAGGGTTTTAAAAACCTAAACGATGATGTAACCTTCACCAAACTTGTAGAGCTTGTCATCATTTGTATATATATATATATTTACATTTTTTACACTTATACATTATTATTATGCATTTTTATTAATTCATAACTCAAACAAAAAATATTATTCACGAGGGTTTGGAGGGTTTATAAAATTTAAACGACGATGTAACCATCGTAAAAGTGTAGAGAATGCAATTACGAGCGTTTGCATATTTTTTCACACTTGTAAATTAATTATTATGATTTTTTTTTTATGTAATTCGATTTTTCCTACATTTGAATTTTTTATGAATTTTTACATATTTTTCATATTTGTAGGAAAAATCAAATTACATGAAAAAATTCATAATAATTAATTTACAAGTGTGGAAAATATTTTGTCGATTGATATGTGACCGGGAATGCAATATATTTGATGTGGTACGTTTGATATACCAAATCGGTGTTATGAACATGTCATATTGGACCTGGTGGTGTCGTTGGTCTTGACACGGGTAATGTCATATTGCATGATCATCCCGAGGAAGTGGCGAATTCGAGCGGGGCTCGCACTTCGCAAGAGAATGGGCTGGAGATTGTTCTCAATGTGGCAGTAGGTATTGAAGAGGCGTTTCAAAATGGGGATGTGACTAATGGTACTAGGGTTGATGTTTCTAATTTAGATGGTGGCACAATGGTGCTATTGGCATCTCAAAACTCTAACCCATTTAATCTGGGGCCTTTGATTGAGATGGTTTCTAGGGAGACAGGGAGAAGAAGAGAACGATCTGTGAAAGAGAAGACAAAAGTGTGGAGATGTTGGCTACTGAGCAGAGTCACAGGAAGAAGGCACGCGCTTTGTTTATTGAGAAGGAGGAGACCAGCCTTGAGGGGTCTTCACGGGCTCCATGAGGATCTTATATTGGAACTGTCAGGGTATCGGGGGTGACCTGACAGTCTATAACTTAGAGGAGCAAAATAAGCTCCACACCCCCGGGGTGACAGTGTTAAGTAAGACAAAAAATAGAGGTAGACGATATGAGTTTTTTGAAAAAATAGCTAGGGATGGTTTGCATGCATGCGGTAGAACCGAAAGGGATAAGTGGTGGTATATTTGTGTTTTGGCACGATGTAAGCCAATTGGTTTTGATGAAATATGCTGATTTCTTTGTGGAATTAGTCATTCATGACGATCAGAAAAAGAAAAATTGGAGGCTTTTTGCCGTGTATGCAAGTACTGATGATAAAAGGAGGGAAGAACAATGGCGTAGACTAAAAGATAGAATCATTAACTGCGAAGATGCTTGTCTTGTAATGGGGGACTTTAATGACATTTTAGACGCGGATGACAAGAAGGGAGGCAACTTACGAACTGAGTGAAATATGAGAAAGTTTAGGGGCTTCGTAGCGGATCGTTTACTCGACCTGGGCTATGAGGGTCACCCTTTCACTTGGCGTAGCCGGCGAGATGATGGGTATATTCAAGCGCGATTGGATAGGGGGTTAGTAAATGATGGTTGGCTCTAACTTTACCCGGAAGCTATGATCTCTAATGTCGTTCTTGAAGGGTCTGATCATTCTATGTTGGTTTTGCAAAATGAACCAGAGGCACCGCGGTGGAAAAAGAGATTTATTTTTTATGCTAGATGGGGGAGTGACAGGGGGTGTTGGGATGTAGTGGTACAGAAGTGGCAGGAGCGGTTTACAGGGACACGAAGCTATCAATTATGTGAAAAATTGAAAAAGGTGAGAATGGGTATTATTGAATGGCGGCGTAGCAATGAAAGAAATTCATCGAGAAGAATAAAGCAATTGAAGGATGAAATTAGAACTGCGCATCAAAACACACAATTTAATAGGGATTATATTTGCGGCAAGGAGAAGGAGCTTCACTGTGTTGCATGTGAGGAAGAGGCCTATTGGAAAACAAAATCACGAATGCAATGGCTGTTGGAGAACAATTCAGAAATAAATAAAAATACCAGAAATTGAAATACTTTATTGATAAAAATACTTGCTTACTACAAAATAAATAACAAGAACAAATACAGCAAAAATGAAATTGATACTAACTTGATCGATCACAGGTAGAGGCTAGCGTAAAAGCTATGTCCTTCGAACAGTATTTCCGTCCCACTCTTGTGCTTGTGGTTCTACAACGTCTGCTCGACCAGGATACCACTACCTAATTCTACAACCCGCACTAGATTATAGAATTCTAGCGAATTGTGTTTGTGTGTTTACTCTCTAGAAATTCGTACAGAAGGAAGGAAGAAAAAAGATGATTGCAGATGGAAATGAAGACTCCCATTATATAGGCTCTTTCATATCTCTTCAGATACCTTTTGAATTTATCTGAACCCATACAACTCTTCAAAGAGTTGTGTCTATTAATCAAAACGTTTTAATTAAAATTTAATTCGGAAATTAAAACCAATTGATCAGATTAGTTTTAATTCTTAGGCCCCAAGGCCCTTGTCTTGATTAATTAATATTAATATTATGGTATAATCATCAAGCCTAATCCACATAATTTGAGGCTCAAACCTCAATCCTCATTCCATTTAGCCCAAGCCCTAACTACTATTGTAGAGGGAAGAAGATATATAAAGTGTATTGGAAATTTGGTTTTCACCAATGTGGGACAAGGAGTCTCAAAACTCCAACAATGGCTTCAAGAAGGGGACAAGAACACTAAATATTTTCATTCCAAAACGGCTGTTCGATGGAGGCAGAATAAGATCCTAGGCTTAGAGGATGTTAATGGGCAATGGAGGGAAGACTCGAGTGCAATCAAAAGCATCGATGTGGGATACTTTGAGCAACTTTTTCAGACCAGCAAGCCTTCTAGAATGGTGGAGATTTTAGATTGTCTAGAGTCACGGGTGGGAGTTGAGGATGGTCTGCTCTTGGAGAGGGGAATGACGGACGACGAAATACGGCAGGCGGTGTTTAGTATTATTCCTTCGAAATCCCCAGGTCCTGATGGTTTCAAGGGGTGTTTTTATCAAAAGTACTGGGATGTGTTAGGGGAGGAGGTGATGGGATTTTTTTAGAACAGGGAGAATTTTACAGAAATTAAATCATACCCACATCGTGCTTATTCCAAAGGTTGCCAGTCCTACTAAGATGCAACAGCTGCGGCCTATATCGTTATGCAATGTCTTGTATAAGGCGATTTTGAAGATTATCACCAATCACCTCAAACAAGTCATGCCCCAGATTGTGAGTGTCAACCAATCTGCATTTGTCCATGGTCGGCAGATATTTGATAATATTTTAGTGGTACATGAGATTCTGCATTCGTTGCAAAATAAAACGAATGAAAATTCATTTGACCTGGACGTGAAGTTGGACATGGCGAAGGCGTACAATCGGGTTGAATGGGAGTTTGTACTGGAGGTTATGAAGTCCTTGGGATTTCCAAGTCAGTTTTGTAGATGGATTGAAGTGTGTATCTCTTCGGTTACATACAGTGTAATGATTAATGGGGAGCCTTGTGGCTATATTAAACCGTCCAGAGGGTTGAGGCAAGGTGATCCATTGTCGCCGTATCTATTCCTCTTGTGTGCGGAGGGGTTGACTGCTTTAATTAGAAGGCGAGAGGAGGAAAGGGCTCTACATGGTTTTCGAGTGTTGGCAAATGGTATTAGTATTTCTCATTTATTGTTTGCGGATGACTCGATATTGTAGTGGATTGCATCAGAGAGATATTGGTGTGTTATGAGGCTGGTTCGGGGCAGCAGGTTAGTTTCGAAAAAAGTTCAATTTATTTTGGTGACAATATTTCTAAACGAAGACGAAAGAAACTCACAGACAGACTTGGAATATGTTTGAAGGCAACATTTGGCAAGTATTTGGGCATCGAGGCTGATTTGTCTAAAAGGAAGGTGTTTGAAAATATTCGGGAGAATTTGCATCACAAATTGCAAGGGTGGGCGGAGCAATTTCTATCAATGGGAGGAAAAGAGGTGATGTTGACGGTGGTTGCGATGGTTTTGCCGAATTATGCCATGTCGTGTTTCAAACTACTGATAAATTTGTGTAAAGAGATGGAGAGGATGATGGCGCATTACTGGTGGGGAGGGAAGGAGGGGAGTAGGAGAATGCATTGGGTATCATGGAAGCAAATGAAGAAAATAAAGCGGGAAGGAGGTTTGGGATGGAGGCTAATTAGATATCCTGATTCACTTTTGGCTAGGTTGCTGCATGAAAAATGTTATTTTGGGAAAGGCTTTCTTGAAGCTAATACGGGGCGTTGATCGTCGTGGGATTGGAAGGGAATAATGGAGGGAAGGAAGGTGCTGTTAGCGGGATTGCGATGGAGGGTGGGGAATGACGCACATATAGATGTGAAGGCTGATCATTGGATTCATGTGCCTTATACTTTTAAAACTAATCCTCGGTTGAGGGGATAACGATAGCGGAGTTTATTGATCCTGTGACCAAGACATGGAGGGCTGATGTGGTTCGACAGCTTTTTGAAAGTGAAGAGGCTGCTGCAATATTATCAGTGCCTTTTAGCCGTTTTGGGTGTCCTGATAAATTGATATGGCATCATTCTACTAATGGCATCTATTCGAAGTCGGGGTATTGAGTAGCTTTACATTTAGATAGAAATGGTGAACTTGGTCATAAAAGAGATGGGAAGGTAGTGCGGGTCTGGTTCAAGCTCCATGGTGGAAGGAGAATTGGAAGTTGAAGGTTTCAAATAAGCTTAAAATTTTGTATGGCATTCTCTGCTTGTCCAGCATAATTTGAAAAGAAGAGGGATGAATGTGGAGAATGTATGCAAGCTGTGTGGGGGGGAGGATCGATGCAACCCAACTTCATATTATGTTTAGTTGTCCATATGCGAGGGCCTTTTGGTTTGGCATCTTATTACAACTGGACATGGAGGGTTTTAATGGTGTTGACTTTCTGCAAGTGTGGGAAAGGGTGTTGCAAATGGGAGAAGGGTCGGTTGAATGGGAGGAGTTACTGCAGGGCTTTGTATTTCGATGCCGGCGTAAGTGGTGTTAAGTGAGTATTCCTCCTGAAGAAGCAATTGTGCTTATGAATAAGCAATAGCAGGAATATAATGAATCAGAACAGAAGGCGCGGGCTGATGAGGAAGTGAGGGCGTCAAGTCAAGTTGGGGAAGTGTTTACACGCTGGAGGAAGCCTCTGTTTGGGCAAATGAAGGTGAATTGTGATGGGGCTTGGTTTTCTACGTCGTCTGTGGGTGGCATTGGCTGGGTTGTGAGGAACCATGTGGGCTGGTTTCAGATGGGGGAGGACAGGGCGGTGTGATGGTGGCTTCTAGTTTGGCGGTAGAGGCGGAGGCAGTGCGTGATGCTTTGAGTATGTGTGTGGAGAAGGGTTTTAGGAAGGTAATTGTGGAGACTGATTGCTTAGTTTTAATTGGTATGTTGCGGGCAGAGAGACAATGTGGCCATTGAGAGTATCATCTTTGATGTCCTAGAACTAGCTACGCAAGTGGAGTCCATCAAGTTTTCTTTTGCTCCCTGTCGATGCAATGGAGCAGCGCACTCGGTGGCTTCTATTGTCAGTAAACATGGTGGTACTCATAGACCTACCTAACAGTTATAACGTTTTTATCAAAACATAGAAAACGGCACCATCAAAATCTTTAAGTTGGTTCAAACTCGTTGCTTCTATATGAATCCTTGCCCTCACTTCTCCAACATCAACACATCCAATCTACCAAACCAGGCCTTTCTCTTATTTTGCTCAAAAGTGAATTTCCAAGTTTCTCAACAGCCATGTCTAGAGGATTTCAAGCACTAGTTTCACTAATGGTAAAGGCAACATGTGTTGCATCCGGGCTGGCAGATGCACCACTACCGCCCTTCCCGATTATCCCAGGCCTATTCCCTCCGGGGTTTCCAGGGCTATCTCCGCCGGGAACCCCGGATGAGGTAGCAAAGTGCTGGTCTTCACTCCAGAACATTCCAGGATGTGCATCGGAAATTTATACCACAATCTTGACTGGTGAATTTGCACTAGGCCCTGCTTGTTGCAAGGCCTTGGTAGAAGTTGATGTGAATTGCTTGCGGAAGTTGTTCCCATTGTTTCCTTCCATTCGTGCATTGCTCAAGAGCAGCTGTGCTACTGCTGCTGATCCTAAAGCAGCTGGATCAAATTAGTAGTAGGCGGTTGAGGTGATAATTTTTGCAGGAAATAAGTAGATCTTGGTTTCAATTAGTCATAGTAATGCAGGGTTTTTCTTTCGTTTACTTTGGGTGCCAATTATTTAAGTTGGTAAATTTTGGAGGCTTAAGGATTGTGTTTTTTAAGATGGATCTTATCAAATCTCTCTGTCTCTCTAAAAATGTCCGAATCCAATGTTGAATCTTGTCTTCCATAATTTTTTATGCATTCATGAATGCATGTTATTAAGTAAAAAAGGACAGTCTTGGAAGACAAGCGAATTATTTTGGGTGCCTAAAGAATGATCATTGAACAAAGTCGGTTTTAAGAGAAACATGAGTGTATATATATATATATATATATATATAGTAATCATAGATACATTCTCCAGTAAGTACGACATAATGTAATTGGCAAACGTAACATTCAATTCAATTTTGATGTTGTGACTAGATTTCGTGAATATGGTGAAATACCAGTTTTACTAATGATAAATGTGTGGCTACTCTGTGTGTAAAACCTTAGAAACTATGGTAATTTGGTTGCCGGTAATGTTAGGGAAACCATGTTTTCATGTACAAGCGCATATATCTAAAGCCTTGCTTACCGGAGCTTCCCTTTGATATCATTGTTGAGATTTTGAGCTGGCTGCCAGTAGAGTCTTTGCTAAGGTTCATGTGCGTGTGCAAGAGATGGTGTACCTTGATTGATCAAGACTAAAGAGGATATCGATGCCATGGATTTTGCCTTACACTAATGAGGATATCAAGGCCATGGATTTTGCTCTTAATAAATTAACTGGGGAGTGCAAAGTGGCTTGCTTTTATTTCAAATCTGAGGGAAATAGTAACTCTAGCGGCCATCTTGAAGTAGGTTTTAAGGTTATGACAATTGGACAGGATGACCAACGGAGACATCTGAAGCTTCCAAACCAAAATGACAATGAGGTGCTCAGACAACGCAGCAAGCATGTGCTGAAACGATATTCTTTAGGTCTAGATAAAGTGGACGGGGCCTGCTCATATGGCGGAAATTATAAGAGATGGACAAGACTTGTACCTGGAAGTTCAGTCTTCTGATGTGTGGAGCGAATGTTGTACGACCACTACTCTTCCCCAAGGAGTTTTCTTAGACTTGAATAAGGTCTCGGTTTTTTGTTGGAATCACTCACTGTCTATCTGTACCTGATATAGCAGAGGAAGCCTTTAACGTCTTGGTTTTAGAAGATTCCAGGGAGCATAGATGGAGTAGAAAAAATATTATCGTTCCCTTGGAATTTTTAAAGGACAACCCACTTCTGGTGAATAATATGAGAGGGAAGATAATTAAGAAGGTCTCAAGGTAATGGGATTGAAATCAGTTTCGAATGAGAGAAAGCAGTGAGGAATCCTCTTTATGGTGTGTGTCATAAACCTAAATTAGGAGATTATAGAGTGGTAGTTTGATCATGATGAACTATATAATTGGTGAATTGTTTGAAATTGTACGTTAATTTTGAATTATCATTTGTGCTTTGCATCCTGTGTTTCGAATTGATATAACATGTCAGATATCTAACACAAAAAGATTACCAAATTCTACTTATGTTTTTTCTATGTAATTGCCCATCACTGCTCAAGAGCTAACCCTCTATTTTTTCATCACTCTCTTTTTTTTTTATGGTTCAAGTAGTGGTTTGATTTGTATATCAGATTCAGATCAATTAAAAAATAGTCCTATTTGCATATGGAACCCATCTATTAGAAAGTTCATGACTCTCATAGGAACCACAAGAAAGTTTTCGGTGTGACAGTCATTGTCGCATAGTATTACAAATTCGCTCATGTTATAACGTGTATATAGCTACGTATTAATACTAAATCACATTGGTAAAATTGACTTATTACACCAAAACCCTAGCTAGCTAGCTAGCTCCCAAAAATTTCCGATGAGACAAGCTTAAGAGCATATTTACTGGTAATTAGTAGGAAGAATGACTGGCATAAATCTCAGAAACTGCTCAACAGTTATAACGTTTTGCTCTAGTACTAATGCTCATCAAAACATAGAAAAATGCATTAAACTACACAAAATTTAAGTCCTTTTGTAACCTACTCCCCGAGCATCAAAATTTCTATATAAATCCTCACCCTCTCTCTTCTCCAACATTAACACATCCAATCTAGCAAACCCTTTTTCTGGTATAGCAAAAAAGAGAAGTTCCAAGCTTCCCAATAGCCATGCCTAGACAAGCTCAAGCACTACTTTCACTACTGCTATTGGCAACATGTGCAGCAACTGGGCTGGCGGATGCGCCACCACCACCCTTCCTGACCATCCCAGGCCTATTCCCGCCAGGGACCCCAAGCTTGCTGCCACCCGGCATCCCAGGCCTATTCCCTCCGAGGATTCCAGGGCTATCTCCGCCGGGAACCCCAGATGAGGTAGCAAAGTGCTGGTCTTCACTTCAGAACATTCCAGGGTGTGCATCGGAAATTTATACCACAATCTTGACTGGTAAATTTGGACTAGGCTTTGCTTGTTGCAAGGCCTTGGTCGAAGTTGATGAGAATTGCTTGCGGAAGTTGTTCCCGTTGTTTCCTTCCATTCCTGCATTGCTCAAGAGCAGCTGTGCTACTGCTGCTGCTCCTAAAGCAGCTGGATCTAAACAGTAATAGCCTAGTAGGCAGTTGGGAGGATAAGTTGTTGCAGGAAATAAGTAGATCTTGGTTTCGATTAGGCATAATCATGCAGGGTTTTTCTGTTTTAACATTGGGTGCCATTTAAGTTGGTAGGTTTTGGATGCTTCAGGATTGTGACTTGTATGATGGATCTCATTATAATAAGAAAGCAATCGGCTTGGTCTCATAAAAATTACACTCCCCTCTCATCTTTTTCTAGTCACTGTACGTATCTTCAACAGCAGCTAATATGTAGATATGCAGTGGTTTACTTTCCCCACTCAGCTAATATGTAATTCACAAAAAATGTCAGAGTTTTACTTATGTCTTTCTCACAATAATTGGTAACGCGACTAGTATGTGAGACGTTGGATTTTCTCAACCAACGTGATGAAACCATTTGTGTCTTCTAGTTCGAAAATTCCTCTATTTCTCGTATCTTGAAACCTAATTCTTGTTCCCTCCTGGAATCCCTTTAGAAATTCCAAATTCTGGTTACTTGTTTTACATCATGAGTAGTCCAAGGCATCAAATTATATAATACATATACATGAATATCAAACTGATCAAGATTATTTACAAGAGTATTTACAGTAATTTACAATATGCAGCATCTCCTTAATAGTATCAAACTGATCAAACAAAGTAAAAACATTACTTCCAACGAGTTTCAAGTTCGTGGCTCTTCATGAGAGAAGTGATTTGAGGAAAGTTTTCTCCTTCATTCAAACTCTCCAAAGGGTAGACCTCCCACCCAGACTCTCTCAAGTAGGTGAAATAAACTTCCGGGATATGCGCAACCTTCCAATAATCGTTGCCTTGTTCATGTGGACTCAGCGTCTTGAATAACTTTTCTGGCATATCAAAGAATTCAAGCACCTTCAGCTTCTTCAGGTGTTCAATCCCGGATGGCACCTTCTTTAACGATTTACAGCGCTGGATACTTAGCTTTTCAACGGACGGCATTGCTCCCACCTGCACCTCTATACATCTAAGTTCATCAAAATTCATCAATGCCTAAATGTTTGAGCTTCTTAAGTCCTCCCAGCTCGAGCACAATGTGTCTCCTTCAAACACCTGAGATAATTCCCGAGATGTACTAGGTTTGGCAGATACTGAAGGAATACAAGCGGATTGTCCTTTAACCTACTCCATTCAGATATAACCTGACAAGGCTGTGCAGAAGAAGGTATCCAGTGAAGAGGCAATGTGTCCAGTCGTCCCTGCATGAAATATAGGCGCTGAAGTAGTAGAGGAGGAGAAGAAATGTGCTGCAGATCAATGATCTCATCCTCTTCTACCCGAAGTTATGGACAGCACCTAAGTTTGGTCAGCTTTTCTATGGATGAACAAGAGCCTTTCCATCTTGTTTCCTCATATGTACAATGCCTAACCGTCTCAATTGAATTAGTTTCCCAGCTCACTTAATATGGCACCTCCATCTTGGTTTGCCTTGATAAAACAAAGCTTTGAAGGCGATTAAAGCTATTTTTGCAAGCGGCTTAAAGCCATATTTTGGTGAAAATCTCCGTAAGGAGCGGTATAACGATATACTAAAGATGACGTAGATGTTGAAGCTTCGAATTTCAACTGGGAGTTCAGTGACCAGAGAATGCTTCCAGATCCAAAGTCTCAGGTTCTGAAGCTTTCCCTATAAATCTCAGATGGTTTTCACCTGGTATAGCACAAGCTTAGATACTTCAAAAAGAAAGGTTGACAACTTCAACAGGAAAAACATTTAGAGGTGCGCTTTGAAAATCTAACACGTTAAGAAGCCTAAAACCACCAGGAAAAATTGTTAAAAATAATAGCTTCTCGGTAACTCTCGAACATAAACAGAGAACGTAGTTGAGAAGCACACCTGTTTTTCTGTACGTATTGCAAGAGTTCTGCATTGACAGGCGTCGGACTTTATCAGGCCATGGTATGTTTTGCTCTTTAGCTATTGTGGCAAGTTCTGATCTCTTATCTTAGAGGTGATAATCTCTCAGGAGAAGATCATGGACACAGCTTTGTGTCTCGCCAGATGTCGTCTCTGCTGCTTGAATCATGCTTCTATTCAACAGTTCGTGAGGTAATCCTCTGCAACATCTTCTAGTGTTTTGCCTTGTTTCGCTTCAATAAAACCCTCTGCCATCCACAAACGAACAAGTCTCATATGCTCGATTAGATGATCGTCAGGAAAGATGCTCCAGGTACAAGAAGCAAGACTTGAGATGGTAAGGCAAGTCATTAAAGCTGAGTGAAAGTACTTTTTCAAGTCCTTGAGTTTGTCATTGCCCTCCATTTCAGCACCAAGGCTATGGCCAACCATATCCCTCGTCGATCCTGCGCTTGTCTTTGGTAGCCAAAACACCGCTGACTGCCACAATAAAGGCAGCCTCGCACTTTCTTAAGATAGAATTACTGATTTCACTCTAAATAGGGAGGGCATGAGTTCCCTGGAATGTCTTCTGCATGACTCCCTTGACTCCAACTGCGGCAAGGGCTCCAAGTTAAAGACTCTCTACCTCCGATTCTTTGCTGGTTGTTGAGGCTCGTCAGCTTTTCGAGTAGTTAGTATGACACGGCTGCCACGATAAGTATTAGGCAAGGCATACTTTAGAGTCCCATCCGTACAAGTTCCACATCGTGAGAACAATTAGGTACCTTCTTTTCTGCAGGAAGTCCTTGGGGTGTTGTTTTCAGCTGATTGTTGTTGTTCATGTTGTTGGTTCCTTGCGGAACTGGCACTTCGGATGGCTTTGTGGGTTGTTGAATCGTGTCTTCGAGGAGTTCCCAGGTTTGAAAGACTGAGTAACCGTGATCCAAGCGCTTACTGAAATGCTTCTTCACTTCTGCTGCATCATAGACTTGCTTCGCCAAGGTTTGTCTTCCTAAATCCTCCCATTCAGGCACAAACTACTTCTCGTCCAGATACGCTGACAAGCCACCCTACCATCTGCTTTATGGGCTCGTCAGTACCAGCTATCAGTTTTCTCTAAAAGTAGAGCATCACCGCGATGGTCCTCCCATGTGACCTGCAGTTGAAGAGCCCGAACCTTGTTCCAGCCATATTAAACTTGTGACGGAGTCTCCTATGAACCTCAATTTTCTGATTCTCGAGTTGATGCCTTGTAACTCAGCAGCAATTCGGTATTGAGCTTTCATGTTGCTTAATACAACCACGAAAACCTATGGATGGAACTGTATAATCCCTTCCCATGATCATATTGCCTGGAAGTGTAAATTCATCAGAACATCTTCGCTATCATGAGCAATGTCTCTGACTTGTTTAACCCACCTTTGACTTCCTCATCACTCTCTTCACATGCATCAGCAGCCCTCAGAAACACTTGATCATGTCAGTTCCTCTCAGATACACGATTTCTTCCCTAACCCCTCCCAAAAGTTGCAGATCATTTTTCGAAAAGTGGTGCAACCTTCTCAAGCAGAAACTTTTACTGCACTCTGCCATTAACCCTCTCACCACTGCTTTGATTACCCTTTCTTGATTTTCTCAGTTCCAATATGTGGAGTTATATAAGTGAGGGCAACATATAAATATTCACAAAAACTTAAGATGCCTTTCAATTGCATTAACCGAATTGAACAAATAACAGCGACTGAATTTTAAGATTATTTGTGTAAGCAATCGCAGATTGTACTAATTTTAAAGTCAAACCGTCCATACATTTCACAATGGAAATCCATGAAATTTCCTAGAAAATGACTCAAATTTCAATCCAATTCTTGACTTCTTATCCACAAGAACCAAAGATCCATTTTTCGACAAAAATCTTAATACGTTGCGTGCAGTGCAAGTAAATGACAGCATGGCTTCTAATTTTTCCGGCAGCAGGTAAAACCGAACGCTAAACAAGAAAAATAATTTATTTGGTCGATCTAATCTGTAGATATGAAAGTGACTCTTTAACAAACAAATGAGCGAAACGAGCTATGGAAGGAATATTCATTCAGGCTTGAGTAATTAGATGCATGCTGATGTGGTTGCTTCTGCAGCCAGCCAATCCTCAGCAACTACCGGACGATTTCAGTTGATTGTGAATATTTTGAGATTAGAAAGTCAAAGCAAAAGCTGCTTTCCCAGAAAGCTTCGAAAGCAAAAGCTACTTTCACTTGAAATTTCTTAGTAATAATGTTATTAATTGCCTAACTATTTAAGTCTTTGAGTGACTGAAATGTATCCCAAGCTGGCCAGTTGAAAAGTCGGCAGCACACAAAAATTTATCTATTTACAGAGAGTATTGTTCTGCTTTAATTGTACCATATATGAAACCAAAAGATCTCGACCCTCCATTTGCCCGGAAGTATGGCAGATTTTCGTAGATTTCAGAATATATTGACTTTACGATTGTGCTGTTTTTACCTTTTGTTCTATATTATCAGTAAGTATTATTCAACTGCCAGTGCCAACTTACTATGTTGAAGAAGAATGTTTTACAGACCCCACAAAAATTCAACAAAAAAACGAAAAGAACAGATTTACGATCGATAGTACATTCTGAAATTCTCTTTTCACATAAACTTAAACGATTGGCCACGATTGATGAAGCAATTATCTAGTAATTTTCTAACATTTCCCACAAAGATGTATTTTGCATGCAACGTCTTTCTCACAATAATTGGTAACACAACTAGTATGTGAGAGGTTGGATATATGTGAGAAAGGGCTTTATACGCATTCATGGTATGGAAAAGAACATTTCCCTCCTCCTGCTGTAGTAGAAGTTGTGGTTGACATCTTCTCAACCAACATAAAACCATTTAATGTCTTCTAGTTCTAAAATTCCTCTATTTCTCGTACCTAACTCTTGCTCTCTTTGAGTCCCTTTCGAAATTCGAAATTATGGTTACTTGTTCTACATCATGAGTAATCCAAGGCATCAGAAATATATACATATGCATGATTTTTTTTTCAAAGTAAATTTTATATAAATATCAAAATGGAAGAATTACAACCAAAAGGAAGAAAAACATAGTCTATTAATGAAGCGGCCCAGAAGATTGGGCGGGCTGAGGCTACCACAGGGACCGGACCTACCCCTTCCCCTCTCGAGCAATTACAAAATGTGAGTAAAACTCAATCCTAACAAAATCGAAAATTAGGGCGAAAGATTATGATGGCGGCAATAGCGCAAAGGAGGACAAGAGTCCACCAATAAACCCCATGATGATCCACTCTAAAATTTGCTAAACAGTCAGCCACATGATTGCAACTGCTGAATATGAGTAAGTTTGATGCACATAGAAGAGAGCAAAAGCTCGAGCAATTCAGCCAACGAACCCTCAAGCGCCAAGGAACACGATGACGAGAAAGCATAAATGAAAAGAACGGCCAAGGATGAGTCACCTCAATCCAAAGGAAACGCCAACCCTTCTCCCAAGCTAAACCGCATGAATTACAACATACAATTCAACTACAAAAGGCAATAGCCATCCCTAAAGTAGCAAAACACCCAGGCATATTGGAAATGATCACGAAAATACCGCCAGAACCAGCCAAACCCAGTGATCCACGAGCTACACCATCGTTATTCACCTTGATCCAATGTAAAGGTGATCTCGCAAAACTTCAATAACACGAGGCCTTGGCGGAGACGATCGAACAAACCAAGAACACGAAGAATACAAGGATTCTTCCAGAGTTTTCATGTTTCCTTGCTAGTGAATCAATTTCAAGCTGACAATTAAACCCCGTCAAACTGTGGTCAAGATTGTACAATTTACAAATATTCTCAAGAGTATATTACAGTAATTTACAATATACAGCATCTCTTTATAAATATCAAACTGATCAAGTGAAGTAAAAATATTGCTTCCGCCAAGTTTCAAGTTCATGACTCTTCATGAGAGAGGTGGTTTGAGAAAGAGATTTTCTCCTTCTTACCGCCCACCTCACTCCAGTAGGTGAAATAAACTTCCAGGATATGCGTGACCTTCCAATAATCGTTGCCTTGTTCATGTGGACTCAGCGTCTTGATTAAACTATCCGGCATGTCAAAGAATTCAGCACCTTCGGCTTCTTCGGGGTGTTCAATCCCGGATGGCACCTTCTCCTAACGATTTACAACGCTGAATACTTGAAAAGCTTTTCAACGGGCCCGGCATTGCTCCCCCTTGCCTCTATACATCTAAGTTCATCAAATTCATCAATGCCTAAATGTTTGAGCTTCTTAAATCCTTCAGCTCCGAAACACCAATGTGTCTCCTTCACACCTGAGATAATTAAAGGATGTACTAGGTTTGGCAGATACTGAAGGAATACAAGCGGATTGTCCTTTAACCTACTCCATTTCAGATCTCAATAATAAAGGCTGCAGGAAGGTATCCAGTGAGGCAATGTGATACAATCGTCCTCTATAGTAGGCGCTGAAGCAGTAGAGAGAGGAAATGTGCAGATCAATGATCTCATCGTCATTTACTGAAGTTATGGACAACGCGCCAAAAGTTTGGTCAGCTTTTTCAACGGATGAGGAACAAAAGAGCCTTTCCGTCTTGTTTCCTCATATGTACAATGCTAACCGTCTCAACTGAATTAGTTTCCCCAGCTCTCTCAATATGGCACCTCCATCTTGGTTTGCCTTGATGGCTCAGCACGAAAACAGAGTTAAAGCCTATTTTTAGCAAGCACCTTAAACCCACATTTCAGTGAAAATCTGTATGGAGTAAAACTAGCAGCAGTATACCAGAAGAATTGCCCAGTAAATGTTGGAGCTTCAAATTTCAACTGGGAGTTCAGTAACGAGAATGCTGATCCAAGTCATAAAGGTTCAGAGTCGCCTTCTACTCGCTTTTGAAGTGCTTACTTTGATAGCTATTCCACTTCTGCCATCATAGACTTGCTTCGCCAAGGTTGTCTTCCCTAGTCCTCCCATTCCAGCCACAGAAACTACTTCTCGTCCAGAACCACATTGACAAGCCACTACCATCTGCTTTATAAATAGTCATTGCCAACTATATCAGTTTCTCTAAAAGTAGAGCATCACCGCGATGGTCCTCCCACATTTGACCTGCAGTTGAAAGAGCCTGAACCTTGTTCAACCATATTAAACTTGTGTGAAGTCTCTTATGAACCTGCGTAGATTTTTTTCTGATCCTTGAGTTGATGCCTTGTAACTCAGCAGCAATTGATTATTGAACTTTCATGTTCTTAATACAACACGAGAAACCTATGGATGGAACCATGTAATCCCTTCCCATGATCATGTGTTTGGAGAAGTTTAAATTCATCCAGAACATCTTCGCTATCGTGAGCAAGCTGTCTCTTAGTTATTAACCACCTTTGACTTCCTCATCACTCTCTTCAAATGCATCAGCAACACTCAGAAAAAGCTGTCATACGCTCCAGTTCCCCTCTCAGATAGACAATCTCTTCCCCTAACCCCTCCCAAAATATGTAGATCATTTTCCAAAAGTGGTGCAACCTTGTCGAGCAAACTGCCTCTCTGCCATTAACTCTCTCTTTACTGTTTTGATTACCTTTCTTGTCCACTTTTAGCCTTGGAGTTATATAAGCGAGGGTATAAAAATTCAAAAAAATTTGCAGATGCCTTTCATTCCCAAGTAACCGAGTTGAACAGAGTACCAGCTACTGGATTTGAACTAACGTGACAAAGCTAGTAGGATTGTACTAATTTCCAGAGTCATATCATTTCTCAATGAAATCCTTGGAAACTTCCTAGGAAACGGCTTAATTCAAAATCAATCTGACATCTTTATTCCACAAAAATCAAGATCATTTTCCTTAAGATGCTTAACTCATTGTGTAGCATGACTACAATTTTCCCAGCAGCCAACGCAGGCGAACCTTCTAAACAAGAAAAATTATTTATTTGGTTGATCTATGAAAGTGACTCGCGCCAATAAACAAGTGTGTTAAAACGGTCTAATGGAATGATATTCATGAAAAACAAGCAGATGCTGCTGCGGTTGCGGTTGCGGTTGCTTCTGTAGTCGGCCAGTCTCAGCAACTACCGGATGATTTCATTTGGTTATGAGAATATTGAACTAGAAAGTCAAAGGAAAAGCTGCTTTCCCAGAAAGCCTCAGAAAGCTAAAGCTGCTTTCATTTGAAATGGCTTAGTAATAGCGTTAGTAATTGCTAACTGTTAATCAAATACAACGAAACTCCAGAAAGGTCATATTATATCAGTGAGTATTGTTCGTCTGCCAGTGACGGTAACTATGTTGAAGAAGATGAAAAAGAAGAACAACGATCGTGAAGTACTTTCCGAAAATTTTCTCGTTGCCAGATAAACGTTAACCCGATTATTACTATTGATGAAGCATTTATCTAGTAATTTTAGTAGTAACTTACTTTTATGTTATAATTGACAGTTTTAACGTTAACTGCTCTTTAAAAATAAAAAAAAAACTGCCTTAGACTAAATAAAATTTAATTCCATTGTAACTTACTCACATGAAGCTATATAAATCCTTGGATCTCTTCTCCAACGCAACAACACAACCAATCTAGTCAACCCTTTTTCTGATACTGATAAAACAATGCCAGGATTTTCCGATAAACGTGTCTAGAGAAGTTCCGAGCCAATGTTTCACTGCCCTAGATGTAACATGCGCTGCCACCAGTTGCGCACGTGCCACCCCACGCCACTCCCGAACTTTCCCAATATCCCAGGCCTACTGCTGCCTGGGATCCCAAAGTCTGTTGCCTCCAGGGATCCCAGGCCTATTTCCGCCAGGGATTCCAGGGGCTGCCACCGCCAGTGAACCCGGCTGAGATAGCAAGGGTGTTGGTCTTCACTTCACAGCATTCAGGGTGTGCACAGGGAAATTATTACCACAATCTTCACCATTAAATTTGCCCTAGGCCCTGCTTGTTGCAAAGCCTTCGATCAAGTTGATGGCTTGCCGAAATTGATCCCGTTGTTTTCCTTCCGTTTCCGCATTGCTTAAGAACAACTGTGCTCCAACTGAATGCTGCTCCTCACAATGCATTTTGGTTCAAAGCACTGGTAGGCAGTTGATCTTGTTGTCAATTATTCTAGCCATGCAGGGTTTTAGGGTTTTCTTTTTACCTTGTGTACCCATTTTCTTAGGTTTTGGAGACTTGGATCTCACTAAAATAAAGATAATAACGGCTTATGGTCTCATTAAAACAACTCTCACTCTCTTAAAGGAATTGTTCATATCTTATTTAGATCTATCGGCAGCGATCCATGAATCCGGATCCTAATGCATACGGATATAAATGGATTCAACACGAGCAGAATTTACAAGAACAATTAGAACATTCACATTTTCAACATCCAGCAGATAATTTAATCTCAGCACCACATTAACAAATCATAATTTACAATTTGTATCATGAGAAGCTGTGCAAGAGAAAAAAGAATTTCTAACACTGAAACTGAATTACAACACTGTTCAACCAGGATGAACAAGAGGAAAAGCAAAAAAAGGGATGCACAATGAATGCACACAAAGTATGAACAGCAGTTTTCACTTTCAGTAATCGTAAGTATTTATTTTAATTATATGCTGATGACGAGAAACAATTCACAAGTAAATGAAGATACACACGTAAATGAATTTGAAGAAAAAAAAAAGTGTAATTGCTGTTCCGTTTGACAACAAGGACAATTAGTCGACAATCAGTTCCATGCCTTGAGGCGAAAGACTGTTTTCCGTTCATTGCTGAGTTAGAAACTCAAATTCCGCATCTAAAGACCCAGCCGGAGCAAAGCAGGACCGCAGAAGAAAGCATGTGGGATACTGTAGTGCGTGGCTTTGGGGAAGCGTAAAGTAGTGCAGGCACAACTTGCAGGAGTCAGAAGGTGGGATCCGGCTAGTGCAGAATCTGACAGGAAAATGTGGTTTCACTCTTCCACTTGGAAAATTACAAGCCATAAAGGAAACCTGAGAATAAAAGTGAAAGTTGAAAGACCATAAAAACACAAAACATCAAGCATATATTCAGAAAACGCATCCATCAAATACTAGAAGTCCCCAGATTCTATGTAACAAGAAGCGTGCAAAGGGAACAAACATACAACTGAGAGTTATCAGGCCGAAATAATTGAACTAGTCCATAGATAAGAAACCTGGATTAGTAGTTTTGCATTACATTACGTCATTTTTAAACACTAGTTAATACAAACACTTTCGTTTATACAACGTCTTTTCACAATAATTGGTAATGCAACTAGTATGTGAGAGGTTGGATATGTGAGAAGGGCTTTATACGCGTTCGTGGTATGGAAGAACATTTCCCTCACTCCCATAACATAGTAAGTTGTCATTGACATCTTTACAACCAACGTAAAACCATTTGTGTCTTCTAGTTTCTAAAATTCCTCTATTTCTTGTATCTTGAAACCTAACTCTTACTCTCCTTGGAGTCCTTCCAGTTCCAAATTACAGGATTACTTGTTCTACATCATGAGTAATCCAAGGCATCCAGAAATATATACTACATATACATGAATTTTTTTTTTTTTCAAAGTAAAATTTTTATATAAGTATCAAAAAGGAAGGATTACAACCAAAAGGAAGAAAACATAGTCTATGGAGTAAATTACACTTTGCACCCTCAAGTTTGGGTGTCATTGCAATCTCATACCACAACTTTAAAACATTGGAATGTCATACAATGAGTTACGATTTAGTTGCGGAGTCTTATACATCCGTTAAATATCTATTAGATTTATCGTTAAACGTGGCGTGTCAAAGTTTAACAAGAGGTCCAACCCCTTCTCTTCTCGGCAACCTTAGAACCAGTGCACACTCCACGTATTAGCTTTATGTCGCGCCTCCGAGGCTCTTGAAATCCAACTTGCACTCCTGAAGTCGGAGTTGTCTCCGCTAAAACTGACAACATAAATGTCACAATTGGACGGCCGATTTAGTGCAGCGGTATTGAATTGTAATCTTGTCTTGGCCCAAGACAATTGATACGGCCATACACAAAAAGAAAAATCCATGCACATGCTAGAAATTCTAGCAAAGTTCAAGTTGGTGAAAGAGTCACAGAAGAATGGTGAGTTTCCACCAACATGCAAGATTAGTATAGATAATTCTAGCTTAGGAAGTTAGTGAGATTATCTAGATAACTCTAGCATGATGTTTCCATGCTTGTCCAAGGTTCCATCCATGCCTATAAAGGAGAAGGCATCTACACCATTTGAAATAACCAAGAGAGCAAGTAATAAGAAGTGAGAGTGTCAAGAAGCAACAAAGCTACAAGAATGTTTTGAATGTTTCCTCTTGTACTAAGTTGTGATGAATAAAAAGCTTGTGTAATACTTTGAGTATTCTTTCTTCCTCTCTATCAATTCTGATGCATTACATTCTTCTCTGAGATAAACATCTCCAAAGTAGTGAAGTCTTTTAAGACTCAACGAGTAAGCGACATAAATCTGGAAGAGTGAGTTCGTCATTTAACATCAAAATTCATAGTCTTTCATTGCTCAGAGCTCCAAAAGGCAGCATATTGCCTTAAATTCATAGCATTATTGTTTAATTTCCGCATTTGAAGAAATCTCGAAAGGCTTTCAAGGGTGGCTTTGAAATGTATTTCTGATTGAATGGTTTTTTTCTTTTTTTTCAATTTACCATTGTCTCCAACATTTTTTCTCGATTTTCGCCCAAATTTTCTTGAACGGAATCGATTTTTCGAGTCTGAGATCCTTACCCGAATTCTGCCTCTTCTTGCCGCCATCAGATTTTCGGTTCTTTCTCTGCACGTCCTCGCCTTCCACAAGCCTTGAGAAGGTCCTTGAAATACCCGAACTCCTGATGTTTTTTTCCAAATTGCAGGCGGGTTTTGGTGTGGTGCTCCGAAGGTCATGATGCATCGACGTCGGCAAAGAACTTGTCATAGGAGGAGTGTGTGTGGCAGCTTGCTGGAGAAGAGGAGGTGGCCCCTTTTTTATTATTTTAAGTTATTTTTATATTTAAATTGATTTTCTTTAGTAATTAATTTTTTTTTATTTGTTAAACTTTGACCGTCATCATACTTGGTCAATCCTAGCGGATGTATGATATTGCAATTAAATCATAACTTTCAATTGTATATATTTACAGCATTTTAAAAGTTAGAATCATGAGATTGCAGTGGCATCGAAACTTGAGAGTGCAAAATGTAATTTACCCCAGTCTATGACATAGAAGATTAGTAGTCCAAACTACACACCAAGACCAGACTCATTTGTAAACAACCTACCCCTTCCCCATCGAGGCAATTGGAAGGAGCCAAGCCCACAGCGGAACCCCACTCCGTCCCACTATGAACATGAGCTAAGAAAACCCAATTACAAAATAGGGAGGTAAAACCCATTCTAACAAAATTGAAAATTGGGGCAAAGAGAAGATTATGATGATAGCGGCAATAATTGCAAGGAGGACAAGAATTCCACCAATAAACCCATGATGGTCCACTCAAAATTTGCCAAATAGTCAGCCACATGATTACCTTTAAAGAAAAATATGCATAACTCTAATGCACATAGAGAGAGCAAAGCTTCGACAATTCAGCCAACAAACCCTCAAACGCCAAGGAACACGATATTAGAAGCAGAAATGAAAGAACAGCCAAGGATGAGTCACACTCAATCCAAGGGAACATAACTCTTCTCCAAGCTAAGTTCACCGCATGGATTATGGCATACAATTCAGCTTCTAGAGACGTAGCCATCCTAAAGTAGCAAAACACCCCAGGCATGACCCAAAATGATCACGACAGATACACATGAGACAGCCAAACCCAATGATCCACGAGCAGCACCATCGTTATTCACCTTGATCCAATGTAAAGGTGATCTCCACAAAACCCTCAATAACACGAGGAGTGTCAGGACAAACCACACAAACCAAGAGCATGAAATACAAAGTTCTTCTGAGTTTTCATGTTTCCTTGCTAAGCGAATCAGTTTCGAAACTGACATTTAAACTGATCAAACTGATCAAGCTTATTTACAATTTTCACAGAGTATATTACAGTAATTTACAATATACGGCACATCTTTATAAATATCAAACTGATCAAGTGAAGTAAGATATTACTTCACCAAGTTTCAAGTTCATGACTCTTCATGAGTGAAGTAGTTTGAGAAAGTTTTCTCCTTCTTCCGCCCACACTCTCCAGTAGGTGAAATAAACTTCCGGGATATGCGCGACCTTCCAATAATCGTTGCCTTGTTCGTGTGGACTCAGCGTCTTGATAAATTATCCGGCCATATCAAAGAATTCAAGCACCTTCAGCTTCTTCAGGTGCTCAGTCCCGGATGGCACCTTCTCTAACAATTTACAGCGCCGGATATAGCTTTTCAACAGGCGGCATTGCTCCCACCTGCACCTCTATACATCTAAGTTCAGCTCAAATTCACCAATGCCTAAATATTTGAGCTTCTTAAATCCTCCAGCTCCAAAACACAATGTGTCTCCTTCAAACACCTGAGTTAATTTGAAGACCATATAGGTTTGGCAAATACTGAAGGAATACAAGCGGATTGTCCTTTAACCTACTCCATTTCAGATATAACCTGACAAGGCTGTGCAGAAGGTATCAGTGAGGCAATGTGTCCAACCGTCCTCGCAAGTATAGGCGCTGAAGCAGTAGGAGGAGAAAAGAAATGTGCTGCAGATCAGCCAGTCTCATCCTCTTCTACGAGATTATGGACAAGGCACAAAGTTTGGTCAGCTTTTCTGTGGATGAACAAAGGCCTTTCCGTCTTGTTTCCTCATATGTACAATGCCTAACCGTCTCAACTGAATTAGTTTCCCAGCTCACTTAATATGGCACCTCCATCTTGGTTTGCCTTGATGAAACAAAGCTTTTGAAAGGCAAGTTAAAACCCTATTTTGCAAGCTTAAAGCCATATTTTGGTGAAAATCTACATAATTTCAAATTCATAACGGTATACAGAAGATGAGCGTAGATGTTGAAGCTTCAGAATTTCAACTGGGAGCTCAGTAACCAGAATGCTTCAGATCCAAAGTCTCCAGGATTCTGGAAAGCTTCCTATAAATCTCAGAATGGTTTCACCCTGGTACCTTTCAAGCTTAGTTGACAACTTCAACAGGAAAAAAACATTTGAGGTGCGCTTTGAAAATCTAACACGTTAACTAAAACCTCCAGGAAAAATTGTTTGCAGTAATGGCTAGGTAACTCTGAACATAAACAGAGAACGTAATTGAGAAGCGCACCTGTTTTTCTGTACATATTACCAAAAGTTATGCATTGACAGGCGTCGGACTTCTCAGGCCATGGTATATTTTCCTCTTTAGCTATTATGGCAAAGTTCCGATCTCTTATCTTAGAGGTGATAATCTCTCGAAGAAGATCATGAACCACAGCTTTGACCCTTCCATCGGATGTGTCTCTGCCAAGCGAATCATGCTTCTATTCAACAGTTCATTGAGAGTAATCCTCACAACATCTTCTAGTGTTTTGCCTTGTTTTGCTTGATAAAACCCTCTGCCATCCATAACCGAACAAGTCTTATGTTTCGATTAGATGATCCTTGGGAAAGATGCTCAGGTACAAGAAGCAAGACTGAGATAGTAAGGCAAGTCATTAAAGCTGAGTGAAAGTACGTTTTCATGACCTTAAGTTTTGTGATTACCTTCCATTTCAGAACCAAGGCCCCATGGCCAACCATATCCCACTAGTCGATCCTGCACTTGTCTTTGGTAGCCAACACAGTGCTGACTGCACAATGGCGAGAGGCAGCCCCTCCTTACTTTCGTAAGATATGATTACTGATTTCCTCCTAAATGAGGAGGCATGAGTTCCCCTGGAATCTCTTCCTGCATGAGAAAGCCACGACTCCAGCTGCGGCACGGGCTCCAAATTAAAGACTCTACCTCCAGATTGTTGCTGGATTGTCAGAGAGCTCATCTGCTTTAATTAGTTACTATGACTCGGCTGCCACAAAGTATTGTTAGGCAAGGCATGCCAGAGAGTCCCATCCGTACAAGTTCACACATCGTCGAGAACAATTAGGTACCTCCTTTTCTGCAGGAAGTCCTTGATTGTTTTCAGCTGATTGTTGTTCATGTTGTTGGTTCCTTGCGGAACTGGCCTTCAGATGGCTTTGTGGTTGTTGAATCATGTCTTGAGGAGTTCCACAGGAGGTTGAACCCTAACAGTGATTCAAGTGCTTACTTTGAAATGCTTCTTCACTTCTGCTGCATCCTTATAATCCCTTCCCATGATCATGTGTTTGGAGAAGTTTAAATTCATCAGTGTCTCCAGCTACATCGTGAGCAATGTCTCTTAGTTACTTAACCCACACATTGACTTCCTCATCACTCTCTTCAAATACATCAACACTCAGAAGCTGTCATGCGCTCCAGTTCCCTCTCAGATAGACAATCTCTTCCTAACCCTCCCCAAAATATATAGATCATTTTTCAAAAGGTAATTACGCCTTGTCAGGCAGAAACTTTACTGTACTCTCTGCCATTAACTCTCTCTTTTCACTGTTTTGATTACCCTTTACCCATCCTTTGGCCTTAGGTGATATAAGCCAGGGCAACATATAAATATTCAAAAAAATTGCAGATGCCTTTCAGTTCAAGTAACTGAGTTGAACAAGTACCAGCGACTGGTTGAATTACTTGTGACAAAGCAATCGGATTGTACTAATTTCCAAGAGTCATATCATTTCTCAATGAAATCCATGAAACTTCCTAGAGAAACTGACTTAATTCAAAATAATCTTGACATCTTATTCACAAGAAATCAGATGTTTCCCAACAAGATGTAACTCATTGTGTAGCATGACTACAATTTTCCCAGCAGCGTGCAAAGCAGACCTTCTAAACAAGAAAAATTATTTATTTGGTTGATCTATGAAAGTGACTCGCGAAATAAACAAGTGTATTCTAAAACGGTCTAATGGAATGAATATTCATGCGAAAGAGCAAGCAGATGCTGCTGCGGTTGCGGTTGCTTCTGTAGTCGGCCCAGTCTCAGCAACTGCCGGATGATTTCATTTGGTTGTAGATATTTCGGAGACGAAGTCGGAAAAGCTGCTTTCCCAGAAAGCCTCCAGAAAGCTAAAAGCTGCTTTCATTGAAATGGCTTAGTAATAGCGTTAGTAATTGCCTAACTATTTAATCCAAATACAATAGAAACTCAGAAAAGGTCCTGTACTATCAGTGAGTATTATTCGTCTGCCAGTGACAGGTAACTATGTTGAAGAAGATGAAAAAGAAGAACAACGATCAATGAAGTACTTTCGAAAATTTTCTCGTTGCCAATTAAACGTTAGTTATTACTATTGATGAAGCATTTATCTAGTAATTTAGTAGTAACTTGCACTTTTATGTTATAATTGACAGTTTTAACGTTAACTGCTCTTTAAAAATTAAAAAAAACTGCACTTACACTAAATAAAATTTAATTCCATTGTAACTTACTCACGCAGGGGCTATATAAATCCTTGGATCTCTTCTCCAACAGCAACACAGCCAATCTAGTCAACCCTTTTTTCTGATACTGATAAAGCACAATGCCAAGTTTTCCGATATAACGATGTCTAGAGAAGTTCAGGCAATGTTTCCTTTACTGCTAGTTATGGCAGCATGCGCTGCCACGGTTGCGCCTGCGTGCCACCCCCACCGCCACTCCCGAACTTTCCCAATATCCCAGGCCTACTGCCACCTGGGATCCCAAGTCTGTTGCCTCGAGATCCCAGGCCTATTTCCGCCAGGGATTCAGGGCTACCACCGCCAGTGAACCCGGCTGAGATAGCAAAGTGTTGGTCTTCACTTCACAGCATTCCAGGGTGTGCACAGGAAATTATTACCACAATCTTCACCGATAAATTTGCCCTAGGCCTGCTTGTTGCAAGGCCTTCAATCGAAGTTGATGAGAAATGCTTGCCAGTATTCCGTTGTTTCCTTCCGTTTCGCATTGTAAGAACAACTGTGCTCCTTTGATTGCTGCTCCTCCTAATGCATTTAGTTCCGAAGCACTAGTAGGCAGTTGATCTTGTTCAATTATTCATAGCCATGCACTCATGCAGGGTTTAGGGTTTCTTTTTACCTTGGGTGCCATTTTCTTAGGCTGGGCTGGATCTCACTAAAATAAGATAATCACAGCTTATGATCTCATTAAAACAACTCTCCTCTCTCAAGTAATTGTTCTATCTTCTTATTTCGATCTATCGACCCACGAACTGATCCATGAATCCGAATCCTAATGCATGCGGATATAAATCGTTCAGCGCGAGCAAGAATTTACAACAATTAAGAACATTTCATTCACATTTCAACATCCAGCGAATTATTTAATCTCAGCGCCGCATTAACGATCATGATTCTGGGTGCAGCATCGTCTGAGGAAGCTGTGCAAAAGAGAGAAAGAATTTTACATAACACTGGAAACTGAATTACAGAAAGCACTGTTCAGCCAAGGATGAACAAGAGAAGCAAATAAAGGATGCACAATGAATGCGAAAAGTATAAACGGCGGTTTTCTGCTTTCAGCAATCGTAAGTATTTTATTTGTAATTATATGCTGATGACTAAAGAATAATTCCACAAGTAAATGAAGATACGCACGTAAATAGATTTTGAAGAAAAAAAAAGAGAGTGTAATTGCTGTTCCGTTTAATAGCAAGGACAATGCTTTCGTTAATCAGTTTCATCCATGTACCTGGTGGCGAAAAGACTGTTTTCAGGTTCATTTGCTGGAGTTAAACTCAAATTCCGCATCTAAAAGACACAGCCGGAGCAAAGCAGGACCATAGAGAAAGCATGTGGGATACTGTAGTGCGTGGCTTTAAGGAAGCGTAAAACTAGTGCAGGCACAACTTGCAGAGTCGAGATGGTGGGATCCGGCTAATTAAGAATCTGACAGGAAAATGTGGTTTACACTCTTCCACTTGAAGAATTACAAGCCATAAGGAAACCTGAAGAATAAAGTGAAAGTTGAAAGAGAGAGCTTGATAAAAACACAAAAACCTCAAGCATATATTCAGAAAAACGCATCCATCAAATACTAGAAAGTCCCAGATTCTCAAGAGCGTGCAAGGGAACAAACATACAACTGAGAGTTATCAAGGCCAAAATAATTAGACTAGTCCATAGATAGAGAAACTTGGATTTATTAGTTTTGCATTACTTTACGTCATTTTTAAACACTAGTTAATACAAACAAATATGCACGTGCACATAAGCGCAAAAGATTAACCAGGCGAAAAGATAAAAAAAGTAAACAATCAGAATAGGAACATATCCCTGATCTGAGTGGCAGGTTTCATCGAGAGCTGGAAAAGAGGAGAAAACAAATTTTTAAAAGTACAAAAAGATTATATGAAAACGCTGTTGCAGAATGTAAAAATCGCTTACATGACAAAGACAATGTAGAGAATGAAGACTTCCAACTAATAAAGGCCCAACATTCTCAGCTCTGTCACATGACTGGGGTCTAGCTCGGGGGCATTCTTATTATCTTCTCGGTCTTCTACAACATATTCCTGGCATCATAAAATTTATTGATTCAGTTGGAGAAATATAACAAATGCTAGTTTACAAATCTTGCAATCTAGAAAGGCAACAGATCAGGTGATAATACGGCATCCTGCATAAAATATAATAACAAAACTAAACTGTTTTTGGTAGTCTTGGAGTTTAGAAGTGCCAAGGGAAAGATGAATATAAAGCAAGAATTTCAAGAAAACTATCAAGGAAACTTGAGACCAAAATGGACAAAGGTACCAGTTAACTTTCAGTTGGAATAATTACAGTAATCCTCTGTCCACATATTATGTCTATGAAACATCATGTTACATGTAGAGCATACTCAACGACATAACCTAGTTAAATACAACTGAACATAAGAATTCATAACTTAGAGTATAACTGTTAGTACTCAATGCCAGTAAGATTCAGTACGAATACTTTAAAGTTCCATAGTAAGCTCAAAGTATCAGGAACTAGACCTTTGTTAATTCTTGTTTGGCAAGAACATGGTAATGACGTTCATTGATTCTCTGTCCACATATTATCGCTATGAAGAAGCCATAAAGCAAACCCACCAAAACAATAGCTAACACTGCAACAAAATAATACATGCAATTAGAGTGCAGTTAGTGTAATCAGCATGTCTTATACAGAGAACATAGATATATTATAGGGATTTCAGAGGGCAGCGAGAAGTTAGCATACCAGCCATAGTATAAAACCCATATGGGTGCTCCTCATAACCAAACATCTCCCTTAGTTCGTCTCCATAAAATTTGTATACCATCACCCCCAAGAATGCCACAATCTGATGAAAAAAAAAAAATATTCACAAAAATTCAGGAATGACAAACTAACGGGGAAGTCTTATCTCTTCTTCTTCCATAAGAGTTTGTCACTCGATAGAACTAACTGGACAACTAACAGTAATGTTGTAATGTTTAGAGTTACCAATAGTACGAACATTTAAATTTGTAATACAATTAGGATCAGTTCTAACAGTACCCTCATATAATAATTACGAAACATAACAGAACCTTGCAAACGTGTGTTACAACTGACTTTTGCTAATCTATCAACAATACTTTCTGTTTCTAATTAATTCTTCTGTGGCCCGTGCAAAGTTGAATAAAATTTAAGGGAAAATGCCTAACTTCTTTTGTTTGGGGAGAACTACCTATTTGATAAAATGAGATGAATCACATTAATTTTTTTGTAAACATACCAGCTGCACGATGATGAAAATGAATGCATGATCTCTAGCAACAAGGAACTGAAATTTCAATCTCAACCACCAGCGATCGGGAGGGACATTTGCTCGTAATATGAACACTGCCCTGCATTCTGTACAATGAGCAAAAGCAAAGCCCTCCTGAAGAAATAAGTATTTGAATAATTAATACCGAAGAAATAAGTATTTGAATAATTAATACCAAGACTCCACAAAAGAAACGTAATCTTTAGAGAAAAACATAAAAATGTTTATTTCAGTACTTTTGCCAAATTAAACAAACATCACATGAATTTCATCACAATTATGTGCAATTGCATTCTAAAATGAAATTTTTTGAAGAAAAAAAACATCTGCAGGTCACGAGGAAAGGGCAGGGATGAAGAAAGAAATAGTCACCTTTGTTGACCTCCAATTATCAAGACATGATCTATGGACATACTTCTGAGTACCTCTGCAATGGCATGGAGCAATTAAGTCTTCCCCTGAAAGATAAATAAACACACGATAAGATATTTGAATTTCCTAGCCATCAAATAATGATAGACCAAAAAGGTACTGAACTATGATTACTTGTCACCAGCAAGTTACATGTGTATCCTCCACATCATCTAAACCATTTCACGAAAAACTAATGGTGACAGTAAACTGAAGATACAAAAAGAAATGCCAGGAAATATAGAAGGACCTTCTTCAGTATCAAGGCAAATACGGCACTGTGGTTGCTCTGGGGTCACCAACTTAGAACTTTCATTGACGTCAAAAATTTGTGATTCTTCATCAGTAGCAGGACAATCACCTAGCACAGCTGTAATTTCACAAGAGGATGAAGATTCTGCGGGTCTCTGTGAAATGTCAGACTGACATAAGATGGGTTCACATTCTGTAATATCTTCCTTATGACTATCATTTGATACTAATTGCATTGCGAAGAATGTCGAGTCAGGAATACAAAGAAAAAGTCATCGCCAGTGCTATAGCTCCTACAGACCATTTCGAAAAAACCTATAAAAAAATAGACGAAAAGTACACTGGTTAGGGACCTGCACTACATGCCAAGTTGTTGTTACTAGTTCTGTGGAAATTAAAATCATGTTCCAGTACTAAAAATAATAATTTGACATTCCAAACTGCTCTAACAACTTTCAATAAAACATCCATATGCTCAAGTACGAAATATATAGTGTTTTGAGTACCAAGATCCTCATAACAACATCGGCAGAAATTTCGAGGATTCAAAATAGCAAAATGTTATGGAGAGACCAAATACCAATCAAGAACAAGCAAAATTTTTAAGCAAAATATAATATGTTTGTGAGAAAATAGAAGCATAACAAACAATTATTACCGATTACGCTGATAGGTACTACGATTCCAAGCTCTTGCAACCAGCCTAACATATAACATGGCCTAATTACTTGACTTATGATGAAAACTGTCATCCCTCTCTGTTTTTATTTATAGAAAAAGAAAAGACCCTTTGAATTTTCTTAAATGGATAATCCATTTCTCAGTTTAGCCATGATAATTATATATAATTAGAAAAAATTCTAACTTTATTAATCTGTATTAGCATCAACTTCAGCTCCAGCTTTCAATTTCCTTAACTTGGAGTCTAATTCCATACAAAAAAGCCTCATTTCTTTTCTTCCCAGAAAAATAAATAAATAAATCAAGCATACGATTAATAAATTTAATATATAATCAAAACCCTAAAAATGTGATTAAAAAATACAAATTTCTCATCAAAAGAAACACAATTCAATCAACAAATTAACAAATTTCGAGCAAAGATTGAAAGTTTATGAGATCAATTAAGGGGCTGACCTGAAATTTAGCAGTACGGGAAAAACGCCATGGGACTGAAACAATGCAGGCATTGATTGGATGGGGAATTTGAGAATCGAATTCTAGGGTTCTTAGTTATGAATTGAAGTGAAGCGGTGGACTTTCAAGGATCCGAGGATGATTGACAAAATTTGGGATTTTTCTTTTGTTGGTTTTTTTTTTTAATTTAATTTTAAAATTGTATTCGGATTTGGAGGCCGGCCTTGAAAAGTAAGCAGGCAGTTTGCGCGCTTGTGGGTGGGTGGTGGGTGCAAATAGAAGTTGAGCAAATTAGCAATCATGGAATGATAAACAATCAAATAAATGAGATTTTTTTAGTAGATCGATAGCATTAGGAGTTAAATATGTAAGTATCTAACTTATAATTTATGCGGTTGAATTTTAGATCTCTCTTACAAGTAGAAAAGAAAACAATTGTGTCACATTCTGAACCGGTTTCGCCGTAACACGATATTGGTCCGCTTTGGGTCACGTCCTCACGGTTTTGTTTTTGAGAACTCACGAGCAACTTCCCAGTGGGTCACCCATCATGGGATTGCTCTAGCCGGAGTTCCAATGGAATCCAAAGCCAATGAGCTCCCAAAAAGTCTCGTGGTAAATGGAGATGGGCATGTACATATAAGGCACATCACCCCCTCTCCGTTGGTCGATGTGGAATGTCACAATCCACCCCACTTAAGGAGAATCCCAGCGTCCTCACCGGCACATCCGCACCGAACGGCAGAGTGGCTCTGATACCATTCTGTCACATTCTGAATCGACTCCGCCCTAGCACGATATTGGCCAGCTTTTGGCCACGCCCTCATGATTTTGTTTCTGGAAACTCACGAGCAACTTCTCAGTGGGTCACCCATCATGGGATTGCTCTAATTAACTTCTGAGTTCCAATGGAATCCGAAGCCAGTGAGCTCCGAAAAGGCCTCATGCTAATTGGAGGTGGGCATGTACATATAAGGCACATCACCCCCTCTCCGTTGGTCGATGTGAAATGTCACAAATTGAACCATAGTGCTAGTGATTGGTGTATTTATTAACTTTGATGCTCTATTACGCAAAGGTAGTTAAATGTGTATTACTAATACTATTATCTAGTAGTATTTCTCAGCGTTTATAATTAAAAGTTTTAGATTCAATTTTCGTAGATGATGAGTTCAATACCACATTATTATAGCGAGCTTATTGTGTAGTTTAGCCCAATTTCTTTTACTTTGTAGTGTAGGATATCTTTCTATCAAAAAAGTAATTGAAGGTGTGTGAAATTTTGTTCTCAGGCATATACCTAATTTGGAAAAAAAAAATCAAGAGTTTTCTCTTTTTGCCATGTAATGACAAATAAAATAGGTGAAACGTTATCACATAGGTAGAACGTGTGCTCATGTTCTTTGTTGCACATGGGCTTTAGATCATTATATTATAATAATTCTGCCCTCTTATTTAAAGGAGCAAAGTGTAATATATATATTCATAACACTATAATTTAGATACAAGATTTAACACAAGTTTTTAATAATTAGATGAAAATTATATTAATGGCTGAGATTAAATCTCAGAACTAATTTTATTTATATTATTTTTATAATACTTTTACACAAAAATTAATTAGTTTTATCAATATAATAATTAATTACACATTCCCCAAATTAACCAAGCAAACTGCAAGCAATATTGAACAAATATGAGAAAAACTCTTCTTCTACCATTGCATTGCAGATCAAGCATTCAAGCTAAATCCATTTCCTTGTTGCCGACAACGCCAGCCCAAATTTTAGGAGAAATTGGATGTGGTCTCCATCTATGACACGACACTCTTCTGCGCTGGAGCGTTTTGTTACCCTGATTCGAATCAGACTGATTTGAAGTTTTTGTTTAGTTTTTTGGAGTTTTGGCTTTTTAAGCAATCTTGGATAAATTTATCAGTTTTCGCAATGGGTTTTTACTTTTTAGTTAGTTAGTATTCATGTTCATATGAACGATTTTAATTCTGCAGAGAACAATGTCAAACGTTTTCTGCAAATAGACAAATGAATGGATTTAGAGTTAGAGATTGATGTCGTTGGAGATGTGGATTCAAAACTAAAAGTGATCGATAGAATGGTGAAGAAATTGATGTCTATTTTTTTTAATATAGCGAATTGACATGGAAAGTGGAGTTTGTTCTACAAAAATTGCAGCAAGATAATGCTGCTAGAAGACAACAAACCAACAGTAAAGCAGCAGCAGCAAAAGGAACGTAACTCAAAGAGCAAAAACCCCATGAAATAAGCCTCCTAAAATTCACGAACAGCTAGAAGAAATATATGGTCTCACTTTTTAATTTGGGTATTTTTTTTCAAACTCTTGCGCTGCCAGAGTGAAAGAATGGAGAAGCAAAAGAAGAAGAGTTATATTCTTCTTTCAATGCTCGGATATACTAGTTGGTTATTGTGCAATAATAATAATTTATGAATAAAAATAATATTTTATTTTGGATAAAAGTAATTGAAGAAAATAGTAATTATCAATTAGGTTTTAAATTAAATCTTAACTATTGATAGTGAGTTAATCTAATGGTTGAAAACTTGTGGCTAAATTTTGGTATCATGGATTGTTATATATTTGTCTTTATTTTGTTAGAGAAGGTTTAGATTCGACTCACATAATTGATAATGACGATGCATACTTGTGAATAAAGTCTCGTTATAATGTTGTAGTTTTGTTAGTGCATTATAAGTATCCTATCATTTGTTAGAAAATTAAGGAATCGAATGATCAAGGAAATTAACCAAACTAGAAAATAAAAGTCAAACATATAAACAAGGCGGGATCAGTGATGATGAGCATAATTGAGGAGGACATTTAACTTATTTAATTTTTGTTAGTTTATATAATATAATGGTGATATAATGTATATGTTTGTCTGCAAAAATGTACAGTTTATAGGGACTGAAGTAATTCAAATTTTTGCTGCATAAATCTCAATTAAGACAAAGCAAACATTTACAGTGACAAGAATCTCTTCGATTTTCAATCAGAAAATTGGGACAATATTGTGAGTGTGCAAAGAATATTAATTGTTACAAAATAACAAAAATACTCATTCACTTTTACTGCATGCAGGTCTTCAAGTAGTTGAGGGGTAAAAAAAAAACCCATCTGATGAGAGATGAATCTTAACGGTCAGTTAGCAGAAAGGATGTTAGAAGTAATCACTTGCAGCTTCAAATCTGTGGTAAACCCAAATCCTGGGAGGTAAAACCAGTGCATCTTTTACAGTTTGACTGCTCCTGATTTTCTCTTTGTTTTTGCATTTCTGTTATGTATTTGTAATGAGAAAAATCTACTGAGACTTAGCACCACAGTTGCAGCATCTTTCTATGAACCACTCTAACCTGTTTTCAGAAGGAAATATTATTAGTCAAATTAACTGAATAAATTGAAAGAAAAAAGTTATATGGTTAACTTTGCGGAATAGTTGCAAGGGAGCTTGTAACTCAGTGTTTAAAACCATTAATCCTCGCATGCAAAGCCCTGTGTTTGAATCTCCTTCCCATTATCGCTAGCATAAAAATAGAACAAATAAAAAACTATATGAAACAGTTGAAGGGGTTGACTTTCTTAACTACCAGTCAACTCATAGGTAGGTTAATTTCCTTCTGTGGGTCTTCATACTTTTTTTAACAATCTACATTTTTCACTATTGACTGTGTTGTGGTTGTTTTTTACCTGTGTGTGTTTCTACGTTTGCTCAGCTTTGACTGGTTGGTCAAGGATTTTGGATGATTGGATCAAAGAAAGTAAATCAGTGTGGATTTAACATGATTCTCAAATAAAAGGGAGTAAAAAAGTAAAAACCTACCAGTCAAAATCCCCAGTCAAGATCATCTGCAGTTGCCCGAATTTGAGCATTTCCCATTTAAATGTTGAAAAAATCAATATTTAAAAACTAATAATTCTTTTATGTTTTTGTAATTGATCATTCCTGCAAAAACTACACCGATTGAAAACTCTGAAATTCTAATGCAAAAATACATGTTTCGATTAAATTAATCTATTATTTCATCCAATATGGTAAGCAAAAATTTGACTAAGAACTACTTGATTCCCTTAAATTCTAATGAGATAGAAGGGACTTACAAGTCTACAAGGCATGAGCTCTTGGAATCCGAATCCTCCGGCGGTCTCCGATAATCCAACGAGAATGTCGATGGCACTGCAGGACTACTAGAACGCTGCTGATCATGAGGCAAAAGAGGGAGGTTCTCCGTGGACGCGTGGGTCGAGGGAGGCGGAGAGAAAGGAGGCGAGGGGGAAGGAGACGGCGAGAATATGTACCTTTTGTTGCCGGGTCCTACACTGATTGGAAGTGGAGAGGGAGGTGTTGGAGGAGATGATGTTGGAGAAGCGTAGGCTTTTTTCTCATCGTCCTCCTCCATTGAAATATTTTGCACAACATGCAAACTAATGTTCTCTGATCTCCCTCTCTCTTTCTTGGCCTTGGAAGTATGTAATTAGGACAATATGTCCCTCTGAGGCAAAGTCGTCACTTTCCCGGGAGTATTTTTTGTTTGAATCTTAGGTATAACCTAACGGTCATGAGCATGCTCCTCAGCTGCTTATTCCTTGTTGCATGCACATATTTGCATACCAATTTGGTAAGCTCGTTTACTTTTCTGACTAGGTTTTTGGTTGTACTTGTTACTTTTGCGGCTTTGACTAATTTTGTATTGTTCATGTTTACTTAACAGAATTAGAAACGTAGAAACTGAAGAAATTTAGGAATATGGAAAGTAAGGAAAGTGAATCGGATTGACTAGTCTCACACAACTTATATGATCATAATTTTTAAGTATTGGATTACGAACTGTAAGGAGAAACTCACATTTTTTCTAATTTCATGTGTAAATAAACACATGAACAATTAGGAATTGAGGCATGTTTACTCATCATGAGAAGGAATGAAGATATATGAAGGATTGGGTACATGATAAACATACCCCGGAAATCCAAAATCAATGTGAACCACTTTTTTTTTTGTTTCATTTTTTTAGGTGCACATGAATTAGAATCATACACATTTCTTTTAATTATTAGTTTTAAGTAAACACATGAATAAAAATAATACTTATTCCTTGTTAAATGATTTCTTAAACATGCCTCGAAAATATTTTAACACTCATATTTTAGTAAAAGCACGCGTATTGTAGCTTAGTTGGACACCAATCTTGTTTTCAATCGGTTTGTACCAAGGTCCTAGTCCCCATGAATAAGTACAGATTTTTTTCCAGGTTGATCAGAAACTGTGACCTACTAAATTAAGATTGATCAGAAATTTTCAATAGAGAATGAGAATGAGAATGAGATGGTATTTTAATTTTAATGAAATTTCTGATCACGAGAAAAAAAATCCTATCAGGTCTTGTCACAAACTGAGATTTTATAAAAGTTACATATATTATATTATTCTATGCTCTTTCATTTACACTTGATCTTGACCAAAAAGTCCGAAAAAGGTAGTTAATTGTTGGAAGATTAGCTACTTTGATTACTTTTAAGGTTTTGGTTGCACTTTTAGGAGGTTTACTCAAATTAAGATTTGAAAGGATTTTAAAAGACTTTAGAATCAGGCTGTAGTCAATTAGAATTTTAAATGGATTCTAAAAGACTTTGAAATCATAGTGTAGTCAAATTAGGATTTATGAGGATTTGAAAGAATACATCTAAAGCTAGGTGTAGTCAATTAAAATTTTAAAAAATTGCACACGTGTGGGTGTAGTGAGAATGCCATAGATTTCCTAGGATTTTATTGGATGAGGGATTTTGATGGATTTGAGGGTGGGTGGTATAAATACAAAAGGCTACAAAGAATCCAACCCTCCCCCTTGAAATTTCTTTTCATGCTAGAGAGATAGAAAAGGAACAGTCTTCCTCCATCTCTCAAGGTATTGCTGCTTTTCTCTTCAAAATTTGCAATCAAAAGATCCATTTTCTTCTTGTTCTTCATGTTTTTGTTTCTTCAATCCATCTTGCGCGCTTGATTCTGGACAAATTTTGAGATTATTTTTCCGCTGCTCTATTCATCGAGGTAGTATATTTTTTTCATGTTTTTCGATTGTGCTTCTTCTGCTACTGGAATTACAATTGTGATTTGTATTGCCTTGAAGGCTGATGCCCATAAAGTTTCTTTATTTCAATTGTTTTGTTGATAAATTGAAGGTCGATGCCATTACATCTGATTTCTTGACGGGACGATTACCATTTGTTTCGTCTAGATTTGATATTTGTAGATTGTTGATCTGTGCAATTTGGATTTTTTATGTCTTTTTCTTCATCTGGGTTGTTCTCTATGAAGTGATTCTGAATTCTGGGTTGCATTTTCTGCGATTTCTTCATCTGGTTTTTTCATAGTGAAGTGATTCTGAGTTATGGGTTGCATTTTGCTATTTGGGTTACGTTGTGTTATGATCTTTACTAAGTAATCAAAATTGAAAATTTTCTTTGGGGAATTAAATCCTGGCAACAACAACAACATTTTATAGGTTGAAATTTCTCCTGAGGTTTGTGGAATCATGTTTTGGGGTAAGAACATCATAGGAGGGAGGAGAAAGGAAAATGTTTTCTTTCATGTGTTAGTTATTCAAAAAGAAATTTATCTGAATAAATGATTAAAAAAAAGTCTATACAAATCCATCAAAATCTATAAATAAAATCCATATAAATCCTTAAAAATCTATGTAAAAATCCATACAAATCTTGAAGATTCTACAAATTATGTAAAATCTATCACTTAAACAAATCTCTTAAATTCCTTTAAAATCCTAATTTCTGTAAAATCTATATCAATTTCTTCCATAAAATTGTTATTCTAATCAAATTTGAGCATAAAAAAACATAACTACCATTTCTCTCTCTGCAACCCAATCTCCCCTCTCTCTGCAACCAGCCTCGCCACCACCACTTGCAGAACCCAAACAACAAATCCCCACAAACCCAACCCAAACGACAAATTCCCACAAACCCATTTATTAAAACCCCTCCGATTCGATCTCTCATAGCCTAATTTGTTGTGAGCATTTTGGTGCTTTCCTCACAACCCCGTCGATCTGCTCCCGGAGAAGAATCAACAGTCGCCACTGCCATGTTTCTGCTCGACTGGTTCTACGGCGTCCTCGCTTCCCTTGGGCTGTGGCAGAAGGAAGCCAAGATTCTGTTTCTGAGCCTCGACAATGCCGACAAGACAACCCTCATCCACATGTTGAAGGACAATGTTTGTTCTCTTTCTTTTTTCGTCCTCTTTCTTTTTTCGTCCTCGTTTTTGGGTTTTCGAGGTTAGATTTTGATGGGTTTTTGTTGTTTTTGATGAATGTGTGTGAATGCGAGGCTGGTTGCAAAGAGAAAGAGGGGATGGAGAGAGTAATGAAGAAGAAGATGGGATTGTTTGTGTTGTTTGCAACAACATTCCCTCACATATATTGTATCGGTATGGTATTAATATAGTGTAGACATTATGGATATGATATCCATATGGTATTGATATAGCTTAGATATTGTTAATACGTTGTTTATATGGTATCGATATGGTGCAGATATTGATATGGTTAAAACTCATAAGGACAGTTACGTTTTCCCATGCCCAAATTTGATTATAAGAACAATTTGTGAGAGGGAAATCAAAAGTGCAACCAAAATCTAAAAAGGGATCAAAGTAGCTAATTTCCCTTAATTGTTTAAGTCTATGATGCATAGTGATTCTAATTAGTTCCTCTTTTTCATTTTACTAAAGAAAAGATGATTCGAAAATTAGCTACTTTGATCCCTTTTTGACATTTGGTTGCACTTTTGATCTCTCTCCCGTAAAATTGTTGTTCTAATTAAATTTGGATATGAAAAGACGTAACTATCCTTTTTGAGTTTTAACCATATCAATATCTGCAATATATGCATCATATCGATACCATATAAATAACGTATCTACGCTATATCAATACCATATGAACATAGTATCCACAATATCTGCACCATATCGATGCAATATAGGTGGTGGGGCTGATTGCAGAGAGAAAGGGCAATTATGTCTTTTCATGCCCAAATTTGATTAGAATAGAAATTTTGTGGGAGAGAAATCAAAAGTGCAACCAAAACCCAAAAAGGGATCCAAGCAGCTAATTTCCCAAGATGATTTGCACACACACTCTTTTTAACTTCTCACAACTCTGTTTAACTTCTCACACATATTTGAGTAAGTCAAATAGAAACGACGACCAAGATTAAACAAGAATATGTGATAGCTTAAAAAATGTGTGTGTTGACCAAAAGCAGAAGTGTTATATTTATGATTATCCTACTACATTAGAAAATAGGTTAACACAAGCTTTTTAGTGGCCACATTTTTCTTAACACATGCTTAGTTGCCAAAATTTTCACACTTTTCATTATTGAATCTGAAAGACCGTTTGGGTTCATGTATAGTCACACTACTTTCATTACTATAGCTTGATATTGATTTCATTTCATTCGTGTGTCGAGTGTTTATATATGTGTACATGGTGTACATTGTACAACATTGTATTATTACTATGTATACATGTTCTTATAATATTTGGATGTCTTTTCTGTTTCAATATTTAAAATGTTGGAGGAAACTAAAATCTGCAATTTTTTTACTCAAATAAAAGAGTCCAAAAGTACAAAATATTTTTTTTTTGTAGATTTATTTACGATTTATCTTGAATTTTTTTTATTCTGAATTCTTTGCGTTTTGTTTTGCTTATTTTTTCCAATTTTTTTACAAACAAATTTTAAGTAAAATTGTAAAACACATAATAACACTTTTGGAGGATTGATCCAAACAAGGGCCAAAACCCTTTGCAGCCAAACAAAACTCGAGTAAACGGAAAAAACAACAAAATTTTTACAAATTATATACATACCCAGGCCAAACAAAATGCAACAATAGAATATTATAAAAGAACATTCATGTGCACAGGATTCTTGTAAAAGTCTAAAATTCAAGTAATTGTTCGAAATAAAACCCTTTTTAATTCTCGATTCTTAGGCCAAACACTAGTATAAAACAACATCGCATCCAAAACTCATTCCAAGATTCACAACAATCATCAATAAAATTCAAGTAATTAGAAAGCAAAAATCGAAGAGGATTACCTCCGAAGTGGACAAGATAGCGGTGGACATCTGAAGGCCTTTGATTTGGCGAGTGTCAGCAGTGGTGGTTGGTTCAGTTGGAGGTAAAGGCAGAGCGACCACGTTTTTCGAACTGATGACGAATGATCGAGTGGCGATTGTGGTGGGGGTTGTGGTTGGAGGTAGAGGTGGAGGCGAAACACAGTGGCAGTGGGGTGAACTGAGAACCGTCGCATATGTATTCGTTAATGCACACAAGATTAAGCAACAAACGGTTTATATACTCTACTAACTCACATTGGGCATGGTTAGCTAATTTTGTTAAATTCAACGAAATCACACTAACTGACACGTGCACTTCCCACCTCTTTCTTGTTTAAAGCTAACTTGGAAAATTTTTGTTTGCTGTTTGGGTTGTTTGGCAATTCTGGTACTGAACGATGTCACACTAGGTGACACGTGTTATTTTCCGGCATGTTGCAGTTTTGTTCAAAGCCCACTTGGTATCCTATAGAGAGCTAGTTAATGATACAGATTGAAATACGGCTCAAATCGGCTTGAGATATGGCTCAATTCACTAAACATAGAGTAATTGAGTTTTAGTTGGGTTGTGTTGCTCGCGGAGACGCTATAATTCACGAGACCTATGTTGAAATGAAAAACAATTTACTTCACAATATGTTAATAAAATTGTCGTAACCATTACAATTGTTTATGTTGTTTTTCCGTCTTCATTGCAATGCACTATGTGCTATGTTATTATCGCATATTGAATTTTGTTTATAACTTGGCAGCCGAGAAGATTTCACGAAATGTTTCTCTTGTAAGCCTAGTGAACCTGAAGAAAAATTAAAGTCCAAATAGTTGAAAATGCAACAACTATCAGCTGGAACTGTCCCGTTCTCCCCTTAGTTTCGCAACTCCTTCGCAAAGTTCTATGCCGACAATCTCACAAAATCCCACATCGAACATATGACATAATACAATACAATTTATATACATATATATATATATGATATTTTACTCCTAATATCACCGAGACTTTTTGTGATAAAACTCAACACCTAACAATAAATGGTTAAGTTGAGACAATATCGTTGATAAACTTGCATGGGCCTACAAAGTTTATCAAGTTGGGTGTCCAACCCCCACCCATAATAGCAAACATAAAAGCTCCATATCTAGTGTTGGAGAGCCATCACGTCTTCTAAAGAAAATGCGTGCACCTGAACCTACTAGGTCCATGAACCACACCGCCCTGAATCTTGAGGATGAAGTAATCAGTACTTTGTGTTGCTCTTGAAAATTTTTGTGCTGCTTAGCTCAGCTTAGGCTTCTAAATTAGAAGCGGATCCACGAGGGGTCAAGGTGGGTCAGTTGACCCCTTGGATGTCTACAAGAAGGTTGGGGAGAGCCATGGATGACCCCTTGATTTTCTGGGCAGCGGGCATGTCGTGCACATCAGGTGTTCAATGAAATGTCTGAACCAGCATCACTACATCAGGCAGCAAGCAGATGTGCGCTGCGCGCGCGAGGTTTGAAATTTTTTTTTTTTAAAACCTAGCCAAAACGACGTCGTTTTAAGCCAGGTTTAATAAAAATAATAATTTCAGCGACTTCTCAAATACAAAAGTCGAAGAGGGTGAGTCTCTGAGTCAGCTTATCTCCTTCCATCTTCGTGCTGTGTTGTGTTGTGCCTCCCTCCCTCGGCTCACCGACTACCTTCGTTCGCTTCAATTTTTGGTAAGTTAATTTGAAACCTTCTCTATAAGACTATTAGATTTTTCAATTTCATGTCTGCTCTAGCCTCTAGCCTCTAAGGATTTAGGATTTGAAAATTTTTAGGGTTTTTTGTTTATGGATTCATTATTGATGCATAAGTTGTTAGGTTGAAAGTTGGAACTCGGGACAATAGATTAGGAATGGGGTAGGTTGAACCGTTGAAGTCCAGTGGTGTGACCGTGAGTGCAAATGTGCAATAGAAAAATAGATAGATAAGATAAGGATGTTCCAGACTCAAGTGGTGTAGCCGTGTAGGTTGAACCGTTGAAGTCCAAGAGAGAGTCTCGAATCAAAGAATTGTGAACGATTAGCAAAAAGGTCTACAACTAGATTAGCTAAAGAATAAATTAGAAGAAACATTTAGCCAATTACAACAGCTTAAAACTAACAGTACTTTAACATGTCAATTTTATGAGGTAACAAATGCAACATACGTACGTGGTTTGTCGCAAGCTAGAGTTCGATTTTGTCCTTAGAAAGCAAGAAAGGGGTTGCCATAACTCATGCATTGTTACTTATGATGAAAAAAGTAAAATTACCACTAGTGAATTTTATGAACTAAGGCTGCTCAAGAACTTGTACCATTTCTACCCATTTCTTACATTAGGATGTTAAGAGGAAGACCGGAGGAATTGAAATCCAATGCGAATTTCCTCACAGATGATAACGAACTGAGATCCAATTCCATGGTTTATTCAACACCCTTTGGTTTATTCTTGAACAAAAGTCGAAGTATTGCTACATTATAGGTCATTATTGTTTCTATGTTCCATTGGTATTTGTATAATTTAATTGATTTTTATGTGTGTGTTAATTGATATTGTAGAACTATGGAACGATATTACAAGAGGAAATTTGCAGAAGTTAGTTCAGGGTCTACAAATACTTCGGGTAGCTCAAGTCATCCTATTGGTTCAAGTTCAAGTAATCCAGTTAGTTCAAGTTTTCCTTTTAGTTCAAGTATTCCGGTTAGTTCAAGTGTTCCAGTTAGTTCAAGCTTTCCTATCAGTTCAAGCATTCCAGTTAGTTCTAGCATTCCGGTTACTTCTAGCACTCCGGTTAGTTCAAGCATTTTAGTTAGTTCAAGGCTAACACAAAGTGAAATAGACTATATTTTGTCTAATATTCCAGCAGGTCCTGGACTACGTACTCGAATTATAAATTATCATCATAATATTCGGGATGAGGTTCGAAGAGCGTATCTACTAAAGAAACCTACTCAACTTAAAAGTCATACTTACCCACAAAGTGAACAAGCAGGATCTATGAGACACTTCATTGAAAAATGGTATGACAAGAATGATTGGTTGGAATATAGTGTAGCTAAAGATAAAACATATTGTTTTTATTGCTATCTTTTTAAATCCGATTTTGATCATTCGGGGAACGACTCATTCACTGAGAAAGACTTTAATAAATGGAAGAATCGTCTTGAGAGGATTCAGATGCATATTGGAGAGGTGAACAATGTTCACAATAAATGTAGAGAAGCAGCACACAATCTGATGAAGCAAGACACACATATTGAAACGATTGTGATTAAACAGTCCGACCAAGCTCAAAAGGAATATCTCATTTCCTTAAATGCATCACTTGAGTGTACTAGGTTTTTGTTGCGACAAGGGCTTTCTTTTCATGGACATGATGAAAGTAACACTTCACACAATAGAGGGAATTATTTGGAGCTCTTGAAATTTTCTGCTAAGCATGATGAGAAAGTTCATCCTTTTGTGTTAGAAAATGCTCTAGGGAATCTCAAGTTACTAGCTCCTACGATTCAAAAATATATTGTCAATTCATGTGCCATTGAGACCATTAGTACTATTATGCGTGAAATACAAGATAGTTTCTTTTCTTTATTGGTGGATGAATCGCGAGATGTTTCAATAAAGGAGCAAATGGCGGTGGTTTTGCGTTATGTGGATAAAAAAGGGCAAGTAATGAAAGATTTGTGGGTATCCAACATGTTACGGACACCACATCAAGTAAATTGAAGGAGGCCATTGACGCATTCGTTTCTTTCCACAAATTGAGTTATTCTAAGCTCCGGGGACAAGGTTATGATGGAGCTAGCAACATGAGAGGTGAGTTTAGTGGCCTTAAAACAAAGATTTTGAGAGAACAACCTTGTGCATTTTATGTTCATTGCTTTGCTCATCAACTTCAATTGGCACTTGTGGCTGTGGCGAAGAAAAATATTGAAGTTGCCACTTTCTTCTTTTTGGCTAATAGTGTGGTTAATATTGTCGGCGTTCGTGTAAGCGTCGTGATGCACTTAGAGAGCAACTCTAAAAAGAAGTTGTGGAAGTTTTGCAAAATGATTCGCTTCTAACGGGTCGGGGCTTAAATCAAGAAATTAGTCTCAAACGTGCCGGTGATACACGTTGGAACTCACATTATGGCACTTTGCTTAGTATGATTCACATGTTCTCATCGGTGGTGAAGGTGCTTCAAATGGTTGTTGAGGATCGTAACAATGATAGTGTGGGTGAAGCAAATAGGTTATTGTAGGAAATACAAACTTTTGAGTTTGTGTTTAACCTATTTTTGATGAGATCGATCTTGGGAGTGACAAATGATTTGTCACAAGCATTACAAATAATAGATCAAGAGATTGTGAATGCAATGAATTTGGTCAAATCATGTAAGCAACAACTCCACGACATGAGGAATAATGAGTTTAATCTTTTAGTTGATCGAGTAACTTCTTTTTGTGAGAAACATAATATCCATGTTTCTAAATTGGATGAGCCATACATAATTGGAGGGAGGTCAAGGCGTAATGCTCCAACAATGACTAACCATCATCATTATCGTGTGGAGCGCTTTGTTTATGTCATCGATGAGCAACTTGCAGAATTAGATAATCGCTTTGATGAGGTAAATTCTGAGTTGCTTATTTGCTTGACTTGTTTGAGTCCGGATGATAATTTTGTAGCTTTTGACAAAGACAAGCTACTTCATCTTGCTCAATTTTATCCTCAAGATTTATTGGCGTTGGATCTAATGGCACTTGAAGATCAACTTGGGCTTTATATTAAGCATATGCGTACGTGAAATGACTTTTCACAATTGCATGGGATTAGTAGCCTTGCAAAGAAAATGGTTGAGACAAAAGTGCATCTACAATTTAAATATGTATATTTGTTTATTACATTGGCTTTGATTTTACCAGTTGCAACTGCTTCAATGGAGAGGGCATTTTCTGCCATGAATATTATTAAGGGTCCACTCCGTAACAAAATGAGAGATCAATGGTTGAATGATACTTTAGTTGTTTACATTGAGAAAGATGTTTTTTCTTGTATTGACAACGAAGCTATAATGCAACGTTTTCAGAATATGAAAAATCGTCGTGGACAATTGTAACTTATAATTTTTTTATCTTGAATTATGAATGGATATATTATCATTTAATTTTTCATTGTTATTTTCTTTTAAATTTTTTTATTATGTTTAAATCTTTACCCCTCGGAATAAAATTTCTGAATCCGCCACTGCTACCTTCCACCCTACCCTACGCATCTAAGGCATCTTAGCTGACCCAAACGTAAATCTTGGGTCGGGTTCGCAGATTAGTCTGCCCATGCTATAAAGCTTGACGATTCCACGGGCCCACCATTTATAATCTTATTCAGTGTTAAAAGAACCAGAGTCTGCTAAACTCCTTATTAAATCAAGCCAAACTCAGATCACAAGGACTAATGGGACATTGTAAGTGGGCCCCCACCCCACCACTAGGGGCATAATTGGAAAAGAAAATATTAAAACGACACTCATGATATTAGTCTTCTCTTCTCCGAGAGTCAGTCAATCAACGATAAAAAGAATCTGAGCTCAGTCTACACTCTCAGAAATCACAGAGAGAGAAAGAGAGAGAGAAAGAATGGGGGAGACGAAGACGGTACATTCGCCATTGGTGACGTACGCTTCCATGCTATCGCTGCTTTCTCTCTGCCCTCCCTTTGTAATTCTACTGTAAGCTCTCTGTGCAAATCTTTCGTTTTGGTTTTTTGTTTCGGGTTTTACTTTGTTTGTATGAAAAACGAAATGAATTTTGCGTTTGATTGTGTTGGGATTGAGTTTTTTCGAGGGATGGTGATACGGGGAATAATGGGTTTTCGTTATTTCTTTGGTTTAGTGGGAAAAATAGGGTGATTGAATCCGAATCTCGTATTGGTTTTTCGTTTTCTTGTTTGTTTCCATAGAAAATTTTAATTTTCTGGGAAAATATGATGTTTTGAGCTGGAAATAGTGCAGGGACACGTTTAGTTTTGTCCCTTTTTTTCTAAGCTATGAAGAATTTGTCTTCTGCATTAAAAGTTTGAGGATTCGTAGCGTTGAAAGAAAGAGATGCTGCAGTTGCAGATATTAAATCTTAGTAAGTGTCAGATTATTAGATCCACTGATAACCTGATTGCTTAGTTGCAACGCCGTAAATAACTTAACATTAGTACAGCTAACAGTGAACTGTTCAATATTAGAGCATGACGAGAGTTCGTATGGGTACAAAAGTTACAGAATTTGGAGCACCGTATCAATTTATCAATGTATATGCTGTTTACTGCTACATGATTATGATGATCACGAGTGATTTAACTCAGAATCTGATACTCAATGCAGATGGTATACAATGGTACATGCTGATGGCTCTATTTTGCAAACTTGGAATTACTTGAGGCAGCATGGACTGCAGGGGTTCATCGAAATATGGCCAAGACCTACTGCCACTGCATGGAAGATTATTGCCTGTTACGGTGCTTTTGAGGCTGCTCTTCAGCTGCTTTTACCTGGAAAAAGGGTTGAGGGACCAATATCTCCAGCAGGGAATCGACCTGTCTACAAGGTGCTGGATACTTGATTTCTATATGTCAAAATTGCTTTGCCAAAGTGATCGTAAAAATATGGTTTCCAACTCCATATGTCAAACTCAAGTTATATGTCTTGAATGTTCTGGATCCTTTGGCCTTGTAAAAGTCACTAGTTTTAAAATTTGTATAACTTAAAGTCTTCTCTTGTCCTTTTTTTTCTGCATCTGGGCTTGCAGAAATGTAAGAGTATTGAATTGATAAATGTTGGCTAGTCTTTCTAGTTTTCTGAAATGGAAGGAAACTTCTACTACTTGTTCTGGGTAGTTCTGTATTCATTTTCTCCTTTCCCTTTTCTAATGTAGCTTCTGCATTTTGCAGGCAAATGGTATGGCGGCCTATTTTGTAACGTTGGCTACCTACCTTGGACTTTGGTGGTACATACTTTCTCCACGAATTCATTGTTTCCTATTATGAATGCCGTGCATCCTGGAATTCGCTTTCCTAGAAATGCTATCATAGTCTTCTTTTAGTTTCTTGGTGGGAATTATTGAGTCATTGACGCGGTGGCCTTGTAGCACCAAAATGTTTAGAGTGCATTTGATGTTTTTCTATGTTAAATTTCAGGTTTGGGATATTCAACCCTACAGTTGTTTATGATCATCTGGGAGAAATATTTTCAGCCCTCATTTTCGGAAGCTTCATTTTTTGTCTTTTCCTGTACATAAAAGTGAGGGTTTATATTTACTCCGAAATATAAGTTTATCTGCAACTTACGATTTTTTTTTTGACACAAATACGCTATGTATGCAAGGGCCACGTAGCACCATCTTCCACTGATTCTGGATCTTCTGGGAATGCAATAATTGATTTCTACTGGGTAAGTGTCATTTCTAAGTCATTTTTGCCTGGTTTCCATCTATTGTGTTCCCTGCCACACAAATGTAAGGGTGGGCAGATCTTTTCGTTTTAACTGAATATACACCCTTAGAACGTTCACATTCGGTGTGTGTCACTCTTTAATTTATTAATGATGTTAAGTTGGGCAGTGTGACTATGGCTTGTTACTTATTTTCTCAAGATATCTGTTATATCCATTGAATCGTACTAAATAAACCATGTAAAAAGTGATTCTTTCAACAAGCCAAATAATTGTGTTATCTATGATCTATATGAGCAAATGATCTGTGCTTTTCTTTTGTTATAAGCAGTTCAAAATGCACACAGAGCTGTAAACATGGTTTTCAATCAGATTCTTGATGTACTTTATCAGAATGAACAAGTCTCTCAAGAGAATTTGTGCTAATAGCATGGTCTTGCTCTATTCAGCCCTTGTGCTGCAACGCTCTTTAACTTAAACTCAGCCAAGATGAAGATTACTTTTTGATAATACTGAATTACTGGATTACCTGGGTATCTCTTTTAATAAAAGTCATCCTGATTAGACAGAATTATTGTGTTGTATACTATTTTTTCATACTCTTCAGTAGTTGATTAGTTGGATTGACTTCTTCACCAGATTTTGTTGTACTCCTTCTCTTTGTTTTGTAAAATACTTTCGTATAAAAAGAAAACTAATTACTTCAACTACTTCAATAGATTGTAGTTCATATCTGTTTACATTTAGAATTATTGTTGTGTGACTTTTTTTTAATAAGAAAAAAAAAAAATTTGTTGGATATGACCTAATGTAAAAAAGTATTATTCCCTCTTCATTTTTGTAGGGCATGGAGCTGTATCCTCGAATTGGTAAATACTTTGATATCAAAGTTTTCACAAACAGCAGATTTGGGATGATGTCTTGGGCAGTTCTTGCGGTGACCTATTGCATAAAGCAGGTAAATCTTCTTTCTTTCTGTCCTTGTCGTTTAGGTTCAACATTTCACTTCAGTCGATATATTTCTAATTTCAATAAATTACCAGCTACCGTTGTGGTTTGTTAACATTTCCATTGTTGTCCACATTTACCTTTCCATCACACAGAAAAATCTGTGTGACGGAAGGACCATGATCAAGAGTGTATTTGTTTACCTTTTAAAAAATTATTTCAACCATATTTTATCTGATATTTAATTTTTCATTTCTTGTTTTACCAGTATGAAGTTAATGGGAGAGTAGCTGACTCAATGCTTGTGAATACTATATTGATGCTGGTGTATGTCACAAAGTTTTTCTGGTGGGAGGCTGGATACTGGAATACAATGGATATTGCGCATGATCGAGGTTCACATATGCTCTACCTTTTACTTTTTCTCCCACTTTGGTTGGCACAACTGTTAGATGTTGGTATACCCAAGGATAACCTTCAGATGTGATAATATTAACCTTACTGTGTAAAGGTTATTTTTTAACCAAAATGAATTTGGTGGCCATTTGGAGGCTGATTGCGTTGATATTCGATTATCACGAGCCTGGCGTTTACCAAGTTTTTTTATAGTGCACAACGGGCAATTTTTATACCGCATCTCTTAGCAACTCCAAGATTGCGTGTTGACTATCTGTATATTTATTCTTACCCCTGTAGATTGACCCTTAGTATGCATCTCATTCAATCATGGTTTCCTCAATCTTCACTTGGTTCAATTCATGCTTCATCTCATTATGATTCATTGCACTTTTGTCTCTGGCAGCTGGATTCTATATTTGCTGGGGTTGCTTGGTCTGGGTTCCATCTATTTATACTTCTCCTGGCATGTACCTGGTCAATCATCCTATAAATCTTGGTACTCAGGTATAATAGCATCCTAATATGTGGTTTTGCCGAATAATCTATGAATCATATTAGTAAAAACGTATTTGTGCAATGGTTCTGAAGGTGTGTTCTAAGTTTGTGAACTTGTGATTTCCTTATTTTAAAAGGCTAGCTTTCTTTATGTTTTAGGCCATATACATTTTCTAAAAGTTCAATGAGCATGGGAAGAGAAAGATTAACCTTTAAAATTTGTTTATTGACAAAAAAAATTAACTACTGGTTAGGTTCTTTGTATGAATATTATGATTTTTTCTTAACATCAAAGAATTTAAATGCTTTGCATTTGGTTTCATTGCATCATGCTACAAAATTGGGATAAGATCTTGTCCTTGTGCGAGATAAGGTATTTTCAGAATTAAAGAGGACTACCTTCTGCTTAAAACGTAAAATCCAGTGGACCTCCAATAAATTAAAAAGACAAGGGAAAATAAAATTCTGTGCAAGAAAGAGAAGAAGAATGGATAAATAAAAACTTTAGGTAATGAAAGTCTGGCTGCAGTTTTGGAAAATTTGAATCAACTGGACTTTTACCGTCTGTGAAATTTCTCAGCTGAGTCATTAATCTTCTTTTCTTCCTATCATTATTTGTCACATTTCTGACAATCTTCAACCTCGTGTTCCAGCTAGCACTTTTTATTCTGGCGGCCGGGATCCTTTGCATATATATCAACTATGATTGTGACAGGCAAAGGCAAGAATTTCGCAGAACAAATGGCAAATGTTTGGTTTGGGGGAGAGCTCCATCAAAGGTGATTTTTCTCCTAAAATTTATCGTGTGACTCATTATTTGCACATTTTGAGATTATATTGGCTGACAAAAAAGACATGATTTGCCCTTCTCAGATAGTTGCTTCATACACTACCACATCTGGGGAAACAAAGACGAGCCTTCTTCTAACCTCAGGATGGTGAGTATTTCAACTGAGTATTTGTGTCAGTTCTTTTTGTCGCACATGGGGAGTGAGTTGAGCCATGCTTTTGTTGATCTCTTATTGTTTATGCACATTGCGTATTTTAATTCATGCATATACTAAGTCATTGATGAGGTGTATTGCTCTCCCTGCAGGTGGGGTTTATCTCGTCACTTCCATTATGTGCCAGAAATATCAGCTGCCTTCTTCTGGACTGTTCCAGCCCTTTTCAATCATGTAACCATTTATATCGAGTGTTTTCTTACAAAACCACAACCGGTTCTAGCTTACTTCAGTTTCCGTGCAGTTTAGCTGAACTTTTTCCTTGTTTTCGTGCAGTTTCTACCTTACTTCTATGTGGTTTTCCTGACAATCCTTCTGCTTGACCGAGCCAAGAGGGATGATGACCGATGTCGCTCCAAGTAAGCAGATACAGATTCCTGTTGTTACATAATATGCATTTCTTGGGGAATAGTGGTTTCAAATTGAAGTAATACTCAAGTTGTAAAAGCCATATAAAAATGAAACGGTTCCAAGCATTTTATGTAATGTCAAATGAGATTTTGACAAGTTCCGTTTTCAGGTACGGCAAATACTGGAAGTTATATTGTCAGAAGGTTTCCTACAGGGTCATTCCCGGAATCTACTGAGGAGTCCGAATCCGGTACGCATCGACCAGTGCGCCACGTTGAACTCGCTCTTTCTACTCACAGCTCATTTGGTGATTTGAGAGAATGCTGTGTATGATTGCTTTGGGGATGTAAGTTTTGGTGTATTAATTGTGGTATTTAGTCTTGTCGATTGCCCAAGGAAACATTAGTTTTGTATTGCTTATTAATATGTGATGTACACTTTCAGGCTTTTTTGTTTTCATTAATTGCCATTAATTTGTATGGAAAATTACGACTATACCTGGACTTTGGTATAGGAGGGAAATAAAAATAACTCAACGAAGTTCAACCTACTCCAATTTGATGATTGATGGAGAAGCAACTCTTCACTATGACTCCCTGTCCAAAAATCATGTTAATAATTTGGGTGGTGATTTTCATAGTCTCGTTTTCTCCCTCTAAACTTCTCCCCTTGTTATTGTCTTGGGAAAAAGAGGGAGAGGGAGAAAAAAGGAGTGCGAAAACCCTATAGTAACAGTTTGAATTTTCCTTTTTCCCTTCCTTTACAAGAAAAGGAATATATTAAACTACCCAAAAATAAAAACTTTGAGGGGCATTATTGTCAATTTCAGACGGTACCATTTACAAAATGTAACTTGCATGAAAAAGAAATTATGTTGTTTTGATAAATAAATATATTTTTAAATAATTTTTGTTTTCTTAATATAGAAAATAGAAAATTTAATATATAACTTTTAGGTAAAACTCACTATTTTGAAACATTCAACTTAAACCCATTGACTAACACTCCACGTACGCAAATTTACTTCAATTTTTTCTTAATACCCATTTTTACCCTGAGCATGTTAATGGTGATAGATTAGTATTCCTTAATTTCAATTTTTGTTCAATTTATTTCTGTGCTGGATTTTATGATTTATGGTTAATTCCTTAAATTAAGGTCATTACGTCCATTCCAATATATATGGTTTTTTGTTACTTTAATTCTCCTTCTATTTGTCTGAATGGAGCTTCTTCTTCTCATGTGTCCTTTTCTTTTTTTCCTTTCCAATTGGGAGTTTAGGTTAAGTTGGTTCAACTGAGAGATGAGATGAGCATTAGGGGTGGGCGTCGGGTGGGTTCGTCGGGTTAGATTTCAACCCATTGCCCAATCCAATAGGTTTGGGTTGGAATTGTTCAAACCCATTGTCACTTAGAAAACTTAGCAACCCAACTCACCCAAACCATTTTTAGCCCGGTTGGGTTGGGTGGATTCCACGGGTTGTGTTTAATTGGTTTATTTCTTATTTCTAATGTGAGTATGAGAGATAAATAATCAATAATTACGTCATACTAGGCCTAAATCATGTGAATTTGATGTTGTTATATCACTACATGTTACTAATACATAAATTTCAATATTCAAATCAAGCTTTAAAAGTTACTAAAATTCATGTATAAATCTATTTAATATACATGCATGTTTAAGAATTATTGTCATTCGGGTGGGTCGGTTTCAATCAGGTTAATAATATTTCAACACAACTCAATCCACCTATTGAACATGCGGTTGGTTTTTATAAAAATAAATAAATAAAGTTTTAATGTTTAGAACCCAACCCAACCCAACCCATATCGGGTGGGTTGGTCGGTAGACCCACTAAAATGCCCACCCCTAATGAGCATAATTCATGCAAGGTTGGCTTCACGCTTTTTCCTTGTATATTTTTGTTGTACCAGAAATATTTGTAGATTTTGTATGATTATAATCATTATATACCTTTGTCACAGGTTTACAATTCTGTTTACATGTTGTCACATGAATTAATGCACATTTTGTTGTTTATACCGTTGCTATAAGTACACAATTGTGTTTATATGTAGATTATAGTGTTGTGCTTTTATCGTATTTAGATAATGTTATTATATCTTTTCCATAGACATTTCATGATATTCTACCTCTTCTATATATACACAATTCTTAAAGTATTGTTTCTATACAATATGTAATTATTTTATTCATCATTTTTTTTCTTTTTCAATTAATCAATGGGTAGTAATTGATATATATGATGCCAAAATTGTCTATCTATTGAAAAGGTAGTATAAAAATTGATATATATTACGCCAAGAATTTCTTGGTAATTAATTATTACCCATTGAGCAGGTAGCATAAAAGATTACGTCTCCACCTATCCATGTGTTCTTTCATTTTTTTTTTTTCACTTTTGTTTAGATTTCTATCTGAAGTATATTAGATTGTTTTATATGTTTGTATAGCCACTGACATTTTTTTAATGATATGCAGGTGTACACGGTTCAATTTGTACGATCTAAATATTCAAAATTCAAATGAAAGCAAATAATTAATGCATAAAATTAGGGAATTAAATGTGTTTACCTTATATACCTCAAGGGTAAAATAGACAAAAAACCTAGGTCAACAAGCATTAAATACCAAAAAAATTGATTAGGATATTTTTCAAAAATAGGTGTGTTGACTGGGTGTATAATAAAATGCAAGGTTAGAGCCCCTAGATTATTGACATAGAGTTTACTAGAAATTCTACTATACAATTGAGGACATATCTCTCTTTTTATATCTTTTAATACGTAATCTTTTGATTACAAGCGATATTATTCTTCTAATCTATATACTATTAATTAAGAGAAGAGCCTTTTTCAACTTCTTTTATAAAATACCAATTATGTCCCCACTTTTCCAATTTCTTAAAGATATCTACATCAAACTACAAAATCAATTAAAAATAATAATTTCTCATGATCCCACTTTCTCCTCACCTCTCTTCTCTACAATAACTCGCATCAACCGCTCATCATATGCATAGGGTGTTTTTCAGAAGGATTGGATCGGAAACCACATTTCCAATTTCTGATCCGAAATTTCAAAATTGGATCGAAACACAATTTTCAAAATTGAAATTTTTAGAAATTTTGGAACATAATTTGAAAATTCATATATTTTACTTTTGATTATTCTCCATTTTTTATTACATGTAATTTATATGGTGGTATACTAGTATGATTATCCATTTTAAATATATAGAAGTATGTTTAATATAAAAACAATGAACAAAATATATCTAAACTAACACTAAAATACAAAAGTTGATAACAAAATACATAATTTGATTACAAAACTATAAGAAATTAAAATATTTCGAAAGTTTTTTTAATCGGAATAAGTTCAAAACACCTTGGAAAAATTTGGATCGACAATTCGGAGTTATCGGAATTGCTAAGCATTTCAATTTCCGTTCTAATTTTTCAGAAAATGTTCGGATTCAAAGTTTTCGGGTTTGGATTTGAAAATTTTATTGTCGAAAACTAAAAACCCATTTCAACTTGCACCCATATGTGTGGAAGTGCTAGTTTACATTAAGGAGAGAAGAAAGGTTGAACCCGAAGCGCGTAGTGAATTGAAAACAAATACCCATCCATCAGAGCAATCCAGTAATCCACCACTTACCTTTCAACACGAGATCTAATTCGCCCAAAAATAAACAAGAATTATCAAGAATTAATAGGGCTTTAGTGCGTTCCGCTAAACTGTAGTCTGGCGGAGCCCAAATTAATTTCATGCAGCTATACATTTTGAGCCCACAAAGAAAAAGCCCAAAAGCCAATTTTCGGTTCGTCTTCCCTTCTGTTTCTCCATTTTATTTCTCCAGTCGGCGCCCCCTCCTCCTCAGGTACCTGTGTACTTCCTTGTATTTGCATATGTTCAATGTGATGGGTTTATTTTATTCAGTATTTATTGTATGAGTGTTGGACTGCAGATGTATTTGGAGGCTTGGCTTTTTGGTGGGTTGGCTCCCAAATCCCAAAGGGCAAAAGGGTTTTTCTTCTGCAGCTAATTCATCCACGCTGCAGTAATCCAGGGGTTATGAGTGCCAAGCAGATGAAAGTAAGTACCTTTATATGTATATGTATATGTATATGCATGTGTATGTCTGTGTGTGTGTGTATCAGTCTGATGACTTGAAACCCAAATGCCAATACTCTAGGTGCTCCTTTGGTGCCTAGGATTGGATTGCATTGTACTCATAAAGTTCGAGGTGTGTCGAAGCTTTAAGTTAGAGGTGATTCTATTCCTACCGTTTTGTGGGGATTGGAAGGGATAAGTTTCCTTAATGCGCAATTCATCTTCTACTTTCATGTAGGACAAAATTTGTTCATTTCTTCCTTCAACTTACCCTGAATATTGTGAGTTATCCTGTCCAATCCAATCCAATCCAATCCAAGCCAATCCTAGGCAACAGAAATACCCTATAATGTAGGTCAAGTAGAAAATCCCTATATTGTTTGGTTTGAAGGAAAAGTTGAACTTTCATGGTGTTTGGTTTGCAGGAAAAGTTGAACTTTCATGGAAATAGTATGGAGATTTAGGTATTGTTTTCTACACAGAGGGCCAACCCAAATCATCAGGGCACTGCGCATGTTGCCAATCTGCCACTTTTCATCACCAAAGGTGTGTCCAACTAACAAAACCCAGGAAAATTTCCCTAAAATTTTTGACCGAGAAAGAAGTAAACTCATTCTCAATCATCAAGTTGTGCATTCCACTCTTTTGAACTGCTCTTGTGATTTGATTGCACTGAGATTCTTCTTGTGGTGTGCCGGACAACGTAATTTTTTTCACAGTAAGATTGTGATCGATCACATGGTTGGTGTGACCAAGCGCGTGATGGAACAATACAGAACAGTTCAATTGGTTATTAGGGAACTGGAGAGCATGGGGTGTGTTGTAAAATCTCAAACATTTTTGCTCTTGTTGAGGATTTATTGGCGTGGTGAAATGTATACAATGGTCTTTGAGGCTATTGAGTTAATGGGTACTTATGGTTTTACTCCAAATACATTTGCTCGTAACATAATCATTGATGTGTTGTTCAAAATTGGGCGTGGGGATTTAGCTATTAAGTTTCTGAAAGAGACTCGAAGGCCAAATTTTTTGACATTTAACATTGCACTATGTAATTTATGTAATCTCAATGATTTATGTCACATTGGTGATGTGTTGAGAATGATGTTGCGGCAAGGATATCACCCAAAAGTTGAGACATTTGAGATGATTTTGAGCTGTTTTTGCAAAATGGGTAATATAGTGGAGGCACATCAAGTGTTGGGTGTATTGATTACTTTGGGCATGGCTGTGTCTGTAAATGTTTGGAGTATGTTGATGAATGGGTTTTGTCGATTGCAGAGACTTGATGTGGCTGGTAAGTTATTGGAGAAGATGGTTGAGACTGGTTCTTCTCCTAGTATTGTAACATACACAACTTTAATCAGAGGATTTTTAAAATCTAATATGGTTAGTGAAGCATTCAATATTCTAAATATTATGGAATCTAAAGGATATGCCCCTGACCTCGTTCTTTGTAATGTGTTAATAGACTCCTTTGCCAAGGCTGGGAGGTTTGATGATGCTATTGATGTTTTTGTTAGCATGCGATCACGAAACTTGGCTCCTGATTCTTGTACTGTCTCTTCATTGTTATCCACCATATGTTTGTCTAGGAGGTTTCATCTGTTACCCAAGTTGGTTCGTGGACTTGACATAGAAGCAGACTTATTGCTATGTAACTCACTTCTCTGTTATTTTTGTAAGGCCGGGTTTCCATCTCTTGCTGTGAGGTTTTATAATGATATGCTTGATAGAGGTCTTACACCAGATAAGTATACTTTCGTTGGATTAGTGGATGGGTTATGTAAGGCAAGAAGAGTTGATGAAGCAGTTGATGTGTACCATGGGATTCTCCTGAGTTTCCCTGAACAGGATGCTTACATTCATACTGTGGTCATGGATGGGCTTATAAAGGTTGGTAAGTTTAATTCGGCCATTAGAGTGTTTAGAAAAGCAGTTGTAGAGGGCTACACACTTGATGTTGTAGCACACACAGTTGCCATTATTGGGCTCTTTATGGGTGGTAGAGCTGGAGAGGCTTGGTCACTCTATCGCCAGATGAAGGAGGTCGGTTTGGCTCCTACTGCACATACCTACAATGTAATGGTCACTGGTTTTGTTAAAGAAAGAGATCTTAATATGGTTAATTTAATGCTACAAGAGATGATAGAAGCAAAAGTAGAACTGAGCTCCAATACTTTCTTGAGATTATCAAAATTCCTCTGTAGACCATATCATTCTAATTCAGTTATTGAACTATGGATTGAGATGAGAAGTTTGGGTTTGATATCTTCCAAGGTAGTGCAAGAATTACTTTCCGATGAAGTTGCCGAAGCTGTGAAAGTAGATGATGGCCTCATTGCATTTTTAGACGTTAGTTCAGAAACTGGTCGATCTGTGGAGACATCTGGCTCTGAAGACGTTTATGATGTGGCTGCTTCAATGGGTTGAGATCTGCCTCTTCAATGTCATCTCTTGGAATTGATGATTTAAACGGTATTTCATCTAGCATGCTAAAGGTAATTCTGTAACTTCAGTTTCTTTCCTGTCTAATTGGTTGTCTTTGAATTGCCTTTGGCCTTTGGGATTAATTCTTAAAACTTTCAGTTTGAATTTAAGAATTTCTTTTGGATATTTGGGTCGGTTGTGATTACTCTAAACAAGAGCTTGTTTCTCATTCCAAAAACCATGTGCCTTTCACTTGTTTTTTCAATTGTTACTTATTAGGAACACAAATTAGAATTGAACAGACATATTAGTCTAACAAATAAAAGGGGAGCTTTTTTGTTTGTTTTTTTTATCAAAAGGGGAACTTGTTTATTAATAATTTGAGGAAAAAGGTACCATACCTTATAATTTTACAAATTTATAACTTTTAAGAATGGTACGCCTCACTGCTCTTGCACAATTTATTGGAGCAAATAAGGGAAGGGGTAAAACTCAAGATTTTGCTTTTCATTCTTCACTTGTTTCAGTTCATGCTACATCGCACTATGATTCATTGTACGTTTGTCCCTGGCAGCTGGCTTCTATATTCATCGGAGTTGCTTGGTCTGGGTGCTATCCATTTATACTTCTCCAGATACATACCTGGTCAACCATCCTACAAAATCAGCACTAGTTTGCCCCGTTTATTAAAGTTGTGAATTTAATCATCATATTTCTGCAGAGTTTCTGAAGGTGCGTCCTATTTATCACCTTGTGATTTCCCTATTTTGAAGTATGCTTTTCCCTTGGTGAATATTGATATATGTAGGTCATGACCTGGTAGATATTGTGGGGTTATGGATGTTCAATGAGAATGCAGGAAAACAGGGTTAACCATTAGACTTTGGTTACCGTTTAGGTTGTTTGGATGAATTATGAAGTGTTCATAGGGGAACAAAAAAAAAAAAAACTTTACGCTGTCAAAGTGAGGTTGCAGCTTTGGGAATCTGACAAATTTGGATTTTAGTGAAAATTTACAAGTGTGCCTAGCAGTTACAAATTAAAATCGATTCATCTGTTCTTTTCTTCTCAGTTCTTCTTATCATTTGTCACATTTCTCAGCTAGCACTTTATGTTGTGGTGGATTGTGCATCTGCATCAAGTATGAAATGACAGGCAAAAGCAAGAATTTCGCGAAGCAAAATGCTTGGTGTGGAGAAAAAAATATATCAGAGGTGTGTGTTCTTGTCTGAAACTATTAGAGGTGTTTCATTTTCTGAAACTTAATAATGTAATTCTTATCTCTTTGTATAGTTTGGTATATGTTGGCTGACAAAAGAGTAGTGATGTGTCCATATCTTCATAGGTAGTTGCTTCTACACTATCACATGCGGGGAATCAAAGATAAGCCTTCGTTTAACCTCAGAATGGTGAGTGTTTCAATTTTCTCTTGTATTTATGACATTGTGCATATGAATATAGTTGAATAGTACTAGTCTCGCTGCTTTTTGTCAAACATGGGGCCATATAGAATTGATTAATCTCATTGAGGCCAAGAGTGAGTCCATGGTTGGTATCGTGTAAGAATGTAGCAGGCGAATGAAATTATGGGAAGGCTAAGCTGAAAAGGCGGTCTCACTCTGCACGACACATTCTAATTTCATGCATATGTAAGAATTTGAGAATTAAGCTGGTGCTTTTGCTAAAACTCACTGCTGACTCTGCAGATGGGGGTTTATGTCAAAGAAGTTGTAATGAAAAGCACAACAATAATTACACTTGGGCTTAAAGGGAAAGAAATCAAGATGTTCAACCTACTCGGAATCCAAGTATCAAAATCTAAACGATGAAGAGAAGGCTCCCCACATTCCAGTTGATCTGGGATGAGATGGTATTTGGCGTCCTCGCCAAAGCTTTAACCCGACTCTCGGCATCTCTGATGCGTTTGTACACTCGGTCTTCCTTAATATGCAGTCCTCACCGTACTGAGCCTGTCAACCCGAGATCAAACCCAAATACCCGCCTTTTATTTTGAAAACGAGCTCGTGTGATGTAAAACCCGTAGGCACTTGCCAGAAAATCGTTCATTCTAAATTCAAATGAGCTTCATTCTCATTGTATCACATAAAATTTTTGTGGTTTTACTTTATCTCCATGTATAGAGCTAGGTGTTGCACTTAAATCTCAAACGAGTTTAAAGTTTAATATTTATGGTTAAAGAAACATAAAGGGCCTGTTTGAAAATGCTTCTTTAAAAAGCACTTATGTTCATAAGCGCTTTCAGTTTAGAAGCGCTTTCAGTTCAAAGCACTTCAATTTGGAGTACATCGAAATTTTAAAGAAAAATCCGAGCGCCTCATGGAAAAGCACTTGAAGTACTTCCTGAGGAAGTACACAGCAGGTGCTTATTCTAGAAAGCACTTCAAGTGCTTCTTTCAACCTATAAGCAGTTTTAAATTATTCTGCCAAACGCTGTCAGAAGCACTTTTGGTGATCTAAAAGCGTTTTCAGTTATCTTAAAAGCACTTCCAAATAGGCTCAAAACCTATAAAAAATTTGCCCATTGATTATAATAAAAAATCCAATAAGATGAGTTGGACAAAAACAAAAGGTAACCTGAGATTGTTTACATGATAGAGCAACCATTGACATTGTCATCACTGCAGATAGGGTAAGGATCAGTTGCTGGTTGTGAATCTGATGGCATGTAATTCATCGGCGGATGCGGGTTTGCATACGACGGTGGAGGGTACATGTGACCTACTGCCATTGGATATGTGCCGCTAGAGCTCATATGACCTACATTCTCAAAACCAGAGTCCTCTTCCATTGCTGCATTTGCTCCTGTTCTTCCAACTCTTGCCATATCTGATCCATCCGCTCTGTTTGGCTCGTCCGCCATCACCCCGTCGTTTACTTCTACTTGTGCTAATCACTTGGTTAATTTCATGTTCGCCAACATGTTTGCCTTTGTTTTCATCATCACCAATCACAATACCATGTGTACCACCTTGTCTTTTACTTCTACTAAGTACTCGGTTAAATTCATGTTCGTCAACATGTTTGCCTCTGTTCCTATCATCGCCCATCACAATTGTTGGTACCACTCGTCTTTCATTTTACTTCTGCCAAGCACTTGATTGTGTTCATATTCCTCATCATGTTTGTCCTTTTTCCTACATCGTTGATAGCAATTCCGTTGCTGGCGCCACTCCGTCTTCCACTTTTGCTATAGCTAGTTGCTTACAAGCACCTTGCCTGCTTACAGTGCTCAAAAGTGAACAAAAAAAAGTTGGGAGGTTTAAAGCTTACAATGAATTTGTCCAAAAGCAAAGAGCCAATTGAGAGAAATGGAGGAAATCCTGAGCAAAGAGAAATTGAGACCAAGAACCTCATGAAGTTGTTACGATATGTCAATTCCCTGTTAGTAGTACGCTTAACACGGAAAGCGAGAGTGTGCTTGATGTGGTGAAGCTCCTACTCAATGAGCATGGGATGCTGGGGTTAAGGGAAATTTCAATCCATGTGGTTGTGTTACGCTTAACATCATACGGTCAGTATGATGTTATGGTGTACTTGATTCATGTCTTCGATTGTACCGAGTTCTTTGATCGTCGAAATGAATCAAGTACTATGAAGATTTCGACGATCAAAGAACTCGGTACAATCAAAGACATGAATCAAGTACACCATAACATCATATTGGTCGTATCTCACAGCCAAGTGAAAAACCGTCTCTCCATCTTTCGTACAATTTGAAAAGATGGTTTAGCCATTGAGACAAACACTTAAAGACTGAAACTTTGAAGTTTACTGTTGCCAAATGCAATGGTGTGCGACCGTTGTTATTATACACCTTCGCAACAGTCGAATCAAGCCTCAACAACATCAAGGTTGTCTTTCTGCGGCCTTTGATAGCCCCATAATACAAAGGATGATTACCATTCTCATCAACCACATAGCAAGGCATAAGTTTCCTTCATAGCTATTCTCAATTGGCTCTTTGTGTTCACACCAAAAATATCCACTGGGCCAGAGCTTAGTTTTGGTAATGGGTTGGGCCTCAAACAGGAAGGGCCCAACCCAGACCAGTGAACAAAAGAAGAAAGCATGTATCTCTCTCTCCACTGACAACATTAAATGCAAAGCACTCGACATTTTGGAGGGAAGGAGGATATGAATAAAGAACTCTCTCGGTGGGAGTAGGCTGATCAAGGATATTATCTGTGCCTTCCTAATTAAGCCTTACCTCACAGAGTCTTCAAAGACGGTCGCAGAGGGATTTGACAGCTATGGTATAGACTCCCACTGGTCTATGTAAACGAAGGAAGGATTCGAAGATGAGGACAATCAAACAAATAAAAAACAGAACTCTTAAGTTCAGAAAGAAACCTCTGAGGAAATCTCTCAAAGTCTTTCCCAGATATAGATTTCATCTCTATCTGTTGTCGTCTCATTCACACTACTTGTGTAGTTCGTGACTTTGAGAACTCATAGACTAGAATCCTAGGATCATACTCGTAACTCCTTTGAGGAGTAGTGAATTAAGCTCTGCCATCAAATCAACCCCATTTGATAGTATCGATTACCAATCTTAGGCCAAAGTGTCTTTGATTATTTCCCTTTACAAGGAAGCAGCTTACAGACCATCCCGATGGATCAATATCCAATCCAATAGGTGTTTTGTCAATCTAAAATGACCATTACATGTAATATTGTTGTACTTTTATCTACATAAAGTCTTTACTTTCTGTATTTACATTCAAGTACTTCAATTCTTGTCTTTACATTCTATCTTTAATTACAGTCTTTACTTTTCTTATGTATGCACAAGAGTGGCGCACTTTGCTATAACCAGTTTATAACAAACCCCATCTTAGCAATCTTTGGTATAAACATCGAGAGATATTAAAAGTCCTTAACAAGCAAGACAATAAAAAGAACCTAACCGAGAACTTATCTAATAAAGTCACAATCCTATGAAAGGAAGTTATATTACTTGTGGCGCAAGTATCTAACATAATTCAACTGAATCTAACAAATGCATCATTCTATTGGTAGAAGCCAATAGTGGCACGCCTGACGAATAGACCAACACCAAAGGCCTCATAAATATTCCTCCAAAGGAATAGAAGTGAAGCCTGCAGAAACCAAACCAAGCAGAAAGGTGAAATCCAACGGTTAGCCAACGCGTATGCTCCCTGCCTACATCCTACAAAAAGGCCTCGAACATATTTTTGGCACGCCCAGTGGGATGACTTCTTTCTGATTGTTGATGCCCAGGCATAGGAAAGAAAGATCAAGAAGTGCATTTTCTCAATCATTACTGCAGAGGATGACGGGAAAGGGTACAGGATCCATCCCGACTGATATGGGTCAAACATCACCTGAAACCCAAGCTTCTAACCAGTCGGTTAAGATGGATAGAAGCGAAGAGTGCATTTAACTAGCCATCACTTTGCTTTTCTTTTCAAGCTCCGCGATGAGTTTGTGTGGATCGAAGTTGTCCGTCACGCCCATAACCAACTTCCCAATCTCTGTATTGAGAAGTTTGTTATGCACGGCATCAAATTTGTTGACCACTTTCCATAACTTCTTCTTCCTGCATCCTTTGCATGATGAACAACCAATAAACTCCACCTTGAAAGCAATACTGTGAAGCATCTAGTGATCACTACTCATTCTTAATTAATTTTTTGTGTGTGAGAGAGAGAGAGAGAATGTTGGTAATAGGTAGATGATTTAACTATATAGTAAAAATAAAAACTACTTGGAAGCAGGAATTCCAACTGAAAAAAAAAAAGCAAACAAAACACCATAGAAAGGGAAACGTAAAGTCCTAATTCATCAGGAGAACTTAAAAACACCATAGAAAGGGAAATATAAACCCTAAACGCTAAACCTATAAGTGGTAAGTAGAACTTAAAAAACACATGTTTATATAGTAAACTTAAAATTTTACTTGAAACAGGAACCTGAAAAAGCAAGCAAAATTTCCTAAAAGGGGAAATTATTTTGGTTTCTTAATTTGAAAATCGATCAATTTTGCCCTTGAAATTGACCTAACTCATCAATTTCGTCCAATTCTGTTAAATTTTCCGTTAGAGTGTTGATGTGGCACACATAGAGGCCACACAACCAATAATAAGATGCCACATGGATAATAAAAAAAAATCATTAATTCATTAGTTTTTAAATTTTAAAGTTAGTAAACATTGATTTTCTTTGTTTAATGAGTGATTTTGTGGTCCCCACATTATGTCACATCAACAATGTAATGGAAAATTTAATGGAATTGGACGGCAGAGACTAAATTGATGACTTAGGTCAATTTCAGGGAAGAAATTGATCGATTTTCAACTTGAAGAACCAAAATGAGGAATTAGATCAATTTCAAAGACCATTTACGATAAAAATCCTTAACTTAATAACTCTACTTGATGCATGAATGTCAACTGAAAAAGCCAACAAAACGCCTTAAAACAGGAAACATAAAGTGCTAATCATAAGACCATCTCCAATGGTGGAGATAAAGTCTAAAATTTAGAACTTAAACCCCCCAAACCTCTTCCAATAGCTGGGCTAAAATTAGGATAAGGGATAAATTCTAAAATTGGGTCAAATTTAGACCAGAATTCCCACCCGGGGACAAAATTCCCACCCCAAATGCGCGTGAACGCGCCTGATTTTTTCCAATTGCAGCTGATTTGACGCGCCAACAGTGTCAAATGCAGGCTACCCACGCGGGCTGCAGGCAGTGGGCCAGGCCACCTGCAGCTGGTCGGCCATGCATTGCACAAAAGCCAAATAAATGGCTCTTTAATCAACGGTCAAGATTGCTGGGCTGTTGGATATCCAACGGTCCAGATGCAATCTTTAAAAAATATATATATAATTTATAAATTCATTAAATCTAACGGCTGAGATCGAATGTGATCAAATCTAACGGTAAAAAAAAAGATCTAACGGCCCAAAATTAAATCCAACGGCTAAAATATTTTTTAAAAAAAATTTAAATCAAAATTCACAAAAAAAAAGTCTATAAATACCTATGTATTTGTTCAATCATCCACACAAAATTCACTTTCCTCATACAATTCTTCAAATTTTTCTTTCTACCCATCTAATTTAGTGTCCTCATACAATTGTTCAATCATCCACATAAATACCTATGTGATCAAACCTAATTGTCACCTAATTTAGTGATTCTCATTATTTATCGGAATTAATTTTTTTTTAGGTTAAAATGTTCACAAAAATAAATTAGGATAATCTATATAAATTTTATTTTAAAATAGTTACCGAAAAGAAAAAAATTAGGCTAAAATCATTCTTTAGTAATCTCGGGCTAAATTTTTAACCCAAAACCATTGGAGAAGAAAAACTGTTTCTGGGTTAAGTTCTAAATTTTCTGGGCTAAAAATTTAGACTTTAACCTCCACCATTGGAGATGGTCTAAGAGATCATTATTTATTTATTTATTTATTTTTATACAAAGCGAATATCTAAACTAGTCCAATCTATTACGAGTGGATTTGAATATGGGTGTACTGAGAGTAACACACTATCAACCATCTAGTCTAACTCCCATCTCTTGAACTTAAAAACATCATAATACCTTAAGATCGGGAACCAGCGCCCTGGCCCAAAACAAGGGCAAGATTAAAATTGGGTCCTTGTTATAAATTGGTTGGTCCCATTTTAAATCTCCGAATTTAAAATAGAGTTACTTGCTAGAGAAGTTCATTTGGTGATGCAAGCTGTTGGCAATAATCATTCCTTGAGTTCTCTTGTTTTGGCTTGTCGAGAGTTGCTTTCAAGATCTTGGTAATGCGAACTTCGGCATGTAAACAGAGAAAAGAATTTTGTGGCGGATAGTTTAGCAAACTATAGCCTTTGTTTAGATTTAGGCAATTTTTATTTTGATAATCCTTCTTGTTCAGTTAGTTTTGTTTATGAGGATCGACTTGGGATGTCGCCTAGACTTATTATTGCTTAGTTTTGTTTGGGCTCATAGCCCTGTTTTCTACCAAAATAAAATAAAATTTGCTCATTGTAATGAATTTCGTTCTCATTGTATATATATAAAAAAAAATACTTAAAGTTGTGTTTCTGGTTTTACTTTATCTCCATTTATAGAGAGCTAGGTGTTGCATTTTTATCTCAAACCAATTTAAAGCTAAATATTTTTGGTTAAAGAAACAGAAACCTATAACACAATATCACTGTTACCCATTGACAATGAGCAAAAATCCAATACCACCACAAAAACATTAATTGGACAAAAACAAAAGAAAACATGATACTTGTAAGACAAGAAAGCTAAAGGACACACAAAGCAGATTGAAACTTTAGCAGTTTTTACATAATTGAGCAACTGTTAACATTTTCGTCATTGAAGAGATTATAAGGATCGGCTGCTGGTTCTGAATCTGACGGCGAGTAATTCATCGGTGGATGTGGGTTTGCATACGTGTACGGTGGAGGGTACATTTGATGCATCGGCGGATGTGGGTTTGCATACGTGTGCGCTGGAGGGTACATTTGATGCATCGGCGGATGTGGGTTGGCATAGGTGCACGGTGGAGGGTACAGTTGATGCATATCCCTATCATTGCCATCACTCCTTGCACTTCTACTTCTGCTAAGCACTTGGTTAATTTCATATTCGTCAAAATGTTTGCCTTTGTTCGTATCATCACCTATGACAATACCATTATTCGTACCACTACCATCCCCTCTTTCACTTTTACTTCTGGTAAGCACTTGGTTATGTTCATGTTCCTCGTGAGGTTTGCCTTTGTCCCTATCACCGCCGATGACAATGCCATTGTCGTTACCACTTCGTCTTTCACTTTTACTTTTGCTAAGCACTCGGTTAATTTCATGTTCCCCTTCACGTTTGCCTCTATTACCATTATCCCTATGACAATTTGAATCGAATTCCTCCTCGTCGGGCAAAACAAACTCGACAGTTTTCTTGCTTTTCCCACCACCTAACTTGCTACTCTTACCAATAGCAGCCGTGTTGCTCAACTTGTTATTGAGGAGGTCTTGACTGTATTCCGAACCCTTCAGAGCTCCCCAAAGCCCTGCCTTCACTTTCTTTAACTTGTTAATCTCCGTCATGAGGTCCCCTGGACTGACGTAGTCTGCCGCTAGCACATCCAACTTATCCGTAGCTGCATCTATCTCAAAATTATCCACACCATCGATTTTCTCCAGCACGTCACTTACTTTCGACCTACAAGTATTGCATTGACAGATGAAACTCAACTTGAGGGCAATGTTATAAAGCTTCATGGTTGTGTTAGAGAGATAGGATTGCTCGAGCTACAAGTTTTGGTGATCGTAACTTACGATTTATCAAATACATGTCAACAACTCTTTATATAGTAAACATGATATATTACTCTAGTTGAGAGAGGAATCCTACTTGAAAAAAAAGAAAACACAACACCCTATATCATCAGGAAAACTTGAAAATAACTTAAATTGCAAAGGGAAAAATTAACGAAACTATAAAGTCATGTTGTGTTTAATGTTGGTGAATCGGGCAACCGGCCAGCAGGCGATTATAAATGTACCCGTTTGAAAGTGACATGCTTTCCCTTTTTTTCTTTTGTTGCCTGTTTGCACTTTTCAAATTCTTAGCCCTTTCTCTTGTTTCCTAATCCATCATGGACTTCTGTCCTGTGAGACATTAAACAAGCAGCTGCAGAAACAATCTATAATCTCAAATTCAGTGGCAAAGCCAGGATTCCCAAGCCGGCTGGGCTATACTGACATGCCAAACTAAACGGAGAAAAACTTATCGAAATTTTGGTGGAGTTTTGAGTGTTTCTTAGATATCCAAGTTTTTGCAACCCTATGAAAATATTGATAGAGTGATTAGATTTGTAAAATTGAAATGAATATCTGGCAGCTTGACCCTGCCTTCCTTTCCAAGTAACCACAGTTTTATTCTCTTTTCATTTTCTGTTTCTATCTTTAGGCCTTGTTTGGTAACCATTTAGTTTTTAGATTTTGATGAAGTGTATACAAGGAACCAAGAGCATTCTCGGATGAGCAAGTAGGGCTGCAGAAAACTGTTGAAAATGAATCCCACATTGATGGGAGGAGAGACCTTGCATGAGCTTGTAAGTAAGTTGAGGTATTCCCCATATTGCCAATTGGTTTTATGGTGGAACCTCAAATTTCTTCAAAAACATCTCCCCACCAATCGGCATTCTTCTTCCTCAACCCGTACGTCCTCCCTCCATCGATCGAGATCCTTAAAAAGGTCTATATTCTGCACAAACTTCATATGAAAACAAGAAAGACCAGGAAAATGTCAAGGTTGTGCAGCTAGAGTAGTGTGCTCTCATGAATCTTCTTTTCCTTTTTATATAGTAGAATTTTTCCCACCCACGTAATTTTGTTTTACGAAAAAACTAAAGAAAATGGCTTCAAAACTTTGAATCTTAACTAAAAACACTTTAATAACATTATTTAATGGTTCAGACAAAACCCAACATCAATCCAATTAGATTGGCACAACCAAAATAAATGACCAAAGTTCTGATTTTGCTTCTGACAGTTTTAATCTTGCCAGTTTTCTTTTTTCGTCTTGTGTTCCTCTCTCTCATGCATTTCCTTCTTTCCAATCTTAGATTCTTCATAAGTCTCTCATACAAACACAAAATCACACAAAGTCAGAGGCTACGAGTTCGTATCGACGCCCTGTTTCTTCTAATACAAGACCCACACTTTGAAACTCAATGTCGAGAGATATCGAGCTCTCCAAAGGTGACGATTTTTCTAGCAATTTGTACCAATTTCAACCAAACCTGAGTGAATTGGTCCTCGACCCAAGAGAGAAGTTTAATCCTCTCCTCATGGGCTTCCTTTCCATGTAAGTTCTTCCTCAAAATTGATACTTTTAGATTTGGTTCTAGAAATTGTGACAGTGACAGTGTTCAATTATAGAAATAGAAGTAGTGGTAGTGTTCAAGAAATACTAGCAGTAACAGTGTTCAGTTTTAGAAATAGTGATAGTGTTCAGTTCTAGAAATAGTTGCAGTAGTTTGATGGATCTGAGCTAACGCCTGTTAGAAATAAGGGCTGGAAGAAAAAATATGAGGGTTGCGTGCTGGACTTTGCTTCCAGCCCGTGGGTTTTAATATTTAGGGCTTGATGTAGTTTGAATTTTTTTTATTAAAAAAATTATTATGGTGCTTTTGGTTAAGAAAAAATTTAGAGAAGCCTTTTTTATTAAAGCTCCTTGTTTTAATGCTTAATTCCATCTGATTTAGATTAATAAGAAACAAGCTAGAGAGAGTAGTTGGGAAGAGAAGAGAAAGATAACTTTTGATATCATCAAAAAGTTGAAGCAACTTCTCAATTTGTCTCAGTGGTTTGCAAATTACAAATTTCCACAAATATTGATCACAATTTCACAAAGGAGTAATGCAGCAAACAAAAAGATGAAACCGGATACAAAACCTCAAGTACAGAGGTAAACACTTTTAACCGTTTGAGCTATAAACATTAGTGTTCTTTAAAGATAGGCCCTTACAATTTTTATTTCCTAGACAAAAACCCACCTATATTTAAACATTCAATTAAAACCCAAAATTCAAATCCATTGACATGTAGACAAAGAAATAACCTATTTATTGCAAACTATTTACAATCTATGCCACAACACCTTAATCATGTCAATAAACTTTAATACCTACAATAATGATGAAATCCTAAATTTCATCTAGTTTCTTTCCATTTTTTTTGGCAAGCCTTTAAAATTCAACTCATAGGTGCATTATACTTTATAATTGTTATAGTCAACACTTGTTCAAAATTTCAGTTTTATAGGCTACAATTGAAACAATATACATATATATTCTCCTTATAACAAATATATTAATGTATAAATATATTTCCTTATAAAAAATATAAATATATTTCAAGTAGTTACACTTTAATCTTTGTAAAAATAATTTACCTATGTTTTTTTTTAACAAATGACATATGACATCCTTTCTCTTGAACCAAATGACATCCTTTATCTTCAAGTAGATACTTTAATCTACATAAAATAATTTACCCATATCTATATCAGAATATAGGTAAATTAAATCTTGAACCAAATTACATCCTTTATGTTGTAGGTAAATTATTTTGCATATATTATTACATACATTAGGCGGTGGAACCTCAAATTTCTTCAAAAACATCTCCCCACCAATCGGCACTTCTTCTTCCCCTCAACCCGTACGTCCCTCCCTCCTCCATCGATCGAGATCCTTAAAAAGGTCTATATTCTGCACAAACTCATATGAAAACAAGAAAGACCAGGAAAAATGTCAAGGTTGTGCAGCTAGAGTAGTGCTCTCATGAATCTTCTTTTCTTTTTATATAGTAGAATTTTTCCCAATTAATGTAATTTTGTTTCTTACGAAAAATTAAAGAAAATGGCTTCAAAACTTTGAATCTTAACTAAAACACTTTAATAACATTATTTAATGGTTCGTGACAAAACCCAACATCAATCCAATTAGATTGGCACAACCAAAATAAATGACCAAAGTTCCGATTTTTGCTTCCGGCGCTTAATCTTGCCCTTTCTTTTCGTCTTGTTCCTCTCTCATGCATTTCCTTCTTTCCAATCTTAGATTCTTCATAAGTCTCTCATACAAACACAAAATCACACAAAGTCGAGGCCACGCAGTTCGCACGACGCCCGCTTTCTTCTAATACAAGACCCACACTTGGAAACTCAATGTCGAGAGATATCGAGCTCCAAAGGACGATTTTTCTAGCACTTGTACCAATTTCAACCAAACCTGAGTGAATTGGTCCCCCACCCAAGAGAGAAGTTTAATCCTCTCCTCATGGGCTTCCTTTCCATGTAAGTTCTTCCTCAAAATTGATATTTTAGATTTGGTTCTAGAAATTGTGACAGTGACATGTTCAATTATAGAAATAGAAGTAGTGGTAGTGTTCAAGAAATACTAGCAGTAACAGTGTTCAGTTTTTTAGAAATAGTGATAGTGTCTACTTAAATAAAGGCAGTAGTTTGATGGATCCGAGCTAACGTCATAGAAATAAGGGCTGAAGAAAAAATATGGAGGGCTATGTGCTGACTTTGCTTCCAACCCGTGGGTTTTAACATTTAGGGCTTGATGTAGTTTGAATTTTTTTATTAAAAAATTATTATGGTGCTTGGTTAAGAAAAATTTAGAGAAGCCTTTTTATTAAAGCTCCGTTTTAATGCTTAATCTCCATCTGATTTAGATTAATAAGAAACAAGCTAGAGAGAGTAGTTGGGAAGAGAAGAGAAAGATAACTTTTGATATCATCAAAAAGTTGAAGCAACTTCTCAATTTGTCTCAGTGGTTTGCAAATTACAAATTTCACAAATATTGATCACAATTTCACAAAGGAGTAATGCAGCAACAAAAAAGATGAAACCGATACAAACCTCAAGTACAGAGGTAAAACACTTTTAACCGTTTGAGTTATAAACATTAGTGTTTTTTAAAGATAGGCCCTTTACAATTTTTATTTCCTAGACAAAAACCCACCTATATTTAAACATTCAATTAAAACTCAAAATTCAAATCCATTGACATGTAGACAAAGAAATAACTCTATTTATTGCAAACTATTTACAATCTATGCCACAACACCCTAATCATGTCAATAAACTTTAATACTCTACAATAATGATGAAATCCTAAATTTCATCTAGTTTCTTTCCATTTTTGGCAAGCCTTTAAAATTCAACCATAGGTGCATTATACTTATAATTGCTATAGTCAACACTTGTTCAAAATTTCAGTTTTATAGGCTACAATTGAAACAATATACATATATATTCTCCTTATAACAAATATATTAATGTATAAATATATTCCTTTATAAAAATATAAATATATTTCAAGTAGTTACACTTTAATCTTTGTAAAAATAATTTACCTATGTTTTTTTTTAACAAATGACATATGACATCCTTTCTCTGAACCAAATGACATCCTTTTATCTTCAAGTAGACATTTCCTTTAATTCATATAAAATAATTCTACTCCATACTATATCAGAATATAGGTAAATTAAATCTTGAACCAAATTACATCCTTTATGTTGTAGGTAAATTATTTTGCATATATTATTACATACATTAGGCACATTTTATTGTTATTATATATGCGTGGTAAAATAATTTACCTATATTGATTACAAAAATAATTTACCTTTATTTATATATAACATATAGGTAAATTAATTTTGAAAAAAAAATAACATTTTGTTAATGCTCACATATTTTGAAAATGGAAAAACTAAACCGAAAAATTCCTAATTTATGAAAATTTGAAAAGCAACTAAGTAATTCAAAAAGGAAAAAAATAAAACGAATTAAAACCCTAATACCATATCATTTTGTTATTAATATGCAATGAAACCATGACATTAAATTTTGTTTTTAATAATTAATCCGAAAGAAGTTATTAGGGGTATTTTAGGTATCTAAAAATACAAAATTGTGTAAAGTCAAACTTAATTAAGAAAATTGCTGAGTTGGAGCCTAGTCATTGGATTTTTGTTATGAAAATATACTATGGTGGGTTTTAGTTAAAGAAAATTGAATTTCAAGGGGTAAAGTCACATTTTCAGTAAACGGTATTTCCATCTTAAGTTAATTTGCATCCTTAATAAGGTATGATTTGAATATATATATATATATATATATATATATATATATATATATTCTAACAAAAACATAGAAAAAATTCATATACATTCTGCAAAGATTCATAAACTATTTTGAGAAGATATGTTTCTCATTAATACTGCTAAAACAAAAACATGAGTAGTCTTAGAAGACAAGAATACTAAAAGACACACAAAAGAAAGAAGGATCAATTGCTAGTTGTGAGCTCCCAAAGAGTGTAGGACCTTCGCTTTCGGGTTTGAGGGTCATCCTACTCTGAGAAGCTAATATCGCCTAATCCTCTGTAGAAAAATAAAAAATAAATTATTGCTGGTTGTGAATCTGATGCCATCTAATACTTGGGCCTGTACTGTTGGTACATATAATTCCAGTTTGAGCTCCGCTGATCCTGTTCTTCAAACGCTTGCCACATGGAGTCCATCTGCTCCATCCGCTCCGTCTGCTCCGTCCACTCCCTCTGGCCTGCTGCTGTCTGCCACGTCTGCTCCGTCTGGCCCGTCTGCGCCGTCATTTGAGGTATATGCCTACCACTGCCACCACCTTTGCCCTTTTTCCCTTCTCTTTTGTCATTGCTTATGTTGTTGTCTTTTCTATGATTGATGAGATCAATCTCATGTTTTCTATTATTTCCATCATCATCAATCACAGTACAGTTGTTGTTACCACCTCGTCTTTTACTTCTACTTGTGCTAAGCACTTGGTTAACTCCATGTTCCTCAACATGTTTTCCTTTGTTTCTATAATCACCAGTCGAAACACCATCGTCGCTGCCCCGCCTTTTAGTCCTACTTCTGCTAAGCCCTTGGCTAATTTCGCGTTCCCCGTCACGTTTGCCTTTCTTCCAATCGTCACCAATCACACTACCATCGTTGTCACCCTGCCTTTTAGTTCTACTTCTATGCACTAGGCTAACTTCAGGTTCCTCATCACATTCCTCCAACTCTTGCCACATCTTGTCCATCCGCTCCGTTTGCTCCCTTTGTTCCGTCTTCCCCATTAGGCCTACATGACGCATTCGACGCACATCCCTATCATTGCCATCACCCCGTCTTTCGCTTCTACTTCTGCTAAGCAATTGGTCACCACTCCATCTTTCTCTTCTACTTCTTCTAAGCGGCGCTCGATTAATTTCATGTTCACGACCATGTTCGCCTTCGTTTTCATCATCGTCACAAATCACAACACCATTGTTGCAACCACCCCATCTTTCAGTTCTACTTCCGCTAAGCACTGGTTTAATTTTGTTAGCATTAGTATTGCTACCCATAACTTTTTTACTTATACTTCTACTAAGCCATCCTAACAACCCACCACCTCTTTTATTATCTCCAATTTTCTCTTCACAATCCCTTGCATCAAATTCCTCCTCCAGCTGCCCGGCAGTATTCTTGCTTTTGCCACCACTTTTACTGTCGAGTTCGGCTTGACTGTTTGTTGAATCCTCTTGATTCCAGAGCTCTGTCGTCCTGACTTTGTTTATCTTTTCAAGCTTCGCGATGAGTTTGTATGGATCGACTGTCACGTCCAGAACCAACTTCCCGTTCTCTCTGTCTGGTTTATACATCTTATGCACGCCATCAAATTTCTTCACCACCTTCAATACGTTCTTCCAACATCCAATGCATGAACAACCATTAGTAAACTCCACCTTGAAAGCAACAGGATAAGGATCAGGCATCTGGTGAACACGACTCATTCTTTTTTTCTGTGTGTGTTTGAGAGAGAGAGAGAGATCTAGAGAGAGAGAGAGTCAGTGAATGTTGGTAATAGAAGATTTAACGACTGCATGCAATGCAAGTATCTCAAAACACCTGGATGTTTATATATATAGTAAACAAAATACGTAAATACTCTTCTTGAAGCAGGAATCCCAACTAAAAGAGAAAACAAAACACCATAGAAAGGGAAACGTGAAGTCTTAATTTATCCGGAGAACTTAAAAGCACCCTAAAAAGGGAAATATACAATCCTAATTCATCCCAGTTCAAAAAATAAAAAACCTAATTCAGTTTGGATAACTTTTTATTGTAAGACTTACACGTACCACACAAATACATCGCAACAGTGACATCTCGTGTCAATAATACAATAACACATGCAAATGTTTTTTTCACATGGCATTGTAGCATTGATACGAGACTTCACTATGACAGTGTACCCAATTCATGTAAGTTCGCTAATGAAAACATTGAAGAAGTGAAGATAACTTTTTATAAGTGTTAATAATAAATTTTTTTTTATGATACAAAAGATTATATAAACTACGTTAATCTACAAAGAGATAATCAAACATGAGTACGTACAATGAAACTAACATACTATTCTAACCAACTAGCCTAACTAGCATCTCAAAATTAAAAACATCATAATGACTTAAGATTGGGAACCAACAGCCCAAAAAAAATAGACTTATATGAAATGAGTTTACTGCCACCGAGACGTCTTTGATCCAATAGTACAAAGTCATATGTAATTTATTTTTTACATGACATTATATTATTGTCCAACAAAAATAAAAAGAAAAGATATTATATTATTGGACCATAACACCACTTGATGGTGAAAGCGTTCTATTCAAATTATATATGCTAAAACTCAAAATGCAATCGAAACACTGTTCATAACTATAGTGTGTTGACAATTTTTCCCCCACTTAATTTGTTTAATTTCATTTCCGCCACTAACGAAAATGCCCTCCCACTTTTTAAACCCCGTGTAAAAGGCTGTAGTTTCCTAATGAGTTTAAGCCAATTTTCCATTTGTCTATCTTATTCTCCCCGACTCTCTCTCTTCGCGATCGACACGGTTTTCCGACAAATTCTAGTCGAACTGGGCACGACGGTGGTCGAGATCACCACCAATCGATTCTATTGAACTCGTGTACATACCACAACAATAGATTCTGAGAAAATTTGAATTTTTTTCCTCGTATTTGGCATATTTTTTGAGTGATTTTTTTCCTGGGTTTTGATTGTCGTTGTTGTGCATTTGATAGTTTTCCATTAATTTCATGATTACCCAAGATTAATTGGTTGTAAATAAATAAAAACTAAAGATTCAATTTTTTTGTTGGAATTTTATGGGTTTTTTTGTTTATTTGGTTGTTTGAAGTAGATATTGAAGTGGTGTTAGTGATTTTTGGCTCATTTAGGTTTGGTTTATTGTTTGTTAGTTTAATTGGATTCTGATGCTAAAACCCTTCCAAAGTTGTCTGGCTTACCACTTTTTTAGTTTTATTTTACTTTTTCTCGTGTTATATTTTATTCCCCTTTGCTATTTAACAGCTATTCTTTTTTTTTCAGCCTAAGAATTGAAACAAAGATATTTGACGATTCAGGACAGGACAAGCTCAATTTATGTTCATTTTAAAGTTTAATCAAAGGAAACCTAACTCTTCAAATATTTCACACGAGTTTTCGTAATCCAACGAGTTTCCATAAATTGCATGTTGCGTTTTTTATGAGAAATTATTCCGCCTTGGTTCAAATTTTAAGCTAAAATTTATATTGTAGTTCTAATTTTCACTCTAAACCTAATTACCCAACATACACTGTATAATCGAACGATTTTTATAGTATATATATTTATGATAAGATTTTTCCATACAAAAATAAGCTTTATTTTCTCATACAAAAATGCTTTATTTTCCTCATGAGGAACTCCATATCATTACATTTATATGAGGGCTTTATATGCAAAGTAGCAATGCGACGACCATTAGCACACCTTTTGGATGAAAAGTAGCAACAAAATGACCATTAGCTAGCACACCTGTAGGTAGGGTGGGCAACGGGTCTTGGACCTCGCTGGTCGGGCCGGTTCCAAACAAAACGGCGTGGTTTGAAGTGGTTGAAAATTTTGAAAATAAACGGGTGGTCCAAAATGACAATAATGGGCCTCTCACTTTAATTTGTTTTATATCAAACCAAGATTTAATCTCACTTAAGTGAGATTAAATCACCGTTGATTGGATTATCAGGATTTGCCTTCTTCAATCTCATCGCCGTGCCCGTGCCTGCAGCCTGCCTTCTTCCTTCCTTCCTCCTTCAATCTCTGCGGCAGTCCTGCATCTCGGTAATCCCTTGGTGAGTCGAACTGTCGGCGGTCCTGCTTCTGCTCTCAGCCGCCCCAGTCTTCCGTTTTTCAGCAGGCAGCAGCTCCTAGCCTCCTGCTCGAGCCCTCGGCTAACTACTCTGTGAGTCGAAAAGACCCCAGTCTTCCGTTCTCAAGTTTTTCTTTGCACTTTGAAATCATTGTTCTTGTTAAAAATTCTGAAATTTTTGGTGGTGGGTTGTTGTTAATTGGTTTAACTTTATTCTGTTTCTTATGTATTCTGTAGCTTTGATTTTTACCTCTGATTGAAGCTGTGGTTCATTGAAATTGAAATTTTAGTTTGTTTTCTGTACTTGAATTGAATCTGCGGATCTGGTTTAGTTGAATTTCACTTCCATGCCATGCCATGGATGAATGAATATTCCAGCATACACAAGATCTATAATATTAATCTTTAAAAGTATGTAAGCAACATTAATTAAGACAGACAAGTTTTTAGTGGGCAAAGAATGTTGGCCAGAAGTGGAAGGAATGCATGTTTGTTGAGGAGGTGAGAGGAGAGATCTAGTAATCTTACTTAGTTTATTTTTAATGTGTAGTAAATCTATTTATTTTATGAATAGTAATCAATCTGTTTATGAAGTTAAAACTTAAAACGATAGCTGTAGAAAGAGGTGACTTTTCATTTATTTGGTAGATTATAAATGACAGAGTGGACATATTTTGCATGAAAATGTGCATTGCAGTGTTCATACCTGAACAGATCAAAGGTGATACTTTGTTACTCGAATAGATGGGGTTATGTATACTTTTGAATATCCATGTCTCCTGCCTACAGATAGCAAATAGCAAATAGCAGCTTCAATTATCTGTTTAGCAAATAGCAAATAGCAAATGAAAAGTTGGTCTCAAAATTTTGTATTCTAGGCACTAACCGTTTCGCTTTCATGCTTGCATTTACAGATTTGTGTAAAACATAATGTCTCAAAGTGTCCTAATCCAACTAGGTAAAATGTAGCATCTTCTACGGCTACATCACCATGTCCTCCACAACCACAAGCCGACTCCATCATTCAGAGTAAAGCCATAGCTATCTGTTTTGGTTGTTATTAGAAAGTGGAGCTGTTCTTTCTTCACCTTCTTCTGTGGAGCAGCCTAGTTTGTAATTCGTATGAAGTTCGATGTATTCATCGCTTCCGTTTGTACGTGACGCTGAGAGATCAACATCTAGATGGTATTATTAAATAGTGTCGATGTTTGTATCAATGAAAACAAAGTTTCTAGAGCTTTTGCAAAATATTAATCCCCCGTTAAGGAGTGAAATTTTAAAATTATTTTGTGGTTTCTCTGCATTGTCCGCAATGTTTTGTTTGGTTTCTGCTTGTTTGCCGCCTGCATTACTTTTTTTTTATAAATGGTCTGGACCCGTGATCCAGGACCCGGCCCAAGCCTAAACGGTCCTAAGCACGCCCACTTTAAGAATCTGGATAATCCGTCCCGCCCCATCCCGTTTCAAATACAAACGGTCCAATCCGGCTCTCTATTTTTGGGCTCGGCCCGACCCGTGCCTTACCCTACCCGGTAGGATGAAATAAAGATAAATATCTAGAGATATGAGAGACTTGCAAAGAAAATTAACAATACATCATTCAATAACTTTTGTAATTACATAAAATGAGATATTGGAAGAAACTAATAATATTAATAGATAATGAGATGAATTGAATTGGATGATCTAGCTGCTCTTAGGGGGTAACTTGGGTTGGGTCAACTCGGACCCGCCCATGCCCAACTCCGATTTCAAACCCAATCTCAAGCGGGTTATAATGAAGAAAAAAACCCGCCCAAACCCAAACCCGACATCAACCAAATTTATTTATTGGGCTGGGTTGGGCTCGATGCCTCGCCCGCCCACGCCAACCCAAACCCAACTCTATTTTCTGCCCCAAATGCTTCTATGCATATATTACTCATCTCACTTCATATTATATGAGTTATGGCAAGTTTTGAAACGACTATACTGAAGTTTATCGTCGCTTTTATATCGATAATGAATGACAGTTAAGTATTTTTACATTTCTTTTTGTTGGCTTTGGTATACCGTCTCAGAATTTTAATATTCTAACTTTGCTTGGTTGAAACATTAGAAATAGTATTCAAGTTGTTTAGTTTAACTTTTTGTGTGTAAATAAAATTTTAACTAATATTGACGTTGTTTGGTTTAAAATTTGAAAAATCATGCAAAATAAAGTGTTATAAGATTAAACTCGATAAAGTCAGCGAACCTAAACCCAAACCCAAATAAACCCAACCCAATTAAAACCCAAATCCGACTAAAACCCATATGAACCCGAACCCAACTCCCAAACCCAAATTGTAAGATTGGATTAGTCATTGACTGACCGAACCCGTCCGAAAGTTACACCCTTAGCCGTTTCTAAAAAGTCCGAAATTAAGTGGGGGTATTCAATTCAGGATTTACAGATTATGTTAGACTTATTATAAGTCATGGATTCTCGCAAAATCCATGGATTGTTTTAATTCCTATATAGACTTTGGATGATTTTAATACTATTAATTGACTTTATTAGATTTTAAAAAGTCCATGGATTGTTCTAATATCATTTACTTTGGTTAATTACAACTATGTTTTAATATCCCATGAATGTTTAGGACCCAAAAGCAAGTATATATCTAATGGAAACAAACAAAATCCTTGTAGCAAGAGTTGATGTTGAATTGAGCTCTGTATATAATCCATTTAACCACTGACAAGCAGAACCAAAAGAGTTATCATCTGAAAATTATCTTTATGTATATCAAATGCAAAGGCAACCAAAAGAACACATTACCCAAAATGCAAAGACAATTAAAAATAACATTATAAAGAAGCATAACTCATTCCAACCTACTACGTCATCATAACCTTGACACTTTCTTCATCCCTTGTTCCTCATTATTTTCACCGTCAATGTCTTTGATTTTCATTGTTATCCTCTTTGATTTTATTATCATCATTTCGTGTCTATCAAATTTCACATAGCTTCAAGAATGCTAAGCCTCCAAGCATTAGCTTCCGCTTCTTTGTTTCTGTTTCGAATGAGAAAGTAGTTCAAGATTTTCCTTCCATGTCTGGGGACATTTACGTAAGATGATGAATCAATTTCTCTCGGTTCGGGAGGAAATTCATCGTAACGACACTTTGCGAAGAAAGTTGTGTAGTCCAAAGACAAGCTAGTACTAGCTCGCTGTGTCTCATATGGAATTCGAGGCGCGGTTTGAAAATAGGAACCGCGATTTAAAGATACCAAATATCCTTTCAATCACATTCCCCAATGATGCATGACGAAGATTGAATAACTCGCTGCATTTCCGGGGGTGGGCGACCTGACCACCAAAATCTTTTGAGATGATATCGAACACCTCGTAATGGAGCTAAGAATTGGCGCTGACCAGCAACCACAATCCACCAAAAATATTTTCCTCAAAATGTACACATATTTTAATGAGTATTTCACATATATAAAATTAAGCTCATAGAAACCAATATGATAAAAGATGGGCAAAATTAATTACCTTTGAGGCACCTCAAGTCCATTTCTCCTTGATAATGCATCATTTAGTATTTTTGAATCCTAAGGGGCCGAACCTTCCCACCCATACACGCATATAAATTCCAAATCAAAGTTGTAAGCTGCCAAAACATTTTGGGGATTGAATTCCAAGGACGATTACGATAGCTACTTACCTTGGCGACCTTTTTACCATTGCCGGAATATGGGTGCCATCAATAGCACTAATGCAATCCTAAATTAAAACAAATTTTAATAATAAAGAAAGTTAATAAAATTTTCACCATACAATTAAAGAAAATTAAGTAAGCAAATAAGGTTAATTAATCATCTTTAAAGTAAATTTTTGTCTATAAAAAAAATTAACCTTAAAATAAGAAAATTCTGCGTTTCCTCTGGTTTGGGAGCAGCACGGTACCTGTGTTTGAATAATACTGTGGTGCTATAGTATTCAATGCCTTCAAAACTTTATTAAAGTTTTGACTAGTACCAAAATGTGAACTGCATCAAACCTTGACGAACATTACAATATCGATCAGCCAGGACCCACAATGAGTAAAAATGCTACAGATTTCTTCAACACAAATATATTCTTGAATTTAAACATGCTTTCCTAATAATGGTACACAACTTAGAAACACATCCTGGACATTCTATGCAACTCGGAAACTTTGTGGGTCTTCCTTTAGCACTTCATGTATATAATAATATCCTTTCTAGTAACTGGTCGCCGCTTGAGTGGACGTTCAATACGTTGTGGCATAATAGCTATAGTCTCTCTTAACACAAATGATTATTGCTTGAATTGCCATTAATAAGTACTTGATTGTTTCATAGAATTGTTCTTCATTTTCTTCTTCTATCTATTTCTTCTCCCCTATTTCTTCTCCCTCTATGTCATCCCCTTCCATTTATCTAGGATGGAGTAATTTTATTACACCATTAAAAACAAAGTATATAAATATAAGTATTATATATTTGTATATTTTGGTATATATTATATTGCACTATATATATTTTTGGGACATTAGTATATGCTCAATGACAAATAAAGCTCAATTAACTAACAAGTAATATATATGACTATGTACCATAAAAGAGATAATAAAAAGATTTAACATTTAAAACCTCAACATCAATATAAACGAAAGTCATCTAATTAATAATAGTTTAAACCAAAAGTACTCAAACAACTCAAAAAACCAAATGTATTGTAAATTCCTCAAACTGAAAATAATATCACATAAGACACTATAACATATCAAGACAAAACATGACTCAAATAATTATAGTCCTCGCATCTTGTGGCTAATCCAACGGATCGCTCATCGTGACATCTTCAAGAACACATCTTTTTTGGCTTTGCACGGGCAACTCACAGCCTTGAACCGAGTATCTTCTTCTAAGTTTGGGGTATCCTTGATGCATCCCAAATTGTATATTCTCTCCCTTCTCTTTCTCTAGAAGGTTGTAGATTCCTTGAAACTTGTGAAATTCTGATCAAGCCTTTCTATAATGCCACTTTCGAGGGTGTTTCCAATTGAGGTAGAACTTCCTTCATACCTTCGCTCTATTTCTTTTATTTTGGGTTCTCTTTCTTTGCATGGGAACTTCCAAACTTTCGTGGGATTGGAGCTGATGTGAGGAAATAATGGATCATTCCGATTGGGTATTATGAATGCATCATTGTGCTAACATCATAATCGAAATCTTCTATGCGCACATTTCTACCTTCTCCAACACCTAATGTTCTTGCACCGCGTTGACACTACCTCCAACCTAACTGAAGTTTTTCCCAACAGCCTACACCATTCCCAATAGCAATTTCCAAGTCCTCATAATCCCGAAATGTTCCGTAACGTAGTCGGTGTCCTTTGGGTGAGCCTAAAAAGACATAAATTTTTAAAATTATTACTGTGATTATATCTTGAAAATAGGTTTATTTATAAAGAATAAATTATCATATAATATTTAGGAAGCTCACCTAAAGTATTCATCCCATACTTCATCACTAGCAACTTTGTAGTAGAGTCAAACCCAAAACCCGAGTTAAAAACGCATAAGGGTTGAAGAGATCCATCGATTTTAAACCATTTCAACCGTCTTGATAATTGTTGTAGGTCTTGTGACACCCAAGTTTTTCAGGCCAAGAAAGGTGAAGCATCCTTTCTTCCACCTTGTTTGGTTAAGAGATACCACTATTGTCACGCCATCCTCGAGTGGCGGCATCTACCATGAGTTCTAACAATAAATCGCTTCCTTCCTTAGTCCACCGCTCTTCATAAGTCCCTTTTTTGACATTTTGTTGTTGATCAACCATGATGATATTACTATATTATACAAAATAAATTTTTTATTAGAATGTATACCAAATCTTTCATTTCAATTATGCATTTTCCTAGTTAGAAACCACAAACAAAGGGAAAAAAAATATTAAAACATTCATTAACCCAAAAAAATCATTCATTTTAAAGGAGAACCGATTATATCGCATGCACCTCTATTGTCTCTCACATGGTCACTAAAGCTTTCAAAATCTGGAAATGTTAGGTAACATAAAATCTTGTTTCAAGATATATTCTCCAAATTATATATTAACCTATGGCATACTAATTTACATGATCATAACGAACTCGAACAAAGCAAGAGAGTGATCATAACAGCACCTAGTTACTCATTACTTTTTTTCTTTTTGTTTATTCTTTTTAATTAACATCTTCAATTCCAATCTAGGTGCATTATGGTATTATTTGATATGAAGCAAGAAGAAACAAATCACTCATTTAACAAAGAGACCAAAATCACCCATTTAACAATCTACTATACATAAAGAGACATATAACCACATATGCATTATGTGTGTATTTTGGATACCTTTCACAAATAGGTGGTGCTTTGCTACGCAATTGAATACCAAAAGAAAAAAAAATGATCTCGTAAAAAACAAAAGAAATAATCATATGGACATTAACAACTATTGTGGAAAGAATGATTAGATAGGAAAACAATGATACGCTTGAAAGACAAATTGCAAAATAGTAATCATAAGCCAAATTGAGGCGATGCTTTTGTAGGTAATCAACTCTATTTTCATGTGTCCTCCCGAGCCCTTTTCTGCTAACATCATCCACTCTACTCGTGGTTTCCGGAATTGGTAACATAGTAACTTACACATTTAAGAGCAACATAATGCAATATTGCAGGAGACTACTTCTCGCTAATCATGTACAAGAACCTCGAAAGCTTTGCATAGATTGACGTATTATGATGAATTTTATTAGAGATGCTTTCCAACGTTAATGTGACGACATTTCAAATGATAGACTGACAGCTATTGAATCCATCTCCTTTCTAGTATTACAAACGAACTAATTTGAACAAGAAGGAATTTAAAGTAATAAACCGAGAAGCCCTTTCCCAAAGGAAAAGAAACAATTTTACATCCAAACTAAGCTAATCCTCATATTAGTAAAAGTGTATACTGCATAAACCTGTGTTGGACAGAGAAGTGAATATTAAGCTTATTTGAAATTGAAACAATGACCAAAATCACTCATTCGACAAACCTGGATATGCTCCCGTATAAAACTCTTGCATTAAAAATCCGAAGCACTAAGAGATTTTTAAACAGCTAGCTTACAATTAGATAGCTTCTTGTTAAAGATGGTCATACATTCGACTGTCAATCGAAATAAACAAACTACAAGGCTCAAGGAAATGCGTGGAATTCTAAACGAATGAAAAGAGAAGCGCACACACACAAATAGATCAAGAAACTAACCAAGCCCCACGGTAATACAACTGCTGGGCCCGCCTTCACTACCTTCGAAGTATCAACATCACCACTCCCAATAAAATGTAAGTTATAAATCAAAGGTAATACCAATCCTATGCTCAAATAAATTACTAATATTAAAATCATAACAAAGATCACTAGATAATGTTCATAGAATCATAGATGAGAAAGTATCAACCTTGATTGATTATATAAGAGAGTGGTCTCTGTTTCGTTTTCTACAACAAGGTCGAAAAGGTCTGTCTCTGCCTTCCATTCTTTTTCCCGCGCCAAAATTTTGGCTTGTGAGAAGATTTCTAGATAGGATTTCTATTTATACCAAAGATATTAGAATCCACTACAATCCATCATTCACTTAAACTCTCTTTTGAAAATCCATAGAATTTTCAATACCATTAGATTTAGACGGACATTTTAAAATCCTAAATGAATACCCCAAGAAAACCCAAATTGTGAAGATTGGATTAGGGTTGGGTTGACTATCCAACCCGTCCGAGTTACACCCTAGTTGCTCTCTAAAAAAGTCCGAAATTAAGATTTGGTCCTGGTGATAAATGGGTCGGTCCATTTGAAAGCGGGTTTAAAATATAAGAGCCGAAAACCCAGAAATCGGACTTTTCCGGGTCTATATCGAACACAAATCGAATCCGAATAATTCCCATTTCGTTGGCGGTTCGATGGTTGAATCGTAAAAGTTGGAATACATTCTTCTGTGAAATTCCAAAGCGATCGAGAATTGAGCACTCGTCGTCCTTTGTTTTCAGGTTCAATCTTTAATGTTAGGGTTCTTTGCTTTATGCTTTCTCAATTAATTCATCTGAGAATTTTGTGGTAATTTTTATAAATTTAGTGTGTTTTAGTGTGGTTCTTTGTTTGGTTTGATGGGTTCTTAGATTAGGGGAGGGTAAATTTGATTTTTTCTGCAGCCCAATTACCTGAAATTAGGGTTTTCTGAGTTCATTTGAGCTTTGGCTGAAATTGGTATCTAAATCTAATTGAGGAATAACAAATTGGGGTTCGATTGTTTCTTAGATAACCTAATTTCCTGGAAAGAAGGGTTTTTTCTGTATTTATTTTACCTGGAAAGGTTTTTCTGAGTTCAATTGAGGTTTGATTCTATAGGAAATTTGGTTTAGGTCAATAAATAATTTCATATTTCGTCATTGGACCGTTTATATATGCTTTATTTCACCCTTGTTATAGATGAGTTTGTTCATTGGGAGACTGGGACAGTTTAATACGTACTTATGATTGCGCTCTGCCGCGTATGCTTACTCCTTTCGTTCATTGCTCTCGTGTTTGTGTAGCATAACTTTGTGTTTTTTGATCTTATAGACACAAACATGTCGTCATATGAGACTGTCGTTGGTGGGAAGCTAAAGCTCAAGGGAAAGGCTCTAGATGTGAAGGCTGCTGGAATGAAGAAGAAAAAGAAACATAAGAAACATCAAGAACAAACATCTTTTGTCATGGAACCTGAGCTCTCAGCTGGTGAGTTATCGTTTTGATATCAAATTGAAATAGTTTTTTTTTTTCTAGGTTTGAATATGCTGTCCTTTTTTTACCCCTTTCATTGTCATGCGAATTGAGAAAGGTTTGGTGGGACACAAATATGTAAAAGCGCAAACAGAAGAAAAGTGTTTTTCTTACATCAGATTGATTTTTGGTTTAGCATGTATTACATCAACTCTCTGTGTGATCAATGGTTCTGTGATCACCAGGACCTTCCATTGCTACCACAATTCTTAATGGAATGTCAATGACACTAGTTTCGTTTGAGAAAACAAAAACAAAAATGGCACTAATTTCGTTGATTTGGTCATTTGTTATAACTTTATACGCAATGCGGCTTCTCTTAATATGTTAGAGCCAATGCAGTAACAATGTCCAATGTTGTTTTTGAAAAGAAATATTATATTGATGTTAATTTTGGTTCCTCATCGTCATGCTATTTTAGTTTCCAATGATATTTTCTTTTTGCCTGAGTTTAATCAATCATTCAATATGGGATTGGGTGTAGGTGGAAGTACAGAAGTTTCAGCCAATCCTGATGAGGAAGAAATAAACGATTCCCACAAATCAAGTGAGGAAGGGAAGGCTCCTCACTACGGTGATCTTCTCACACCTGCAGAGAGACGATATATAGAACAGAGAGAGAGAATTGACAATCACAGGTTGGCCAAGACAGCAAACAAATCCCACCGTGACAGAATTCAAGACTTCAACCAGTATCTGGCAAACATGAGCGAGCATTATGACATTCCTAAAGTTGGTCCAGGCTAAATCGATGAAGTCTTTGAATATGAAAGCCAAAGGATCGACAGTCTCGTTTGTCATTTCAAGTCAGTGCTATATGTATGGTCTAGTTAATGTGGACGTCAGTTTACGCTTTGTATTCAATGCGGCTGTTTTTGCTTGGATATGAATTGATTGCTAATGACATTTTATTTGAACCTTGCTTTGGCGGTACTCTTTTACGTCTTTAGGGTCTTCTAAATTTGCTTGTCCTTCTAAACTTTCATACGGCCATCTCAATGTCATTCCGTGGCTGAAACTAGTGAACTTGGTTTTCAGGTGGTCCGTTTCTGAAGAACGACTAGGCATTCCTTCCTCTGTCAAGTGTATTTTAATCTTGTTCTTGTTCGTACACATGATATCTCCTAGCAGTTACCATGGTTACTTTCTTGATTGGCAAATTAAGTGGAAACTAATCACCGTCTAGGCTCATCGTGGCCATTCGAACGGTTTTTATGGATTTGGATTGGTCAGTTCCTTTTACTTTAACTCGTCTTCTCTCTGCTTGTTTCGTTAACTCGGAGATTCATAAATGGAGAATCAAAAGAGAGAACTGAGAACCGTCAAACGAACCAAAAACTCAAAATGATACATACCTTATTGTGTAAATACATAAATAAGGAATGGGGATCTAGTCTCTTATTCAGGGTAAAAACCCCAAGGGAATGACAGGAATACAATAATTGAAACTATAACTACACATTCCGACTAGAACAAGTGTGCCACGTGAGCAAAGCAAGAGTGGCATCGCAAAATCTAACACTGTCGTTCTTCATGCACAACAAAAACAAATCCACGGTAACTCAAACTGTATCACCACGCGATTTTATAACAGCCACTCGAATAAACTAAAGCTCATTGTTGTGAGATGTTCAATCATCGGGTTTCATCCTCAAGAGCACGGAAACCACTTGTGAGGTCCTCGTGTAGCTTCTTAAATTTTGCCACAAGAGCTTCTTCCCCTTCAGCCGGATCCTCAAACTTTTGAGACCTGCATGTCACAGGTAAGAGGGTAAACACCAATAAAATTTGAAATGTCTCCCGCAGTTCCAACATTATGAAGTTACTTACACTAGGCGGTAAAAGAGATCTCCCAAGCGGTGCTTGATTAGGCTGTAACTTATCTTTTGACCATCCATACCAGCGGCTCTCTCTACAGCCTGCATATTGAGCACCACATAAAATCAGTAAAGGACCCACAACCATTGTCAATTAGCCATTTCAAGGTGAACTCGGAAGTTCTCTATGTACAACAGAAAGCTTAATTGTTATCCATTGCACCCATCTCAGGGTAGGTTGCGGTGAAAAAGTTAAAGAGTGTATACAAAGACAAGGAACGATAATAAGAAATCCTTTCCTTACTCTTTGAATGGGAGGGCGGGGGGCAAAGATTTCAAACTATACTTAGAGATGGATTACCAAATATATTGCTAATGCGCAGATATGGTAGGTCATAAGAAGAAAGGAAAGAAATGGACAAACAGTTTACCTGATTGGCCAGATTAAAGTAATGGATGATATTACGCATCATCCAGACGGACTTGTAGAATGGGCAGAACTTGTCATATCTGTCCACCCATGAAAAACATGTAAAAGATGAGTAAGCGTACCGGGTCCCAACCAAAAATGAAAACGAAAGGAACATACGAATAATTAAAACAGATATACTTCAAAAGAGAGGATTATAGAGCTGGAACTCACGGAGTAAATGCATTCTGTGCAAGATAATCCTCCCTCAACAGCTTTGCAGTTTCTAAGGTGATCTTATCTCCTTCAGCCAAAGCATCCTTTCCTACAAGCTGCAGTAACCAATATATCAGTTTAGGACTATCCATATATCAGCTAAACCTTGGATATCTTTCAAGCCTGATATTACAAAGCCTAAAATGTCACCCTACTCTTGAATTTTACACGTTTTATAGGAGTTATCATACTAACAAAGGAAATGGTTTCTGTTTTAGAGATTGGAGGATCTTCTAATCCATAGTACAAGCAAAAAAAAAGACGTACTTGGACAATTTCATTGAGATCATCTTCTCGCTGCAAAACCTCACGTGCCTTTGTCCTGATGTTGATAAAATCGGGATCGAATTGATCATAGAAAGACTCTAATGCCTACAAACAACATACAGAAACAAGTCAAACAATCTACAAAAAGAAATGAACAATTATTACCGCTCAATCAATGATGCCAACAAAGAGGGGACTTCAGCAAATAATAAGCGATAACAGTTTATGAACAAACCGTTGAGTACTTCGAGTAGGAAATAAGCCAGTTCACAGAGGGAAAATGCTTCCTCTGGGCAAGCTTTTTGTCGAGACCCCAGAAAACCTGGAAAAAAAAAGGTAAATTCCCATTGATGAGAATCACAGAAGGCATCAACAACAAGCCTCTTATTTGTAATTTCATGCATAAAAATGAGACTGCAAATTATACCTGGACAATGCTAAGGGTTGCAGATGTCACGGGATCTGAGAAATCTCCTCCTGGAGGAGAAACAGCACCAACAATTGTCACACTGCCATTACGCTCTGGTCCACCAAGACATTTTACTTTACCCGCCCGTTCGTAAAATGATGCTAAACGTGCTGCCAAATAAGCAGGATATCCACTATCTGCAGGCATTTCTGCCTGTATATAAAAGTAAGAAAAATGCCATTAAAGGGATCGAAACTGTATTTCATTTATAAAAAAGGAAAACTTCCAAAGTAGTTTATGAATAAAGATATGCCACATGACATATGTTGTGTGTAAAATACAGTACAAACCAAATAAAACAGCATTTTGCTAATAAATAAAATATAAGAGAGAGAATTACCAGCCGCCCAGAAATCTCACGCAATGCCTCGGCCCATCGAGATGTTGAATCTGCCATCATGCTGACATTGTAGCCCATATCTCTGAAGTATTCAGCAATAGTAATTCCTGAAAATTTCAAAGACAAGGTGAAGAATATGAAAACAATTCCTACAACAATAATTTGACTCAGTTCACCACACAAGACTAGTAACATCAGCAAGGAAGTTGACCAAATCAAAGTAAATTTTCCCAGAAAAACTCAATAGAAGAGTTCAATTCCTATTTGAGCCATAGTGCTATGTCTATGCTTTTTCAGGCATATGCAATGGACCATCAAAGGTGGTGAAGTGGAATGAAATTGTGCAGATTTATAAAAACAGAATAGTATCCTCACGCACCCGAAAGTTTTTATTAGATCAGTAAAACCTTAGTGAGACATAGCTTCAAAGGTTTACCAGTATAGATTGAAGCTTCACGAGCGGCCACAGGCATGTTAGAAGTGTTGGCCACAAGTGTTGTGCGCTTCATGACAGATTCTTCACGACCATCAGGCAAAGTCATTGTCAATTGAGGGAAATCCATAAGCACCTGGATCAATGATTAGTTTGAATTGATCAAATCCAAGACAGTCAAAATGCATAACAAATGATCTGATTATATAATACATACCTCTGCCATTTCATTTCCACGTTCTCCACAACCAACATAGACCACAGTGTCTGAGTTTGAGTACTGCACACCAGAAAAACATCTACTATGAGGTCCAGTGTATAACTAACAATAGGAAGTCTCAAATAAATAATGACATGTTTTTACCTTTGAAAGAGCTTGACTAATAACCGTTTTTCCACAACCAAAAGCACCAGGAATGGCACAAGTCCCACCAAGAACAGAGGGGAAAAGGGCATCAAGAACACGCTGATAAAAAAAATCATCAGGAACCACTAATCCCAAAAGATAGAAGAATCTATAAAGCAAAAATATAATCTACCTGCCCAGTGAGTAGAGGGGTGTCAGCAGCAAGCTTTGATGCAACAGGCCTAGGTGTACGTACAGGCCAAGTCTGCAATTATGTAAACCAACTTAAATACAGTTTACAATGATAATCATAGTGGTAAGCATGAATACTCAGAAAGAATAAGCCAAAGAGAAAACTATACAGACCTGAAGCATTGTAAATTTCTTTTTTTGTCCTTGAAACTCAAGCTCTAATACAGTATCCTGCAAATTCATATAGGAAGAGTCAACTCACAGTTAAAAAAAAATCCATTCATGACTCAACAAAGACAAAACCTGAGATGTTTGAGAAAATTGAACAAGAAACAAGATCCTGAGTGTACAAGCCAAAGATTAGGTTATGTGACATATGAGCTTAAATAAGAATGCATTATGTCTAGGACGTGTAATTATCATGGACATGAATATGTGCCGGGAAATAATTTCAAAATCCACCAGGTAAATATCTACATATACTTTCTCCCTAATCTAGTCAAAGACATGCTCTACACCGAACCCTGTATCATGTATATACATGCAAATGTATAAACATACGCCTAAGATACTAAAGAAACAGTGTTCACTGAATTACAGTAAAATTTTAGCTGACAATGATGGTCAGAGAAATGGATACCAAATAGTAGTATAAAAGTAATAATCAAACCTGCAGGTTATATTGACCAGGTGGTGCAACGTAAGTAACTTTTCCCATAGCATCGGGAGGAAGTGCAACTCGGTGCTCCATCAGACTATTTTCGAAGACAGTCTGCGATGCAAAAGATACACATGCCCAAACTTAGATGCAACTCGAAAGAAATGATCAGACTTGAGTAGTACAATATCTTTCAGAAGGTCTTTCACAAACCAAGAGTTCAATGCTACAGAACTTACAGCGTACAAGTCTCCACCAGTCAGATGATCACCTTCACCTGCCATCAGTGGTTTAAAATTTTAAAAATCAAAAGAGCCATATTAAAAATAATTTATTTATTTCCGATAAACAGCTATACATAAATTTGATTTAGGTTACCTATTTTTTTAGGCTGAAACTCCCAAAGTATATCTTTGTCAAGGGCTGGGACAGATACACCACGTGGGATATAGACATCACCAGATCTCTTTGCAATAGTTTTCAAGGGCCTCTGTCATGATAACAAAAAAAGGAGAATAAGAAAAGAAGCAAGTAAGCATAAAAAACTGCTCCAATCAATAATGTTTTCTCAAAATTCTTGAGGTTTTCTTTTGCTTAAAGATAATACTAAGTATAAACAGAATAGATTAGCTCGTAACACAATATAGAAAAAAGGATAGCTGTAAAGTAATGTAAACAAACCTGGATTCCGTCAAAAATATTTCCCAATATGCCAGGTCCCAACTCCACTGATAAAGGCTGAAATACCAATATAAGAAATATTAGCTGATGCAGTTAAAGCATCACAAAACGAAGAGGGTCAAACACAAAGGCAGACTCACCTTGCGAGTACGTAGAACCGGATCGTTCACCATCAACCCAGCTGTTTCCTCATAAACTGAAATGGACAGAAAAACTTATGGTTACTCAAAGCCAACATACATAAGCTAATTATTTCTTTTGCTGAAACAAGGGAAGCCAAACATGAATAGATATTAATGCAAACAAGAAATCATGAGCATGAAGCAACAAGTAACCTTGGATTGTGGCAGAATCTCCTTCTAACCGAATAATTTCACCGATCAAATTATCATGTCCAACACGAACCAGTTCGTACATGGCAGCTCCAGCCATGCCATCAGCAACGACGACTGGTCCTGAGACCTGTCAATTATATATTTGCCAAATCCAATTAGCCAGCAGCAATACACACAAAAACAAACTTTTAACCAAACTTTTTCGTACATAAATCAAATTGGCAGACCCAAAAAAGAGAAGATCGATGTGATTTGCGATTAAAGCAGCTGAAAAGTACTCAAATTTTGCTGCTCCAGCAACAAAAAGCACTGGTTAAATTAAACTTCCGCATTTCTTTTCCACCCCGATTAATCAATCACTCGATTTCTGGAGCAATGCAAATCATATCGGCTAAATCCGATAAGCAATTAACCATATACTTGAATCAATTAAACGCAACTAAATCTTTTCAGTTAATCATTGAATCCCAATAATTACGAAATTCACCAGAGCACTGATCCAATCACTTCAAAATTCAATCAGCAACAACACGAACAAAAACAGATCGAATTGAATATCGAATTCAATGAATCTGATCCGTTCAAATCGAGTGTGGAAGTAGAACGAACCTTGCGGATGTAGCCATACTCGCTCTCCTTCTCGGAGTCCTCAAATGTGGTCAATCGGGCACCGTACACCGCCGGCATTTTGGGCGCGGATCGGGCGGAGATTTCAAGATCTGAGGCTCGAAGCTCGACCAAAACCCTAGGGTTCCGACCGAATTGCAGAGGAGATTGAGAGAGTGAAAATTTACACAGAGAGCGGAGAGCAGGAAGATAAACGGGGAAAGCTTTCAGAGGACACGGACTGTTATTATGCAATCGGTATAATTGGTAGAGAGAGTACGGAGTGTGATCCGCTGCGGGTGATTATATTTTGTTTAACTGCTTGCTGTCCGCTGGCAATCCGCCACGTATTGGGGGTCCCACAATTTGCAGTATAACTGATGACGTGGTGAAAACTGGATGAGTGGATGTGTTCAAGAGGATCCAACGGTGTTTTGCCACGTGCCAGGTGTATGATGTTTCCGCGAAAGTGGTTTCGGTTGGTTGTTTTGTGGTTTTTTTTTTGTTGGGTCTGTGCTGTCACTGGACTCTCTCCATATCTTTCCTTTTGCCCGACCAAGTGATTAACTTCCAAGTTCGATGTGTGTGTTTCTACTTGGGTTGATATTTACAAAATTAACCTGGTAAGTGGTAAATTTGCGTTTTAGAATAATAAACCGGTGCATGAGGGAAAATTTGACGGTACATACACATATGACATATATTTATTATGTAACAGTCAGATGCGAAGATTGTTAAATGGCATATCAAATCTAATTGTTGGATTATGAATGTAAATCATAGGTATATGTACTATAGCAACTCTCGTGTATGAGATGCATGAACGGTTAGAATGAGATTCTCTAAATGTGGGTATATAAATTAAATCGTCCAATACACTAGTGCATTGTAGAATTTTCGAGTAACATGTTATTTACATCCAAGTTCTACATATTTTTTGTTTGATCGGCCAAATGATAACATAAAAACATAATTGAATTGAAAGAAGAAAAGGTTTTTTTTTCCTTCTCAGTTGTTCTAAATTTGTATTTTATCGATTATCCTTCATAGTACTTGAATTATTATGTCTTTTATGGAAAAATCTTGGTGATACATATTATTTAATGATGCGGCTATTGAATGGTTCCAGATTAATTTGCGGTGGACCCAATTAAAAGTACGTACTATTGAATAGTACGTAACACTAAAATTTGACCCGTGTTTTCTCTATTATAAGGAAATATAGCAATCCGACTCTCTTAAAAAGTGAAAATTAATATAATCGAGTGAAATCACCAAAGTTACAGCTCTTTATATCTGATGATAATATTCGAATAGTACTCGTAGTATTGCAATTCTACTTAATATTTTCTCTAATCTTTTCAACATATCTATCTATATATATAAAGGGAGAAGGCAAATTTGGTAAAACATTCATTATACCAAAAATGTCCCTCTCTTTTACAACTTTGAAAAAAAAAATTAAATCATTTTTAAAAAGTTTTAAAATCATAAATTGTGTATTATTTTTTTGAAATAAAATAAAAAAAGTCAATTGCCACACGCGCAAGAAGCTAGTTACTTGAGAAAGTGAAAATGATATTATTTCATCATTTTTAAAATATGGTTTCTGGTCCATGTCACAACATGTCACAAGGATTCTTTTATTTCTGCATATTTAAATATCTTGATTTTTTTTAGATTTGTGATCAAGGTGTGGTATTTAAGAGTGGAAAAAGACAAAATAGTGATGAAGGCAAGTAGGCAAAGGATGTGAGGTGATGGCACATGCTAGCCCGTCTCTTTATTTGTCCTTATCATCTTTAATATCATTTATTTTTCTATCATGCATATACTGCTAAAGTCAATTAATTAAATAAAGCATTTTTCAGATTTGTGTAGGGTGAGTGAGTGAGGATAATATTGTTAAGTGGTCAATTGGGTGATCAAATTACACTTAAGGGGTGATTATCACATCTAATCCTTCATGACTCCTATTCCTAATATTTCTATGTTGTATTATATCTAATAATCAACTTTGTCATACAATTTAACATATTTATTTTGTTATAAATTTAGTGTTATTTTCAAATAAAATTCATATCAACAAGAAGAACAATAACATTGACAAACATTGCATGTTTATTTTTATACGATACAAGATAACATGTTAAATTACTTATTATATAGCAAAATATGTAGACGTAATAATGCACTTTTAGCCAATTTAACATGTTATGTGATGAAAATGATTTACACATTGAATCATTGTATTGCTAACTTGTAATGTGGACTCAATATTAAAAAATTTATAATTTGAATTGGTGTTATTATTATACTATTATTTTTTATACAAGATAAAGTAGTAGCTAAACTAATTTAAATTACGGGAACGAGGATTCAAACTTGAGTACAAATAGAAAAGCAACTTGGCTAATCCCATATTTGCACTGTTATTATTAATACAAATAAATTTGGTAATAACAAATATTTTTTATTTTCTTCTATAGAAAAAGGTTAAACTTCAATGGTACTTACTGTTGAATGGTTTAAGATTTTTTTTAGATTCACCGCAAATTAATTTGGAACCATTCAATTGCGTACGATTGAATGGTACGTACCACTCAAAATTTTTCATATAAAAATGGCAAAATTTGTTTACAAGGCCCAAAAATGAAATATACAAATGACATGCTCCACCTCTCTTAGCAGTCCATAATTGTGCCTGTTGGAGCTTCCCTATGTATATAACATCAAAGGCCCAATAACTCAACATCACAGGTCCAGTAGGACCAGTACACATCATCACAGTCAAAAGTGGACCCCACCTTCTCAACTACCTGAACTACTTGAGCAGTAAAAAAATTGTAACTGTCCCTCCAAAAGTATAAACTATGAAGTGAAGAAAAAGGGAGTGGAGTAGGTTGCTGCTGCTGGGTACTTGATAGCAGAGAAGAGCCTGAGAAAAACAGTCACAGAGAAAGAAATCTTACCAGGTAATTCTGTTGCTTATGATAATTTCTATCTTCGGCAATTACCCTTTAGCATATTTATCTTGGAGCTGCTGTATTTACAATGTTTTTTTTCTTTCTATTTAATTGTTATTTGTTCAATCAAATTTTGAATTGAAATGAATTGCCACCTTTCATATATATGGATAGATATGGTTAAAAGTTCTTGAATTTTGCTGCAAATTAGAGATTAGTTCCTTTATCTTTTGAATAATTACATGTATTTTTGTGTTCTTCATGCTTCTCTAGCTTCTTCTCCCTTACTCACTTAATTTGCTTAAACTATTTCAGATAATCTCAGTTAAATTTGATTTGGATTTGTAATGAAAATTCTCTGCAAAATTGCTGATTGATTGAACTAATTGTATAGAAATGCACCAATAAAAATGCAGATTTTCTTTGGAGGATAACAAATTTAATGCCATTAGGGTTTATATAGAGACTCAATCTCTCCTAAATGCTATAGCTTTTGTGAGCAAAATCTTATAAGAATGGTTAATTGAATTGCATTTGATTTGATTTTACGTCTATAGGTTGTAATTCGCGAACTAAAATTTGCATCAATCTGTTATGGACCTGGCTCTTTCTTCTCCATTGTTCCCTTCAAATGCAACAAGAGGTGTCAATAAGAAGATTAAGCCTTACAGCTCAATGCTCATTGCCCCCCAAAAGTTGTCTGCTCAGAAATCGTTTCCATGTCTCGCTGCTGTTGCTACCCAAACAGTCCAGGTTATTTTTCTCACTTCTCCTCTTACTTAATTCTTCAAATATTTTAGCTTAATTCATTTTTTTGTCGAATAAAAAATCGATCTTTGTGGATGGCAGACGGTGGAGCTTGAGGTAGAGAGCAAGAAACATGAGCTGTTGAGAGCTGTCCAAGACACGCAAAGGGGGCTTGTTACAACCGATGATCAACGCTCGTCTATAGAGGAGGCTCTGGTGTGGTCTCTTTATTCTCTTTCTATGAATTTGTTTACTATCTGTCTCTTTTCTGTCGAATAATCCTGTGCATGAAATTGCATTAAACGTACATTAGGTACGTGTTAATTAGTTGATGGTTTCGGAATGTCCAAGTTCATAGAAGTGAGATTTTTGTTATAATAACTTGTGTAAAAGGCTGGCAGGTGACTGTGGAGGGCTATAACAAGGGTGCACCAATTGACTTGGTGAAATTGGACGGGACGTGGCGTTTGCAATATACTTCTGCTTCTGATGTTCTCATTCTTCTGGAAGCTGCTGAAAGACTACCATTTTTTCAGGTATTAACAATAACAACGAGTCTCACATTTCGGAATCTTATCATCTTCTAAAATAACTTAACATGCCTTTTTACCTAAAGAAAAGAAAACACCCCGTTTATCTTAAAACACTGAGCATTTGGCCCTCTTCTTATTGTTTTCTCTGCTTTGAGTGCTTCAATTACCTTAATTACCTTGGCGTTTCCTCCCTGAGTCCTCTCTTTTGATGAATATATTGGCTAAAAGTGTTTCTACCTGAAGAACTTTTCAATCTTTACGGGTCACACTTCATATTCACAAACTTAAAATCTTTACATATTAACACTCTCTTCAGTTGTGATGTAAAATGCCAACTGTAGTTGACTTGCGCTTTCTTTTATCTCTTTATAGTTATTGATTTCTTTTGTTGTTCTTCATCATCCCTTATTTCAACATGAATGTGGGGATAGGTTGGGCAAATTTTTCAGAAATTTGAATGCAAAGACCAGACTAACGGGGGAGTAATCCGTAATGTTGTCAGATGGAGCGTTCCACCCTTGTTAGAGGTAATGAGGATTCTGAGTTCTTAGTTAGAATATTTGGATTCTTAGTTTGTTCAGGGGTATGATATAGTTTCTTAAATCAAGTTATTTTGTTGTATTCGGTATTGTTATGATTAATGTATTTTAAGTTATACTTGTAGATCCTAATTTTAATTCAAATTGCTTATGATTTTTTGCAATTTATCAGCTAAAGATACTATATATAAGATCAGATTATTTGATTTTGCAAGGATAGAAGATAATCCAAACTCTAACAAGGGTAATCATATAAATATATGTACATGTACTTGGTTGTAGGCGCTAGGAACGCTTCTATTTTCTCCATGAAATGCAAATGTTAAATTTGTATAGATACTATGAGTTCTATGCCCCCTTGCAGGAACAAGAAGGTGCCACTCTGCTAGTTTCTGCAAAATTTTCGGTTGTTTCTGTGCGTAACATCTACCTTCAGTTCGAAGAGGTCAGTTTTCTTCCCTCCAATGATGTTTAACTTTCACAAAAGCTAAGGTAAGCAAGCTGTGACTTTGCTACTATTCATTTGACTTGAAGGTTATGAATACGATTGTCTTCTGAGTTGATCATATTGCTTTACATCGTCTTTTACAATTTTCTACACACGCAAACTTCTCGATGTTCTTCCTGAAATTTAATGATCTGAATCCTGCAAGTTGTATTTGGCAGATTAATGTTCAAGATATTAAAATCAGTGAAGAGCTGCAGGCTCTAATAGCTCCAGCAATATTGCCACGATCGTTTTTAAGTTTACAGGTCAATTACAATGTCACTGATCAAATTAGTAAAACAGCTGCAGGATCTGAGGCAACTCTACATGTTCATTTTCGTCTATAATAACGAGGATTATATGAATTCGTTTGTGCAGATCCTGCAGTACCTCCGGACTTTCAAAGCGCAAATTCCTGTTAGAGACCCAGGAAGGTACATCATTCTTAATCATATTTATCAAAGCACATTTAGCAAGTTCCTGGCATACATTTGTATGATCATATACTTGGTTTAAAACAGTAGGCAATCGGTCGGAGGACTATATTACCTTTCTTACTTGGACGCTAATATGCTTCTGGGGCGTGCGGTTGGTGGTGGAGGAGTTTTTGTCTTCACTAAAGCTCAACCTCTGAACTAATGGGGAAGCTAGTAAAAAACCAATTACTGGCGCCTAATGTTTTTGTGCGAAGAAAAAGCTTCGAAGGGTATGTGGCACACGAGATGAGAGTATAGATCAATAAGTATGATATATTATTATCCATTTTATCATGAGCAGTGAGTGGTATTTACCAGCTACATTCTTGTTGACCTTGCTGCCTCTTCCTTGTGGAAAACTAAGAATGCAGAGGCCCTTTGTCCCGTTTTCGGTTCTCTTATCCGGCATGATTGATTCTATGTTTGGGTTACTTGGAACAATCAATTTTTAGGATCATATATGTATCAATATGCACAGCTTGATCGATCCTCGTATTGGAACCGATACAGAGAAAATATTGCAACTATTCCATCTTCTTTTTATTTCATCACAGAACAGAAAATGCAACCATATATGGCGGAAATAATTTTGTCGCTGGGTATAGAGCAAAAGCAAGTTTGTTGTGTGATCGACAAGTTAGTTTCACTGCTCATCCACACGAGCAAAGCTTTCAAGAAAGACATGCACATAAATTGGTTTCATCACAGAAATTGCTTCTGTAATGACAATACGAGATATTATCTTTAAGATGCTGAGAATATCTTAAGGATACTGAGAATAATCCTTGAAGATATTATTAAAGTTAATTAATGATATCTTAAGAATTATCTTGGAAAATCTTGGATTGGATGTGATTGTACTTCCTTGATTAAAAGAATTTGTCTTCAATTTGGAAAGCTTAAATATAAGAATTAGTGATTAATTCCTCTTTTGATTCCCTTGCATTATCTCCTTGCTATGTGCAGCTTAGTTTGAAGTAATTATAGTCAACAACTCAAGACTCAAGGCTTCCAGCTTGATTGAACTGTCAGATAATAAATGTTGGCTTTGTCAATTAATGAGGACATTCTCATCAATAGTGAATGAAAAGCCACATATCAGCTCCACAATTTTCTGTATTATTTTTGGCTCCACAAATGCTCCTACATTTGCTGTGCTACTTGTAGGAAGTGCATGAGATTTGGAAATCCCAAGTTAAGTAGAACCGCCAAAAACAAACCATTAACTTCATTAAATTCGGAGTCTTGTCTTGCAGCATAAGCTTCTGGGATAAGGAATCCAAAAGCTCATAAGTTTTATTTGTCTCCACCGTAAATAGGGGATTAAATGAACCTACAAAGTAATTATTTTCCAAGTGAGAAAAAGTGAAAAGAGAGAGAAAGAGAGCCAGCCCCCCCTCCTCTACCTTTTCCGTCCACCGCTGTTGCCGCGTCACCACAATCATTTCAAACATATTACTCCTTAAGCATTTCAAACCTAATCACAGATGCTTGCATAGAAGTTAACAAAAGAGATCTCATGCTCAACGCATCAGCAACTTTGTTTTGACTTCCCGATTTATGCCTGATAATGAAAGTGAACTCTTGCAAATAAACTACCCACTTGGCATGTCGAGCATTAAGTTTATGTTGGCCATTCATATATTGCAAAGCCTTGTGATCAGAATATAAAATGAACTCTCTTTGGATCAAATAATGGCGCCAATGTCGCAGAGACTAAATTATAGCATAGAATTCCACATCATATGTTGCGTAGCGCTTCTTTGCATCATGTAATTTCTCACTAAAGAAGGCAACGGGTCTTCCTTCTTGACTTAGAACAGCACAAATGCCTTTACGCGGCGCATCGCATTCTAGAGAAAATACATTCTCAAAATCTGGAAGAACTAACGCAGAAGTTGTTGTCATCTTTTCTTTTATCAATTCAAAACTTGCAGCTGCTTCCTTAATCCACTAAAAAAAGTGGCACTTGAGAGCCACTCAACAAACCCAACATATCATCATGGCATGAAATGGGAAATCGATATTTTATTGTGATTTTGTTTATCCCCCGGCTGTCCGTATACATTCTCTATGTTCCTTGTTTGGAGTAAAAAGGGCGGGAACCGCGCATGGGCTTTTGCTCTCTTGAATTAATCACTTCTCAAGTAACTCCATGACTTGCCTTTGTAACTCTTGATGTTCATTGGGGCTCATCCAATAAGCATCCTTGTTCGGTAAATTAGACCCCGGAATGAGATCAATTTGGTGTTGTATGTCTCTCATAGGTGGTAATCCAGCGGGTAGCTCATCGGGAATCACATCAAAAAACTCTTGCAGCAAAGCTTGTCGACCATCTTCTGAGATACAACATTCTCGCAACTGCCACCATCAATTATCACATTGCAAAGCTTCCCATTGGTGGTGCCCTTGGTGTGAAAAATGTTGTGATGTAACCAGACATCGTCGTCGACACGTGCCGTAGTCATGCTTCGTCGTACAACCAAAGCTTCTTCATGGTCACTCCATGTGATGTATTCATCTTCTTTATATTCATCATAAACATGGGGCATCTCATCCTCTTTGGAATCTTCCAAAAGCAATTGCCCTTCAACAAGATTGACAAAACTTTGACTTGGACAATCTGTTTGCTTGTGTCCAAAACCAAAGCATTTGAAACACTTGGGAAGTCGTTGAGTTGCTGCAGTCTGCTTTACGGCACTAGAACTGGCATCATCTTTGCTGCCATTTACTTTACCAAAAGCCTTGGGATTCAACTTTTCCTTTGCCTTTGTTGATTCGAAAGATTGCTCCCTCCGATTAGAATTAAAACCACCGACTCCGGCTATTCGATTGCTCCCTCCTTGAATGTGGTTCTCAGGTAGGAGTTTATTCTTCAACTCCTTCTTCATTTTTTCCTATGTGCTAATTAGAGACTTTCCCATCCTTTCTCTTCGTACCTTCAGTTGCGCCTACCAAGTTGATGCATACTTGGTCAACTTAATAGCCACAATCTTTGCCTTTCATTGATCAGGGATGTCTTTGTAATAAAAAATTCTCTCAGTGGTGCTCAACCAATCTATGAATTTTTCGGGCTTAATCCTCCCTTGAAATTCAGGGATATCAACCTTCATACTAATATCGTTGAACCTGTCGTTGGGTTGCCCTAAGGGATTGATATCATCCTCTGAAAGAAATATATCATCTTGACGGCTTCGGGTTTCAAAGCGCTCTAATCGCTCCGCTAATTGTTGCACTTGTCTTCTCAAATTCTCATTCTCAATATCACGAGCTTCACGTCCCTGACCACGTCCACCACGACGACCACCACGCACCATCGGGCTACAAAAGAGTTGACATCAGCGGTCCCTAACCCTAAGAGCTGCTCTGATACCACTTGATACAGAACAGGTTGTTCCTGCAGAGAATAGAAATAGAAGCAACCAGCAATAAAGGAATTGGGAATCAAATAGAGTTCTCTGATTGATAAACTCGTAGAGTTATATTGTCTTATCTCCAAAAATTAAATACATCTTTTCTTCCCAACAAACTTATATGGAAGAAATAAAACAAAACATAACAATTAAAGAAATAAAACAAGTTTCTAGGCACAACTCAACAACCACCAGTTCCTAAAACTATTGATTTATTAATCTTGGAACATGATGGGCCTTTAAGTGTCCCTCCTCGGTCTGTCTTTTGCAATGCTATATGACCCTTCAGATGGTCCCTCATCAGTTTGTATCCCAGAACCACATGGGAGACATAAATTAAAATAGGATATGTTAATGGCAATTATCAAAAAAAAAAAAAAAAAGCTTGAAAGGGAAGGCATATAATGTCCTAACTCCTAAATGTAGTGGTTTAAAATATGCATGGCCTTCAAGATTATAGAACATAATCTTGCCATTCAAAAACAACTACTTGAAAAGTTAAAAGGAAAGACAATCCATACGAGGAAGATAAGACATTCAAAAATTTGTAGTTTATGAAGTATGCAGAAAGCCCTAATATTGAGGCGATGTCCAAGCATACCTGCAAGTTAAACAATTCAACGACAATGAGGCTCAAAATCTGAATGGACTTTGTTAAATAATCAGACATATCCTACTTTTTTTTTCTCTTAAGTCATCAATCAAATTAAACATTATGAAAGAAGAAAGTTGCACTTTATAATCATTCACACTTAGTGGAAAAAGTGTAAATAAGAGCACAGTTATACCATGGTCGGCCATCCCTAAAGTCTTTGAGCTTTTGGGCTTCTTGAGTTTTATTTGTTAAGTTGTCATACAACTTAAGTCATTGGACTTGAACTATTCATAGCCCATTGGGCATAAAGCCCAAAACCAACCTGAGGTCTAAACGAACTTTTCCTATTGATTAATTAACATTTAATTAATCCAAGCCATAAACAATTAAATCATTTAATTGTTCTTACTCAACTCCCTTGTATTCTTCAATCATTTTCTTATAACGTGTATGATTATTTAGGTTCTAGTTAGTGAGGTAATGGGCGATTTGAACTTTTGCTATTAAATTGTGAATTGAAACTCCTTTTCAATTCTCCCTTTAGTGAAGATTAGTGAATATCAATCTTCAGGGCTTCCACAAGCCATGAGTGACACTTAATAGTATGTCATGGCTATCCAAGCTAATCACGAGAAGTGTACAACCTATTCAGTTTGGGATTACAATGCAATATGGTCCTTTTCTATATCAATACTCTTGATTACATTGTTTGGGTCCTAGTTTATTCATGTCTACTATCTAATGTGATTCACTAGTCTATATCATTACCTTGAATGTGATTTGGAATACTTCCAAAATCTTATTCATACTCTGGCTAGATATTCTAATCATATCATAGAGTAAATACCTTCAACAGTTTGAAGGTTAGAGATCCCTTGTTGTACACTCACATGCCTCTATGAATAAATCAATGACCCCCAACAAAGCTAGGAACATGCCCACGGTGAGGCATGGTCTATGTTACAATATCAAATTAGTAAAGACGTATCCACAGGATAATTGTGGTGTCTCAGATCAAAGGATTACTTTGCATTATCCTAACCAGTGAGTTCGTATGAGAACTCCTGGTTGATCATGTTCAGTGTACTCACTCTCTATTGAGCACCTACATACTCTCTAAAAATAAGACATAATATGTATTGATCTATCTAGATTGTCAACACCCAATTGGCAATCCTATGATCAAGAACGTTTAGGATATGTATATAAAAGAGAAGGGTCTCATGAATCTAACTTCTTTAGATTGTATTCTCTTAATTACATATTATTTGGACTTATTGTTTAGGCGTATAACATTTAATAAGACAGCTTTAAACAATAATATTTGCCCTTAGATTAAACTACATTTGTTTAATGTGTGAAATGTCTTTAAGTATTATCTCATGATTGCATTTATGGCACATTTCCAACATAATGAACATCAGGTTCACTGAACATGTATTCATAACAACCATACAAGAATACACGCGTATACATATGCAATATAAAACACAAACATATATAGCATTGCAATAGTATATGAATGCACATAAAGTAAACAACTTCAAATTCTTATGTGTGAGGAGTCTTCCGGACTCGTCATCGGGTATGTTTGATACTTAGACCCAAGTATTAGGACACGGTTATGTGTGGAATTTCAATTCCATTCCAAAATCAAATGGGGGCAGACCCAAACAAGGTTTGGAAAGTCCCAGCCGAAACTGGGAGGTCTGTTTGGAAAAGTGTAACAACCTAGAGAAGGGTGTGGAAACCCTCGGGTTTGCCCAAATCCGGCGGGATTCTCAAAGAATATCTCGAATTTTGATTCTTGGAGACGATCACCATCACGGAACGACGGCCACGCTTCGGTGGTGACTGGTTCTCACAGCCCAGGGGAGCACCTCGACTTCCAGTTAAGGAGATGGGGTGGCGACGGTGACTGGAGGTTGTGGATGACATCAAAACGACGTGTAGTTCCAGACCGGGGCTGGGATTTGGTGACCCGGCTCGCGGCTCGGTGGCTTGGATGCAGGCACGACTCCAAGCCGTGGCTTCTGCGAGTTAGGGTTTTGGAATCCCTACTTTTTCTTCTCTTTTTCAATATACCCACACAAATTCATCAACGGATAACATGCATATAACATAGAACATTATTCATAGTATACATGGCATAAATAAATTGAAATCAAATAGATTAGGATTTAAGATTACTTGGATGTTGATGAAGATGGTGAAAAAGCTTTTGCGAAATTTTCTTCGAGATCCTCTTCTATTCGCATAGACCATTCGTGCTGATAACGTGTTTTAAAACTAACTTTGATGGGTGAGAGAGAGAGGGGCAGCAAAGAAAGAGAAAGAAGGGCTCAAGAGTATGAGAATTGTGTCTTTCCCTCCTGGTCTTGTACCTTTATTTATACTAATCATGATAGGGTTTATTGTCTTGCAAGTAATACAAACCTACGAGGATTTGATCTCCAAATCCTATTGAGATTCTACTTTAAGTTTACACAATCACATTCCTAAATAAACACACTAATTACAACATAAAACACATTTAAAAAGTCAAATTATTTTGTGTTTGCCCTTTGCCTTCACCTTCTCACCTATGCAACAAAAGAAGGGGGCGTTTCTGCCTTTGTCTACTATTTTTACTTTTTTATTTTGAATCGTCTTAGAAAGTCTTATATGAATTTGGGATGTTAAGATTAAAGTGACTTATCCCAATCTTAGTTAGAATTGTTAAATAATGATAATTTTGTTGTCATAAAATATTTTTAAGGATGTTATCAATACTTGACTAACAGTCAACTAAAATAAAGGATTATGTGAAACAACTTTGAAACCTAGGGAGGTATTTGTGCAATATATTAAACGCGACAGAATTTTGTAAAACCCTATTAAACCTCAGAAAGTGTAGGTGAAATTAAGGACTCGTTTGGTAAGTGGTTTTAACTGACTGAAAGCGCTTTTAGAGAAAATATTTTTGGATTTCAAAAGCACTTGAAGTGTTTCCTACAAGAAGCACATGACTGGCGCTTTTTGTAGGAAGCACTTCAAGTGCTTTTCCAGAATTAACTTGCAATTTTACAAATGATTGGTTCCAAAAATATTTTCTGTAAAAGTGCTTTCAGTCATTTAAAAGCAATTGTCAAACGAGCCCTAAGTCACCAGATTTTTCTCCAAACTAGCAGCTATTTTTTCATAGGTGAAACTTTAATCGCTATATTTTTCCCAAAACAATCGCTCCCTCTCACTCACTCGCATTATGTGTATAGTTAGTCTTTCGTCTTTCTTATCCCCTTATTGTGATGCCGCCATAAGTCTCATCTTCTTCATCTCACTCTCAATAGTATTAACTTATTGTGTGAAATTCTGGGTATAGAGCAAAAGCAAGTTTGTTGTTCGTCGCTCATAGTCAAATTATATGGAGGAAATAACTTTTGTTATGATCAACAAGTTAGTTTCACTACTCATCCACACAAGAGCAAAACTTTTAAGAAAGGCACACACATATATTGGTTTATCAAAGATGAGCTCAAGTGCATCTGATCATTCCTAAAGAATGTAGATGAAAAAGTGATAGTAGAAGGTGATGTTGACACACCCCACCCTTGATACCCACGTGGATACCGAGTTCGGGCGTGCTGGCCGACACTCGTAAGTGACGAAGCCATTAAATGCATGACAACACTTAGTTGAAACGAATTAAATTACCATAAAGTTGCGGAATTCAATGTCAATATGCATATGATTCAGAGCGTACTAATTTGAAACAGCGGAAACAAAATAATAGAATGAGTTCCTAAAATCTCTATCCATAACAGGGATGGATATTATTATAGAAACTGAAAAGAAAAAGATGAATCCCTACGTGGTCGGGATATATGATCAGAGCTGCCACACAGATGCCTCGACTTCGCCCGATACTCTATCACTAAGTCCTGAAGGGGGCCCAAAAACAAAGGTGTGAGTGGACGAAAAATAAAAGTTTTCGAAATACCTTTCTCTTTTCAACATAGTAACCCCCTGTTTGAAATCCAGTATATTTGCAAAATCATACTACCGTAGTATGTATCAAAATCATACTATAATATAAGTATATAGCTGAAAGTAAATCTCAACGCGAAATCCGTAAATAATACCATAATAGATGTCAACCCATACTTTATAAGTATAACTGGAAATATATATATATCAACATAATTCCGTAAATAACAATTCATATTCCCATAAATCGTTTCGCCATATATATATCAATAGTATAGATAAGAAATCCAACACAGGGTATATGAGCAATCACCCATGTACGTGTTGAGGAACAGCCTCTCAATCCCTGTACAAGCACTTTACGTTATCAATCAATTTGTACTCCTAGTACCACACACATGTAAGCACTTGCGCATTAACGCGTCACACCCGAGTCCTTACGTAGTGGGGCATTTTCCCCAAATATAAACATAAACGTAAGACAAGTTTGCACTAAGGTATTTACCGGACAATACCCCTGGAGTACAGTGCGTGTGACCCAAACATGTGAGACTTGTCCTACGGCCGTGAGACGGTACTACAACGTAGTGAAAGCATACCAAGTGTGTTTGAAAACATACATACATATATCATGTGTAGAAGTGAAGAATATCATATACTTCATAATTTCCCAAATATTTAAATGTTGCATAAATAGCATTCTCATCGGAGTCATATATCAAATACCAATATTTATGCATACCCGAAATTATAGGCTAAAACCGTTTAATAATATATATCCAAATATATTCAAATCTCAAAATCATTTCATAATATATATATATATATATATATATATATATCCATATATATATATATATATATATATATATATATAAAATAGCATGCCTCAAAAACATTTAAACTCATTTAAAATATCAAAACCGTAATCATTGCAAAGCATAGAAATCATTTGTTAAAACAAAAGTCCACTCACAGGTGATCGGGAGTGAAAAATCCCTCAATGTTGCCCTCCTCGAAGTGTGGCGCCGAAGAATTACCTATTTAATATTAGGGGAAACATTAGAACCTCCCTAATATAAATTCATATAGGCCCTATAGAAAAATATTCCAAAAATAATACTATTTTAGCGAAAATGGGCTCGAAAAATGATTTTCGGGGCCCGAAAACCCTACAACCGCTGTCCACCGCCGCACGCTCCGGGAAACGGTCGGACGCGCCGCCATGCACCGGCACGCTCTAGCACATGTCGCCACGCGCCACACGCGCTTGTTGACGTCACCCCCACGCGCATGCTGACGTCAGCCACGCGCCTGCTGACGTCAGCGCCGTTAAAGTTAACGGCGTCAGTCAAACTTAACGGAATATACCTTTCTGACGAAATATTATGTTACCGTTGACGAAATATTCCTCTGTCTTCTTCCCCTCGCCGGTCGCCGGAGCCGCGGCAGGCGCCGCCGTCCTCCGCCGTCTTGTTCGCTGGAATTCTGGGAAATTTTCCGAATTAATTCCAAAACTTCAAAAATTCATAACTTCTTCGTTCTTTGGCCAAATTTAACGTGCCATATATCAAATTGAAGGTATTGACGAGTGGAATATTTTCATACCAATTTGGGGCCGGAAAAATGGCCGGAGATGGCCTGAAATTGGCCGGAAATCTTCGGGAAACCCTAATTCCGTTCTCCTTCAAAACTGCACCAAATTCGACGTTCTTTATATCGATTTGAACCTACTCAATCCAATAAAACCAATGGTAATGGTCTCGAGGCTTACCTTGGTCTGGTTTGCACAGGAAATTGACGGACAGTTTGTCGAAACCGTTCCGACGTCGGTTTGATCGATCGGGTTCGAGTTTGGAGATTCTAAAATCACAGCCTCGTCCAGAATGACGAGACGATCGTGATGGTATGGATTTTGGGCAACGGTTTGACGGTTTTGTGATTCGTCCAAAGGTTAGGGTTTCAGTGAGGTTTTTGGAACTTTTTGCCGAGAGAGAGGAGTGGGAGAGAAAGAGAGGGAGAGTGAATGACAACGTGCAAACTGAATGGGGGAGGGTTGGCTGCACAGCAGCCAGCCAAAAACCCTAATTCCAACTTACGGAGTGGAAATTACTAAAATGCCCCTACACTTTAAAGCTTCATAAAACGTTCGTTTTAACTCCGAATTGAGTTCCGCTTGGTTCCACGAGTTCGTATTGACAAGTACATCATGAATATGTAAAGAAATAAATTTTCGCAAGTCGTCACGAAAAGTCAACAAAAGTCAACTTTGACCACTAGGGGTATTTTGGTAATTTCACAAAAAAATTTGGGACGGGTTGTAACACATGTGACATGTGAGCAATGACAGTGTCAAAACTTGGATCCATCAACTTAGGGATGTTGCTTTTAACATTGAAAATGTCATTGATGAATATTTGCATCATGTCGCACTAGATCATCAAGACCCTGCATTTGCTCATTCTTTTCATAGAATTGTCAAGTTGTCTAAAAAAGATGGAATCGTATGATATAATGGTTAAGAAAATTGACATTATGAAAGCACTAGTCCTTAAAATCAAGGTTGGAAGTGATAGGTATGCATTCAATTCAATTGATATTAACCAAAGCAGTGGAAAGAAGAATGATCGATGGCATGACCCTAGGATGGTTTCTTTTTTCATCGGGGAAGTTAATGTTGTGGGAATTGAAGCTAACTTCTTGGTTGGTAGAGGAAGCGAAACTTGAATTGATCTTCGTTGTTGGAACTGGAGGCCTTAACAAGACCACGCTTGTCAAGAAAGTTTGACAATAAGATAGTAAATGGGCATTTTGATTGTTGTTCTTTGCTTATTATGTCTCAATCATATAAGATGGTGAATCTTTTGTGTGATGATGATCACAATGTTTTGCAACTTGAGAATGATGATCTCAAATATCCAAAGGCACTCTTAATATCAGAAGCCATCATACTAAGGTTCATGATCCTTATGTTTACGTCCTAGATTTTGGAGCACACGCCCTCCCTACCTTCCTGAATCTTACAACAGATTTTTGAAAATGCAGACATTGCTCTTCTCTTCTCTCTCTTCAACTCTAACCACCAATACCAATTCAAATACACACACAGAAAGAGAAAGAGATTATGAGAGGTCAAAAAGATGGGTCTTTATAGACCCATAAAGATTTAAACAAGAGACTTCATCACTCCCTCCTTATGCACTTGTTTAAATTTTTCTGCGACTCAATCCTCCATCTCGTACGAACCAGATTGTTAACTCTCTATTTTAAAGAACAGCAACAGACGACTTTTTAATTGCAATTGCATCGTGATGAAGAGGAAGGTGAGGGGCAAGAAGGTCATTTCATGCATCATTGTTTTGGTTTGGTCGGACAAGACATTTTTTTAAGGCCCAAACGAAGCCTCTCTTTATATTTTTCTTTCTTTGCTTTATTCCAATGCTCCCTCCTTTTTCATCCATTAATTTGTTTGTGTTTTTTTTTAAAGAAAACTAATGAAGGGGTCTAAAAAAAAATTTTTTTAACAAAACACACACAATGAATTTTTATTAATAATAAGAACAAAAAAATAAAGAGGCGAAGACATTTTCATAAATAAAGGTCCATTATGTGTTTTTCATTAAATTTTTGTTATGTTTAGCCTTTTTCATTAAAACCAATTTTTTTATTCTTTTTTTATAGAAATTATTGTATACCATTAGAATTCTTACAAGATGATGTAATGGACTCTCAATTTCATACTACAAAGAGCCATTTCTTGTTCCTCATACAAATGAATAAAATGATAGTTGTACAATGGATTTTTATCAGGGTTGGTCTCTGAAATTGGACATTCCAATCATAATGGTCCCTGAAATAGAAAATCAATCAATTTGATCCCTGAAATTGGGTTCTGCAAATCAATTTGTTCCTTCCGTTAGCTTTCCGTCAAATTTTCTATTAGGTGATGATATGACATATGAGCGAACCCTACCTATTCAATCATATTGCACCATGTGGAATAATAATAAAACCATTTTTTAAAAATATTTAAAAACTAAAAATAAAAATAAAAGAATTAAAAAGAAATTGAAAACACCTTAATCCTAAGCCACCTATGCCGATCCCTTGCATCCTCTCAATCACAACTCCATTTATAATTATAAACTTATAAGAACAATTGCTTTTTTTAGGTTTCATGTTCTTCGTGTTCTTCTCTTTTCCAGATTCATGAAGCCCCTCCCCATTTTTCTGGGTTTTCGGCAGTGTCAGCATCGAATAACGATTGCTCCGGTTCAGGTTTCGAAACTAGCGGCTTCAAATCCAAATACCTCGAAGATTGTGCTTTAGCCTCGATGCGCACTATGGTTGTCTTGATGCAACGATTTTTACGAGGAAGAGGGAGAGGGAGGGAAGCTGTGGTTTGACGAGGATTTTATTTTATTTTATATTTTATTTTATTTTTTAGTTTTTAGTTTTAAATTTTAAAAAGAAAATTTTGATTTAAGTGATAATCCATGTGACACTATATGATTGGATATATGAGACCTACTTGTGTGCCACATAAGCACACTAACAAATAATTTGATGGAAAGTTAACGGAATGATCAAATTGATTTGCGGAACCCAATTTCAAGGACCAAATTGATTGATTTTCTATTTCATGGACCATTTTGATTGAAAGGTCCAATTTCATGGACCAACCCTGATAAAAACCCTTGTACAATTGATGAACAATCAAGCAACCAACAAAAGCAATGAGCCAATGATATAAGAGGATCATCATCTTCTAGTTTCTACTTTCTAGAATATGTCAACAAGCAATACGACTATAACTAAGTTTCGTCCGCTTGTCGATTTTAATACGCAGCCTAACCTTTTGTACATTGTTAATTAATTTGTGGAAAAAAGAAGATTAAGATCTTAAAAACCAAAATTCATACAAATATACATATACGAAAAAATTAATTATGTAATGAAATTTCGTAAAGGCCAAGGCATGAACATTGAACATTGTACTAGTTTTGTTTGTTTACTCATTATACTCCGACTAACTAGGGAGTAATAGGAAGTAGAAAAGTAGGGGCAATGCAAATAGCCGTTTCTTGTACCTCTGACATTGAATGAAATAATAGTTGGAGAATTGATGGAGAACCAAGTCAACCAACAAAAGCAATGAGCCAATAACACACGTGTGACGGTTTTATCATTTTCTAGTTTGTACTTTCTACTATATGTCAAGAAGCAACACTACCACACATGGCACATATGTATGTCATATACGTAAAACTTTCTACTATACGTCAACAAGCAACACTATCACACATAGCACATGTATATCATATATGTGTGACATCAACCTTGACACATTCTAAAGTGAAGACTAAACTTAGTTGATTAATTATAATTTTAATAAAAAAATTCAAACTTTCACTCCTTGATAATTGATTAAAACTAAAAGAGTTTAGTCTCGGCATTAATGACGTCTCTTCTACATGATCGACTTGAAAGTGGGTGATGTGAGCAACGACATGTCAAAACTTTCAAGAAAGGCACACACAAAAATTGGCTTCATCAAAGATGATCGCAAGTGCATTTGATCAGAATGTAGATGAAAACGTGACAGCAAAATGTGATGTGAGCAATGACAGTGTCAAAACTTGGGTTAATCTACTTAGGGAGTTGCTTTTTATATTGAAAATGCCATTGATGAATATTTGTATTATGTCACACGGAATCATCAAGACCCTACATTCATTCGTTATTTTTCATAAAATTGTCAGGTTGTAAGATGGAATCGTAGAATCTAATTCTTAAAATCAAGGCTAGAAGTGATATATGTATGCATTCAATTCAATTGATCTTGACCAAAGCAGTGGAGAGAAGAGTTTCTAATGGCATGACCTTAAGATGGTTTCTATTTTAATCAAAGAAGCTAAAGTTGTGGGAATTGAAACTAACTTTTTGGTTGGTCAAGGAAGCAAAACTTGAATTGATCTCTGTTTTTGGAACACGAGGCCTTAGCAAGACCACAGTTGCCAAGAAAGTCTATGACAATAAGATGGTAAATGAGCATTTTGATGGTTGTTCTTTGCTTATTATGTTTGAATAATATAAGCTGGTGGATTTTTTTAGGATGATGATCACAATGTTTTGCAACTTGAGGAAGGAGTACACAACTGACAAGATTCAAGACAAAATAAATGAAGAAAGCCCCATTCACACATTAAGAGACTATTAGCAATAAAGGAGATTTCTCGTTGTTTTCGATATTGTCTATAAAGCAAATTTTTTGTGTATACTAGACGTTACGATTATAAAATATGCATTTACAACATAACAAAGGTGGAAGAATTGTCATCACTAGAATTCAAGATGTTGCTAAATTTGGAAAAAAAAAAAATCTTAATCAAAATTGTTATACATGGTTAATTTTGTTATCATATAATGTTTATAAGGATGTTGTCAATGCTTGACTAACGGTCAACTAACAGAAGAGGTAATCGGAAACAACTTTAAAACTTCGGGAGGTATTTGCGCAATATATAAAACTTTGGGATGTATTTGTCATTGATGAATATTTGTATCATGTTGCACGAGATCATTAAGACCTTACATTCATTCGTTATTTCCATAAAATTGTTAGACAAGCCGGAAAGATGTCATTAATGGAACGTTTTTTTTTTTTCCGTCCCAAACATTTTTTTCTCTATAAAAGTTACAAATTGAGTGTCCATTTTTAATGGTGTACAAAATTTATCTAAAAATAAACAACACCGATAGATGATGGAGTTGAAAATTCTATCATCTAAAATTTATATGAAAATCGGAACTATCTCACCATCATTGGTGTGTCTATCTATACTTGGATCACAGCTTCATTCTGGCATTACCATTTAGCACAACATAAGAAGACAACTCAGCCAGAACCTGAAAAACATGAAAAATTTGTGAGCTTAATTAATCTTCCACAAATCTCGCCTATTCCTCTTCTATTAATATAAAAAACACACCTCATGAGTGATCGGGGAAATTGGCAAAAGTACTCACTATTTGCCTTCTAAAATAAAAAACACTCAGTTTTTGAAAATTAATCAAAAGTACTCAATAATGACAAATATAGTGTCAATATTGAGTACGTTTGATTAAATTTTAAAAAAGTGAGTGTTTTTTATTTAAAAAGACAAATAGTGAGTACTTTTGCTTATTTCCCAAGGAACCATGGGAGCGTTGACGGTGGTGTGTTTGAAGACATGCTATTTCACCACAAGTTTCTTGGGTAGAACCAGTATAGGTTATAACTTATAACTCTTAAACATAAACATAATTGGTTATAGTTATTACTATATTCTCTTCTCTTGAAATAAATTAATCAAGGGTAAAAAGCGTAAAACAAAAAAAAAACAACATAAACATAAACATGACTAAATGTGTAGAACATCATCATTGAAAATAACATTGATTCCGTCCCATTAGATAGATAAGATCTAATACATCCATCCAAAAGCCACTCTAACTAAACTATTAATTAATAATCTCTCTCTAGTACTTTAAACTAGCTTAACAACAAAAACAAACAATTACATCGTCATCCATCCATCAAACTTGGCTCTTATCCTTCTTTGTCTCCTCGCTCTCTCCTCAGCCAACAACATCATCAACAACATCAGCTTCAGCAACATCAGCTCTCTCATTGTTGTTGACCCTAGCCCTCTCCCTTTCCCGTTTAGCAGCTTGGCTTCTTCTTCCTCCTAATCTCTGGCCCTCTTTGCTTCCTCTTTAACCTTCTTATTCGCTTACTTTTCAGTCATCTTCTTTACTTTCTCTTCAGCCTTCTTCCTTAAAGGGCCTTTGTCTGATTCAGTTTAGCAGCAGACATGACAGAGCACAGGGTTGTGGCCACTATACAAACCTCAAAGGCTCTTAATCATGCATAGATCATGCCCCTGTATGTTCCCAAATATCCCAAGACACTTTTAATGTGAGGAGCGATTGTATTAAGGTTCATGATCCCCATGTTTATATCTTGGAATTTTGAGCACGCACCTTCCCTACCTTCCTGAATCTTAGCGCAGATCTCCTGAGTCTTATAGTAGATTTTTGAAAATGCAGTCATTGCTCTTCTCTCTTTTCTCTCTCTTTTTTTTTTTCTCTCTCTTTTTTTTTTCTCTCTTTTTTTTCTCTCTTTTCAACTCTCACCACCAATCCAAATACACACACAGAAAGAGATGATGAAAGGTCAAAGAAATGGGTGTTTATAAACCCATAAACCATAACCCTTCCCATTAATTTGGTCTTGCCAACCCACTTTCTCACTCCCTCCTTGTGCCATTCTTATAATTTTTTTGTGGCTTAATCCTCCCTCTCGTACGAACCAGATTGTTGACTCTCTCTGATACATCTCGATCCGGATATCCCGAAGAGTACTGAAATCAAGGCATGTTGGCCGACACCCCGAAGGATGACGAAAGCCATGTCATGCAGACGAAGTGGAAATTCTGAATAAAATAAAACCAAAGTCAGGAATTATTAAAATCATACAGCAGAGTACGCAGAAGTACGGGTAGAACTCTTGATACATAGCATGAGATGTTCAGAGCATAGATAAAATACAGTAGAGAAAGTATGAATTATTCTCATCCTAAAAAAGATGGATAAAACATACTAGTAGAAGGAAGAAATCCTACATTTATATGGTGCGGAAGTCGTGTACACCAGAATGGTCGCACTTACCACTAGTTCAGCTACTACGTCCTGGAGGGGCGCAAAACATAAAGTGTGAGTGGGCAAAAATAAACATTTCTAAAACCTTTGTTTTTCATAACATAATAACCCCTCTTTGAAAATTCATGTATACTTTCCCAAAGTCATACTACGTATAGTATGAAAATTGTCTAAGATATGGTTAAACACTTTTATCTCAACATAATATCAAATTCGGCGTCAAAACAGTATAAAGGCCACAAGGCCAAAAGTATGAGTAAATACCAAAATCTCCTCAACATAAAGCATGTTTAACAACATAGAAATATATAATATGATATGCTCATCAACATATGCAGACACACAAGCTCATGTAGAAAGTAGCTACATGGAACATGCTGGGTGTAATAAATATATGCTCAGTACTATGATCACGTGAAGCTGGCGCTAAGTGCGTCACATACGAGTCCTAGCTGCCTAATACAGACTAGTACAGGCTGGCACCTACAATGGATCCAAAGTGAGTATAACGGTGCAAATGTGAACATACACGTGAAGGCTGGTCCTGGCCCGGACGAGTACTAGACACCGATGAATGCATGTATGACGAGCAGATAATATACACATGATCATGCCATTGCAATTTCACAAGTCTCAACATAAAATAATTTCTTTATACTTAACTCATAAGTAAAAGCATGGCATGATAGAAAATAAGTCATGAAATCACAGTGAGAAATAATATAAATAATATTAGTTTCTCAAAACAAAGCCCACTCACTGAAATGTAGTTGGGTCGTAGCCGCCTTGCCTTGCCTGACCCATGTACTCCTCGTGGTAAGTCTTACCTACATGAGAGATCACTATAGTAATGATTAAACTCATAAAGGTTACTAATTAAATTAATAAACGACATTTATCCTTGGTTTGCTCAACACAGAGGTCCAAAACACTCTGAAAATTTCCATACGTACTGCCCCGAGGTAGTACGCGTCGCCACGAGTCGCCTCGTGTCGACGGAAGTAGAAAAACTTGTCCTACGCGCCCACACGCGCAGCTCACACGCGGGTCTACCTCGGCTCACTCTCGTCGCACACGCGGTCAAACAAAGACGATCAAACTAACGGCGTTAGTTGACGCCGTTTGATTTAACGGAAGATTTCGGTATCTCCGTTAAATCTAACGAAATATTCCTAACGGCGTTAAAAGGAATATTTCAGGAATATTCTCCGGTCTGGACCGATTGCTGACATCAGCGATGAAGTCCCTGCTGACGTCACCGGCAGGTCCAACCAGTCGCCACTGCAACTATCTTCGGCCGCTGGCATCGCCGCGGGCCAACTCGTAGGAAAACTGGAAAATTTTCTAAAATTCATAACTTCTTCATTTCTCAACCATTTTACACGATCCACATGTCCACATGAAGCTAGAGAGAATGAGAACACGATTTTACCTATTTGGAGTCCAAAAATTTGTCAGAAATGGCCGGAAATAGCCAGGAAAACCTCGGTTTACGAACGAAGTCCAATCTACCTCAAAACACAACCAACTAACACGATCTTAGTATGAAAATCTATCTGCTCAACACGAGGAAACTAAAGGTGGTGGTTAGGAACCTCAACTAGGTCGGTATTTTTGAGAAACTCGCCGGAAAAGTCTGGTTCTTTCTTGTGCGATTCCCGCCAAACGGTAAAGAATTTGGGCAAACGGCTTGCACCGTTGAACTCAGTGAGTTACAATGAAAAAGATGGTGGTGGTGGTTTGCCTCGGTTCGACAGATTTTGTGTGGCCATTGTGTACTGTGCACTTTTCGCAGGTAGAGAAGAATGAAGAAAGCAAAAAAAGAAAGGAGTGAGGGGAAAAGAAATCAGGGGGAAAAAAGAAAGGAAGGGAGATTTCTCCCAAACTAGCTGGGCAACTGGGTACCCACACCACCATATTTTCATAACAGGAAATAATATTTAAACGTACGTAACTTTTTCGTTACAAGTCGAATTTTCGTCCTGTTTGCGCTCCCGTGCTCGTAGGAAAGAGTACTACATGAATACTGCAAGTAAGAATACAAAATTCAAAAAGAGTTCAAACGTCCACGTAGGACTTCCACTTAACCCGTTCAAGGGCATCTTGGTAAATTTACACGTTCAGGAAATAAAATACAATAAAATTAGGGACGGGTCGTCACACTCTCTCGGTTTTAAAGTTTTGAAGAATGACAACAGACGGCTATTTAATTGTAAGTGCATTGCGATAAAGAGGAAAGTGAGGTGTAAGAAGGTCATTTCATGCATCATTCTTTTGGTTTGGGTTGGAAGACAGGACATTTTTTTAAGGCCCAAACAAAGCCTTTCTTTCTTTCTTTGCTTTATGCTAATGTTCCCTTCCTTTTCAGCCATTAAATTCAAATCAGCAAACTGCAATACATTATCAAATTAATGGATCGACGAAGTACAATAATAAGATGAACCAACTAGCAAAAATTTACTAACGACTTGTTTACTAGCAATACCTAGTAATGTCACGCTCGCATTCAATACTATGAAGGTGGTTGGGAAATGAGAGGTAAAAAACTATGAAATATTTAAATCAGCAAAATGCAATACATGATCAAATTAAAGGATGGATCGAACTAGCAGTGTAGTGAGACTATGAGAGACTGAGAGTACGTGCCCGGCCGGCCGGTATGACAAATAATAATTGAACTAACAGTTTTTCCACTTGTCATATTTTTTGAGGAAAGAGCCTGCCTTAAAAATGAAGTGCACCAAACTCTTCATTAATACATGCTTTCGTTCGTTATTTCCATAAAATTGTTAGGCTGGCTAAAAATATTTCATTAATGGTACGCTTCATTTTTTTTTTTTGAGTTGGATTGGCAACTAAGAAAATTTTAATAAGTATGGTTTCGGGGGTTAGAGCATTTTCTTTGACTACTCATTTCCCTAATCCATTGGATTATTTCGTCTGATTTTTAAACTTGGAGTCAATATTGTTTTACAAGTGTCGCTATTTGAGTGGAACGGGATGCCAGGCTGTACAATCCATGCTAACAGCCCGGTTCCAAGTAAGTTGCTCCCCACTCGAGTCTCGTGCATTATAATTCAGCAACCAAACAGACCTTTTAATGTTCTTTTGAAATAGAAGTAATTGAGACCATATTATTGACTAAGTCATAATAAACGAACCAGCTACAGCTTTCTTAACCATGATTAATAAGCAGGTTTAGGTTCCTTGGATTGGAAGTGTACGTAAATATGCACAGCTTGATCCTTTTATTGGAACCAATATACACACAAAGTATGCAAATATTCCGTTTTCGTTCCTACTTGTGTTACCAAATGCAAATAGAATACGTACCATCTATCACTCAGAGTTTCAAGGTACTTTACCAACCATGAAGCATGAGCTCCTTCCTATACACGAGCACAGTAACCTCGATCGTGGTTTTCTCCAAACAATCCGCCCTGTTTCTACCTTCAAACAACAAATGAAACTTTTACACCTTTTGATATAATATAACCTATACAATTACACAGACCTAATTTCTAATAAGCTTCAAGTGAGAATGGTTTGAAGTGGTGACTTGTACGGTGATGGGACCTGCAAATCAGCAATAAAAAATCTTAACCGAGCAAACTATTCCAACGTTCTTTCAGAGATTCATATGCTTTGGAACAGGAAATGGCCTCCAAACTAATCCTTCCGTCAATTGGAGTTTCTGTAGTTAGCCCCAGCCTTAATAATGTAGTAACTGCCTTGTCAACTGGCATTTCAACCTGCATGAGTTTAAACCAACAATCACTGAAAGCACATAGACACATCATACATAGTAAATTTGGCATGTAACGGACTTTGGTGTTTTACCTTTACTTTAAACACATCATACATAAATCTTTCACAGTCGTCTCCAACACTCTGGCGACATGTGAGCTGCAGTCACAGAAAATATTGGTGATTCATGCAGCTAAAGAAATGCCTAAAGCAAGAAACAGGCTAAACTTTTGATCGAGTTCAGGAAAATATATGTTTACACCAAAAACCAGAGCTTGTACAGATACATCTAGCCCTCTTAAACTCACAACTACAACAAGAACTTTGCCCCCATGAATCTTAGCAGGTCAGCGAGTCGATGATTTTTTTAATGAAAGACAAGCTTTAGTGTAGACATCAATTTTTGTAAGACCTTATTGAATGATCAAATAAGTTTAACCATTGCTCTATGTGCCTGATAGACAGATATTCTATAACGGCATTATCAGCAAAACTTTTCAATTAGGATCATATTGTTCGACTATGAACATAATAAGGGGAAAGAATTTTGTTCTCTTTCCGGACACGCTCATCATTCTCAACTATCTTTTGATTTCCATATCCATATCACTACCGATTTTATCACTTATTCAGCTATGCTACTCAGTGTACTCAATTCTTGTTACAGCCTGCTATTATTCTCTGTTGCCTATGTTTTTCTGATTCATCAACTAGAACATAATGTTCATATAGATTCATTCTACATGAGTTTAAAAGAATAATAGTAGTGTACTTAAAACAAAAATATGTAAAGGTAATAACTAATAAGCGGCAAGTATAGTACTCGATTTAATGAATAAAGATAATAGTAAAGAGCTAAATTTACTTCTAACATGCATAGGAAGCATAGTGCTCAAGTTAGGCAGTGAGATCAAACCTTCTCCTTGTTTGCTTTGAGAAGAATTGCATAGGCCAAAATGGCTTCCTTGTACTACAAAAAGTATAGCAAAGGACGTCATGCAGGGAAAGTATGGGATACCAATCTAATAGCAGGACCTAACCTAATATGTGCTAAACCATTTACTAGGGCAGCTGACTGAATGAGGCAACCGATTAAAGCTGTTTCTTCTGATTTAATTCACAGAATATAACTTATTGATTTTAACATTGCTATTCTTTTGCTTTTGAAATTTAGGAAGTTCTCCTTAACTTGTGTAAAACTCATTGAATTCCCAGGTAAATGAATCTTTATAACCTCTAAGCTGCTATTTTCCCGCCTTAATGTACCCTTCTCCCTACATATCCAGCGAACCCAAATGATTGAAATAGTTCCATACTTGTTGCTGTTCAGAAGCATCCAGAAGAAAATGAACTGAGCCAAATCCACTTGCCAAGGTTTTCTCATAAAGCGTCGTGTTGACTAGAAGCTGTAACGAAAAGCTCCTTTAGTAGATCACTTAAGTACCTCAAATTGAATATTAGCATTCAGAACTATATAATTGTACAACTTTGAATCCAGAGATGAAGTTGACTCACTTGATACCTATCCCACGTCTGTTTGTATCCCAGAACCACGCGGGAGACATAAATTATAAGAGCGCTGATTGCAACCACATCAAGAACTATTGCTGACCTGTTATTAGATTCAAATAGGATATGTTGATGGCAATTATCAAAAACCAAAAAAAAAAATTAGCTTGAAAGAGAAGGCATAAAATGTCCTAAACGTACTGGTTTAAAATGTGCATAGCCTTCAAGATTATAGAACATAATCTTGCTATTCAAAAACAACTACTTGAAAAGTTAAAAGGAAAGAGAATCCATACGGGGAAGATAAGACATTAAAAAATTTGTAGTTTATGAAGTATGCTGAAAGCCCTAATATTGAGGCGATGTCCAAGCGTACCTGCAAGTTAAACAGAATACGACAATGAGGCTCAAAATCTGAAAGGGCTTTGTTCAATAATCAGACATATCCTACTCCTTTTTCTCCTAAGTCATCAATCAAAATATACAGATCCAAAGTGACTAGAATTCACTGACACTCCACAAGAATGAAGCTGGGATTTGGCTCCAAGGGTGACAAAACCATAAAAAACTAACTTAATAATTTTAAGCATCCTTCATATGACAACATGCGTAGACAGTTCATAGCAACAAAAAGTTTTCATAATGTTTATTAGTAAAGGACTAGCGAATGGTAATTTAAGAAGTCAAAGATTTAACAAAAGGATGGTACTCACTACTCAGGTGAGAAGAGGAGAGACTACTTCAGCAAATTATGAACCCACTAGCTACATAATTGTTAGCATGTAGCAAAGATCTACGTACCGTGTCTATGATACGGAAAGATAGCTTTTTGTGGGGAAAGATAACCTACAAATTAAATTGAAACAAATGAGGATACCATAGGCAGGCACAGGAAAAATTACAAAACCGTGCTAGAAGAAATGACATTTACATTGGATGAGCTTTAAAATTGAGACAGAAGTATTTACTGGTAGATCCGGAATGGGAATCTTGTCATAAATCTTCAACTGCAACGATGGAACTGTAGCATTATTGTCAGTATTCCTGTCATCTTCTTCTTTGGTATAAAGCAAAATCAACTCTTGAAATGCAGCCTCCTGATTTGCAAAGACGCCAAATATTATTACCATAACCTTGTAAATTGCATATCCACAACAAAACTGAAATACTACTAACTGTAGACACTTTGCTTATACGAAAAAGGTAACTAAGGAATTAAAATCAAACTATATATGAGCAATACCTGGAGGATTGATTGTGAGAAAAGAATAGAAACAGAAGTTTTTAGCATTTTCCAAATATCATTTCCACAGAATTTCCTCGTAGCAGGCCTCCATATGTCACTAAGTGATATTCTTGATAAGAAAATCGGCCTGAGAAACAATATTTCTATTAGTTGACCATTATAAGGTTCCAACTACAATATCCATGATTATAAGAGCAGGTCAATCCATTAATAATATAAAATCACTTGTTAAAATAACATTACACCACCAATCAGTTTCTTTGGCCAATCGAGTAACGTTTTAACTTCCACATGAATTCTTCAAGTCTAATCTTTACTGCACAATCACTGCTATAATCATTTCTTTTAGGACATAATTGGTTGTATATTCATTTTTATGTTTTTTGGGTCGAAAGAGGATCTTTATACCTAGCACAACACAGTCTTCGTTTAAAAACAGTTGAAGACCCAAAACAAATTAAATTTTAAGGGATCAACACCATGACGTTGAGCTCGAATTCATTTTGGTCAAGAAGATTGATATTTGTTACTTCTTTTAGTTAGTTAAGTTCAATATTTTCTCTTCGAATTAGAGGAAAAGACAAAAACAACTGGAAATAGAAAAAACATGGATAAAGTATGATGGAAGATGAAGAAGTAAAATGTATCGGAAAAACCTTGCATAAGGGTCAGAAGCATTAGTATCGCCATCCAGCTCAAATGGTGTTTCTGGTGTAGAGGAAATAAGTCCAATCCATGAAAGCAACTTCTTTAACAGCCTTCCACGGGGTCCAACTGAAGATAAACGCCCTTCATAACGAGATACTGCCCTCTGTGCTGCCAGCCAAATTGGGAGGTCTTTATCTGATAGTTGCTCTACTCCCAGCAGATCATCAAAAGTTTGTTCGTTATAACGAAATGCTTGCTGGAAAACAGACAATTCCTTAAGCCAAAGCTTCATTCTTTTAGTCGAATCTTGTACTTCTGGTGTTTGACAAGCAACTTGGAATGCCTGTCATAAAGCAAGAGTGAAGAAAACATGTCAAACTAAATATAAAGAAACTGAGAAAAGGAACAGAAACCTGAAGGATGCTGCATGCCCCAGGATGAAGGCAGCCATTGTTCTAAAAAAGACAGTGACCTCAGCTATCCAACTCCCAAATTTCGCCAACGGTTTTGATACAATGAAGAATGTTCCTCGTAGAACTTTGGACTGTATGTACTCCAGTTTTTCCACAAGTAGTAGACCCTTCTGCCTCTCTGTTGCATATCCTCGCCTGGTAGAGAAATTGACATTAACTTGAAAGTGGTTGGCTCAATACATAATGGTCATATAAATTAACTGTTTCAGTGATCTCAACCATGTAAAGGTTAATATAAAGATGAAAACAAAGGATTGAGCTTAAAAAACGAGAATCACTTGAATATTATTGCATTGGACTCAGATGCCCTCTTCCAGTCAACATATATGGGCAAAGTAAGGAGATAATCAGTGTTCAATGCAGATGTCAGTGTTAAATCCCTTTCGGATAGTTCTTCAAACTGAGCACCATTAAGAAGTTGCATGAAAGAACGCTGGAATCGAGTGGAAACAGCAACTCTACAACACAAGAAAAGATTGCATAGGATGTCAAAGGCTTCCATACCATGAGTCTAAACAACAACTGAAAGTAAATATAAAACATAAACTGTGTCAGCCTCCTATAAGTTAAAGAATCAATATTTCAATCTTGTTAAACTTTTACCCCAAAAGTTACTGACCTTGTAAAGCAATAACGGACAGTGAAAAACTACTATCTTTGTCCTATTTCCGTAATAATAGTTAACTTTATAATATGAAATGAGACAAAGAGTTCTTTGCTGATACATTCAAGTCGAATTTACTACGTTCTTTATAACAAATTTCAAGCAACAACATTATATATACCCACGTATATACTTCATTCCGATTTTAGAGTACGTATATTATAAACCGGAAGCAGCAAAGATTATCCCCCTCACATTGAAGGTTTTCTAAGCTTCCAACTTCTGCTTCATAAGTTTCTCAATTGCAAATTGGTTTATAAATTCATATAACAGAAAAAAAAAAAAAACAAACAAACAAACTATTGACTTGTAGAGCAACTTGTGATACCTCTCGGCGTTCTTAGCCGGAGAACCCAAGAGTTTTCGCAACTCCAGAACATAATCGAATGGCGGCATTGCGTTTCCAGCTTCCATTTTTTCATCCCCATTGGCCTCCATGCTCTCAACTCCATTGATGCCATTCCCATTAGCAGAATCCGAGCTCTGCCCATCAACCACATCACCATTTTGCTTGTGCTCCACGGAATTCGATTCAAAATAATCAGCTCGCATTTCTTCCAAAATTCGCTTGTGCTCGGCGTGAAGAATTGAGTCCAAGCACCTGCAAAGCAAACAGCTTTTCATTGAATGTTCAACATGCCCAAAACAATCAGAACCCAAACGACGTCGTTCAATTGGGTCTTACGAAGAGAGAAGAAGAAAGCTCTGTAACTCATCGTCGTCCTCGCCGTTATTGTCCTTGAACAAGTTCGAAACGACGCCGTCGAGCAGCTCCGCCTTGGAAACGGGGATGTACTTCTGCCTGGGGACTGGGATTTTGGAAATCCCATGGTCTTCTTCTTGTTCGTCTCGGTTCTCATCGGGGACGACGTCGTTTTGCTTCTGGTTCTTGCGGGCGTCTTTTAAGTTTATAGCGACGCCGTTTTGTGTTCGCGGAGGCTCCGTCGACAGTTCTTGGAAGCCGGCGAGAGAGCAGTGAGCAACTGATGGTGATGAGGGAATTCGACAGCGCCGTGTTGAGGTTAAGGAGAGAGCTCCGAGGCTGCTGAGAGCGTGCCAAGAAGCTGACATGATCGAAAAGCAGAGAGGAGCCCGAGAGAGCAGCACATCAGAGTGCCACTGCCAACCTCACGTATTTACGATAAGGAAAACGGAAACCCAAACCTGCTAACAATACCCAACCCATCTTCCAAAAATACCCCCCGCTTAAAATTTAATGTTTGAGAGCTATATTCATCAACTTTTGTAGCATTTGAGACACCGAATTTTAGATTTGGATAAGTTTAAGGGGACTGGCTACAGTGCTCACAAGTATTGGATGCTCACACCGATCTCACCATCCTTTCCTCCCTCTCTCCTCCCTCCTCCCTCCTTTTAATGGTGAGATCGGTGTGAGCATTCAATGCTTACGAGCACTGTAGCCTACTCCAAGTTTAAGACTTAAACATGGTGTAATTTGAGCGTGGCATAGTGTACGGGCACGGCACTAGTTTCAGAAGAAAAATTCGGCTACTAACTACTAAACATTCCTAAACCCAACCATTTTGAGAGTAATTTTTTCTTTTTCGTGTTTTAATATCACATCGCTAAATAAGACATGATAACATATTTTATTGTATTAATGAACTGTTCTTATGTGTTCGGCCCTCGTTTGCCGAACACGACCATATTCTATATTACAAAATATGAAGAAAAGATGTTCATTGCTCACGCTCAGTTGAAGACAAACAATTTTTATCAAAGCATTTGCGGCATTGCCCGTTTGAACCTATTAAGAACACATTTCAACTAATTCCCAATAAATATAAACTTGTATCAATTTATAAATTATAAATTATAAATAGTAACTAATCCATGTTAGCAACGTTCAAATATTTGAACTTAAGGTGGCCCACATATTATTCATTAATATTTAGTTAATGATATTGTTATTTAGTTAAGATATGAATTAGTCAAACAACTCACTCCAAGCGTGACTCTAGTTGATTGAAATCCACTAAGAGCATGACTCTAGTTGACAGATAAGAGGGGAGATTTTGACTCAGCGAATCCCTTGATGGTATGGATTAGTGGAGTCAGTTAGTTTTCACGTGAGATTAAGGGGTCCCTAGCCTAGCCTATATAAAGCCTTGTATTCCATCTGAGAAAGGTACTTGAGTGGCTATAGGTAGAAGATCACTTAAACTAGAGATACAGGAGGAGCTTTCAATATTGTTGTGCCGCTGAAAACCTGCTGCTGGACGATCATGGTTGGAGGTTAGTTTGATTTCTATTTTCATGTTGATGCGCTGAATGTGATTACAAATATGATAACATGTGGTATCAGAGCCACCTTCAGTACATATTGTTCATAATTCAGTTTTCCTACAGCACGAAGTGATATTGTTTGATCGTGCTTAAGGGTTCAAACTTGTTTAATCTATTCATATTACGAATTTTATTTCAATATTATATGAAAAATTGTAAGTTGATGCCATATCCATGTATGTTATGAGTTTCCTTTCATTTGAAATCAGTAAGTTGATACATACATAATTGCTTCATGTTGATTTAAGATTAGCCGCAGCATCTTAAGTCTATAAAGTGTGTGATTTAATAAGGAATGAGGCATCTACAAATTACAGTAAAGTAAATAGCTACTCTACCCGCAGGAAGTAATTATTTAATATCAGTGAAAACACAAAATGGCAATCTAGACATATAAGTGTTAGTTTTCCTATTCCCACAGGTATGGATTTTTTGGTTTTGATGTCTTGATTGCCTAAAAGGTATATGTAAATTCTTGTGTTAAACAACCTCTACCCACAGGAAGGTGTGAATTTACATTTCAAAAGCATGATTTGTTTGTTTTTCTTTGGTTTGCAGTTATCTCTTTTGATTCATCTCGTGTTCTAATGTTGTGTGGTGACAATTTTTCTGATTGGAAAGACAAAGTCCTGTTGGCTTTGGGGTGCATGGATCTCGACCTTGCTCTCCATGGAGATGAACCACCCATGCCCACGGAATCAAGCACTTAAGAAGGCAAGGTTGCGTATGAGCGGTGGGAGCGATCTAATCGCTTAAGTCTGATGCTCATCAAATCCAGTGTGAGCAAGAGCATTCGGGGTTCAATCCCAGAATGTGATAAGGTAACAGATTTCATGAAAGCCATTGAAGAACAATTTGTGAAATTTGATAAGGCACTTGCTAGCACCCTGATGCAGAAACTTTCAAGCATGAAGTATGACAATTCCAAGAGTGTGCATGAGCACATTATGGAAATGAGGGACATTGCAGCTCAATTTAAGTCCTTAGAAATAGGGATTTCTGAGTCATTCTTGGTCAATTTCATTCTCAATTCTCTCCCTCTTGAGTATGGACCATTCAAGATTTCTTATAACACACATAAGGAAAAGTGGTCTTCCAATGAACTTATGACCATGTGTGTTCAAGAGGAAGAGAGATTGAAACTTGAGAAATTGGAAACTACTCATCTGGCAGTGAACGAGCATGAAGGTGCCAAGAAGGGCAAACGGTTTCCTAAGGTGAAAGGAAAGAAACCGATGAAGCGTTTTGCCGACAAGGATGCATGCTTCTTCTGCAACAAGAAGGGACACAAGAAGAAAGAATGCGCCAAGTACAAGAAATGGCTGGAAAAGAAAGGTACTCTATTTGCTTATGTGTGTCATGAATCTTATTTTGTTGAGGCTCCTAGTAATACATGGTGGATTGACTCTGGTGCTTCAATTCACATTACCAATGTCATGCAGGGGTTCCTAAACCACAGGAAGCCGAGAGGCAATGAACGATACATTTACTCAGGAAATCGGATGTGCTCCAGTGTTGAAGCAGTGGGGACTTTTAGAATAAATTTAGCATCTGGTTTTAATTTAGATTTGGAAAATGTCTTTTATGTTCCATCTTTTTCTAGAAATTTAATTTCAGTTTCAAAGTTGGTACTTTGTAATTTTAAGGTTTGCTTTGACAATCCAATAATAAGTTTATTTAAGAATGGTTTGAATATTGGTGATGGTGTTTTATCAGATGGTTTATTTAAAATGAATTTAGACCCCACGCATGAGTGCAATCTTTCAACAATGCATGACAATGTTGGTACTAAAAGATGTATTATTATTGAAAACTCCTCAAAGCTTTGGCATAAAAGATTAGGTCATATCTCCATGGAAAGAATCAAGAGATTAGTAAATGATGGAGTCTTGATGGCTTTAGATTTTACTGATTATGGAACTTGTAGAGATTGCATTAAGGGAAAGCAAACCAACAAGTCCTCTAAAGGTGCCAAAAGGAGTTCGGAGCTACTTGAGATCATACATACTGATCTTTGTGGACCTTTTCCCACTCCGTGTCTAAACGGTCAAAGATATTTCATCTCATTTATAGATGATCATTCTCGCTTTATGTATCTTTACCTTTTAAATGATAAGGCTGAAACACTAAGTGCTTTTAAAACATATAAAGTGGAGGTAGAGAAACAAAAGGAGAGGAAAATCAAAATTGTAAGGTCTGATAAGGGTGGAGAATTTTATGGAAGGTACACAGAAAAGGGACAAATGCCAGGTCCATTTGCTAAGTTCCTTGAAAAAGAGGGTATTATTGCACAATATACAATGCCTGGCACACCACAACAAAATGGTGCGGCTGAAAGAAGGAACCGTACACTTATGGACATGGTAAGGAGCATGATTAGCAATTCAAGTCTCCCTGTATCCATGTGGAGTGAGGCCTTAAAGACCGCTGTGTATGTTTTAAATAGGGTTACATCTAAAGCTGTTCCTAAAACACCATTTGAAATTTGGAATGGATGGAAACCTAGCTTAAGACACTTACACGTATAAGGTTGTCTAGTTGAAGTGAGAGTTTATAATCCACAATTAAAGAAACTTGACTCAAGGACAGTAAGTGGTTTTTTCATAGGCTATCCACCTAATTCAAAGGGATTCAAATTCTTTTGTCCTTCACACACACCTAGAATTGTTGAAGCTAGAAATGCTAAATTTCTTGAAGATCATGAGCTTAGTGAGAGTGAATTGCCTCGTAATGTGGAAATTGAGGAAATTAATGAGGCTAATGAGCTTTCTTTGAAAGAAGAAAGAGTGGTTGTTTTTCAAGAGAATCATTCAATTGATACTCCTGAAATACAACCCATTCAAGTGGAACCACTCCATGAAGAACAAGCTCATGAAGAACTTACTCCTCAGAATGAACAAATTGAAGATCAGAGAGTAGTTATAAGGAAATCTACAAGAATAAAGAAGCCTGCCATTTCTAGCGATTATGTTGTATTCCTACAAGAGTCTGACTATGATGTTGGACCACTAAATGATCCCTGCACGTTTTCCCAAGCCATAAATGGACCAAATTCTAATCTTTGGTATAATGCCATGCAAGAAGAAATGGAATCTATGGCTAAAAATCAAGTCTGGGAGGTCGTTGAACTACCTAATGGGCATTCAACTATTGGATGCAAATGGGTTTATAAAACCAAAAGAAATGCATCAGGTAGTATCGAACGATATAAGGCAAGACTTGTAGCTAAGGGTTTCACTCAAAAGGAAGGCATCGATTACCATGAGACCTTCTCTCCGGTCTCAAAGAATGATTCATTTAGAATAGTCATGGCTTTAGTAGCTCATTTTAATTTAAAGTTACATCAAATGGATGTGAAAACGGCATTCCTGACTGGAGATCTTGAAGAAGAGGTATACATGAAACAGCCAGAAGGTTTCTTTGACGAAAAGAAAAGTCATTTAGTTTGCAAATTAAGAAAATCCATATACGGACTGAAACAGGCCTCCCGCCAATGGTATTTAAAGTTTGACAATGTAATTACCTCTTATGGTTTTGAGGCTAATATTGTCGATGAATGTGTATACCTTAAAATCAGTGGGAGTAAATTTATAATTTTAGTTTTGTATGTGGATGATATTTTGCTTGCAAGCAGTGACTTAGGTTTAATGCATCAGACGAAAAATTTTCTTTCACAAAATTTTGATATGAAGGATATGGGTGAAGCCTCCTATGTCATTGGCATAGAGATTCACAGAGATAGATCTCTACGAACATTAAGCCTATCTCAAAAGTCCTATATTGAAAAAGTTTTGGAAAGATTTAAGATGAAAGATTGTTCGCCTAGTATTGCACCCATTGTCAAAGAAGACAAGTTCAGTGTCCGCAGAATGACTTGGAGCGAGAGAAAATGAGGAATATACCCTATGCTTCAGCTGTTGGCAGTTTAATGTACGCACAAGTGTGTACAAGACCTGATATAGGATTCGCAGTTGGAATGTTGGGTAGATACCAAAGTAATCCAGGTTTGGAGCATTGGAAGGCTGCTAAGAAAGTCATGAGATATTTACAAGGAACCAAGGAATATAGGCTTACATTCAAACACTCCGACTTTTTGGAAGTAGTTGGTTATTCAAACTCGGACTTCGCTGGCTGTGTAGACTCAAGAATGTCTACTTCATGATACATTTATCTCCTTGCTGGAGGAGCTGTGTCTTGGAGAAGTGCCAAACAAACTTTAGTTGCTTCGTATACCATGGAAGCAGAATACATCGCTGTTTTTGAAGCTTCTGCGCATGCGAATTGGTTAAGGAATTTTATCACAGGTTTAAAGATCGTCGATAGTATTGCAAGGCCGTTGAAGATTTACTGTGATAATATGGCTGCAGTTTGTTTTGCAAAGAACAATAAAAGTGAAAGCCACAATAAGCATATCGACATCAAGTATTTGGTTGTCAGAAGACATGTTAGAAATGGTGAAATTTCTATTGAACATATAAGCACTCAACAAATGGTAGCAGACCCCATGACTATAGGTTTGCCTGAAAATTTGTATAAGAGTCATGTGGGTAATATGGGAATCCTTTAATCATCTTTGTGATTAATTGTTGAGCTTTGTATTTAAGTATTTCGAATTCAATAAAGTGTTTTTCATTTTTGTGCACAATAAAGTGTTTCAATTCAATGGAACTGATAAAGAAGGACCAAGAATAACAGGTTAATGTTGTTCATAAAGGACTCAAACGGAGAGTTTCAAACATTGTAATACATGGAAGGGAAATGCATGATTTTGAGTCTTGACCGCCATGATTCATGTTGGAGATTTTCTATTTGGGTTAAGTTTCTTGTCATTGTCTGTCTGGGAAGTTTCGATCAAGCTCTCTATCTATTAAGGTTTATATCATTCTTAATGATTATATGTGGACCAAGTGGGAGAATGTTAGCAACGTTCAACTATTTGAACTTAAGGTGGCCCACATATTATTCATTAATATTTAGTTAATGATATTGTTATTTAGTTAAGATATGAATTAGTCAAACAACTCACTCCAAGCCTGACTCTAGTTGATTGAAATCCACTAAGAGCATGACTCTAGTTGACAGATAAGAGGGGAGATTTTGACTCAGCGAATCCCTTGATGGTAAGGATTAGTGGAGTCAGTTAGTTTTCACGTGAGATTAAGGGGTCCCTAGCCTAGCCTATATAAAGCCTTGTATTCCATCTGAGAAAGGTACTCGAGTGGCTATAGGCTAGAAGATCACTTAAACTAGAGATACATGAGGAGCTTTCAATATTGATGTGCCGCTGAAAACCTGCTGTTGGACGATCATGGCTGGAAGTTAGTTTGATTTCTATTTTCATGTTGCTGCGCTGAATGTGATTACAAATATGATAACAATCCCAACATTAAAGTATTGGAAAAATTCATATAAGCAAAGCTCAAAAATCTCATTAGACATAAAATTTTCACTTCCAATCCGCAGTTTTAGACATAAATATATGAAGAAAAGATGTTCATTGCCCACGCTCAGTTGAAGACAAACAATTTTTATCAAAGCATTTGCGGCATTGCCCGTTTGAACCTATTAAGAACGCATTTCAACTAATTCCCAATAAATATGAACTTGTATCAAATATAAATAGTAACTAATCCCAACATTAAAGTATTGGAAAAATTCATATAAGCAAATCTCAAAAATCTTGATCATTAGACATAAACTTTTCACTTCCAATCCGCAGTTTGAGTATCTATTTGTCAATATATCATTATTTTGACCAATGTATTTTGAAGGGTGAAATTGGAACTTGGTACTCATTAAAATGCTGGGTTTGGTTATGAAAAGGTTGGGTTCAAAAAGGCACACTCACTCACATCCTTTCACTGTTTCACATACTCTGTTTTCTCTGCCTCCTCTGCATTATCTCCTCCACCTCCTCCTCCATCCATGACTACTCTGAGCACTCTTTTCCGCCTCCACAATCCGCCGTCAAACCCACCACTCTCCCACACCTCTCCGCACCCGCTCCGCCTCTCTTGCTCCTTCAAACCCACAAAACCCCCCAAACCACCGTCTCTATCCACCTCAACACCGCCGCCGCCGCCCGCCAGAGACAGAGTCATAGACTTCGGAAAACACAAAGGCAAGATGCTGGGCACCCTCCCTTCATCCTACCTCAGATGGGTCTCCAAAAATCTCCGAGCCCGCGACTTCGAAGACTGGGCGAAGCTCGCGGACCAGGTCCTCGACGACGCCGTTTACCGGGACCGGATCGAGTGGGAGCTAGCGGAGAACGTCCTGAACGGCAACCGGAGGAATAGTATCAGCGCCGGCGGAGTTTCGGAGTTGTTGGAGATCAGCGAGAGGTTCGGTTGGGATAATGAGGACAAGAGTGGGTGGAGCAGGGTGAATTTCGAGCTTTTGGGGACGTCGAAAGGGGGGAGAATTCCGAGGAGGAGTGAGAAGGGAGGAGGAGCGAGGGGGGAGGAGAGAGAGGGGGCGGCGGAGGAGGAGAAGGAGGTGGTGGAGGATTTGGGAGAGGGCGGAGAGAGGCGGAGGGAGAGGAGGGTGAGGGTGAGGCAGAGGATGAGGAGGGAGGAGAAGTTGGGAATTTTGGAAAAGGGTGAGGGTAGTTTTGGAAATGGGGTTGGGTTAGGGCGGGAGAGAGAGAGTAGCGGCGAGGATTGGGTGGTGGAGAATTCGAAACGGTTTCCTGGACGTGAAGGTCTGCTGAAGAAGGCATACAGCAGAAGAATGGGGAGATTTTCGTAGTTTTCTTTTTATTTGGATTTTTTTTTTTTGGGTGAGTAGACTGTAGAATTAGAAAAATTGTGGATTTTTTAGTGTGTATCGTCATCCATTATATGGTGACTAGTGAACTTGCAATGCAACTGGATTTTTTGAGATTGAAAAACAAGAACAATCTTTTTTAACTTAAGTTTAGGTTAAGATTTATATTGAAAAATAATGAAATATAATTTGTGAATTTTGGTCATATGATCATGATATCAATGGAAGATATAAACGAAAAAAGGAGTGGCCGGCTCACGATCGTGAGCCCGATCTACGTCATTTATGTTCAATCTAAGACCAACTAGTCATTTACAACTAATTATTGCATAAGAATCACTTAAATTTAACCATAAATAAATAAAACATCATGTGTAAAGATAAATAAATGAGAAATGGATGATTTAGTTTTGTTCGAAGCAATTTATAAGGGGCCAACAATGTGGGCGAACCAAACCAATACGATTTGATTCGGTTTGGTTTTAAGCACCATATGAACTTTTGACGATTAAAACCAACTAAGTTTAAACCATTTCAGTTTGAATCGGACCAATTCAACCGGTTTGATACCGTATTATTTTGTGCCGATCTCTCTCTACGCTGTGAGAGAGGACAATAAAAAATATACATCTCATTCCAACTAAGTTTTTCCATGACAAACAACCCTCAACAAGTTCACTTCTATAACAATTATATGGTAGGTCACATCATTTCTCATCCGAGCATCTAACATATGGTTGGTAGAAGAGCCAACTACCAACCCACCTACGTGCATCCTCCGAGCCATAAAAACTTTTGTGCAAATTGTAGACCACAAAGTCGGAGTAGGCTACAATGCTCGCAAGCATTGAATGCTTACACCGATCTCACCATTAAAATGAGGGAGGAGAGAGGAGAGAGGGGGGAAAGGAGGGTGAGATCGGTGTGAGCATTCAATGCTTGCGAGCACTGTAGCCAGTCCCCACAAAGTCATATTTCATTACTTTTTAGCGAATTTATCAAATTTATCAATAGTATTTAAAGCCTTATTTGGTATTGTATTTTTTTTATTTTAAAATTAAGCAGATAAAATATATTTGATAAAAATGAAATGTACTGTTTATTTTAAAAGTTATGACATTTAAACAGCAACTTTTAAAAACAACATGAAGGTTATTTTTAAAAACTACTTTTATAAACAATTTTTTTTTAAAGTACAACAATTTCAAACTGACTCTAAGTTTATTCGAAAAACACTAACATTGTACTATTATTTCACGCAATGTATAAAGTGTATTTATTTTATATTAATTTGTTCTAGCAGTGAAATTGTAACATCACTTCACAGTGTTTAGCCCACAAAAATTTCTCCAATTTTACAAACACCAACTGCATGGACCAACCAAATACCTCAAATTTATTACCCCAAACATGAAGGAATAATGAAAAATATATAGAGACATAATATTATAAGTTTTAATTGAAAAAATAGATATATTTTTTAAAAATAAATGTTTTAAAATGATATATTTTTGTTAAAAATTAGTTCTGTGTTTTTTTTTTTTTCATTTTGAAAGGAGAAGCCTGAAACAACCACCTAAGCAGAGGAAGGCAGGAATCTTGTCTTTCTTCTTCCATTGCAACATTCAGCAGAAAATTCGGGCAACAAAGAAAAAAAAAAGCTTTGAGCTGAAAAGCTCACTCCTTCCTCTCGGTCTCTCAGGTAATATTATTATTCCTTTTCACTTCCTTCCTTTTCTTCTCAAATTAATTTGGATATATATATATAATCTTTGTTTTACACAGTCAGTTCATAATATTTGCACCATGAAACCAATCTCCATTCAATTATATAAAATTCTCAATCGTTTGACTCTTATGTAGGTCAAGCAGTAATCTTTCATGTGTTTATTGGATTAAGTAGCTATCCTAATTTTGGGTTTTCATCTTTGAACTGAAATTTTAATAAAATTATTATGTAATTCAATAAATTATGGTATATTCTGAATTGTTTCAGCTTTGCATAGTTGTGGAATTTGAAAGAGCAACAAGTATTTGGTGGCTTAATTGTGTGATTTTCCATTTTTTTTTGTGGCTGAATTGTTTCCTTTTTGTGTCTTCTGTTTTTGCCTATTATTTGGTATTTCAGTGAGTTTTAGCCGAATTGGATTGATTTTGATGAAAACAAATATGGGGTACTTTGTGTTTTTGTTTTAATTTCTGGAGGTCTCGATGACTAGAACGAAGGTTTTTCGTTTTGTTTTTATCGTCTCATTGGAGTGTCTTGTTTCTTTAAGCTAGAACAAGTTGAGGAGTATTTGTTTTTGTATATTACAATGTTGAAGTTAGTTTGTGCCCGGTTCCTCGCAAGGGCTAGACCCGAGATCTAGTTTTTTACTGTAAACGCTTTAGTAATGGTTGCTTCTTTGTTCATTGTAAAAGAGTAAAGTAATTGTGATCCTTGTTTTCTTTTCAAGGGAGGTAAACTATAAATGCTCGACTTTAAAAAGCCGTAAGTTAAATCTCAAATAATGTGAACCCTTCGCCTTGTCTAATGTTCTATTCTGCCTGCCTTTGTTCCTTCCGTTCTGCTCGAGTCAAGTGACTCCTCATTTAGTCATTACATTGTTCATTCATCTTCCTTCCATGAGTTACTTTTTCCAATTCGCCCCTTTTGGATGATGGATTGGTTTTTTCAATAGCTTTGGGACATTCGATGGAGTCTTTGAATTTCTATGACATAACTACGCATCTGCCCCCTATATAGACTTCAGGCGGATTTAAGGGTTTATTCTTCTTTTCGGAACTTTCTGTGCTTTAAAAAACCTTGTATGTGTTCGTAAACATAAACATAGCCTTGTTCTAAATGAAGATTAGTTCATTTTGTTGATTTTCTTGTTGAAGTAACTTGTTACGTTTTTTGTTCTCACATTGCAGAACTCTAATGACAGATAACAATCAGAATGACAGTTTAATGTCAGTTGATAGTTCGTTTGGAAAGCTTCCTGATCATCTCCTAATAGAAATTTTCATCCGAGTTCCTGTCTCAGAGTGGGCACAAATCTCCTGTGTTAAAAAACAGTGGGCCAATTTGTTTCGTGGAGAATTCTTGTGGCAAGCTGCTCTTGCGACGACATTTCCTTTGGCTAGCCAAGCTAAAAGGTGGCCTGGACCTATCCCACGAGGATTGAGCAAGAGGTATAATAACATTTCTGCTTCCAGTTTTTGTCCAATTTCTTACTTTCTATCCTTTCTTATCTTTTTCAATTCCTCTTTTCTCTCATTTATTAATTCCTTTCGTCTGAGTGTCTATATCTAATCATTGCCACAAATGCCTTTTCCTGTTCTAACTTTCGGCTTGAAAATTAAATCAACCGACAATTTTTGGCCTAGCTTTATTTTTTGGCATCTTATAAAAGATCGTGTTATGGTTTGTGCCTGGATGTTTTGGATTCATATCGTAATTCGTAAACCATAGATCTTCTTACTCTCCCCTAAAATATCCATGCATTATATTTTGCTAAGGTACTGGCAATTTTCGCAGGAGATTTGAAGCTTTATATGTTAGTAAACACATCTTTGCTCTGGATGGTGAGATTGATGAGATCGTGGGCCATAGTTATTTGTTTCTAAAAGAGCAGCTTGAGCGTTCAACTATGCCACCCTCTTCCAGTATACTGCACGGAACCCTCATAGGTCTGTTTCAAATTTCACTTCTCTATCTTGCTTTCTCTACCTTTATAAACTTGGAACTGAAAATTAATATGCGAAATGAATGTTTATGATTTGAGTGCTGATCACCGATCTCGAATTTTATGGATTAAAGTTAATATAGACTAGTTAATCTTGCATTTGCTCCTAACTTGTGGACATGTTCAAAATTTTTGTTTTATATAACATGTAAGTAGAAGTTTACAACCTCAATTTTGTATCCACAAATTGTGATCCATTATGCCATTTAATGTTCAGCATCGGTATGTGGTAATGGAATGCATCTTGAACCTTTTATTGTTCACCGTCATGTAACAAGGATAGTACATATTGCATACCAAATCCAATGCTCGTGCTTAGTTTAATTAATACCAGGCTTTAAATCTTATTTGACCTCCAAACCTGGGATTACTGTGTGTTTTAGCAGATCAGTTTATTGCTTGTGGGAAATCTCGAGACATGGCTCATGATCATGCTTCCCAGATCTGGCTGGCTGTTCTTGACAATTTAGAGGAAAACGAGCAAACTTTTCAATTACTTAAACGTCTTGCACAAGAGGCCGATGTAAGCTCATGTTTTCTATTAATTACTACACTAGCTATAACAACTGTCGAAATGCAGAACATACAAACATGAATAAGTGTATATTGTTGCTGCAACATGTTTATTTACTTCAATGCGCGGTGCTAATTGATTCCTAATGAGCAGGTTTTTCTTCCGTACCCATACTCAAGATCGATCAAAGTCCAATGGAGGGTGTTTGAAAAGCTGTTCACCGATTTTCGCGACTGCTTCAATCATGTAGATTACTATGATGTGCTGTCTTGTGCAAAGAACAAGTTCCAGCCAATACCATCCACTTGGTTGGGTTACTGATCAACCTCAAATCCACATCTTTTTCGGATTAGTCACAAGTACATTTGTATATATGGAAGTCACTATTGCCTACCCGGTGGCTGTACCATGCTTGACAGGAGTATAATGAAACAAGAGTCAATTGCTTGAATTTTTTGTTGTATAAAAAATGCAAATTTTTTTTCTTTTTTTTGGCAAACTAGCATTGTGGCCAACAATTATATATAATGCAATTTGAAATTCTTATTATTCTTTGTATTACTCGAATTTTACTAATTATTTTTCGTGCCGTACAATTTGAAAATTTAAGGGTGTTTAGCATTGTTTGAGAATTTAACGTGATCAATCGTGTCGATAAAAAAAGGGAGTTGAAAAATGTTCAAATCTTGAAATGTTCGAAATAATCTTGAAAGGTAGTGAGGAGTTAAAATGTTCGAAATAACCTCAAAAACAAGTCATGTGCAAGCTACATGACTCATATTGGATGGAAAACTTAACAAAGTTAGAGTGTGATGACAAATTAATAATTTCAAAAAATTGATATGACAAGTCGCTTAAATTTTTAGTGCATATGACAAATTAAAATTAGTGTATAAGTTTATATAATATTTCAAAAAAAAATCTTTTTTAGAAGGCGTGTAAAATTTTACTAAATTTCTTTTTTTCACATTTTATGGCGCACTAGGCACTACATGTTATTGATCTTATGTGTTGTTTATGCCTGGAATTAACAATTCCGTTGTAGTCTAGTTGGTCAGGATACTCGGCTCTCACCCGAGAGACCCGGGTTCAAGTCCCGGCAACGGAACAATTTTTATTTATGTTCTTATACTTTCCACGATATTATGGGCTGGGGCCCATGTATTTGAGACCCACATATTCATGGAATAGTATATCAAATGCTTTTTTTTTTTTTTTGAGCAGTAAATCCTTCTCTAAAGTATTGACCTTGAGTGATTGTTTCTAAAGTATGATGTTTATCAAGGACGTACAAGTGAAATGTTCTCAAAATTTTTGTGTTTGACACTCCAAATTACACCGCTCTAAGTGTATTTTGACACATCCCGATCCCGGACACGCCAGGTGTCGGGAAGTGCTGGCCGACACGTGTAATGTGACGAAAGCCAATTATGCAAGAAACGGTGAAAAGTAAGAATATTAAGAGTTGAGTGCGGAAGTAGAAGTGTGGTGAGGGTTAAAAACCCATAATACAGGATGCATAACAGTCAGAGCTAAGTAAATAGTGCAGGAATATAAAAACATTCACATCCCCGCGAGGATGGATAATTAAAAGTTAACTACAAGTAGGAGTGAATCCTACATAGTTCGAAGATATGTCAGAACCGTCGACCACCGCCGAAGAGAGCCCTCGAATCACCCTGAACTGAACCGTCACTAGGTCCTGGAGGGGCGCAAAACATAAAACGGTGAGTGGGTCAAAAAGCAAAGTTTGATAAAACTGTTATTTTCAAGAGTTTACTAACCCCTCACTGGAAAACAAGTATAATTGAGAAAATACGTCATACCCGTAGGCATAAACCTCAAAATACTATCATGAAAACATTCGGGTACTCCCCGATAATAATGTACTGACATGCTCACCCATATGTAAACACACAAGTCCACGTGGCTAAACCACAATGAACAGGCTAGGTATAAAAGTAATACGCTGAGTACTACAATGACGCGAGTCTAACGCTAAGCGCTGGTGCACAAAGTGCAGTCACACAAGTCCGAGTTGCCTAGTGCAACCTAAGACAGGCTAGTACCTACAATGGATCCAAAGCTGCGTAACGGTACAGATAGTGACTACTCCAAACGTCAAGGCTAGTCCTGGCCACAAGACTGAGTACTAATACCTGGGGTGTATACATCTAATGATGAGCAACAGTATAAAACATGTATGGCAATATAATACGAATGTTCTACCTCCAACAATCGTATATGAGATGAAATATGCTAACAGTTTGAAGAAAGCATTGAAAACCATACGTATATACATTTATCAAAACAAAGACCCACTCACTCACCTGTAGGTAGCCGGGTCGTAGTACCCCGTCCTGGGTAGCCCCGGTAGTCCTCTGGATAGGCCCCACCTATATGAGAAATCACCGGTACAATGATTAACTCAAAAAGGTAACGAATTAACGAATTAATTACACCTATCCCTTGCTTTCTCAATTTGGAGGTCCAAAACACCTCAAAAATTAAAATGCATACTACCCCGAGGTAGTACACGTCGTCACGAGTCGACACGTGAAAACATATTCGAAAAAGGACCTTCCACGCGCCCTCACGCGCGGCTTGAAGGTCGGAGCCTATGGCTTCACGCGCAGCTCCACGCGCGGCTCACGCGCGAGCTGGTCAAATGAGCCGTCAAGCCGGTCAACTCGGCTCGGCTCAAGCCGGTTCGGTCAATGCTGACGTCAGCAAGTCCGGTCTGAACCGGTCTGCTGACGTCAACAAGGCCGGTCCAACCCGGTCCGATGACGTCAGCGCCGGTCATCCCTGCCAGAATTCCGGTCGCCGCCGCTGCCGCCGGCCGCCGCCAGCGCCGCCGTCGCCGGTCGCCGGAATCTGGAAATTTGGCCGGTTTTCTGGGGATTTTTCAAAGCTTCATAACTTCTTCGTTTTAAGTCCAAATTGGACGATTCAAGTACCAAAATGAAGCTAGAGATGAGTAGAATCACGGTGTACCTTTGGATTGGTCATACAAGCTCAGGAAAAGGCCTGTAATTGCCTCAAAGGTCGCGGTTCACTGTAGCAAAGTCGATCTACGTCAAAACTCAACCAAAACAGGCAAACGACCTATGAAAATTCATCTACTCAACGAGAGGAACACAATGGTGGTGGTTAGAAACCTCACCTCGGTCTAGATTGGCCGGAAAATGGCCGAGAAGGTCCGGTTCTTCCGGTTGCGTTTCCCATCAAACGGTTGAGAGTTTGGACGAACGGTTTGCACCGTTGAGTCCACGGCGTCGAGACGAAGGAGGTGGTGATTTTCGTTCGCTTCGATTCGACGGGTTTCCGTCGGTGTGCACTGTGCACCCACGGAGAGAAAAGGGAGAAAAAAGTCAAAAATTCTGGGGAAAAGAAAGTGACGGGGAAGAAGGAAGGGAAAGAAAGAATAAGGAAAAATTGGGTTTTGGGGGTATTTTGCACCCACCAAAACAGTAAACTTACACGCTCACGTGTACAAAATAAACACGCACGTGTAGAGAATATTCCACAGAAATTATTTTATAACAAACTTTTTACGGGATGTTACATATTTTCTCTTCATTTATTTTTTTTGAAGCGTTAATAACAAATTTATAGACTCGAATGTTTTTATTGATCGATTGTAAAAATCACACAGATGGTTATCTCTTATTTTGTCTTTGTATTATGAAGCCCAACTAAATACTTATTTTTATTTTTTGCTATGTTACTTGGAACTTCGTTTCATTCTCGCTTTATCTCTTAAAATGCATTTTACGCCACTTTGTACCCTGAAACTTTATTTTTACTTCACTTTGCCCAATTCGATAATTCTGTCAAAAAATCGGTTAAATCCTCTTATGTGGCACAATTGGGACCCACATACTTGCTGACATGTTTGCCACGTCAGCTTAAAAAATATTGAAAATGTTAAAAACATTAAAAAAAATCCAATAATAATGAAAGGAATTATCAAACCTACTCCTAGAACTCACCCTCTCCCTCCGCCACAACCCACAACCCCTCTGCGCCTCCCACCAGTACCACCACAACTAGCCAAGCCCCCACACTCTTGTCTTGTCACTGGTTCTATAAGCCTCACCGACAACAATCTTTTCCGGTCTTACTTCTTGACTGCCAGCCCACATTCCCCTCCTATCCACCGTGAGCTTCTTCTGTTTGAAAGGGGGAGGCAAAACAAATGGCCCACGGTCGTAGTGTCCCAAAATCACCAACCCAAACACCCACCATCACCAATCCAAACCCATTTATAAAGCATCAACATTCCACAAACAAAACTTCGAAATCGAATCATTCAATTCCAAATTATTCTAATTTTATCTCCGAAGGTTAATTAATTTTGGAAGAATCAATGAGTCTTAGAACCTCCTTTAAATGCATTTGAAGTCCGCACTTTGGGTTTTCTGATTCAACCAAATAAAATCCATTATTTTGAAATTCAAATTGTGGGCTTAGCTGTGAAATGTTGGAGAGTGAAGGAGAGAGACAGAAGAAGGGATGGAGGGCTGGCAGTGAGGAGGGCGGGTGTAGCAAGAAGGGGATGAGAGAGGTCACGGGCAGTGGAGGGGTATATGGTTTTTGTTCTTTTCTTTTCTAATTTTGTAAACAATTATATCTGTGGCAAAAATGTAATCAAGTAGGTGGGTCCTACTCATGCCACATCAGATGACTTAATAAATTTCTTAGCGGAGTTGACGGAAATAGCAAAGTGAGATGAAAATAGAGTTTCAAAGGCTAAAGTTCTGCAAATTGCATTTCAGAGGACAAAATGATAATGAAGTGGAGTTATAGGGGCATAACAAAAAATAAGCCTATTATAAATGTCGGAGACAGAGGACGGAGAAGATGGAGAAAAGAGTTTGAATCTGCGTGTTGTAGAAAAGAGTCAATAATAGAGTTCTAACTTAAGCAAAAACTTCATCTTGTTTTCCCCCAATAAGAGGGGTCAAACTTCAGTGGTACGTATCATTGAATGATACCTACTGTTAAATGGTTAAGATTCATTTGAGATCCACTGCAAATTAATCTGGACCATTCAATAGCCGTACCATTGAATGGTACGTACCAGTGAAGATTTTTCCCAATAAGAGAAGTCTATTTTCTTTGCAATTGTTCTCTTATTGGGAGCTAAACTATGGTTATGACTTGGTCTCTAACATCATATGCTGGAAAATGTAATACGAAGAAAGAGTACCCGATTTCAAAAGCTTCTCCCAACTGTTTAAAGGCAAAATATTTATGATGAGTTGGACACTACAATTCACTTGTTAATGGCACGTGTTTAGGCTTTCAAACAAAAATTGTGGCCATAGTGATTATTATAGAAGAACAATTGCTGAAGAAGTCATGGATCAATGACAATATTGAATATCAAACTCGAAAAGAAAGCATTATCGTTCTTAACTGTTGCTAGTCAGAACATGTTAAGGATGCAATGCGGTTTTTAGTTCTTCCTCCCGTATCTTAATTGAAGTTTAGTACACATGATATGTGTTATTGATCCATTTTCAATTGAATTGTCAATTTGGGTTATTTCTTCCCTAAACAAGTAGATATTTCATGAGATGAGTCAACCACATGAATGTAGTTCCACTATTTCACCATGCTCTTAGTACGAAATTGGGATGACAACTTTTGCTAATACTGGTAACCTTCTCTTCCGCAAAACCAAACAATGTCAATGTAACGAAAAACACTCTTGTCACAAATTCATCACGTGTCAATATCATGTTAGATTAATAGTTTACATTTATAACACGTAACAACATTAACTTACCAAATAACCCTATTGAAACTAGTTGCAAAAGAAAATCTCTCCAATGAAACAGATAACACATGTTTCAAATTATTTTTTTCCCTTTTTCCTTTTAATTGACTTGGAGTTGACTAGGGGTGCAATTTTGGCGGGTTCAATGGTTAACCCAACCCTAACCCAACATTCACAATTCATGCTTGGGTTGGATTCGGGTTCATGCGGGTTCATTCGAGCTCGGGTTTTAATTGGGTTCGGCCTAACTCGGGTTGGGTTCGGGTTTGCCCAACTTCATTGAGTTCAATCTTGTAAGACTTTATTTTACAAGATTTTCAAATTTTGAACTAAATTGAACCAACAATTTCAATACTAGTTAAAATTCAATTTTACACATTATCCAAACAAAAGTTAAAACAAATAATGTGGAGATCATTTTTAAGTTTTCAAACATGCAAAATTAAAATTAAATTACAAGACAATATCAAAACTTCAACAAAAAAAAAGGGAAAAGCAACACATTATTCATTATATATGCAAATGAAAATCGACAACAAACTTCAAGCGTGGTCATGCCAAAAGTTATATCTAGCTCATATAATATGACGTGGGATATGTTATATGTACATAATTGAATTCGGGCTAGAAATCGGGTTGGATTTGGGTTGATATGGGTGGACAAGACATCAATTCAACCCAACCTAATAAATGATCGGGTTGAAATTGGGTTGGGCTTGGGTGAGTTTTCACTTCATTTTAACCCGTCCGATTGAATTTAAAGTCGAATTGGACATAGACGGATTTTGGTTGACTCAAACTAAATTGCACCATTAGAGTTTTTTTTTTTTGTCAAAAGTTGCATCACTAGAGTCGACTGAGTTTAACTGGCAGCAAATTACCAAATAATTTCATTTCATATCCAAATTCATTGCAAGATTTTTTCATATCAAAAGGGCATGAAATGGTGCACATTTTGATTTTTGTAAAGTTAATGAGGGCAAATATGTAAGTTCGGACCACCATGCACAAATCAAACCCACTTTTGCGCGGCTTTTTTAATTTGTTTATGACAATATATTATTCTCTGTACGAGGACTGACAAAACTGTCTAGTAATACTAGCGTCCACTGTCCTTCGTTCCTCTTGAATTTCGAGCTCTTTCCACTTCCCAGAAAAATCCAAAACCCAACACATTGATAAACCCTAAACTCACCCATTAATAAATCATCCCAATTAATTTACTAAATAAAATCAAAGGAAAAAAAATATTCATTTAATGAAAATTTTATTAAATTAAATTAGATCAATGTTAAAGGGAAAAAAAAAAGATTTATTGCTCACGGATAAAAGCATTTTACATTGTTCCCAAACAGTTCTCTCACTCACTCTTTTCTCTCTGCCCATTTTTTTGCTTTTCTGGGCTGCAGGGTTTTTAGCTGGAAACCTTTTTCTTTTTCTCCACATTTGAAAATTTGAGGTTTTTGGGGGGTTTCAGTTGCAAATAAATGCACTTGGATCTTCTGGGATTTTTATGGGTTTTTGGGTGATGATCTAGCTTTTGGGTCCTAAAGGTTTAAACTTTTCAGTATTTGGGCTTTTTAGGAGTTGGAATTTTGTGGTACTTTTTATGCACTTTTTTGTTCTTCTGGGACTTGCTTTTTACTGCAGTTTAACAAAAAAATTTGGGTTTTGAGCAGCGCAACAGCGAAGAAATGAACAAATCTTGTTGAACTTTTTTGGATGATTTGGGGTTTTTTTTGTTTGGGTGAGTTTTGTGTAATGTGCTTCCAGGAACTGCAAAATGTTGGAGAAATCTGCTGATCTCTGAGCAAGTTTTGTGGGTTCTGATCTCTCTGGCGTTTAAATAAGTCCGTTTTACCAAAGGTGATTTCTTGATCTACACTCTGAGAGAAATGTACTTTGATGAGTAAAAAGTTTGTACTTTTACTGTTCTTAACTCAGTAGATTTTCTGGGTTGGTACTAGTTCAGTGTTTAGATCCTTAGTTTTCTTGTAAGGGAAGCTTGGATTGTTAGATCTTCTGCTTAGATCTAGGGTTTCTTGCTTATCAGGTTCTGGCTCAGAAGGGTTTTGAGAAGTACGAGTTAACCGATTTTTCGTTAGAACTTCATGGTTTGATTGTTCGTAAGTCAGAACATATCTGCATTTCTGCTGGTATATGTCACTGTGCCTATAGCGTATGACGACCTTGGAACAAAATAGAGTTATTAGTTGGCAAAGTTACTTCGTGTGCTGGTGTTATTTTCGGGGTTTGAATTGTTGATTACGAAAAAGAGATTTATAAGTCTGTGGGGTAGAAGAAAACCCAATTTGTTAAGTAGTGGACTATGGAATTCTTCAAAGTTAAGAAGTTTAGGAAAGCACACAAACCAGACCCGGAAAATGTGTCGGAGGACAATCCCGTGCCACAGCCGGAGGAACCCAACAAGGAGAATAGTGGCAATGATTTTGGTAAATCGACCAATGCTGATTCTGTGGCCGAAGCCGAGGACGATGATGATGATTTCATAATGGAGGAGGTCAAGCGGAGGTTAAAAGAATTGAGAAGGAATAGCTTTATGGTGTTGATTCCAGAAGAAGAGTCATTTCCTGAAGAGGAGGAAGAAGAAGAAGAGCAGGCCGGTGAGACAAGCTCAAACGAGTGGAGGGATGTAGAAGCAGAAGGCCGGCAATGGTGGTGTGGCTTTGGTGCTGTATATGACAAGTACTGGGAAAGGATGTTGTTCTTTGAACGGATGAGTGCACAGCATCATAATGTAACTGGTAAGCATTGTAATTTGTTCTAATTTGTTACGTTTTCAAATCAAAGCATACTTTTAGCTTTAGGACTTTTACTTCTTTTTGACTGGTTGTTTGAACTTGAAACATTTAATCTTTATACGGATCTACCTGCATGAAATACATATGAAGTTTTCCCCTTCATAGGTAAAATAGAAAAAGAAAGAAACATTCTATGTGCCCAACAAGCCATATGGGAGGTTAGAATAAGTAAAGATACGAGGAGATGTATGCAGTGTTGAAATAGACGCGAATCTGATTTGAGCTTAGTTCTCTTTCAAATAATTGGCAGAGAGTTGAATTTTCAGACAAATGTAGATAGCTCAAATTTATAGAAACTTGATTCCGTTAAGCTCTAGGTATACGAGCAGTTCGTAAAAGTACGTAAGCTGATGTTTCTGAAGCTAGTTGTATGTTGTCTCTTGAGCTCCAGGATAACTGCAGACTGATAGTTTCTTTAGATCTTTTTTGTTTTTTATTACCGGTACAAATAAATTATTTAAATCTTCATTGCAAATAAATGTTGTCCTACAGGCATCCAAACCCCTACAACTCCGTCACCACGATCTGCATCTAAGAAGCTTACCTCCCCATTTCGCTGTCTTTCTATTAAGAAGATTGAAGAACCTGATGATGAGACGGAGCATCTTCAGCAGCCAGAGAATGATCCTTTCCAGGATATTGAGACATCGTATGTAGGCCAACTTTGCTTGTCTTGGGAGGCACTGCACTGTCAGTACACTCAACTAAACCAGCTAATCGCATGCCAACCTGAAAATCCCAACAGTTACAACCACAGTGCTCAACAGTTTCAACAGTTCCAGGTTTTGCTACAACGGTACATCGAAAATGAACCTTTTGAGGAGGGCCACAGGGCAGAAATTTATGCTCGCACACAAAGACTTCTTTCTAATTTACTCCGGGTCCCTAATATACAAGGTAAGCTTCTTGTGTCAATCCAAAAGGTTTTGGATTAAGAATTTGATGTCTCTACTATGGTTGTAAGTTCAGTTACGAGCACTGAAATTAGAAGCTGTTTTTTCAAGTACGACCAAAGTCATATATACTAATTTCTCAGCTTTCTAATATTAATAGGACCTGTTGTTAAATTTCATTGTATCTGTGCTTCTGATGCTAAGAACTTGACTTTATGAATTTGTTCAGGTCCAATTCAAAAAGGAAAGGAGGAAGAAGAATCAGATTCAGTGGTGCATGCCCCTGATCTCATCAAGATTATCGAAAACTCAATCCTCACTTTTCAGCTTTTCCTGAAGATGGATAAGAAAAAACCAAGCTCTGTTCTTAACTTGTTTGGGAATCAAAACCAGGCTGCCACCCCACTTCAGCAGATTCAAACTGCTCTTGAGAAGGTGAAGCTTTTCTAGTGTATCTCTTCTTTTGGCTTTCCACCTTAGCATCTTTATACAAGTTATAACAAAGTCTTCTAATAAAAGTGGTCTTGTCGATTACATTGGTGTTAATTTCAAATTTTACTACTTTTTACCTGCCGAAGAGTGAAGCCTTATTCTTACTTGTGAGTTTCTTCATAATTTCTTTCTCGGGGGATTTTGTGTGCATATATGCTTATAATATGCGTAAAACATCTGATGGAGTACTAGACTAGAATAATAGAATTATTTCTCCAATTTTCTGTATCCCATGACCGTTGTGGTTTGGGTACTGATAGATCTTCTAAAGAAATGACTTCGAGTGTGTTTCGGATTCAAAATTTCCGTAGATACTTTCAAAATACCGAGATAGATTAGCTAAAAATTTGTTCAAGTTATGCTTCATATGATAAATTTGAATAATCTGTCTTAACAATGATATCAAGATGGTGTTCTGAACCTTTTATTATTTGCTGTTGTCGAGAATGCAATGTGAACTATTTGAAGGTGCAAGCATTTTCTGTTAGGGTTGAATTGAAATGATCACGTTTTATATGTGTGCTACCCTTGGATTACTATTACGATTATTTCTTTTACTCAAATGATCATATAACGTCTTGAAACTTGTCTGTTTGTGCTGCAGAAATGGATGAAGTTAAAGGAACTGCGCAAAAAGAGGAAAGGTTGGAAGAAGAAATCATGGCCGCAGTCACAAGAAGATGTTCAGCTTTTGTTTAGCCTCATTGACGCCAAGGTTTTGTCGAGAACCCTCCGGATGGTGAGAATAAGCAAAGAGCAGCTGTTTTGGTGCGAGGAAAAGATGAAAAAACTCGATTTGGTAGATGGCAAGTTGTGGAGAGACCCGTCTCCCACCCTTTTCCCTTGTCAATAACCCTTCGGAATGAACTAATTAAGCATATGTATTCCTTGGATGGTTAGCAGCAGACTAGCCCTCTCTGGCTGGCTTCTCATTCAGTTTCTCTTTTGTATGATGCAAGGAGTTTTATCCTCTGGAGACTAAGAACACCAACTTCATACGTTCTACTATCGATGTATGAATGTTAAAGAGGAACTTCCCTTTTGCCATTGAGACTGTCGAGGAGCCTCGATCGGTTTTACCAGGTTTTCTGCAACTGTAGTATGTTATCCTTTTGTCACTAAATTAGTGTCTACCTTGCATTCCTTTCATTAGGCCTGTGAGTGTGAGCATTCATAGTTTGTACTAACAAAAACCAGACTTCTATAAACTACATAGTTATTGGGGCTAAGTACATTTCGCACCGTCAAAGTTTTTCAAGTAAGTTTCAAAATGAGCCTGAGGTTTTAATTTTTCGACATTGCGTCTATACGTTTTGACATTTGACCAATTTTCTCACATTGCAGTTTGCACTCATATGACGGAAGGTTAAATTGGTCAAATGCAAACACGTCTAGTCCTCAGAATTTATGTATATATAAAATTAAGGCGATATTGGGGAGGAAAAATTTAACTCGGAACTTAAGCTGCATAGATAAATGATTTTAACCAATCGAGTTGCAAATCCTAATACAATCAATTGGAAGTTGTGATTCATATCCTATTTATTATGTTGATGCACAAAATCGGGTTGATGTTGGACCCACTTAAAGTATTGTGAAGCGACCTACGCGAGAGTGCTTCAGTCGTTAAGTAGAGATTATATGTAAAGAGATAAGGGTAGAGAAGTAGACAAGAGATGTATGCGGTTCACCCTAAGTTGGGCTATGTCCATGGGGTTAGAGGAGTTTTCATTAATAATGTAGTGTTTTCATAATACAATGGTTTAAGCATAAGTAGAGGACTAAGCCTTAATTAGGGGTCCTAAGATCTAAGCCCCTTAATTGTGGGAGAGAGTCTCTTTTTATATGTGAGGAGAGTCCCCCAGTCTTGTCCGTGGTCGATGTGGGACTCTAGGAACGTTGTTGTAGTGTTGCCATGTGTCCTTGAGCAAGTAGACTCCAAGTTGGAGGAATGGAGAGCTCTCATTAGTTATAGTTTAACCAATACTTAGTGGTTTTGAGGTCGATATAATATGGTACAAACAAATTACATCGGATTCGAATAGAATTTGAGTCAAAATCTGATCCTTTGACAAGTATAATTACATCGTATGTGGTAGATATCATATATGGCGTCGATTTTTGATACCAATGCGTCAATAAATAACGTTTGTAGAGTTGATATTTGGTTAACCAATCAACTAATGGACTTGTGCATGTCGGTTTATTTTCTTATACTGGGCCAAAAAGGAAAGCCAAGCCCATCGCAGACCCGAAATACAAACCCCTAATTTATACGGAGATCCGATCGTACCATATACTCCTGAATAAGATTCACTGTGAAGTCAGTAAATTCAGTTCCCAAAAACCCTAATTCCTGAATTAAAATCTCAATCCCCGCTCAAACCCTAACACCCAATTTCTCGATACCAAAACCCTAACCATGGCGTCCGACGACGAGATAGAGAAGACGCAGGAAGAGAGGAAGAGGATGGAGAAGCAATTGGCCTCCCTCAACTCCGTCACCTTCGACACAGACCTCTACGGCGGCACCGACAAGGCCGGATACGTTTCATCGATCCCTGTAAACGACGACGATGACAACGTGGAGGACGAGATTGCTCGGAGGATGGCAGCGTCGTACACGGCCCCCAAGTCGGTGTTGAACGAGAGGCCGAGAGGTGGCGACGCCGATGAGGATTTGGGGTTCAAGAAGCCGCAGAGGATTATCGATCGGGAGGATGATTATCGGCAGCGGAGGCTGAACCGGATCATATCGCCGGAGCGGCACGACCCGTTTGCGGCCGGGGAGAAGACTCCGGACCCGTCGGTGAGGACTTATGCCGATGTGATGAGGGAGGAGGCGCTGAAGAGGGAGAAGGATGAGACATTGAGGCTTATTGCGAAGAAGATGAAGGAGAAAGAGGAGGCGCCGCCAGAGAAGGAGGATAAGGCGGCTGCTGCTGCGGCAGTGCCTCAAAAGAGGAGGAATCGGTGGGACCAGTCTCAGGATGGTGAAGGTGGGGCTAAGAAGGCGAAAACGTCCGATTGGGACTTGCCGGATACGACTCCAGGAAAGTGGGATGCGACTCCAACGCCAGGGAGGGTTTCGGATTCGACTCCCTCATTGGGGAGGAGGAACCGCTGGGATGAAACACCAACTCCGGGGCGGGTGGCAGATTCGGATGCTACTCCAGCTGGTGCTGTCACTCCTGGTGCCACCCCAGCTGGGATGGCTTGGGATGCGACTCCAAAGCTTCCTGGGATAGCCACACCGACTCCGAAACGGCAGAGGTCAAGGTGGGATGAGACCCCTGCCACAATGGGCAGTGCGACCCCAATGGCTGGGGCAACCCCAGCTGCTGCCTATACACCTGGTGTTACTCCTGTAGGCGGAGTTGAGCTTGCTACCCCGACCCCCGGGGCTATTAATATGCGCGGAGCCATTACGCCGGAGCAGTATAATCTATTGAGGTGGGAGAAGGATATTGAGGAGAGGAATAGACCATTGACTGATGAAGAGCTGGATTCTATGTTTCCTCAAGAGGGGTATAAGGTTTTGGACCCACCGCCTTCTTATGTGCCTATTAGGACTCCGGCGAGGAAGCTTCTGGCTACCCCAACTCCGATGGGGACTCCTATGTATTCTATCCCGGAAGAGAATCGTGGTCAGCAGTTTGATGTACCCAAGGAGTTGCCTGGTGGCTTGCCGTTTATGAAGCCGGAGGACTATCAGTACTTTGGGGCGTTGCTGAATGAAGATGAGGAGGAGGAGTTGTCCCCTGATGAGCAGAAAGAGCGGAAGATTATGAAACTTTTGCTTAAAGTTAAGAACGGAACTCCACAGCAGAGAAAGACAGCGTTGAGGCAGCTTACTGATAAGGCTCGTGAGTTTGGTGCTGGCCCCTTGTTTAACCGCATTTTGCCTTTGCTTATGCAACCCACATTGGAAGACCAAGAGAGGCATCTTTTGGTTAAGGTAATTGATCGAGTGCTTTATAAATTGGATGAGTTGGTACGTCCTTATGTGCATAAGATTCTTGTTGTTATTGAACCTTTGTTGATTGATGAAGACTATTATGCGCGTGTTGAAGGGAGAGAAATTATCTCCAATCTTAGTAAAGCAGCTGGTTTGGCTACTATGATTGCAGCCATGCGTCCGGATATTGATAACATTGATGAATATGTTAGGAACACTACTGCCAGAGCTTTTAGTGTTGTTGCTTCTGCACTTGGTATACCTGCACTGTTGCCATTTTTGAAAGCTGTGTGTCAGAGCAAGAAGTCATGGCAAGCACGACATACTGGAATCAAGATTGTTCAGCAGATTGCCATTTTGATCGGGTGCGCTGTACTTCCCCACTTGAGGTCCCTTGTGGAAATTATAGAGAATGGTTTGAGTGATGAAAATCAGAAGGTCCGGACAATTACTGCTCTATCTCTCGCTGCTCTTGCTGAGGCTGCTGCCCCGTACGGTATTGAGAGCTTTGACTCTGTGTTGAAGCCATTGTGGAAGGGTATTAGGTCTCACCGTGGTAAGGTTTTGGCTGCCTTCTTGAAGGCAATTGGTTTTATTATTCCCCTTATGGATGCAATGTATGCCAGTTACTATACAAAGGAAGTGATGGTTGTTTTGATTAGAGAGTTCCAGTCTCCCGATGAAGAGATGAAAAAAATTGTGCTCAAAGTTGTCAAACAGTGTGTGAGTACAGAAGGTGTAGAGCCTGATTATATAAGAAGTGATATTCTTCCTGAGTTCTTCAAAAACTTCTGGGTTAGAAGGATGGCTTTGGATAGGAGAAACTACAGGCAATTGGTGGAAACAACTGTGGAGATAGCAAACAAAGTGGGTGTTGCTGATATAGTGGGGAGAATTGTTGAAGATCTCAAAGATGAGAGTGAACCGTATAGGAGAATGGTTATGGAGACAATCGAGAAAGTGGTCGTGAACTTGGGTGCATCCGACATTGATGCTCGGTTGGAGGAGCTTCTCATTGATGGTATCCTTTATGCTTTCCAAGAGCAGACCAGTGATGATGCAAATGTGATGCTTAATGGATTTGGTGCAGTTGTGAACTCTCTTGGGTTGAGGGTGAAACCTTACCTTCCTCAGATTTGTGGTACCATTAAGTGGCGTTTGAATAACAAGAGTGCAAAGGTCAGACAGCAAGCTGCAGATCTTATTTCAAGAATTGCTGTGGTCATGAAACAGTGCCAAGAGGAGCAACTGATGGGTCATCTTGGTGTCGTCTTGTATGAGTATTTGGGAGAAGAGTATCCAGAAGTTTTGGGATCAATTCTGGGAGCGCTGAAGGCAATTGTGAATGTTATTGGTATGACAAAGATGACTCCTCCTATAAAGGATTTGCTTCCCAGGTTGACTCCAATTTTGAAGAATAGGCACGAGAAAGTCCAGGAGAACTGTATTGACCTTGTTGGTCGTATTGCTGATCGCGGTGCTGAGTTTGTTCCAGCAAGGGAGTGGATGAGGATCTGTTTTGAGCTTCTTGAGATGCTCAAGGCTCATAAGAAGGGTATCCGGCGAGCTACTGTGAACACTTTTGGGTACATTGCCAAAGCCATTGGTCCACAAGATGTCCTCGCAACTCTACTGAACAATCTCAAAGTGCAGGAGCGTCAGAACCGTGTCTGCACCACGGTGGCAATTGCTATAGTAGCTGAAACCTGTTCTCCTTTTACAGTCCTTCCAGCACTGATGAATGAGTATCGTGTTCCAGAGCTTAATGTGCAGAATGGTGTTTTGAAATCCCTCTCTTTCTTGTTTGAGTACATCGGTGAAATGGGGAAAGACTATATCTATGCAGTGACCCCGTTGCTCGAGGATGCCCTCATGGATAGAGATCTGGTTCACAGGCAAACTGCTGCATCCGCTGTCAAGCACATGGCTCTGGGAGTAGCGGGATTGGGATGCGAGGACGCTTTAGTCCACTTGCTGAACTACGTCTGGCCAAACATATTTGAGACATCCCCGCATGTTATCAACGCTGTCATGGAAGCGATTGAAGGGATGAGAGTGGCGTTAGGTGCTGCGGTTGTGCTCAACTACTGTCTCCAGGGGCTGTTCCATCCTGCTAGGAAGGTTAGAGAGGTGTACTGGAAGATTTACAACTCACTGTATATCGGAGCTCAAGATGCTCTAGTTGCATCGTACCCGATGCTCGAGGATGAGGAGCATAACGTATATACCAGGCCCGAGCTAATGATGTTTGTATGAGCAGCTGCTGCTGTGGCCGCCCGGATTTAGGAATGGAGCTGCTGTTTATGTAAGAAGCATGTTTAGTATTTTCGCCTTTCGGTTGTTTATGTAAGAAGCATGTTTAGTATTTTCGCCTTTCGGTTGCTGTAGTGTTTCTACATTAGTATAATGCTAAATTTTTACTTTACTATGCTTTGCCGTTTTACTCCATAGTTCTATTGTCTCTTCTAAATCAGTAAAATTGTGAAAGTATGCAAATTTGTACAGCTTTAAAGCTTGTTGCTGAAACTTGTTCAATTTGGTTGCAGGATTCTGCATTCTTTTCAATTTTCTGCGATTGCATCCGTCAATTGTAGTTTGTACTAATAAGAACCAACTGTCCCAAATCGGAAAAATAATTATTCATAAATTGCACCGAGACCGTTTGAGATAAAATCCTATAACTTGAGAGAACACTATAAAACATATTTCCTTGGAAATATGGGGAGTAGCCCAACCTCGTATAAGCTGGGATTTTGACATGACGCAGACAAATCGGTTGAGAGAGAGAGATCTAAAACTAGTTGTGAAGCCGCGGTTTTGCCACCTGAGTTTTTTGCCGAAACGAAGGAAAGAGGCCTGATAGCAAGCTTGTGCGGGCAAGAATAAGTCCTCAGCCACCCGTCTGTCGGAGCGTTTTTAACGCACTGGTTGGAACTCAACCCTAGAGAGTCTGACAGCAGGTGTGCCGATGCTTTGTTGGCCGTTCGAGTGCGACCAACAAACTAACTGTTACTACTGGGGCGTCGGCATGGATATCAGTAATGATGTCAAGAGAGAGGAAGTAGAGAAGCTGGTTAGAGATGATTGAGGGAGAGAAGGGTAAGAAAATGAGAAAGAAAGCCTTGGAGTGGAGGAAACTAGCACAAGAGTCCACTGTCGTCGTGGGCGGTGGAGTAGAAATGGGAGGCGGAGGGGTTCGGAATTTGAGGATGCATTTGAGAGTGAGATTGTTGGTGGTGGTGGTGTGAGTTCATGCGGCGGTGATGAAGAAGCTCATCCCTTCTTCGGCGGTTAAGAGGGTTTTGGAACCAAAGCTCGTGCTTATTCTAGGCATGTATATATTTATAATAGTAATAATAAATTTCAGTTCAGTTTCGGTAAAACCAAACTTACCAGGTTTGTTACCAAAACTGAACCGAAAAATTCAGTAATTTTTGGAAGTTATTTCGTGTTATGTAGGGTAACGGAAGCTGGCTATTTTGGGTAACTAAGTTTTCTTGTTCTTAATTGTATTTAGTGCAGTGAGTTAAATCTTTGATCATACCAACTTTAATTAAGTGCTTATGATCATTAGCAGTTTAAATATTGGCTAGGAACTTTGTTTTAAGGACTTAGTGACTATAGAATACAAGTCTTCATGTCCTAACCTTGTTTAGGACATTACTTTTATACCTTAAACTTTATGGACTCGTAGTGTAACGAGAGAAAGAATCCATAAAGTAACTATCAACGGCTTATAGTCCTATGGATGGTGATGCAGGGTAACAACATAAATAGGTTCTAGAAATGCCTCCTTCTCGGAACGTGCCAGAATTACGAGGGCTACAGGGAAGGCTTGCTTACATAAGGAGATTCATCTCAAACCTCTATGAAAGATACCAACCATTCTCCAAATTAACGAAGAAATTAAAGGACATGAGTTCTAAAAAGAGTTAGATCATCTATAACTTGAACTTGAAGCTTTGTTTATTAGCCAATACACATGGTGTCAAGAAGGGCTCATAGTTAGGAATATGGAAAATAAAAGCCAAGTATCACATTAGGCACTCTAATATCCTATTATTGGGGTAAGGGACTTGTAAGTATTTGTCCATGCACTCGAGGTCTTGAGTTGATTTTCTCTTCCTCACTGTGCTGGTATAGAAAAAAATGTCGTGCTATTGGGAAAAACACTTCCTTAGATTAACAAACTCTACAGTGTTTTTGCATAAGCCAATATCATGTCACTAATTCACTATGTGCCAATGGTTTTATTGTATGAGGTAGTACACTAAATTTGTGCACTAAATAATGTGGCATCAATTAAATTTGTACTTTAATTTAAGTTAGAATTTGATTAATAGTAGTAATAAAAACTTTTATGGTGTAAAATGTGCTACATTATTTCGTGCACGAATTTAGTATATGTAATATCACTTTGTAATAAACATTTATTTAACATCACTGGAAGTCTGAAACTAAAGCTCAGTTGTAGGAGAGAATTCCCTTCAACGTTCACATGGCCCTAAGCTAAGCTCCTAGCTAGATTTGGGCTTTGGCTCTTGAGCACTTTTTTAGGTCATTATACCTACCTATCTATCCATGGATCATTTTGTTCCTTGGCTACGTGTCCCTCCACGGCCCTACCCATGCCTAGTTAAGCTTTGTTTTGTTTTCAAGACAAAACAACAAAGTCGAGATAACTATGTCACACGAGAGATTCTAGGGCTTCAATGACATCTCACTCGTTTTTTAAAAACGCGCATCTAAAAGAGAATTCTTTTGCATTGAGGCCTCACACGAGCTCATATTCGGAGACCTAAGCAAAGGATTCTCATTGTGTGTCATGGACGGGTGAGGAATGTAGAATATGTTCTTCTGAACCCTACAACATACATTTTTTTTCTTCACAAGTTTCTGCCTTTATGTATGTGCTAAGGGGGTATGCGTGTAATCCTAAACAGCATCAGCTGTTGACTAAGATCCAACGAATGGTATTAACGATGAAAATTACAAAACTACCCACGCACATGGCTAGTTTTCCAATGATGTTATGAGAGTAAATTTGTCATTAAACTACATTTATTAATTATCATTTTTGGTTGAAAGCAAAAATTGTTATTTAATTACAAGGTTGATTGCGTAAGATTATAAGTAAGGTGGAGAGAAACAAAATATAATAATAGTAAACAGAAAAGAGAGGATGCTAACTAAACATTGAGGTGACGGTTTTCCTCCTCAAGTAGCCAAGTGGATTGTCCTCTAAATAGCTAAGTGTTTGGAGAGGTGAGAGCATTTTCAATCATGCCTTTAAGAGATATTTTTTTCACTATTTTATCTTATAAGCAGGATAGGGAGTGTGATTAGAGATAATTTTTTTTTAAATTTTCTCTATATTTTAGTTAAGATCTCTTTTAGAGAACCCATTTCAGATGCTCTGATGATAAGAATTGTTTGGAGTTTTCAAATAAAAAGTATTTATGAATTATTTGATTGTAATTTGTGAGTTCTTAGTTCCAAGCCCCTTTTTTTACAAGTGAATAATGTATGAATTTCATTAAAACACTACTTATGAGCAATGTATTTGTTTATTCTCATAATAAAAAAATCGGGAGTTGAATTTTTCTCGTGAATGTAAATGATAAATTCTTTGTCATTATGATAATATATAAGATTCTCTTCACGCTTTTATGTTACACGCAAATAAACATTACAAAGTGACAATTATTTGTGTCACAAACTATTGTCGGTATTCATTTTTATGAATATATACATATTACATATATTATATATGCGTCCCACTAATGTCACTTGACTCAAAACGATATGATCTTATACTACAGATAACTTTATTTATACCATTGATACTTCAAGTCTCATAGCTAGTAAATTTTGAAGTAACTCTAGAGAAATGGCGTGGAGCTTCTCAAGAAACTTGAATCAAAATCCAAGTAAATACCCAACAAATTTCGGGCATTCCTTGACACATTCAAATACATCCAAACACTCCCTTAAGTCTTTGAAGACCCAACAAATGTCAACAACAACCAGGCTGCCACGTGTTTGAAACCTTTACTTGGACAAACCTTGGCTCACCACGTGTCGATTGGACGAAATTACCCCTATGCACAGCATCCAAATTTAGAACATTAATTTATTAAAGGCCAAAAAACCATGGGCATTTATGTCACTTTCATACACAACCAGAATAAACTCTTTTTTTTTTTTGAACTACCCTGAAAAAACAAAAGCAAAAACATTTTAATATTAAAAACTTCAAACCCTGGGAAATGAGAATGTTATGCAAGCAACATTTTTGTATTTCCAAACGAAGAAAAACTCTCTCTGCTTCTTCTCAAGTCTCGAGCAATTTCTCTGCAAAGACTCTCTCTCTTAAAACTCCCCTTCTCAGCAGCAGCTCTGCAAAAAGACTTGGGCTTTTGGGTTTTGTTCTTTCAAAGTTTCAGACTTTGAAGAATTGCTGCTGCCATTGCCTGGTGAGACATTTCAATCCTTTTTCTGCTCAAATTGTTAGTATTAATTCTCAAAATTTTGCATTCCCTGCTTCTTTCTCATGGTTTCTTTACTATTCTTGTTGCTCAAACATGTACATGTTTGTACTTTTCTGATGGATTATACTATTGGGAACTTAGTTACTTTTATTTTTTTATATATTTTTGTTGGGTTTGCTGGTTTTTGGAAATTTATTCAAATTCTATGTATAGAGGGTGTTAAATGAGTACATGATTAATGGGTTGAATTTCGCTTTCGAAAGAACTATTACAAGTTTTGTGTCAATTGGCTGTGATTGTAAGGTTACTTCATGGAAGAGTGTAATTGTTGTGGCATGTGAATGTCGAATTTTTTCTTAATTTGATTTTGGAAATAAATGCATTTTAGGGTAGGTTTTATATCATGAAGTTAGCATCTTTAGAGGTTGGAAAGCGAAAACCGGAGTGATGTACTGTTGTAAAACATATGAATGGGAGACGGTGTAAGCTGTATGAACAACTGCTTCAGTCGTACATAATTGAGTGTAATTTGGTATTGACTATGGTTCAGAAAAGGAAAAGTTGGGTAATTCAGACACAATACATAAATTGTATGCAGTGCAGAGCACCTAAATGAGAAGCAGTATAATATGTCTGAATCTGAACTTTATACAACGGTTTTTATGTATTAGCTTTCGTTCTTTTAATAGAAGAAATGGTTCTGCAGATAAGATTGTTCTTACATGATTAGAGTTTGGTGTTTATTGTCATTTCCACATTATGAGTAGAGCATCAATGCTACTAGTACTTTGACTCATATACACTGTGGATGAGAAGTTGGTGGCGTAATATAGGCTCGAAACACAATTGAATTAGTGTTAGATGGTTAAACTTTTTAAGGAACCAAAATATAACCAAGTTTCTCAAGTAGTTTTATAGACCTAGACTAATATTCTAGTCCAAAACGTTGGCAATTAAGTGTTATTTTGGGTGTAAGTTCATCGATTGACAGGCAGTCTTACAATTTGAAAAGGAGAATGTGAAAGGATTTACCTATGTTTCAATACCCTTGGTGCTTGTTTTCCATTTTAATAGATTGGTTATTGTTTGCGTATTAGGTATCTGATAGTTTTTTCATAAGATACCTGGACACATATTTCTGTATTTGTTGTGGGTTGTCTCAATGGGTCTGTGCTGAAGTTAGCAATGCAGAAGTAGTTTATTCTTTGCGGAACGAATTTCGCAACACATTTTGCATTTACAATCTATATGAACATGCGTACAAAAGTGACATGATGTGGATAATTCATATGAACTATGTTCTAATGCAGGGGTTTCTCTTAACGACTGCATTATTCAGATTCTGTGTGTGTGCTACCTGCTTGGATCAAATTTTACTTGCAATTGTGGACTGTTGAAAGGAGCATAACATGGCTTGGATATGTTGCCGAATAGTTTTTGAAGGTAAATGATAAATAAAAACTAGCACTATTCTGGTAGGATGGCAACTGAGGGTCTCATGAGAATGGTAGAAAGCAGCAGGGGAAAGAAGTGGCCCCCGTCTAAGGATGCTGCAACATTTGGATCTCCGCTGAGAAGTATGACAGCAGAGGAGTCGGGCTTTATTTCGAAGGGGCATGGCTTTAAGAGAGATAGAGCTGAAGTTATACCTAATCGAAGTGGTAGTGCTCCACCAAGTATGGAAGGTTCTCTTTCCGCTATCGAAAACCTGTTAAGTCAACAGAACTCCAGCATGAAAACAAGCTTGACTAATTTAAACAATATTGTGGATAATGTTGAGAATGAAGAAAAACTGCGTTCAGACCCAGCTTATTTGGCATACTACTTATCAAATATGAACTTGAATGCAAGGCTGCCTCCACCACTTACTGTACGGGAGAATCATCATGTGGTCCGCCATAGTGGTGGTCTAGGAACCAAATGGAGATTGACTTCTTTAGATGACAGCGCTAGTGGGTCCTTGCATCTTTCTCAAGGTTCTCTTTCAACTCTTCAGGAGGATCCTAATGATGCTAGTTTATCCAGAAAATCTATTGATAACTTGGCAGAAGATAGTGTTGCAGTAATGCCTGTCAAGGACACAGCTTCTTTGGCAAGTTATAATAAGAGTTTAGTGGATCTCATACAGGTAGGAGTTAAAGTAAGTGGTTTAGTAGGTATAACTTTTATAAAAAAATAATGTCTTACTTATGCTTAACCATGTTTAACTCCTCTTTTGTTTATTTTAAAATTTGCTTCTTGCATTTAGCTATAACGTGTGACGACTACATTTGGATTCATGGATTCATGATTAACCATGTAGTTCAGAATTTCATAGCTACTTTGGCCAATAAGTGGTTTACAAGATTTTCATTTAATGTAGCAGCTATAATTTTTCAGTTTGTGTTGCCATGTATTTATAACTTTTACTTTCTTGGTGGTTTGTTTTAGCAAGACTTCCCCCGGACTCCATCTCCTGTATATAATCACTCTCTCTCATCAAGTCTTGGAACAACAGATGAACCAATTGATAGTGACGTACATTCGCTTTCACCAAATGCTTCTTCTCTCAACAAGTCAAAATTACCAGAACCAAATTCAAACTCTATCAATGATTGTCCAGATACAAGTGCCTCAGATGCGCTTGCTCTTGGGTTCATACCAAATGATGTTCCTTTACCTACCACCTCCCCAAGTGCTCAACATCATGATGGTACAGGGAACCTACAGAAAGATGAATCAAATATTGAGCATGATGGGTCGGGGAAAAATGCATCGATTAATGGTGAACTTGGGTTGGATCTTTCCAGAGCGAGAGCAGCTAAAGTTGATATCAACAATAACAAGCAACAAGAACAATCTTATGGGAGGTATGTACCACAACACAATTTGTCTGCACAACAAGGTGTTCCATATCAACTTCAGGGGTTCCAGGCACAATTAGTTTCACAAGGAATGAATCATTTGCAAAGCGGAATGCAAAATCTTCCCCACGGCTACCCAAAATTCTCTTCTATTGAGACACAACCATCATTGCACTCACATGGAGTCACACCTCCCTTGTATGGTACAACAACAGCATATATGACTTCAGGAAGTCCATTCTACTCAAATTATCAGTCGTCTGGTGCATTTCCTACACAATATGGAATGGGTGGATATGCTTTAGGTTCTACTTTTCTTCCTTCATATATGCCTGGGTATGCTTCTCATGGTTCTTTTCCAATGCCCTTTGATGCTACTTTGGGGCCAAGTTTCAATGGTCAAAATTCTGATGTTTCAAGAGGGGAGAGAATTCCCCATGAAGGTGATATGCAACACCCTAGTAGATTTTATGGGCAACATGGGCCAATGCTCCAGCCACCTTTTGTGGATCCCCTTTATACGCAATACTATCCTCGTCCTTTGGAGGATTCATATGGTGCTTCAATTCTATATGGTTTCTTGGCATCAAGGGGTGTTGTCAGAGGCCAACTTTCGCAACAAGAATTAAATGTTTATGCTTATACGGGTGACCCAAAATTCCACACTTCAACTAATGGTAATCTGGGTATTCTAAGTCCAAGAAATGTTGGAATCAATGGTAGTGGTTATTATGGACATCCTTCTGGCATGGGTGTAATGACGCAGTTTCCAGCCTCACCTCTCGGTAGTCCAATATTGCCATCATCTCCAATGGGCAGAATGAATCATCTTGGTCGGAAATATGAATTGAGGTCTCCTCAAGGTTCTGTTAGTGGAGTATATGCTGGGTGGCAAGGGCAGAGAAGCTCCATCTTGGATGATCCTAGAAGACACTCTTTACTTGAAGAACTGAAATCTAGTAATCCCCGTAAATTTGAACTTTCTGATATAGCTGGGCGCATTGTTGATTTCAGGTATTGCTTGCTCCATGTTTGCTTTTCCTTTGCTTGTACATAACGTGATTGTGGTTATACTATTAGTCATAATTTTTAAATATTCGTATATAACTTCAGTGTCGATCAACATGGGAGTCGATTTATTCAACAGAAGCTAGAATACTGCAGTGCTGAAGACAAGGCATCTGTTTTCAAAGAGATTCTTCCACGTACTTCAAAATTAATGACGGATGTATTTGGGAATTATGTTATTCAAAAGGTATGAATTCATAATTTGTGTCTGCTTAATTGCATTTTTGTTGCATCACTTATCATCTTTATGGACTCGTGAATTCTGTGGATGGCCTATTAAAATTGTATGATTCTTGGTTTTTTTTTATGTTACAGTTTTTTGAATATGGGAGTCCTGAGCAGAAAAAGGAGCTTGCAGATCAACTTGCTGGGCAAATGTTGCCTTTAAGTTTGCAGATGTATGGTTGTCGTGTAATCCAGAAGGTATGCTAAAACTTGATGTTTTCATAGTAAATATGTTCGTTTCAAGTCTGATGAACATGTTATTTTCTGCTTATGAGATTCTTACCAAGGGATGTGTTATTTATAGAAAGGTTTATACTGCAAGTGTTGATGGGGTTGGAGAGGGGTTCTAAAATAGGTTTTTTGAAGTACGGAAGATAAACTTTCAAGAGTTCTTTCAAAAACCCTTTGCTGTGCAAACAATGAACAGTACTATATACGGATTTGGAGGGAACATCTCTTTATGAGTCTGGGAAAAATTGTCCTTTTGCTTTATATTATCCGAATCTTTTTTTTCTTAAGTCTGTGCTGGATGTTTCTTTTAGGCTCTCGAAGTTATTGAACTTGACCAGAAAGTACAACTTGTGCATGAGCTTGATGGACATGTTATGAAATGTGTACGAGATCAAAATGGAAATCATGTAATACAGAAATGTATAGAATGCATTCCCACAGAGAAAATTGGATTTATCATTTCTGCTTTTCAAGGACAAGTTGCCACACTTTCTACTCATCCCTATGGCTGTCGTGTCATACAGGTAATAGCACACAGTATTCCGTTATGAAGTCTTCAATTAGATTTTGTGGATCAGGTTTTGAAACATTACACTTAACTTGCTAGAGAGTTTTGGAGCATTGTTCGGATGACCTTCAAAGTCAATGTATAGTTGATGAGATCTTGGAATCTACTTATGATCTTGCTCAAGATCAGTATGGCAATTATGTTACCCAGGTTGGTTTCCACTTTCTACTTGTACTGTCTGTTGTTTCTTTTATTTAGAACTAATACTATTTGATTCTTCGATTCTTTTGTTTGCTATAAGAGAGGTTCCACGAATACCCTAAACCCTAATTTGATTGCCTTTCCAGTTAAGTATTATTCTTAATTTTTTGTATGTTCTCTTAGCACTTGGAAAGTGACTACACTGGTCTAGAATTCTGAAAATGCTGCCAGGTGGTAAAATTCTTGAACAATATCACAGCCGAAATGGCTTTTCTGGATTGAAATAGCTCTTGAACGATATCACAAATATACTTTTCTTTCAAATGTCCGAAATGGTTTAAGGGTAATGGCTAATCGGTTCTTAGTTATGCCAATGGTTATTATAATTATATTAAAATAAAACCAAATATGTCATATGTGGTGTCTCTCCAATCAAGAGAGAGAAGAAAAAGGTGGTGCTGGAGTCTTTATCGATAAAATTTGAAGTTAAAGACTAGTTTTTGAAGAATGGACTTCCTGAAGACTAGCTTGTCCACTTCATCTTATGATGATAGAGTTTACTAAAAATAAGTTAGTGGAAAACTGAGGTTACGACAGAATAGTAACAGCAATGCATTGGAGTATAAAAATAGTTGAGAGATTTCTCATTAGAAAGTGAGGAGAAATCTGTGACTGTAGTTCAGCGTGTTCTGGCTGACGGTTATAGGTGATGGTTCCTTTAGTTTCTAATTTATGTTTTCTTCTTCCTGTGTAATTTCATTGCCTATGTTTCTATCATTCTAATTGGATGTAATACAAAGATGGATCATACTGCTTGCAGCATGTTCTGGAAAGGGGAAAGCCCAACGAAAGAAGCCAAATTATCAGCAAGTTGGTTGGGAAGATTGTACAATTGAGTCAACATAAATATGCATCAAATGTTGTTGAGAAGTGTTTGGAGTATGGTGATACTGCTGAGCGGGAGCTCTTGATTGAGGAAATCATTGGACAAATGGAAGAAAACGATAGCCTGTTGGTAAGTCAAGCCAAAGCGCATATGATAGGTTATCCCATGTATTCAGGTTTTTTTATTCTCGATAAAGTTTATTTTCCCATCAACATTAGATATCAATTTGATATGAGGATTTGGTTCAAAGGCAGCATAATAATGATGGTTTGAAACCTGAGCGAATTAAGAAACATCCAGTTATGTGTTTCGATATTTAGTTAGAAGTATCAAATTTTATTTACAAGTTGACCTCAAGACTTCCATTTCCATATGAGTAGATTTCATTTGGTTCCTAATCCCTAAAAATTTTACACACTCTGGAATTTTAATAGGATGAGTATCGTAGATTCTGCATAATTTTTAGGGACCATGCGGAGTTTGAAAGTGTAGATATTGAATGCTGCATAATGTTGGTTGAAGGTTGTTTTCTGCTTATTGAGTTCCGTTTTTTTTTATATTCCAGCCAATGATGAAGGACCAATTTGCCAATTATGTGGTTCAGAAGGTTCTTGAAACAAGCAATGATAGACAGCGGGAAATACTGCTCAAACTTATAAGAGTCCATATTGATGCTCTGAAGAAATATACTTATGGGAAACACATCGTTGTTCGATTTCAACAGCTATCTGGTGAAGGTTTGTCAATTTCCTGTTTGAGATTTGTGCACATGATTATGAGCATTGATCATTTGTTCCCCATTTTTTTTTGCATCTTATAGAAGACTCGTTGTCTCTCATATGGCTTCTTAATCTAGCATTGTCTATTGGAAACATAGTTTCAGGCTGTACAATTGTTACACGAGCTTAATGGATTTATGTGTTTCTTAGTTTATACTGATTATCCTAGTTGGATGTTAATCTTTTACCCGTTAACACGCAGATGTCCAAACCTCAGAAGCTGAGGGGGCATAGAAAGGGGCAGATATTGCTCAATTCATTTGGCTTGAAGGTTTTGCTTGTGGAGTGCAGCGGTTAACAGAAGGCAGAAGCATTACCTTAGAACAAGAAAAGGTTTTACCTCTTCCTTTCAAGAATGGCACCGTTTACAAGAAATTTCAAGAATAAGAAACAATAGTGGATTCGATTGATGAAAACCTAACGCCTATCCACCAAACCGATGGCCTTTAAGTCTCTTAGTTTTCGTTATTGTTGAAAGGTTTATTAAACGTGCGATTCTTGAAAGAGTGGTAGACTTTTGCTAGTTTTATCAAAAACTATCTGCAAGAAATATAAGACCAGCTACGCGTCTTCTTTGCAAGAAGTCGAGCCAGATGATTCAAGCTGCTGTGATGTATTTTCTGATTGTACAGTTATGTATATTCGGGTACACATATCTATGTAAAGCAATGTAAAGATCCAAGCACGGCTGATGGCCGGCGTAGATACTACCGTACAGTTAGAGCTTACTCGTAGTGTGTGAAATTTGGGAGGACAACAAAATTGCTTTGATATATAATATGATGTAAAAAGTTATCAGGGTATGTTTCCTTATGCAAATTATGTTTGTATTTTTGTGTGTTACTCAAAACATTGGTGCCTCCAAACCCAACTTTTTTGCCAGTTCTGCCGCCTCCTTTGCCGGCAGTGGCGGAGCATAGAAGGGACCAGCATTGGCCATGCCCCCTGCAATTCTTTTGAGTTGGTGCTCTAGTTATATAAGCCAATTCAGAAGAATTCTACGAACGTGGCCCCTCCAAGGGTTAAAGTACTTTAAAAATGTTAGTTTTCTTTCCAAATGTTTTGCTAGTATGACAAAACTAACACCCAAATGCACAACTTTAAAAGAACATATTTGCATTTTGTCTATGAATTTATATTGTAATTTAGAGAGGAGATTTAATATTGTATAAAATTTTGATTTCTATGAATATGCATAACAGACTATCTGAACCAGAAAAGTTTTCAAATTTGATTTGGGACTTGGAACAGTTTTTCAAAATTTATGTCTCCTTGGATGGAATTACACTTGTACTCATAGTTTTCAAGCTATGTGGTTTCAGACTTTGCATTACAGTTTTTGTTTTATAGTTTGGTGAATTTGAACTCTGCATCGTTGTTTCCACTTTATTATTGCGTCCTATTGTTTGTATTAATAAAGTGAAATTACTTTTTGTTTCTTGTGCTTATTGGCTTGATCTCTTGGATGCTTTTTGTTTTGATTTCTCTTCCATGTTCTAATTGAGTATTATATTGTCTTTTAGCATGAATTATGTAAGTTCGATCTGGTTCTTTTGGAGTTTGTTTGAGTACATTGATGACGATGCTTTTGAATTTTTGTTTTAGTTTTTTCAATTTTAATTTGCTAATTTCACTTGAAATCGCGTGGTTTAGTAATTTGATCATGATTTTGAATTTAAATACTTTATGAGGCGTTTTACGTAACATGCCATCAAATTTTATTGTAATTTAATTCTTGAGAGATATTTTGGACACGTGTCTGTTATTGTGTACACGAGACGGTGTAATTTTTATTTGTGTTGGTGAGTGCACAGTGCCCTCGAAATACTAAAATATATCTCTCTCTCATTTTTCCTCACTCTCTCCCCATCACTCTCTCTCTCTCTCCCTCACTGACTGTGCACAATGCACATCATCAGAAAACCGAAGAACCGAGGCGATCCAAAGTCATCACATTCTTCGTCTCGATGCCTTGAACTCAAGGGTGCTAACCATTTGTCCAAACTCCCAACCGTTTGACAGAACAAGCACACGGAAGAACCGAACATTCCCACGATTTTCTCGCCATTCCAAATCGAGGTGAGATTTCTAACTACTACCATTGGATTCCTCTCGTTGAGTAGATGAACTTTCATATGTCATTTGCTTGATTTGGTGGAGTTTTGACGTAGATCGAAGAGCTACAATAGCCGCGATCTTTCGAGGGAAATACAAGCCATTTTCGAGCTTTTTCGGCCAAACCAAAGGTATACCATCATTCTACTCATCTTTAGCTTCATTTTGACATAAAGAACGTGAAATTTGGCTGAGAAATGAAAAAGTTATGAACGTTTGAAAATTTTCCAGAAACCGGCCACTTTTCCGGCGATTGCAGATGGCGGAGACTAGTTCAAATTGGCCTGAACTCGGTCTAAACTGGATCGTGATGTCAGCAAACTGGTTCAGACTTGGTCCAGACCGAGAATATTCTTAGGTATATTCCTTTAACGCTGTTAGGAATATTCCGTTAGATTTAACAGAGATACTCAAATCTTCCGTTAAATCTAATGGCGTCAACTGATGCCGTTAGTTTAACTGTCAGTTTGACCCAAGGCTTGAGCCGCGCTTGGGGCACTGTTTTCGACCTTTGTCGACACGAGGAGACTCGTGACGGCGCGTACTACATAGGGGTAGTACATATGATATTTTTCAGAGTGTTTCGGACGTCCGTTTTGAGCAAACAAGGGATAAGTATCGTTAATAAGTTTAATTAGTAACCTTTATGACTTTAATCATTATTATAATGATATCTCATATAGGTGAGACTTATCCAGAGGATTACCGGGGCTACCCAGGACAAGGGGGCTACGACCCAGCTACTTACAGGTGAGTGAGTGGGTCTTTATTTTGATAAATATATTATTACGTATGGTTTTCACTGCTTTCTTTAAATTGTTAGCATGACTTATATAATATGTGATTGTGGAAGGTAGAACATTTGTATTATATTTGCCATACATTTTTTTTATACTGTTGCTCATCAATAAATGTAGAACACCCATGTATCAATACTCAGTTCTAAGGCCAGGACTAGCCTTGACGTTTGGAGGTTCACACCCAGTACCGCTACACAACTTTGGATCCATTGTACGTACTAGCCTGTTCTAGGTTGCACTAGGCAATTAGGACTTGTGTGTGAGGCGTTTTGCATACAACGATTAGCGTTAGACTCGTGTCATTGTAGTACTTAGCATATTCTTTTATATACCTAGCCTGTCCTCGTAGCTTATCTACTTGGGCTTGCGTGTTTACATATGGGTGACATTCAATTTTGTTTTCGAGCAGTCCAATATAGTTTTACCATTGGTTTTCGGGGAGTACCTGTATTACTATTATAATATTTTGAGGATCATATGAGGAAAGTATGACGTATTTTCAAAAACTATACATGTTTTCCAGCGAGGGGATAGCATGCTCTTGAAAACAAAGGTTTTATCAAACTTTACTTTTTGACCCACTCACCTTTTATGTTTGCGCCCCTTCAGGACTTAGTAGCGGGCTTGATTACCAGTGAGACGATGGCACTCTTCGGCTAGTGGTGGTTCTGACAGCCTCTCCAGACTATGTAGGATTCACTCCTACCTTTAGTTTTTAGTTTTCTGTTCTGTTTATCCATCCTCATGAGGATGTGAATGTTTATATTCTATGCACTATTTACTCTGCTCTGACTATTATGCATATGTAATAATGGGTTTTACCCATCACCGCACTTTTACTTCCGCTTTCAACTCTAATTTTACTTACTTTTCTCAATCACATGCATAATTGACTTTCGTCACTTGTAAAGTCTAGATTTAAGTGTTTTTGGCTTTCCTTGTCAAAATTGTAATTTACCTCACACAAGCTCTTAGATGAATCTAGGGCTGGTTTCGGTTCGGTAACCGAACCGAACTCCCACTCCCGAATACCGAAACCGAAACTTCGGGGAGGAGGTTTTTAATACCGAAACCGAACCGAAAGGTTCGGGATACCGAACCTTTCGGTTCGGTTTCGGTATTAAAAACCCCCGAAACCACATGAAGCATTTCAACATTTTTGGCCTAATCCATTCACAATTTCACATATTCATAATCCATTCAAATTCAATCCATTCAATCCATTCAATCCATTCACTTCATTCAATCCATTCACATATTCATTATCCATTCAAAATTCAATACATTCAATCCATTCAATCCATAATCCATTCAAATTCAATACATTCGATCCATTCAATCCATAATCCCTTCAAAATCAATCCATTCAATCCATAATCCCTTCAAAATCAATCCACACACACAGACACACTGCATACTGCACACAGACACACTGCATACTGCCCACACTGCATACTGCACACAGACACACTGCATACTGCACAGCACACACTGCATACGGCAATTGCCGTTAATTATTTTTATTTTCCCTTTCTAATGAGTTAATCTCTATGTATAGAAAATAGAATATAATTTGGAGTGAAAAAATGAAAGCAGTGTTTTGGGTAGAAGATGGACAATTCAACCAATTTTGTTGTCATACTCGTACTAGTAAGACTAACCCACCCAACAAAAATTACAAATTAAATAACATGTTCCACCAAGCATATCTCATGGACAGAGATAAGTAACTCTGAGCTACAGAGTTCCAAACATTTACTAGCTACAGGGTTGAAAATACAGAAACATTTACTAGCTACAGAGTTCCAAATTGCCAGTTGTAGACACCTAATAGCAATTGATAAAAGAATGTTAATTTTCGGAATCCATCCACTAGTAATCTATCACTGCGGAGATAGGGATGAGTATGAAAACAAAGAATACGTTACTGCTTAACATATTCTTTAAAAGATGGAGCAAGGTTGAGAGAAATATTACGTATCTTAGCACTCAAGTTTGATCTAAAATGTAAAAGGTATTAAACGTGTAACAACAGCCACCTAATAGGATAGAAGGTTTCTGCATCTAAACAAAGTTCTCATTGTATATCTAGTCCATCCAAAGGAACCAACTGTAATACATTGGTTCCAAGTCAGTAAGAAATAAAATTATAAAGGACATTCTGGAAGGAAAGTTCAAACATACCGAAATGTCAATAGCTATGAACAACAATAATTAACAGCAATAATTAATAGCAACATTTACAAACAACCAACGCAAATAAATTACTACTAATATTGTGTCTGTATCCATGGTAAACAACATCAAACACTTTTCTTTGTAGTATAGAAGTGTTTCGAGCATAAGCCTAATTGCCTAAAGTATGTAGCCCCCAACTTCGCAAGTACAAAACACTATGAACTACGAAAAGTCGACAACCAGACGGAGAGAGAAAACCCGGAACAATCATACAATATTTGTAACATAATGTTAACTAAAAGTCCTATTGAGCGTCAAACATATTCCACTGCGCCAGGGAAACTTCTCAGATTTATCATGAAGTTAAATGCACACTGCACACACACATACACAATGCGCACACACACACACACTCACTGCATACACACACACACACACTCACTACATACACACACTCACTCACTGCATACACACACACTGCATACACACACACACACACACACACACACACACACACTCAAGTATTAATTTTATCTGATTCGGATCAGATTTGGGACAAAATTGATCCATTGACAAACATGTCTAGATTGGACGTCTATGCCCTTAACAAGACCTACAAAAATCATACTCAAAATAGCATATATATATATATTTCAATGAATCTAATCCCTTATTCAAGCTTATCAACAAACACAAACATCGGATAATAAGACTGACTGATAGAAATTGAACTTTATCCCAAAGCTCCAAACACAACAAAATCAGAATGAATAATCAGAATTCAGAAACATATAAACAACACAAGTATAGAACTTCCTCCAAATTGAAAACCCTAAAAAACTGAATTAATCCCAAATTCCCCAAATCCCACAAACCCAAACCCTAATATGAAATTACTCGCTTAATAGAACTTACCAAATTGCTGTAGAGCTGCAGAAGTCCACGCAAATGAGACAGAAACACAGAGAGAGAGGCAGCCGGAGAGTTGGAGAAGTCTGAGAAGAGAGGAAGAAGAAGAACGGAAGTCGACTTCGAGTCGGGCAATTGGGGGATTCTGGGAAAGTGTTTGATAGAGTTTTCAAACAATCTCAAACCAACGGTGGAGATTAAACAGAAAACCAATCCAACGGACGAAATAAATAATAGATATATATATATATTTAAAATTAAAATATATTATATATATATATATATATATATATATATATATATATATTTCGGTTCGGTTCGGTATTACCGAATCAACGGTACTAAGTTCCCGAACCCCGTACCGAACTTTCGGTACTTTTTCGGTATCGGTTACCGAACCGTTCGGGACTTTTCGGTTTCGGTATTTTCGGTATTCCGTTCGGTATTTTTCGGTTCGGTTTCGGTATTTCGGTACAAAATTCCCAGCCCTAGATGAATCTCAATTAGATTAGATTAAGGATGATATGTCACTTTGAAGAATCAGGCACGAACTCAAGAGAGGTTTGTTCATGCATATGCATTCAATGTCATTTTTTTTAATGCATTTCACGTCATAGTTTTTTATGTCTTTCTGACTAGTCATTTCGTCTAATCAAATAGAGTGTCTGTCTTACCCAGAAATCTGGCACACCAATTAAGAAAACCCACATGGGCTCACTGACACTATTCAGTTCCCCGAGGCTGTTCCCCACCGTTGATCTCTAGAGATCTGTTTTGCTATTGACAGCTGCCCCCTTGGGTGGTCTGATACTTTAAGGTAGTTTGGGTTGTCTTTGCAAGCTGGTTTTTTTGGGCACAAAGAAAAAGATCTAAAATCTGAGAGTGCTTTTTACAGCCCTTGGCTTCCTCTCTGTCCTGTGTGATAAACCCAGCAGCAAACAGTTTTTCAAGTGCATTAAAATTCTTGTGTTAACACACACAAATCTTTTGAAAACTTGTTTGCTTTGTTTATTGTCTAAAACTTGAAATTTCCAAATCTTTATATAGACTTTTGTCTTGGATTCACGTTGGTTTCTTCCTTCAACCTTTTGAGTGGGAGAAACTAACTAGTCATCTTTTTGAATCCACAATTGCTTTTCATCTTTACATCTTCATTCCATTTGCTTGGTTCATGTCTTGACTCGGTGCCACAAGAAGATGAGCTTGTAGGAACAAGCTGCCCTCTCGTGAAGACCGAAGTGATTTCCATTTGGTGCTAAATAAGGTTGCACAAAGGTACAAGCTGCCCTCTGAACATGTCTAGGATTTGAGCTTGTTGTGTGTAACTTTGTATGAACCTTATTCATCACTAGTGGATAGGACTCCCTGGAGTCCCCCGGTTTTTTTAACCCAGTTAGGGGTTTTTCCGGGCACCAAAATTATTGTGTGTTATTTGTTATAACTTGATTAACATGTGTTACTAAGTTAGTTACATGCTCCCTCTATGTTATCTAATTTATATGATATGTTTGATGCATGCTTGTCTTGTTGAGTTGAATCTGTGGTATATCTGATTAATTGTGTAGTCTAGTCAATTAAGGTTTTTACCTGTATCTGGTTTGCTGTTAGTAACAATCTTGTAACTAGTTGACTAGTTGTTTCGACTAGTCAGATAGACAAGAAATTGTGTTCATTACAAGTTATTCCGCCTGGTATCAATTTCATCACTTAACACGTGTCGGCCAGCACTTTCTGACACCTGGCGTGTCAGGATCGGGATGTGTCATTTTAGATTTTAAGATTGGTTAATTTAAAATTTTACAATGTCAATTTGGGGTAGATTACTTGTTATATCCCATCCCTAACTTTATTGTATTTTATTCCCCGACGGTGTAAATTGACAAAAGTGCCCTTGGAGGCTTATTGAGTCCTACGTGGACAATTATTTTCTATCAACTTATTTATTTACTTTTAGCGTACTTTCCAGCTTGTACACTTCGTTACGAACCCATAGATGCGAACGAGACATTTTTCGGACTTGCAACGGACAAGTTGCGAATAAGGGCAATTTGGTAATTTACCAAATTGCGGTATTTTTTTGAAACAGTGGTTTGAACTTGTGGGCTGACTTCCCGTGGTTTCAATTGAAACCAAGGTGCCCTGCACCTCTGTTTTGTTTTCAGACTCTGTGTGCATGCTTGTCTGCATGCATGTGTTAGTGCACTTTTGTTCCTTTAAAACCACACAACTTGTGTGAATCTCTTCACACACCAAACTCCTACTGCTCACCTCCACTATCTCTTTACTTTGCCTTCCTTCCCGTGACCACACACACACAGAGAAGCCTACAAACCTGCAGAAGGCCAAAACACAAAAAATTACTCAAGCCACCCGAGCTTGGCCTACTGCCATTCTCGACCTCACCTCAGTCCAATCTTGTTCCTGTGCATCACCATCATCATCCTCATCAACCCAGAGCCTCGTGGAACCCAGAAACCCAGCCAAAACCAGTGAACCCAGAACCTGGGATTTTTTCGGCGAAACTTTCCTCAGCCAAGCACGGCCATCCAGACCTCAAACCAACTCGAAAACACCATATTCTGACTTCTGGGAACCCTGGGATCACAACCCAGGGCTTGCATGTGAAGGAAACCTCGAGATCGACGAGTTTCACTTTAGACCGATTCTTTCGAGGCCATTTCTGGCCATTTCCAGCCACATTTCGAGGTTCTAGTAGGTAAAATCAAAACCCTCTCTTCACTAGCTTCAATTTGACACCAATTTCGTGAAAAATGGTTAAGAATTGATGAAGTTTGAAAAATTCCAGAAACCGGCGAGATTTTCCAGATTTCGACTGACGGCGGCGGCGCACGGCGGCCGGGAGTTGCAGCGGTACCGGAAGGGGGTGACGTCATCGAACCGGTCCTAACGTCAGCAACCTGGTCTGTGACGTCAACAGATCTTGTCCAACCGGTCGAACCGGTGGAATATTCCAAAGGTATATTCCGTTTAACCTTAACGCCGCCAAGGAATATTCCCTAACGGTGACAGAATATTCCGTAACGCTGTTAGAAAATATTCCGTCAGTCAAACCGAATATTTCGTTAAAGTTAACGGCACGCCGTTAACTTTAACGGCGAGTGAACAGTAAGCGCGTGCAAGCGCACGTGCGAGCGCGCGTGTGGGTGCGTGACGGCGCGTGGCAGCGCGTGAACCACTTTTCCAACAATTTCAAGTCCCGAATCGAGCAAACAAAGGGGATTTCGAGTCTTTTCCTTACTTTATTTTTGGAATAGACTTGTTTAATGATTAGTTTAGTAAATTCCCATATAGGTGAGACCTATCCCGAGGAGCTACGAGCTCAAGCGAGGTACGGAGGCTACGATCCGACTACTTATCAGTGAGTGGGCCCTTCTTTACTCCAAATATTATATTAGTATGTGTTTTAAATGTGATTTCCATGACTACGTATACATGCCATGTTTTATAAACCGATATATGTTTTATGTGACACTTTATGACTTAGTATTCATGTTTACTTGGCTTTATCAAATAAATGTTGGCATGTCTATACGTTTTAGCAAATTATTACTCATCACGCATATTGCACGGTGTTAGCACTGTCCGAGCCAGGATCAGCTTCACGTGTATGTTCACATGCATCGACATGCTCACTTTGGATCCATCGTAGGTGCCAGCCTGGTCTAGGTCGCCTCGGCGACTAGACTTGTTGTGACGCGCTTAGCGCCAGCTTTACGTGCATGTAGTGCCAGAGCATAATTTATTAGACACCCAGCCTGTCATGAAGCTACTTTCTGCATGACTTGTGTGCATTGATTATGCGATGAGTATTGTGATATTATTTTTACTACTACTGATGTCCTTTATACCCGTATCCTTGTGGGCATAGGCCCGTTTATCTCGTTATTACTATTACTGTTAGTAAAACTTATATTTTCAGTAAATTACGGGTTTTACAGTGAGGGGTTACTAAAACTTTTGGTAAACGTTTTATAAAACTGTACTTGGCCCACTCACCTTTGTTTTTCGCCCCTCCTGGACATAGATTTTAGTTGGCAGACGAGACCGTGTGGCTGTTGCTGATAGTACTGTTTTTACCCCCAGTGGAAGTATGTTTATTTCTTTTTAGTTGTGCTTTATATCCATCCTACGGGATGTGAATATTCTTTTAAATTACTGCACCTAGCTCTGATATTGTGTATTCATGGGTTCTAACCCACACTATACACTTCCGCTCTGTATTTCTTTTAAATTTTAGCATAACTCTGATTTAAATTCCTTCACTATTTCTTTATCAATTTCCTATGACTTCGTCACTCCTCTGGAGTGATGGTCAGCACGGCTCGATATCCGGTGTTCACCTGGATATTCGGGTTGGGGTGTGTCATTACTTGAGAATTTTAGAATGTGAATTAGGGGTTTGTGGTTTAGAATGAGTTTTACGGGTTCATGGGTGGTTTGAGTTTAGGGTTTTAAAATGTTCATGGGGTTGTGGTGAGGTTTGTGATTTAGAGTTTAGATCTCAGCCCAAAATGGAAGCAAAATATTGAGTCAACTCATTGCAAAACATGCTATGGTCGAAAATGACAAAATAAAGTAAAATAAAAAAAAGTCTAATGTCAATAATACTAAAATTCTTTAAAATATTAGATGTGACTAATTTGACCTCTATAGAATGAAATTTGTAAAGTAGAGTATGAAGTCACAAAATTGCCTTATGTAAATTACAATGCAGAGTTTGAAACCACATAAAGTTCATGAACCTCTTGTTAATTAGGGATTAGGGAATATCTAATTAGTATAGTCCTAGTATTGTAAGATTATATTGAGTAAAAATAAAAAATCCCACTAAAAGAAAGACAAAAAGAGAGAGAGAGAAACACTCTTTACATTAATAAACGGTCCCGATGAACCTAATGGCTTAAAATTTACGGGGGAAGATACTTCGAAGAGAAAGAACACTCTTTACATTAATAAACGGTCATGATGGGCTAGTGGCGTAAGATCTATACGCGAAAATATTTCGAATCCATCTAAAGGAAAACTAATAGAAATGACATAAAAACTTTAAATTTTAACCAAAAACACTCTAATAACTTTCTTTAATGAAAAAAGTTTAAAATTTAATACAAATGACAAAAGTTTAATATAATTTTGCATAAAAAAAAAACCCAAAAAGTTTTGTCATCCACATGTCCCAACCACCACCCCACCCCCTACCCCACGTCTCTCCCTCTCTTTCTTTGTCTCACCTGTTTTTTTGTCCTTTCTTTTGTTTCACTTATCCCATCAATTTTCTCTCTCATCTTTTTTCATTCCCATCAACTCTTTTTCTGTCTCCACTCTCCTCTCACCCCATATATAATACATTAAACTTTTTTTTTTTCATGTGTTTTTTGGGTCCAACTTCAGTGGTACGTACTGTTAAATGGTTAAGATTCATTTGGGCCCCACTGCAAATTAATCTGAACCATTCAATAGTCGTACCATTGAATAGTACGTACCACTCAAGATTTTTCCGTGTTTTTTGGAAACTTCTAGTTTTAATTCTACCAAACTAAATCTATGAAAATCGTTGCATTTTTTTTTGTGTTTAGAGTTTTTAGGGAGAATGAACTTATAACTTTTATAGCCATTTTGTGCAAAAATACTTCATAAAATTTTAAGAAAAACACTTAATTCAACAAAATTGTTATCAACAAGTTTTTAATGAAAAATACTTCTTGAAATTTTATTCATGACAAAAACTTAATTGTTGAATTAAGTATCACCGTTTCTAGAAACGGTAACACTATTTCTAGAAACGGTGATACTATTTCGAGAAATGATCACACTGTTTCTAGAAACGATGACACTGTTTCTAGAAACGGTGATATTATTTTGAGAAAAATAATTTAATAAATTGTATTATTTCTTTTTTAATTAAAAAAAACAAACAATTAAGTGTTTTTCATGAATAAAATTTCATATAGTATTTTTCATTAAATTTTTTTTAATAACAATCTTGTTGAATTATGTGTTTTTCTTAAATTGGGTTTTTTAGTATGCATCTTTCTTTTATTTGACATGGTTTTGTGACACAAATTGTAAAGATATTATCTTGATTATATAAACTTTTTTCCTTTTTAGTTTTTTTTATTGGACAAAAATTATTAAATGAGGAGAGATGTGGGAATGTGTGTGTGAGAGAGAGAGACTGGATGAGACAAAACAAAAACAAAAAAAAATTTGGACAAAAAACAAAGGTGGGGTCAGGTGGGTGAGAGAGAGGATGTGTGTGTGAGAGAGAAAGAGAGGAAACAACTTATATGGAATGAGTTCACCGTCACTTGATGTACTAATCTAATAATATATTGTCATGTGGAGAAAAAATTTGTACTTGACAATGTATTATTAAATACGGGACACCATGTGACAGTGAATCTGTTCCATGTAAGTCATTCTCGTGAGAGAGAGAGAGAGATTAGATGGGATAAAACAAAAAGAAAAAGAAAACAAAAGGTCAAAAACACCCATGCAGGTGTGAGAGAGAAAGAGAGGGAGAGACGTAGGGGGTCGTGGATTGGAAGCCCCGGGGCGGGGCGGGGCGGGGGGGGGGGGGGGGGGGAGACAAAATTGTTTGGGTTTTTTTTTTTTATTATATTAATTTTTTGTAATTTTTATTAAATTTAAGTTCATTATTAAAGTATTTTTTATTAAAAAATTAAAAAAATATTCTTTTCATTAAAACTCCCATTATTTAAATCTCTGTTTCATTAGACTTTTTTTTGTGTTGCATTAATTAAAGAGCGTAAGAACACCGCGAAGGAAATATGACCGTTGGGGCGATCACTCCCTCCACGCGCTTTCTTATATAAACCCCAATCCCTTAATTCCTACTCCCACTAGGAAATCCAAACTCAACTATAATTCCCCAAATCCTCCGCACACATTAGCGAACAGCGACCGACCTTCAATCCACCCAAACCCTAGAATTCTTGATTTCAATCGCGATTCTTTCGTCTTCGTCTTCTGGGTCGATCACTGACACCGCCGACTTCACTCCTTCATCTTCAACCAGTTCTCTCTCTCTCTCTCATTCTTCTCTGATACCCAATTGATCGGTGCCTCTTTCGCCTCGTTTTTTCGGAACCCAGAATCGCAAATCGATCGAAAAGCTTTAATTTTTTTTAATTTACAGAAAGTGGGGAAACGATGGGTTCGATGAAGAGGAAAAGGCCGGACGAACCAGAGAAGAGCCTTTTCCGTTCGGATTTCGAGTGGGTTCGCGGGCCGATGCTTGGGAGCGGCGGATTCGGGTCGGTTTATTTGGCGACCGTGAAAAAACCCAAGTTGGGTTGCGAGGGTTTTCCGACTGTGATGGCGGTGAAAACCTTCTCTGAATCGAGAGAGCAGGCGACGGAAAGTTCGTATCTTTCCCTGTTTCGTGACTGCCCTTTCGTTATCGGAAGCTATGGGAAAAACCTGACCATTGGGGACGATGGTTACTTGAGGTATAATCTATTTTTGGAGTATGCCGATGGAGGAACAATCGGGGATTTGATCAAGAAATCGGGCGGTTCCGGGTTGTGTGAATCGGAAGTGAGGAGGTATACCGAATCGATTTTGAACGGGCTTGAGTACATTCATGAAAGGAATTATGTGCATTGTGATTTGAAGCCCGAAAACATATTGCTTGTCACTTCCGGTTCTGGTTTTGTGCCGAAAATTGGGGACTTTGGGCTCGCAAAGATGGCTATGCAGAAGCTTACATGTCAAGGCACTTCGATGTATTTGTCTCCGGAAGCTGTTTGTTGCAAAGTTCAGGAGCAGCCTTCCGATATTTGGGCATTAGGTTGCGTTGTGCTCAGGATGTTAACGGGGAGGCAGCCATGGGAAGTGAAAGACGGCGCTAAAGCTGAGGACCTAGAGCCCCTTATTGCTTCAAAAGTTCCCAACATTCCTGACTGGTTATCCAATGATGCTAAAGATTTTCTGGAAAAGTGCCTGGTGAGGGACCCTTTCGAGAGATCAACAGCTGCTGAGCTCTTGAATCACCGGTTTGTGACGAAACTGGATGCGGTTGGAAAGGTTGAACCAGTGAAGGAGGTAGCTTCGGAGTCATCTTCAGAGCAATATGGAAGCTTTATACCCCTTGGAAGCTGGAGTTCCGAAGAGGCAGTAGACTTTGGCCCGATACTTCCCTTGGGGCTCATGAGTCCTAGACCCGTGATTCCAACAATGGCGTGCCAAAAGGCCTCAACTTTCGCGATAGAGGGTGCAGCTTAGCTCGAATTGTTTTGATACCGGTTCATGGACCGGTGTAATACTTCATTATTCCACATCTGTAATTGTAAATTTTGACATGTATTATCTTCTTGGCGGCTGTATTGAGTTCACTTTATATATAGAAATAATAGTTCCACTTTTGATCCATGTATCATTGTTTCCTTAAGTAGTTTATGCCTTTCTCGAAAGTGGTCAAAATATAAGTTGTTCAAAAATTCTCAAGCTCATCGAACTTCTCCGATCCTTGCCCTTTTCAATTTTTACGATTCAATGATTCAATATTTGTCAAGTAAAAGCACAAGGTTGTAGCAAAAACCAGCATTTATTCAGCATCTGCAACAGTGAATCAACAATTTGTACAGTAAACTACATCTATTGGGAAAAAATGATGTACCGCCCCAAAATGGGTCAGACATGAAGTTGTATGTACAAATGAGCAACTTGAAATACAACCATGCACATGAAGATAACAGAAAACATAAACTACATAGTATCACTCTCAGCAGCATCTTCCTCGGTTAGATCAGTTGTTCTCCTCAGGAATCGAGACAAACATGCACTGATTGACTCACTGTTCTCCGCAACCATATAAAGGCAAAACAAGCATAATCCTGTTTCAGGCGCAAACATATTCTTGTCAGGTTTACATATGCGTGATGTTCAGACAAAGATACAGGCCAGGCCAAGAAAGAAAGAATAATTCATCGATACATCACCCTACGCCAAAAGACCAAACTACTAAATCATCTCAGTTACGGAGAGGTAGTTAACAGATTTAAGCAACCAACGTACCAACATAAGCAACTGTAAGACCTGAAATCAACCGCCCCAAAGCTGATAGCATGTAGAGACAAAACACCACCTGGGGAAAGATTTACATGATATCTGGTTAGCTGTGTGCAACCATCCCAACAAAAAGGAAAGACAAAAAAGATCAATTTGACTAGCAGAGGCAACAATTGTTCTTCAAGCCGACTGCTTTTATTACACAGGATGATCTGTCAGTCAAAGGATCTGCCACCGCAAGCTGCCTTACTTAGTTTTAAAGTTCCACAAATAGATTGATAACTTGAAAAAATATAGTGAGGGCTGTATGTACTCGGTGAAAAACATAAAACTTTCTTCTCGTGTACTTCTATTAAAATTACACATTAGCTTCCACTTTGTTCTTGTAGTATACTTTGTAGTAAAACAAAGGTACATTATGAATTGCGCTCCAAGTGGTGTGAGATTCGTCATCAACAGAACATCGAAGTCTTCCCAACGAGAAACACACATGCACAGATAAACAACATGCATATGCAGTTATACGCCAAAAGAAATCAAAATTCCAACAATTTCCAAGTCCTTAATACAGGTATTTAACACCTCTCCTCAACAGCTCATATCAAAACAAAAATCCATTTTAGACATCCAGTATTCTTACCTTGACAAACAACCTCTTGTCATGCCCTGTGGCCGCAACCCTCAACACAGACTCAGCTGCTCCTACGGTATTGGCTAACCACGCAACAATGTTATTAGCAGTGTCCTGAGAAATCTGCCACTCAAGTGGATCCACCGGTACCCTAGTCAACAATACTGGAATTAGATTCACCATTCACCACTACTGTATTATCAAGTTTGTAAACTCATCATTTGACATAGAAAACCCTGATTGAATGATACTATTGACACGTTTTGCATTTCAAACAGACAAAGAATTAAAACTTTTTCAATCCATCTATCATGGTAATAACTATGGTTCTTCTTCAATGCCCTTTTTAATTTCCAAATGCATCCACTCAATACAACCCTCTAGAGAAGAGCCTATCAAAATCGAAATGAAACCCAAATTTCTAAAAGCATTTGTACTCAAACTGAATTAAGTACAACAAAATCTGCATTCACATTCAACCATTACCAGATAAAACCCGGTCCCCAAATCAGCTAACAACCCAATAACAAGACCTTAGAATCCCTAATCCACCACTAAAATAAGTATCAAATTTGACATTGAAATCCCTAATTAATTCATCTATCATAGTAGTAATTAATCTACTCACATTCTAATGCATTCATTCAATGCAACACCACCAAAATCTAAACCAAACCCAAATTTCTCAAAAGCATTGTAATCACCCTAACCGACAATATGACGAATTCGCATTCAGTTTCAAACACAATCAAATTAAACCCTAACTCCCCAATTCAGCCAACAACCCAATAACAAGACCACAGAATCCCTAATTCCTCAAAAGTCAAAACCCAGAAAAACAAACCACAAACAAAAAGAAAGGCAATAACTTTCCTCCAAGGAAAAGACCGGGAGAAGGGGCATTGGAGTGACGGAAAAATGGGGAATTTGGGAGGACTTACGAGACGTTCATTTGGCGAAAGAGGAGGCCGAGAATGGCGAGAGAGCAGAGGAGGACGATGAGGACGTCGGAGACGAGAGAGAGGAGGCTGGAGTTGCGGTGGGCGCAGTGGTAGTACACCAAGCTTCCGCATATGAGCACTACCACCGGCTTCCCTATTTCCGATCGATAATCCACCATTTCCTTCATCAGCTTTGTGTTTTTGAGACACTGCTTTTTTATTCTTTGTTTTTTTGGTCAAATTTTTGACTTGGTTCAGCTATTTGGCTTTTTAAAACTTTTTTAATTTTAATTGAAAAAATTCATGGAAAAAAAAAACAATTTATTTTAGTAATGAGTTAATTATGGCGTTGGCTCCTAATATTTTATACAAATTAAATAAATACTTTTTTTTTCAAACGATTGGATAATCTACATTAATTCATTTAAATTACTATAAGAAAAAGAGAACTTGAACCAGAAACGCAATGAGTTAAAAAAAAAGGCTCTAAATTTATCTTGTGTTTCATTTTCGTCTAAGAACATTTTTTGTCTTTTGATTTTTATGGTCCTCAAACTCACTCTCTTATAACATTTTTATTATTTTTGTTAATTCCATCCATTTTCTGTTAAATTTTGAGACAAACAAGAGTTTCCAATCCAAAAATGTTATTAACACAAACAAGATACAATAGAACAAATTTCGAACTTCTTCTTAAAGCCTTCTAAAGAAAAAAAAAAAATATATATATATATATATAAACTTCTTCTTAATGCTCCTACCTAGGGGTGAATTGAGATATCCTCTTAATTTCTTTTCAATTTTGTTTTCATTTTTTTGTTTTATTTAGTTTTTAGAATTCTAATGTTTGTTGCATCATGGGAAGAGATTAAATTAAGAATTCTAATGTTTAGTGTCAATTTTTTTGTCCATTTTATTAAGGTGAAAACTAAACCGATTTCCTTGTGAATATTTTAGCATAAATGCCAATTCCTAGATGCCTTTCAAAATGTGATCAAGTGCAAGAAAACAACACACTATTTTTGTCAACTGATTTAACTCATGTCTTCTCATTTTCTCTCCCGTAATTTTTAATCCTAGTACGCCTTACAATTACTTTGCATTTTCAATTGAAATTCCCCAAGGGATTCCAATATAATTTAACAAATACTAATTGTCATTTCCGTACCAAGAAAAGAAATAGTAACTATACTTATAAAGCCAAGAAAATATATTTTGTTTTCATTGTATATTATTGTTTTACATAGTTTTGAGTTGTTATGGTTGTTGTCATTGTGGCAAGAGATTAAATCGAGACATATGTATAAGAAAAAAAAAATTAAAACATATAATTCGATTTAGTTATTTACTGTCAATTGTATTGAGGTGAAAACTAAATCGATTGCTTTGTGAATGTTTTAGCATAAATGCCTACTCGTAAACACCTTTCAAAATGTGATCACGTGTTACAGCCCGTCTCGAAATTTAGAATTTGTTTTATTCCCGAAAGTGGGAAATGACGAAAATGCCCTTGGTTGACCATTCGGTTGACTTTTGCGTTGTAACTCGTACGGCCCTTCCCTTTTTATTTTCTTGTCGTGCTCATTGTTACGAACGCGTAGACGCGAGCGGGACGTCGTTCGGAGTCCGAACGAATATTTTACGGGCGTTGGATTACCGACGTTACCCGTATTTTTAATTTTGGGACTGTCTGGTTGTTGGGCTGGGGCCCAAACTTCCTGTTGGCCCATGTGGTCTTGTCCGGTTGTCTGTTGACTTCTCTCTGTCTCACTGTCTCTCCCTCACTCTCTGCAACTCACTTTCCCTCTCTCTTTCTCCCGTGGCTCCTCTCCCTCTCCCCAAGCCATTTTCATGGCAAACCAACCTTTGCAAATTAAACCATCATCACAAACTGAGCCCAGCCACACAAACTTGGACGCTACAAACCCAGCTCGAGCCTCGGGCTCGATTTCTCAAAAAACTCCGGCGAGGCCCTGTGCCTTGTCCGTCGAGTTACTCGGTGAAACCAAGCCCAAAACTTGTCAAGACCTGCACCATTCAACTCCTTGAAGTCCCTTGGACCTTGTTCAAGCCTTGGATGGCCTGTTTTGGACGTGAAACGACGATCGGGAAATCGGCCGGTTTTGCACCGTGGGTTCTTCCCCATTTTCAGACCACTTCTGGCCAGTTTTTGGCCCCCAAAATCGTAAATTATTATTCTCCTCACTCTTAGCTTCATTTTGGTACTTGAATCGTGCAATTTGGCCTTGAAATGAAGAAGTTTTGAAAATTTCCCAGTTTTTCGGCCAAATTTCCCAGTTTCCGGCGACGGCGGCCGGCGACCGGAAAATCGGCAGGGGTGACCGGCGCTGACGTCAGCAAACCGGTCCAGATCGGCCCGGGTGACGTCAGCGATGATGTTAGCAACCGGTTCAGACCGGTGCTGACGTCAGCGATGACGTCAGCAACCAGTTCAGACCGCGCTGACGTCAGCGTTGACCGGTTCTTTGACCGGCTCGGCTGACTCGCGCGTGGAGCCGCGGCTTCCTGCGTTTGAGCAGCGCGTGGAGCATCCTTTTTCGATTCCGTCTTCGCGAGGCGACTCGTGACGATGCGTACTACCTAGGGGCAGTACGTATGATATTTTTCGAGGTGTTTTGGACCTCCTGGTTGACCAAACAAGGGATAGGTGTAATTAATTAGTTAATTAGTAACCTTTATGAGTTTAATCATTATTACGGTGATATCTCATATAGGTGAGACTTATCCAGAGGATTACCGGGGCTACCCAGGACCGGGAGGCTACGACCCGGCTACCTACAGGTGAGTGAGTGGGTCTTTGTTTTGATAAATGTATATGTACGTATGGTTTTTCAATGCTTTCTTCAAACTGTTAGCATAATTCATATCATATACGTTTGTTGGAGGTAGAACATTCGTATTATATTGCCATACATGTTTTTATATTGTTGCTCATCAGTAGATGTATAACACCCCAGGTATTAGTACTCAGTCTTGTGGCCAGGACTAGCCTTGACGTTTGGAGTAGTCACTACCAGTACCGCTACGCAGTTTTGGATCCATTGTAGGTACTAGCTTGTTCTAGGTTGCACTAGGCAACTCGAACTTGTGTGACGCACTTTGTGCACAGCGCTTAGCGTTAGACTCGCGTCATTGTAGTACTCAGCGTATTACTTTTATACCTAGCCTGTTCCTTGGAGTTTAGCCACTTGGACTTGTGTGTTTACATATGGGTGAACATGTCAGTAAATCATTATCGGGGAGTACCTGTGTATTTTCTTATAGTATTTTGAGGTTCATGCCTGAGGGTATGACGTATTTTCTCAAACTATACTTGTTTTCAGCGAGGGGTTAGTAGACTTTTGAAAACAACGGTTTTATCAAACTTTGCTTTTTGACACACTCACTGTTTTATGTTTTGCGCCCCTCCAGGATTAGTTGGCTTGGAGCTTTCGACGTCGAGATGCGGTGGTATGACAATGTAGGGGTTCTCTACTCTTGTAATTATTTTGTATCCGCTGCTCAGTTCGCAACTTATTATTTTATTACTATTCTTCCACCCGCACACTCCGTGCACTCTGACCCTTATTTAATTCAATTTTCCTTAATTATTCTTAAATCTTTCTAAATGGCTTTCGTCACCTAACACGTGTCAGCCAGCACTTCCCGACACCTGGCGTGTCCGGAATCGAGATGTGTCATCACGTGCAAGGAAACAACCACACTACCCTTGTCAACTGGTTTAACTCACGTCTTCTCATTTTCTCCCCTTTCTCTTTTATCTCTTTTGTCTATGAAGAAAGATGCAAGTTATTCCTAGTACATCTTAAAAATACTATGCAATTTCAAATGAAAACTCCCCAAGGGATTCCAAATTCCAATATAATTCAACAAATAATAATTGTCATAGCTGTACCAAGAAAAGAAACAGTAACTAAACTTATAAAGGCAAGAAAATAGACTGAAAAAGACATTATTTTGTCATTACATTTTCACAAATACATCATAACATTCATCAGTAATTTACATCAGTAGGTGTTTAGTTTAAACTACGATCCTATGTGAAGTTGCTTATAAAATGATGCCGGAGGTCGGCATGGTCTTCAAACAACTTGCACCTGCAAACCTTCTTCCCGATTGACTTCTGAAAGTGCCGCGGCCATCTCCGGTGCAAAGCTCCAACAATCAGCCGTTTCCTAGCCACCTCCAATGGAAAGCTAATTCTGCTAGCCGTAAAATGAAGACATTTTAGAGTACAAAATATACTACTTGATGAACAAGTCGTCAGAACATGATACTATCTATAATCAGTCAAGAAAAATATGCATGTCAGGTTCCAAAGACGAAAAAAAGTAAACCAACGAAAAACTTAATCTGCAGAAAAACCAAGTTTCATATTGTCTGTCTGCTGCCGTAAGTTTTGCAGTTACTTCCCATCAGACAAAAGAAGTAAACCAACGAAGAACTCCTTCATACTTCTACCTAGTAATTAGTAATTACAAACAATTACACATCATTTTATCAGACATTTATTTAAACAAGACAAAAGCACAAGGTTATATATTGTTGCTAGATAAAAGCAAAACTTAAAGAGCAAAAAGGAAATGCTTCAATAACCTTCACGACTTGAAAGTTTGAAACATATTATTTTAGAAAAAAAAGGACTCTGACGTGGATCCCAAAATAAGATTTGAAAAGGAAAACAAAAACAAAGAGGTAAAGTGTTTGCATTATCTATTAAATTTCAATTACGCAACCGAGGCCAAGTTTCTGACCTGCAGGAGCTCCATCCAGGAGCATCTCTTTATTCTTTGCTCACCAGTAGATTTCTTCATTTTCTCAAACATGAAATAGTAACACGTACCATAAGGAAGCATCCCAATCAGTGTCGGTGAAAGACCAGAATAGCATGCACCAATCTCACCATCCTTATAAATCTTGCTGATTGCAATGCTTAAACTGGGATACGCCTCAGGAGACACAGTCAATCGATCGATCCTGTTGTAAGAAATTAGAAGAAAGAAACAGAAACTAGCCAATAAAAGGTGACATTCATTTACACTTCCTTAATGAATTCATCATAACGTAAAATCATAAGAAGAAATCCAATCCAAGAAGATATACAAAAAATAGAGAAGAAAACATAATGAAACAGGGAAGATACGACATGACATAGTCATCAGACGTGTTGTAAATTAGAGCAATAGCAGAAAGCTACTTCATACATGATATGAATTTCTTAATAGCCATAAAAAATAAAAAGGTTCTCACTAGAAAAAATTGTATCTTTACAAAGTGTACCCAAGATGATATAAATACCTTCAGAACTTCAAGGGGATCGCACACAAGTGTGCTGACAACTCCAGCAGCAGCACCAGCCACAGCGACAAGAGAATTCCAGGAGATAGAGAAGTTAAAGTTTACAGTACCGGTTTGCACCTCCAGGGATTCAGCCTGCTTCCTCTTCTCTTGTGTTGATGTCATTGCTCGTTTAACACACTCAAAATTTCAAACTCAATACTAGAAAAAAAAAATTATATTTGTGTAGCAGCTCACAAGTTAGTTCAATCCAAAAACTCCACTTTGCCAGTGTGATTAGTGTCCAAGAATTTTACCATCTGCCAACATTTTCAAAATTCTAAACCAGTGCAATCACTTTTGAAGTGCTAAGAGAACATACAGAAAATTAAGAATAATACTTAACTAGAAAGACAATCAAATTAGGGTTTAGGGTATTTGTGGAAGCCCTCTCTTAGCAAACAAGATAATTGAGGAATCAAAACAGTTACTTTGGGCTAATTTAAAGAAACTACAGACAACACAAAGGATGTGAAAAAGATATAAAGCCAATATTGTTGTTTCAGGCCTTTAATTGTTGAATGAACTTAATTTTGGGTCTTCACTTACTGATTTACTCCAGCAGGCAAACATATATGCTTATATAAACATAGTGAATCAAATGAAAATTTTAAAGCGTTGGTAAAACAGCAACCACTAACCTGATTTACTCAAGCCTATTGACTGCATTTGCAGCCCACAGTCCTTGCCACCCCTGTTTCTCAATTAACTCTAAGAAACTGCCAGAAATGTGTCTAGATGCGACACTAACTACCATTCTAGTCCTGCGCATATCAAATCCAACAGACTAGGAATCATGTATCAATCAACACCTAAAAATTGTCACCATGATTTACATAGTAATTACATATTTTCAAACTTTTCTGAATGTGCTATCTGAAATTCAACTTTTTAGAAAATCATGTATAAGGAAACCTTTGGAAAATCCTCTAACTTCCTAGGCTTGGCTGGACTTAATTGCTTCCATAGACATAGAAAGTTGGTTGATTAGACAATTCTTTATAAAATGGAACTTCCACAGAATGCTCAAAATCTGGTCAAAATGGCATGAATTATGTTCCTAACAAAGTTGTGATAATTGCTTTGAGCTCAGAAGATCTGAGATGTAATTTGTCCACTCAGTGACATCCAATAAGATATTCATTTGCAGGTGCAGATTACAATGACTTACCAAAGAGTAGCCTCTGTTGTTTTTCTACCGGAATCTTTAATTTTAATATGATTGCTAAAAGATGTTTGATTAAAGTTCAAGTATTCTACCTTTTTCCAGAAATGTAACAACTAAATGAAAGAAAATAAACAAATCTGTCGAAAACAATTTGTTCACAGTTAAACTTGATTATTGAAACTCATACATAGGAATTAAACAAATCACAGTCGCATAACTGCACAACAAATTCTATTCCGTTATTAAACTTAAAACAAATTCATCTACATCAGTTCGCAGGGCCTTGTGGCCAACGCAATCTAGGCTAATCAACAAATGACGGTACAAATACCAGTATTCTTTCGGATGACACTGCTGATTACAATTAATTCTGACTGCAAATGAAAAAGTCAAGGATGTGAAAAAGAGAGTGCTCTACTGACAGATATCAGATATACAATGAAATGATGTAAATATTGTTGACCGCGTGTTAGCAAGGAAACAGATATAAAGGCAGTATTGTTGTCTTCGGGCCTTTAATTGTCGAATGAACTTAACTTTGGGTATATATAAATACCCAATTGCTCCTCCAGCGGCATACTCCAAAAACACATTATATTTCAAATACCCATCTTCCCCAACGGTCAGATTTTTCCCATAGCTGCCGATAACAAAAGGGCAGTCCCGAAACTGGTCAAGAATCTTACTTTCCGTCTGCTGCTCGCGCAACTCAGAGAAGGTTTTCACCGCCATCACCGTCGGAAAACCCTTGGAATCCAACTTGGGTTTTTTCACAAACGCCAAATAAACGGACCCGAATCCGCCACTCCCGAGCTTCTTCCCTCGAACGAACTCAAATTCAGAACTCGAAAAACTCATCTCTGGTTCGTCTCTCCCTTTCCTCTTCATCGTACGGTTCGTACCCATTTTACCCCCTTTTTGTAAATTAAAAAATTTAGGGTTTTTGATTGTTTTGCGATTCTGGGTTTAGGAAAAAACGAGGAAGTGAAAAGGATGCAATCAATTTCGTAAGAAGATAATTGGAGAAGAATCAGAGAAGAACTGACCTGGTTGAAGACGAAGAAGCAGGGGGAAGTCGGTTGTGCCGGCGATCGGCGCAGAATACGATGTCCTTTTGGAGAAACAATCGAGATTGAAATCCGAAATTTAGGGTTTGGAATATGCTTATCGGTGATTTAAGATCGCTAATGTCTGTGGAGGTTTTTGGAGATCTGAAAATCGTTTTCCTGGTAATGTTGGGATTGTATTGAAGCGCGTAGAAGGCCCTCTCCTCCAAACGGTCATATTTTATTCGCGGCATAAATCTTAAGCTAGCATCGCGACCGTTCATTTTTCTAAAACTTATCTCGACCGTTTATTTTGAAACTTGTTTTTGCGAGGTTTTTCTCGGGTCCAACTTCAGTGGTACGTACCATTCAATGGTACGTACTGTTAAATGGTTAAGATTCATTTGGGGCCCACTGCAAATTAATCTGAACCATTCAATAGTCGTACCATTGAATGGTACGTAGCACTCAAGATTTTTCCGTTTTTCTCTCTAAGATTTTTCATTTTCACTTTCTCTTGTATTTTCCACTTTAAATCATATAATTTCGATCTAGTGTAAAGAACTTTTTACCTCACCCCTCTCATTTTCTCTCGTTAGGCTTTCTCCAATGGGGGTTAAAAAACTCAAAAATTTTAAATTTCTCCATTGCTTGTAATTTAGAGAGTTAAAAAGTTCAATTTTGAGTTTAGAGGATGGATATTTGAGTCTGGGATTGACTTAGGTGAAGAAAAAATGTATTGAAAACATGTCAAATGGGCCCTGTGTGAAAAGAAGGAAAATGGGCCGGCTAGCAGCTATAGCTACTGTTATTTAGTGCAACGCGAACCACAGCGCAACAGTCCAACGAGCCAAATTATATGACCATTGTAACCAACAGTGGAAATCAAGATTTGCCACAAACCCACTAACAACCTTTTGGCCATGATCTGGTGTGGGGCATTATAAAGTTGGGGACTCAAATTATGAGTTCTCTTATCATTAGCAGAAAAAAAACTGTTTGACCCCATTCGTATAAATGAATAATTAAAAATAAGGAGTTAAATTTTAAATTTTTTACTCCTGCCATTGGAGATAGACTAATTGACCTAACCATCTGTTTGCTCATTTTCTCTCATTATTAACCCCTTTCTCGTTGTCTCTTTTGTTTATGTATAAAGAGGTAAACTAATTTAATTGCATCTTAAATATTTTAGAATTGCAAAATGAAAATTCTCAAAAGGGTTCCAATGCAAAACAAAGAGCTTGTCATCGTTTTTTTTTTTACAAACATGCACCAGAGTTCATAGATATAATGTTTTTCGCCACTGCGGTAAAATGTCACACTTCAAGAGATAAAAAATGTCACACTTCAAGAGATAAAAAATTAACAAATAACACTAGGAGAGAATACCAAAACATATTTAATGATAGGGATGTGGCTTTTTTGAGTGAAAAATTGGATGAAACGTGGGCAATTACGATAAAGGGAAAATTAACAATGAGGTAAAAAATTATGGAGGAATTTGGGCGAAATTTGAACTTACAAGGCAAAAAAATATATTGATAAAAGGCACTATTTTGTCATGGTACAACACATTCATCAGTACATCAGATTCTTTGTAAGGCACATAATTGAAGCTCAACTGACAGTTTGGTCAAAAAACAAGGGGAAACCAGCCCCAACCGAAAACTGAAAAAAGAAGAAAAAGAAAGTAAAACTCTCGACGGATGCAAGATCAACCAAACTAGGCCTGTGTAAAACAACCTAGACGTAACTTCAACGAATTAGTCGACACCTCCGGCCTGGTAATTTGCACCAGTAGAGATCCCAATGTGAGTTTAAACTATGATCCTATGTGAAATCTTGCTTGAGCTTGCTACAGCTTATAAGGTATGTCTCTGAACAAGCAATATGTCCTTCCAAGCTTCGTAAAACATCCAGGTGATGCCGGAGGACGGCATGACCTTCAAGCAGCTTGCACCCCACCCTCTGTAAAGTCCCCGCAAACCTTCTTCCCGGATGACTTCTGAAAGTGCTGCTGCCATGTGCGGTGGGCACTTGCCTTGCAAAGCTCCAACCATCAGCCGTTTCCTGGCCACCTCCAATGGAAAGCTGATTGTGCTAGCCGTAAAACCTAGACATGTTCGAGTAAACTATTAGATGATCAAGTGGTCAGGAATCAATCAAGAAAAATACCCATCCAGTCATTCAGGCTCCAATGACCATAAAAATAAGAAAAATCACTGTGCAAAATTGACAAGTAATTCTGCTGTCTGCTTCCATAAGTTTTGCAGTTCATTTATATTTTGTGTGTCTAAGAGGTGGAAGACCTGACTTCCCAAGAGACACTTTATCAAAACAACGTCTGTGAAATACAACTTCTTTGCTCAATAGTCGATAAGTAGTCAAAACAGATCAAGAGAACTCTTCTATACTTCTAATTAGTAATTACACAAAAGTACAGAAATTGTATGTATGTGACTGACATTTAAGAAAAGCTTTTTCCGCAGGATGCATGTTTAATAATCTGATAAACAAAAGGTTATTAACTTACTATGCGGCCGCTGGCAGCTAGGTACAAATAGAAAGCAAAAAGAAAGTGCTTCAATAACCTTCATGACTTGAAGCATTTTTTTTTTTTTTTTCAAAACATGGACTATGGTATAGGAGTTAGGATCCACAATGTCCAAAAACTAATCAATCCCCAGACAAGATTTGAAAGGGAAACGAAAAAGAAAGAGGTAAAGGGTTTGCACTATCTTTTCAATTTGATTTACATAACCAAGGTCAAGTTTCTGACCTGCAAGAGCTCCGACCAGTAGCATCTCAGGACGGTTAAGAGACTCTTTATTCTTTGCTCGGCAGTAGGATTTCTTCACTTTCTCATACATGAAATAGTAACATGTACTGTAAGGAAGCATCCCAATAAGTGTAGGTGAAAGACCAGAATAACATGCAGCAATCCCACCCTCCTTATAAATCTTGCTGATTGCAATGCTTAAACTGGGATACGCCTCAGGAGACACAGTCAACCGATCCTGTTGTAAGAAATTAGAAACAGAAACAATAACTACCAAGAAAAAGTGTCGTACAACTACAGTTCCTCACTGAAATCATAAGGAGATACAATCCAAGAGGATATAAAAACAAAGAATATATTTCCATTTGAACACACGAAAACCACACATAAATGAAACAGGGAAGATAACATAGTCATCAGATGTGATATACAGTACAGCAGCAAAAAGCAGAATGCTAGTTAATATACCATTGAGAGGAAACAAATTTTTTAGAAGACATCAAACATAAATACCTTTAGAACTTCAAGGGGATGACACACAAGTGTGCTAACAACTCCAGCAGCAGCACCGGCCACAGCGACAGGGGAAATCCAGGAGATAGAGAAGTTCAAGGTTACTGGACCAATTTGCACCTTTGGGGATTCACCCTGCTTCCACTTCTCTTGTGCCGATGTCATTGCTCGTTTAACACATTCAAATGTTCCAAACTCAATGGCTTGTGTGGGGATTATGCGAATCATGTTAACAGCATTTCCAGCCCACAGTCCTTGCCACCCCTGCTTCTCAATGACCTCTAAGAAACTACCAGAAATCTGTCTAGATCCGACACCAACTACCATTCTAGTCCTGCACATATCAAATCCAACAAATTATGAATCATGTATCAATGAAATAGTCTTCATGCATTACATGGTAATTACATGTTTTCAAAATTGTCCGAATGTGCTATATGAAAATTCAAATATTTAGAAAACCATTTATAAGGAAACCTTTGGAAAATCCTTGAACTTCCTGGACCTTTTCTGAAAATGTAACAGCTAAATGAAAGAATATAAACAAATTTGTCCAAAAGAATTTGTTCACAGTTAATACATGGTAGCTCAGCCATCCTCACATAAACTTGATTGAACACTACAACATTGAAATTCATACATGGGGAAGTGGTATTAAACATATCACATTAGCATCACTGCATAACAAAAGCTGTTCCATTTGTAGAACTAAAACAAGTCCATCTCCATCACATATCAGGACCTTTACTGAGGATAATTTTCATGCGTTCGGAAATATTTGTGTATTCAATGCAATTAATTTGGCTGATCAACAAATGTTGGTGCAAAACCATTGCTGAGAATCAATTACCAATGTCATTCGGGATGACATTGCTCATTATAATTAATTCTGACTGGAAATGGATGATCAACAAATGTTGGTGCAAAACCATTGCTGAGAATCAATTACCACTGTCATTCGGGATGACATTGCTGATTATAATTAATTCTGACTGGAAATGGAAATGCAAGGATAACTCTATGTACGGACATCAAATTAGTGATGTCAATATTGTAGTCCCTGTGTTAACAAGGAAAAAAGATATAAAGCTAACATTGTCGTCGTCAGGACTTTCATTGTTGAGTGAGCTAACTTTGGGTAGGTAAACATTTCTTCAATTACTAATTTACTCCATCATGTAATCATATATGCTTCTATAAACATAATGCATCGAATGCAATGATTAGTGATACAATTTTAAAGAGTTAATGAAACAGAAACCACTAACCTGATGGTCTCAAGAGGAGCAAGAACAGCTTTGGTCATTGCCCCTGCTAAAGCCCCGCTTAGGAACTCTCTTACTTCTCTTGTCCTCGAGAAATCCTGAAGCACATCAAGTTTTGTGATACCAATGACAAAATAGCATGCTATTTTTCTTTAGGCCCCTAAAATTAAATTACCCCGAGAAAACAATGCACCCAAATAAAACAATACAAATTCTATTTAACAACTAATCCCAAAAGTTCCATTTTTTTCCAATATTCGAGCTTTTCAGAAAAAAGGGGTTTCTCATCTCTGAAACACAACAATTAAACATTAAAAAAAAAGTAAATGGGCTAAATTCCTCAATGGGTTTTGGTTCCTGAACAAAAATTATCCACATAGCTCCATTTCCCTTGCTTTTATGCCATTTTCTCAGCAACCAAACAGAAATTAAATAAGAAACAAAATACATAAAATTTCCCTTAAAATTATAATTGACAGCAGAAAAAAAAAAAAGAAGTTGGGGGACTTACTCTGAGGGGTTGGGAGAGGTCAGGGAGCTGAAATCGGAGCTCGAATTTCGGGTGAGCAGCCTCCTTCTCAAGCTCAAGCTCTTTAGGAAGTATGGCCATGCTGTACACATCCCCAAAAACCCCACCACCACTGTACTTCTTCTCCTTCTTTAGAGACTGTGATTCAAATGCCATGCTTTTCCTTATCAGTACCACAAAGCAAAGCAAAGCAAACCCCCCAAAATATAAAAAAAGATTCAATCAAATGCAGATATCTGTATTCAAAAAATAAAAAAATATTTCCAAAAGAATTTGCAAAGTCTTTTTTTTTTTCTTAGATTCTTATCACATAAAGCCTGTATATATATTTGATAAATGTAGAGAGAGAGAGAGAGAGAGAGAGAGAGAGAGGTGGGTGTGGAATTGACATGCCTGGGAGAGGGAGAGAGAGTGGGGTTTTGGGGACATTGATTTTTTTGGGGGGTTTTGGGTTTTTGCTGCCTTTTGAGACTCGGCTGTTTGAAGTTTCTCCGAAACGTTTTTGTCGTGTTTGTTCGGAGTTTCTTAGGGTTTGGGTTTTTGGTCTTGTGATCCTGTTGGTGGGAGAGACACTTGTCCACTCTCCCATTTGCCCACTGCCCAAACAAATTGTTTGATACATAATTTGGGTTAGAGGGTTAGAGATGTATATTTACACGTCATCAGCGCCGTCAGCTTATCACTCTCTTGATCATCAGGAACGACAACAGACCTACCAGTACTTGGGGCATGGACCTTAAAACATGAGCCCGAAATTGTTGCGTCATGTTGGTAACAAAAGTACAAAGAAAAACTTGGAGGCCAACTGCCGTCAAAGGTATCAAACTACCAAAAACAACTAATGTATGAGACATGGCATGTCAAGAGATCAAAATCTGAATACGAATGCCTCGAACCCGTTAAGACACCGGCCTCGAAATTAGCTTTGATGAAAATATCGACCTCGGAATCAGCTTTTCATGAAAAACGTATCGGACAAACCAATAAACACATAAATTTGAAAAAATTCATTTCAAAGTAAAAATTGATTGTCCATAGCAATCGGAGTGTTAAATTTTGTCATCTTCAATCAAGAGTTATATGTCACTTTTAGACAGAAAGTTACAAAATATTTTCGAAGGCCATATCCTAGTCAGCATGGCAAGTCTGACTATTTCTAGCCCTCAAGCAAGCTACATTTAGTTCTCCGACGAAGTTTTTTGTGAACCTTACTTGGACTTTTTATCTCTTTTTTCTTTACCTAAATACAATAAACGATTAGTATGTAGCTCTCTACTGTTGGAGATGAAAAAAATATAGGCAAGACTACACATTAAAAAAGAATATTTTGGAGCACTAAAACATAGTCCGTCACACTTTTTCGCCTTCCACTATTGAAAATGACCACATTTAAAAAAAAAAAGAAAAGTATCTAAAAATCATATTGCATGTGTGAAAATTTATTCGTTTTGTGATTTTAACGAATGTGATGTGCAATTAAAGAGAGACGACTCCTCAAACGATATACTCTACGGAAACCAAAAGACAACAAAAATCTAGACTTTTGGGTGAGATTCAGATGTTATATTACCTTTTTTTTTTTCCCTTTCTTTTTTTCGTTTTTGCTTTATGAGATACTTCCATGGATGATTTGGGACCATCTAAAAAGACACCAGTGGACAAAGTATGAGAGTTGAAAGACAATGGAGTTTTCAAAGCTACAAACGTATTGCTATCATCAAAAAGTTTAATTCCCACTTGTTTAATGTGATCATGTGTGACTCTCTTTGTATGCCTACGAATGCTTCATTTGGTTTGAAAAGGTACATGTGCAATGTTCGCATATTCTCAAACCCAAAAGATAGAAAACGAGTTTGTTAAGGGACGGTGGTGCAACTTCTAATCTTCTATATTTCTATTAGAAGCGTTTGATTGATCGGATTAAAAATGGATTGAGTTAGTCTGATTAACAACTGGACAAGCTAGAATTATACATTCTTTATGTGGGCTTATTTTAGGTCATTTAAAATAAGAGACCTAATTAGAACAAACCCAACCCAAGTCAATTCCTATAATTAGTCCAAGCCAAGCCAATCCTATGTACCAAGCGTGCCCTTAATGAGTCGATTTCTCCCACATTTGTAAAAAGCGCCAATTTCTTGCTTGGCCATGTTTTTCAAGTAAAATTGCAACTTCATTGGATTATAGATACACATTGCTAAGGAGTAGAAGGCTGTTGATGTTCAAGGGCTTCTCTGACACTGATTCAGAGAGACGGCCCAACAAATCAATGATCTACTACTACCTACATGGATATTGTCATCCAATTTGTATTTACCGCTTACACAACACACATGTGTAAGAGTTTTATAACAAAAATGTCACCCAACTTGTATCTAATAATTTGCACATCACAATAAGTGTATGAGTTTTATCACAAAATAACTTAGTGTGATTAAAAATGAAACCACTCAATATAAATCATACATAGTTTAGTCAATTTTCCGATGTAGAATTCTTCTATTCTTCAGCTCTTTGCAAACCCTTTGATTTTCCATAATTTTTTTGTAGTACTTGTAACCAAAGCACTTTCAAGTTTCAACAAAAAAACATCATAAACAAAAGTGCTTTTTAATCAAGCATTCTTGGACCCTGAGTCCAGTATCGGATCAGCCCAAAAATAAAAGCCCAATTACCCCAAGGGGGAGATGGCGGTAAAATGAGTCCGGACATCGGACTTGCCCTTTCCTATTTTTCAATCAACTGAAATGACCCATATGCCCCTGCCCGTCATCAAAATTCCAATCCCTATTTATTCTCCTTCTTAATTTTTCCCTCTTTCTTTCTCTCTACCAACTGAGTTTCTCAGACTCTCTCTCCTCTCCTATATGATCTTTTTCCCTCTACAGAAAAACCCTAAAAAATTTTAATTCAAAAAATTCGAATAGGATCAATGGAGAAGAAACTGGCCTCGAGAAGAGAGCTATTGGACCGCTGGAGAGTCATTGAGGAGGAAGCGGACGAAGACGACGATCGCATTGACCCCTCTAAACGGCACCGTCTTCACCACAACAAAGAACAATGGTGCCCCCCCCCCTCTCACTTCTTACATTTTTAATTTGGTTACGTTAATCATTGTTATCGAAAAGCGTAATCTTTCGAAATGCTAAACAGTTATCTTAAGTAAACTGTGCTTATTGATTCATTTACATTTTAACTGGTTTTTGTTAGTAATTTTGTATGGGTTGGGTGATATAAGTAAATTGAAGAAGTTGATTAAAGAGCGGAAATGTTGAATTCCGCGGCTTAGGAAATGGAAGGATGTGGTAGATGGAAAGTGTGATTATTAGTGAGTGTAGGGAAGAAATGGAAGAAAATAGAGAACTTTAGTTTATTCTATTACACTAGGCCTGCAAGCATCGGCATTGTTGTTTAACCGATTGTGATTCTTAGCGGAGTTTTAAGAAACGAACGACATTATTAATTTATTAGGATGTTTGTTTCTGTCTATGATTCACATTAACTTCTTCACTTGTGTAATTAGTTTTATTATCATTTCTTGTGTGAGTTTCTTCACGGATATGTCTGACCTAGGAACTCTTAGGCGGAGAGGCTGTTTTGCAGTTCAAGCTTCTTTCTTAATTGTTACTCCTCTAAACTTACTTAAAAAACTTTAAACATAGACTTATTTATGAGAGATTTTTGAGCTACCGAATTCATCTATCACTTTCTTTCTCTTTGCTAAGAACTACGTGAACCTGAGAATGCGAGCATGCATCCTTGAAGTTTATTTGATGGTTTACTATTCTTAATGAGTTGATAGGCTCTATATGTATTTGTTTATTTTTAACATTTAGCACTTAATTTTGGCATTGTTTCAGGTTTGCAGATGCATTTAGTTTCTTGATCTGTTTGCCAAAAGAAAATCATATTTGGTGTGGGTCATGGGACTTAATGGGGCCTCTTCTGGAGACATTTTACAACTACTTCAAAGATGACAATGCTGATTCTCCTCTTAGACAACTATGGAGGAGAATCTCTGAGGAAATGCGGCAGTGCATCCAGTGCATTTCCCAGCACTATCAAGCCCAAGAGATGTATAGCATGGAGTATGAGACAAGTTCTATTGGTCCCCTCTTGGATGTTTTGAGAAGTCTCGACGAGGAAAGGGTGACGCAGCACTTGATAGAGATAAATACTAAATTAGCCCGAAAAGAATATGATGCTGCCCGTGATAATGCAGAAGTCATTAGTGTCATGTATGAGGTATGTCAATGTTCTCTTATGGACTTATTTTGTATGATAAAGTTAGCATAGTATAAATTTCCTTATATGTTTTCAAATTGGAATTGACATTGATTTGATTCATTCGTTGTCAATTGGTTCACAGGTTCTAATGTTCCCTGTACTATTGGATGATGAGTCCTTATTCACTGAGTTTGAAAGATTCATTGAAGCAGTTGACAGTATGCATGAACTGGCTCTGGCTGGACAGCAACAGTTTCCGGTATTTTATTGGTAGATTTGTTTCTAGATGTTCGTTAATTGGTTTTCATTTTTCTTAAATAAGCGTAGTTCTTTTTTCCTTATAGAGTGAAGCTGTTTTCTGTTAGGGTGTTTATGCATTATTTTTCTTCAAGAGAAGAGTGCGCTCTGTTGGTCATCGTCTAGCTGGTTCTATGGGAAAACTGAGGTACTGTTTCTTGAGTTTCAATATTCGTCATCAGATGATTATACCCAACAAGTCGGTTTTGTTTTTGGGTTCTTTGGGCTGTGGTGGAAAAAATAGGAGGCGGCAGATGTTTAAACATTTTACATTGTAATGTTCGAATGCGTAAGTGGTTGCTGCCTCCCAACCCACCCCCCAAATCACACTTTTTGGTTGGTACTGTCATTATTATGTAGTACTAATATCACTACTCACATTCAAAAGCCTATGTATGTTTTGGAAATGCTTTATGTTTCAACTTTATTGTAATTCTGTTTTTGCATTTTGGTTTCATTCTTTATTCTCTTCGTGCATAGGAGAGCAACAGATTTGGAACCCTTGCAGCCTTTACTTAAGAAATTCATCGGCTTCTTGGAGACTGAAGTGTTACCGTCAACTTTGAAAACTTCAAGGCCCAGAGTGCAGTTGGAACGTATATCCATATGGGTTGGAATAAAATCTCTGTAGGAATATCTGGATAAACCTGTTTATTATTGACAATCATTTTTCTTTTTCCATTTTTCTTTCTAATGATTCTTTTGTGTGTTTTATGAAGGCTTGGGTTTTTGGAACCTTCAGCTTTTGAAGAAGGAATATTAGAGCGTTATCCTATTTTTCTTGATATTGTACTCAACCATATTAGTGGCGATTCATCGGACTTCTCTCATGCAGTTTCTTGCCTGAGAATACTCTTTGAAATACTTGGTACACACCTATTTTATATTTTCAATTATATGTTCGGATTCTGTTCAAAACGCTCAGACTTTTTTCTTTATCATTGTGGCTTGGTTCAAGGTTGTAAGCTTTGGTTGAGATCTACACTGTCTCCAAGTGTGATGCGCAATACTCTGATAGGGCAGTGTTTTCATACTCGAAACGAGAAAAGCCATAAGGATATTTTCGATCTTCTTCAGCCTTTTCTGCAGGCATGTCTGAGATATTCCACAACTTTTAGTGATAGTATTGTCCTATATGTTGTCTATTTTTTACATGCTAGTAGGAGCTTTTCTGAGTTTACTCATCTGATACGTGCAAGTCCAATTTATGCAGTCTCTTGAAGCTTTGCAAGATGGGGAACATGAAAAGCAACGCAGGCATTTTCTCTATTTTCTCCTCATTCAGGTGCCTGCGAGCAGTAACTTCAGTGGCTTAACGAGGCAAAAGGCTTGTCAGGTTCTTATTTATTTCTCTAGATTGTTTCTTTTTTATAGGCTTTCTCTAGTGTATCCTGTCATTGTTACAATAAGACACTACTATTTTCTAAAATTGTGCTTTATTTATTGCCAAATTGTATTTTCAGATAGCCCTCCTTATTGTACATCGAGGCTACACGATGAACCCGCCTTGTCCTCCTTCTGAATGTGCACATATGTGGTATGCAATTTATCTATCATTGATTTGACATATCTGTGGAGCCCTTTCTTGATTATGAATAAATTAATATGGAGACAAAACAAATGACATGAACCATTTATGCTCTTTCTTTTCAGTTTCAAATGTGTATTTTCTGTCTTTCGTTTTTGCTAACATATTATTGAAAATTATTGGAGGGAATAGAGGAGACTTTAAAATGATTCTAATTTTCTCCTGGGTTGAGTGTTGCAAGGAATTATAGTTTCATCATCATGTTCCTTTCCTAATGGTTTATAAGGTGAATGTATAAGAATGGTTAGCAATTTCTGCATATGGGTGGTAAATCACGTTTTTGTTTGTGTTGGTCAAGGGCTCTGCACAACATTGCTGTTGCCTGATTAATCTTTTTGTATTTGTCAGGGGCCCTTCTCTTGTGTCATCTTTGAAGGATTTTTCACTTCACAATTCCCTAAGGCAACCTGCCTTTGATCTGATACAAACTATCATGGTGTCTGATGCTGCTGTGTTAGTAAGCTCAGTGCTAAATACCCACCTAAACCTTTGTTCTGAAAAAAGCATGTCTTATGAGTTGAATGATGAAGATGATGAGGGGCTTCCATTTGCTGAGAATACAGAAGAGAAGGATAATAGCTCATGGAGTGAATTTAGCATACAAAGTAAAATTACATCTCGGGAGTTTAGAGAGTGGATGTGCATTCCAATGTTATGGATTGATGTCCTTGCTGACATCAATCCATCAGTTCTTCCTATATCATTTTCCAAGGCTGTTTTCTGGGCGCGATCTCGTTTTCCTATGGTAGAACCAGAGACTGGTGCAGAAACGACTGTTCCAGTGAGAACCTGGCTTTCATCCTCGTCTGCAGAAATATCTTCAACCTTTGGGTGGAAGGTTCCTACTGGTTCTGATGATGGTGGAGATGTGGTGTCAAAGAATGCAATAAAAGCCTCAACAATGCCTCTTCCTTTAATACGAACATTCAACAGGTTTTTTTTTCATTAAATGCTGTTATATTTTTGTTGGTTTCTGTGCTATAGCTTTGATTTTGTGCATACTTTGTTCCTGGTCGATTTGGTGTCTTAGTAATAACATGGTGGCGTGTTACAGGTTAACAACACATTTTCTGGTTCATGTGGGGCAGGGGGAACTTTGTAAACAGTGGACGTGGGAGCCAAGGATGGGTGAAAGCTTGTTCCTCTCACTTATAGATCCCAATGATGTAATTACTTGATTGCAACAATTATTTAAACCTTTAGGCAAAAGAAAAAAAACTAATATTTGTAACTCAGATGCCACTTCATTTTATCTCGTAATGTTATCATTCAATCATACTTACAAAAAATGTTTGCATCTTATATGGTGTCTTTATACTTTTTGTATGACATGAATCTATATGTGATGCAGAATGTGAGGAAATTTGGCAAGTCAATCCTGGAACAGGTTTCCAATACACAGGGTCTTGCTTGTAGTTTGACATTCCTATGTTCTTATAGATCTTCATTGTCTGCTGTCTTGTTGGGCTTGAGACATGCTGTGAAACTGGTAATACTTTTGTTTCATTGAATTTCTTGAAAGTTGAAACTACTGATGAATAGTACCAGCATGTAGTTTACCTATCTGTATTTCAGTCTAGTATATAACTAAGTACATCTGGACATGTTTTAAATCGGCTAATTAGCTTAGTTTGCAATTACAGTTAACTTATATGCTGATACATGCTCAATTTATTTGAGCTCTAAAAAGTTGTTCAAGTCTGTCTGTCTCTCTCTCTGAGCTGTACTGTATGTAATTAACACCTTTTTAGTGGGTGAAAGAGGCTAAATGTTGTGACCTTCTTGTTAGGATTTTGGCTCGTCAAATATGTCCTAATTGGTTTAGGATTGGTCAGGGAAAAGGATTTCAGTTTTTCCTTGTTCAATTTAGATTTGGATTTTTAGAATTCTATTAGGATTTGGATAAGTAATTTCTTAGTCCAATTAGAAATAGGAATTCAGTCAGCATTAGGATATGTAAGCTGATCCTATGTATATAAATAGGGTGCGGCAAGGCTTAGCTTTCTAAGAGAGAGAAAAACAGAGAGACAGCCAAGAGAGTTAGAGATTAGTGCTAGGGTTTTGCATAAGATTCTGTAATCCTCTATTATTAATCTAAGGTGCAGTGATTTCTCTACCTAGAGAAATCACAACTGGACGTAGGCATAAGTTCTGCCGAACCAGTATAATTCTTTGTGTTGTGCTGTTTTACCTATCTTCAAAGTTTAGTCTATTACCGTTGGATACATCAAAGAACAAGATCTAAAGGGGCAGAAATTTTAACAATTCTATGTTGGGATAAACATTCATGTTTCCTCTAATTGGAATGTGAAGGCATTTGGTTCCTTTTACTTTTGTCAAGAAACTGATCACAGATAGATAAAGAACATATAGGTACTTATGTTTAACGGGTAGAAGATAAGTTCTGAAATGCTGGTAATGATGTCGTACCAGTGTTACAGTGATAAGTTTTACTATTATCCATACTGTACTGTTCTTTTTCAACTACAGTTCATTTCAATTTTTCAGGTCCAACTGGATATTGTTTTATTAAAGTTTCAGACTCTACATCATTTTTTCTTTGTTCTGCGGAGATTACTTATTGATGGGGATTCATGTGCTGCGGATATTCCAGAATCTGACCACTTAAATATGGCAAAGTTTTCTTCCCAAGGTGGATTTCTTAGGCAGCCAGTCTTTGATTCATCCCCTGCCAAGGTCAATGGGCTTTCATCAAATGTGGACTCAAATTTACTGAAAAGATTTTATTACTTGCTATCAGAAACTGCATGGCCTTCCATCAGCAGGTGCTTATTAGAAGGAAAAGCATTTACTGATAACAGTATTAGTCAGGTAGTGTTTCTAATTGTAAATAATAATGTATTTTGGTTATTCTCATAATGAAGACAACTTATTTGTGTTTACTTATGGGTAGTGGTAACATTTGTTTCCCTTTGGGTGGGTGGTGGGGTATGTATTTCTCTGTGTGTGTGTGTGTGTCTCTCTCTCTCTCTGTGCACGCGCGCGTGCGTCTCTGTGTTTGTGTGCAGGAGTATTACTAATAAGTGCTGTTTTAGATAGGAAGTGCATATTTAATTTGTCGTGATTTTAGAGCTATAGGAGTTGATTCCTAAAGAAAAGAATGAATATTGGACATCAGTTTCTTTAGATTAAGCTGGAATCTTATTATTTCTTTTATTACATTTTGTTTCAGATGACTTGTGTCCGCATACTTGAGATCCTCCCTTGTGTATTTGAAAGAATATACTCTGGCGTACGGGAAAACACATGTGACTTCTCATGGCTTCACGATTTTATGGATTGGGGAAAGTCATCACTTAAAACTGTGGTCGTATACTGGCAACGAACAATCACCTCCTTGTTGAAGCTGCTGAAAGGGTCGTATAACAGTTCAATTGCATCGACAATCAGCACCATTGAAAATCTTATTTCATGTGGTGAGCTTTTCATACTGAAATACATTGATGCAAATCATCTTGCAATATCTCGTTTCTTCTGTTGAAGCAGTGACCATTTTGCAGTACTGAAAGTATCATTTTCTTTTATGTTTTTTGCCTTCTAAATCTAGATTGCGTTTCCATGGATGAACTGATGGAACAAGTGTCACGCCTTTCAGTTTCTCTATCTAAGGAAGCCTCTACTAGTATTGGAAAGACCGACCTCTGTTCAAATGCCTTGTTTCCTGAAGGGTTATCTTTTGAGAAACAGTATTCAGCTCCTGTTGTGCAACCCTTGTCCATCAAGGATCCAGATGTTCAAATCTTGCACTCACCATTGGAAGATAACATAAAGCATAGAGATGACATGATTGTCCTTTCTGATGAGGAAACTGAAGCTGTTTCACCCAGTGAAGTAATTTTGTCTGATACTAAGGTGAGTCCATGCATGGCAGGTGACACAATTGCTCCTAATGATGATAAAAGCACGTCATATACTGAATCTGTGAAGAAGAAGGTTTCTGGTGTTTACACATCCAAGGTTTATTTAAAGGCCTTCGAGAAAAGAGATGCTACAGATGGTACTGACTTGGCTGTTCAGAAGCGGGAGATTGATAGATCAATAGGAAAACCGCCACCTGTTTCCTCGCTCAAATCAAAAGATGTAGATACTAGCAGGAAAGCAATAACCTCTGAGAGCAATATAGCTGATTCTGAAAAATTCCAGGATAGAACTAGTATTAGTAACTCATATGACAGTACGGTTAGTTCCAAAAAGTTGAATAAAGCTTCCAACAATGTGGTCTTGAAAACTCCCAACACTTTATTGAAAGAGATAGTAAGTGATTCCAAAGGCGATTCCTTGGAGTCTGCTCTCAATTCGGCCAGGCATCAGCAGTCACTTTTGGAAAAAATAATCATTGCTGCTCCTAAACGACAACTTATTCAGCTTAAATCACCTTTGCAGAACAGGCCTGGCCATTTACATAGGCTGGAAGCTCGAGTGAAAAGGTTCAAGGCGCCAAAGCTTGATGAATGGTATAGACCTATCTTAGAATTAGATTACTTTGTACTGGTGGGGGTAGCATCTGGAAGTGAAAATGATAACCAAAAAGCTGCAAAATTAAAGGAGGTTCCTGTGCAGTTCCAATCACCTGAACAGTATGTTGAAATTTTTTGTCCATTGGTTTTGGAGGAGTTTAAAGCACAGTTACATAGTTCTTTTATAGAAATGTCTTCATGGGAAGAGATGTATTTTGGAACTTTATCAGTGCTTTCGGTTGAAAGAATTGATGATTTTCATCATGTTCGCTTTGCTCATGATGAGAATGATTCTACAACGTCAAGCAACTTTTCAGAAAATGACCTTGTGTTACTAACAAAAGAGCCCCCTCAAAAATCGTCTCATGATGTTCATGTGCTCGGGAAGGTACTCTTTCATATTATTCATGCAACTACTTAGTATTTTATTTGTTGTGATTTATCTGTCTTTGTCTCCAATGGACGCAGAACTTTGATTAGTGATCATCAGGATGTTGTGTAGTCTGCTGATGAAAATTGAAATCTTGCTAAAAATAGTAAAGAATGAGAAGGATTAGCGAAACATGACTTTTAAATTTTAATCACTTATGAGTGCTCAGAAGTATTATTAAACTTTTATTCTGCACTTTCTTATAAAGGTGCTATTAGGCTAGATTCATGTCCATACCATTGAATTTTCTGTTTGCATTTCCATTGTAGAAGATAAACTGTGTAAGCAAGTTTAGGCTGCATATTTATGAACTTTATTATATCATGATCGAAACCAAGTTTTTTTAAGTTCATTTATGCTAAAATAATCTGTGCTTTTCAGGTGGAGAGGCGTGAGTGGGACAATAAAAGAAGGTTAAGTATACTACTCATCAGGTTTTATCTGTTGAATGGTACGTCGCGTTTACATCAAGCCAGAAGGAACCTCCTTGAACGTAGTAAATGGCATGCAAGTCGTATAATGAACATTACACCTCAACTTCGTGAATTTCAGGCATTATCGTCACTAAAGGATATCCCTTTACTTCCAGTTATTTTGAAGCCTGCCAATGATTCTTATGATTCTCGTGAAAGCAAGGTAGTAGATCTGAGCAAACTGTCCCAACCCTTGCAGCGTATACTGAAGTCATCCTTTAATGACAGTCAACTTCAAGCTATTAGTGTTGCCACTGGAACACCTAGGCGGAAAAAAGATTTTGAATTATCCCTTATTCAGGGTCCTCCAGGTTTGTGGTTTACCTGGTCTAACTTTCAGAGATCCAAAGTATTACTTGATTTATCATTTATTAATTGGGTTTAATTCCATGTATCACGTATGTAGGTACTGGTAAGACAAGAACAATCGTGGCCATTGTCAGTGCTTTGCTTGCTTCCCCTATGCAGAAGACAGATCATGACGAAAAAGTTCATGATCGCAGTTCGAAGCAAATTTCAGTTCCCAAGATTAACCAGGCTGCTGCCGTTGCAAGGGCGTGGCAGGATGCAGCCTTGGCTAGACAAATAAATGAGGATGTTCAAAGGAATACGAATGCTGTAGAAAGTTGCTTGAGAGGAAGGGTGCTCATCTGTGCCCAGTCTAATGCTGCTGTTGATGAGTTAGTGTCAAGGATTTCTAGCCAAGGGCTGTATGGCAGTGATGGAAAGATGTATAAGCCATATCTTGTGCGGGTTGGGAATGCGAAAACAGTTCATCCAAATTCGCTTCCATTCTTTATTGATACACTTGTCGATCAACGGTTGGTGGATGAGAAGATGAAATTAATAGACACAAAGAATGATTCGAGTGTCGATTCTTCGACCACACTGCGCTCTAATCTTGAAAAGTTAGTCGATCGTATTAGATTCTTTGAAGCCAAACGTGCTAACTTAAATGATCAGAATCCTGACCTTAAAAAGTCTTCTGTAGATGATAATCACAAAGGGGATGATGGGAGGGACATGTCTGATGCAGAAATATCTTTCAAGTTAAGAAAACTTTATGAGCAAAAGAAGCAAATTTATAAGGATCTTAGTACTGTTCAGCAGCGGGAGAAGAAAACTAATGAAGAAATCAGAGGACTTAAATATAAACTGCGGAAGTCTATACTAAGAGAAGCAGCAATAGTGGTAACTACATTAAGTGGCTGCGGGGGAGACCTTTACGGAGTGTGTTCTGAATCTATGTCAAGTCATAAGTTTGGCAGTCCACCTGAACATACTCTTTTTGATGCTGTTGTTATTGATGAAGCTGCTCAGGTAAAGTTTGTCAAGTTCTTAAGAATATTATCAGTGGTTGTGGATTCTTTTTTTCCTGCCTTCTAACATTATTTTTTGTTACAACAGGCTCTGGAACCCGCTACACTGATTCCTCTTCAGCTTTTAAAGTCTAGGGGAACCCAATGTATCATGGTAATAGTGCTTAACTCGATTACACATCAATTTTCTTTTGTGTTAGTTAGTGCTGAAATTTGAAATTAATGTTAAAGGTTGGCGATCCAAAGCAGCTTCCTGCAACCGTTCTTTCAAATGTTGCCAGTAAATTTCTTTATGAGTGCAGCATGTTCGAACGTTTACAAAGGGCTGGACACCATGTTATTATGCTGACCAAACAGGTAGATTGAAATTGCAAGACTTACCACCCCTTCCCACTCTAATGTATTATCCAGATTATAATATAAATTTGATGGAGTTTGTGCATCTATTTGTAATTTCTTCCACTTTTGTTGGCATTGATTGCGTTTGAGGAATGGGGAACCCTTTTCCTTTTCAAATGAACATGATAGATCTTTATTTTTCTATCATTGTTTTATTATTATACTTCTGGACACTGACTGTGTGCATCAAAAAGCATGGAACATTAATATTTGTAATCTGACCGTACACTTCTAGTCAGTTGTGATCTGTGTGATCTTTGACAACTGATTCTAGTCTTTCTTGAACATTCATATTATTGGAATTTTTTGCTTAATTTCTAATTTTATCCACTTGTGTCATCTTTTTTCAAATATGTGTTGCCTGATTAAACAATTAAGTGGACATCCGTCTTACTGCAGAGAATAACCACCCATGCCTTTATCAAATAGTAATTTTGTCAGTGTTGCATAATTCGCGACTATAATAATATCTCATGTTTATATTAAACTTTTTCGTTTTACAAGATCCCCCATTATTGTTTGTAATCTTTTTATATACTCACTACCACCACTGCTGCTGCTACTGCTACATGTTACTTTACTGTTACCTGCCACTGTTTCTGGATGAGGTGGGGTATGAATATCTTTCTTGTTTAGAATGTTAAGATATTTTCTTAGACGTTATTTATTGTTTGCAGTATAGGATGCACCCAGAAATATGTCTGTTTCCTTCTTTGCATTTTTATGAGAAGAAGTTGCTGAATGGCGATCATATGTCTAGCAAATCAGCACCATTTCACGAGACTGAAGGTCTTAGACCTTATGTCTTTTATGATGTTATTGATGGCCGGGAGCATCGTGGTAAGAATGCTAGTGGGCTGTCCCTTTATAATGAACATGAAGCTGATGCTGCAGTTGAATTACTTAAGTTTTTCAAAAAGAGGTACCAAGTCCCTTTTTTTTTTTCTAAATTAAGTCGGTGGTTCAAATTTATATTTTGATGTTGCCTAGGTACCCAGTCTTCATTCACGATTAGTTATTGATTTTTGGTTGATTGCTCATATAGTGGATATGTTGCTTAGGTACCCTTCTGAATTTGTTGGTGGAAGAATTGGCATCATAACTCCATATAAGAGTCAGCTCTCACTGTTGCGTTCTCGATTTTCTAGTGCATTTGGACCTTCTACCATGGATAATATGGAACTTAATACTGTTGATGGCTTCCAAGGTCGGGAGGTTGATATACTGATACTTTCCACTGTTAGAGCTGCGGAGCCAAGCTCTGCTGCACCTGGAAGCAACTCTAGCAGTATTGGATTTGTTGCTGATGTAAGACGGATGAATGTTGCTTTGACGAGAGCCAAGTTCTCACTTTGGATTTTGGGTAATGCAAGGACTTTGCAGACAAACCAAAACTGGGCTGCTCTTGTGAAAGACGCTCAAAAGAGAAATTTGGTTATAACAGCTAAAAAACCATACAAGGACATGTTCAAGACAGCTTCCGAGCAAAATTCTGGTCGTTCATTAGAGCCACAACATGTTCAAAAGGTTAAAGATGCAAGTCAGCATGCAAGGAAATATGATCGAAGTGCAAAGGAAGCACATGAAAGAAAAACAAAACACATTGATCATGTTCAGATTAAAAGAAGACTTGGTGGTGGTGAACCAGATTTTTCAGCAAGTAAAGAAGATACCAGAATTAAAAAAGTGCATGCCAGAGATGAACATGATTTACCAGTGAAGGACGGCCTTTCTACTGTCGTTCCAGATGGCCATGGTAAAACTTCCAAGGATGTCAAGTTCGCAGAGTCAGGGGGGCGTGTTACAGATGGTGAAAGTACAGATAAAGGTAGCAGAAAAGACATTAGTTTGGACAATACTCATACGGGTAAGAAAAAACATAAATTTGAAAATTCAAAAAGGGATGCAGATAACTCTGAACAAAGAACAGATGATGGTAGACCTATGAAATTGCGAGAGTCAAAAAGGGCTAAGAGATCTTTTGAGGGTGACAGAAGCCAGACAAATCAAGTTTTACCTTCGTCAGATCAAACAAAGGATGCAAGTGATGGAGGTAGAGCTTCAAATCAAGTTGGAACTTCTCAAGATTTAATTGCAAAAAGGAAAAAACAGCGAGAAGCTGTTGATGCTATACTTTACTCATCTCTGATTCCTTCAAAGAAGTCTGAAAAATCAATGAAACCCGTGCCTGCTAAAAGACCTCAATCGTCTTCCTCAACTGCAAGTGGTGGCATAAAACCACCCAAGTCGAGGAAAGATTGACCGGCCTGTTTTGGTATTTTGTTAGGTATGATTTGTCTCTTCTAGCATTAGAAAATTCGTGGTTAGCAAAGTGATCTATGAATACATATATTTAACTGGTAGCATTTTAAATCTGGTCATGGTTGTGAGCTTTGTTATTTGAAAGCTCCGTAAGCCTGAGGTGGCATTCTTGGTGGAATAAGAATTATATTGAAACCGAATTGTCTGCAGGAATAATAATTATTGTGAACTTTCATCCTGAAATTGCTCCATGACATTTAGCTCATATGGCATCTTCTCTAGTTATTGTGGAGTGGAGGAATGGATAGGTTGTGGATTCGATAATCATTGGCTGCGTGATTGAACTTACCAATATGACTTAGAAACTCATGTTAAGCAATGAACTGTTGGTTATATTTGGTGCGGCATCTCTCTTTCACCCCATACTAAGCCTCAATGTTTGCATTGTATTGAACATTCGTACTTTAGTTCCAGTAGATATCTATTATTAGAAGTTAAATAAGTGTTGTGAGACATCGAGACTGTTGAACGTATTTGTAATTAAACTTTTCTACATGTTTGCAGTTTTGCCCAGAATTCTCAATCCGTGAACTTCCTCGCGCAACCCAGAATATACAGCTGACTGCTTGCTTACAACGAACCTAAGTTTTCCGTTCATTTATTTGAGATTTGAAGAACCTCGTAAGCTGTTGCAGACTGCTATAGAGAATGTACAGCCAACTGCTTGCTTACAATGCAGTATTTGGTTGAAAATTTCTGGTACGGGATTTTGTATGCCATTGTAAAATAGTCTTTTGATCGGTGTAGCACAATAGGTTTAGCTCACATCCTTTCTATGGTTTTCCGAAGTTCATGTGTATATATGAGTCAATGTAAATACTAGTAATGTGCTCGTCCTTAATTCAGAAATTTTCGTCCCATAAACCTCTTGTCGACCAAAGCAATTTCATCAAGGTACATTGTCATAGTTTATTAAACGTATGAATTGTATTGCCATAGTTTGTCCAAAGAAAGGAATATACTTGGTTTTTTTTTTCTATGTATGGAGCCATTCTTTTATGCAGACGAATCACAGTTTGACGCATCTTTAAAAACTTTTACTTTTGTCATTTTAGCGAGTTGCATTTGCATGTGCCAGACTATTAAGAAACATCAATTCTGTAATCCCTTTCCCTCAATCTTCATGCTCATTTTCACTTAATATACTATACATGCGTCTCCACCATAAGATAATCTAGTAACTTATCCATTTCAATCCAATTCTTAATATCAGACGACCATAAAATAATCTAGTAACTTATTCGTAAGTGTTCATCCTCTTATATGTCCGTCTAGCAGGCATGTGAGGTGACAGTATTATTTAGCCCTGCTGAATTCCTACAATAAAATTAGCCTTGATTTTGCCGACCACAGATTTTACATTAATTACCATCCTCACTCATCACTATAGCTACCAGCTTTTCGATGAAAATTATTCTATGCTCCATCTTAAGATCGAAAGCTCATTATTTGGATCGTAATACGGTTGTAACTTGTAAATTGGCCTTAGTTTTTTTTTTTGGGTAAAAAAAAAGAAGAACTTTTGTGTTGCGAAGCGTTGGTCAAATGAACCACTCGGTTACTTTCTCCACTGCGGCTGCTGGCAAGGTGTTAGTGGCGGCGGCAGCAACGTTCTGCCATTACAAGATAGGGATTAGAGTTATGCTTGGTGTCTGTACTTTTCTCTATTGGGTCTGTCTAACTTTCCTAATTTATTGTGGGCTTTTTTTTAATTTATTTATTGGGCTGGTTGGCTTTACCCAAATGTATTACTTTATTTTGTTTAATGGCCAAATTGGCATCTCACCATGATCATCTTTCCATGCTTGTTGGACCAAAAAAAAGGTCATCTTTCCATGCTTGTTTGTCACACAATTGTCATATTACAAAGCATAAAGTCAACACGATAATTTTCTGCCAATCCGCACGTGACACGTGCCCTAGAAGTATTAAAACCCATAACGCCTAGCTCAAACTTATTGGGGGAGGAGGGGATCGGTGTATGATAGATATACTTGGTGCAAATGTTGGTGCATAATTCATTTCTTATATTTTGGGATAACTAATTGTAATAGAGAAATGAATCTCAGATCTTACAATTAATCGTTGCCTTCGCATTTCATATATGTAACAACCATGCAATAATATATACATGCAACTAAGATATTGGGAGTTGTTGAGTTAACGAGATATCTTCATTAGTAGAGGAAATTTGGAAAGCAAACACATTCAAACATAATCACTTGAGGACCCCTCAAGCCTTTTTGCAATGCTCATAGTTCATCTGAGACCCCTCGAGTGGTTAAAATTCTAAAGTTGATAAAAAAACGAGCTAGAAATCTTTAAAACTTCCACATTTGGAGGGAGGGCATGCATATTTTACCGAAAGAAGCAACGAATTTGTAAACCTAAGCTATGAAGAAACTGAAATGTCACTGCACCCTAAGCCAAATATAGAAAGCAAACTATTGAAAGAAGCTAGGAAAATGTCGATACGTACAATCAGATGCATGCATCAATTATCAATATATGGATATGTGTAACAGTATGGTCAACCAAATTGATATTGTTGTGTATTTTCTAAAAAGTCCAAAACAGTAATGTTATAACGATTAATGAAGAAGTTAGATTCAGGCCAGAACAATTGTAGATTTCTTGTTGGGTAAACTGCAATTTACACCATAAGATTTAAGGGTCATTTTACACTACGTGATTTTCGAATTGCACCAATTTAATGTCTCCGTCAATTTCACCGTCTAATTAGATGTTAAGTGGTGATGTGGCATAGACTTGACCCACATTTTAAGCACTCATTGACCATCAATTTCTTAAAATGATTAAAAGAGTAAAGTGTTAAATATTAAAATTGACGGTCAACGAGTGCTTAAAATGTGAGTCAAGTCTATGCCACATCACCACTTAACGTCTAATTAGACAGTGAAATTGACAGAGACATTAAATTGGTGCAATTCAGAAACCACGTGGTGTAAAATGTAAAGTTTCGTGGCTCATTTTACAAATGATCCTTAAATTTTGTGATGTAAAATACAGTTAATTCTTTATTAAAAATATAATGCATGTTGAAAATATAATGCATCAACAGTTAAAATAAACTTGCGTACATAGATATGGATGACTCGTATCGTACCATTCTTTAAACATAAATTGTTAAAAGTGGTCCTTTTTTTCGGGTGTGTGATGGTTTCAGAAATCGATGCATTTCATTTGCTAAAAATTAATTTAGGTATGTATAATCTTATTGCTGAAGGCTGAAGCAATCTTACCCACCACAGGGAAATCATGTGACATTGCTGCATGCACATGATTTGGAGCAGTTGGGTAATTAATCAGAGTTGTCAATTATTCTTTTGGACATTTGATGTGATGATCATTTCCTCTAACGCGCGTTCAGATGTAGTAGTGATCTTATTATTTTCTCTATGCGGCGTTGCTTGCTTGTGATTAAAGCTAATGCCGTCCCCCCCTCAACTGTTGTCCACCATGAAATGATTTCCACAAATTCCACATGGTGAATTGTTAACACACTCATTTAGCACAGATCTTATTTTTCTTTTTGGGATTGACACTACTTTGGCATCTATTGGTATATAATATTACTAGTAAATGTAATGACAATTTTTTGGAGAAAAATTCATATGTTATGTTTTCACACTATCAATTAATTGTAAAATTATATGTTTAGTTTTTTATTAGTAGTCTAACAATTACAGAAGAACATCATTATAATCTAATACATCCATGTTGATGATTTTAAATTAGTTATATAGACCCATGTTTAAGGATAAATTTGATTTTTTTTTTAATAAAAGACAATTGATATGGTTTTACGGTACCCTCACGAACTTGCCAATTATTTGGGGTAAATAAGCAATCATTGTAAAATTAGGTTTATAGTTTATACATAACGTACGTTGTACATATATAATTTCTCGTTGGAATTCAATGCATAATAAAACTGAGAGTTCACATACATGTGAGAGTAATGTTATAGAAAAAATATGCATAATAATTTTTGTCAGAAGCCATACCAATTACAGTGGCCGTAGAACTCTTATTGTGAACTTGATCATCATTTGTTTTTTTTTTTTGGGGTCAAATATCATTTGTTTTCCTTTATCATGAAAAAAGGCATGATTGGAGAGGGCCCATAAAGATATGCTAAATTAACGATGGCCGGAAAATATATATGATATATGTGGTGGTACAACAATATATGATTGGAAGGGTCCCATTGGGATTTGCTTGTTTTATTTTTGAGAAGTCTCACACTAATAGAATTGAGATATTTATATATTACAGGGAAAAATTGAGTCAGTCAGAGAGAGTCACCAGATTTTATTTGTTATATATGGTTCACATTTTGTGAGAGTGACCCCGTTCAGCTCACTTGGTTTCTTTATTCCATGCAAACCTGCAACTGATGATGATGATATATATATTATCTGTTGCCTCGATCAATTTGTAGGCAATTTGAGAAAAGACCTGACCCTTGCCACATGATATTTCTCCTTCTGCATGCAGTATCAGTAATTCGGTACTAGGAGAGATGCACCTCTTTTAGCCCATATCTCTGTGTGCTGCATTAATGCGTTGCATGCATGCATTTGCATTCTCACTCATTGCAGCCCCACGAGAAGATCAATATATGCGTATTTGTATTCGTTATATATTCGGAGCTCTCATATATACATAGAAATAAACTTTCTACGTGAATGATTGTATTGTTTTGTTTTTGGATGAAAACAAGTTACAACTAGGCATACATGAGCAGTATATAACTATATATAGGCCTCGTTTGGTACGCCGAATAGCGCACCGGATAGTACTAATAATTTGGATAGTCGCCCGACTATTTAAACCAAGCCCACCATTTAGTACCCCTCACACCCGACTAATTATACCTCAAAAAACCTCCGTATAATTAGTCAGGTTCGTCCCTCTCTGACACACCCCACCCTCGATACCCACGTGGATACCGAGTTCGAGCGTGCTGGCCGACACTCGTAAGTGACGAAGCCATTAAATGCATGACAACACTTAGTTTGAGTAAATTAAATTACCATAAAGTTGCGGAAATTTATGTCAACATGCACAAGGTTCAGAGTGTACTAATTTGAAACAGTGGAAACAAAATAATGAATCAAGTTCCTAGAATTTCTATCCATAACAGGGATGGATATTATTAAAGAAATTGAATAACAAAAAATGATAAATCCCTACATGGTTGGGAAATAGAGTCAGAGCTGCCACTCGAATGCCTCGACTTCACCAGATGCTCTATCACTAGGTCCTGAAGGGGGCGCAAAAACAAAGGTGTGAGTGGACGAAAATAAAAGTTTTCGAAATACCTTTCTCTTTTCAACATAGTAACCCCTTGTTTGAAATCCAGTATATTTGCAAAATCGTACTACCGTAGTATGTATCAAAATCATACTACCGTAGTATGTATCAAAATCATACTATAATATAAGTATATAGCTGAAAGTAAATCTCAACGCGAAATCCGTAAATAATACCATAATAGATGTCAACCCATACTTTATAAGTATAACTGGAAATATATATATATCAACATAATTCCGTAAATAACAATTCATATTCCCATAAATCGTTTCGCCATATATATATATCAACAGTATAGATAAGAAATCCAACACAGGGTATATGAGCAATCACCCATGTACGTGTTGAGGAACAGCCTCTCATCCCCGTACAAGCACTTTACGTTATCAATTTGTACTCTTAGTACCACACACATGTAAGCACTTGCGCATTAGCGCGTCACACCCGAGTCCTTACGTAATGGAGCCTTTTCCCCAAAAATAAACATAAACGTAAGACAAGCTTGCACTAAGGTATTTACCGGACAATACCCCTGGAGTACAGTGCGTGTGACCCAAACATGTGAGACTTGTCCTACGGCCGTGAGACAGTACTACAACGTAGTGAAAGCATACCAAGTGTGTTTGAAAACATACATACATATATCATGTGTAGAAGTGAAGAATATCATATACTTCATAATTTCCCAAATATTTAAACGTTGTATAATCGAACATAATCATGCTTAGAAGCCATAAAATTAAATATCAATATAACCAATGATATTCATCTCTCAAAATCATTTCATAAAATATATATATCCATATATATATATATATATATATAAGCATGCCTCAAAAACATTTAAACTCATGTAAGAAAACCATTTCATAAATATTTTCAAGCATATAAACCAAGTATGAAAACAAAAGTCCACTCACTGGTGATCGGGAGTGAAATCTCCCTCGGTGTTGCCCTCCTCGAAGTGTGGCGCCGAAGAATTACCTATTTAATATTAGGGGAAAAATTAGAACCTCCCTAATATAAATTAATATAGGCCCTATAGAAAAATATTCCAAAAATAATACTATTTTAGCCAAAACGGGCTCGAAAAACAATTTTCGAGGCCCGAAAACCCTATAGCCGCCGTCCACCGCTGCCGGCGCCGCTGTGCGCCGCCGCACGCGCCGGGAGGTGGCCTCACGCGCCGCCCAAGCGCTGGCACGCACCGCCACGTGCCACATGCGCCTGCACGTGCCTGCTGATGTAACCACCACGCGCATGCTGACGTCAGCCACGCGCCTGTTGACGTCAGCGCCGTTAAAGTTAACGGCGTCAGTCAAACTTAACGGAATATACCTTTCTGACGGAATATTCTAACGTCGTCAGGAATATTCCATTACCGTTGACAAAATATTCCCTCTTCTTCTTCCCCTCGCCGGTCGCCGGAGCAGCTGCCGGCGCCGCCATCCTCCGCCATCTGGTTCGCCGGAATTCTGGAAAAAATTTCTGAAAAATGTCCAAAACTTTAAAAATTCATAACTTCTTTGTTCTTTGGCCAAAAACAACGTGCCATATATCAAATTGAAGGTATTGACGAGTAGAATATTTTCATACCAATTTGGGGACGGAAAAATGGCCGGAGATCGCCTGAAATTGGCCGGAAACCTTCGGGAAAACCTAATTCCATTCTCCTTCAAAACTGCACCAAATTGGACGTTCTTTATATCGATTTGAACCTACTCATTCCAATAAAACCAATGGTAATGGTCTCGAGGCTTACCTTGGTCTGGTTTGCACAGGACATTGACGGACAGTTTGCAGATACCGTTCCGACGTCGGTTTGATCGATCGGGTTCGAGTTTGGAGATTCTAAAATCACAGCCTCGTCCAGAATGACGAGACGATCGTGATGGTATGGATTTTGGGCAACGGTTCGACGGTTTTGTGATTCGTCCAAAGGTTAGGGTTTCGGTGAGGTTTTTGGCTTAGAGAGAAAAGTGGAAGAGAAAGAGAGGGAGGCTGTATGAAACGTGCAGAATGAATGGGGAAGGGTTGGCTGTACAGCAGCCATCCAAAAACCCTAATTCCAACTTACGGAGTGAAAATTACTAAAATGCCCCTACACTTTAAAGCTTTGTAAAATGTTCGTTTTAACTCCGAATTGAGTTTCGCTTGCGCCCACGCGTTCGTATCGACGAGTACATCATGAATATGTAAAGAAAGAAATTTTCACAAGTCGTCACGAAAAGTCAACAAAAGTCAACATTGGTCACTAGGGGTATTTTGGTAATTTCACATAAAATTTTGGGACGGGTTGTAACACTCTCGCTTTCTTGGTTTCGCTTGAAGGAAAATATTTGAATTACAAGTTCATTTGAGCAACACTTAGGCATACTATTAACAAATTAAAGACTCTTAGCTAGCATGTTAGTACTCAAAAACAAAACTTTGCTCATGACTTTTGAAGCCTACATGTTGTGAACCAAGACACAACTGAAAATCACATTAGTAAGTTGTAGCATCCTATACTTTTGTAGAATCTTCTTTGCATGAGCAAAGGCTAAATATCCAAGAGGGCCTTCAATCTCATCTTGGATGAACACCTTTGCTTGGAGAAGTTGTGGTTGCTCCTTGAATCAAATTGAAGGTTACCTACGTACTTTGTCTCCTACAAAGATCAAACTTTTTGTAGTTCTTGCATTTGATGAGGATTTGAGTGAGTTTGTATGAAGAACAAAATGTGTTCTTCACACACACCCTAGGGCTAGCCAACACAGTATAAATAGTTTATATTAGTCCGATACTACACCAAACGCCCAACTAATTTAGTCAGTATTGTTCGATGATAGATTATCGTATTCGACTGAAATAGTCAGTCCAGTTTGAGCTTCCAAACGAGGCCTAGTGGCTAGATCGTTTTTCACATGGAATAAGAATTTAATTAGTTAGAAAATGTTGAATAATGCTAGGAAGACTATACGCATTTTGTATTACAATTTAAAATCATATGATGTGTCAAATGATATGTAGAGAGAAAACTTTCATGAACCAGGGATATATTGTTTAAAATGAATCACACATTGATGGGAGGACCTTGCATGTGATTATAAGTAAGCTGACTACTCCTCATATTGCCAATGGGTTTTATGGTGGAACCTCAACTTTCTTCAAGGTATCAGAGTAGGTTGTTCCACATGTGAAGCCCAATGGCCACACGTGCTCCACGTCACCCCGTTTGTGTTGTTCACATGTTAAACTTGAAAATTCGCCACACTGAGGGACATTGCATGAGTTTATAAGTAAGTTAGACTACTCCTCATATTGCCAATTGGTTTTACTGCGAAACCTCAACTTTCTTCATATACCTTGCTATCCCTCTCTTCTCATCGATCACGTGACTTATCAAGTGATCATCGAGAAGGAGAGGGGTAGCGAGATATACCCCGAAAGAGAGAGGTGTTTTTTTTTCCTACAATCTCCAACCAAATACATAAATACTCATGAATTGATATGACACGTACGCATCAGTTGTCATATCTCATGTGGTATTAAAATGTTGTGCAAAAATATCGTACTCCCAACAATATATGTTGAAAACTATTCAAAGAAGCTTTTATGTGAAAGATATATAGGTGATGAATTCACGATAAAAATTATTCTAAAAGAGTTGATCCTATATCCTTCTAATCAATGTACATTGTTATTTTTCTTCATACTAATTTAGTTGGTATATATAGCTAGTGTTCCTATTGCATCGTCTCCCAAGAGACTTTCCATCAAATTTTATAGATTATTAATATAAGGATTTTCTGAATGTGTGTGCCAATTATGTATGGTAGTCGATTGATCATAATCTGTGGAGGCACTATATAACTAGGTTCGTGTAGCCTGTTTTGACACATGAATAAAGAGATTTTATATATTTCTTTATTTGATCTCTTAATTTGTTTAATTAACGCCCATAACCAAGGGAGCTCATGTGATCAAGAAACAAAGAAAAGTTGCATTAGATTCCAAACCTTTCACAGAAGCCAGAATTAATAAATTAACCGATCGATCGAAGTACGGACATTTTGTGCTCTTAAAGCACCTCCATGCATCATGTGCTTTGCAATCATCCAATGTTTAAGATAATGAAAGACACCTATCCCAATATCTAGATAATAACCAAAAGCCATACCCTAATTAAAGAACCCATTTACATCTAATTGCACGATTTGTTCATCTCCTTTGACCTTTGACCAAATAATTAGTGTGCATTATTACTTCCTATTTTAATACATGTTCGTTGCATAGCCCATAGTTTCTTTCCCAATTTGTTATTTGTTAAACTTAGTTGGAATCTATTTCACAATGCATTATATTTAGTTGTAGGTGGTGGATTGTCCAAATGGTTTAGGGTTTTTTTTATCGTGTCTCAGGTTTAAATTCTTCTTCTTACTCTTGGTGTAAATTGGTGTACAATATCGCTTGTAATAAAAAAACACTCAGTATATTTAGTTGGGAACCTTGAATATGTATTTTACATTTTTGGATAGTCGGAAAACTTACCAATAGAGAGATGTAAAATATTCATCTTGGCAGGAAAATGTAAATAAAAACCTAAATTACGTATTTTTTGTGAAGGGTCCCGTCAATCAAAGAGAAAATTAAATAGGATTTCAAATTTATCTCTTCCATTGGAGTAGAACTCCCGTTTACATATCCCAATATGTAACATAATATGTAAATATAGTAGCCAAATCCGAAAATATAGTTTGACTAAAATTTAGGAAGATGTGAAAAATTGCATCTCTAATAATCACAATTGTTAGGAGCTCCTAAGGGCTCCTAAATAATCCCAAATAGAAAAAACGAAACAATCTCTAATCTCTATCATGCTCTTGGGATAGCAAAATTGCTAGGAGCTTTTAAATCTAGAGAGTGAGAAAGAAACTCCTAAGGGCTCCTATAACATTAATTATTATTTTTTAATAACTTTTTAAAAATAAAAACTCTATTTCTATTGGTTGGCATAACATCCATATTTATTATATGCATGGCTCCCTAAACTAGAGTGTGGTTGGAATAGAATTTTCTAGAGAGCTCCTAAAATAGTTTTCTAGCTATTTAATTAGCTAAAATTTAATTTAAAAAAAAAATAAAGAGCATGATTGGAGATGCTTGAAGAGGATTACCACTAGACCGTACTAAGTGTCTATTAGTTTAGTTCCTTAATGATGTGAAATAGAGAAACTTGGGCATAGCTTTCAAGTAACCCTAACACTATAAAAAGAGGGAGATGTTATCGGCACTCAATTAAGGTAGTTTACACTCCTCATAAGTGCATTTTTGTTTTTAAATATAAAAAGTTTGAAGTGTTGAATGACATTTTTGGAGTGTCAATAACAACACCATACAAAGAAGTCTAAATGAAATAAAAAATAGAAAAGTTGATTTTAACCCAAATTTCCTATTGTATATTAGGGAAAACCCAAAAAAAATTCATTTTTGATTTAAACACTTTGACTACTATATCACTTAGTATAAATTTTCTTTTTTTGTGTGATACAAATAAATACTTATATTTTTCATTTCCAATCTACCCCTAAATTTAAAAATGGATAAAAACATAAATTTTAGGCCAACCTTTAGTAAATTTAATGCTATTTATTATGATTTGCAATAGTTGATATTTTTTGAAAATGCTTGGTTGTTGAAAGAGGAGCAGCAAGTCCTATTGAAAACCCAATTGAAAATGGACACGTATTTGATCAGTTGCGGTGATGTGGTTCAAATTTTATAATTTTCAATTGTTTGGGCATGTGTCCATTTTTGTTTAGGCACTGATTCATTTCAGCAGGACTTGCTGCTTTTCTTTCGGCAGCCAAGCATTATTCTATTTTTTTTTTCCAAAACGAAAAGTTTAAGAGAGGCGTATTCAATTGGGACTTTGAATGATTTTAAAAGAGTTCAAAATTCATTAAGTGTAATGGAGTTTCATAGACTCCATGTGAATTTTAAGTAAAATCATTCAAAATCTTCGGTGGAGAGGCATGAATTGCTAAAGCCTAAAATTCACTATAAAATCATTCCAAATACATCACAATTCGTCACTTTTTAAAATACTATAAAATTAAATTCTAATTGAATACACTTGGAGTTTTATAGACTCTTTTACAATTCTGATTGAATACATCCGGATTTCTATGTAGTTTTATAAACTCTTTTAAATCTTGATTGAATACCCCTTGACTTTTACATATTTATTTAAAATTTTGATTGAATACCCCTGAATTTGTAAAATCTTTTAAAATTGTTCAAAATCCTAATTGAAATACACCCCCTTATATTTGATGGGCAAATTACCACTTCCATGCTTAGTTGTTCTTCATCTTCTTCTACCTTCTTCTTTTTTCTTTTTGTTTTTGCTCGTGTTATGCTACCTCATATGTCGGAAGTATTTGTGTTGAACATTGCCATATGGTGATAACCTTCACTACAAGTAATATATTTCTTTTTTGCTCCTACATGTCTTGAAATTTTCCATGGTGATAACTCATAATTGTGTTTATATATCTTTATTCTATATATAGTTTTGTTTTGTGTATATTTACAATAGGTAGATAATGATATTTTTATACGTACAATTGTTTCATATCTCTTTTATAGGTAAATGAAGATGTTAATTTTTTTTATCAGAGAATTGTGTTATATATTATTTCAAAAAAATATATATGTGTTATAGATATCATTATCAGGACTCAAGCATTGAATGCTCACACCGATCTCACCCTCCTTTCCCCCCTCTCTCCTCTCTCCTCCCTCATTTTAATGGTAAGATCGGTGTAAGCATTCAATGCTTATGAGCATTGTAGCCTACTCCATCATTATCATAGGTAAATAGTTGTGTAGTTATTATACTCGTTGATTGATTTATTTGAATGTTTTGAAGGTGTAAATCATATGATTCAAATTTTAAATTTGAAAAAGTAAAAAATATAGCAAGGAATTCTCAATTTAATTTCATATTTACTATCATGGGCAAAATAGGCAAAATAGTCATACAAATTAAAAATTAGGTTATTTGAAACCACATAAATACTAAGTTAAACTAAAAAGTAACTGTGTTTGACTATGCCTAAATTAAAAGAGTTCAAATCCGTTTGTGTGTCTTCCCTCATATTTTGACACATGTCCCCCAATTGACTCCATCTTAACACTGTTAACTCTCCAAGAAAAAAAAAAAATAGAGATAGCAGCCCAACCGGTACGTCTTCACCCACTGAACACCGAGCCCCAATCTCCGATCCCTTAGATCTACTGCTCGCCGGAGAAATTTTCCGACGACGGCGAGGCCCTATTGTTCTGGCTGCATCTCCAGCAGCGAACAAAAGCCAGGTTCCAGATCTCCCACCCCGATAGCGAACCAAACCCGGCAGACACCCAACCCCGTGCCCCCTTCCTCCTCACTGCGGAGAAAGCTTTCTTACCGCCACTCCCCACTCTCTCTCTCTCAAATCTCCCTCACCACAAAAACTCACCGACGACGGTTTTCGACATGGAACCGGATATTCTCCAAGGATCTAATTCATACCGGCGAGGATACCAAAAACCAGATGGTGGTGTTCTGTGGGCTGCAATATCATTTTTTTTCATTTTTTATTTTTTATTTTTCTTGGAGAGTTAACAGTGCTAAGTTGGAATCAACATGTATCAAAATATTAGGAAAGCCACAAAGAGGCCACACACAAAATGGGTGTAGAGGATTTGAATTCAAATCAAAAGACCCCAAAAACCGTCTAAATTCAATCTATTTCGTCTCTTGTCTATTTTATTTTCAACATTAAACCCTTAATTTGAATTATATATTCTACTTGAATATGTAAATTCGAATTGACAATCGTATAACTTATAATATAAATATGAGTGTTATTATTGGCACTCTAAAAATTTATTGTGCACTCTTTATAAGTGTATTTTTTTTTCTAAATATAAAAAATTTGGAATACACAACGAAATTTTTGAAATGCCACTAACAACATCCTAAATATCTCTAATTTAGCCTGAAAATGTTCTTCTACACCTCTTTAACCCACAATATCACTTACCTCTCGTTCAAGAGAGAAGAAGGTAATCTTCGATATATATGCAAATAGATATTTCTTAGAAATTTTATAATTTTTAATTAGAGAAGTAAATTTACTGAATTAAATCCAAATTAAAAGAGCATTATGTTCCTTAATTGCATATATTACTACAACTTATGAAAGCATAATCTAAAATTGATTGATTACAATGAGATGCTCTGCAACTGCTGATTTCCCATCTTATATAACAAAGTTTTCTTGTGTTAACATCAACACACCACAATTAATCATTTAATTAATCCAGTGTTAGTCAAACCATTAGAAAAGGCCACATAATTAATGATCATAAGGTAGAATGAAAAGGACTTCCATGTTCTCTCTATGTACTTGCGTGTCAACTTGTAGGGTAACCATTATTTTATTAGGTCATTTCTCTTTAATGTTCGATTAAAATAAGGTCATTTCACATGGAATACCATTGGGTGCCATCTTCCACGATCTTCTAAGCATCTCAAACCTAATAATCTAAAAAACAAATTCAATTGGAAACATTATATAGACATCAAGTGCGGATATCAAGACAGAAAAGCTTGGAGAGTTAATAATTGAGTTTTGGGTTCTCACTTTATATATTTATTTTCTGATTTGGTCAAATTAAAAAATGACATATATTCTTTATTTTTAAAAATCTAAGAAAAATTAAATAATATATGTTTTATTTTTTAAAACAATAAAACATGTATTAAAATATTATTAAGTCAAATCATTAAAGTAAATATATAAAGTACTCACTAATAAGTACCTAATACTTAGTCTTTTATACATTTCTTTTATCTTGATCATTTAATTCTCTTTAGTTTATTTAATATGACAGTTAAAAATATAAAAAATATAAAAAATTAAAAATAGTGTGTGAATATCACAATTCTAATAATTTTGGCAAAGCACTCTGGATGCCTCGTGGGTTTTGACTGTTGAGGGCAGTTGCCTAATAAAACCAAATGCAATAAGAAAATACTATCTTACATAAGTTTTCTGACATCCAAGCATGCATGAGCATAGTCAGAGGTAAAAGTAACTCAACTTTAATTCATAAATATAAATCTTCTACTACATGCAAACAAAATTTGGTTGTTATCGGGGTATATTTTCATACGAGTATAGCAATATAGCATTGGAATATAAATCTTCTACTACGTGACTTTAAAATATTTTCCGATTATATGCAAAAATCTCTCTCTAGAACCATTAGAATATTAATTAAATGAGCTTGAATGAAGAAGAAATGATTATATGTATGTGCCGAGAAAATTGGAGGGATCCCAAGTGGTCCAATAACATATAGATCTAAAAAAAGAAATAGGGATCCAATCGAGTGGATTGGCTAAGAATATTAGTGAAAAAAAAGTGCACGGATAAAGATATATACATATGTGTGTGTGTATATATATAAAATTCATATCGAACAAATTAATATGAGTTCGTAGGGGCAATGAAAATTGTGGCAAATCTTTGTATTATTGTCATGATCAATAGACTAGTTTAAAATTGTACTACATGTGTTTACACTCAAAATTGTCATGTTTACCTCTATTTTGGTCTAAAGCCAAATTATGGCATTATGTGGGGGTTATTGTGAAATTAGGCCAAACTTACACCAAGATATTTTGGGTATCTACAAGTTGACATATTTTGGGCAGCAAAGATGGCACTTTTTCTTGTAGGCAAGATGTGTATCTGCAAGTGGATAGTTAATTAATGTTATCTATCTTTGTGCAAGTGAAATTAGGTTGAGGTGCGTGTATCAAGTTGGGTTGCTTTCACATTGGTTTTGCTCTCTATATATTAGAAGCAAAGACAGAGAGCTGGGGACACTTAAAACAACCAAAAACAGAACTCTTAAGTTCAGAAAGAAACCTCTGAGGAAATCCCTCAAAGCCTTTCCCAGATACAGACTTCGTCTCTATCTGCTGCTTTCTCATTCACATTACTTGTGTAGCTTGTGACTTTGAGAACTCAACGACCAGAACCCTAGAATCATACATCCTAACTCCCCTGAGGAGTAGTGAATTAAGTTCTGCCATCAAATCATCCCTGTTTTGATAGTATCGAAATCTTAGGCAAAGTTGTCTTTGATTATTTCCCTTTGTAAGGAACCAGCTTTGAAAACCATCCCGATGGAACTAAAACCAACCCGATGGGTGTTTATTCAATATGAAATAACCATTACATGTAATATTATTGAACTTTTTACTTAAAGTCTTTCAATACCAGTTCTTACTTAACGTCTTTACTTACAAGTCTTTACTTTCAAGTATTTCAATATCAGTCTTTACATTCTGTCTTTAATTATCGTCTTTTCTTTTCTATGTATGCGCGAGCGTGGAACATTTTGTTATAACCAGTTTATATCAAAATCCCATCTTAAGCAATCTCTGGTATAAACAATCGAGAGATATTAAAAGTCCTTAATAAGCAAGGCAATAAAAAGAACCTAACCAAGACCTAATCTAATTAAGTCGCCAATCCGATGAACAGAAGTTATATTACTTGTGGTGCAAGTACCTATTATATTTAAGACTAACTTATACTAAAACTAGTACACATCTTTCTATTGGCAGAATGCCAATAGTGGCACGTCTGACAAACACACCAACAACAAAGGCCTCATAAACATTCTTTCGAAGGAATCAGAGTGAAGCCTACTGAAACCAACCCTATATAAGGTGTAAACCAGCGGTTGAGCCAACGCGTATGCTCCTTGCCTACATCCTGCAAAAGGCTTTGAACAACATGAATTAATTTAATTTGAAATGTAGCCAAATTTTGGACATGCTAAAAACTTTGTCAATTTTATTTTTTGATTTTTAAAATTTTAACCACTCAAGGGTAATTCAAACACTGCTCGATGGGGCCTCGACTAGCTATGTATGTAAATATTGAAGAAGCTATGAGTCATACTGGTGTATGTGAAAAAGTGGCGAGTGAGGGAGAGTAAATAAAGCAGTAAAATAAAATGCAAAAACCAAGATGCTTCAGAAATCTGGAAGGTAGCAGCTGCCACTGGCCACCACCTAGGGATTAAACAACAAAAGACCTTGATGGGTTTATGATTCTTGAGGCAGTTGCCCCAGCAACCGACGTACCCGAAATTTAATGATAATGCAATATAAATTATTTACCCCCTTAGAATTAAAATATTCCAATCAATTCATCACTCCAAGCCTCCCCAACTCCTTTAAATCGTGCCACCTGCTTCATACTTTACACCAAAGAATTAAGAAAAATAGAGAACACAAAACCCAGCTTTTTCCTGCATCTGCTAGCCCTCATTTCTGCTTCATGGATTCAAAGAAGTCTAACAAGATTAGGGAGATTGTTAGGCTCCAACAGATCCTAAAGAAGTGGAAAAAGCTAGCAAATGCTCCGAAAAACACCACTACAACCAATTCCTCAGCAACTAATAGCATAATGAATGATGCCAATAGTACTACAACTAGTACTAGCAGCAATGGCAGCAGCAGAAGCATGAAGTTCTTCAAGAGAACACTCTCCTTCTCAGACGTTTCCGCGGCTCAAAATGACGTCGTGCCAAAAGGGTTTCTCGCCATGTGTGTTGGGAAGGAGCTGAAGAGATTCATCATCCCAACTGAGTACTTGGGTCGCCAAGCTTTTCGGATTCTGCTCCAGGAAGCCGAAGAGGAATTCGGGTTTCAGCAAGAAGGTGTGCTCAAGATTCCATGTGAAGTGTCAGTGTTTGAGAAGATCTTGAAGATGGTTGAAGAGAAAAGGGAGGTGTTTTCCTTGCACAAAGAGTTTGGATTCATTAATGCAGAGAAAGACATTATTGATTTTTGCTCATCTCCATCAGATTGTGAGCTTACACCTTGTCATCACCCTCAAATGTGCAGATGATGAATACTTTTGATATATCTTGATATTATATGTTCTTCACCATCTTTTTTCTTCTTTCTTTTGCTTTATTTTGTGAAGATAACGTGATGGAAAGAGGGCAGGGTGTGATTAGAGGAGGATTTAGGGTTGGATAATAAGGTAGATTTCTTGTTCTACATGGAAATTATTAGTGAATAATTGGATTGGAGATCTTTAATTAAGATCCATGTTATGTTGTATCTACCACACCATATTAGTGCAAAGGATATGAAACATTCATCTTAATTTGAAGAGCCAAAGTATTATTCAGTTTAAATTTAAATGTTGTATTTTTTGTAATTTTCATCCTATATATAAATGTGTGATAAGAGGAAAAACATTATCTCCAAAAATTTAACTCCAAGCCAAATAGGAGAGAGTAAAATCAGTGGTTTTGAAAAGTGAGGAATCAAATAATCTTCATATGATGAGTTAATTGATGACTTTCTTTATTTTGGAAGAATATAACTAACATCAAGACAGGAATGCGGAATAGATGACCATTTTCCAGTAGCTAGCCAATATATTTGAAGAAATGGATAGTTGTCATTAGCAAATAACAAATCAAATGGTTACCCAAGCAAGAACAATGACGAGATAAATGAAGCGGAGTGGGAGACTGAAACACCAGTTCAATCATTTAAATATTTCCTACCCAGAAACCCAATAAATTAAAGAGTGCTATTTTCATGCAATAATTAATTGTTGAGATTACGAATCTCACATTGAAGTCTTGCTTGATAGTTTAAACAATTTTGGTTCTCTCTATGTTTTATTTGGATTCTCATATACTAATTAATATAATGTTAGAGTATGCTATTCTTGGGTCCAACCGTCACACAATATATTTGTTCAAGTTGTAGGATTAATGTCATCACACATGAGGAGGTGTGTTGAAAATTTTCTCACACCAAAAAAGGAAGCTTTGTAAAGTAATTTAAATAATCTTGAGCCAGTTCCTTCTATTGGCAATTTATTTTAGGGTGCACCAAACTCAGATGAGTAATTAGGATAAGGCTAACTCCTAAATTTAAGTTATTAATTAATTACAGTCAGGTAGCACTGCAGTCCACTGCAAAGCAGATGATGCTTTCTTCAAATTAGGTTTATCAAATGCTAAACCAAAAAGCAAAATATGAATTAGGTCAATTGTGCTTGGGTCACAAATAAAAATGAGGCATGCTATGGGGCTAATATGTTTTTATTAACACAAAGTCACGCGATTTTGGCCCACCAACTTCAAAGCTCAATTTAGGATCCCATTCTAGGGCTCGGACAAGTTTATCTCCGAAGCGCCTCCGCCACGCAAGCAACCAAACTTGGGAATATCTCACCTCCTTAAATACTAATGAATGTGTCATCCGACATGCTGATGTCACAGTAGTGATCGTGTGAAATGCCACACGACACATCTGAAGGCCACCAACTAGGAATTACAATCACTGCCAGCGCCAAATGACTGATCTACCCAAGCTCTAACTCAGCGATAAGATCGAGGTTGCTCTTTCTCCACTGCCTATAAATAGAACCAGAGGCCCTCAAGCTTAGGACATTCGTCAAATTCAATCTCTACAATTATACAAAACCTTAAGTGATTCTTTAATCAACCCAATTGCTTTTTCAGCACAAAACCAACTGTTTTTTCAACAAAACCTCTAGCTCTTCAACTACAATCTCAAAGCCTTCATTCGAAGCAAACACTACCTACGATCCCTGAGATCTAAAACTCTTACAGCTTTGCCACCCTGTGGTATGATTCAGTTGACGTGCAATTCCAACCACCCTGATTTCCTCTTTGAGGCACATGTTTTGTACTAAGTCCAATTCGATATTAGTGATCTGACACACCCCACCCTCGATACCCACGTGGATACCGAGTGCGAGCGTGCTGGCCGACACTCGTAAGTGACGAAGCCATTAAATGCATGACAACACTTAGTGTAACCAAAATTAAATTGTATTAAAGTTGCAAAATCCAATGTCAATATGCATATGGTTCAGAGCGTACTAATGTTGAACAGCGGAAAACAAATAATGAAACAAGTTCCTAAAATCTCTATCCATAACAGGGATGGATATTATTAAAGAAACTGGAAGTAAAAGATAAATCCCTACATGGTCGGGATGGATGATCAGATCTGCCACGCAAAAGTCTCGACCTCGCCGGATGCACTATCACTATGTCCTGAAGGGGGCGCAAAAACAAAAGTGTGAGTGGACAAAAATCAAAGTTTTCGCAAAACCTTTCTCTTTTCAACATATTAACCCCTATTGGAAATCCAGTATAATCGTCGAAAACATACTATCATAGTATAGTTCAAAAGATACTTTATGAGTATAACTGAAACGTATAAAAGTATAATATTCGTAAATCACAATTAATAATTCCAATTTATATATATAATCGAAAAACCAACACAGGGTATATGCGCGATCACCCATGTACGGGTTGAGGAACAGCCTCTCAATCACCGTACAAGCTCAATACGTTATCCAATAATTTGTACTCCTAGTACCACACACACGTAAGTTCTGGCGCCGCAGCGCGTCACACCCGAGTCCTTACATAGTGGGGCCTTTTCCCCATAAACAACAATAAACGTAAGACAAGCTTGCACTAAGGTATTTACCGGACAATACCCCTAGAGTACAGTGCGTGTGACCCAAACATGTGAGAACTGTCCTATGGCCATGAGAACGGTACTACAACGTAGTGAAAGCATACCAAGTGTGTTTGAAAACATACATACATACTCATGTGTATAGATATGATAAGCAATATCCCTTTCATAATTCCCAAATATTTATCATTGCATAAATAAATCCTTTCCCAAAACCATATATCAAAATACCGTTTAATATTTATGCAAAAGTGAAATCATAGCATAAACCATTTCATAACATATATTCATACTTGATAAATAGTCCCAATCACCAATTAAATCCATTTCTCAATATATATACCATAATTAGAGTAAAAATGGTTGCTTCAACAATTATCAACATATATATATTTAATAATAAATATATATAATTAAACATGCTCAGAAAACCATTTTAAACCATAAAGAAATCAATTTCATAAACATTTTCAATCATAAAAACCATTTAATAAAGCAAATGTCCACTCACAGGTGATCGGGAGTGCAATCTCCCTCGGTGTTGCCCTCCTCGGTGTGCGGAGTCGAAGAATTACCTATTTAATATTAGGGAACAAATTAGAACTTTCCTAAAATAAATTAAAAATAGGCCTTAAAGAGAAATACCCCAAAAATATTGTTATTTTAGCGAAAACGGGCTCGAAAAACGATTTCCGGAGCTCGAAAACCCTACCGCCGCCGTCCACCGTCGCCGGCGCCGCCGTGCGCCGCCGCACGCGCGGCCACGCGCTGGCACGTGTCGCCATGCGCTGGCGCGTGTCCCCCACGCGCGTCACGCGCCTCCACGCGCTTGCTGACGTCATCCCACGCGCGGCTGACGTCAGCCACGCGCCTGCTGACGTCAGCGCTGTTAAAGTTAAAGGAATATACCTTTCTGACGGAATATTCTGACGCCGTCAGGAATATTCTGTTACCGTTGACGGAATATTCCTTCTTCTTCCTCCCTTCGCCGGTCGCCAGAGCCGCCGCCGCCTGGTTCGCCGGAATTTCTGGAAAATTTCCGAATTAATTCCAAAACTTCAAAAATTCATATCTTCTTCGTTCTTTGGCCAAATTGAATGTGCCATATATCAAATTGAAGGTATTGAGGAGTAGAATATTTTCATACTAATTTGAGGCTGGAAAAGTGGCCGGAGATGGCCTGAAATTGGCCGGAAAGCTTCGGGAAACCCTAATTCTGTTCTCCTTCAAAACTGCACCAAATTCGACGTTCTTTATATCGATTTGAACCTACTCAATCCAATAAAACCAAAGGCAATGGTTTCGAGGCCTACTTATGTCGGGATTGTACAGAAAATCGATGAACAGTTTGCCTATTCCGTTCCGACGTCGGTTTGAACGATCGGGTTCGAGTTTGAAGATTCTGAAATCACAGCCTCGTCCAGAATGACGAGACGATCGTGATGGTATGGATTTTGGGTGACGGATTGACGGTTTTGTGATTCGTCCAAAGTTAGGGTTTGTCGGTTCGTTTTTGGCTTAGAGAGAAAATGGGAGAGAAAGAGAGGGAGAGGAAAAAGTGACGTGCAGAAAATGGGGGAGGGTTGGCTGCTGTGCAGCCAGCCAAAAACCCTAATTCCCATACACGGAATGATAAATTACCAAAATGCCCCTACACTTTAAAGCTTCGTAAAACGTTCATTTTAACTCCGAATTGAGTTCCGTTTGCGTCCACGCGTTCGTATCGATGAGTACATCAAGAATATGTAAAGAAATGAATTTTTACAAGTCGTCCCAAAAAGTCAACAAAAGTCAACATTGACCCTAGGGGTATTTTGGTAATTTCACATAAATTTTGGGACGGGTTGTAACATGATCTCAATGGACTCCTCTACTATTATCTCGCCCTCATAACGTGAATCCTACTAGAGTAATTGCTTTCTTTAAATTTTAGTCAATTTACATTTCAAGTCATGTAGCTCGGTCTATCAGCCTAGATTTTACTTTTATAAACGCTTGTAATCTTGACTCCATCATGAAATGATTACATTCTATTTCTCGTTTTAGCTTCCATTTCTCTTTCGTTTATGTTTTAGGCAAAATACACAAAGTTACACTAAATTTTAAGTCGTCGTTCACCCGAGGCACAAAAAAGAACTTAACCGAACTAGCGTCTCACTCGGTGCACAATCATTTGGTTAAAAAGCCAGATTTATGCGCAACTTTCACAATAATCAAACACAAACACTGTTTGTTAGTAGCCTCCAAGAGTGGCACGCCTATTCTCTTTTTCTCTCGAGACATCCTGTGGCATCGAGAGCGAAAACAACACTTGGGACAATTACGTGTTGAATCTTGTCGAGGCTCCATCCGAGTTTTAACACCAACAAATTGGCCAAGACAACGTGTCAGCCGCCTAGGCATATATATCTTGATTTCCCTTCCGATAAATTATAGCTTATAGACTATCACCTAATCCAAAAAAACAGAAAAAGGCATGTCTTGATTACTCAAAACTAGGAGCAAATTTTGCAGCATGAATTTCCAATGGCAATGGATTTATGATTCTGTCAAAATACTCAAAACTAGGAGCAAATTTTCACCTCTTATTTTGCCTCACTTGTGGTCCCAATGTGTTTAAGGTTGGAATTTGATTGGCGCCGCTAACTGCTGAGCCAAGTTGGGAACTGATGAGAAGACTGCTGGACACACAGGGTTTGCAGAGAGACTTAAATTTTTTCCCAACAGCAGCATCTTCCAATAACCAATGCATGCTGTGCTTTGTTTGTACTGGTAACCGGTCTTGTGGGAAATGCAAGTAGCTAGCAAATTTTTTTGTTAATTAAACTGCACATACATTTAACATAAATTGTTATAATAATGCAGTACTCGGTTTAGGGACATTGTAAGTTATCCTTGTGCTGCCAGCGCTGATCTTGACACAGAAACCTCAAGCTTCAGCAATTAAAACTCACATGCAACTGCATTACTTCTCCAGTATCAATTTTTTGTAATTCAAACTAACATTACAATAAATAAAAGGGAAAAAATGAAAATTTAATCATGTAAAGTTCTCATATCCTCATCGTTCATAAAGAACCATGTGACTCTGTTCATTTTTGTCCATTTGTTGTATAGTTGGATATCACTACTAGTAGTACTTGAGCCACAAAACACAATTCGTCACGCAATGATAAATTTCGTCGCTTAAACATTTGTGCAATGAAACATTCGTTGTGAACCCACGAACACAGTCGTGTTCAACTTTTCCGGTGAGGTACCAGCCAACGGGGAGACGATTGATGAAAGAGAAGGGAGAAGAAAGCGAGAAGCAGTGGATTAACTAAATGTGGAGAAGCAGTGGTGGCAGTTGTTGTTGAAGAAGGAGAGAGCGGTCGAAGAATGAGAGTGACAGCACACGCATGCCCACAACATTTTCGCCCAAATGAACCACAACCTGGGCAAACTGGGATTTAGTTTAGCAACTGAATTTGTGAAGATCTGCCTCACAACTGTGAGATTCAAATTATCATTTAAATTTTTAATTATGCTTGAAGAGGCCGGCCAACGAAATCACCACCATGTCCGAGCGATCAGAGGCCGCCGATCCCGTCTTGGAAAAGCTCAAATCCCTCAAAATCGTGAGTCTTCTTTCTGATTTCCAAATTTTCATCGATTAAAAAATGGAAAAAAAAAATGGAAAAAAAAAACTAGGGTTTGAAATTTGAATTGAATTCATCGGTTAAGTACTCTGAACATTTGATTGCAATATTTTCAAAATGTTTGATTGCAATCGACGCCTAATGTAGCAACAAAATAATTAACAATAAGTTAGAATGACTGATTTGACGATGTTGAGGCTTTTGATCATTGTTTTGAAGTTGCTTTTGCCTTTTGCATTGTTATAAATGGGTATAAAAGTCAAACACTTCAATTTGGTTAAGAACAACTATATGGTTTGTTTTCTTTTTCAATCATTAGGTACCAAAGCCTGCAATTTTCAACCTAATTCCAAACATTAATAGGAATGGCTTTGTAATGTAACCTCTGCATCTATTTTGATTTGGCACCACATACTGGTTCTGCCTGACCATTTTGGTGGACTGGTCACTGGTGTGGCAGAAGAACTAAAAAAACTCCAGAAAAATTTGAAACAAAGAAGATCCACATTGGCTTTGTAAAGATTACCTCAGGTGTGCTTCCGGGATAGTGAATGGAGCCAGAAATTAAAATTCTTTTATGTCCATTAATTATTATAGCTTTATGGTCATAACTCACAGAAGCTGAAGCTGCAGAAAAAATGCAGGAAAACAACAGCAGAATTTTTTTTACTATTGTTTCCTTTCTCAAATTTAGATAACAACAAAGCTTGGCTTCTGAAAATTTAGTAGCAGTTCCTTCTAAAAAACCAATCTACCTACTCCATAATTTGAAAAAAAATGAGGAAAGCTCTTTTCAAAAATGAACCCAGCAAAAAACAAAGATGGTAAAAAACTATCATTACATATTAATTAATTATCTAAACACAATTCTATTACATAATATTTACTAACAACTTTTTTTTTCCTTTTAATTTCACTTTAAACAAAGTGAACTAGGTGAAGAGAATAAAAAATACTTGATTGTTGAACAAAGTTTGGAACTCAATGTCATGAAAAACAGGTATACATCCTTAAACACCAACTATTCTCTGAACTTTTGAAACTTTCTCACTTCATTTCCTTTAACCATACTTCTTTATCACATCAATATTTCCTGTTCTTTCTTTTTTTCCCTCTACCAATATCATGTTATTATTTATACATAATTCTCTATTTGTGATTACAAATTTTTACATTGTTTAAGTGAGCAGAAAGGAATAACTTAAGTTTGTTAATTTGTGTTTTCCCTGATCTCATCCCTAAAGCCTGTTATATTCCTAAGCTCACTCTGTATGAACTTACTATTTCATACAAAATATGAACTGCACTTTCTGGGTTTTAGCCAAAAAATAGTTATTGCAGATTCTAATATTGAAAAAAAAAAAGGGAAATCTATAAAATCGAGTTCAAACAAATTTCAATACATGCTTAAGGGTTTTTACGTAATTCTGTTGAATACTCATTCAATCAGGCTTTTGTTTTAATGATAGGTTTCTGGGAGCAAAGGAGTCAGTGAGCTCCAAAAACTCATCAATGGCAGAAAGGTAAGTTTTTCACTCTCTACGAACTTACTATTTCATACAAAATATGAACTGCACTTTTTGGGTTCTAGCCAAAAAATAGTGATTGTTTATTCCCATATTGAAAAAAACATCTTTTTGAGAAAAAAAAAAGAGTATCAACTAATTTCAATACATGGTTAAGGGTAAGGGTTTTTATGTAATTATATTGAATGCTCATTCAATCAAGCTTTTGTTGTTATGATAGATTTCTGGAAGCAAAGGAGTCAGTCAGCTCCAAGAACAGTTTTTCAATAGCACTTGCTATATTTTTCAACTTCTGAGTTATAAAGTGGTTTTAACATTCAACCAGGCATACATCCACTTCCCTTTTATTTTCTTTTTGCTAAAAAATTAAATTGGAATTCGATTAGAAGTAGTGGGTGGATTTTATTTGCAGCAAAATCAAGCATTCATGATTGTAAAAATTCAGAATGAAATTAAGTTATCTTTGTATGATATTGTTGCTGATATTTAGCTTCTGTCTTTCCTAAAATATCAAAAAACATTAGAATGCAAAAGTTTTACATCTCCTTTATTACCATCAATAACTCTATATATAGCACCTAAACACTTTATAAAAGTTTAAATAACCTCTTCCTTCCATCTGCATTAATGAAACATGAACTGAAGAAGAAGAAAGAAGACTGACAGGCTATCCACTCTAATTACCAAATAACCTTTGTAAATATGTAAATATTTTTGGAAACTGCTATATGTAAATATTTTTGGAAACTGCTATATGTAAATATTTGAACAAAATCACTTCATATGTAAGTGAATTACCATGACTACATATGGTAAAACAACCGTCCTACCATTTTGATAATGTAAATATTTTTCAAGACAATGGTATGTAAATGTTTATGTCAAAAACTGCTTATCATGTAACTATATGTAAATATATATAAATATTTTAACGTGTTTAATCCCGCAACAACGCGTGGGCACTTAATTGTAGTGTTTCCTAGAAGCGAGATAAGCACTTCTCCAAAATTCACTAATAAGAAGTGTTTTATTAATTGTGGGTCACTAATACTTGGGTATCCTATATACTCACTAGTACTCACTAATACTTGTGGGTCACTAATACTTGGGTACTCACTAGTGAGTATCCTATATACTCACTTTCTGATTTGGCTCAATCAAAAGATGACATGTGTTCCTTACTTTTAAAAGCTCAAGAAAAGTTAAATAGCATATGTTTTATTTTTTAAAACAATAAAATATGTGTTAAAATATCATTGGACCAAATCATTAAAGTGAGTATATAGAGCACTCACTAGTGAGTACCTAAGTATTGTCCATTTCAAAATGCTTTTAGCAGTAATTTCAAATTATTAATTAAACACCACATTTTCGTACCAATTAATGCGTAGTTAATTTCTATCATAACAATTACTACTGACAAAGGAGAGGATATTAAACCAGATAAGCCCATATTACACATGAAACGAAAATTATTTGTGTCATATCCAAATCAAGGGGGTTTTCTAATTTTTTGGTTGAGAGTGATTTGCTCCAGATCGTTTCAGCCATTCAAAATCCAAAGTTGGATCATCCACTGATTGGTCAAGTTGTGGAGGACACGAAAGAGCTGTTGTCTTAGGTCATTGGAGTTCATCTTACCCACATTCCCCGTGTTGCCAACAAAGTGGTGCATCGCCTATTTATGCAGGAGTTGGTTGCACTTGGTTTCAAGAACTGAAAATATGACTTTAGCCCTTGAAATTTAATTTTCTCTATATAAAACTCGACATAAGTTTTTTACTCGAATATAACGCATTGACTAGACTCCACATAAGCAAATTCATATTAATTATGTTTGACTTTACACATTTAAAATTTTTTGGATGCCTAAAATACCCATATTTGAATGTTTGATGTACACAATTAATTCCAGGTAGTAAGGGAGAATTAATGACTTTCCAAAACAAAAAAAAGAAAAAAAATATTAATGTTACAAATTCATTGCCTTATATATAACAACAATAAAACATGCCTAATATATGTAATAATATATGCTTAATTAATGTCACGAAAATTATATTTTACATATAAATGTAGGTAAATTATTTTACACACACACATGTATAATAAAAAAAAAGCCTAGTATATGTAAAAATTCATGCAATATAATTTATCTACAAAATAAAGAAATGTTATTTGGTTCAAAATTAATTTACCTGTATTTTACATAAAAATATAGGTCAATTATTTGCATATAAAATAATAATAAATGCAAAATAATTTACCTACAAAAAAAGTAGGTAATTTACATAAAAAGTATAGGTAAATTATTTGCATACCATAAATTTATAATTGTGAAGTCAACTCTTGAAAGAATACAATTTTTCACTCCCACAAATAGTGCACCTACTATTTGAATTTTAAAATGTTAAATTGCTTCATTAACATAATTAGGGTATTGTGGCATAAGTTGTAAATAATTTGTAATAATAGGTTACTTATTTTCCACATGTCAACAAGTTTGAATTTTGGGTTTTATTTGAATGTTTAAAGATAGATGGGTTTAAGTTTGGAAAACAAGAGTTATAAGGGCCTATATCTAAAGAACCCTTTGAAGAACCTCTTGATTTAGTTAGGGTTGCGTTGTTTGAGGATTGTATTACGTAGTTCCATCCATGTTTGGAGTTGAGGAGAGGGGAAGGGGGGGACACTCTATCGAGAGTTTGGTTTTTTCTAATCGTTCTGAGCGAGACGGAAGTAGGCTAGCTACTTTTGTGGTTCAACGACCTTACTCCAGGGATCTTGGTTCTTTCCATCTGTGAGTTTGTGACACACGAAAAGAGAGTAAGACTATGAATGTAGTTTGACGACTATGCCTTGATGTGTAGTTTGTCTCACCTAATCCTTTACCCTATTATGGATGTGTTTTTCTCCAGCTTTTCTCTATTTGTATTGGAGCTGTTATTTTATCTAATAAATCAATATCGTTTTAGCTCAAAAAAAGTAGGGAAGTAAAATAAAAATTTTTCTGTCATGTCATTATTCTGAGTCAAATTTATACACATTCTTAGTTGTACACATTCTGCTTCTGCCTAAAAGAGGAGAAGGATTAAATAAAAAAATTAAAAATTAATTTACATCAATTAATTAGACCTTTCTCTTCTTATCATTCTTCTTATTGTTTGCCAAAGACCTCACCAAAATATGCTCGAAATCCTCTTCCTCACAAGGGATTTTAAGCGCACCTTCTTGCTCAAACCCATACTCCTCTGCCACTCTATCCATCAAAATCCTAAAATCCGGGGATGACAAACAGCTCATGGGGATGACAAACCTCCGAAGCTCGGGCCCCACGTAAACTGCCAAGAACCCTTTGGGAACTTGCATCACTGAAGCTTCCCCACGCCGGCTGTTGGATAATTCTCCGGCCAGCAATGACTCATCAGAGTTCTCACCGGATTCCAAGAGGCTTATCGTCATATTCTTCCCGGAAACAGTTCCTGATTTGTGGTTTAGTGGGGGCAACCACACCCACAGGCGGTGAATGTTCATGTGCTTGGGCCATGCAATGTGCCTTGCTATTTGTTGCTTCATATTGCACTGCTGAGGATGAATGATGACGATGATGAATTAGTTATGGCTTCGGATATTGGGTTGGGAAGTTGGAGAACTATGCGTGCAGCAGAAAAGGGTTTTATGATTTATAAGAAGAATTCATATTTATTTACAAACGAAGAGAAAACATGGTTTTTTTTTTCTTTCTTTTGAGTGTTTTCGCAGAGAAAAAGTTTCTTACAATGCAAGAAAGAACTCTTTCTCTGCGAAACACAAGTTTTGAATTGGAGAGGATCTGGTCATAATTGGTTTGCGAGTGTTCGTTAAGTTGGCTGTAATTTGGTGACATATAAAGAGGTATTCAGACCGTTAGAGACCAAATTTGTTGAGTGCTCCGCCATGCAATTCTCACAACCAACTCTATATTTGGCTTGTTTATGTGCTTATACTTGGCGGCCTTTATGTATTTGGTCAATTAATAGTTAATAGTTAAGGGGTTTGGCTTTTTTAGCATTGTTATGGTGTAATGATAAATCAATGAGACTCCACAAATTTTCTTTATACAATTATGTGTACCACACATTTACGAATCACGTACCTATTAACCACATCTTTTATAGTGATGAGATTATTGAGTTATACCACACATGAGAAGTGTGGTTAGGAACGTAATCTAATTGTGGAGTACAATTTCTCTATTATGATTTATGTGCCGATACTAAATTTTGTATCCAAAATTACAACATTTCACTAGCCTTTTATATATTTATTAGTAATCTCTTGCAAATAGAAGATTGCCCTAATAATTGGGGGCGTTCCTCGTAAAGCATTTCGAGTTTAAATCCTCCTCATTTTTTTAGTGTAAATTGAAGTGGTAATATTATTTGTATTAAAAAAATATATATTTAGTAAGCTTTTCCAATTAAATACTTAAAAAATAAAATTAAACCCAAAACTCAAAGGCTCAAAACCATGTCATTTTAGATGTAAACATAATATTACCACAGAAAATATAAGCACGTATTATTTGTAAAGTGATACTGATATATATGTTAGCATTACTTTTCTCTTTGGTCTTTCTTGAAAGAACTGAAAGTCACAGCTCGCCCGTCGTCCATGCATAATTCTTTTCGACTAGAAGCACATAGAATAATAAGTAGTCTCGTTCTCCTAGACCTTATGGTTTCAGAAAATTGTGGTCACTTATAGTTTTTGGCCTTGGAAAAATGGTGGTTTGAACATGAATTAGGCTCCCACTTAAATCGCAGCCACCTTTCGTCGCTTCATACGATGTCAAATTGGATTACAACGAATAATATTCAACTCACCACCACCACCAACTTTATCACTCGCTCCTCATCCAAAACCACTAATAGGCAGATATAACACAAAGTTTAGTTGTATAGTTGATTTTGGCAGCTCATGAAGAAGAATTCCCTCCTCCCATAGGTCTAATAAATTTGACCTCCCATCCCTATGCATATTTAATTTATTTGTTCACTATAACAATATTGACCCTAAAGATACAATTAAAATGGCACAGAGGGTGGAGATGTATGCTAAGCACCCAATGAGTACGGATTGGCCAAGTGCTCAATACAATGGGTATCGAATTCCATGAGGACTTGCATCCTTCATTGCTTAGTTGTGTCCTCATGAACATTATTTCTAGCTTTGCCCTTGATCAGTTACCGTTTGATCTTAATTCAACGATAAATGGTCATTTAACTTTTGATTTGTACTTTCTCCTCTACTGTTGAATTAAAATCGAACATGATGTAGTTAAACAAATGGCCGAGTGTACTGAAGACGAAATGGAATGAAAGAAGACAAAAGGACGCAATGAGAATTTGTAGATTTGACGTCTAAGCTCCGTTTTGGGCCTATGATATGTACCTTTCCAAAAAGAGTACAACGCCACGGTTCTAACTCATAGCTTTGATGTGATATACGATGAATTTTGGCCATCCGAGGTTGTTTAGGCTTCCAAAATTACATTTTAAATTTTGTAATAAAAATCAGACTTTTCGTTTGTCGTTTGATTAATGTCGTTTCATTCCCTAAGGCCCTTTAGCTTCTCCAGGGCATTGTGATTAAGTTATTTAAGCCATTGGCTCCCAATGTAAACTCCTCATTCAAAAATTATTCAAATAAATCTTTCGGTTATCAATCAAAATCTGGTGGACTCCAGAACATTATTCTTTAAGAGTTTACGTTGGTATCCCTTCTACACTCGTGCTGCGTCAGAACAGCCGATGATCAAAATTGCTTTGGACCATGAGTTTAGGAGAACAGCACTCGAATAATCAGATCCCATTCACATTGTCATTCTTAATACAGCCGTACGTACGTCAAAGTACTCTAATAAAACAGAGGCATTTACAGGTCACCACAGTACACTGTTTTTGGGCTGGACCAATTAACACATGCTTTAAACTTTTGTTTAACTTGAAGATAATTGAAAATACAACTTTGTGTATGTATTTAGCCAGGGTGTAAAAGATGGGAGAGATCGATCATAACAATAAGTGGGCAATTGGATCAGAGGGAATAAAACTTACCTAATTAAAAATTGAGGTTTTGACTTGTGAGTAGTTGTGACAGATATGAAATGCTAGCCTAACTTTAATCGTTCCAGATATATATATACTTGCTGTACTGTTAATGTTGTTAACTAGACTTCGGATACAACGATAGGCAATTATATCTCTGTAGTCGAAGATGCACTAGCAGTTCTAGAGCCATTTTAGTGCGTCCGTCTTTTTGAATTTGAGTTCGAATATCTCTTCCTTTAAATTAAAATTAATATCTTAGAATATCGTTTTGTCAAAAAATAAAAAAAATTTACCTTATGACATATGGATTGATTACTGATATGCATTATACCATAAAATGGAAACCCGGGCGTTATCCAATCATATTATCATAAGCTGATTCAGTAACTTTGTTCTATAACCATATATAGCACACAATAATTTTTCCTGGCTCATGAAGATTAATTTACATGGTCTGATATTTCCTGGCTCATGAAGATTAATTTACATGGTTATATAACCATATATAGCACACATTTTGGTCGTAGAATAATCCAACTTTCATGGAAATAAATCCATATGCATAAGTCCTATAATTTGGTGGTAAAATCCAACCTCCATGGAAATAAATCCGTATATGCATGCATGTAAACCGTACAGTTAATGCATGGTTAGCCCATTTGATTCCAGAATTTAATAGGATACGACTTATTTTGGTATTCAAGAGTTGTGCTTGTAAATGCATGCTAAGCTGTTGTCACCCTATACTCGATTCAAAACTTTAATGTATATGATATGTGCATGGTTATTCCATCAAGCCGCAATTGGAAACCTTATAAATACACCTCTTCTCACATTCCTGAGATTCACAACATATATATCATGACATATGTTAATAATATTAGTGGTATTACAATCCCACCATTTTCATCATCGATCTCCATCTATCATCTCCTAATGGCAACCACAAGGGTCAAAACAATCATGCCGGCCATCCAACTCAAACAAGTAATGAAGCTTTGGAAGGCAATAAGTCTCAATGGCAAATCTTCTCTTGCTCCCTCGGGTTTTCTTCCTGTTTACATTGGATGGGATCGAACACGGTTCCTGATCCCCACCCGCTACCTCAACTTCCCGATTTTCGTGGCTCTTCTTCGCAAGTCCGGACAGGAATTCGGGTTCAAGGCCAGTGGAGGCATAGTTTTGCCGTGTGATGTTGAGTTCTTCAAAGAGGTCTTGAACTTGCTTCGAAAAGATGAGAAAAGGTATGGCAGCCTACAGCTGCCTGAGTTCTTGAAGATGATTTCTGAGGTTCGTAATTTTGATTATTCCTCTAATATGTGCAACAAGGAAGATAGCAATAGTTGTGATCATCGTCAGGGATACTTTAGACCTTTACTGCAAAAAGCTATAGCCTGATTGTTGCATGGATATATATTTTCTTTAATCATGGTGGGTGGAAAATTGTAGTTATCATTCAATCTTTCTTTCATTTCTATAAATAATAATTTGGGCTATCTAATTTCTAGCTTTGAGATTCTAATTTCAATTTTAACTGTATTTGTATGGACGAGCATTATTGTCTTATGTTGTACTTTGAATTCAAAAATATTATTTAATTGACATTCTTAAATTTAAATATTATTTACCAATTATTACAAATTAGATAATCATAAAATGAGTTTTTAGAATAAATTTCTAAAACAGTGCATACTATTCATGTCCTCGTACTGAATCAGGTTCGTTGACACTCTCCGGATCAATTGGCTGGTCCTTGCTTTGTTGTTTGTTTTGCTCCTTGTTCTTTTTCACAATCTCTTCTAGGCCATTTTTCCAACTGTTATCGTGATTGAGTATCATTGCAATGTTTGCTCTCCATTGATTCACATCTTTCTTCTTGAGTTTTCCAATTCCATTCGCCAGGTGGTTCGCATAGTAAACTATAAAAATTTCGCAGTCAAGTCTGTACAATAAAATTTGAAAATTAATATATTATTATTCAAGTTTGTTTTTTGAAACAGAATTCATTTACACTTACAATCCCAATTCTTGCTGTGGGCAGTCAAAATCTTCTTCAACTGGAACTTGAATTTTGTTGTCACCTGTTGATGTTTTGTACCATTCTTCAATGACGTTGCACTGCAACAAAAAAATTAAATAAATGAACAAAATAAAAATATAATAATTGTACGTGGATAAGTGTGTAGTTTACCTAGTTTTTGTACTTACAATCGACAGTGCATCCTCAAAGCATTCATCGTCAGGATCCTCTTGGCTGGTCTTAGTGAATCATAGTGTCTGAGTTTTGTGGTTTCGGTATCAAGAACAAGTAGGATTAAATGGAAGTAGTCATGGATCGTAATCAAACATTTTCCCAACACTTCCAATCACTAGTAGAAAAAATGGCTTGGGCGACAAAATTTTGGGCGACGAAGAGAAATTCGTGGCCCAAAAGAACTTTGGGCGACGAAAAAACCATATCGTCGCCTTTATTTTGTTTAGGCGACCAAACATTAGGCCACGAATTTTTTTGTCGCCTAAAGGACCTTAAGGCGACAAAACTTAAGGCGACGAATTTTTTTCGTCGCCCTTCAAAAGTTTAGGCGACGAATAGTTCCTTTCGTCGCCCAAAAGATGGAAAACTGGCGCCAAATAACATTTTTGGCGCTAAATTTTTGGGCGACGAATAAAATTCGTCGCCTTAAACACTTTGAGCGACGAAGATTTTGTGGCCCAAACTTTAGACTATAGGCGACGAATTTTGTTATTTAGGCGACGAATAATTTCGTCGCCCAAAACCTACTAGAATCATTTTCTACCCGAGAGGCAGTTTTTGCAGAAAAAATCTGCAAACTCTTTTTCTACCCGAGACCAGTTTTCCAAATTTCTCTCCCTCTCTCACTCATCTCTCTCTTTCTCTCCCTATCTCACTCATCTCCCTCACCACCTCACTCTCTCCCCAAGCTAGGATTTTGCTCCTCCTCCTCCTCCTCCTCCACCACCACCATTTACTATCCTCATCCTCCTCATCCTCCTTCTCCTCCTCCTCCTCCTCCTCCTTTTCCTCCACCACCACCGGAAATCGTTAACGGTAATTTTTAGTTTTGAAAATTTTATTATTATTTATGAATTGTAATTAACATAAATTAATTAATTTTGTATAGGTTTGTTGCATAGGAGTTTTGGAGGAGCACCAATTTGAAGGTATTTTCTTAATTATTTTATGTTGTTGAAATACGAATTTATTTTATATGGTTGTCTATGCAAATGATTTGTATGTGTTGAATAATTTTATGTTGTATTGTAAGTACAAAGTTAATTAATGGTAATTAACTTTGTATGAATTTATTTTGTGTTGTACGTACGAAGTTAATAGTAATTAACTTCGTATCTATTTTTTTAACAAAACCTTAGTTTCCCGTTTGAGAATTAATTGGATTCGTGCATGGATGCGAAAGCGTGACTGCGATCCAATTGATTCTTGAATTGTCCCATTTTTGGACAGTTTGGGAGTGCACATTTGTGTGTCGTAGTTTGCGGTTCACGGATTAGGTTTCGATTGTGGGTTTTTGGTAACATCTTCTTACGTTCTTCAAGTGCATAGTAGATATTTTATATCTACGTCGTGCACTTGGAGAACTGTAGGGAGATGCTGCCAAAATTTGCCCATGTCGAAATCTAATCTTGGTGGATCCGTAAACTACGGCACACAAATGTGCACTTCTGAATGGGATAGGGCCTTTACCGGAGTCATAAGGTGACGAGACATAGTTGAAGTTATTCTAATGCTCTCTATCTCTCTCTCTCTCTTTGTAATGTGGTAACAGGAAAAATGGACAGGCAGTGGATATATAATCCGAACAGATGTGATGCTGAATATTTGGAAGGAGTAGATAATTTTATTGAATTTGCAACGAGACACAACCGGGGACATTCTCATATCAAGTGTCCGTGCAGATCATGTAATAATCATATGTGGGAGACCCCTAACCATGTTCGCCATCATTTGGTAAGAAATGGGATGACGCATACCTATACCATATGGAATCATCACGGGGAACCATTACAGCAAGCTTCGTCTTCGTACCAGTCAGGAGCGGAGAGTGGTGAAAGAAATTTATCTGGTAATGACCAAGTCATGGGTATTATAAATGACTGTTATCCGTACGCCTCGATCAATGACGATGAGGAAGTGGGGGATGATGTGCCTCCCGCGATGGACAAGGAAGCATTTGATAAGTATGAAAGGTTATTGAAAAATGCCAAGCAAGAAGTATACCCGGGTTGCGAAGAATATTCGGTTCTTACGGCGATTGTGGAGTTTATGCAAGGCAAGATGAAGTTCCGTATGTCAAACCGGTGTTATGACTACTTTATTGGTATTTTTGCCAGGATGCTTCCAAAACATAATTGTTTGCCTAAAGATTATAAAAGTGCTCAGAAGGTGCTGAATGGTCTCGGCTTAGGGTATGAAAAAATCCATGCATGTGTAAATAATTGTATATTGTTCTATAAGGAAAATAAAGATTTGGATAAATGCCCTATTTGTGACGAGCCGAGATATAAAATCACACCTAAAAAAAGAAAGACGAAGATTCCAAAAAAAGTGTTGCGTTATCTTCCATTAACTCCTAGGTTGCAATGCTTGTACATGTCGATGCACACTGCAACCGACATGAGATGGCATAAGGAAGAAAGGGTTAATGATGATGTTATGAGGCATCCTGCAGATGGCCAGGCATGGAAAGACTTTGATCGGATGTACCCTGAATTTGCAGCAGACCCACGTAATGTCAGACTGGGACTTGCCACCGACGGATTTAATCCGTTCGGAGTTCTAAACCAAACCCACAGCACTTGGCTGATCGTCGTAGTTCCTTATAATTTGCCGCCTTGGAAATGCATGAAAAAGGAATTTACGATGATGAGTCTGTTAATCACAGAAGATCCAGGAAAGTCCATTAACGTCTATTTGCGCCCGTTGGTTGATGAGTTAAAGAATTTATATGGGAAAACGGTGTGCGTACATTTGATAAGTCCACCGGAAAGATGTTCACGTTGCGAGCAGCAGTGATGTGGACGATACATGATTTTCCTGCTTATGCAATGATTTCCGGTTGGAGTACGAAAGGTTATATGGCATGCCCAGTTTGCAAGGAAGACGTCACCTCCGATTGGCACGCTGGAAAGGTTTGTTATATGGGTCATCGTAAATGGTTGTCGTGGGATCACGAGTGGCGTATGAACGATACATCTTTCGACGGCAAAACAGAGACCCGTCTCAGACCCAGAGAATCTTCGGGAGATGATATTATGGCTAAGTTGAACAGTTTAGAATTCGGTCCATCTGGCAAAAGTGTTACTGGGCCCAGACCATCTTCGCATCATAACTGGACGCATAAGAGTATTTTGTTTGAACTCCCATACTGGTCCAAGTTAAAGCTGAGACACAATTTGGACGTGATGCATATTGAGAAAAATGTCTGTGATACATTGGTGGGGACAATTCTAGACATTGAGGGTAAATCAAAGGACACGATAAAAGCTCGTCTGGATTTGGAACGAATGGGCATAAGGCGCCCCTTGTGGATGAAGAAAGTTGGCAGTGTACTCAGAAAGCCTCATCCGTTTTTCACTGTGAAACCTGAGGGGAAGAAACAATTTTTCAAGTTTCTTTCTTCCGTACAATTTCCAGATGGGTATGCTTCAAATATCTCGCGGTGCGTGAACGTGGAGACAAATCGATTTTCGGGATTAAAGAGCCATGATTGTCATGTGCTAATCCAGCGCCTTCTCCCAGTTGGTATTCGAAGTCTGTTGCCTTCTGATGTGGTTAACCCGATAGTGAAGTTGTCCAGATTTTTCGCCCAGTTGACTGCAAGGTCGTTGCGTGTGTCAGATGTAAAAAAGTGCGGAGATGAAATTGTACACATCCTTTGCAAGTTCGAGCAGATTTTTCCGCCAGCTTTTTTTACTAGTATGATTCACGTGATGATACATTTGGCGGATGAGGCGTTGCTTGGTGGACCAGTCAACTATCGGTGGATGTATCCAATAGAAAGGTAACGTCGACCCATGGCCTTTGTATGATTCTTCATCATTTTATACTTGTTTATTAATTTCAAAAGCCGGTTTTCGATTTTGCAGGCTTCTTGGGGAGTTTAAAAAATTTGTGCGCAACAGGGCCAAGCCGGAAGGATCGATTGTGGAGGCATGGATCGCATATGAGTCTCTCACTTTTTGCGCAATGTATCTAACTGATGTTGAGACGACTTTCAATCGGCCCCAACGCAATAACGACGGTGGTGTTAGGAAAGAAAAACTTTCGGTGTTTGCACAAACTGCACGTCCGTTTGGCTCGTCACCAAGAGGCGAATCATTTTCTGAAAAGGACATGGAGGTAGCGCATTGGTTCGTACTCAACAATTGTGACGAGATTGGCCCGCTTCTGGATGAGCATGAACATTTGATAAGCAGTTCATATCCTTCAAATTTACATGCCGAGAAACACCGTGCATTGTTTCCTCGTTGGTTGCGCGAACATGTAAGTTTTGTACTTTTTGGTTTCTTCACATTTTAGGTTTTTCGTCATTGTCTTCATATGATCTTGAACTAACAAGATTAGAATTTTTTGTACTCTTTGAACTAGGTGTTGAAACTGAAGGAAGAGAATTCGCCGTCATACACCGAAGAATTATATAACTTGGCGGTCGGACCGTTTCGCGCTGAATTGTACTCAGGGTGTCATGTGAACGGCGTTAAGTTTGTGGATGGTTAGCGTGATGACAAGTTGTTAACTCAAAATAGTGGGGTCTTCGTCCCGGGCGGTGGCGACAGTGCCGATATTGAGTTTTATGGCAAACTAACAAGTGTTGTACAAGTGCTTTACAAAGACCGATGCCAAGTGATTTTGTTTAAGTGTCATTGGTTTGATACAAATCCAAACACGAACGAGAGTGTTAAGCGAGACGAAGGGTTAGTATCAGTGAACACTAACACACGTTGGTACGATGAAGACCCTTACATTTTAGCAACTATGGCGAAACAAGTCTTCTATCTTGATGACCCGAAGGCGGGGGATGGTTGGAAAGTTGTGCAAAAAATTCATCACAGAAACATATATGATATTCCTGACGGAGATAATAATGAAGACGAAAGCGGACCTGACCAACAACTATCATCGGAGATAGATTGTGTTTTGGCAACACCGGTGGATAGAAATGTAATCCAAGAACCGCTTGAGGTAGCTGGAATGCCTGAAATCGAAATACCGATTGATTCCATTACAATTGACCTCGGTGATCTGAGACGCTACAATCCCTCTGACCCCGCATGGACCGAGGACAGTGATGGTGAGGAATCATATGCAAGCAGCGAATCTGAACTACCAAGCGAAAATGATGAAAGTGACGACGATGATGTGTATTGTATTTCTGATTCAGACTAGCAAGGTTCGGATGTGCTGAAATTATATTTCAATAAACATTGAAACATACAGTACGTGAACTTGTAATTTGTAACGTTGTCAAATTATTAAAAATATACATTGAAACATAAATTATACGTTGTCAAATTATTAAGAATAGACATTGAAACATAAATTATACCTTCATTTACCAAGGAAAAAAAAATATTGCAAATGTATTCAGGCGACAAATATATTTCGTACTAAAGATACTCCGGGCGACGTAAGGCTTATTCGTGGCTCAGTAGCTTTGGGCGACGAATAACCGCTCGTGGCCCAAAGTATCTTTGGGCGACGAAGACTTATTCGTGGCCTTAAAGTGTCTGGGCGACGGCTGGGCCATTCGTGGTCTGTGGAAATACGATTTAATAACCGTTCGTGGCTCAAAGTTTTCGAGCGACGAACAAAATGTTGGTCGCCCAAAGAAACTTTGGGCCACGAACGGTTATTCGTGGCCCAAAGCTACTTTGGGCCACGAATAAGCCTTCGTCGCCCAGATGCAAAACATAATTACCTCATTTCTATACAAATGAAAACATTTTATGAAATATATCTTAGGCGACGAACTTCTATTCGTCGCCCAAATTGTCTTAAGGCGACGAATAAGGCTTCGTCGCCCAATTATTCGTCGCCCAAAGTAAATTATTCGTCGCCCAAAAGGTTAATAATATTATTTTTTAGAACTGTCTATTGATCAGGTTTTGGGCGACGAATGAGTGTTTGTCGCCTTAACCTATTTTTTAATTTACACTAAAAAATCTCTTAATAAAGTAAATGATAAGGGGGAAAATTTTGTAAAAAATATACAAACGCTCGTACCGAGAAGGCCTACAACTTTCGTTTACGTGTCATCTCCAAAATCGAACACTAGAAACGATGAAGCCTATATTGCAAATTTAACCGTCGATTAACGTTTACGTTTACGCTCGGTTATTATATATGTAATTTGTTTTTTCATGCCGGTTCTTTTTCGAAAACATGATCTTTTACTAAATCTAATAAGATGAACGGTTCAGATCGTTTATATTATGTCCCCATCTTTATATTGTAGTCAAATTTGTATAAGACGTTATATAGTTTATAGAAACTATATAACATCATCACACTTTTCAATAAAATGTTAATATGGGGCCATTCTATGAACGATCGGAACCGTTCATCTTTCTACATTCAGTAAAAGATCATGTTTTCAAAAAAGAATCGGGATGAAAAAAAAAACTATGGACATAAAAACGTTGTGTAAACATAAACGTTGATCGACGGTTAAAAAAGAATATAGGCTTCATGGTTTCATATGTTCATCTTTTGGAGATGACACCTTAACGGAAGTTGTACACCTTTTCGTTACGAGCGTTTTTGTATTTTTTATAGATTTTTCCCACCTCTCAATTACTTATTATGATTTTTCCCACTATAAGTTAATTTTTTGTACTACTGTTAATTTGTAAACACACTTACATCTTTATTTTTTTAAATCTGAACCGTTAAATATGTAGAAATTTTCTTCAAGATCATTCTGTACAAACATTACTTCAATACGAAATGAATAAGTCATTATTTAGGAGATCAGAAGAACAACGGTGGATGATAAATTTCTTATCTTTAGGCGACCAAAAACAGATTCGTCGCCTCAATTGGTTTTGAGCGACGAATTATTCGTCGCCTAAACCTTGAAATTGGCTCCACCGCCAAAATTTTGGCTGATTTTGAATATTTTTAGGGTTGGGGCGACGAGACTGGTTCGTCGCCCAAAGGCCTCTGGTTTAATTGCACCCCGTGTTGTTTCTTTTTTGTTTCTTCTTCTTTCTTCCTCCCTCCATCTGCAGATCCAATTGAATTCACCCACACCCACAGCTCAGACACAGACGTGCAAACCTCAGCCGCCACCCAGCCACGAGCTCTTCTTCCTTCGTCCTCCATTTGTCGAACCTCAGACCCAGCAACGAGCTCGGTCTCACTCTGTCGAACCTCAGACCCAGTCACGAGCTCGTCTTCCTGCTTCCCTTACCCTCGCCCAAGGTAGGTTTCAAACTTTGAATTATTCTTCTTGATTTTGTACGGTTTGTTAGGAATTTGATTTGGGATTTGGAATTGAAATTGAAGCTTTAAGTGAAATGCTAAAGTGATAGATGTGGATTTGGGATTTTTAGGAATTGGAAAAGTGGATTTGGGATTTGGATTTGAAATTGAATATTTAATTGCACTGATAAAGTGATATTTACTCCTTCATATTTGCTTGATCATCCCCATCTCTCATCTCTCCCTCCCTCGCCCTCTCTCTGTACAGAAATAGATTTTTATTGTTTGTTGTTCATGTTTGTAGGAGCCGTGTACTGTATAATTGTATATCCCTTGTGCTTTAGTTTATATGTATGCTTGCCGCTTGGTATATCATTTGGGTGATTATTTGTGTGCCGTGCTGGTGATTATAAAGTGTGCCGTGCTGGTTAAATGGCTAGACAAAAATCTGATCTAAACAATTAGACAAAACATAGGCAATGCCTTAGACAGACAAAAGCCAGTATTTGTGACTGATAATGCAAGTTCGATACATGTTGAGCAGTTCCCATAAAAGCCAGGAAGATAATAAATCTACTTACTTTCCCATCATCTGTAACATCAGCTCCAAACAAGTATTTAGGATTTTCAGAATCCTTCCAGCATAATACATCTTCTGATTGATCTGTACCCACAAAATGATAGTATAACTCATGATAAAGATTTGTGTTGGTCTCTGTCCCAGCATCAATATCTTCTCCTTCTCTACACAATAAATCAGCAGGCTAAGTATTTAATTTCATTATTTTACATAGCTTTTGCAATCGAGGAAATCTCAAGATAAATCTAAGATAGCTATCCACTGCCCTAATAGTAATCTCAGAAAATTCCAATTTTCTAGTCTCTGTAACATCATATCTACATTGCTATACTCACAACCCAAACTTAAGCACAGCAGAGCCTTGCAATAGCCATTTAACCATCTATAGATCTTCCCCAAATAAGTCGAGCAACAATGTATACACCAAGACATTGTTAGATGCAGCTGAAAGTTAAAAGTCGAGAAGAAACATATTGAATAGAAAGGACGGATTATAAAATGGATATTGAACCAATAAAACTTCTCAAGCAAGAAGACTAAAATACATGAATATTTGTTGAGATGTGTATATGTTTTGCTAATTACCAAGTGATTACCAGGTTTAGTATACTTAAAAAGTACAGAACCCATGACTCTTGCCACTTATGGATAAGTCATATATATTTGATCACAACTGTTTTTTTGCCAGACGTGTGGCAAAATAATTTTTTTGACAACTCAAATCTTAGCTTTTGATTTGATCCAATGGTTGTACAATTAAAAAGTCTATACCATCTAAATGGTTGGTATGTAGTCTGAAAAGAGATAAAAAGAGTTTTATTTAACTATTTTATTCACTCCTGACCCAGACTTTCTCTCCTATCCAACTGCCCAGAATACCAAAAGTTGTGTGTCTCTCTCTCTTCAAAGAACCACACCAAAAAACTCAGTGCTCTGCCCTTATCTTTTCCCGCAAAAGACCCTAACCTTTATAATTACCATCAACCTCTAAAATTTGGTTCAAATAATTTTTTCATTCACCTAAACTCTGGCTTTTTTTTGTTTGTACTTGGAGATTGTACAATTATGGCAAATATTCTTCTTCCATTCTAATGTATAAAAAAAGAAATTAATAGAAGAACATGAGCACTCAAATTGAGCACTCAACTTTTCGAACTCTTCGGTTTTCAATGGGACTAGTGAGAGTGCTTGCATTTTGCTGCATTTTCTTCTGCATTTTCTAGATTTTCTTCTGCATTTTATATAGATTTTCTTCTGCATTTTCTTCAATTTCTGTATTTTTTATATTTTTTATAGATTTTCTTCTGCATTTTATTTGTTACGAGCGTTTTTGTATTTTTTATAGATTTTCTTCTACATTTTCTTCAATTTCTGCAATTTGATGAAGCTGTGTTGTCTGTAATGTGTTGATGAAGCTGCATTTTCTTCAATTTCTTCAATATTCAGATTTATGGATATGCACAGTAATGTGTTGTACCGTGCTCCATCTGAAATTAGGGTTAGTTTAAAATTTTTGATATGCACAGATTTCTGGATATGCACAGTAATGTTTCGATTAATTACCGTGTTTTGGAAATATATCGAACCGCATTTGGTTTCGTTGAAAGGCTTTATCTTTAGGATTTTGTGTATGTGTATGGGCTAATATTTATATAATGTCTTGGTCGTAGGCAATTGTAGTCCTCGGGTTTCCTATGGTTAATTAGACTCACCGTAAATAGTGTGGTATATAATCTGTCTAATTGCGTTACTCGGTGGAAATCATATTGTTTTGTTGGTTCTTTTTTAAGACGTTGATAGGAGAGGAATGATTGTGTATTACCAGATTTCTTTGGGTTCCTGCTGTTCATTGTTTGCTTAAACTTGCTGATTAACGTTTACGTTTACGCTCGGTTACTAAAGTTGAAATGTATTTTGTAAGATTTCTGGCCTGAGACTTAGGGTTTAGCTAGGGACTTAATAGAACTTTTGCTTGTTATCCATCGATCGATTACTCCTACAATAATGATTAATTTTGAGCTGAAACTTAAGCCTCATCTTTGTGATGATAAAGAATTTAAGTAGTACTGGAAAACTAACAAATGCAGTTTTTGAAATTGGACCACAACTGAAATTACATACATCAGGGGGATAATGTTTGCTTAGACTTGTACTGTAAAAGAAAAACTTACATCTCCAGATTGTGAATTTGAGCCGTACATTCAGAAAATTAAGAATAAACCTAATATCCGTGGTCCATATTGGGTCAATATTATAAGCATTACATATTTTCATACAATCTGGTAAGAAATTGAGTTTCCCCATATATGAACATAAGTTTTCTTCAATTCAAGCAGACAAATATAAAGAAATTAATTAGTCCCAAATAAATCCGGAGTGCAGGTATATATATATATACACTCTACCCTCACCATTTTACATTATAAAACAAGCATTTGGATTTTCATCGCTAAACGTTTGTGGAGCATAAACATAGTGAATGAAATATGGAGTATTGCTCTCTTTTGTTTTAACCTCCACTACCTTTGCCTCTTCCTTAAGTTCTATAACCTTGGTAATTGATTCAGTAGATTTCTCAGTGACTACCAGTCAGTTTCTATTTTGGTTGGGCATTGTAGAATTTAAATATCAAGTGCATAGTTTGAATATTCATAACAGCAGGTTCTGTTGTATTTGATAGAAGTTGTATTGTAAGTACATAGATGTTTAACAATTTATTTAATATGCATATGTCATTTTATTTAACAATTTGTAACATGTTCGATTTACAGATGTCGGGTTTGATTTCTACACGCCGCCGCTCTAGTCCTAGTGCAGCTCCTTCACAGTCGGCCGCTCAGAATGTCTCCGAGGCGCCTGCCTCGTCCACTGGCTCGGTGACGTTTCCTGTAGTGAGTGCACGTCGGGCTCACCGGCGACAACGTCCCGAGGACCTTCAGGCACCCGAGACTTCCACAATCGACGGCGAGGGCTCGCGGACAGGTAATATACCCATACCTCTAATCTTTTTCATTTTTGTTCGCTTGTTTAATACAGCCTAGATCAATTTTTCAATGGATGTTCAAACATTTGGTACGATTGTCAATTTTGTTGCAATATGTTTAAGGATATGTTGGAATATGTTAGAATTTAAGAATATTTTGGAATATGCTAGAATTGTTGGATATGTTGGAATTGTTGGATATGTTGGAATTGTGTGGATGTGGATATGTTGGAATTGTGTTGGATATGTTGGAATTGTGTTTGATATGTTGGAATTGTTGGATATGTTGAATATGCTAGAATTGTCGAATATGCTAGAATTGTCAAATATGTTGGAATATGTTGGAATATGTTGGATATGTTGGATATGTTGGATATGTTGGAATTGTGTGGATGTGGATATGTTAGATTTATTGTTTGCAGGTTATGGGAAATGTTAGACTTTTAGGGGAGGTTCTGTCGAATTTTCTGTGGAGTTTTAAGATGCCGTTTTAACCTTGACTTTCTTATTTGTTTTGTCAGGGAAGAAAAATACCCGGGGCCCTTGCAGACAATTGAAGTCTACGGGGATCACACGGGCGAGTAACGAAAAGATCACCGTCACCTTTTCTGAGGAAAAGAATGGTTCGGACACATCTGACCAGCACAGCCTCCTGGTTAAGGACATAGGGGCGATATTGCGTGCCCATTGCCCTATGCAATGGAAATCATGGCAATTTGTCCCAGATGAAACGAAGGCGGCGATGTGGCACGAGCTGTCGGTGAGTGTATTCCATACATTGTACTACTTTGTTTAATTAAGTCCAATATTTTGTATATTTTAATAATATTGTTCTATATTTGCAGGTCAACTTTAACACTACGAACCTTGATGCCAAACGAGTGAACTACATAGACGGCCTCTTCAAAGAGCGGTACAAAGAGTGGAAGGCCGACCTCCACAAAGTTTTCAAGTTGTATTCGGACCCACAGGTTGCTTTAGCCCGAGGATGCCCTGCGGAGTTGACGGAGCGGCCTGAAGATTGGGAGTGGTTATGTAACCACTTTCAAGACCCTGCTTTTTTGGTAAGTTTACACATATTTTATTATTTAACTCAACAATTAATATATGCACTAACAAATATATATTATTTAACTCAACTTTTTTGGTTCAACAGATCCGTTCTCGAGCCAATGGGATAAATAGGTCGAAAAAGGTACTTCATCACCACTCTGGTTCGATGCCCTTTGCCTATAGACTGGCTGAACACCGACAGGTAAAACTTTACATGTTTTTATTTTTAATATAAATTAATATTTCTGAATTTTAAATTTTAACTTTTTTTTTTATTTTTTAGCAAGGTGCGAAGTTTCCGGAGATTGACATGTTCCAGGAAGTTTATGTCCGCCCCGGTGATGAGACGGCTCAGCAGCTCTATGTAAGTTTCTTTAATTACTTGTTAATTTTCTTTTATAATTATTATAAACAATAATATATAATTTCTTATTACAGGCCACTATGGTGGAGAAGAGCAATGCTCATCTCGAAGAAGTGGCATCGCAGCTTCCCCCCGACATCCCTATGGAGGATGTCACTCCAACTGAGGATGCTGGTCTTCGTATACTAACGGAGACGCTAGACCAGACCCTTGGTCCTAGGCGAGGTAGGGTTTACCGGGGGATGGGGAAAGCGCGACTCCGAGAGAAGGAGAAGGGTGCCTCATCTTCTAACAACAATTCAGAAGAGGTCACCACATTGAAGGCAAAAGTCTCAGACCTGGAGCAGAAGCTAGAGGCTCAGGCAACAGTATTAGAGGCTCAGGCAACCCTATTAGAGGCTCAGTCAACCCAACTGCAAACTCAGTCAACCCAATTCGCGTCTCAGATGAGCCAAGTCTTAAACGCCCTCCAATTGTCCGGCATTCCACTCAATACGCCATCATCTGATTCGCAGCCCCCTCAGTAGCTAGTTATTTCGTTTTAAGATTTTAATTTGTTTTTATTATTAAATATTGTGTACGTACATTTCTTTATATAAAGAAATGTTTTTTTTTTTTAATTTTTACATTGTTCATTATATTGTATTGTCTTTTAAATACCAATTAATGAAACACAAATCAAAAAATTAAAAAAAAAAATTAATCAATAAAATAAATAAATAAATAAATAACATAACATAAAATAAAATAAAATAAATAAATATTTTGGGCTACGAATAGCCGTCGTCGCCCAAAGCTACTTTGGGCCACGAATCTCCGTCGTCGCCCAAAGCTACTTTGGGCCACGAATCCCCCATCGTCGCCCAAAAATACTTTGGGCCACGAATCACCGTCGTCGCCCAAAGCTACTTTGGGCCACGAATCACCGTTGTCGCCCAAAGCTACTTTGGGCCACGAACCACCGTCGTCGCCCAAAGCTACTTTGGGCCACGACTCACCGTCGTCGCCCAAAGCTACTTTGGGCCACGAATCACCGTCGTCGCCCAAAAGCTACTTTGGGCGACGAACGTATATCCTTCGTCGCCCATATGTTTGGTCGACGGACTTTGAGCGACGAATATTGGGCGACGAATTATTGGTCGCCCAAAATTTTAGGCGACGAAATATGACTTTGGGCGACGAAATTGTTTTTGTCGCCCAAGTGCCTTTTTGTACTAGTGAATGTTCTTGTCCAAAAGATCTTTGAATTGCTTTTGACGAAACTGTTTCAGTTTCCAATTCTTTTCATGTAGGTATTGTTGTTAGAATTACAGTTCCTAAATAAATTAGCTTTTTAGCTAATGAGGAATAATTGTATGAATACTTTAGAACATATATGAACAAAAAATTATTAAAGATTCTATTTTGAAAGATGGCCATTTATGTACAAAAGGGGTAACTAAGCTAGTCACTGTTTATGTACCAATTATCACTGTTTATGCACAAAAAACTCACTGTTTTATCACAAAAGATCATTGTTTATGCACAAAAACCTCATTGTTTTAAACTTATTTTAATAAAACTATTAAAGCCATTCATTTAAAAGCAAACTTTTTAAATTTGAAACTTATTTACGAAAAGTGAGATCACTTACAAAGATACATGTTGGCACATAAATGTTCCTTTTTAGTTTTGGTTGCTTGTCCTATTCTCTGCTGATGATGTAGAACATTGCATCTACAATGGTGCATGATATCTCTACATCTGTCAAGAGATTTGTCATATCTTGTTTTAGGACAAAGAGTTTGGTGATGGATTTCTCATCTTGAAGTGCTATCCTAACAACAATCCCTATGTCGGAAAAATGTTAACCATTTTAGAAACTGTTTGTAATAAAATTTAAATGTAACAAATGAAAAATGTTTTGATATCTTACAATTTTGTTTGCTTGTAGTATTTTTGAAATGTGTATTGATCTTCTTCACTTTTTTTTCCTTCTCTCCTTTGCTTGCTGTTTTTTTAGCTACTTGTGGCTGTTTTTTCTCTTTGGTTGCCATTGTTTTTCCCAGAACAAGTTGGATTGCGGGAATTTTTGCACTGTCGCTCACTTCCAATTTCTCTTTTGCTCTCCTTTTTTGTGCAGACCATGTGTTGTAATTGAAAGTCCTTGTCCTTATTTTCCTTTCTATCATCCTTTCCCCTTATTTTTCTAACCATGCTTCTTGTTAGTATTTGCGGATTGTGGACTTTAGCTGCCTGTGTTCTTTTCGTTTATGGAGTTTTCATCTTCTTATCCTCATATGTTTATGTTTTGTTTGAGTCATCCTCTTCGACAATCTTCTCCTCTTCAACATTTTCCACCTCAATAGCTAAGCTTTTTTCATTCTTCTCCTCTTCTTTCTGATTTTTTTTTGTTTCCATGTGCTCCTCAGATTCATCTCTATGCAGTTCAGATTGATTTTTTTTTGCTCATCACTTTCATTTTTTTCATTTTCAGCTGTTTGAACTTCAATTTCTTCTTTTTCAACAGCATCTTCCTTTTGAGATTCCTCTTTTCCATCATTCGTATCATTCGCACACAGAGTTGCATTCTCAACATTCTTGTCTTAGTTATCCTCTTCAATAATCTTGTCCTCTTGTTCAGTTCCGTTCTTTTACTGTATAACTCTTTTCACATTGCTTTTTAGATTCACATTCCTTTTTAGTCCCCTTTTCTGTCCTCTCCTCAGATTGATTCTCAGTTGTCTTCTCTGATTGCTCATCTTTTTGAGTTGGAACTGTTTGAATTTTGAATTCTTCTTTTTCAGCTCTGTCTTCCTTTTGAGATTCCTCTTTTCCATGATTCGTATCATGCACACGCAAAATGTTATTCTCAGTTCTCTATTGTCTTGATTCAATTTGTTTCTTGAGAGAAACAATTTCAGCTTCTCGCTGCCTTATTCTTTATAGTGATGAAATATGTTTCCCTTTTAACATATCAATTTCTTCTCTCGTCTTGATTCTTGTCTTCTTTTCTTCTTCTTTTTCAATGTTTAGTGTAACATTAGTAAAATTGAGATCTTCAATTGTCCTATTCGCCCCCTACATTGTAAACTTCATCATTTCTCTTATTGTAATACATCTCATTTCCCTTTTAACTAAATATCACTGTTTATACATAAAAATGTCAGTGTTTATACACAACAGGTCACTGATTATGCACAAAAGATCACTATTTTATCACAAAAGATCATTGTTTATCATAAAATATTACTGTTCATGCATGAAAACTCTGTTTGTACACAAAACATTGACTGTTTTTTCACAAAAGGTCAATGTTTAGTGCCGGATTTTTGAGTTTTACCTTTATGTTCTCAGGTGGTAGATTTTTCAGTACTTCATGGATTGAACTTGGCATCCATCTCGCCATTGACGGTGTCATTGATTCCTATCCTTCAATCGGTTTGACCAAGTTCGTCCTCAAGCAAATCCAATACTATTTGGCAATAAGATTTCTTTAAGTCAGTTTGTTTATGAATCAAGTTTATAATATTGAGTAATATAATTTGACAGGATTGTAATTCTTACCAGGATGAGGATTGTACATTCGCTTGTGTTGGTTGGTTATTTTTTTCCTTAGTCGACTCTTGTGCCTTGTCGATCATCTTGAACAAGTAATCTCTTACACCTCTCGTCCAACTGTATTTTTTTATTTCTTAAAAACTTTGACAACATCTGATAAAACTGTACGATACATATTCGCTAGATGTGGTAAAGAGCAGTGATAGGAGGAGATGAATGCAGATTATGGCCGTTGCATCCTTTGCTCCTTGTAAGCTTGTGTCTAGGATTTAATGTTTAGGAGCCAAAATGTATGGTGAAAAAGAATGCACCACGGGCAATCCACCATTGCTTGTTTGCAATGTAAGCAATTAACTCCTAGAAATGAGCTTTTAGTTCTATTAGAAAGAATGGAAAAAAAGAAGTTTTCAAAATAAAAAAATAAAAAGGATAATGCTTGTGTTCCCCAGTGAGAACCTATTTGTCCTCCAACTTATGATTAACAAATCTTCATCGTATAAACATTATAATCGGAACTGTCTTTTAGTCATCCATGTGTGTCAACCCAATCGACGGTTTAGGTACAAGTAACATCCTCATGATGAACTGTCTATTTGTTTGATACACATGAATGACTAAAAAAATTTCCATAGTGAATGACTTTTTGCAGACCCTTTTATAATGGTTGGACGATGAAGATATGTGACTAGTAGATTCCTCCATCCAAATAGAAAGAGTTATTTGTCGATTCTCTCATGAACTTGTAGAGTTTGGTCAATTTCCCCTCTGAACTTTAATTTTAACAAATTTCTCCCATGCACTTTTGTAATTATTCAACTTCCCACATGTTGTTAAGTTTTTAAATTTTCCATCCAACATTCCATGAACTTTTGCCACATTTGCAACTTCAAAGAGTAAAAAAGTCATTTTCCTCAATTCATATATATATTTTTTCTTTTTCTAAAATCTAAATTTTCACTCACTCTCTAAACTTTCTTACGCGGCCAAGCCATAGAGGAGACCTCCATCATTTTCAAACTTGAACGCTCCTACTCTAATAATCAACAAAATTGATTTTTTTACCCTTTGAAAGCAGCAAATGGTGGTAGAGATTAACGGAATGTCGGATGGAAATTTCAAAAACTTAACAACATAAAAAAAATTGACTAATTATAAGAGTTCAAAGAGATAATCGACTAAAATTAAAATTAAGAGAAAAATCGGCCAACTAATTCAAAGAAGAAATTGGCCAATAAAGTATGTTTCACTTTCATTTATATTGCTGACTTGTCCAGAATCTTATCTGGAGGGGGCCACTATGAAGGCTTAGCTCATTCAACATTTTCGACTCAGAAGAGTGTCTTCGTCGCACCACAGAGAACAAGAAAACCGTTAATCTGAGAAATTCCGAGGTAAAAGCAGCAACGCCAGTCATGTCGCTTGCAGCAGCAGCAGCGACGACGATAACGACATGTCGTTTCATTACGTTTCGAATTCAATGCTCTGATTCGAAGCCCAGAACTGGTTTCGGAAACAAAACCAACAACAAGAACAAGAACAACCTCAGCCAGGTACCATGTTGTCTGAAATTGTTCACCAAGATTAATCCTTTTCATTTTATTTTCATTCAATTAGAAATCTCTACTTAATTTTATATAGAAATCTGTGCTAAAACTTCATATTTGCGAAGCAGGAATCAACAACCAAACGGTCTGGTGCTGTTCCTACTCGTAAGTGAATCAACCATTTACTTCTATAAACATACATACATACATATCTATATATATATATATATATGATTTTTGGCTACTACCCAATTGAATTTTTCTAGAAATTTTGCAAAATTTAGGACCAATTTGGAGGCTTGTTTAATTATTTTGTAATTTCTAGTCCCACATTCTTGTTTAATTAGTGGGTTCTCCTCTCTATGGTTTTTATTGCATCCAAGTCAAGCTGACATTTTTGGTTTTAGAGGCACCCGGATTAAGTTCTCGATTCGATGGAAAGGTTAAGAGAAACCCTGCTGATCTTGAGTTTGAGGAACGTCTAGAAGCAGTCAGAAGGTAAAATTGTGTGCTTGTGTATTGATGCATTAGCATATCATAAGAGCTGATTTCCATATTCGTAATTTTTAGTTTAGAATTGTTTTGAATAAGTATCATCCGTTATGTACGAAATTCAGTTCAGCACTTGAGCACAAGAAGGTAGTGGAGAAAAAGGAATTTGGGCCAATTGACTATGATGCACCTGTTGAGTTGGAGAAAACGGATAAGAAAAAAATTGGACTCGGTACACAGGTAAAATATTTCTGCTTTCTATCCTGGAAATAAATGCTAAGAACCATTTTTCACGGGTCGCATATCACTGATTCAAAGTTTGTCATGGAATAGATTGGAGTAGGTGTAGCTGTAGTGGTCTTCGGTTTGGTTTTTGCTCTTGGAGACTTTTTTCCTTCCGGAAGGTATGCCATAGTAGATTAAATGTCTTTTGAGATTAGAATATCCTTGTTTTCCTATCTTTTTCGTCCCTGCCCTTGACCGCTTGATTTATCATACTTTTCTCGTATCTTTACCTTGGCACATGATTCTTAAAAAAAATATGAAACATTAGGGATTCATGGTATCTCTATAGCCACTTGATTACAGAGCAAGGTGTATATATTTATGTAGATATGTTGGTACATACACAGCCGTGTTCTTTTTGTAACTTACCGATCCCTATGACAGCCTGTCAGTATTTAACTTCTGATTTCTCACAATATCTAAGAAGTATCAGGGTCTTTGGAGTAAATCTATTATTTACTCTTTCTTCTTTATTTTTGGCAATGAGAGTTAATCCGATTTATGAAGAAAAAGTTAGTTCTTGGGAAGGTACCACGATACTTTAAGGGTTTAAACTATTGGTATTTTGTCATTGATTTTCTCATATTCTTGATATTTTTCTTATTCTAGTAGTTGATATTTTTCTTATTCTAGTAGTTGATTGTTGAGTAATTGCAGAGGAATGATTTCACTTTGATATGGTCTTCAAGTTTTCAGTTTGAGTCCTACTGAGGATACTGCAGCAACCACCAATAAACTGTCAGAAGAAGAGAAAGCGTCACTTCAGGTAAGTTTTTGAATTTTAAAATTTGTGTCGTCTCATATTACTTGTGTAAATGTCGTGATCCAACTTTCCTGTCACTGGTGTGATTGTATCTCTTGTGCACTTCTCCACTATCACTTATTCTATTTTTGTTTCCACTTGCCCAATTCTAATAAATTATAAATCCTTACCGTGCATTATGAAAGAATCATGAAAAGATGATTAACACTTTTACCTTTGGTTTGCGGCAGACTAGGCTGAAAGAATATGAAGCAACGCTTAGTAACTCCCCAAAAGATCCAACTGCACTTGAGGTGAGCTGTAGTGTGAAACACAAGATACTATTGTGCTTCCTTTGCTACAGAATCCTGCCACAGCTTGAAAATAATTTTACTTACTGAGGTTTGATTTCGATTGTCAATTTAGTCGATGCCTACTTGAAACTCGTAGTTTTGTTGCCACTATCATATTTAATTTGCTTAATCATTAACATCAAAAGATATTATTTGTGGTGAAGAAGAATAATGGGATTTCCCATGCAAGATAACAATCATTTATGCCAAGGCTGGTTGAACTGTTTGACAATAAAGTTTAAACACGGATCTTTTTAAATGAACTGTTTGCAGGGAGCTGCAGTAACCTTAGCAGAATTAGGAGAATATACTCGGGCTTCAACTCTGCTTCAAGACTTGATTAAGGTTTGTTCATTTTGCTTTTAGATTTATTGCATATTGTTTGTGGTATGAGCTGTTTAAAATGTAATATTTGGGAAAATTTAACGCCGATGAGTTGGGGACGCAGGAGAGACCAAGTGATCCTGAAGTTTTTCGTTTGCTTGGAGAAGTTAAATATGAACTCAAGGATTATGCAGGGAGTGCTGCTGCATTTAAGGTTTCTCAATCGGTCAGTCTCTGAAACTGTGAACACTGACCTCAACTGATTCGAATAAATTTCTATCACTGGAGATGTGTTCATATTATTAGTTCGCTGATAATTTTCATTAATCACTAATAACGTAAGTTCATTAAAATTCCAAATGTAAATGTTCTGTTGCTGTGTGACAGGTGTCTAAAGATCTCAAATTTGAAGTTCTGCGTGGCCTTACGAATGCTTTACTTGCTGCTAAGAAACCAGATGAGGTTTTCCGTTATTCTTGTGAATTGAAATAAAAATGCATCAACCTTTTATTTCAGAATATTCCTAGGGTAACATTCTTATTCATCTCATGAGTCAGGGTCCAAACCATTTAGCATGGTTCTTAAAAATCTTTTTATGGTATTAAATTTGTCATCTAAGATGATTTTTACCTGTTCTAGACTATTGAATTTCATTTCCTGTATGGCTTTGACTTTGCCTAACCAAAGGAATATGGTTGGCTCACTGGCACCAATCATTCTTTATTGGCCGGATCGCATATTTGATTATTGTTGTGAGATTTTGCATCACAATTGTCCCCTATTTATCCTACGTACTTTACTGAGTTTCTTACAACTAGTAGAATTAACTTATTGCAGGCTGTTCAATTTCTTCTTGCCTCTTGTGAACGTATGAATGTGGATAAGCCAGACGCAAAGGCTGGAAGTAGGGTGACTGAAACAAATTCGCAGGTGGACCCTATTCAAGTGAGTCACAGATTCTATTGTATTACGTAATTTGGCATCATTAAAATGGCTCATGAACAACTATTGCACTTTTGTGCGTTACTGAGAAGAATATGTTTTGACCATTTTTTAAATAACTTTGCTCTCTCTCTCTCTCTCTCTCCATGTTTTAAAATTTTCTGTTCAATTGTTTTCTTACTATCAGGTATTATTATTGTGCGTTCAATTGCTTATTGTTATGCAATATTTGATTCTTTGCGGTTGTTCCTCCCTTCATTTTGTTATGCTATGGATAATCAGGTCGAATTACTTCTTGGAAAAGCCTATTCAGATTGGGGCCACATCAGTGATGCTGTTTCTGTCTATGACCAGCTCATCTCTAGTCATCCAAATGACTTCCGTGGTTACTTGGCCAAGGTTTTCTTCTTTTTTGCTGTCTTTTATCAAAAGAAGATTGTCAAAAGGCTTTCCATTTCACCTTTGTACAGTGCATAACTATATGTATTCACATACAGCTAAACTGAAAAAAGCCTTGATCAAGTTCCTAATTACCAAAAAAAATCAGGTTCCTAATGCCATGGAGTTGGTTGGAATTTCTTAGAAAGGAAAAACTAAAAACAACTCAGGATTGGCAACATAAATGTCATTTAGCTCTAACCAAGAAACCTATCGTCTGTTACATGACTGTTGATCATGTTTGGCTGCGTCCTTTAAGGTCTTCAGACTTGCTCGGTAGCACTTCCATATTACGAAGAAGTGTTCTTTAATGTGTTTAATTGGTAGAAAAAAAGCTTAAGTGTTTCCTAGGGTTATAGAAGCACTTTACTGTGTTTTGGAGAAACACATGCTTCCTTAAGAAGTGCTTCCAAGTGAATATCTTGGAGGCACTCCAGTTTATTGAAATTTTTTGTGATACTAACAAAAGCACCCCTACTGAGTAAAAATAGCAACTGAAGGTCACTGATGAAAAAGAACTTGCATTAAAGTTGTCTCTCTAATGGTTCTGCAGGGAATTATTTTAAGGGAAAATGGTAAAGCTGGCGAAGCGGAGAGGATGTTTATACAGGTAAAGTATATGCACGTCTGTTTGCAGATGAACTATTTTTCGGTAGATACACACGCGTGCAAGTGCACACACATTTCATATAAAGGTGATGTTTATACTGGTAAATATAGGTATGTCTATTGGCAGACGAACTATATTTCTGTAGATACACATGCTTACCTGCACATGTACACACATTACATGTAAAGAATATTCAATTTAGGACAATAACGCTACTGGAAAGCCCTATGCTATTCCAATTTTCATATCCCATGGCGTATAATTTAAAGGATGACATCCATTCTGTGTTTGTATCAGCTATATGTCAAATTTAGATGTCTAATTGGCGTAGTGTGCAGGCGTGTGTGTTTGTGTGGCAAAGGATGCAGCTAATCTATAAATCATGGAGTTGCATCAAATTTAGCTATAACTATGATGTTTCATGTGCAGGCGCGGTTCTTTGCACCGGATAAAGCCAAAGCATTTGTAGACCGATACTCAAGATAACGACCACATTGTTATTCCTCAAGTAGGGTGTGCCATCTAGGTCTTGGACGAAATATATAGTTGCAGAGGCTTCTTTCTAGTTCGCTCGACCATTGAAATTCAGAGATGCTTCCTCCCGACGGGCTGCTCATTTTCTCTTGAAAACTACCTCCCCGACCCCTACTACTTTGAATCACTTCACTCATGGTTGCAGAGACATGAAGACTTTTCACAATCAATTTTATTCAACTCTTCATCATATGGGCTGCAAAAGAAGTAGATGAATAGTATTTTGGAGAATGTAAGGATAATTTTGTAATTGACTCTGATTTTTCATGGTGTAGTTTCCCACATAATTCAATCACTGATGAAATTTAACCTTCCGACAGTACTTATCACACAAATTAACCATAGTTGTATGTGTAACATGTAATCTTTTGCTTAAGAAAAACGGCTTTTGTTTTTAGTTTTTCTTGTTGATACAACGATATTGATATCAAGGAAAAAGGCTAAGCCATACAACGAGTGATCCATAATACCACTAGATCGTAATGCTAGTGATGATCAAGAAAAACAAGTTAAAATGAATACCAAACTCCGGAATTATATGTTGAACCGATTTCCAATCCTTTGTTCATAAATCTTGGGTAAAGTAAAAGGCAAATTAACTTTCTCAACAAGAATTACATTTAATTTTACATCAATAAAATGCATTTCCCCACTTGAGTTTATGCATTACCACTACAAACTTCATCATCATCCCAAAACAACCCTTCAACCAAATTCAAATAAGAAAAAAGAGCGGATAAAAATAAAAAAATTGAACATCAAGCATTATCCTTAGTGGCACTCCTAACAGTGTTCCAAATCTCCCCAAAACCCCTCATCACATGAGGCAGAACAGTCTCAATCCCCTTCAATGTCACTCCAGAAGCAACCCCAATACCAAAAGCTTCACCAAATCCAGGCTTGGAGTCAACCTTCATGTTCAGAATTGCAAGGCTGTTGTTGGTGCCGTCAATTTTCCTTGACGTCTCGGCCAAAATCTTGTCCTTTCTGCCCCTGCCGGAGGATATGACCCTAAAGAGGGCGGTCTGTAGGTCACCTATGACCTTCAGGGAGGCCTCCCCGGAGTCCAGGCCTTGGGACTCGTAGTGGGATATGAGCTCTTGTGGGGTTGGCAGCTTTGTCTTTTGGGGTTTTTGTGGGGTTGTGGGTGTCGGGGTTTTGGGGTTTTGAGGGACGGATTTGTTGAAGGTTGGCTTTTCCATTGGTGGGTAGGAAAGATTTGTGGGAATTAGAGAGAAAGATCGAAGCTTTTTAGGGGTTTTTGGAGAAGTCGAGGGGAGGAGAGCTTCCAATGGGGGATTTTGAAGGGTTTATGGAAGATAAGATGGAACTCCTTTGGGGACTGCAAGGGTAAAATGGTCTAAATATTTGCTTGCTATGAATTAGGTACAGTACTTGCCATATAATATTGGACTGGGTCTTTCTGGTTGTGTATTGAATTGTGTTGGGCCAATACTAATACTTTTGGACTAGGCCGATGCTAATCAATTGTTAGCCTAAGCTCACGCATATGAGCGATGACACAAGTAGCATGTTTACTTAGAGCAACTCCAGTGTAGGAGCCCTCCCCAAGCAATCACTATTCAATCCACCCCAGTGAACAGTAATTGTTCTAATGAATAGTGCATTCTCCTGGCAATTGCTTTTTACATCTCCATCCCTACACTGGAGTTGCCCTGGCAATTGGCAATAAAATATTAGTATTTTTTATATTTATAAAATAATACATAATAATTTTATTTGTAATTTCGGATAAGATTTTTAATCGTTCTCGTTGCACCACGTGTCATTATCCGAAAAACCAATAACAATAAAATATTTGTATTTATTTATTTATTTATAAAATAATTCAAAATAATTTTATTTGTTATATAGGATAAAATTTTTAATCGTTCTCGTTGCGCCACGTGTCATAATCTGAAAAGACAATTATTGGTGATGGATTTCCGATAAGATTTTTAACTAATCACGTTGTGCCACGTGTCACAACCCGATTACACTCATTGAGGACAGATTTCCACCAGATTTTTAACGAATGACGGCATGCCACGTGGCATTATCAACAACCTAATCCTTTATGAATCCTCCATATAATCCACCATCCATCCTCAGAAATCTCACACCACCATTCATAATTTATGCTTCCTTCTTCACAAAAATCCCTATCATTATTCATAGTTTCTGCTTCATTCTTTTACAATGTCTTCTTCTTCTTCTTCAAAGATGATGTGGGAAATCGATCAAGAAGAGGAAGAATTGTTTAACCAATCAGAAGCAATGTTCAATGGCGAGGATTGGGCCGAAAATCAGATGGAAGAGGATGACGAGTGTAGACGGAGAGATGACGAATCAAGAATGGCAAGAGCCTCACATTCCCGTCGAGTCATCCAAGCTGTGGCTCACACCTCTAGGGCCAACCGTGCTATCAACATTGATAGAAACAGGCAACGACGAGGTCAGGAGCTGTTGGACGATTATTTTGTCCGTAACAGTGCATTCCCTGATACGTACTTCCGACGTCATTTTAGAATGGAACGACATTTGTTCAACAAAATCATGGGCGCTGTTTGCAACCATGATTCTTACTTTGTGCACAAGGCAGATGCTTTTGGTGTTATGGGTCTCCTGCTTGAGCAAAAAATTACTGATGCCTTGCGGATGCTTGCATATGGAGCAGTTGCAGACCAAGTGGACGAGATAACGAGGATGGGAAAATCAACCATTCTTGAGTCCCTGATGAGATTTTGCTGTGCAATCGAATCTATTTACACTGCAGAGTACCTCCGAAGGCCTACTCCTGATGACTTGCAAAGGCTTCTGAAGAACGGTGAGATGCGAGGTTTTCCAGGGATGATTGGAAGCATTGATTGTATGCACTGGACTTGGAAAAACTGTCCAAGTGCATGGCAAGGCGCTTATGGGGACAGAAAAGAATTAAAAAGTATCATTTTGGAGGCAGTGGCATCTTTTGATACATGGATCTGGCACGCCTTTTTCGAAGTTCCTGGTGCTCAAAATGATCTCAATGTCTTTGCCCAATCCTAAGTGTTCAACGACGTCCTGCAAGGAAAGGCACCGAAAGTCACATACTGGGTCAATGGACATCAGTACGACGGGGCATACTATCTAGCAGACGACATTTACCCAAGGTGGGGATCATTTGTCAAAACAGTGCCACGTCCACGATCTGCAAAGGAAAAATACTTTGCAAGATGTCAAGAAGGATGCAGGAAGGATGTGGAGCGTTGTTTTGGTATACTCCAAGCTCACTGGGCTATTGTTAGGGGTGCTGCAAGAATATTTGATGTAGAGTCGCTTCGATCCATCATGATGACGTGCATCATTCTTCACAACATGATTGTGGAAGATGAGTATGATTATGATACCGTTGATGAATATGAGCCAGACCCGATGAACAATTCCAGAACACAAATATATTGTGCTCATGACGCTACCGAAGAACCTGTGCAACACGACCCATTACAAAGGGATGGACGTTACAATGACATGATCATTCAACGATATACTGCACTTCAACGGCCATATATGCACAATGCCCGCCAACTTGACTTGATAGAGCACCAGTGGGCGCACATGGGTGTTGAAGATGCTTAAGTTCATTACTTTTTTTTTTGGTGTGTTTGGTGTGTTGATGTAATTTTTATTTGGTGTGTTGATGTAATTTTTATTTGGTGTGTTTAAGTATTTTTATTTGGTGTGTTGAAGTATTTTTGTTTGGTGTGTTTAAGTATTTTTGTTTGGTGTGTTGATGTAATTTTTATTTGGTGTTTTGAATAAAAATTCTCCACCTTTAAATAAATATACTCTTACTTTAAATTATGGGTTACAATCAATAAATTGGAAACAATATAAAACACTCTATTAAATGAATAAGAAATTACAACCCAAATTGATTGGAAAATTATGGGCTCCGGTTACAACAAAGCGAATGGCTACTCTTCACCTAACCTGACACACCCCGACTCGAATATCCAGATAGACATCGGATATCGAGGCGTGCTGACCGTCACCCCAGGGGGATGACGAAGTCATGATGAATTAAGAGAGAAATAATAAAGGCATTAAAATAAGGTTTTGAGACTAAATTAAAGGAAACAGTGCGGAAGTGTGTAGCGTGGGATAAGACCCATTATTACACATAATATCAGAGCTAGGTGCAGTATATTAAAAGAATATTCCCATCCCTTAGGATGGATATGTAACACAACTGGAGGGAACTAAACATACTTCCACAGAGGGGTAGAATAGTAGTAATATCAGCAACAGCCACCCGATCTCGTCTGCCAACTAAAATCTAGGTCCTAGAGGGGCGAAAAACAAAGGTGAGTGGGCCAAGTACAGTGTTATAAAACCTTTTCAAAAGTTTGGAATATAACCCCTCGCTGTAAAACCCGTAGTTTACCGAAAGTATAAGTTTACTAACAGTAATGATAATAACCAAATAAACGGGCCTACGCCCACAAGGATACGGGTAAAAAGATATCAACAACATTATAAAATAACACATTACTTATCGCATAATCAATGCACACAAGTCATGCAGAAAGTAGCTACATGACATGCTGGGTGTTTATAGTTTACGCTCTAGCACTACATGCACGTGAAGCTGGCGCTAAGCGCGTCACAACAAGTCTAGTCGCCAAGGCGACCTAGAACAGGCTGGCACCTATGATGGATCCAAAGTGAGCGTGTCGGTGCGTGTGAACATACACGTGAAGATGGTTCTGGCCCGGACAGTGCTAACACCGTGCAATATGCGTGATAAGTAATAATTTGCTAAAACGTATAGACATGCCAACATTTATTCGATAAAGCCAAATAAACGTGAATACTAAGTCATAATAGGCTAGATAAAACATTTCACAATTTTCATAAAACATGGCATGCTATACAAATCATAAAATCACAGTTAAACACATAATAGTATAATATTTGGAGTAAAGAAAGGGCCCACTCACTGGTAAGTAGTCGGATCGTAGCCGCCATACTTCGCTTGAGCTCGTAGCTCATCGGGATAGGTTTCACCTAGATGGGAAGTTACTAAACTAATCATTAACTAAGTCTATTCCAAATTAAAGTAAGGAAAAGACTCAAAATCCCCTTTGTTTGCTCGCTTTGGGACTTAAAATCGTTGGAAAACTGGTTCACGCGTTGCCACGCGCCGCCACAAGGCAGCCCACGCGCCTACTGTTCACTCGCCGTTAAAGTTAACGGTGTGCCGTTAACTTTAACGGAATATTATGTTTGATTAACAGAATATTCTCTAACGGCGTTACGAAATATTCCGTTACCGTTAGGGAATATTCCTTGACGGCGTTAAACTTAAACAGAATATACCTTTGGAATATTCCACCGGTTCGACCGGTTGAACCGGGTTTGCTGACGTCACAGACCGGTTTGCTGACGACAGGACCGGGTTCGATGACGTCACTCCTCCGGTGACCGCTGCAACTTCCGGCCGCAGTGCGCCGCCGCCGAAATCTGGAAAATGTCGCCGGAATTTGGAATTTTTCACAGGTTCTTCAAAACTCAACCATTTTTCACGAAATTGGTGTTAAATTGAAGATAAGGACGAAAGAGTTTCGAATTTACCTACTAGGACCTCGAAAGGTGGCCGGAAATGGCCTCGAAAGAATCGGCCAAAATCGAAACTCGCCGATCTCGAGATTTCCTTCACATGCAAGCCCTGGGTTGTGATCCCAGGGTTCCCAGAAGTGGTCTTGTGTAGGTTTAGGGCTAGTTCGAGGCTCGAATCGTCGTGTTTGGCCTAGAAAAGTTTCGCCGGGAAATCTGTAAATCTCTGGGTTGTTGTTTGGATGTGTTTATGGGTTCACAGTGATCCTAGTTCGATTAGGATGATGATGAAGGTGACAGTGGTGATGGTTGAACGGAGAAATAACAAGAATGGGGGTGGTTTTTGGCTTGGGTGTCCAAAGAATTTTTTTTTTTTTTTGTGTTTGTGTTCTGCAAGGTTTGCACAGTCAGTGTGTGTGGGCGGTCACGAGGAGGAAGGCAGAGAGTAAGACAGAGACAGTGGCAGACAGTAGAGTGGGTTTGGTGTGTGAAAAACTTCACACGGTTTGAAAGTTTTAAAAACACAAAAGTGCACTAGCACATGCATGCAAACAAGCATGCACACAGAGTCTGAAAATCAACAGAGGTGCAATGCACCTTGGTTTCAAATGAAACCACAAAAAAGCAGCCCACAAGTTCAAACTATACCGCAAATTGATAATTACCGATTTGCCCTTACCCATAACTTGTCTGTTACAAGTATGAAATTTATCCCGTTCGCGCCTACGGTTTCGTAAAGAGGCGTATAAGCTGAAAAGTACGTCAAAAGTACGGAAATAAATCAATGAGAAATAATTGTCCACAAAAGATGTACGTGGCCACTAAGGGCATTTTCGTCATTTTACACAGTCGGGGAATAAAATACAATATTTTTAGGGACGGGATGTAACATAACCAATCTGTGTTGCTAGGATGATCTTGTGTTGTGGTGCTAGGACCATCTCCTCTTGCTCTCGCTTCTCTTCACGCCTCCTTCGCACCACGTCCGCTTTCTCTGACTGCCAAAAATATTTAGAGTTGGGAGACTTCCCTTCTAAAGGCTCCTTCATAATCTCACGATCCCGTTGAGCCATTCTTTCTTGTCTGCTATTTTCTCTTTCTTGCCGAAGTAGTTCTCTTTCTCTCTGATCAGCTTCAAATTTTTGCATAATCATTGCAGACCTTGCATCCTCTCTAGCCTTATCAGCCTCAAATTTAGCCAATTCCCGGGCCAAAGACAATTCACCTTGACGGGCAATGTCTTCCATATACTTTGCATAATCACTCTTGGAAGCATTACCTTTTCTCTTTGAAGCTTTCTTACCTTGAGGCCTAATTGGAAAACGGGTCGACCCCGAAACTTGTTCAACGCGGGGCGTTTCTGGCACGTCTTCTGCATCATCTTCATCTTCATCGGGTGTAGAGTGTAGAGGGGTGATGTTCATGACAACTTCTGGACCGACAAGCACAACTCTGAATTTTGGACAATCTTTGACAACATTCCAACATTCATGTCGGGTGAATGTCTTATTTTTGCTTTTGGTTTGAGCACCATACCAAGCTTGTGCTTGAAGTTCCTATACAATGTGGGAGAATAAATAAATATATTGAAAGTAGGTAACAAATAATTATAATGAAAATAGGTAACAATTAATTATAATGAAAGTATCTAACAATTAAATAATACAAAGAAATAAATAAATATATTAAAAATAGGTAACAAATAAATAATACAAACAAATAATTATAATGAAAATAGGTAACAATTAAATAATACAAAGAAAGAAATAAATATAGTATTACCTGATCCGCTAAATTTTCTCCACATCGAAGATTAGCACTAGCTTGTGTCAAGGCGTCTCTCCACGTACTAAACGATTGGCTAAGTAATTTCCAACAACTGGACAATGAATCTTTGGTTCTTTGCCCACCCATTTTCTCAAGATATGCGGAATGAATAAGACTCCACATTTCTCGCAACTGCATCTCATTACCCAAAATCGAATCATGAGTGATTTGAACCCAGCTAGCACACAACGCAACATCTTCAAGAAGCGTCCAATTCGTACCTGCACCAGTAGTCATTTTGTTTGAAAAAAAATGGATTGAAACTTTGAGAGAAAGATAGGAGAAAGCTTGAAAGATGTTGAGAAAATATGGAATTGTGGTGTAAGGTAGATGATATTGCCAAGGTATTTCTAGAAAAGGAAAAAAAAAATTTACAAGTTTTTAAAAAAAAATCCCGATTTTTACAGATTTTTTACAATTTTTTATTCACCTAATTAATCTCTGCCGTTGGATTTAAAAAAATTTGAATTTCAATGCTCCAGATTGTGACACGTGTCACAATGGTAACTTTTCAGAATTTTAAAACATATTTTTTTAATTTTTAAAGGAATTAATATCAACCGTTGATCTGAGATCCAACGGTTGATATTAAATCTTTTTTTTATTATCGTTGCAGATCCAACTGCCCAAATTAAAGAGCCGTTGAGATCGAACGGTCTAGGAGAAGCCACGTGGCTTCCCCAACGGTAATTTTTGAGTGGCCGACATGCGGGCCCCACCCGCTGAATTCCTGTTGGGTGACGCGCCTCATGCGCGCGTGAGGTGCACGCACCTGACGCAAAAAAATTTAAAATGCTTGGCTGACGTCAGCCACCTCGGTGGCTCGGTGGGTCAAAAATTGACAGACCTCTTGCTCGGGCTCCCCCCTTCCCCCGAGCAGCCCACCTCTCCACCCCATCCCTCGGGCTCCCTCTGGCAATTTGGGCCACTCCCCCCCCCCCCCCCCCCCCCAGCAATTGCTTGGGGTGGAGTTGCTCTTAGGAATTGGAAGGATAAAATACCTGACTCCTTTGGCCTTCTCCAATGGAGGGCCAAATCCCAAATCATCCCAACTACGATGATCTTCCCCCGAAAGCTACGCGGTCAAAATTTGATTTTTAATCTGAGCCGTGTAATACCAATTCAGAAATTCATCGACACAACCTGTTAGTCAAGCTCTAAAATATAGAATATACGAGTAATTTGTCGAACAAAAACATTAAAAGAACGCTCGAAACAGATGGTAAATTATGTATTTTGATCAATTGTGTAGAGGATAATACGTCATAAGACGCTACATTGCACTAGAATGAGCAGCCGATTAACATTAATTATTCGAGATCCAAGTCAAAAGGAAAAACAAAGACAATTTGGTATGACTATGAATCAGGCACCCTCAATATACATCAAAAAACCTATCTGTATGTTTGCCTCTAAGTAATCAAGAACTCAGGATAAACAACTCTCAGAGAAAGACGGGAGCCATAACCAGCGTTATAGTTGCAAGCATTTTAATGAGAACGTGCAGTGAAGGTCCGGCTGTGTCTTTGAACGGGTCACCCACACTGCAAGACAATAAAACCAGATCATATAGTTATTTCTCCGAAATTCAGAATCGGGCACCGATAAACAATGCAAGGAGAGAGAAGCCAGTGATTGTTATGAAAATACTTTCTACTCCCACAACTAGACGTGTTCAACGTCAAGAGAGAAAAAAAGAAGATATCAAGAGAACTTACGTATCTCCTGTAATTGCAGCCTTATGGCAATCACTTCCTTTGCCACCGAGAACCCCCGTCTCAATGTACTTCTTTGCATTATCCCAGGCACCACCTGCTGTGTTGAGGAAAAGTGCCATAAGAATACCGGAAACAGTTGCAAACATCAGCATGGAAGCCACAACTTTAGCACCGAGCAGAGGTTGCCCAGTGTAGTATCCAAAGATCCGGAACACAATACCTGCAAGGAATACGAGCAAAAATTAATCCTTCATCATGCAGTATTAGAAAGTTCATATAAAGTTCTTACTAAAAGAAAGTTCATATAAAGCAGAATGGTCAAACATGGAAGAAAATGTAAGAAAAAAAGAACGAAAAAATATCAACTAAGTTACGTTGTGGGATAACGAGAAATCATGATAAATGCCAAAGGTCGACAATGAACATGATGCTAAAGCAGCATGTTGATATGTTTTCACCAAACGCTAAACATTTGACAATAATGCAAAGAGTTGCATCTTTTTCATCAAAAAAATAAATACTAGCTCCTTCCGTCAACCAATCCCACATCCAATTTACCAGTAAGACTAGGACCATTTGAATCAGAGAATCAAATTGCAAAAATCCTTGGTAAAACCACATTTATAAAAGATGATCACAACCTTCACAATAGGAAGCACCAAAATTCAATGAATAAACGATTATATAAAGAAGCCTGATCCTGGAAAGACAAAAAAAATCAACCATCACCTATAAAACATAAAGAAAAATACGCCATTTGTAGCAGACTCTCAAGTTTGTTCTTATACACTTATAATTCAAACATAATTACACAGGAATACTAAACTCCTATTATGCAATTTGTTTCATTCAATGCCCCCGAATTAATTTCATCACAATTCATGGCAACACAACCAAAGGAAAAGAGACCATAAATAAGATATAAGTTTAATTCTCTCAAAAAGCAGCCACGATAAGAAATCATGTCCACTGGATAATTAACCCACCGACTGCTATAGGTGAAATAATAGCCAAGGCACCAGGTTTTATCATCTCCCTTAAAGATGCAGATGCTACAATAGCGACACAACGGGCATAATCTGGCTTCTCCTTGTACTCCTGCAGAAAGCATGTTAGGAAAAGCATAATTAGAAGGCTGGTTTGATTATTTATCCAACAGTTGTGCGCACACAATGTTTGGTGTACCATCACGCACACTAATTTTTTGCCATCATCTTAGTTTCAACATTCTCTCCGTTCACTTTTTAATTCTTATTTCAATTTTATTTACAATTACACCATTATGTTTTGACGATCAGTTCTAATTTGTTTGCAATAAATGTACATTTTGAATAACTAGTGTAATTAACTAGTATTTAAATGACATTTAGGACAATATTTATTGTGGTGAAGCTGTGATCTCAAACAAATGCTTTAGCTTCATTGTAAAGATTAAGAATATGGGAATTTCTACAAAAGCACTACTAACCATTATCCCAGGCCTCTCAATAAATTGCCGCCTTACTTCCTTAACAACCTCTTGAGCAGTTCGGCCAACTGCTGAACAGGCCCAAGCGCTAAATAAAAATATCAGCATAGAGCCCAACAATCCGCCAACAAAAACTTCTGGAATAGCAATATCAACCTGGAAAACAGTTAAAAATTGCAAATTATGACAACTGAATGGTATTTGTCAGGGGAAAATATCAACAGTGGGATAGCTGTTCTGCTTACCTGTTTGAAAGGCTCACGTGCAAATGCAGCAACCTCATCCATATAAGCACTAAACAGAAGAAAAGATGCAAGTGCAGCAGATCCTATGGCAAATCCTTTAGTAGTAGCTTTTGTAGTGTTTCCTACTGCGTCTAGAACATCGGTGATCTCCCGAACACTTTCAGGCTGTAAGGATACATCAAATCCAAATTGTATAAAATAAGAAAAAGTAAAAAAAATAGTCTTCACAACTGAAACAAAAATCTTAAATTCATCATTACAAGATACCTGCTGACTCATCTCTACAATGCCACCAGCATTATCAGCTATTGGACCAAACATATCCATAGTGAGAACATACGCAGCAGTACTGAGCATTCCCATTGTTGCTACAGCCGTGCCAAACAGCCCACCAGTTGGAATTCCATTTTCATCCATAAGGCCAGAGGTCTGGCCCAGCCAGTAAGCTGAGATAATAGATACACTAATGACAAGAACCGGAAGAGCAGTTGATTCAAGACCCAAACTGACTCCAGCAATTATATTAGTCCCATGACCTGTGGAGCTTGCAAGAGCTAATGTGCGTACAGGCTCATGTTTGTAGTCAGTATAGTACTGGGTGATAAAGACGAAAACATATGCTGTGATGATGCCAACTAGCCCACACAAGGCAAAGTTAAACCACGCAGATGGTGCTTGCTCAGTGTAAAGCAGCCAGCGGGTAGACTGTACAAAAGAAACAATCGCAATGACAATAATGTCTTAAAACTCAAACCAAAGGAAAATTTATGCAAGGCTCTAAAGCGTAAACTTAAAAATAATAATAATAATAATAATAATAATAATTCAAATGACAACCAGAGGAAAAAAGATGAAACATGACTCAATGGTCAGCGAAGTATTACCGCACCAAATGTCAGAACAGCCAAGACTATTGTAACAGAATATCCTCTCTGGAGAATTTTCATTGGATCCTCGGAAGAAGCCTTTCCGCTGGAATCACGTGTACCTCTAATTGAGAATATTCCAACTGATGAAATCACCAGATCAAAAGAGTGAACAACCAGAGGAAACAAGATGAAACCAGATGCATCTGCACAAGCGGTGAAAGAAAAGGTGAATGTTTAAGAGAAATAGATGGCCTGGTTTGAATAAAACCAGTAACAACACTAATGAAATGGCCAACAAACATATTCATCGCCAAGGTTGAGTGGCTGTGTGTGTGAATGAATATAACACCACAACTTGTACTTGCCTTCAATTTTACAACGCTGAGCCATCGTTCCCCCAAGTATCATAGCACTAATAATTTCAGCAGCAATACTTTCAAAAAGATCAGCACCACGGGCTGCGCAATCTCCCACATTATCTCCAACCTTAATTTCAATTATCAAAGTAAAGCCAATAAATTTACACATTTAAAGGTAGCAGGCATAATACAAATTGGTGTTGCCTCAAATATGGATAAAAGGACTAAACCATTTTCCTTCATTCTAGTATGTCTGTACAGAATCTGCATGCAAGCTAATGGATGTCTACAATTATGAAACGCTAATAACTGAAAGAAATATATATTTGTTTATATATTGCGTATACAAGGAATTCCTCCTAATGAATTGAAGCTTAAACCATTGTAATCAAACATAAAAATTTAAATGACCTTAGAGCCCATAATGGGACAAGGCTAGTACAGGACTAATAAAAGAGTTGATATGAAACACATAAAAATGGAAACTAGGTCTTTAATGTACATAAGTACTGCCTAGGATTTCAGGGTTGAAAGAAGAAAAGTACCAGATCTGCAATCACAGCAGGATTCCTAGGGTCATCTTCGGGAATTCCCTGCTCTACTTTTCCAACAAGATCTGCTCCAACATCGGCAGCTTTGGTGTATATTCCACCTCCCAACTGAGCAAATAAGGCAACAAAAGAAGCTCCGAATCCATATCCAACAAGCAGAAGGGGCACTGAAAATTAAGTACACCAAAGTCAAGCACCAGGTCTAAAAAAAAAACAATGGAAATAGTAACTGATGTAGAATAGTCAGAATGGAAGGCACAAGGATGAATATGCAGTCAAAAAGCTAACATCATCATATAGATATTAAGTTGAGACCATCATATTTAAGCATTAAACCCAAATTTACCCTTTACTGTCTAGAACAACAGATTATACAGGCAGACGGGTAGTCGTAAGTTTGTAAATACATTGTCAAACAGATTGGAAAAATTGTCACTAGGATCCAGAGAAAAATAATAATAATAACTATTATCCAAATAAATCAACACAGGAAATGCGTGATAACCCAAAAGATTAAGAGGATACAGCAGTACACTTTAATGTTTCATCATAGGATCATTGAAGTAGGAATGAAAAGAAAGAAATTCTTTAAATTGATGCAATAAATATCATAATCATAAGCCAAGGAGCAAGGAGCAAGGAGAGTCAACACATACAGTCAGTAACCTTCATTGAACCTGGCGAATCCACTTCCAACCAAACATAAAATGTGGCATACAGGATGGCTATACCAAGTACAGCCATACCAACCACCACCAATGCAGAAAAACCACCAGCACGAACAGCTATCTGCACATGGTATATCCCCTTTAAGATATGAATTTCATGTGTTCTCAAACAGTTAACTACATAGGACACATACCTGTAATGCCTCTCTTGCAGACCGTCTTGCAGCACTAGAGACTCGAACATTTGCACGAACTGAAACCCACATCCCAACATACCCAGCAGCACCTGAACACAAAGCTCCCAAAAGAAATGCAGCTACCGTAATATAAGCTGAAGTAAACCTGCATCAGACAATCATCATCAACATTTATTGACATAGCTTTTCTTTTGGATTGGAGTGAAGAGGACAGGTATGAATATAAAAATCAAATTATCACCTCCCGAGACCAGATGCTTCTTGCTGAGGTGTCGGTCTGCGAAATAAATATATGCAGAAAATAACCGAAGCTAGTAAAAATGCCATCTTAGAGATGGTCCCATACTGGGTCCTGAAGAAACCTTCAGCTCCATCACGTATTGCATCTGATATCTGAAAAGGGAAATGAAAAGCTCTAAATAAATACATGTAGTGCTAAAGAATGCCACCTTTCAACTACATGACAGTGCCATCTTTAGAAATTAAATTAAATTAAGACTTGTCAGACTATCCCGGCTCTAGTTTACTACCCAAAATGCAGTCAAGCCATTGACTATTATTATGCCTTTCATCGCTCATAAATAATTAACTTATGTTTCTTTGGATTCTTCAAATATGAAAAATGAAAAGAGTTCCCTTCTCGGCTTCCCTTTGGACATTGCCATCAGAGTTCAGGTAGAGCTCGTTTTCTGCTAATTTTTTCAGATTGGAATCATGTTGTTAAAAATGCATTTTGTTGTTGTCTTGGATGTCTTCTGTTGCTGGTTTATGAAGGCAAATGAAAGTTTCGTCTTTGATTTTTTTTCCGTTAGAGGACATCTTGTTCGAGTGTTGTACCATTTGCTTTTTATTAATAAAGTCTTGTTTCCTATCAAAATACATAAACGAAAGAGGAAATAGACCCTCATTGGGTACATCCTATAGATTGTGAACGAACAGAGTATAGATATATTAACTTTAATGGCAGTTTACAGATATAGAAATTGTAAAAAGATGTACCTGACCCATCTCCGGAGGTCCCTCATCCTTTGCGAGAACCCATTTCGCCAAGTGCATAGACACCAGAAAGCTGATAATACAAATTGAGAAGACGAATACAATGATAGGAGAAGTACTTGCTCCAATGTAAAAGACCACTCCAAGCGCAAGAAGTAAAATAACAAAAAGAACACGGACATTTATCCGCATCAGAATCCGAAAAATCTGCACAAACATACAATAGAATAAAAATTCACTTATGGAAGTGTTAAATATAATTTCGCATATGTTCATAGCATCATGTAGGTTGACATAAGCATGCACTAATTTGCTTTTTATAACCAAGGTGCCGAGCCAAAATATAAAAAAAAACAATATGTAAAGATGAGTTCAAATGTCTAGCCTACATAAATGATTATTATTATGAACAATTTCAATGTACAGCTGTTGCCCCAGATGAATTATAAAGAGGCTTTCTGCATGCATCAAATCCTTGTCACCACCAAACTGGATATTGTTTTCTCAACTTTTTCTCTCAATTCAAGGCAAAACAAACAAAAATAAGACAAAATGTGCCTAGATAATAACATAGCAATTTAAGTTTTTCCTACACTAAACAGACACTAACTAAAAAACAGGTACTAAAAAGGGGTTATAACATTCTTACCAATGGGTTGTAAGATTTACCACGCATGTTAGGGAATGTCCTCGGCCTGTCTTGGTAAGGCCCCAAATTACCACCCTCCACATCGATATCCATGACCATAGAATGGATGGAATTCACCTTCCGCACTACAGGAAAAGGACTGTACTCGCCACCTTGGGGCAAGTCGCCCCCTGAACCTGGACGCTGAATTTTGAAAGTTCTAATTCAGCCAGGAAAAGAGAATTCTCGCACTTCACCTCATACAAGTAAGAAGTAACTTTGGTTAACAGACCAGCAGTAGTCTCAACTCAAAATCTACTCTCTGTTTTCTCTCCCCAGAACTCAAAACTTCAGCTTTTAATGCCAAGCCACTTCGCTGTTAAAGAAAAAACCATTAGTTTGTTGACTATATTATGAAATTTTTCTTTCTTCATATTACATTCGTTGAAAAATAGCATCAAATAAAACTAAACATCACAAAGGGAAGGGAATTGGATTGATGTATCAGAAATCACACAAATGAGCTACCTTTTCATTACAATAAACTAACAAATCTCTTATCCACTGTATAACATTCAACTCCGATAACGAAAATCAGCATTTCTGACACAGAACACATCAAACAAACAAAATTTATCCCAAATGTAAAATTCACTAGACTAAACTGATCAGTTCCAAACCCAAACTGGATAACGAAATCTATTTGAATGCTTAATTCGGGTTGCAAAACAATGCAATCATAGAGTAAACACAACAAACGAAATAATGCCCCAAAGAAACACTGAATCTCTCACCTTCACCAATAATTTTCTCGGCAAACAAACAAACCAAAATTGCTGATGTAAAATTCAAACAAAATTCGCATAAAACCTAGTGAGATCCAAATGCAAAAACCCTAAATTTGAAAATTGAGGGTCCCGAATCAAAGCGATAATTAAGATCTCTACAGAAACCAAAACAGCAACCGAAAAACGAGAATTGCAGAGAGAGAGAGAGATCAAAGATATTCTTACCAGTGAACGAGTCAAATGAATGAACGTGATTGCAGAGAGATAATGTTAAATTAGGGTTTCAACAGCTCCTTGGAGAGAGGAACTCGTAGACTTTTCAAAAACGTCATCGCAGAGTTTAGAGAGAGAGAGGCAAATTTTCTATAATTTTTAATTTTTTGAATTCTTTTTAATTTTTTCTTACAATTGAAGTGAGTTTTTGTGGGCTCCTCGGCCCCCCCCCCCCCCGCCTTTGATCAGACGTTTGACACTGTGACTGTTTCGGGTGCGGATTTGGATATTCGGTCGTTTTTGCACACGTGGCAAAATGCCACATCAGCAAACCAATTGGATGATGCCATGTCAGTGATCTTGTCACATGGTGCCACGTCTGCTGCTGTTTGACTTCAAACAGCATATTAATGAATTTATTTGCATATCATACCATAAATATTAATTACTAAAAACCACAAGTGAATTAGGATTAAATACCAAAAATACTAATTTTAAGAAAAAATACCAAGTCTAATCCATTTTCTTTGGATTAAGCCATATTTTGTGGGCTAAGGTAATTATAAAGATTGTACATTTTCATGTTTTGTCCTATTGCACAAGACACAAGCCCACATAGATCATTCGCCGAAAAAGTCCCTGGAAAATTTTTCTAGGGTCGGAATTTTATGGCCGTAGGGATTTCGCAGGAGTTTTTTTTCTTGCCACCAAAATATTTTACCAAACAAAATATACAAATAATGACTATTGAAAGATTTGAACTTATGACCTCTTAAATAGTAAATACAAACCCCTTTAAGATCTTTGACCTAAGTGGTTGATTTATTAATTTGCTTTCAAGATTAAAGAGAGAGTCTGGTGATCATACCTTTAGAGCGAGTTTTGAATTTGATGGAGCACCTTTGCCAAGTTCTTTCACTTTGATCCACTTTGTATAACTTCTCCTCTTAGACTCTAAAGCTAGAGTCCTTTAACTTTCAACACATTCTTCGTAGAGATGAGTGTTTGGTCTAGAATAAGTGTGAGAAGCTAGTACACACTTATTCTACAAGGAGGAGGGCCTACACACACCTTTGGTGGTGGTCGTGGTGCACAGTTTTGGTAGTGGTGGTGACTGCCTTACTTCACTTCACTCTCTAGGATGAGTACTCTTCCTTCTTCCTTTTGGGTACCTCTCTTTCTCCTTTATGCTCTACACGTAGAGAAATTCATGCAAGAGAGAGAGCTACCGAGGCAATGGATAAGTCAAACTTTGTGTGTTGTGAGTGTTATTGAGAAATTGAGAGAGTTGGCTTCTTAAGAAGTTCTCATTTCTCTTCTCAAGGCCACCATTATCATATTTCCACATGGGCAAGTGGACAAGCCTTTGTTTTGAATTTTGAAATAAAAATAACAAAATCTAAAACCCACTCACCCTAGGGAATACTGGCCATAGGGTTTCTTTGGACCTTTGCGGTCTTTTCTCAACTTAAGTCACCAGATCAACTCAAAATTATTTTGAAGCCCAATTTAGACTTTAAACCACTATTATAATTATGATGTCTTAGGTCAAAGAATTAATTTGAATAATTGCAATTTAGAGTTACTTGCTTGACAAGTAATACTCCATGCAATAACTCTGGGTCAATCGCGTTCAGTGAATTTAAAATTCATTTAAGTACCTACACATTTGTCTGAACCCAACTCGGCTAATGATCTGAGACTGACCCTGCACCTTGTATCTCTAACCTTGTGCATACATAGTGTGTACCAGTCTTACCGGATTATAAGATATCCACTTAAATAATCCAACGATCGGGAACAATGTTTAGAATAAACACATATGAAGAGGGTCTCTTCAACCTATATTCTCGAGAACCTTACTGCTCTCGAAGTTGCCTCTTAACATATGTATACAAACGTTATCCATGGACTCACTATCTAGATTACATCAGTAATTCCATCATAATGATCTTGCCACTGTGATTAATTATGGAATAATCATTATATTACCTTAAACAGTTCATTAACCTTGATTGCTTTCAAGGCATACATCCAACAATCCTATGTTAGGATATTGTCTATGTGGGCTATATAATATATAGGTTAATAGGCTCGCCAAAGCTCTCTTTTGTGATGAGACCAATTATGACAGAGTCGGTCTTTAAATTGTAGGACATCTCCATCGGAAAAAGGTTGTCTAACATAAGGTTTAGCTCATCCGCAATATATTCTCCATATCAGTAAACTTTTCAAACCCAAGTTGGAGACCCATATCGCTTTCTTCTTGCCCAGCCATTTCTTTTTCCATTTTTGTGAGTTTTAGAGAGAACGGTTGACATTTCTTCCTTCTCTAAAATGTCTTTCTTTCATCGTTTGCAATAACTCAATTATTGGGGCGGGTCAACTTGTCTGTGAAACCCTAGAAAAGTGATGAAATCTAATATAAAATGGAAGCACAAAACCATATCACATTTCCACGTGAGTAATTAGGGGGCTCATTTGCTTGTGTATGGAAAAATGATGTTTGATTCATACTTTAAATAGGTTGTGATAGGTCGAGTCAGGCCAACCCAACTAGTAAACCCTAGAAAAGTGATGCAATTTAATATAACACAGAAGCACAAAACTATATTACATTTCCACGTGAGTGATTATGGGTCGTTTACTTGTATATCAAAAAGTAATGCTTGTCTTAGGGGTGGGCATATGGGTCTTTGGACCTGTGGATCCGGACCATAAAACCCAGCTCGATGTAAAACCATCTGATTCCTATTTTTATTTCTCAAAACAGTTTGAGTTGGACCCTGCTTGTGTAAAAACGAGTCCAAAATCTAGTCCATATTTCTTATGTGCGAGTAACCCGGCCTAAACCGTTTGAGGGTTGTCTTAACACTTGTCATTTTATTAGTGGCTACAACGAAGCCCATGATCCATATCTATCTAACCCTAAGAGTAAGAAGTAAAACAACGATCAAACTTCTTTGTCTCTTCCTTTCCTTCTCGCAGTAGAGTCATTTCCTTTCCTTCCTATAGTAAACTAAACAATCAAAATTTGTAGTCACTAGTCAGTGGCAATTTTTGAACTTCTAACTTCTTTGTTTATCTTCCTTTATTTTTTTTGTAAAATATGCAAGCACTTCCACCTCAAAAACCAAAGATAAACAAATGGCAACAAGCACAAGTCAAACAAGTCAAACAAACCAAAAGGCCAAGGCTGCAAAAGTAATCATGGTAACATTTTTAAACTTAGTCGTTTTTCGATGACTTTGGTGATTGGAATATCCCTAAAATCTCCAGTAAGCACATTTACAAGAAAAAATGGTCAGTAGCCTCTTTTAAGAGCGAACACCATGTAAAAATGGTAGAAAGAGCCTATGCTCTTAGTAAAGAACACAAAACGTGTCAGTTATTGTCTGTAGACCAGTTAAAAAGTCATCGAAAAGATGGACACAATTACATGCATATTGGCATAGTTCAAATTGCAGTAAAACCTTTGACTCGTAAAGGTTCGAACACTTCAATCTTGTTATGTCTTCGTGACACAAGATTTACTAATTTCAGTGATAGCATTCTCAGAATGATTGAGCCCAGCCTATATAACGGACCAGACCATTTCGACTGCTTCCCTGATCTTACAGTAAGTCTATCAGATCCTCATATTTTGAAGTCGTTGACTTTGAACATCAAAACTTCAGGATATCAAGTCCTTGAAGGTGTTCAACCATTGGCTTTAATTTATAGGATTTATTATAAAGTCACAGGAACTAACATGAATTTTCAAGCACTAGTAAAAAGTCCTCGCGATCACACATTCTTGATTCAAACAAATCAAGACAACGCCAATATTCGAGCACCACGAACAATTAAATGGTCTGATATCAATCTGCCTTCAGATTGGTGATCAATGAAAGTAAACCAATTAATTTTCAAAATAATCTAGTTGACCTAGATAACATTGAACAATACTTTGATGGAATGGTTAGGATTAATTTTAATCCAATCAGGAAATCAAGTGTTAGTTTACATGAATTATCTCAGTCAAATAGATTTAGTGACAAAGATAGAAATTCTTTTTCTGGATCTACATCGGCCTCGATGTTAGGTCAAGATCAAGAATTGATTAATTCTTTGATCAGCAAAAAGCTGAAAGAATCAAAATTTATGTTGTTTTACAACAGGAGTTAGTTGATGATTTGATTAGAATGAAAATTAATTCGGTAAAAACTGAATCACAAGTCACACACCCACACTATACTACAGAAGAACAAATGCCTCCTACAACTTCAGACTTTGAAGCAACACAAGTCAATCCACAGTTATTAGTCTTAAACAAACCTTTCAAAATCAATTGGAAGCGTTTGAACAAAGACACAATAGCTGAATACAATATTCCTAGAAGAGAATCCTTCAGGAATAAATACAATGTCAACCAAAAGGAAGACATTTATCAGAACTGGAAACAGTTCATGGAGTTACACAGGTTTGAAGTATTTTTCTTCGACTATGTTGAGAAATACTATGAATCTAACAAAAAACTCGAAGTAATCATAAAGGAGAACTGGGTCAAACTAGATAAGACAGTAGTCTCGTCTAGTCACCCACCTCTGGAGTCAATAGTTATCACAACATCCAACACTCAGATACTGGCATCTCCATTCATACTTCCAAAGGAAGACAATGGATTAAAACCAGTTATCGAACAAAATAATTACACAAACCAAAGCCTGCACACGATAGGCAAACAGTTAGACAAATAGAAGTTAAGATAGATAACATTACACAACCTAAGTTAGTAGTCAAGGAAAAACCCTTGGTCAGCTTCCCTGGAGCTATAACATCTACTTCTGTTTTACAGGTTATTCCAATCAGTCAAAAATAGATCAAATGTTACAAGAGTTAAAAACTGAGAAATCAGTCAATGTATTGCAACATGATTTAGAAACTTAGACATAACCTATTTATGATTCGGACCAAGATAGTGATTCAAATTCAATTCAAAAGATTGAAGATGCATTTCAAAATCTTGAGTTAAAACGAATCACAAATAGAAAAGTTAATCCAACATCTCTAACCAAGAACTAGTATCCGAGGCCAACACCTCCAGATATTCAGTTTGAGGAAAGGAATTTCCATAGTTAATTTGCAGTTTCTGCTGATAAATTGTATGAATGGAACATTGATAGATTAAGTGAACAAGAGTTACTAAACAAGTTACAACACATGTCTATGGTTGTTAATAGTTATATTACCAATCATAATCTCAGTCAAACTCAGGTTGTTGATCTATTAGTAACAGGTTTCACAAGTATGCTTCATTCCTGGTGGGAAAAACATCTCACTGAATCTTCTAAAAGTGAAATCAGAAATGCAGTCAAGAAAGATGAAGAAGGCATTCCTATTTTCGATGAAACCATCGGAAGAGGAATTCCAGACGCGGTAAACACTTTATTTTTTACAATAATTGAACATTTTATTGGTACACCTAGTAATGTTACTTCTAGAATACATGATCAACTCAGTAATTTGCGTTGCCCTACGCTCAGTGATTTTCGTTGGTATAAAGACGAATTCATGTCTAGAGTTATGTTACGAGAAGACAGTAACCAACCATTTTGTAAAGAAAAGTTCATAAATGGTTTGCCAAATCTTTTCGCACATAAAATTAGACAAGTATTAGTCAATGAAGATGATATCATACCATATTCAAACCTTACCTACGGTAATATTATCAATATTATCTAGAAAGAAGGATTGAAAATGTGTATTGATATGAAAATTACCAAACAAGTCAACCGAGATAAAGTCAATAGCAAAATATGAGTTAGGTACTTTTTGTGAACAGTATAGGCTACCACTAATAGGTCCATCTAGTAAAAAGAAAGTCACAGACTACAAGTACTCAGGTAAGTACCCAAGTCATAAACGCAATAAGTATAGGTTCAAAATAGAAATTTTGAATCTAACAAGTTTGAGTGCAACAGGTTTTATGAGAAGCCCAAGCCCAGCAAATGGAAACAGGGTTCCTCAAGTAAGTTTCAGTTAAAGAACACTGACCAAAAAGGTAAGTGTTACAAGTGTGGTAAGTATGGGCACTATGCCAATAAGTGTAGAATTAAGAAAACCATTAGTCATCTGAAAATCTCTGAGGAAGAGAAAAATCAATTAATCCAGGTCTTAGAGTTAAGAGACACTGATCCCAATCAGTCTAAAGAAAATTCATATTATAGTTCAGCCCATAGTCACCCTTCTACAGCTCCATCTTCACCAAGAGTTAAGATAGGATGTACTGATGCATGCTGTAAAACTATATCAGTACTAAGTAAACAAGAAGAACAAGAAGATCTTCTTATAGAGTTAATAAGTAAAATTGATGAACCAAAGTTAAAACAGTTCTACCTTAAGAAACTTAAGAAATTAGTTACCTAGGAAGAACCAAGTACTAGTCAGTCACAGACAAATCCAAAAATTTGTCTCAGTAAAACCCTAGAAAGGTTTAGCAAACCCAAGAAAGAAGTCACAGTTAGAGACCTTCAGAGAGAAGTCAATAAAATCAAAGAAGAAATAGGTTTGTTAAAGTCAGAGAACATAGAAATTAGGTCACACCTTAGTCACTTATAGACCCAATCCCTTAAGGGTAAGAAACCAGTTAACCCAGATGAAGAACAAGACACTTCGTCCAGTTCAGATTCTGAGTCTAAGTCACAAGAGTCAGCCAAAGAGTTAATCTTAGGATTACTTAGTAAGATTAGAATCCAGAAATGGTATTCTAAAGTGAAAATAGTTATTGAGAATTTTCAACTTGAAACAATCACTTTGATTGATTCAGGTGCTGACTTGAATTGCATTCAAGAAGGCTTGATCCTCGCTAAATATTTTCATAAGTCAAATGAAGTCCTTAGTGCAGCCAACCAGTCACCCATGCAGTTAAAGTATGAGATACCAAAGGCACATGTGTATAAGAACTCAGTTTGCATAAAAACCCCATTTGTTTTAATTAAAAATATTTCAGATCCAGTAATTTTGGGATTACCCTTTATTGCATTACTTTATCCATTTAAAGTTCATCATAATTGCATTACTACACGTATGCTAGGTCAGAAAGTAAAATTTGATTTATGCACAGAAATAGATTTAAAAAAATTAAAGCTTTTACAAAATGACAATATTTCAAAAACAGTTAATTTGATTAGTCAAAAATCACGACAAATTCGATTTCTTAAAGAAGAGATCAATTACAAACGCATTGAAGAACAACTTTCAAGTAAATCATTATTAGACAACATCTCATGTTTTCAAAGTAAATTAGTCAAAGAAATTTGTTCTGACATACTTAATGCTTTTTGGCATTGGAAACAGCACATAGTTAGATTACCTTATGTTAAGGACTTTAGTGAACATAGGATCCCTACTAAAGCATGTCTTATCCAGATGAGTCACGAGATTATGGAATTATGTAAAAAGGAAATCCATGATTTACTTAGTAAGGGAATCATTAAACACAGTAAGTCATCTTGGTATTGTCCAGCTTTTTATGTTCGGAAAAACGCTGAACTAGAAAGAGGGGTACCAAGATTAGTAATCAATTACAAACCTCTCAACGAGGAATTGGAAGGGATTAGATATCCAATTCCTAATAAACGCGACTTAATTAAACGTCTTAGTCAAGCGGTAATTTTTAGTAAATTCGATATGAAGTCTGGAGCATGATAAATAAATAAGAATAACTGAAAATAGAAATTGTCAGTTCTGACTTTGTATAAGAGATATTCAAGAAATTGACTGGACGTAAGAGTATTTAAGAAATACATAAATGATTGCATAATGAAATTAATGAATGCAGATATATTTTAAATTACTTTTATTGAAGATAATTAAACTTACAAAAGTTTATTGTTGTTTGTTTATCAAACAAATGACTGATGAATGCAAAGGATGATGCTCGTAGGCATTTACTTATACAAGTGTTTAATACTAAATATAAATTTGAACTGAGTGACTGATGAGAGTCTTGAAGGGATTTTCTCTTCTTAGTTTCCTCTTCAAATGAGCTCTGCCTTGAATGACTGAGGAATGCTTCTTAAATAGATGAGGAATGGAATCTGAGAGGAGGCAGAATGATTTGCCTTTCATCATGACTGGCTTTTGCTTTCGGTGAGTGCTGATGCTTTTACTGTTTGCTTTCGGTTTGTCGTTTACTGTAGAATTACTCATGCTTTTACTGTGGCTTGAATAGTAGTCTTTGTCTGAATGACTACTCTGACTGCTTTTGGAATCACATGCTTTTACTATTGTTTTCACGAGTTTTTGCTTTACTCATAGGGATCCTGTGAATCCTCATAGTCTGCCCATCTGGTAGACTTGTTGACTGGTTGTTAAGTTGCTGCATCTGATTTGTCTGAGTCAGAAGAAATATCTTCTTCTTCTCCAGAATGTAGTGCAACTGCTTCTGCAAGTAAATGTTGTGCTAGGTCCTTAAGCTAGGAAGCTTTGTCTTTAAACACTGGTGTTGACTTAAATGACTTGGTTGATCTTGCCTTGCCTTTTGTGGAGGATGATGGACTAATGTCCTCTAAATGTTGGGAAGGCGAAGCCGGTTCTTGTTTCTGTGATTGACTGAGAGGCACAAGGGGTGCTGAACTGACTAGTTTGATTGGGAATTCTTGGATGACTTGGGCGATGATCTGTCTTTTGTAACATATTTGGCTTTCGTAACATAAACATATGGGGATTGTTTTATATTGTTTTTGGTAATTATGACATATGATTGAAAATGGATTCGTTCGATCCGTAGAAATTGGACTGTATCAAACAAATCCATACTATATGGTTCTAATAATAAAAATACATAAACTCGAACTAGCTTGGACTCATTTAAAAAAAAAACAAATCAAGTCTAGATCCACCAAACCCAGCTCGACCCACGCCAATCCCTAGCTTGTCTCATACTTTTAATGGACTAGGTCGGATTGGGCCAACCCGTTTGACAACTCTAACTAAAAATACATAATAATAGAAACAAAGACAAAATCATCGAGCTAGTACCATCAGAATATGCAAGCTTGTTCAACAGCTGCCCATTGAAATTTGTTGGTCAGATGTGGTGTGGGCTTGACCCGTTTGCATACCTTGGGCTTGGAATATGGTTTGTTAAGCAAAGCCTGCATGAGTATTGTTAATCTCAGGTAAAATCCCATATATTTATGGTTAATTCTTTCTTTCTAGATAATTACTTTCTGAGAAAGAATTAACAAGTCGGCTCCAACTTGTTGCACATATAAAGATGAAGGGCAAAATCTATGTATACAAGTAAAGACTGCAGAGACAAGGACACTCAAATCATTCAACAAAAACCAAACAAAGCTTTCCAACCAAAGCTCTCTGTCTTTACTTCTTTCATTCACACTGCTTATGCAACTTGTGACTTTGAAACCAAGAACTTTAGAACTCTAGTATTTTGATATCTAATACTAAGGACTAGTATAAATAGCTCTGTTACAACAAAAAAAACAAAATCATTTGCGTAGTATTGATTCACCAACCATAAAGACAGTTTGTTCCTTTGGTTGTAACCCTTTACACGGAAGCACTTTTTATCCCAATCCGGTGACCTTCTATTCAACCCGATAGAAGTCTAACTGAGTATATTCGAGTTCTTATATGTATGTAATTTGTCTATATCACAACATAAAGCAATTTTAATATCAGTCTTGTTGCTTTTACTTTCAGTTTTTATTGCTTTAAAGTTACTTATCGTCTCTACTTATCGCCTTTACTTACTACTTTTACTTTCAGTTTTTATCGCTTTAAGTTATTTATCGTCTTTACTTTCTCTATAATCGACTGGAATGGGTTGTTTGATCATAACTTGTTTGTAATCAGACTCCATATTAGTGGTTTATGGTACAACCATCAAGAAACAATTAAAAGTCATTAATAGGCAAGGCATTAAAAATAACGTAACAAAAGCCAATCAATGGCTCAATCATTTGAAGGGAATCAATTTACTTGTGGCACAAGTATATCATTTCTAACCAATATATTCTAAATACAACCTAACTTTCTATTGGCAGGAGCCAATAGTGGCACACCTGATCACACACCAAACATTCAAAGGTTCCACATACAAGCCTTCAAAAGGCCAAAGAGTGGAACTTGCTAATCAACAAGGAGCAAACCCTAGCAACCTCGATGAGCCAACCTGTGTTCCCAATCAAAACATCAGAGCGAACAGAAGCGATGTGAAGGTGGATAGAGGAAGGGGATAAGGAGGTTACAAGGAGGGAGGCATGAAAACGTACAAACTAGGGTTTGATTAACTTCTACAAAATGTATTCATTAAAATTTGAGATTTTGATGTGATTATCTACCTCATTTTTCACAATATTTTTTATAATTAATGTGGCTTATCCACCTCAATTACCACATAAGATGGTATGAAATTGTGGTATATTTTGGTAGTAAGAATAGCTTCATTAAAATTTGAGATTTTGATGTGATTATCCACCTCATTTTTCACAGTAATTTTTTATAATTGATGTGTGTGGCTTAGCCACCTCAATTGCCGCATAAGATGGTATAAAATTGTGGCATATTTAGGTGGTAAGAATAGCATTACTCATACTACATTATACTGCACGATTGACAAAAAAAATTTTACATATGGAGGATGAAATTGAATTGAACGTTGTCGGTAATCATTTGAAATGAAAATAGGACATAGCTCCGAAATAGAAAAATGCTAAAATTTCACCCGTGCTATCCTCTAGCAAAACATCAACTATAGTATCCGGGGGCTCCTCGAACGAAATCGCGTCTTGAGAACGCACGGCTTCCACTTAGTTAAGGGAAAATTTAATCGTACTATGGAAGACTGTTGGCAGCTATGATTGTTTACAGTATTTGATTGCCATCATAAAAGAGTCTGATTTCTGGACAGATTCCGATAATGCAGTCAGGAGAGCATATAATGTAACCGATAGGGATTGGACGAATGAGCAACTAAATAAAATTTGACTTATTTTACCTTATTTTTTAGGGATTTGACGAATGAGCAACCCAATTTTTAGTTAAGTTCACCTATTTAAATTTTTTTATTCAAGAGTATTCCCATTTTATCCATCTGACCAATCTGACCAAAATAACACCAGCCACCACCCTTTGATCGGAAGAATAAGACACCAGCCATTATCTTCTCCAAACCCATCTTCATATTCTCCACATTTAATTCTCCACACCCACCTCCTATATCATCTTCTCCGCTATATGTACACTGGCCAGAAAGCTCCTCTCTATGTCCTCTTCACCGGCCCAACCCTTTTGCTTACCCTTTTTTTTTTTTATTCAAACCTTTATTGCCCTAGCTATTATCGTGAAATGTGGTAAATTGGAGTCTAAGTGAGTAAGAAAATAATTGCAAACACATGAAAATAAATCAACTGTGGGACAAATTCCACATAAGCGTATAATTACTCGAGTATGCTTTGATACGCATGGCGTCTCCTCTAGGACATGTGAAACTTTGTTACTACATCAAAAAGCTAAGTATTTAATCAATATATCATACATGTTAAACTTCCATAAATTCTTTGTTTCGATCCAAGTAATATTCTTTTAAAAATCGATCAGAAATCAAATAACCACCAGCTATAGCCGATGTCCGATATATATGGTGGTTGTTACACATAAAATAAAATTGTACTTTAAAATAGCAATTTCAATGTGTCACACAATAATTCAGTGCGAAATATGCCAGTACATAGTCAGAAATATGTATTTAATTGAATTGTAAGATTTTATCCAAATATATACATCATTTAAATCATCGGTCAGAGCTATTAATACATAAACACTACAATAATCCTTATTTCTTTCAATGGGAAAATAGCTAGAGGACGATAATGCACGATCCATGCATCTCTCAACAAGTAATCCCTCTTTTGGGCGACCGACGATTATTACGAATAATCCTTGTTATGCATACCATATCAAAATATATATCCAGACTCTAACATTTAAATTGTTAGGTAATTAGCTCAAAATATAGTTATGTTTTGATTTATTTTTAGACATATTTATTTTATACAAGTGATATTAAGAAGAGAGGAAATTTTAACTCGAGACTTTAGATACAAGAGAGTGAATGCTCTTAGTCCAATAAAGTAGCTAAGCTAACTAGAACCCTTGTATTTTTATCTCAATGTAGCACTATCCAATGTTTTTACACTATAATCAATTTTTATGACCTTCGTAAATGACAAGTTGTTATTAGTCTTAAGTTATGTACAGTACTATATATTTGAATTTGCAAGAATTAAGTCACTATATGGCGGGCCACTTAAAGGAGTGATTTTTTGGTGCAACTGAAACACCGTATACTGATGCTATTATTCTACTTAAATTATAACATGTGTTATTTCTTTTATTAATATATCTTAGAAGTGAGACATATTATCACTATCATCCATCAATGTTATAACACATAAAATGATAATAATACGTGACTGTTTTCCAAGCAATACATAAAATTCCACGTCAAGGATCACAAAGTTGATGATGAAAATATTAGAGTACTATTATTCATCAAATTAAATACTCACTTCCTTCTTCAGCATGCATGAGAGATTTGATCTGAACCATTCATTTGAACCATAAGACACCTATAAATAGACTCCTTTATTCATTAGAAGAGCATGTACTTTTAACTTGAGAGAGCTTGAGTGAAGTCTTTAATTTCTTTGCAACTTTGCTTAGACATTGTTGGTAAGAGGATTAGTCTTTCTCATTAAACACACTAATCTTCTAGTTTCATTTCCTTAGTTTCTCATGGAAGCCTGAGCTTTAGAGGGTTTGTGCTTCAATTTAAGTATATAGTGATCATATTTCATGTATCACAACAAAAGTGATCTACGTTTATTGCGTTATACGTACATTAATTTTTTCGACTTCTAAATATTAAATCTAGCTATACTATGTTTCTACAGGTCACCTTAATCTGCAGAATGGCTTGTGGAGCCTTACTATTTGTTGCTTTGTTAAGTTTGATTGTTGGGAGCTGGTGCCTCCCAGAAAATGCAGAACTTATAGATTTTGGTACTATGGATAATGGCCGTCCAAGTAACACTAAGGAAAAGGGAAAAAGATGGGCAGTTCTAGTTGCTGGGTCAAATGAATACTACAACTATAGACACCAGGTTTAAGTTGGTCTTATAAACATATAATTAAGCTATGCTACAAATAATAAAATTTATTTATTGTTTTATGCAGGCTGATATATGCCATGCATACCAGATACTGAAGAAAGGTGGACTGAAAGATGAGAACATCATCGTTTTCATGTACGATGATATTGCGTACAACCCGGAAAATCCTAGACAAGGTGTCATCATCAACAAGCCAAATGGCCATGATGTTTATAAAGGAGTTCCCAAGGTTTAACTTCTGGCAGATTGATTTCAGTTTCTAGCTAGTTTGGTAGTTTAACATTGTTAAAACCATATATATATATATATATATATATATATATATATATATATTTTAATGCAGGATTATACAGGAACTAATGTTAATTCAAACAATTTCTATAATGTTATTCTTGGAAACAAAAGTGCTCTCACTGGAGGGAGTGGCAAGGTTCTGCGTAGCGGTCCGAATGACCACGTTTTCATATATTATGCAGACCATGGTTCTGCAGGATTAATTGGTACAATGAAGGAAGAACATTTTTATTATTTTAGTTTTCTATATGAAATTAAATAAATACTGCATAGTTAATTGACATATGAATGCTGTATTGTATTCAGCGATGCCTACTGAAGGCGATTATGTTTATGCTAAAGATCTCATACATGTCCTGAAGAAGAAGCGTGCTTCTAGAGGTTTCAAAAGCATGGTAAGAATTACTAATTATATGAAGAAAAAAAATAGAATCCAGCCTCATTAAATTTTGAATTATTTTGTGGTGGATTTCAGTTTATTCTAAGGATTTGATGCATTAATATGAAAAAAAAAAAAAAAATAGGTACTTTACGTTGAAGCTTGCGAGTCCGGGAGCATGTTTGACGGCCTCCTTCCGAGTAATCTAAATATTTACGCTACTACCGCGGCAAATCCAGAAGAGAGCAGTTATGGAACATATTGTCCCGGTGAAGATCCTCATGTTCCTGAAGAGTATGGTACTTGTTTGGGAGACTTGTATAGTATTTCCTGGATGGAGGATTGGTAATGCAAATGCTTTCCTTTTTGAAGAATATTCTGTTCTAAATTCTAATTAAACGGAGTACATTTAGTTTCCAATGTACTTTCGATCAAAGGCTCGTACTAATATTCTTTTGTTTCGGTGGCTTTTGCAACATATTTTCACATTTGAGAGCAGTGACATAAATGATTTGCGCAAAGAAACTTTGCAGAAGCAGTATGAAAGGGTAACATGCATATTGAATTTTATATCGTAATGTATATATAATAATGTTAGTGGAAATAAGAATTGTATGACCATGTCGACTAAATATTACAGGTTCGAAGAAGAACAAATGAATCTCATGTTATGCAGTATGGAGATATGAGTCACAAACAGGAGTTCCTCGTCACTTACATGGGTGCAGATCTTTCTAAACATAGTACTTCCACCGGGGATATCTCTTCACCCTCAATCTCAAGGGCTGTTAACCAACGCGACGCGAACCTCCTTTACTTTCAGCACAAGGTTTCTGCTCTCATTTTCTTCTGAGTTCTAAACTTGAATTTTTCTAATTTGCATATATACATCAATTTATTTTCCACAACATAATAATGCTAAACTTTCCGGCTAGAGAAAATTTTCATATAATTTGATATTTCAGTTCTGCATTCAAAATGTTTTTCTTATAACTATATGTAAACTCTCCAGTTGCGTCGAGCTCCGACTGGCTCTCAGGAGGAATTGGAAGCTCGAAAGCAGCTACTCGATGAAATTGTTCATAGGAAACATGTGGACTATAGCATACATAAAATTGGGGAGCTTTTGATTGGACACCAGGAGAGCTCAAACATGTTGATGAACGTTAGGCCTCGGGGGCAACCTCTAGTGGATAATTGGGACTGCTTCAAGAAGCTTGTAAGTCCTCAATCTTTTAACTGTTTAAAGTAAATCCAGTATAATTTTTTCTCTGAGATTTTGATTTCGATCGCGTTCTTTCCATGCAGTTGAGGATTTATGAGAAGTACTGTGGACATTTTTCTGCGTACGGAATGAAATACACGCGAGCTATAGCCAACATGTGCAACGCTGGGATCACGGTCGAGAAAATGGTTGCGGCGTCTGATCAAACTTGTTCCAAGAAACCCCATGTTTGGAACTTCCTTCCTGATCATCAGATGAATTAAATAAATTGTCATATGCATGACTCTGATCTGATGTTGCTCTAAATGGGGTTGAACTAGCTTGTTCTACATAATCTTTGCATGCAAATAAGAAAAAAAGAAACAATAAATAATAGTTTCAGAAATGTGATGTCAATTACTGTGGATAACAAATTGGCTTGCAAGGTTAATCACATGATCAAGCAAACTCTCTGCTGAAAGATAAGAATAAAACTAAAATTGGAGACAAATAAGTGGAAGAACTAATGAACATATCAAAATTCACTGTTTTAATTGTTAATTTGGCTCTTGACTTGAAGAAAGCTTTTAGGGGCACTTTAATCCAGGTCCAAAAATTTGAGCTGTTATTGGATTAGTTCAATTCTCTATTTTGCTACTTTAATTAAATCTTTTTAATTAAATTTCTCGACTTATGCATCTTTACTCAAATTAAATTTGAATATTTAAATATGAAGATCTAAGTAAGTTGTAACACCAAATTAAAGCTTCTCGCCTAGATGCGAAAACAAAATTATAAGAGGGGCATAATTGAAAATTTGGGAAGTTAGCAGGTGCCGACAGAAAAATGGACTTGTAAAAATTTGAACCCAATTCAAGACAAGATTGGGCTTGGTTCAAGTGTTTCCTGAGCAAGCCTAATCTTTTCACATTTGGACAACTAATAAAGTAAAAAAGGAAACTGGAAAAGATTCCTAAAAAAATTAATGAAAAGGGACTACTATACATTGAATATTACAACAAAAATGTTACAAAACTGTGAATATATCTGTGGTTTATTATTTACAAACTAAGAACATGCAATCCTCGCTAATGTGAGTTAAGGCCAGTTCGTCAAGACGGTGTGCCGACTTCATTCCCGTAGATTAGAGTATGGCTTTGTCAAAAAAGAAGATAGGCTCCTCCCACTTCATTATTGTCTAGGGGGGTGGAGGAGGAACAAGCATGCTACCGACACCCATATACACTTCAGCAAATTCTTCATCGTTTTTAGCCAACATTTCTCGTAAGCTACAATCGATATTTCTTCCCTTTAGCACCCAGTATCTTGGTTTTATCCTCTTTTCCAATGAATAACTGAAGTACCTTGGATATTCCACCAAATCCGTCACCGGTTTCTCCATTGTGTTTACGAGGAATTCAAGCTTCGGACCCAAAACCTCTTCAATGCTATACCCGAGTAAAGGAGAAAATTTGCGGACCATGAATGCAATATCCCTCCGCGACAGCCCTTTCTTCATCAAATACTTCATCCTGCCCACCAAATTCTCCACATTAGACCATAATACAACAGATATGATTTACATTTCACAAAGAACTGGAGAGTTCTAAATTTGTTGAGCCACAAATATTAAATGAAAAGTGCATTACCGAGGAAGTAAAGTTCTATCAGTGTCGGAGACGAGAAACTCTGGATACTTTTTGATAACCCGAGGAAGGTGGGGTTCGGAAACACCGATACTAGCAAGAAATTCAAGCTTCCTCTTGAGTGTTTTGTCAATGCTGGCAGCAAATATTTCAGGACAGCGGCCCAGTATGCTCCCAACTGTTTCTTTATCAAATCCTAGACCTTCCACAAATGAAACTACCTGTAAAAACAGGTATACCAGTTAAAACTGGACTCAAGAAACTGTGACACATATATACATGGTTCCCAAATCCTTCACAGAGAGTGGTCAATATATCGAAATGCAGTGTATCGTATGAGATTCACTCTCTATGTGGGACCAACTTGAAATGATGGGTGATTGGACTAGATCACATAACAACACATATACTACAAGCCGAACCTACAGTGAGGATTTTCTTTCTTGGCTCTGTACCCCATTCATCACCATAGCTGGACCAACTATGATTACATTGACAGTAAGGGATACATTATGAGATTTTCTCAAGGGGGATTTGAGGGTATTTAAAGGATGTATCAGTTTTAATTTCTTTGAAGTGTGTCGTGTTCAAAAACAAAAATAAAAAGCGCGCTTGCGCATTCTGTGCATCTGTCACAGGGGTTGCATATTGTGAGCACTTTACTGCAGTCTACCATAAAATAACTCAGAAGACACACAAGGCATCCTAATGGTTTCAAATACAATAAACATGTTTTTTTTTTTTAAATTTTGCATCACTTCAACTTATTCTTTTTATGGCCATTTGATGAACCGAACAGTATGGGCTACATAATATCAACTATAAAGCAAGAAACTGGAAGACTAGCATATATAGCACTATGTTACCAAACAAATGCCTTTGGTATCTCATATTCAACTTAAGACAGAAATTTATGAAACAGCCATGCAAGTATGCTCTTCACGGAACATCTAAACAGGAAGAAGTCATGAGGAAATATTCATGAATATAAGGAACAAACATATTTGTGAAAATATCAATAGAACAAGAATTACCTACCTGAAGAAATTCTTGAGGTTTCCGTATCAATAGCTGAGGACTTCTGGAGATAACCTGACCCAACTTCTTGTTTCTAATACCCAAGTCACCAATCTCTTCAACCATTACTTTTAGCATGCTGGTTGAGCAACCCAAAATATGAGGCCAGCTTCTGATTGCACGGCCAACACTCATTTTTGGTACCTGTTATGAAGCATAATTCCACATTTAGTATTCAACACAAATAAATCAAACATCATTTGAGTTGGAAAATTTGGCCAGCATGAACATAGGACCTAAGTGGATACTGTACCTTCTCCAACTCGAAGAAAGATGAAACCTCCTTGAAGTTCTCTTGAATGCTCATAGATAGAATCCATGGATATTTAATCAACATTCTGCCGACATCTTTCTCCTCCACGCCAACCTGCACAAGAATACATGAAGAAGTGCTCAATCATAGGCATACAAAGGTGTCCTGACAATGTAATGAAGTCCATTCTTGGTCTAAATAGTATATACCAAGAGTACAATGTATAAATCCAACTTCATAATCCTATTTTATCACAATTTACATATAATCTCAGTAAATTTTGTTATGATACTGATTGTAACATTTCATAATTCTAAAAGTGCACATGTCCAAAGCAAAAATAAATGTCCAATGTGGGAACAAGGAAGCTAGAACCAACATAATTACACAGTGAGATAGAGATCACATATTTTATCATTAATAATGCTGCAGAAATAACCAACTCTTTGGTAATGGCATATTTGAAGTCGTATAAGTTACATGATGTTTGCATAAACTAAAATGAAGAGAAAGCAGAGCTGAAGTTAGCAGTACCTCTTTAAAAGCAAGCACTCTCGTTTTGATGACTTTAATGTTGCAAAAAATAACAGGTGGAAATAACAGAAATATGTTTCTCATTTGTTCTCTAGGGACTCCAATATTTTCAAGATATTCCACAATAGGTCTCACGTGAGGATCCAAGGACAACAAAAGAAGACGTGGAAAGGATTCAACTAAGCAACGGAAAGCAGCATCTCCAGAGCCCAACATATCCAGACCTCCACGCCTTGCTGCAATCTATAGCATGAAATGAAAAGCCAACTAAAAATAAGATAAATTCATCCAGATGCACATGAAAATGAATCTCTAAATAAAAGAAAAGAAATAAGAGCAACTTGAACTTAGACATTCATGCACTACAAAGATTTGAAAGAGACATACCAGACCTTTTCAAAAAAGGATAGGGTTTGTTGCAAGTCTTCATCAATAGGAATTGATAAGTGCATCATCATACGACGAGCATTTTTCCCAATGAGCCCCCCATCACTACTGCCAGAAAAGAATATTTTCTTCACATAGTTAACCTATAGGCCACATGCAAAATAAGAAACCATTCTGCAACAGATCTAAACAATAATTTCACTTCTGCATTCATATGTCGGGAATCAATGCCAAATTCCTGCTCTTTATCCATTTCATACGTTTTCCAATTTTATAAGGTGTAGTGGTCCTAATTCAACTTGATTACCGAACTTACAAACTCGGGAATGTAATTTCTATGATTTTCATGTGCTTTGCAGAAACTAATCAGGCTGCATATTCCCAAAGCTTGTAATATCATCTAATGTGCCATTTTCTCTCATGCTTCCCAGTGAGCACTATTTTACTACCTTAGAACATAATCAAGAAAGCACAATTATGTTAATAATGCAGAACCTCGTAACCTTGAATGAATTTGGTTCTCATTGTATGTCATATCAAAACCCCTTCTCGGGGAGCACAGAGATTATTGTCTAGCATAGAATACATAATTATGTTGTAGTACAGGATTAGAAATTGTGGTTTTCGATAAGTAAAGATGCCATAGATAAGCCATAATAAAAAATTGATGAGCATGCCATCACTTCCTAGTTCCTACAATAAGAATGTCATCACTTCCTACCCTATACAGTTTCTGACAAATTGTTCTAATGCCAATTGCAAGTTCACAATAATCAAAATCTCGATTACTATAAAGAAACCGATAAATTGTCAGCGAAACAAATAATAACGAATCAGAATGCCCTTACCTTCTCAATGAGCCCCGGAAGCGTCTCTGCTGATAAATGCCTGGCAACATTCATAGCCGAAGACAGACTCAACCCGACCACACTCTCCAGAAACGCAACCTTTCCATTGTCACCTTTCTCCTTAGCCATTAACCTCACCTTCTCTTTAAACCCCCCCAATTCTCTCCCCTCCTTCTCCCACTCTCCCCACATCCCCAGCTCATCCAACTCCACAACCCCATCAACCAACATCCGCAAATACCTCGGCGAATTCGACGAAACAAAGGCGGCTTCCGCCTCAGAAGCCCCAAATTCTTGAAGCAGCTCCAAAAGGGCTTCTCGGGCAGTTTTTATTTGATCAGGCTGGTGGTCCGGCGGCGGCGCAAGGCTGTTGGATTGCGCGGAAAACAGGGGGCGGTGGAGATTTTGGTGGGTTTTGGTGGGCTTGTGGAAAAATTGGATCTTGGGTTTGTGGGCGAGGTGGAGTCTGAGAGTGAGAGTGGGGTTTGAGGGGTTGGGGAGAAGGGTTGATGGGTTTGTGGGGGTGTTTGGTGACGAGGATAGTCTGAAAGTTATGGTGAAGGTTGTGAGGATTGAGAGGAATTTGGAGGAGGAGGACATGGTTGGAGGAATTAAGCATCCATACGTGGAAAAGAAAAAGTCTTATCTTTCTTAAACCCTAAAACCCTGAAACTCTCACGAGAAAGCTCTCATGTTTTTCTTTTGGATTGAGCTAAAAGGAAAGCTCACTCTTTTGGTAAGTTAAAAAAGGAGAAGGGAAAAAAGAAGTTAACTTTGGCGGGACATGGTGGTGGTATGACAGTTTGGGAAATCCAAATATGTAATTTTAAATATTATGTGATTGTATAAATATTTAGTAGATATGGTTTATGATTTCAATTTTATTATATTTGGAGATTAAGTTTTTGTCTCGTTGTAATTTACTATAAATAAAGGCACTGACATAAGAGAAATCATATTACAATTTCTCTAAGCCTTATTCTCTCACTTTCTCTCCCTGTCGCCAGCCCTCCTCTCTCTCCCTATTTTTTCCCTTCAGTAATTAGATCACAACACGTTATCAGCACGCTTTCGTTGCTGCGCTACAGAATTTGAAGGGCGTTCTCTGCTACAAACCGGTCGACAATCATCATCATTAATCCAAGTACTTCTAAAACACGATTTCAATTTAGATATTTTTTCAACTTTGATTGCATGAAGCCTTCGCCATAATGCATGAACCCAATTTTTATGTTTTTAAAAGAATTATAATTTTTTGTTTAATATTGTGTTCACATTTAACCAGCACGCAAGCCACGACCTGAACCCGTGTGCACTGCGCCACCGAGCATCTAATCCGAATTCTCTCATGCATATATTATTGATCATGCTTCATATGATATACACTAGGTATAAGTTTTGGGATTGAAATACGTTGTTGATTTTTATTTGATCAATGAATGATAATATTGCTTTTATATTTCTTTTTGTAGAAACTTTGGTATTCTTTTGTAATTTTATTTCAACTTCGCATAGTTGAAAGATTAGAAATAGTCTCCAAACTATATGGTTTACTTTTATGTGGATGATGATGTGTATAATTGAATTTTAACTAGTATTGACGTTGTTTGGTTCAAAATTTGAAAAATCTTGCAGAATAAGGTATTACAAGATTGAACTCGATAAAGTTAGGCAAACCCGAACCCAACCCAAGTAAGTCCAAACCCAATTAAAACCCGAACCAAAATAAACCCACATGAACCCAAACCCAACCCAAACCCAAATTATAAATGTTAGGTTAAGATTGGATTGACCATCTAACCTGCCCGAGTTGCATCCCTATGAAATGGACAAAAGCAATCAACAAAAATCAAACTTTGATACCCGCAATGTTTTTACTAAGTTATCAGAAACTTCACAAGGAACAACCCTCGGCCTTGTGTTCTAGTGTTGAATGCAACTCCAACACAACAGTCTATTCACACAAAACTAACACCATATACGGTTATGTTAGTTTTGTGTAAATGGACTATACCACATACAATTCTGTTAGTTTCGTGTGAAAAACTAATGTGCTAGTGTTGAGTTCATCCTGCCTTCAAAGGATTAGGTACAGCCTTATCCACAACTAACATCAAAGTGATTGTATATATGTTTGATAAACAAATGGTCATTAACGAATATAGGGCTCTGAGGGTTTTACATATTTGCAGAGTCCAACTGGTCAATTTGCACACATGATGCATTGCAGAGGAGTATGATGTTGGAACTTGTGAGGGACTCTTAGTCCCACATCGCCCAAAACAAACTTCAAAGTCCTCTTTATAAGTGATTGCACTCACTTATAGTTTGAAAAGAATTGGGCCCAAGTCATGGATCTTGGATTTTGGACTTGGAGGGTTTGGGTGCATATATTAAATGTCAAACATGAGCCTTGAGTTTAGATTGATGAAAACACAAGTTACGTTTTTTATTTCTTTTTGGATTCAGTTTTTTCCAAAAGGATAAAAACTGATTAAACAGTTACAACCGTTTTGAAATGATAAGCTTGAACGGTTGTGTCCTTTTAAAATTCGCCATTATATATATGGCAGTAAGATCAGAAACAAAGAAGTTCTAATAACCAATTCGCAGAGAAAAACACCAACCAATTCGCCAAGCATCCAAGTTCGAGTGCAAGAACTTGGATTAGATAGCTGTATCCTGCAAGATAGACGTCCACTGAACTACTGCACGGGTGTAGGGACATATTTCTATCTTAGGAGATTGCAACTGCAAGCCTCTATCTTCATAAACAAGTCAGTGATTTGTGATTCTATACAATTTCATTAATTGTTTATATATTTGATATATATATATTGTATTTGTTATCATATATTTTCTCATTAGAAATAAACTATGCAAATAATTATATATATTATATATTCGACATTATTTGATTGGTTCTAACATATGATACTAAAACAAATGTACTTTTATAAAATACATGTCTCTATTAAGACCTCGTTTGGCAGCTCGAACTATACTGACTATTTCAGTCGAATAAAATAATTTGTACATCGGATAGTACTGACTAAATTAATCGAGCGTTTGGTGATTCTCCGATTAATTTGTGCATCGGATAGTACGTCGGACTATAATAACTTTTTTTAAAAATTCATAGAATAATTGATGTTAAAAAAAGAAGGAAACCAAAGAAAAACAGAAAAAGAAATAATAATAATCATCACTACACCAACAAAATTAAAATTAAAAAAAAACAAGAAAGAAAAAAATTCAAGAGGTTTCTCTTCCAATCGTGTATTCCTTTCTTCACCATCTTCTCCACGCATCAAATCCCACCCTCTCATACAAACTCACTTCCTCTTTTTTTCAATCTCCCAAAACCCACATCAATTCACCAATCAAAACAATACTACTAATTAAATTGAAGATACAAATCAATGAAGAAAAAAAATCAATCTGCAAGAAAAAAAAAGCATAATTTTTGCGTTAGTGTGACCTGACTAATTATACAGAAATTTTTGAAAGTATAATTAATCGGGCGTGAAAGGTATTAAATGGTGAGCCCGATTTAATTAGTCGGACGACTATTTTAACCCAATTCCATATTCTTAGTCATATCCGATTCGCTATATGGCGTACCCAACGAGGCCTAAGTACGAGTAAAAGGTTACATACAAACAAACTCCTATGCTTTCCCAAAGCAACAAGATTTACAGAACAAAAAGGTTGCATGGTTTCTTATTTTTTATCTCCTTCCCCTTTTTTTCACACCCAAGTGCCTTTCAGAAGAGGTTTGGTTGATGCAGTCTCCCCGAAAGTCTTGATCAAATCGGAACAAGATTCATTGGCTTCCCCTTCTGTCTGAAGATCCAACCCCAACTCCTCTTCTACATCATCTGAAGCCGATATGAGCAAGAATTCACATCCTTCGTAGTTCAAGAAGTCGGGTGGATCAGCTGGGTGGTACCATAATTTCCCAAACCGGCCTTGCAGGTGGGCAGGAAAAATAGCCTTGCGCTTGTTCTGTAGCCCTCTGGACCGAGAACTAGTACTGCTGTTGCCATGTTGATCAGGGTTCTTTATTTGAATATGAAATGAGCCTTCATGTTTAATGTTAAGTGACTCTTGAGGCTCATTGCTCTCGGTTTCGAGTGGGAACTCCAGTTTGTAAATCAGATGAGTGTGGGGTTTCTTCCCCTCCTTATGTCGTAGAATGCGGTATATGCCTTCTCCTAATGCCCTTGCGGCAGAAGTATGTCTGTGTCCTCTTGTTTTAGTATCATACTCCTCTGCAATACAACATATATAGAATGAACATTGATCTCTACTCATCTTTTTCAGTTTATGTCCAAAACTAGGAATAAATTACTCAATGAGATTGTAACACTATCACAATATATTAAAGGTAAATTCATATTAGATACCAAGTTGGGTATAAATTTTAAGGAAAAATACCATATTTAAGGAAAAATACCAAGTCTAATTAAATATTTTATGATAAGCCACAAACTTTATTGCAAGTGATCCTATGACTAAATAAAAGATATGAGAGATTACCATATTTTCCTCAAATTTATTTCTTTCATAATTTTATAAGGCCTTTAGAGCTCGGGGTTAACTTTGAAGGTTTAGGGTTTTAAAAGGTCGGTCAAGGTTTGGGGTTGATCATTTTGGGTTTAGGGTTTTAGAATGTCCTTGGGAGGAGCTTAGGGCTTAGGGTGTAGGTCTCGGGTTTTGGGCGAAGCCCAAAATCCGGGAACTAGACCCTACACCCTAAGCGATTAACGTAATAAAAAAAAATTTCTTCTAAAAAAATTCATACTCATGCTTGTTAGTTACAATTCATTGGGAAAGTTAATGGCTATAACTTTGTGATGGTAGGGTTGGACATTATTGTCATTTTACCTAGCAAATTAGTTTGACTTTTCAACTAGTACCTAAACTAAAACTATGGTATTTTAACTTAAAGTTATTTTGAATTTGGTATTTAAACTAAAAACTCCCATATATTAATTCTATACCACATAGTACAAACCATCGTCACCACCACATGTGTCACATACAAAAATAACTCCAAAAGTATGAGTAATCTCTCATGCAACCATAGCACTATCACAAGATATTAGTTCTATACCCGGACCAAAGTATAAACCATGCATCATCATGTAGCACTTGTCAAATACAAAATTTTCTCCAAAACAATTTTCCAAATATATATCCTAGCACCAATTCACTTATTTATAATAAGTGTTCCCATTTATTAATAAAGTACCCTATATTCATGGATCAATCCATATTATTAATAGGAACCAATCAGTATTATAACATGCAGATTAGTAACACCCCATGAAAACTAAGTTGAGGATTTTGTATTTTTATTAACTATACAAAACAATAAAAAAAGGTTGATGAATGAACCCTAAAAAATTGGACAACTTATACCTCCTTGAAGAGCAGTTTTCACATCATCAATATTTGTGGTGACCATCTCAACAAAACCCCAATAGGGTCTGCTTTTCTTTCCTGGATCTGGAAGGCTTTTCCTTCCCATCACTATGAACCTCAGCAATGGCTGCTTCTCAATGTTCACTTCCTGCCTGCCATGCCCACCACCTTCACTGCTTCCACTACCACCCAAACCCTTTTCGCTTTCGCCAGAACTTTTTGATCCCTTCTTCTTTGCCATTGCACCTTCTTTTCCCGAATCAGGGTCCTGCTTTTCTTCAACTGGCCTCTCACCGGACTCCGGCCTTAATACGATGTACAACCGCTGAACATCGTCCGGGCTGTGAGCTTCTTCTTTGTTCACCTTTGGCCTGTAGAAGAAGAATATTTCCCCCCTCTCCTGCCGTTTAATTTGTCACAATTTATACCAACATATATAATATATTAATTATACCATAAAAATATCACAATCAAAATCAACCTTTAACTTAAACTTCCATATTAGGGTTTACAAACAAATACAAATACAAAATCACTATTTTTCTTTTTATACTAGCGATATTCGGAGCAAAATTCAAATAAAGGACCTTAAGTACATAAATAAACGCATTTAATCACTTGAACAGAGATAGACACACAAACAAACCTGAATTTCAACTTGGGCATCATCTTTAGTCTTAACTTCTTGGCCTTGTCCCATTTTGTAACGCTTGTGAAACAACGCCTATTGAAAGTTGCTAATTTTCTACTTATGTTTTTGCTAAGAACAGAGAATTTGAGAACGTTCCTTAATTTGTTCATTTCAGTAGGAAAAAGTGAAATTAAAAAGTAATCAACAACTAGAAACTTCACACTTGCAGTTGCAGGCACCGTTTATTATGAACATGACACGTTTACTATTTTAAAAGGTGCCACGTTTTGATCTATATCATAGAATACACACAGTACGAGCCTACAAGGATAAAGTAATTTTTCTTTTAACAAATTAAAGTAATTAATTTTTACTGAAGTCAATTCATGTTAGGGTTCTTTAGATATATGCCCTTGTAACTTTTGTTTTTCAAACTTAAACCCATCTATCTTTAAATATTCAAATAAAACCCAAAATTCAAACTTGTTGACATGTGGGAAAATAAGTAATCTGTTATTACAAATTATTTACAACTTATGCCACAATACCCTAATTATGTTAATGAAGCAATTTAACATTTTAAAATTCAAATAGTAGGTGCACTATTTGTGGGAGTGAAAAACTGGATTCTTTCAAGAGTTGACTTCACAATTATAAATTTATGGTATGTAAATAATTTACCTATACTTTTTATGTAAAATATAGTTAAATTAATTTTTAATCAAATAACATATCTCTATTTTTGTACTAATTAATTTACCTATATATAAATTTATTTATGATTAGCACGTTATTTATTTTTATAGGTAAATTATTGGGAGTTTTTAGTTTAAATACCAAATTTAAACTAACTTTAAGTTAAAATACCATAGTTTTAGTTTAGGTACTAGTTGAAAAGTCAAACTAATTTGCTAGGTAAAATGACAATAATGTCCAACCCTACCATCACAAAGTTATAGCCATTAACCTTCCCAATGAATTGTAACTAACAAACATGAGTATGAATTTTTTTAGAAGAATTTTTTTTTATTACGTTAATCGGTTAAGGCGTAGGGTCTAGTTTCCGGATTTTGTGTCACATCCCGATCCCGGACGAGCCAGGTGTCGGAAGGTGATGGCCGACACGCGTTAGCGTGACGAAAGCCAAAAAGAAAGTTGAAGGATGAAATAAAGAATAATGAATATTTAATTGAATAAGATCAGAGTGCGGAAAACAAATTTAATACAGCCGTAGAGGAAATCCTACATTGTCATACCACCGCGCCAACGACGTTGCAAGCTCCCAGCCAACTAACCTGGAGGGGCGCAAAACATAAAGCGGTGAGTGGGTCAAAAAGCAAAGTTTGATAAAGCTTAGTTGTTTTCAAAAGTCTAATAACCTCGTTTGAGAAACAAGTATGGTTTGAGAAAATCGTCATGCAGGCATGAACCTCAAAATCTTGTCGTGAAAACATTCGGGTACCCCGATAATACTTTCTGCGACATTTGCTCACCCATGCAGCAACACACATGCCCAAGGGGCTAAATCCCTGAGGAACAAGCTAGGTATACAAGTAATACACGGCCAGGTACTACAATGACGAGTCTAGCGCTAGCGGCAGTGCACAAAGAGTCACCGATCCCACCTGGCTTCCGAGTTGCTAATGCAACCTAGAGCATTAGTACCTACAATGGACCAAAACTGCGTGATAACGATATTGACTACTCTAACGTCAGCTAGTCCTGGCCACAAGGCAGTACTAATACGGTGTATACATCTCTTGAGGAGCAACGATGCTAATGAAAACATGCATGGCAATATAGTGCGAATGTTCTACCTCGACAAGCATTATATGATATGCAGCTTCGCTAACGATTAAAAGCGTTGAAAAACCTCGTATATATATACATTTAATGAAAACGGAGCCCTCACTCACCCAGTGAGTAGTAGGAAGAAAGCCCAGTGTACGTCCTCCCAGAAGCAGCCATGGGTATAAGCTAAAGCAGGGCAAATCGACCAATGAAGATTTATCTAAATTGACACCTAAATCAATGAATTGGGCCACGACAATGGCCCAAAATCTCTAATGGGCCAACCCATCCACCTTCAAAGCTTACCAACAATTGCTACTTAAACCCCAGGGCCGAAAAATCTTGAGTTTTTGTTTTGGTTTGTGCGAGAGAAGAAGAAGAAGATGGGCTGGGTTCATTGAATAGGACAAAGCCGGACAACATCCCTGGATTCGTGGGATAGGCCATATGGCCTGCTGCCAAATAAGGCCCCGGCCCAAACAGATTGAATGCGGAAAGCGTGAAAATCAGCGCGTAAATCTTCGTTAGTCGAGCGGCGTGCCATTTCAGCGTCTACGCGTGCGTGTCGGCGAGCGATCCAAGAAACACACAATTGGATGCGTCGTCTGATTCTGACGAAAAGTCAACGAAAAGTCAGCTCCGGGGCAAAATCGTCATTTTGCATATGAGAATAAATAAGTTAAAACTTTGAGCGGTGTGACAATCTACCACTTATAAATTCGTCACGAGAATTTCCATAAGAAGTACAACGAGGTAGATTGGAGTACAAAGCTGTTCACAACAAAGATCTCCCAGAAGCTTTCCCTCAGAAGGCGTGGGTGAAGAAAAGCAATTGTCTGGCGGTCGGTATTTGGTAGCGATTGCTCGGCGTCACCACAACTCAAGGTGACACGATTAGCCGAAGTTTAACCAAAGAGAATCACGGGTCATTTGGAAGAAGGTAATCGATTAGATAAGAAGGACTTCGATGAAGTTTACTGCTACTACGTTTGCAGCCAGGGAGGTGGTGTCGATAGTGCAATCGTAGTCACCCCATCGGCCATCAACTCCTTTGGCGAGTTGAGGTCTCGAGGGAAAATGAATAATATCGGCTTTAATTGGCTGGTCAAAGAAACGGTCAATACGTCTCACCAAAGAAAGATTCTGAACTTGGAGCAAAGATAAGCATCAAGCTCCAAAAAGAAAAAGGTTGAGAAATACGGAGTAAAGATACGGCAGCGAGCTTGAATCATGGGCATGACCATTCACACATAAATGCGGTTTGGTATGCGAGAAGGCATGAGAGATTATCCATCCATCTTTCATGTGCTTACCACGAACCAACCAGCTCGATGACGCATCACTTTGTAGAACACAAAGGCCGCCGTCGTTGGAAAGTGCTAATACAAGCGGGAGTGAACCAAACTTGGCTTGATGGGAGAATTTTGCTGCGTGGTAAATAAATTCTACCAATAAAATTAACGTTGCTTAGCTGATTTAGTGGCGAGAACGCGAGAAGAGAAATCCTTCACGAAGCGTCGGTAAAAACCGAGCAAGCCAAGAAAGTTAGAATCTTGTAACACTTCTGCGATCAGCTCCCGGATCCCATACGTATGCCGGGGATGCGACAAGGATGCAATCATGAGAATCCACGTATCACGAAAAGACACATGATTAGGCGGAAGCCGGCATAGGCGAAAAGTTCTTAAACTTTAGCAATCATGCACAAAAAAGTGCTTTTGCATGATAGGTCCCGAGAGTGGGAATAAGCCAAGTCAACCAGAAGATTATCAGAACTTGTGCGAGATGCGAGTAATTCTTTCCGAGTCATCAAGTTCATGAGGATTCTTGGGAGCAGTGTCATCTAGAAAGGTATGACAAGAAAAACTAGTAAGGTTAAGTAGCGAGTCCAAAAAGTGGTCAAATAGCAGCGAAGTTCTTGATCTATAATTTGTGATGTCCCATTACGGTCGATCTTAAAAGAAAACAAGTGCGCCGAATTTGGTCGAGATCGCCGATTCTAAGCGGGGAAGTAGCGGTTTTGTCGTTCTTAATTCAATTACTGCAATCGATCACGAGCCTTAAAGAAGTACCGTAACTTCAAACGAACAAACAAGACTAGAGCTCCACAGGGAGTGAAGTGCAGGCGAAAGATTCCTTGACACGAGTGTCGGCGAAAAACTTGACTCCCGCACTCACGTGGAGTCAAAAGATAAAGGTAAGAAAAGAATCGTTCAATACCTGGAGAGATCGTGGTGAAAACCACTTCTCGATCAAGCAATCCGGGTAGATCGTTAGGAAAGATCAGATTTTGTTGACAATAGGTACCTTGTCAGCACAAGGAGAATTTCCAAATTTGCGACGCCACGTGTAATAGTACAACTACCACCACCCAGAACTCATGATTTCACCCGGTACTCGTGGCTGAGAAGGTTAGCTTGCAAGTCAAATTTCGGTACTGCGGTAAACGTCACGATCGTTATGCGGTGGCAAGAAGGTGGTCAACCTCCGCCCGACATTCCTGGCAGCACAAAGGGTGGGAAGTAACAATCCATTCCTAGGATCACGTCAGCTTCGACATCCGGAGGAATGAGATTGGCAAGTAAACTTGATTAAGCGTGATAACGGAGTATCACAGGCAATCCCAAAGAACAGAACAAACTTTGCCTCATGACATAGGGATTCCAAATCGTGCCGGTAGGAGTACAATGTGGTCAGAGTAGTTCTTGAGGTAAACAAAGTGAAATAGGTAGTGGAAGTGTAATACTTGGATCGTTTGGATCACAAGTAATAAGCTGAAGAAAGTTTGCGTTCCGAAACAAGATCGGAATCGTTAAGTGTATCTGTGAAGTCAAAAGTACAACTGCTTCAGAGCCAGCAGTACTGCCCCAGGCGGCCAGGCACCATCGAGGATCTGAATAAGCGTAACCAGAATCAGGAGAAAGTTCGAGTATGGAATGACATTGCCTTGACAATGTCGTCTCCACCGTAGGTTACCGATAGAAAAGCCCCATTCGTCAACTTATTGGATCAAAGAGAGAAGCAGTGAGACCGAAGAGTTGGTTTTTTCTTCTTGCGTCTGCGGATATTGGTGCTATGTGTCCCCAATGATCCATAGCCATGGCACCTTGGAGTTTCTTACACTCACCCAAAATGATGAGTGTCGCGCGATATATATGAAGCTGGCGACGGTAAGGTGGAGTTGCGATAGCGAAACAAGATCCACGGTGAATCAACCTCACGGTTATTGTGGAGTCGATCCACTATTTGGATGATTGGTTTGAACTTCCGTTGGAAAGCGAGAATCTTCAGAGAAGCAAAATAGCGCGATACAGTAATGGAGTGAAGCGCGGTCGGGTTTAGTGTTTCTCGGGCAAGCGCCACCAAGAAATGGCGAGACAGGTTCCTGGGGCTTCCGAGTTAAGCGTGATTAGTTTAAGGTACTTAAGAAAGTTGGTTTCACAATGGCGAAGAAAGTTAATCGAACCTCATTGGGAGAAAATTCTCGAAACTAGGTTTCAAGGTTACACGAAACGGTAGTCGAAATTGATAAATTAAGAGATTGACAAAGATGGTGGTAAGACCGGTGATCTCCATGTAAGAATGGCTCGAAGGAAGCGAAAGCTTCGGGTGCCTAAGTAGATTTTAGTTAGCGAAAACGAGAGAGAGACAAAATGGCCTTGATTAGCCAAATGGGCAGTCACGAGTGAAAAGTCCTGCGTCGGCGTTCGAATCGAAGATTAGATAAAAAGTCAGCCCAATACTGGGGCGATGGATACACTTGTAAATGGAGTCAAAAAACCGAAGTTATTGTCAATCCGCGCGTCACTTTCGTGGATATGCAATCCATCACCGTCGCCGGGCGGGACAATTAAGATAGCACTTTTTGCTGAAGTGGGGAAAATGATCGATTTGAATAACAAAGTCATGAGTGGAAAAGAAAACATCGACACCGAGAAATGCGAAAAAAGTTTATTCGCGTTGAAAATGAGTCACGACAAACAAGAAAACTGATGCGTCTGAGACTCCCACCGCGATTGAACAACACCCGAAAATGGGCGTTGTCCAAAACTGCGAAAAAGTAGTAGTCCGCGAATGGTTCGAGAAAAGTCGGCAAGCCAGGTTGTTCAGGTTTACGATCATCGAAAAGTCATTACCGTGGTGCCACGTGCGGGCGTAAAGTCACAGAACTTCACGGTGATACTTTTCCAATTAGAAGGAAAATGGAAGTGGTTGAAACAATTTGAGAGGAAAATCCGTCTCCCGAAGCCTTCAACTGCTGTAATTTGAACGTCGGCGTGCTAGGATGGCCAAAATATACCCCAGAAAGTAGTAAGCAGCGTCAGGTCAAGCAACGCCAAAAATACGTGTTACCGAAGGTAGAGTCGTTGATTTAAGTGTAAAACACTAGCGGTCTGCGAAGGAATTTGTGAAACTAGGTCAGCAATTAGGTCAGCTAGAACATATCCGGAATACGAAAAGTAGTCAGCGAGGTTCATCAACGTCAGCCTTCTAAGCGTTGTCCCGAGGAAATTACTTGATGAAAAATGTCAGATTGTGTCGGCCCGACGCCGCCGAAAAATATGACAAGCTGAACCGAGTTTCCCATTGGTGCGATTCCGCCGAGGAAGTTAACAAGCGAAATGTGGCGTGCGTGGCCCCAGTTACTGCAAATAACAGCTCAAGAGATGTGTAGTTACAAGCTTCCGAGAACTGTGAAGGAAGCCAGCATTTGGCGCCAAATAGGAAAAGCGGGAGCTACCCTGTCATGGCAGTGGGGGGTGGGCATGGCTAAAGGAGGCAGGTCCTTAGGAAACTGTGCCAAGGTGTAGGGTTGGAGGAAAGACTATGGGTTAAAGGTAGGATCAGATGAGTGCAGAATTAGAACAGACCACACAGACAGGCCAGATGGAAAGAAGAACTGGATTCAAAAAGGCTGCGCTTCCGGCCATTAAACATCAAGATCCGATAAGAAGCGATTGTGGAAGTGGCGTGCTTTTGACCTTCCGCGTTGCACATGGCGGCTCAAAGAGGAGTGCAGAACAGACAGAAATAGCAGACTCATTCATTTGAATTAGATGAGTGGGAAAAACGAATTCTGTGAAATACGGTAGTAAGAGGAAATCCTGTGTCATACCAGCGCCAGCAGCGTGGCTCCCGACCAACTAACACAGGGCGCAAAACATAAGCGGTGAGTGGGTCAAAAGCAAAAGTTTGATAAAACCGTTGTTTTTCAAGAATCTAGTAACCTCGTTTGAGAAGCAAGTATAGTTTGAAAATACGTCATGTGCCGTAGGCATGAACCTCAAAAATCTTATGCATTAGAAAAACATTCGGGTACTCTCGATAATGCTTTAACGACATTTGCTCACCCCATGCGTAAGCACACACATGCCCGAGGCCTAAATCCCTAAGGAACAAGCTAGGTATACAAATGTCTGGCCGGAAGTAACACAATGACGAGTGCAGCGCTAAGCGGTGCACAAATGCGGTCTGCTTCGAGTTGCCCCTAATGCAACACAAACGACTAGTACCTACAATGGATGCAAAGGCGCGTGGCGATAGCGATGTTGACACTCACGCGTCAAGGCTAGTCACGGCCCGGGGCGAGTGATGCAGGGTGTATACATCTCTTGAGGAGCAGCAGTATGAAAACATGCATGGCAATATAGTGCGAATGTTCTACCTCAACAATGCATTATGTGATATGCAACTCTACATTTAGGTTAACGTTGAAAAACCATACGTATATATATACATTTATCAAACAAAAAAGACCCACTCACTCACCGTAGGTAGTAGGAAAAGCCCAAAAAATTGTCGTCCTCGGCGCCATGGGTGCGTAAAGCCTAAAGCAGGAGCAAATCATTAGCAGTTTCGTGGGGGTGACTTACCCTAAATCCAGCAGATTGGGCCACAGGCAGCTGACCCAAAAATGTCTAATGGGCCAACCCATCCACCTTCAAAAGCTTATAGCAGTGCTACTTAAACCAGAGCCCAAAAATCTTGAGTTTTTGTTTTTGGTTTGTCTCTTGAAGAAGAAAAGAAGAAGATGGTGAGTTCATTGAATGGGACAAAGCCGAGACAACATCTGCTGAATTCGTGGGATAGCCATATGGCCTGCTGCCAAATGGGCTGGCCCAAGCAATTGAATTACGGGAGCGTCGAAAATCAACGCGTAAAATCTTGGTTAGTCTAGAAACGACCCGTCGGCTTCAACGTCTGCAGCATTCGTGTCGGCAGATGCGTCAAGGAAAACATGGTGGATGCGTCGTCCGCGATTCGGCGAAAAAAGTCAACCGAAGAAGGAATAAATCCCAGGCAAAATGCGTGCATTTTGCGGTTCCGGGAATAAAATAAGTTAAAACTTTGAACGGGCTGTGACATTTTGGGCTTCGCCCAAAACCCGAGACCTACACCCTAAGCCCTAAGCTCCTCCCAAGGACATTCTAAAACCCTAAACCCAAAATGATCAACCCCAAACCTTGACCGACCTTTTAAAACCCTAAACCTTCAAAGTTAACCCCGAGCTCTAAAGGCCTTATAAAATTATGAAAGAAATAAACTTGAGGACAATATGGTAATCTCTCATATCTTTTATTTAGTCATATGATCACTTGCAATAAAGTTTGTGGCTTATCATAAAATATCTAATTAGACTTGGTATTTTTCCTTAAATATGGTATTTTTCCTTAAAATCTATACCCAACTTGGTACCTAATATGAATTTACCTTAAATTATTTTGCATTTATTATTATTTTATATGCAAATAATTGACCTATATTTTTATGTAAAATACAAGTAAATTAATTTTGAACCAAATAACATTTCTTTATTTTGTAGGTAAATTATATTGCATGAATTTTTACATATATTAGACATGTTTTATTTTATTATATATATGTGTGTGTGTAAAATAATTTACCTACATTTATATGTAAAATATAATTTTCGTGACATTAATTAAGCATGTATTATTACATATATTAGGCATGTTTTATTGTTATTATATATAAGGCAATGAATTTGTAACATTAGTTTTTTTTTTCTTCTTTTTTTCTTTTTGGAAAGTCATTAATTCTCCCTTACTACCCGTATGAAATTAATTGTGTACATCAAACATTCAAATATGGGTATTTTAGGCATCCAAAAAATTTAAAATGTGTAAAGTCAAACATAATTAATGAATTTGCTTATGTGGAGTCTAGTCAATAGGTTATATTCGAGTAAAAAACTTATATCAGGTTTTATATAGAGAAAATTAAATTTCAGGGGCTAAAGTCATATTTTCAGTTCATCTTACAAGACAGGTGCAGCAACGACAGCTTGTTTCTCAAGCGCAATGGCCCTTGTTCTTCTTCAGACCTCTTTTGCATGGCATGACCATAACGAAAAGAAAAAAAAGCCGAAACCGACGCAGCAAAAACGGAATTTTCTTTTTGTTGGGTGGAGGGTTTGTCTAGAACAACAGAATCAAGAGGGGCAGAGCCGCAGAGCGAACAAAATCTGGAAACAACGATTAGTGGATATTGGTACTGTCACTCTCACTGCACAGCAAGCAAAGGATTGGGGATTCAGTGGTGTAATGTTAACTTAAGAGGTCGTGCGACATGAAGACATTGATAGCAATATGCATGGGAATTTGAATTTGGTATATTGCAGATAGAGGAAGGTTGTAACTTAGGATCATCTTCGAGTTCATCGCTGATGTGTTTTCTCTCTCTAACGAGGCACTGCCGCGGGCGCCAGCACCGGCTGAAGTTGCCCACCCCGGGGACCATACTTGACAGGAGGTAGACATAGGCGGTAGAGGGGTCCCACTTCGATTCCCTCCCCGTTAGCATCTCCGATCCGAGATAAGGGACTACTCCGTTAGGCCTTTTCAGTCCGGAGCCGGCCGGTAATGGGAAGAAAATAAAGCATTGCAAAGAAATGGTGCCACCTCCATATAATATCCTGGACACCTCCAGTTCATAGACTACATTAGTCAGCAGCTATATTGTGCTTACAGAGCACTCTACAAGCCACCACCTATGCCCATTTGCCACGTGGCCGACCTCCATACAACTTAAATGAAACGGGTTCACCGTCACGTGGCGTTCCGACCCAATTATACATTGCCATGTGGAGAAAAACTTCCACATAACAATACATTATTGGACAAGTGCTGTCACGTGGCGATGAACTCGTTCCATATGTAAGTCCTTCTCCCTCTTATGCCCAGAGAAAGAATTACATGGAATGGGTTTACCGACACGTAATGTCCCTTATCCAATAATGTATTGTCATGTGCAAGTTTTCTTTCATATGACAATGTATTATTGAATCGAGACGCCACATGACGGTGAACATATTCCATGTAAGTTGCTCTCCTATGCCCAAGCATGTTAAAGCTTTCTAGCCAAACAATACCCACGTGTAAGAACGAGATCACTCCCTCACCTATAAGTTTAATTATTAATGTGTGACTTCTGTTTAATTTTTTATTGCAAACGATATTTCACACTAATTTACACTAAGAAAAATGTGCATTGAGTGGTTAAACCTGAGACGAAGTAATTTTTATATCATTGATGAAGGTTCGGATGGAACATTTTGGGCTATTCATTGAATCTTTTTGCGTACGAGGCAAAAAACTATAAGGACCATGTAGGAGCCACGTCATCAATTTTGAGAGAATTATTGACGAATTTGATGAGGAGTAAAGTGAGACGCAAAACGTTGGTCATTTTAAATTATGCGTCGTTGGTGCAAAAAAAATTAGGATTCAATTCTCCACCAGCAAGTAAATCTTGTAATCCATGTTGAGAAGCTATAGACACCATCTTTGCTTGCCATTCATGAGAGAACGAGGGGACTTGCAAGAAAACACTATGACGCTCAAGTTAGTGAGTGCTTGATATGATTGTAGGAGAATTTTAGAGTGATTTCATACCTTCGGCCTCCTTGCCTCCTTTTCCACTGATGGGATTACTAGTCTTTTATAGGCATTCAAGCCTTGGGCTCCAAGTCCCACCTTGATTTTCTCCATGACTTGCACAAGTTACCCACTATGGGCATGATATCGTCTGCATAATTGTAGCTCCACTTTTCCATATTTAGGCATTAGTGGCCTGATTACTTGGGTAAAAAATTATGCTCCCACATTGCCCCATTTTTTTCTCTATTGACATATATCATTCCATGTTTGTAGAGGAAAAGTATTTGGGATGTTAATTTGATAAAAGATTTTCATAAAATATCAAGTAAGACAACAAGAATATTTGCTAGGCAATTAATATGAAAGCAAAAGACATGTGTAAATATAGAAGCAAACCGATTCTTGTGCTTGTGTAAATTAAAAAACACCGAGTTGGTTCTCAATAAGTAGTATTTGTTGGCATCTGAAACATCATCTTGGATGTACCAGCTCTGTACTCAGAATCTTTAGAGTAAGCTCCCACTAGTCCTACTTGCACACCATGTTAACTTTCAAAGCATATTTATGTAGTCATGTCCATTAAAAAACATTCAAATGATTAAAACATCGTACGTGCAGTGTAGAGAAAAATCTGCAGCATTGTGATATACTGAATCAAGAATACGCATAGTGAACATTGTCAAAGATTAGCAAGAATCCGACTAAATGAATTGGGATTTGCAAGGAATCTTCCTTAATGTCTTCGGACAAGAGAGAATCTGACTTAATGAATTGGGATTGCAAAGAATCCTCCTTAACGTCTTCGGATTAGCGAGAATCCGACTTAATGAACTGGGATTGCAAATAATCCTCCTTAAGGTCTTCGGACTAGCAAGAATCTGACTAAATGAATTGGGATTTGCAAGGAATCCTCCTTAATGTCTTCGGACTAGCAAGAATCCGACTTAATGAATTGAGATTGCAGAGAATCCTCCTTAACGTCTTCGAGTTAGCGAGCATCCGACTTAATGACTTAGGATCACCGTAGGATCTGAATGCATAATTGCTTTAGGGGTACCATGGACCCGAGGTGAAGTGTAGTTAGGATCATCAAAATACTTGGATAATTGTAGTGTAAGGTTCTTGTTAGACCCAAGAGATTCAAATTCGGCAAACATTTCACACAGGCAATAGACTCGTTTTGTTCATATACGGTGAAAGCATGAAAATTTGCCAAATAAAGATGTTAAGGTAAGGAATTATATCTTATTTTGAGTAAGCTCACGATCCATCACGCAATTAGGATGGTTCCATGGAAGTTAATTAGGATGCCCCGAGTCCAAGGATTCAAGTATGGGCTGTCTTGGTCGGATCCAAGGCGGTCGGCGATGGGTTGCGGATAAACTTATCTGTGTTGGTTTTCTCTTGAATTTTGATTAACGTAGTAATTAGAAACTACTCCCTCCAAGATTCCACAGGTGTACAGATACCGCCATTGCAGTTTGGAATGGTAGTGTGCCGATCCCCATTTGTCCCTGATACTCAAGACATCAACAAGGCTTTAGTAGCTTTGCACTGTTAGAGAGATACATGCATTTAAGCCATAAATGCCCCCAGCATATGCTCAATGTATGACCATATATCTACAAGTGCATATACTTGAATCGCTTCGTAGCATACGAAATGGTCCGAAATAAAATCTTGTGACTGACCAAATAAAGAGCTTCAGTCATGAAACCACATATATACGATGGACATGATTTGTACGCATAAAGACATAATGAAACAAAACTGATAACGAAATAATGTGTTCAAGAGCCATTAATTATGAATGTATCATGTAATCTTGTAAAACACTTTAACATTCTGTGGAAAAATTAATGTGGATGAGATAAAATGATTTCTTATCTTGCTGAATTTGAGAGATGATCAGGGGTTGCCAGGAATGTGGTGTGTTGGTGGCTGCTTCATGCAATAATTCATGACCGAAATGATTTGCTTGTCCCGCTCATGGAAACTTTTTGGTATATGCAACCAAGAGGCGCACTAACGACCATGAGTTCCTCTTTTCACTCTCCTACAGCCATAATTCCAGATGGGCATGGATGCCTCCTCAAGCTTCTACAGACCTTCAGTGGCTTCGAATCGTTACCATGCTACACAAGGGTGTTATAGAGAATAAGTAACTGTGATTCAACATTAGTAACGTTCATAGATAGTAAATGGCAATAAAATTACTGATGTTAAATGTACAGCGTATTTGTCAAGATGGACAGCAAGATTCCAAACACACAGGTTCACGGGCTCATTAATAACCAAATAATCAAAGAATAATTTGTGGCTCGATTCTCTAATGGAGATAAGTACTGCCAAAGACCTTGGTCTGTGATGAAAAATTAATCCATGCCCCCATAACCATACAACGCACTATAGTCAACTAAAATTTGATGCAAAGTCATACAACTGGATTGGTATGCCAAGAACGGTGTGCCATGCCCTAGACTGAGAATCATGTCATCACGTCAACAAAGTATCAAAGCCTAAACATAACTGGAAAGATGGAGTGTGTAAAGCTGGTCTGTGCAGCGCCAAACTCCGGTTGTGCTCAGCGGTGGTTTTGTTGGAGATCGAACTTCCGACTACCATTGTAGATACTTAGAATCATATATTACCATATAAAATGTTATTCTCCATTTCTTGCTCATAAATACTCAATAAATATTAAGCAAAGAAGTTCTTATATACCCCTTTTTCCGCATGGTACACAACATGCCCCAAATTCTCGGTTAGCCAAATAACGACCATCGGGAATTGCATATGATAAACATTTAAATTTGCATGCACGCAAATATTGTTAATAATCTAATATCATACTAAAATCAATATAAAATATATAAGAGATTCTTATCTTGATCTGAGAGAAGTGAGGGTGTGGCCATGTACGTAGTTAGTGGCTGGGTCATTCAAGTATATTCACAACTGAATTGATTTTCCTTGTTTTTAGGGGTCTTCTTGTCCCCAGTAGATCATGCAGCCAAATGATAAGCACAATAGCGATATTGGGTTGCTCTTTTCGTTACCTGTCGAAGAAAATGTTGAACTCAAATAGAATATATGAATTAGAATTAAATGTTGATTTTACTCCTTTCCGTTTCTTTGCTATTTCGTCAGACATCAAAGCAGAGAAAACCATCAACGTTAAAACCCTTGCCCCCACCGTAACTGCTTGTTAGCCAACTGGTTACTCAACGCTAATGTAACACGATTGCCTATTTACTTCTGCTGGAAATTCGATTTTACTGGAAATTTGGGTAGCTGTTTTGAACAGAAACTTTCGTAAAATTCCAGAGGCAGAACTATGAGGGATTGGTAAAATCACTATTATGTGTTTTCACGGTTGTGAGTTGTGATGCGGCAAAGAAGATGCAAAATAATTGGCTCTTGGTACTGTGAAAATAGAGCGTGATCACAAAACAATGAAAATTTAGAAATTCTTATCTGATTAGGGTTTCAACCCCATGCCCCCAATGTAATTTGCAACGATGATGACCATGGCTTCCCCATATGGCTTTTTGTTCATTTCCCACAGACGGCGCCAACTGTTGGTGTAGAAAAATTCGGATTCAATTCTCCACCAGCAAATAAATCTTGTAATTCATGTTGAGAAGCTATACACACCATCTTCGCTTGCCATCCTTGAGAGAACGGGGGGACCTGCAAGAAAACAATCCGACGCTCAAGTTAGTTAGTACTTGACATGATTGCAAAAGAATTTTAGAGTGATTTCACTCATACCTTCTTCCTCCTCCCTTTCCACTGATGGGATTACTAGTCTTTTATAGGCATTCAAGCCTTGGGCTCCAAGTCCCACTCCCCTTGATTTTCTCCATGACTTGCACAAGTTACCCACTATGGGCATGCTATCGTCTGCATAATTGTAGCTTCACTTCCCCATATTTAAGAGTTAGTGGCTTGATTACTTGAGTGAAAAATTATGCTCCCACATGCGCGATAGTGTGAAGTTTATGTTTATCTATAATATAGTTAAAAAGAGATTCTTGTGTATCAGTTGTTTTCAACCAGGTATATATTTTTCTTACGATGTTTCTAATTATGTGATGATTGAGATACACTTGAATGTATGAACTAGTGGCAAAACAAAGTTAGGCATATGGGTTGATTGTGACATAAAATAAGGTTTATGGACAACAACTGAAAAAAGAATTTTGGAGCATATGTTAAGTCAGTTGACGAGGCAATGTACTAACTTCTTACACAGATTTTCTTCGTTCGTCATAAATTAGAGTAATTTAGAATAAAGTACTGCATTTAAAAAAAAAAATGATTTTGGGTGTGTGACTATCACATTTTTGTTGCATCTGAAGCCCTCAAAATGTAAATGGGGCCTGATATATGCAGCCCATCAAGGGAAAAAGAACATGGGCCGGGTTTTGCAAAAACAAGGATGGAGCTTCTCTCCCATGTCGAATTCTGGTTGAAAATTCAAAACTTTTTCCTTTTTCTTCAGAAATGGCCATTCACCATTTGATGTCTGTTCAGCAAATTGGAGCAAAAAATGAGGACCTTTATTTAATTTTGGTCTTTTTATTTTACAAGCATATTTTGAATTTACACATCTCAATACTCATCATTGTTCATAAATTGTATATATATTTACATGTAATGCCAATCATATTTACATGAGAATAGGAACAAAATTTTAGGCTGGCAGATAATTTGAATTAAAAAAAAAAAAAATCCAACATTCTGGGATCCAGAATTTCAAATTTTCAATTGAAAAAAAAAATTGAGGAAGAAAAGTGTGACAATTATTCTAATGAGGTCACTGGAGCAATGTTGCATCTGGAACTCACACTAACCTGCTAGCATTATTTATGCAGTTGTCCCTGTGAAAGAAAATTGAAAACCATTAAAATTAAATCCTTCATGATTTGTTGTCAAAGATTGTTTGTCACTCTATAGTCTTTAGTGTCGATACCTACTTCTTCTGCTTGATTAATTTTCTGGCTGTGAAGATGTGCTCGATTGGCTCTTTGAGGTTTCCGAATTCTTGAGCTGTGGATCGCTTATTACTTCCTGCAGCAGATGTGATTTTGTCAAGTATTTTAGTTAAATTTGATGATCATTATAAGAAATTACAATTGCTATTGGTTTTTGTGGCATTGGAATGTTAACTTAGGCCTCCTTTGGTGTCTAAGATTGAATCTGATTGGATGATTAGCTGGATTATGTGTATGTTGAACGAAGAAATGGATGTTAACTTCATTGCTTTCAATCCCTCGAAAAATTGGTAGGATTTGGAAGGTATGTTTCCTTCATGCCTAATCCATCGTCTACTTTCAACTTGGACAAAATTTGAAAGTTGTATCCATTTTTTCCTTCTACATGCATTGATTCCAAAGGTTATCCTATCCAATCTAATCCTATACACTTAATTTGCAATACCAGGAATCTTTGGGGAAGGTTGAGAGTTTCTGTTTAATTTTTGAGGTGGACTTATGCAACTAAATGCTTCTGATCTTTTCTGTTTTCTTGACTTACTTGTTGATCGGCAGCGCGACTGTGATTAGGGGAAGGGCCATCATTGTCTCCTAATAACTTGTGGTACATCTTTTCGTCAGCAAGTTCTCTCAGTTTATTCAGCGCTGGCATTATCACAGTACCAAGATCTGGCCTGTCCTTTCGTCTAAGTTCCGCACATTGGACTGCTAGCTTTGCAAGGCTCAAGGCTTCTTCATATGGCCAATCAGGAACAGCTGGGTCCAGCAACTCCGCGAATGTGCCCTTTTCAATCGCATTTTCGACATGGTGAGCCAACCCCATAGGCGGTCTACTTGTTACCAATTGAAGAAGCATAATGCCTAAGGAGTACACATCAGATTTTACACCAAGCATTCCTGTCTGCTGATACTCAGGATCAATATAACAGAATGTTCCGGCTGTTGCTGTCATGAGGCACTGCGTCACGTTTTCAGCAACAGCTGGGACAAGTCTGGCCAATCCGACATCACCAATCTTGCTCACGTAGTTGTGATCTAGCAAAATGTTGCCTGGCTTTAGGTCACGGTGCACCAAGGGTTCTGGCTTGGTCTGGTGAAGAAAGAGGAGGCCTGTGGCAATCTCAGCTGCTATGCGGAACCTGAGTTGCCAAGACAAAGCTGGGGCGTTCCCTTTCCTTGAGAGACAGTCGTCTAAGCTTCCATTCGCCATGTATTCATAGACTAGAATGCCATACTGTGGACAGGCTCCTAGAAGTAGCACCATGTTGGGATGTCGAATGCAACTAAGTATGTCGATCTGCATTAAATCATGAAAGAAGAGGTTAGACACAAATTTTTCGAGATCATATCTTTTTACCTTTGTATGTTTGTAGGATGCAATTTAGAACCAAATGTAAGATAATAACGAATGTTGTAAAAGAAAAAAAGCATGTTCAACTTGTCACGAATATATTACAATGTAGGATAGCTAATTTCATTCGGAAATCTTTGGCCTTTGTGTGGAGTTCACTTCTGATTACTTACTTTTTCCGATGAAATTCTTTTTAGCACAAAACCAAGTTAAAGAAAATTTAACGAATCATGATAGCTAATCAAAATTCTCAGTCCCTCACCTCTTTCTGAAACTGTGACCTTCCTTGAGCAGCATCCGGACGCAAGACCTTGACTGCAACCGGTGTGTGATTAAGATAGCACTTATAGACAGGACCATAACCTCCTTCCCCAATTTTTCGAGATGGCGAAAAGTGTTCTGTTGCTTCTTCAATCTCCTCAATGGAATACCTCCTATACTTGTCATCAGTCTGGGCTAGATTTGACAATAGCTTCCTCATGTCCTCTGCTTCTCTAAGAGCCTGAATTTCTGCGTTGGCCCGTTTATTTGACTCCAATAGTGCAATTCTTTTAGCGGCATCAGCTGCTTCCATGGCAACCTTGCACCTAGCTTTTTCTTTCTCTGCAACTGCCAGTGCTGCTTCTTGAGCCAGTCGGCCCTCCTCGAATTTTTGTTCCTCTTCAGCCCTCCAGTTGTGCAGCTCCATTTCCTGTAGGGGACGTAATATATAAATGAAATCTTGGAAAAAATTCAGAATGCAAATGTGACTTGATATCACCTTCTGTTTAGCTGTAAGTGCTTCTCTGCATGCTGTACTGTACATGTCCATTGTTTGCTTCAGCTCTAGCTTTAGCCTCCTCATCTCCGATTCTACTTCGTCCTGCGTGAGTTTAATAAATGAAGTAAATAAACATCATTCAGATAATGTGCAAGGAAGGATATTTCAACAAAAAGTTCACCAAGTGATGATGGTGAAAAAAAAATGATCATATCAAATGTAAAAGGTTTGAGATTTTCGGTTGCTTACCAGGCTCTGTGATGACCATGAAGATGATGTTCGGTTGCTTTCATGTGAAACTGATGAGAAATCTTGCGGAAAATTGAGTTCCGCAAACTTAGGTCCCAGGCGCATTGATCCAAAGCTTTGGTCTGAGCTGGTAGATAGCCGCCCTCGGTCCATATACTCATACATCACAGATGAAGCTCGGTCAGTGCTTGCCCTGTCGGAGCTTATAAATGATATGTCACTTTCTGATTCTGAGAATCCTCCACTAATCCTTCCATTACTAAAACCTCCTCCTCTTGCATATGCGTATCTGTTTCCAATCAGGATGATGGATCAGTTTTTCGGGTAAATTACATGGCATCAATCACTACGCATAAAAGCATAGTGCGAAGAAATTGCCTGTTTACCGCGACATATTGTATCCGAACAACAGGTTTAGTATGCTATGCCTTACCTGGCAGCTTCATCTGGCAAGTTACGAGGCTTGAACGATGGTCTGGCTGCTGATGTAGGGGATCAAAAGAAGGCATTTAGAGTAGAACTCAACCAAAATTGGTTTTCAAGAAAGCTTAATAACCGAGAGAAACAAACCTTTCAAGTACATATTCTGTTTAGGTGTTTCAGCTGCTTTAGCACTTTGATTATTTAATGCCTCTATTTGGGCAAGTAGCGGAGAACTGTAAGGTGCTGGACGAGAAGCATGTCGCTCTGAGTTGATCTTCCCTTTGGAGATGACATATACGGTGCAGAAATCAGGTGCCCCTTTTGATACACTGCTTGGAATACTTGATGATTTGAATCTGAATGAAAAAATCATCGATTTTTAATCACACTGAATGAGTCTATACAAGTGTATACTTGCTTTAGCATGGATAAAACGTGTCCATCAGGTTTACACGTCCAATAGCATCGATAAAATGTGTTTATATTTCCTAGTGATTCAATTATGACATTGCCAATTCTGCGACTACATGAGAGTCAAAATACATTAACCATAGCGGTTGAAAACAAATCAAAGTTTTCCCCCTCGGATTAGCTTCATGCCAGTATTTTACGGAATATTGAGTAACAGTATGTTTTCCTCGATAAAAAGTGTGTTTATTCCCTCGCAGATAATGCTTTTTCTTGTAATATCTTGTTCAGTTGTCATTCTCTGCATGATCTTGGTGGAAATATTATGAAAATTCTAATAAAAGTAAATTATTAGACCGAGGCAATTACCTTATAAATCCATGCTTTGATGGAGCTCCCAGAACCAAATTCTCAATTGCAGCATAGGAAGCATATTCTGTTACTGCTTTTGCTATATCTGAGTCTTCAAGTATGATATCAAGGCAGTTTATCTGAGAAAACAAATTTGCAAGACATAAGCAAGCAATCGAAAAGTAACAAAAATATAACTGTACGAAACTATGAATCGTAAGAAAAAATGCGATGATAATTCCTTCTTCCCAAAAGGGTACATCTATTTGATTTTTAAATGATGGTGTGTGCTGTTTTAGACAAGTTTTTGTAAAACATGCTTATATATTCATTCACTGCAATATATGATAATGCATAAGAGATTTTAAGGTTGTGCTCCAAAAAATTTAATAAAGCATTTCATGCAGGTTGGTCATGGAATAAGCTTTCGAAGGAAGAGCTCCGAAACCTACATCCTTACGAGTACAATAGCAATGGAAGGTAAGGAACAGATCCTTGGTCATCTTTTCGAGCTGCTGTTTGCGCGGTGATTGAGACGGATTGTTTATATCGCATACAATGGCATTGTTTCCAGCTACTGCACCAAAAAATAGAAGCTGTAACATTGTCTTCCATTGAAAAGTAAATTTTTAGCTCCAGAGAGAGAGAGAGAGAGAGAGAGAGAGAGAGAGAGAGAGAGATTACATGAACAAACTGATGATGTCTTCTGAACAACATGTAGTAGAATGACAGTTTGGCCCTTGGTGAGAACATGCTCAGCAGCCCATCTGAGTGCATTTTGGCTTCCTTTCTGATTGTCTATGGCAACTGCCACCAATCCATTTCCTCCTGCTCCCTTCTTTGCTCCATTTCCTCCTTTTGCATACCACATTTTCTCCAAATCCTCTAACTATGAAAAATAGAATGTTTCTAGGATACAGTCTCCTACGGGGACATCCGAGAATACTAGAATGATACATAAAAGAATAGCATGACCTCTGCACAAAGATGACACGCATAAATTGAGAATGTTTCTAGTATACAAACAAATCAGGTAGAAACTCTTCCATGATACGTAAACACTGACCTAGAGATCTTTGAGGCCTGAAACTTGTTGTTCCTAATGAAACAAATATAAAAATAAAAATAAATTGAAAAACTACTTTAGAATTTAGGGTTTACAAGAACTTATGAGGCACAATAGGCACATGAGTTTTTACACATTTCTTTGGTCTTTTTTTTCTTTTTCTGTTCAGAAGCTGGCGGTTTTTCTATTTTGGCTTTTCAAATAGAAGCCACACAATTCAGATAAAAATGAAAAAAGCAAAATATGTGTGGAAGCCTCACGATTGAGAGAGTTGCTGCCAAAAGTAGAAGATCTAAGCATAGGCAATGGATATCCCCCTCTCACAAAATACTATTTTTATGAGTTATGATATATCTGGGTGAGGATTTGAATTTTGGTTTTTTTTAAGCTAACTACTATAAATATCTCGATTATTTCTCTCTTTGTTTATCCTCTTTGGATAGACTTGGAGTAGTTTCTATCTTTCACTTATAAGTTAACTTCACAAAATTTTGGAATAAAAGGGTAATTCATGCAGTTAGATAGCTCTTTACCATGAGCAATTTTACCGATTTAGATATTAATGAAACAAACCAAAGTATTTACTGAAATATTAGTAAAAAAGAATTGTTGAATCACAAAACAAATCACAACTTATACCAAATAATTTCACTTCTAATTCAATCGAGACCTTTTGCATAAAAATCCCACACCTATTGATTGCACGGATAATTAAGTGGGGACAATATTGATGCTATTGGTGGTATAATATCAGTATGGAGTATGTACTACTAGTATAGATATTTCCATTTTTGACAGTTTGGTTTCGGATTATACATACTAGTCTTCTTGCCCACGCATGCGAAGACAATTTTTTTAATCATGATGTTGGTGTCCAAACTAGGACGGAGTTTGGACTGGGTGCGACATGTATTTACTCCGAGTGTTGCTTTGGGTCTCGGTGCCATGGGATGGCTTGAGAGAAGAGAGAATAGGTGTGCCACTGTTGGAAGCTGCCAACAGACAGTGTTTGTGTTCGAATGTGTTTGAAAGTTGCTCGTAGATCTGACTTCTTAACCAAATACATACGAATGGTCGTAACAAGAACGTCTACAACTTTCGTTATAGGGTCAACTCCAAAATTAGACACCAGAAACCATGAACCCTAGATTATGTTTTTAACCCGTCGATTAGGGTTTACGTTTATGCTCCGTTATTCTTACCGAACTTCATTTTTTAAGACAGCTTCTTTTTTGAAAACATGATCTTTTACTAAATTGTGTCCATTCGATTTACAATTTCATGAAAATTGTGTTGATGTTATATAGTTTCTATAAACTTTATATACTTTGACTTATATTTTCACAAACTATAAATATCGAGACATGATATAAACGATCCGAACCGTTCATCTTTTTGAAGCCAATAAAGGATCATGTTTTTTGAAAAAGAACCCGTCTGAAAAAATGAAATTTGGTTAGAATAACAGAGCATAAACATAAACCCTAATTGACGGTTAAAAACAATCTAAGGTTTATGGTTTATGGTGTCCAACTTTGGAGTTGGCCCCTTAACGAAAGTTGTAGACCTTCTCGTTACGAGCGTTTGTCTATATTTTAAAAATTTTTCACACTTGTGCGTTAATTCTTATGAATTTTACACTACAAGTTAATTTTTCCTACAAATGTTAATGTTTAAACACACATAGCTAATAATTATTTTAAAATCTTAACCATTCAATATGTAGAGCTCTTCATCAAGATCATCCTTGAAAAAAATTACTTCATTCAGAAATGAAAAAGTCATTCTTTAGCAGCTCAAAATATGAGAGGCTCAGAATTAATTTCATATGTTTAGGTGACGACCAAACTTTTCGTCGCTTTAAGTCCCTTAGCACCACGAATTTGTGTAGGTTTTCGTTGCCCATAATCTAAAAATTTTGGCCGCCAACCAAAAATTTCGTGGGCTGCCAAAAAATTTTTTGTTTTGCACGACGAAATTTTTAAGCTTTTCGTCGCGCAAAACCTAGAAAAGTTGGCAACCCATGAAATTTTGTGCTGGGTTTGAAATTTTAAAATCACTTTCCATGACAAAATCCCCCCTCCGTCGCACAACGTCCTGTGTTTTAAATCAGACCCGAGCCTTTTCTTTTTCTTTCTTCTTCTTCCTATTCTTCTCTCGAACTTAGAAAACCTACAACTTAAATATCTCAAATGCCTCGATCTACAACTTTCCCTCTCCATCCGTTTCTCTCACTCTACCTCCGTCCCGCTCTCACTCTACCTCCGTCCATCTCTCCCTCCCTCCCTCCCTCCCTTCCTCTGTCCGACTCAAAACTCAAAACCGACAAAGACCAACTTCGGCCGACTCCAAACCTTTCCAACCCTCTCTCACTCTCCTTCCGAGAAATTAAGGTAATTCTTCACCCAAATTAAAGGTTTTTTTTTTTGTTCATTTTGTCAATTGCATATGATGTTTAACAGATTGGGGTTTAATAAGGGTTTAGGGGATTATTTGTAGATTGGGGTTTACTTGATTAGATTAGGATGTTTGAAGGGTTTAGGGGATTAATTGCGTATTGGGGTTTGTTTGATCAGATCAGGATGTTTGACAGATTGGGGTTTGTTTGATTAGATTAGGATGCTTGCAAATTGGGGATTGTAGATTAATATGTTTTAATTTCTGTTCGTTTAATTCTTTCAATTTACAGATGTCGGGTTTGATTTCTAAGCACTATCGCTCATTTCCTAGTGCAGCTCCCACACATTTAGTTACTTCTGAGGAGCTCGCGTCAGCCTCTCCGATTACTTCTGAGGCGCCCGTGTCATCCACTGCTTTGGTGACGCATCCCCCAGTGAACGTAAACATTCACAGTCGAGGGAAAGGGATCGTAGACAGGTAATAAACCTCTCTATCTAAACTCTTATTTTTTTTTCCGTTTACTAGCGTATTAAAAATATTTTTTAATGTTTATAATTGATTGAATGCTGCAATATTGGTATGATGTGGATAATATATGAATATAATTGTTGAAAATGTTGTGCGGATGTAGATATGTGTTGTATTATTGTTTGCAGGTTATGGGAAATGTTATACTTTTAGGGGAGGTTTTGCCAATTTTTCGGTAGAATTATATTTTTTTTGACAAGGAAGAAAAAGACCCAAAGGCCTTGCAGACAGCTCAAGTCTGCAAAGGTCACACGTGTGTCTTATGACCGGATCACCATCGCGTATGATCCCCGACACTATGCTGCCTCTATGTCTGACCATCACAGCACCATGGTCCACGACATAGGGGCCATCGTGTGTGCCCATTGCCCTATGCAGTGGGAAACATGGGGAAAAGTGTCGGAGGAGACGAAGAAGCAAGTTTGGCATGAGCTGTCGGTGAGTGTATTCAATATTTACTAGTAATTTTTATAATTAAGTTAATTATTATTAATATTTTAATAAAAAAAATTTGATATTAGTAGGTGAACTTTTATACTGACGACCTTGATGTCGACTGGACCACGTACATAGAGGAGCTCTTTTCACGTCGGTACAGTGAGTGAAAGAGCGACCTTCATCACCATTTTGAGTCTTATATGGACGCAGAGACTGCTCTACCTGAAGGATGCCCTCAAGAATTGGTGACGCGGCTTGAGGATTGGAAGTGGTTATGTAAACACTTTCAGAAGCCTAAGTTTTTGGTATGTATAATAATAAATTTTGGGTTTAACATAAGCGATCTCGAGCCAACAAGCTGAATAGGTCCAAAAGGAAACTTCTACACCACTCCGGTTCGAAGCCTTTCTCCTATAGATTAGAGAAGTGACGAGAGGTAAAACTATATTATATTTTTAAAATTTTAATATAAATGTTATTATAAATTTAAATTTTTGAATTTTAAATTTTATCGTTCTTTGATATTTCTTTAACTTTTTTTTTAGGAAGGGGCAAAGTTTGTGGAGATCGACATTTTGCGGAAGTTTATGTTTGCTCCAAGGATGAAATGGCTCAGTAGCTCCATGTAAGTTTCTCTAAATAGCTGCTGCTTTGGTTTCATTTATAATTATTAAAAATATTAATATTTATTTTCTTATTACAGGCCACTATGGTGAAGAAGAGCATTATTCTTGAAGAAGTGCAATGCTCTTCTTGAAGAAGTGGCATCCCAGCTTCCCCTTGAGACCTCTATCGAGCAGGTGACTCTGACCGAGGATGGCTTCCCCTTGAGACCTCTATCGAGCAGGTGACTCTGACCGAGGATGCTAGTTTTCAAATATTGACGGAGACGCTAAACTAGACCCTTGGTCATAGGTCTGGTAGGGTTTACTGGGGGATGGGGAATGCTCGACTCCATGACACGAGTGCCTCATCTTCTAGAAACAATTCGGAAGAGGTCACCTTGTTAAAGGACAAAGTTCAGGACTTGAGGCGGCAACTCGTGGCTCAGGGCAACCAGATGAGCCAAATCTTACACGCCCTCTAATTGTTTGACATTACATTGAATATGCCATCATCCGATTCCCAGCCACCAGATTTCTAGCGGCCTCACTCAGTAGATTTTCAGCCGCCAACTCAATAATCATTTTGTATTAGGATTGTATAATATTTTTTTATTATTAATTTGTACGTACATTTCTATATATAATATAATTAGCTTTTGTACATTGTTTATTATATTTTTTTGTGTTTTAAATACCAATTCATCAAATTAATTAAAATATCTAATTTAATAAAATATAATTAAATTTAATTGTAAAAAAATTAATAATATTTTGGGCGACGAAATTCTCGTCGCCTAAAACTTATAGCTAGTACAATTTCCATCTCATAAAAGTTAGGGCCACGATTTATTTATAAATAAATAAAAAATAGAAAATCAAATATGCGAGGTTAATTTTCGTCGCCTAAACTCTAGGGTAATGAATATCTATTGTAGCCTAAACCTTAGGGCAATGAAGGCCTTTCGTCACTTTAATGTTTGTGCAACGGACACTCTTCGTCGCCTGTATTTTATTGCTTCTCGACATTTGGACGACTATAGAGGGGCGACGAATGTTTCGTCGTGCTAATGTTTAAGGGACGAAATTTATCTTTGTGCGACGAATTGTGTTTTGTTGTGTAAGTACTTTTTTCTATTGGCGCAAAGCTCGAAAATTCAACCAACAAACCCTCAAACGCCAAGGAACACGATTATGAGAAGTATAAATGAAAAGAACAGCCAAGGATGAGTCACACTTAATCCAAGGGGAATGCCAACCCTTCTCCCAAGGTAAGTTCACCGCATGAATTACAACATACAATTCAGCTTCTAAAGACGTAGCCACTCTAAAGAAATAGAAAAACACCCCAGGCATGACCCAAAATGATCACGAAAGATACAGCCAGAACCAGCCAAACCCGGTGATCCACGAGCTGCACCATCGGTATTCACCTTGACCCAATGTAAAGAAGGTGGTCTCCACAAAACTTCAATAACACAAGGTGCCTTGGTGGGACAACTAGACAAACCAATAGCACAAAGAATACAAAGTTCTTCCACATAATTTTTCATGTTTCTCTTGCTAAGCAAATCAATTTCAAGGAGCTGACAATTAATTGAGCGAACAATAGCAATAATGGATAGTCGAAATCTTCAAAACGAAGTTTATTACTAGCTATCCAAAGACAATAACAACAAGCTCCAATTAAAACTTACTATAGAAGTTGAATCTAAGAGCCATAACCTTTGCGAATAGGATAAGTGAAGCAACTTGTAACTTGTAAACTTAACTGGATCTACCTTGAATTTCAACTCACAAAATCACTTGAGTTTCTCCTTATAAGATAACAAATAACATGCATGTGTGTCAAAATATATAAAAAATTATAATGCCAAAAAATTCTCAATTTCTCTTCTTCCATCAGCTGTTATCACTAGGACATTGGACAATACTGTTTTTTTATCTTGAAAAATTGTATTTTACTATCCAAAGATACAATTTTTGTAACCACAACAGAATGGAAAAAATACGGAACTAATGTATAGTTTAGTCATTTAGGGTCTATTCGGTAGTGTTTTACAAAACAAATTTTTAAAAAATGTTTGGTAAAACGAAAATGACAGATATAATTTTGTATTTGTTTGATTTGAGAATGCGTCTGCTAGTTTAATTCAAAAATGATTTTTAAGAAAAAAAACATTAAAAATATGTCTGATACCAATATTTAAAATGTCAAAACAAATAATAAAGTCGTGCTTGGTTGTAATAGTAATATAATTTTAAGATGGTGGCGATAGTGGTTGCAATGAGAGTTGTTGGAGTTGTGCCTGGAAACCCAACAAGGGTGGTGTTGGCAGCAATGATGGTTGGAGTGGTGGGATTAGTGGTGACAATAAAGGTGTCAATTGTGGTGGGATATATGTGCTAATAATGGTGGGGTAGAGGGGCAATGATGGAGGGAGTATGCTGGTGGTGGTGGCGCCGGCGACGATGGTAGCAGATGGTAGTTGTGTTAACAATGGTTGTGGATATGGTGGTTGGAAGGTGGCAGGGATGATGGTGGCGGATATGGTGGTGACCATGCATGGTGAGGGTGATGGGATGTGGTGGTGGTAATAGTGGTAGTGGTGGTGGCGAGGTAGTGGTGGCGGCAGTGAGACTGTGAGGATGATGGTGGCGATGGAGAGGCAGCGACAGTGGCGAAGGCAGTTGTTAGACGATGGCAGTGAACGATGTGGTGGCAACGAAGATGGTAGTGGGAGGTGGTAGTGTCAAAGACGGTGGCAGCAGTGGCGATGGTGTTGGTTGTGGTGACGATGGTGAGACGTGATGGCGGTGGAGAATGTGGTGGTGGTGGTGGCATCAGCGATGGTGACGGTGGTGGTGGTGGCGTGCATGATTTTATTTTTTTCTTAAAATCGTAACTTTGTGTTATAATGTATCTTGTATTTTCTATTATTTTAGATTTTATTCTTGAAAAACACTGGTACATCAATTTGATGGTTTAAATAATTTAGGTAAAATATTGTTTTCAACGTTTTTCATTTTATGAGTTTATATTCACAAAACAATATGTCAAACGCATTTTTCATCCGTTTTTGTATTTATAAAACGAAAACTTGTTCCATTTTTTAAATATTTTTAAACGAAAAAGAAAATTATTACACACGTGAGTGTGTCACAAGAGGCTAGTATCCACAATAAAGTGTGATGGATCCTCTCTATGATTTTCGTCATAGAAAATCAAAGGTGGGATTTCTTGAGCATATGGGTAATCATGAGTTCCAAACCTCCCTTCAACCCTATATATTGCTCAAGAAATGGGTGATCATGGTCAAGCAAGTTTAGTAGTGCAAACTTATACGTCTTTGAACAGCATCAGGAGTGCAAGAAGTTCAACCGATTTTGCTGAACACGCAGCACAAGTATCTTTCCTTTTGGGACTAACAACATTGAAATATGTTACAAATTTGACTTGATAACCAAGAAATTTGAAGCTCAATGCTTAATTGTTAGACTCCAAGTCCAATTAGACTTCTTGGCAAAACCAGTCCATGATTAATATCTTTCACCAACCAATTTTCCAATGAACAGATATTTTTCATAAGGAAAAAAAAGAACTAAAGAAACTTCATTGTATCGTGTATGTGTTTGCCATACATGTATTTTAATTACAATTACGTTCCTACTTATACGTAAGCCATCATGCTTTGATCCACTAACACATGCAACGTGGCAGAAACGGGTACGTCTGATTCCACTGTGACACAATTCCTTGACACATTTCGTAGGACATGTTTTGGAAACGACTCACTTGCATGCAATGTGTACTGCACATTTTGTATGAGATTAGGGAAAAGGAGAACGTGTGAGAAATCAATGGTCCATCTAGACCCATTACTCCAAACTGACCCCTTGGCAACCGTTGATTTATGAACCATACCCCGCACTACATTTCGATCAACCATAATTTGATCAATAGTAGTAAAATATCGACCGTCGGATTGATCTAGATGGACGATTGGGACACCGGTATAATCACCTGAAAATATATTATCAACAATGCTGATGCCACATGCTACACCCTTCAATGATTTGATCGAAACAAAGGCATTGCCAAGGAAGAATGACCCGGATATATGGAGTTCGACCGGGTCCTCAGCCACAATACCTGTGAAATCAAAGTAGGAATTCAGGATTCGGGTTTGGGTCAACCCGGGTGCCCGAATGTAAATTCCAGTCCCACCCCATCCAGTGGCCTTGTTGTAACAATGTACCCCGGTGAGCACGTTGGCTTGCCCTTGTACCATTATACCAATTGATGCTGAAAAAATAACTACATCGGTAATTGCGTTATCATTTCCTACGATGTTAATTCCAATGCCGGAAAAGTCCTTTTCAGAGTGGTCGCCTCCGATATTGATGTGCTGGCCAATAAAGGAGTTTCTAACATAGGTTTCATGGCCACCGTGAATTAATATACCATTACTTGTGAAATGTGAAATGTAACAATTGTCAATGGTAGTCCTTAGTGAATTTATAATTGAAATGCCACCACCTCTGAAATTTGAGTTTATCATGAGATCCTTGAGTGTGATGTCTTCGTACACAAAAGAAGTCGACCGTGACCATAGCTCGATCAGATGGCGATCGGTCGGGAAATCATCGGATGCATGAAGAGATCCACCATGAATCTGTTACACCATAACAATACCCTGAGCCTATGAAAAAAAACTTATAAATGAAATATAAAATGGGGTTTAACTTCAGTGGTACGTACCATTCAATGGTACGTATTGTTGAATGGTCTAAGATTCATTTGGGACCCGCTGCAAATTAATCTGGACCATTCAATGACCGTACCATTAAATGGTACGTACCACTGAAGAATTTTCCTATAAAATGATCTAATTGGAATTTCAAGTATACTGTATTCTTATCATATATTCTTAATATTTGTAATACTAAACTTGAAATGTATAAGGCTAACATGGTAACAGTAAACTTTTAATAATTGTAATATGATATTATGTAATTACCAAATCTACAAAGAGTGACATACACTGTGCCTTGATCAACTGCTCTAACCCATATAAGCATAACAGGGCCAGCCCTGTGGGAGTGCAGGTGGTGCACCCGCACAGCGCCTGTGATTTTGAAGGGCCCCCAAATTTTTAATGTGTATGTAATTTATATAGGTTATGTTATATATATTTTTGTGCAATAAATTAATTGAGTTTATGCTTACCAGAGGTGATTTTCACAATGAAACTTTCACGCGAGATTGTGGGTTCAAACCCCGGTGGTTTCCATTTTTTTTTGCAAAATTTTAAGAAAGAAAAAAAAATCCAAAACAACATCAAAAGTGTTTGAACCCAAGATCTTTTTGGAGAAGTCAAATTTCATTTCCAACTCAACTGATTGTATTTGATATATTTGTTTCCGCAGTAATTAAATTTATATAAATTTCAAAAATATAAGTTTAATTTATGATGATTTTTTTTCTTAATAAGGATTTTTATTAAATTTTCGCGCAGGCCCTCGAAATCTAAGGGTCGGCCCTGAAACATAATGCATTACTACCATCAGGTTATTCTAGTTAAGAAAAATGTTAGGAGGTGTACCATAAAGTTTCCACCACCGATATCTGGTAAGCGCAGCGGACGGCTGATCTTGTATGTCCCTCCATCAAGGTGAACTTGAGTGCCTCCAAGGTCAGCAACACCCATAATCAAGTGACTATCTAGAGGAGATCCAAAGGCATCAGAAATAGCTTGTTGTAGTGCCTCTGTGCTGTCTGATCTTCCAGTTGGGTCAGCACCATACTCAGTCACGTGATGAACACGTGATCCTGCGGACACCTGAATCATATATATGAACAAACCATATATCGATCATTTGGAAAAAAAATTAAACTAATTAAAACCAAAATAAATTTATATATGTACACATACACATAGGGGTGGTGTTGAATAGCTTTGGGGCGTTGAGGCCTTATTGCGGATGGTATGTGATGCCTTCGTCAAAGCCATGCGCCTCATTTGGTCATGGTAAGTACCAGTGTTTGTACCGGAGTACGAGCTCTCTACATGATTAACGGTTGCGTTTACATACATAAACACCATTAACAGCTTCATTGACATAGCATTTCTGGCCAGCATGGCTAGATTACTGTTTTCACAGAGAGAGAAATGATGTATATTCTAAACTCTCCATCACAGTCAACAGCATTATATATATATATAGGCTAATATGCATAATAACGTTTGAAAGTTCTACTGTTGAATTTTTTCGCTTTTCTTTGAAAATGATAGGAGGAAGAAATAAATATAAAGTTATATCACTGAATTTATAGCACCTAAACTGGCCCTATAAATTAATTATGATTATGATCTTATTATCTTATTATATAAATGTACTGGCAATGTTATTCAAACACACAAAACTAACACACTTACCGACACACACTCTAATATAAGTGAAGTCCACTTCTATTAATTAAAGAGTGTACGTGCCAACAAACGTGTTAATTTTGTGTGTCCAAACAGTTACATTGTATTATTAATTCATGTTCTTCTTACATTTTTGAAATTTACTTGCAATCTCAGTCTGCTTAAGATAACACACATATAGTCCATCTAGAAGATTTTTACTAAAATTAATTATCAACTTTATTTCCTAGAAACTGCTTAAGATAACACACTCCATCTAGAAGATTTCTACTAAAAATAATTATCAACTTTATTTCCTAGAAAGATTGCTGCAAATTTATTTTAAATTTTTGGCCTAATGTCTAACATTTTTTCTTCCATGTTTTAATGAAATTTTCTAGTTTTTTTTTTATAACTAATAAATAAGAACAGTAAAACAAAGTATTAAGGAAATCTGATGTAGTAGCTTACAAACTTGAAATGGAGTTCCATTACAAAGGCGGCTTCAAGCAAAAATTGGACTTTTAAGTGCCAAAAATGTTAGGTAATTAGTTAAAGAGAAAATCAATTAAACTTAAAAAGATCAGTTTGACTAATTGACAATGAAGAGGGTGATGACTTGAAGAAGCACGTTTATTTTCCATGCCACACTTTCAAAATACACTTGAATGTGATTAAACAAATGTTGGTTTGTAAGTTGTCCATTCTAAATTTCCAATGTAGTGTGAGCCTTCTTCTATAAGGACATGCAACTTCTTCCCCCAGAAATGGCGCAGCTGGAAAGTGTTAGGCATGAGTTGCTGCATATTTTCCAATATTATTATTGCTTTCGTTGTTTTTTGGTCATTTGGCTTTTCATGAACTTCAAAACTTGACCGCAATAGCCACCAAGTTTTCAACTTTGATAGGCCAGTATGCTCTGCTCACTTTAGTCGTTTTCCTCACTTCTCTTACTATTTATATTCAACTCAATTGTAACAGACAAATACCTTAATTAATTAACCCCCCAAAAGGTATATAAACCCCTTTTTCGTGGGAGCTAGTTTTGTCATGAATTATAAATTGAGTCTTTTCAATTTAGATCTTGACTTTTCCCTAAAAGTTAGCTAAGGTTTGTTTGAAAGTGATTTTATTGAGAAGCACTCTCATGTGTGATTCTAGCTCTCTCAAATCACTTCCAAATAGGCCTCTAACCGATCATCGCCTTGGTTCCCTTTGAAATATTATGGGGGTTATGTTGCTCTAGAGGTTTTTAATATGGATAACTAGTTGCGTTGATAGAAAAACAAAAACAAAATAAAAGCTTTTTAATATGGATAATTAGTTGCGTATTTTACTTTGGCTACCTTTAATTGCCAAATTATAGACTGGAGGCTCCCGCTCAAGTGGTTTTTTACTATTATTAGTATTAGTATTATTATTATTGTTTGTATCATACTTCACAATCCCAAAACTACCAAGCACCGGTCAACTTTGTACCTTCAGAGACTTACTGAAGAGTCCGCGCTAATGCGCCTCTGCCAAAGCACATGAGTTTCTCTCCAACCAAGAAACCAATCACAACATGACACGTGTCAACACCAGAGAAAGCTCTTAGAGTCCCACATCGACCGCGGACGAAAACAAGGGACCCTTCTCAACTATAAAGGAAGATCATTCTCCCACAATTAAGCTCTCATGATCTTAGACCCTCTAATCCCTTATTAGAACTCACTAATGATGACACACCCCACCCTCGATACCCACGTGGATACCGAGTTCGGGCGTGCTGGTCGACACTCGTAAGTGACAAAGCCATTAAATGCATGAAAACACTTAGTTTAAGCAAATTAAATTACCATAAAGTTGCGGAAATTAATGTCAATATGCACAAGGTTCAGAGCGTACTAATTTGAATCAGCGGAAACAAAATAATGTATCAAGTTCCTAGAATTTCTATCCATAACAGGGATGGATATTATTAAAGAAACTGAATAAGAAATAGTAAATCCCTACATGGTCGGGAAATAGAATCAGAGCTGCCACTCGGATGCCTCGACTTCACCAGATGCTCTATCACTAGGTCCTGAAGGGGGTGCAAAAACAAAAGGTGTGAGTGGACGAAAAATAAAAGTTTTCGAAATACCTTTCTCTTTTCAACATAATAACCCCCTATTTGAAATCTAGTATAATTGTAAAATCGTACTACCGTAGTATACGTCAAAATGTAGTTTATAGGTATAACTGGAAACATATATCAATATAAAATCCGTAGATAACAAATCATATTTCCAATGTCCTTTCATCATATATACCAATAATATAAGTATAGGAAAACCAACACAGGGTATATAAGCAATCACCCATGTACGTGTTGAGGAACAGCCTCTCAATCCCCGTACAAGCACTTTACGTTATTAAATTAAATTGTACTCCTAGTACCACACACATGTAAGCACTTGCGCATTAGCGCGTCACACGCGAGTCCTTACGTAGTGGGGCCTTTTCCCCAAAAATAAACATAAACGTAAGACAAGCTTGCAGTAAGGTATTACCGGACAATACCCCTGGAGTACAGTGCGTGTGACCCAAACATGTGAGACTTGTCCTACGGCCGTGAGACGGTACTACAACGTAGTGAAAGCATACCAAGTGTGTTTGAAAACATACATATATACATCATGTGTAGGAGTGAAGAATATCATATACTTCATAATTCTTCCAAATGTTTAAACGTTGCATAAATAGCATTCCTGACCTGACTGGCATATCAAATACCAATATTTATGCATACTCGAAATCATAGGCTAAACCATTTAATAATATATATCCATATATATTCAAATCTCAAAATCATTTCATAATATATATATATCCATATATATATATATATATAAGCATGCCTCAAAACGTTTAAAATCATCATTATATCAAAACCTTAATCATCAGTAGCATAGAAATCATTTAACAAACCAAAAGTCCACTCATGTGATCGGAGTGAAATTCCCTGTTCTCCTCATATGTGGCGCCGAAGAATTACCTATTTAATATTAGGGGAAAATTAGAACCTCCCTAATATAAATTAATATAGGCCCTATAGAAAATATTCTAAAAATAATACTATTTGGCAAAAACGCTTGAAACGATTCCGAGCCCGAAAACGATTTCCCGCGTCACGCGCGTAAACCGTCTGACGCACCGAGAGAAGCCGCCACGCGCCGCTGACGCCGCCGCCGTTAAAAGTCAAATCCGCCACCAAACTTAACTCGAATATACTCTTTCTGATGCAAATATTCTAATGTCATGAAGAATATTCGTTACCGTTGACGAAATATTCTCTTCTTTCTCCCCTCGCCGGCCGCCGGAGCCGCCGCCGCACCGCCTCGTCCTCCGCCGTCTGGGTTCGCCGGAATTTCCTCGGGAAATTTTCGAATTAATCCCAAAAGTTCAAAATTCATAACTGCTCATCAGCAACTAACGTGCCATATATCAAATTGAAGGTATTGATGAGTAGAATATTTTCATACCAATTTGGGGCCTAAAGCTTCGGGAAACCCTAATTCCGTTCTCCTTCAAAACTGCACCAAATTCGACGTTCTTTATATCGATTTGAACCTACTCAACATAATAAAACCAAAGGTAATGGTTTCAAGGCTTACCTATGTCGGTATTGTACAGAGACTTGAATGGCAGTTTGTCGTTTTCGTTCCGACGTCGGTTTGGACGATTGGGCTCGAGTTTGGGGATTCTGAAATCACAGTCTCGTCCAGAATGACGAGACAATCGTAATGGCTATAGTCTCGTGTCTCGGTTTGATGGTTTTGTGATTCGTCCAAAATCTGGGGTTTGTGTGGTTTTTGGCCGAGAGAGAGAAGTGGGAGAGAAAGAGGATGAGAACGTGCAGGGTTGGAGAGAATGTGTTGCTGCACAGCAGCCAACCCACAACCCAAAACCCTAATTCCAACTTACGGGGTGAAAATTACTAAAATGCCCCTACACTTTAAAGCTTCATAAAACGTTCGTTTTAACTCCGAATTGAGTTCCGCTTGCGTCCACGCGTTCGTATCTACGAGTACATCATAAATATGTAAAGAAATAAATTTTCACAAGTCGTCACGAAAAGTCAACAAAAGTCAACATTGACCACTAGGGGTATTTTGGTAATTTCACATAAAATTTTGGGACGGGTTGTAACAATCTACCCCCCTTAAACAAAATTTCGTCCGCGAAATTACAAACACAACTACTAGAATAAATGCGGATACTGCGCCCGCATATGCTCCTCAGTCTCCCAAGTAGCCTCCTCTACCTCATGGTTACTCCACAGAACCTTCACCAAAGGTATCACCTTGTTCCTCAGAACCTTCTCTTTCCTGTCCAAAATCTCTACTGGTTCCTCCTCGTAGCTCAAATTCTCCTTCAGCTGCAAAGGCTGTGGTTGGAGTACATGTGACTCGTGCGGTACATATCTCCTCAACATAGAAACATGGAAGACATCCTGTACCCGAGATAACTCCGCTGGCAAGGCTAGACGATAAGCAACTGCGCCAACATGCGCCACAATCTCATAAGGACCAATGTACCGGGGACTTAGCTTACCCCGTTTACCGAACCTCACAACACCCTTCTAGGGTGACAATCTCAAAAATACGAAGTCGCCAACTGCATACTCACGGTCCTTAGAGTGCCTGTCTGCTATACTCTTATGTCTGTCCTGGGCCGCCTTCAGGTTACGCTTAATCACCTGAATCTTCTCTGTAGTATCGTCTACCAATTCTGGGCCCTCCAGTGCTCTCTCCCCTACCTCAGCCCAACACAATGGGGTTCGACACGCCTTCCCATACAATGCCTCATACGGTGCCATACCGATGCTAGAGTGAAAGCTGTTATTGTAGGCGAATTCTATCAACGCCAAGCGATCATCCCAACTTCCCCCGAATTGAAGGACCGAAACTCTCAACATGTCCTCCAAAGTCTGAATTGTCCTCTCAGATTGACCATCTGTCTGTGGGTGGAAAGCTGTACTGTACATAAGTTTTGTTCCCATAGCATCCTGAAATGCCGTCCAGAATTTGGAAGTGAATCTCGGATCTCTATCCGAAATGATGGAAATTGGTACCCCATGAAGCTTGACTATCTGATCTATGAACATCTTCGCTAACTTATTCAACTTGTAGTCCTGACGAACTGGCAAGAAATGAGCTGTCTTAGTAAGTCGATCGAAAATTACCCAAATACCATCACATTTTGCCCGGGTAGGTGGTAACCCAAAAATAAAATCCATGGTAACATTCTCCCATTTCAAACGGGAATAGGAAGTCTCTGTGATAACCCCGAGGGTTTCTGCCTCTCTGCCTTCAGTTGCTGACAAGTGAAACACTGACTCACATATACGGCAATATCCTTCTTCATCCCTGACCAATAGTAGTAAGGTTTGATGGTGTGGTACATTTTAGTACTGCCCGGATGCATAGCATATGCAGAAATGTGCGCCTCATCCAGAATTTCTCTCCTTAATCCACCATCCTTCTTCGGTACAAGTAATCTGCTACCCAATATCACTATTCCATCTTCTCTGACCACATAATCATTCCTCAATCCGCTAAGGACTTCCTCCTTTAGTTGCACACACTCAGAATCCTTCCCTTGAGCTTCTCGAACTTTATCCACAAGAACGGGTCTAACCTGGAAATGAGCTAGCAGAGCTCCATGATTATCAACATTGAAGATTGCACCCGTACTCCTCAACTCACCCAACATCGGAATATATGTCGCTCGAATGGATGCCAACTGCCCATGGGATTTTCGACTCAGAGCGTTGATAGGGGCATATTTATGCACCTTAGTTAGCTGGTTCTTGTGCATTTATATTGTTTTTCCTTAGTTAAAGTAGTCTTTTAAGCTAGTTTTATGTATTTTCAGGTTTTAAGGGCAAAGTATGCAAAAGGATGCATTTTGGAGTAAATTAGACCTTGGATTGGATATCACATGCTTGGAGCGTAAGGAATGGACGAATTGGGAGCTTAATGAGGCTAGGAATCTGTTTTGAAGATGAAGAAATAAGTTTAAGACAAAGAAGATAAGGGAAGAGCAGAAAACATGGAACATTATCCTTATCTTATCTTTATCATATCTTACCTTATCCTAATCTTATCATTATCAGTTTCTACCTAATTCCAGCTGCAAAGGGAGATTAATTTTCAGATAATAATAAGTGATAATCTGATAGTTTGAGGACTTCAATTCGTCCTAAAGGAGTGATTATAGAAGTTTGGAAGACATGGAAACTGCAAAGGTGGAATCCGAGTGGAATTGGACAGTGCTGTGCATAACTGTCAACTTCGACAGAGCACCCAGAATTCCTCAGAACGAATCACGTGTCGTGCCATATATGGTTGGAAAGCTCTGGATGTATAGTTTCCATATGAATTTACAGATTGTCATTCTAATACTTATTGCAGATTTTATAGCTGTTTTGGTGACTGGAGGTCGAAACAGGAAAAAGAATCCTACTCGGATTTGGTTTCAAGGAAGATAATGTGGCAGCTGTTTGTGCGTGTCTTTGGATTTAATTCAGATGGATGTTGGAGTTCTAAGGAGGTCAGAACTCTCTAGAAAGTCGTGCTTAAGAGTTCCAGTGGGAGATTGGTACAAAAGACTTCTACATCATTCATCATCCGACACTTCTCATCACGAACCCTTGTGCCGCAGCAAAGAGGAGGAGAAGAAGCCTTGGACGTGCATGCCATTCAAGTTTGAGTTGCTGGACGTTTTAGGTGTAATCTTTCTTTTGTTTTCAATGTTCCAATTCAATGCTCTTTGCTTTGTACGTATGAGGAACTAAAACCCCCTTGGCTAGGGGGGGATTCGAAACACGTGTTCATGCTTGCTATATGATTTGATTACCTCTAATTGCGTTTCATAAGTTGTGAATTCAATTTACTTATCTGTTTGAATTAAATTGATTTGTGTGTGTTGGTTGAGAGTGCACGCTTAATTATCATGCATAAATTGAATGCTAGGGTATAAGGGAATTTCACCTAATCGTTATGAACTTATATTCACAAGTAGTAAAGGTTGATGATCTCAATCGAGTTAAGTAAATTCTTGGCATAAGTTTCATGCAATCATAGTAACAAGTGCTTCGTCAATGCTTATGGTTTTCATAGAACTTAATGATTCTTGCTTGTATCTCTATTATGCAATCATATAGGGGATTTGTGGGGAATGCTTTGGGTTGTCGTATGCAATCATCCAATTCAATAACGTTAGGAAAATCTGAAGGTTAATTTAAGCGGACCTAATTAACTTGGGGCGTTGAGAATTCATGGTTTATTGAAAAGCAATTGGAAATCGTTTTGTATGCAAGTATAACATGTATGGAGATGAACCCCTTAGCCAGCCTTCCATCCATTGTTTTAATCAAAATCGTTTTCAAATCTGTTTGTTTTCCAAAGTTTAGTTTAGTTTTCAAAATTCGTCAAAATCAATTCCCCCTTTATTTTCAAGTGTCAAATTAGTTAGAAAGTGATTTAGTTTGTGTTTTTAAGTGTTTCGGGTCAAGTTATAGCATATTCTCGTAAAAATCTTTCTTAGTGTCAAAACTGTCCAGGAAGTGTTTTTAAAGCAGTTTTAAGTGTTTATTTGCTGTTTTGAGTCTTTTGGTTTGTTTTGGTGTTTTCAGATATAGTTTTGCATTCTTTGAGTCTAGTTTAGTGTTTTAAACTTTGTTTTTACGTTTTTGAGTCTGTTTCCAAGAGATTTAGTAAGCCCTTCTAATCCCCGGCCTAGAATGATCCCTACTTACATATTTGCTACAATTGATAAAAAGAGGGTTTAATTTGAGTGCTTAACTTTTACCACATCAAGCGTCGGCCACGACATTCGCTTTACCAGGATGATAATCGATGGTACAATTGTAGTCATTGATCAGCTCCATCCATCTTCTCTGTCTCAAGTTCAACTCATTCTGCATAAAAATATATTTGAGACTCTTGTGGTCGGTGAAGATACGACAAGTCTCCCCATAAAGATAATGTCGCCAAATCTTCAACGCAAAGACCATAGCAGCTAACTCCAAGTCATGAGTGGGATAATTAACTTCGTGTCGTTTGAGTTGTCTGGAAGCATAGGCAATGACTTTTCCATGTTGCATCAACACACAACCCAAACCATGCAGAGAAGCATCAGTGTAGATGTCAAACTAACCACTCTCATCAGGAAGCACTAAGACTGGTGCGTGAGTAAGATGGTGCTTAAGTTCTTGGAAACTCCGTTCACAACTCCGTTCACAGCTGTCATCCCAAACGAACTTAACATCCCTTCTAGTGAGTTTAGTAAGAGGTCCTGCTATAGCAGAGAAATTTTGCACGAAACAACGATAATAGCCTGCAAGGCCCAAGAAACTTCTCACCTCAGTCACATTAGTCGGCTGCTCCCAATTCACCACCGCCTCCACTTTCTGTGGATCAACTAAGATACCTTCAGCAGAAATCACGTGACCCAAGAAACTAATACGATCGAGCCAAAACTGACATTTGCTGAACCTAGCATACAACTGTGTTGCCCTCAGACTCTCCAAAACCATCCTCAAATGTTCCACATGCTCGGCCTCACTTTTGGAATAAATCAGAATGTCATCGATGAACACTATCACAAACTGATCCAGATACGGTCGGAAGACTCTGTTCATCAAATTCATGAAAGCGGCTGGAGCATTAGTCAGTCCAAAAGGCATCACCAGAAACTCGCAATGTCCATATCGCGTTCGGAAGGCAGTCTTGGGCACATCATCCTTGCGGATACGCAACTGATGATATCCAGATCGCAAGTCGATCTTGGAGAAAACTCGTGCACCATTCAGCTGATCAAATAGGTCATCAATACGAGGCAACGGATAACGGTTCTTCACAGTCACCCGGTTAAGTTGCCTGTAATCTATGCAAAACGCATACTTCCATCCGTCTTGTTGACAAACAACACCGGAGCACCCCAAGGTGAGGTACTGGTTGATTAAACCCTTTGTCAACTAACTCCTGGAGTTGAGTTTTTAACTCCCTCAATTCCGCTGGAGCCATACGATACAGTGCTCGGGAAATAGGATCAGTACCTGGTATCAGATCAATCGTGAACTCAATCTCTCTGTCAGGAGCTAAACCAGGTAAGTCCTCAGGAAAAAACGTCGGGATATTCATTGACCACGCGAACATCCTCGACTCGGGTTGGACAATCTTCTTTCAACACTACATGAGCCAAGTACCCCTAACAACCCTTCTGCAACAACTTTTTCGCCCTAAGTGATGAAATCAAACTGTTCTGTAACAGTCTTCTCTCGCCTTGGAAGACAACCTCTGGTCTACCAGGTGTTTGGTATGGGACCACTTTGGTACGACAATCCACAATGGCATGATACTTGGATAACCAATCCATACCCAGAATAAGATCGAAATCAACGATGTTTAAGGGAATGAGATTCGCCTCCATGAGTTCGTCGCCCACGAAAACTGGACAATCCCTAAATTCCCATTGAACGGCGTTTGTCTACCCCATAGGCTGAGCTATAACTAACTCACACTCAAGAGGTGACGGTTGGGGATTTACTTTCTTAGCGATCATAGGAGATATAACCGAATGAGTAACACCCAGATCAATTAAAACTCTAGCATGAAAATCGAAAACTTTTAACGTACCCATGATAACTCCTGGACTCGCTCGAGCATCCTGCTGGGAAAGATTGTAGACTCTGCCATGTGTCTGGCCTCCATTACGGCCTCTTGTGCGACCTCCTCCGTGTCCCCTCTAAAATGGACCACCACGGTTAGCATGACTAGCCTGGGTACTGCCGCTAGATACTGCACCCGAATTCTGAGCCTGATTCTGCCCCACACGTTGGCCACTACCGCCCTGATCAGTCCTCAGTGGGGGTCCTGAAGCCATACTCCCACTACCCTGCTGCTGAAGTAAGGGACACTCGCGACGCCAATGGTCAGGTGATCCACAGTTATGACAACCATTAGACTGAATCTGGCAAGGACCAAAATGTCGCTGATTACAACGCCCATAGAAAGGTCGATCGGATCTCACCGAACCAGTAGAATACTGAGAGTTACCCATACGTCCTCTCCCAGAATGAGAACCTGAGCTAGAACCTCTACCAGAAAAACTAGAGCTTTGACCGCTCTTCTTGAAACCCTGCTGTTTCCTCGGACCACCAACAGAAAATCTTCCCTACTGACGTCCCCTGTCACCATCAGTACCAGTGCCCCCAGCATAGTCGCTAATCATCGACTGCTCAATGTCCAAAGCTAACTCCAGCTCCATCTGATAGGTCACGTCTCAAACCCTCATGAAACTGAGTCTGCATCCCTGGGCAATACCTCATAAGCTCTCTAAACTGCATCCCATACTCGGATACAGTCATGGTTCCCTGCTTCAAATCCAAGAATTCCCTCCTCTTCTTGACTCGGTACTCAGGAGTGAAAAATCGCATACAAAACCTCTGTTTAAACTGCTCCCAAGTGACATGAGTGCCCTGAGGAAAAGTAGTCTCCTCGGTGTCCCACCAATTGCTAGCACTCCCAGTGAGGAAGAAGGTAGCAGTAACAACTCGCTGATCCTCCGGACAGTTCATGCTCCAGAATGTCTTCTCTACCTTCTCGAGCCATAGCTCAGCAGTCTCTCCAGTAGCAACACCCTATCCCAACTCAAGTGGTACTTTACCTATCTCAGGGATAGTACGTCCTCTACCGCCCTGAACTGTGTTAGCGATGACTTGCCCCAGTTGGGCTAAGCCGGATAAATCTGGCTGACGTTGAGGTGGCATAGCTCTGAGGAAAAGAAACACTGACATACTCAGTACAAGAATGACGTACACTAAGTGTTTGTCATAAGAATTCTCTGAACCTATGCTTTGATACCAAACTGACACACCCCACCCTCGATACCCACGTGGATACCGAGTTCGGGCGTGCTGGCCGACATTCGTAAGTGACGAAGCCATTAAATGCATGACAACACTTAGTTTAAGCAAATTAAATTAGCATAAAGTTGTGGAAATTAATGTCAATATGCACAAGGTTCAGAGCGTACTAATTTGAA